>CM050412.1:55464751-57864751 GCA_027564155.1 Gymnocypris eckloni scoliostomus | reverse complement strand
AAGTATCCTCATAAGCACTATCAATTTGTCTTAAGTTAATGTAAACCGTTACGAAAGAAAAGCGCATGTGTATCAGTATTGGATTCATGAAATAGGTCTTGTGACTGCAGCCTATAATAAAACTGTGTTGTCTGTCATTACTGTTTATTTAAACAACAAAATCCCTCACTGCTCTTGATTAAATAGCCTAATGTTTTGTTGAATAACTTTAATATGTTAGTTTACACTTTATTCGATTTCTGTAGCCTATTTAGAAAATGTAGTTAATATTTGCATCATTAATGATTTATCTTATCCACGCATGACCCACCCGCAAATAATCAGAATGCATTTTTTACCCGACCCACCCGACACACGGATCATCCGCAGCGCCCGTGGATATAACCGCCATCCGCCATCCGCGCATCACTTCTCTACAGTCAATTCCTGATGGACAAATCTGTCTTGTCCTAATTGTTTATTTTGTGGAAAATCCTGTTTTACAGATATGATATATTTCAGGAATAAAATTGGTTGCCAATTATCTTACATGTTTCTAAATATTTTGTCTTGACTGTTTATGATTTGTCTTTGTATAACGATAGCCCAAATAGCCGCAGCTGGTTTGAGCTTAATTATTTCTGAGCGTCTCTGTGCATCTGTGCCACTGAGCAATCTATTGTCATTACATCCAAGTGCCCAAACGCAGTGTGTTTTTGTTTGGAATGTTATTGTTGTTCTTTTACAGCCCATGTGAGCATCATGCTAACCAATGAGATGCTCTCCTGATGATGGGTCCCCCACCATGTAATTTCCTGTCTTTTCACGGCTCGTTTCCTCTTGGGCAACATGTGCTTAGACCTGAGGGTGAATCTAGGATGTGACATACAGGCTCCCCAGTGTCCTCTCTGCTGTGCTGCACTTTTCTGGTGCTTCACTGTATGCAAGACTCATCCAGCAGAACGTCAGGCCTCCCTGCAGAGCTGTCTGTACTTTACCGCTACTTACTTGAAGTGTAAAAGTGGACCTTAGGGTGACTCCCTGCTGAAAAAGAATATTTCAGTAAGAATTCACATGATCTGGAGCTTCACCTGAGGGCAAAAATTCCCCATAATTTTGCATCATATTCACGCAGGTCACAAAAATTTGTTCCATTGACCATTGAAAGCTGCTTGGATTAAAAGTGGCTTCTGTGTGAACTGTGCTTCATGCGTTACTACACTGTTGACAATAGACAGTGGACTTTTTTGTCAGCAAAATTTCACAGAGATTGGTCGCACCTTTACTCTGACAGTGTTTCCTGCACTGCTGAATCTACCACACTCTAGAAACAATAATTTAGTTGAATTTTAAGCTTGCAGTCTGAATTGAGTATGATGAGAATGCAATTTCTCTATACTGGAAATTGTAGTGTCCACGCAGTGTGCATGCAGCAAAAAACATATGATGTGATCAGCATGATCCAGTTTGAGGACAAATGACCCTCATGAGCTGGTCCTTTTAAATGAATCGGTCAAAGCGACGAACAGATGAATCTCAGATGAACTCATCAATCTAAAACCGCTTAATCACTTGGTGAATCAGTCTGTACAGTTACCAATTAACATCTGACTCACTCCATGAAACGAAGTCATTATTCTTGATCATATCTAACTTAATATGTTATGTTGCAGGCTTGCAGCTATTTGAAATCTGTGAGACTTCTTTAAATGAATGCAGTATTATTTTAGTATTATGCACTATAACTGTATAGCATTTATATTTTGAATTCGTTTTATTTTAGTTTTGATTTAATAATTTTCATTTTGTCATTTTCATTTATTACTTTTTAGCTTTAGGCTAATTGAGGTTATTTTGCTTAAAGTATTTTCATTGCCAAGACAACTTTTTAAATTTGTATGTTTTTAGTTTACATTTTTCATTCAATATTTATATTTTATTTAAGCTTAATTCACCAAAAATACTTTGAATAGTTTTAGTTAAGTATAACAACACTGAATTAATGACTTGTATAACAATGTGCAGTTAAAGATACACATACGTTTAGTAAAGGTGTGTTGTTTTGTTCAGTGTTTAGACTGTTTTTTGTTTAAAATATACAGTATATTTATGCATAAAAAACTAAGTATAATACAGTTGTTTATAATATAGTTATAGTCATGTTTGGTAATTTCTTCAGAAGTACTAATAAATATGAATAGAATTGTTTAGTGAAGTTATAATTGTAATCAAAATGGTAAAATTCCTTGCGATTCCAATTTCTTACAGCAGTGCTGGTCTTTTCAGCAAGGTTTCTGGGATTTGAATCTGCACTTTATTTGTGGGATGGTTTGTGGAGGGGTTAACTGTGGGGATAGATTTGTGACTGACTGGATTAGAGGAGAATAGCAGTAGTGGGACCTACAGTAATCCATGTGTCATGAGGCTTTGAGTGTCATCTGCTCTTGAATTCTGTTGGGTTGCTTCTTGCTCCCTACAAATCAGCTTGTGAAATGGGAAATCTTGATCATCGTCCCTTTTTCTTACCTTTCAGTTTCAGTCCACTAATGCTTAATCTGCACGAGTTGGTCTTCCTGTTGCAGTCTCCATCCACAAGCAAACTAAACGTGCTGAGCCTTGTGAACCTGACAGACTAAATTGATCATGCCCCTTTTGTTCATGCTTCCAGAAAGGCTATAGGACACTGCAGACAGAGCTGAGGGGATCAGTAGCAGAGGGCGTTTAGAGACAATAGCAGTCGGCTGCAGAAGCTGCATTGTAAGACATCAATTGGTCAGAGCAAAGGGCTGAGATCGGTTGCAGAGATCACAAACTGCACGGCTATGCCAGTCGTCTCTGCTGACCTGGATAAAGCCATTGCTCAATGGTGTGTCTTACAGGAAGTGAGGTCATCTCAGATATCAGCGTTCTTTTGAGTAGCATTTTTTTTGCAGCGTAATCTGGTTTATATATACTCCACCATTTCTATACAGTCCTGATGGTCAGTTTAACAGTGTGAGAGGACATCAGGACATCTGTGTGAGTACGTTTTTATTTGACTTCAAACGAACAGGCCTGTGATTCTGTGTGCTGGTCCTTGACCGATATTTTTCAGCCATAAAAGATGGTAAAACAAGCCTTTTATTGTCAACATTTGTCAAGAAATGACTCCCTTTAAATATCCAGCAGGGCTGCATGTCTCACAGAGAAAAACACTACTATGTCAAAGGAAAAAAAGAAAAGAGTATGTCTTTGTTTTATATCCGCAGGAGTACGTATCAAAGGCTTATGTGCTTCACAGGAACATGAGACACTTCATTGAATAGAAAAAGTGCAGAATGTTTATTTAATGTCTCTACTGATGTTCTGCTTTAAAAACACACTATCTGACTGAAATATCAGAGAAGGACTCAAAAGTCTGCCCAGGAATTACACTAGTAGAATATCAGTCAATCTTCACAAAAGCACAGATGTTTTTCCCTGAGGAAAAAATAAATAAATTAATAAACCATTTGACAGTGTGAAGAAATAGACAAAAATGCCTCATGTGTTTCATTTAGCAATGCTGCAGGGAACAATCATGCCTCCTGCAGAGCGGGGGAAGAGATCACGTGTTTGATTCAGGAAGCAGAGCAGGTATAGTAACCTCCATTAGCTATTGATTTAAAGCTGCGGTTTTATCATAGATACTATGGACCCCTCTGGCCATTCGGTTTTCAGGGTTTTGGCCACCATTGCAAAAGTAGTGAACTATGGCTAATTTATCCTTGCCAATGAGGCACTTGAATATCATAGATTCAAAAATATATATTTTAAAAACTTTAATTAGGATGCTGTGCTATTGAGACAGAAATCAGAAGACTTAAGAGACTCCTGCATTTTGTACATTCTATTGAACTCTGTCCGTTTTTGAATATGTCAGTGTGTCTAATGTAAAGCTCCCCTAAGACATCTAATCAAGGTCTCATGAACTCAATACTAGACTAATTTTACAAGTGTTTACTATGGCCAATTATTTGACTAGTCATTCAGGCAACACACTGAATAGTTGATTTAAAAAACTGATGTTGTTTTGTATGTAACTTTAGATAGGTTCATAGGTAATTACAGAGCAATCTGCTTACTCTCACAAAGTCCACTTTCAGAGCAGCTAAAGTTATAATCTGAACATTTCTAGGAGAGAGAAAATAGATTTTTGTACAGGTGTATGCAAACTTAAAGGCTGAGTTTACAAGAGGATACAGATTTGATGAGCAGCTTCAAGTGGTCATTGTGAATGCCGGTGCCATTATATCCACACTGGTCACCAGGCACAACAATACTGTATTTCTACTGTTACAAACACAAAAGATTGTGTGGTGTGGTGTCATCAAAAGAGTGGCCTTGATCTAGGTAAATTTTTATATACACATCAGCTTGAAGTCTGGAACTTAGTGTGAAAATCTTTATATTCCTTTCATGATGACCGTAACACCATGCAGTTCATGGAGATTGATGTCTTGGCAGTTACATTGATTTACAGCAGTAGATGCGTTTGTGACTCAATATTACTCGAAGCTGGTATGTTTTGATGTGTACTGCTTACACAAATTTAGCAAATACATTCCTTATAAGCTTTCCATCGAAAAACAGTGCTCAATTGTCGATGCTTGAGGCTTAGACCTTCGGAATGATATATAGTTTGTCAAGATTAATTTAGTCCTGTTTCATTTAATCTATTAAAAACAATGACATGTGACTGAAAACAGAGAACATTTAGTCCTGGTGCTAGGTAACAGGTTAAATTATGGTATATATATATACACAGTGGGTATGGAAATTATTCAGACCCCCTTCAATTTTTCACTCTTTGTTATATTGCAGCCATTTGCTAAAATCATTTAAGTTCATTTTTTTCCTCATTAATGTACACACAGCACCCCATATTGACAGAAAAACACAGAATTGTTGACATTTTGCAGATTTATTAAAAAAAAACTGAAATATCACATGGTCCTAAGTATTCAGACCCTTTGCTCAGTATTTAGTAGAAGCACTCTTTTGATTTAATACAGCCATGAGTCTTTTGGGAAAGATGCAACAAGTTTTTCACACCTGGATTTGGAGATCCTCTGCCATTCCTCCTTGCAGATCCTCTCCAGTTCTGTCAGGTTGGATGGTAAATGTTGGTGGACAGCCATTTTAGGTCTCTCCAGAGATGCTCAATTGGGTTTAAGTCAGGGCTCTGGCTGGGCCATTCAATAACAGTCACGGAGTTGTTGTGAAGCCACTCCTTCGTTATTTTAGCTGTGTGCTTAGGGTCATTGTCTTGTTGGAAGGTAAACCTTCGGCCCAGTCTGAGGTCCTGAGCACTCTGGAGAAGGTTTTCGTCCAGGATATCCCTGTACTTGGCCGCATTCATATTTCCCTCGATTGCAACCAGTCGTCCTGTCCCTGCAGCTGAAAAACACCCCCACAGCATGATGCTGCCACCACCATGCTTCACTGTTGGGACTGTATTGGACAGGTGATGAGCAGTGCCTGGTTTTCTCCACACATACCGCTTAGAATTAAGGCCAAAAAGTTCTATCTTGGTCTAGGACGGCCAGCTCTAGGAAGGGTTCTGGTCGTCCCAAACGTCTTCCATTTAAGGATTATGGAGGCCACTGTGCTCTTAGGAACCTTAAGTGCAGCAGAAATGTTTTTGTAACCTTGGCCAGATCTGTGCCTTGCCACAATTCTGTCTCTGAGCTCTTCAGGCAGTTCCTTTGACCTCATGATTCTCATTTGCTCTGACATGCACTTTGAGCTGTAAGGTCTTATATAGACAGGTGTGTGGCTTTCCTAATCAAGTCCAATCAGTATAATCAAACACAGCTGGACTCAAATGAAGGTGTAGAACCATCTCAAGGATGATCAGAAGAAATTGACAGCACCTGAGTTAAATATATGAGTGTCACAGCAAAGGGTCTGAATACTTAGGACCATGTGATATTTCAGTTTTTCTTTTTTAATAAATCTGCAAAAATGTCTGTGTTTTTCTGTCAATATGGGGTGCTGTGTGTACATTAATGAGGAAAAAAAATGAACTTAAATGATTTTAGCAAATGGCTGCAATATAACAAAGAGTGAAAAATTTAAGGTGGTCGGAATACTTTCCTTAACCACTGTATATATATATATATATATATATATATATAATTATTATAATTTTTTTACATTGTTTTTTTTATTGAGCTGCAGGTTTAGGCTTACTTAAAGTGACAACATTTCTTTTTCATTTATAAGGATTTTTTTACTTTTTACAGAAAATAATGTATTTATTTTCTGATTATTGTTGAGCTGCAGGTTTAGGCTCACTTAAGTGACTGCACTTAATTTAATTTAATTAAGAAGAATTCAATTATTTATTTTAATTATTTAGCTTGACATGTTTACGGTTCCAAAATGTTCTATATGTTCCTTAAAAATAAAATATAATTGTGTTCAGTGGGAAAACCCAAAATGTTTGCTACCCAGACATTTAAAAATGACATACTTTACACCTGTAATGGCCAAACCGTGAAACCTTGGTATTTTTATTTAAGGTTATCATACCGTGAAAATTAGGGTTGACAGACATCACGATGTTGAGTCAGAATCATCATCCCCCGCCCTATTTATTTTTTATCCAATTTTTTTTTTTTATATACTTTCTCTCGTAATTATATCTCTGGGTAATTATAAATTGTGGGCATCAGGGAACTGCTACTAATATGCAGGGCACTGAAACCGCTTTTGAATGAGCACTCTCATTTTGCTTTCACTTTAACTTTTGAGATTCGCGATCACACAGACTCTCCACGGAGCAGCAGTACCATACCTTTACAAGATTGGATGTTTGTCAGTGGTGCAATCTGCAAGTATCTGCAAATAATTTGTCATTGTCCTATCAGTCGCCTCTCCTTACTCTGTGGTAAGTGAACTTTCATGTACTGTAACAGGCTGCTAGCAAGCAGCTAACCCATGTCCCTTTAGTGCAGCAGTTTTTAATTCCAGTCCTTGCGTACCCTCGCTCTGCACATTTTGTAGGTTTCTCTTATCGCTTCAGACGTTTGTACTATTTGACTTTAAGTTCCCTAGGAAGTGGACATCACATCACAGGATATTTCTCCATGATTCCAGTTTGAAGCGAATATATATGTTCCATTCAAAGGGCATTGAAGTGTGCGAGATGTGAATTTAAATTGTATTTATTTACAGAGGTATATTATGTCACACTTTGCTCTTCTCTAGTAGGTTTCGTCTGTGTGTGTGTAGCGCAAATCTGTGAAAGAGTGTTCCGAAGTGAGGTAAACTTCAACGGATTTCCCCTGCTCAAGGAATAGGGAGCAGTGGACACTGTGTAGGGACCATGCATAACTTGAGGAGGCATGAGATCTGTTCAAGATTGCATTTATCTACAACAGACCATGTCAATCGGAACACAGTTCATGCACGGAGCTCACTTCCAACGAGCTGGTGTGTTAAAAAAGAGAGACATGCAAAATATGCAGAGCGGGGTTACGCGAGTACTGGAATTGAGAACCGTTTTAGTGGCATTAGAACCGTTATTTGTTTTCCGTGCATACGGATTCACGCTTCGGGCACACCCCTAACCCCGCCCCCACATTTCACTGAAGACATCGTCCGATGCCAATTTGGTAGACATCGCCCAACCCTAGTGAGAATCTCATACCGGCTCATGCCTAGTCTCATTAGTATTTGTAAATATTAAGCTGCAAAAAGACTATTTAAATATGAATTATGCATGTCTCTGTGTTAATGCATGGAGCAGATGTGCGGTTTTGTTTACTATTTGTACAGACGCGTGCGTACGCATCCGGTGGTATTAGCGTCTGTAGTCTTACTAATGAGGACATAAATACATTAACAACATCTCCAGAACTGCTCTTAGAGTCACTTCATGAGCATTTCAAATCAAATCACTTTTATTGTCACGTCACCAACAGTACGTGTGCCGTGGTGAGTGAAAAGCTTGGGTGACAGTTTAATTTGAGTAAAACTATCCTCATCATATCATATACACTCAGAAATGTAAAGGTATTCCCGTTAAAATAAAAGTTCGGTTTACCTCGAAGTCATTGTGGCAGAAATAGCCAACATTGCTATTGTTCTGTAGAATGCATGTAATAGGCTACTACTAAAATGATTAAAACCTTATTTTCAAGGGCTAATCAAACAATATTCCGTCAATGTTTTTAGTTGTAATATTCCCCTTTATTTTCTAAAAAAAAATAATTTGTTTAATTTTCAATAATTAAAGGATAAATTTAATAATTGTTTTATGCCTTAAAAATTGTAATACACAACACAGAATTTCTGAGAAAAAAACAGGGCTATTGTAAGAATAAATTAAACTTGTTTTTATGCTTTCAAATAATTAGACATGCAAAACACAGAATTTGGTAACAATAAAATATAAGGTTGGGAAAAATACAACATTTCATAGGGCCCTAAACATGTAAACTTTTAATAAATTGATGTTAAATTGTTCAAGTTTCAGGATTTTAATTAGCTAGACATTCTTTTTGATTAATAAAATTTAGTTTAACCATTTAAAAGGATTTTGCTCGCGTCAACTAACCGGTAAAGAACCGGAAGTGGCGCATTTCACGGACGAGAATCCATAAAACACATTATTAGACTGTTTTCCAAGGCTGCATGATATATTAAACCCATTTAAAAATGATTTGAATAAATAATTATATTTGCATATATTCAGTTCTAATACAGTAAATGCGCTTGAATTATTTACATGCGTCACACAGCAGCTGTGTTCACAGTAGTTCAGCAGAAACGTATCATTTACATGTGTGGAGCGTCTCAAACTCAATCTCTGCATGTTGTTGTGAGTTTGGGTTTATTATCACATTCATCTGGGAACGCAACGTGCGCCATTTCATCAGATTTGTTTGGAAAATCATTTATAAACCTACACAAACACAGAAGAATACATCGAGATTTCAAAATAAAAGCTCAAATCCTCATTCTGAGTTTTGATGTCCACATATTTATATAATTACAGCGGCTATAACATATCTGTCCTAAAGAAATGGCCAAATATGAAAGATTAAGTGGACGTTTGAATTCAAATTGTATTTATTTTAATTATAGAAAAAGGAATGACGCATTTTTTGTATTGATTGACAGAATTAATTTCAATATATTCAATTATAAAAGAAAATACTACAATTTGTTTAAAAAGTAGATCAAAATATTAAATATAATTTATTTGATTAAAGAAATGTAACAGAAATGTAAATCATGTGGTTATCTTGTCTTTTTTAGGCTTGACAGTCCCAGCCCTCATTCACTGTCATTGTATTTAAAGGAGTGTCCAGATATTCTTTGTGTTCCACAGAACAAAGGAAGTGAATTGACCAAATAACATGATTTAAACATAGAAGAAGTGACACAGTTCACCTTTAAAGCTAGTGCAGACTGATAGATGAGTGATGTTTCAGAGAGACGGTCTTGTGTCTTTACTCTTTTTGGCTTTTGTTCGGGGCTGTGTGTAGAATAATGGGCAGGGGTGGGAACAGAGCACGCAGATTTGGTTTCGCTGCTCTTCAGAGAGGGAAAGGGGGCATCGGCAGATAGAAATAGCTCCCCTCCCCTCGCCTCTGGATCAATGAAGGTCCAGTCAGAATCATTGATCATAGCCCGTCTTCATGTAACAGAATGCTTTATGTTTTTAGCCTGTGGCTGACACTGGGTGTAATATCACAAACAGACACTGATATCAAACTGTCTGTTTGTCCTTCCAGTGATTCGATCACATCCGCACACACGTTTCTCAAAATCTAGCCTTTCCTTCATAGCGTGCTTCGGATGAGCGCTCAACAAGTGTGTTTTTGCACAATTATGTATGTTTACCTTGTGTGTCAGTGCTGGTATTTTCCCTTTTCATGGATGGTTTTCCTGCTTGATCAATATTCTGCAGTGGATCTCACGGTCTGCAAGATGCTAATCCTCATTGGACCTCTCAATGTGTGTTTTTGTGTGTGTTTGAGGGCAAATGGATCTCTGTATAAGCAGGCTTGCATACGTTATCAATACATTCACCTTTCTGTGTTGAAATGATACAGTGTGCTTCCTTAGGAGGCTATTGATTCCAGCGGATGGAGAGAAGGTGGTCAAAGACAGAAAGCTCATGTAACGTGCTCAGACATCTGTTAGACGTGAGAAATAAAGCTTTGATATGACAGACAGCGGGCAGTGTTCCTCCGATGGCCCCGATAGATCCTCTGACCTTGTGTGTGGTGGATGTGTGAGAATTTGGCTCCTTAACTCTTATGATTTGAGAGACACACTTTCTGTTGCTACCATAATGTGACATAGCATTTGAAAAATATTTTGCTGCGGTAATATGATATATTTCAGAGTATAAATTATATTCAATTAGAAAACATGTCAGATGGGAGTTTGAATTTATCAGATGATTTGATGGTGGAAAAGTGGTTCTTTTCATTCTAAGTTACTGTTTTTTTTTTAATTAAAGTATTAAAAGAAAAAAATGAAAAAGCATCCGCTTGTGAATCTTTCAAGTCAGAGATTTGTAGAAAAATTTAAAAGGAGAAAAGTAAAAGGGATAAAACTGAATTATCATTATTTTAAGACAAGAAGATTGTGTCTAGACTACAATAGTATGATTTTAGAGAAGTTGTCATTTTAATTATTATTATTATTATTACTATTATTATTTTACAACACACCTAAATCAAGTACCAAAGTATGTGTTCGCTTTAAAAAAAAGAAACATTTATTTTTAGAGCCAATTTTTCAATTCTTCTCTCCCGACTAAAAGTGTGTACCTGTTTTTGTCTTCTCTAAATCAGTTTTAGTATTGCAGAACTTGATAACTTGTTTCCATGGCAGCACACACACACACACACACACACACACACACACACATATATATATATATATATATATATATATATATATATATGCTTAGAATTCCTCCTTTTATTTATACATTTTGAAGTCTTTAAATGCATTTCTTCTTGCATTTGTAGCCATGTCACTGTCATTGCCTTGCTAAACATGTGTAGAGATTGAAGATAGAAAAAGGAGGGGAACTAATTGCAGATTGAATAAGACGAGACGCAGAAAACTATCACTCGTTCCAGCCATACATGCAAAACAATCACATAGTCACATAATTCATTATTTATGCTCAAGAAAAACCATGACCATCTCACTTTTTTGTTGATGCCAACATAAACTCAAGGCTTACATTTCCACAGCATTGAGTTTCTCACAAGGACACCAGCAGCCGTTTGCCCATATGAGAAGGAGATGTTAAAGAGTCAGATAAGAAGGGTTGGCTTTCTAACTGGATTAGCTTTAAATGGCACTGGTGCCAAAACCAGACTAGAAGATCTCCAGTGCAGGCAATCTCCTTAGAAGCCTTTTTACAAGCTCAGGAAAGCAAATGTTGCCCCAGCATTCTCATGCATGCTTGAAACTGTCTCAGAGAAAGACGTTCATTTGTATTCATATTTTAGTGCCTCTGTGCTTGACAAAACAGCACGGCGTGCTTCTGGAGGTAGGCATCAATCATTGAAGGTACATTAGGCGTGTGTGCATGTGTATTTATGTGAGGAACCCATATATTAATATGCTATCTGTTATTTTTTTCTCCCAAGACCCTTCTGTGAACTTCAGACCTGAAGGCAGATGAATGCCCAGGTGGTCTGACTCCCCTCGGCATGCCATTTAAAATAGACTTGCTCCTGAAGTTAATGATTTTTTAAAGACTTTACTCCTTCACAACTTAATTTAGACAATTTACAGCTCGGTATACAGCAGGGCGGCTAACAAGCTAACCTCACTAATAAAGTCACTCTACAAATGTCCACACTCCTGGCTCGGAGGTTCAAGTCTTGCGAACGTAAATCAGTTAAAGCGATAAAAGACTCTTTTCATTCTCACCCACCCAAAATCGTATTATTATGAAAGCAAAGTTAATCAACTAAATGAAAATGCGCGACAGGACAAATGTAACGCCCTGCCTGAGAAGAGACCGTCTCCCAAGGACGTCTGCTCTTTGTGTTTTGTGAACGCACACACAGCTCTTAGACAAAATAAATCCTGAAACACACATGCGCTGCCCACAGAGCCACTCAGACCCTTCGCAAATGAAAGAAACCAGGTGATTGGACTCGTTTCTATCTGTTATTCTCATTAAAGACATGAAGGGGGATAATGCCAGGCTGTCCCTGCTATCTTTATCTGCATAGGCAGAAATTTGTCAGAGAGAGAGAGCGAGAGAGAGAGAGAAAGAGAGTGTAATCTCACCTGCATGCAGATGAGAGGAGACCGTAAGAATGATCATTAATAAACAATAAAACGAATAAAAGACCATCCTCGAGGTTCAAGTCTTATGACGTAAATCAGTTAAAGCGATAAAAGACTCTTTTTCATTCTCACCCACCCAAAATCGTATTATTATGAAAGCAAAGTTAATCAACTAAATGAAAATGCACGACAGGACAAATGTAACGCCCAGCCCTGCCTGAGAACCGTCTCCCAAGGACGTCTGCTCTTTGTGTTTTGTGAACGCACACACACAACTCTTAGACAAAATAAATCCTGAAACACACATGCGCTGCCCACAGAGCCACTCAGACCCTTCGCAAATGAAAGAAACCAGGTGATTGGACTCGTTTCTATCTGTTATTCTCATTAAAGACATGAAGGGGATAATGCCAGGCTGTCCCTGCTCTCTTTATCTGCATAGGCAGCAATTTGTCAGAGAGAGAGCGAGAGAGAGCGAGAGAGAGAGAGTGTAATCTCACCTGCATGCAGATGAGAGGAGACCGTAAGAATGATCATTAATAAACAATAAAAACGAATAAAAGACCATCAGAATTGAGCCGTAGGGGTGCTGCGAGATGGAGTCGGAGAGATTTGGCCGCTGATGACCTGCATTGTTCTAAATTGGATTAGCTGTGCGGCGCTGATCGTGGGCTTGAAGCGGTTAAATGCGATTTTATAAGATTATAATTGAAAAGGAGTTAAATGTCAGATTAATAGAGGCTCCTGTTTGATGTCCTATTGGAAGATGATTAAGGAGGTGCTGGATTGTCAGTTGTGTGACTTCAGCATGGGAATGAAAATGCGGCAGAATACATTACGCAGGGTTTGGGGGGTGGGACGGGTGTGTGGCTGCTCTTTGTTGTCTACAGCGCGTTTCCTCGTGACCTTTTAAAGGCTGTATTTGACCCCTCCCTCTGCTGTCTGTTTCTATCAGCTGACACTGCTGACTTCTGCTGACCCCTGGGCATCGTTCTTGATCTCTGGGGGCTTATTTATAAACAAACATGTATCCGATTGCTGTAGGATTTGTAGGATGCATTATATAAACGTTGATTAATAAAGTCGGTGTAGGGCTCAACAGTAAGGATGACCTGTTGACCCAGAGTCAGTGTGAAAGACAAGTCAACAACGGGCCCCTTTCGGACCAGTGCTGCTCTGACACTGAGATTCATTTGTTGATCTTGCACGTCTATTTTTATGCCTTAAAAGTTTAAATTCACTTTTCTGTTCTGCAAATTCTGCTGATTTGTCAATGATACTGGTATATAGATATAGATAACTTGTGAAAGTCTTGAAAGCAGCAATAGAAATGCATTGAAACAGACCAATCAGTCAAATTTTGCATCTCATGTTACCATTTTCCAAATTTCCGATTTATGAATTTATGGCTATAACTTGTTGCAAATGTATATTTGGTAAAGGCAATTTAAAAATGATTTTTAATAATAATAATAATTATAATAAAAAATAAAAATTGGAAGGAAAAAAGCTTTAATATACATCGCTATAATTGTACAAAAGAAGTCACTTTTGCATGAAAAGCCTTAATTTGATCAAAAATACAGTAAATATATTAATAGTGTGAAATTATTATTGTTACAATTTAAAATCACTGTTTTCTGTGTTAATAGCTTTTAAAATGTAATTTATTCCTGATGTCAAAGCTGATTTTTTTTATTCGCCATTACTTCAGTCTTCAGTATCACATGATGCTTTAGAAATTATTCTTATATGCTAATTTGGAAACCATGATAATCTTTTAAATTGAAAGTAGAAAAACAGCATTTATTTTAAAATAAAATCTTTTGTAAACAATAATTGTTTTACAGTCACTTTTGATCATATTGCTGTCTGAATAAATGTACTAAATGTAATAAATTCCGTAAAAAAATGTATTGACCTCAAACTTTTTACCCCAGAACTACTATCCAAAACTCAGTTTTGTCCCAAACTCACATTTGCACATTAAATTGGCATAGAAGAACAGCTAAAACTCCTTTAAGGGAGCAGCGGAAGACTTTGTCCCATCAACAATGCAGTGTCAAATTTGCATGTACAGTGCCTTAACCAATCAGAGCTGGCGCTGGGCTGGTGCTGGGAGGTATGGTGTGATTGGCAGCTATGCATCTGTTTAAACCGAGGTCGTGCCGTGCGGCAGGGTGGCAGGGTTTCCTTCAACAACAGGCATGAGCAGACGGGTCCTCACCCGCTATCCCTGGGGCAGCTTTTACTTTCGCCTGTCTAATAAATCATCCTCTTCCGTCCAGCACATTATGCACAGGTATTTCATTGCTTTACAAACACAGCACAGCATGTACAGCCAATCGAGCCAGTTTGAGATGCTCATGTTGATAATGAACACATGTTCCAGACTGTAACTACCGAACAGAACCACTTGAGCTCTTGACATTATATAGAGACTTTCTTTTGCGGATATAGGTTGTGATTAAAATGGGATGATGGCTGTCCTCCAGAGGTGGAAGGGCTCGGCAGGATACTATCAAACTGAGCAAGTTTCTGAAATTGAGGAGCAATTTAATAAGCCAAGGGAACAAATTAAGTTTAATAGCCATCATTACATAGTCATTATTTTTACAATAATACATTTGGGTCATTTCTTTTTCTTTTCCTTTTTGGAAAATAAATTCTGAATATGAGAAGTTTGGCCTTGTTCTCTCTGAAAGATTCTTTTGACTGTTTCTATGTATAATCCATACCATTAACATTACAAATGTACTTATGCAGGAAATGATGCTTTCAAATGTGGCGAAAAACAGAATGCTGTGATTTATTTGATTCACATATTTATACAGGCATCCTCACCACTGCCTGCTGGGAGTTTAATATAATGAATGGAGAAAACAGATTTATTCAGGAAAACAATCATTTAATTGAAGATACTTGTTATGAAACAGAAGGAATTGCTTGTGTAGATGGAACAAATTGTTAATATTTAGAAATAGATCAATTGAATGTCGAGAACATACGTTATGATATATATATATATATATATATGTATGTATGTATGTATGTATGTATGTATATATATTTCATAAAAATATTTGGTATTTCACTAATGTTTAACCATTTGTGGTCAGTATTATTTTTTTGGATCTGTTTGAAAGGTTTGAAAGTGTCTTATGTTAACCAAGGCTGCATTTATTTGATCAAAAATACTCTAAAAATAATAATCTTGTGGCATATTTTTACAATTTAAAAATAAGTGTTCTCTATTTGAAAACATTTGAATGTATTTCTGTGAAGCAAAGCTGCATTTTCAGCATCATTACTCCAGTCTCAAGTATTTTGATGAATTGGGATTCCATCAATTATGTAAAATAGATTTTTGTCCAAAAATGTAAAATGCCTTTACTGTCACTTTTGATACATTTAATGCAGCCTTGCTGAATAAAAGGCCCCAACAATTATCTTGATTTGAACAAACTTTCATAACCTTGCTTTTTACTTTTAATTCATGTCCATAATAGGAATACTGTGAATACTGTCCATGACCGTATTTCAACGTCTCCTTATAGAATGTCATTTCATTTGAGATGCATACCTTGGAAAATGTTTCACAGATTTCATCTGCGTTCAACATTTCAATGCATGTTTATCAGCAGGTAAATCATGTATTTATGTAACCTTATATACAGCAGAGCAAACCATTATTCACACATGCGTAGCAAATATTAGCTGATACACATTTCTTTAATTTCAAAATTATTCATGTTCATTGATTGATTTTCATAGCAGTCACAAAGGCAAATAACCATAATGCCTTAATTGAATCAGGCTTTAGGGCAGTCAGAATGTGACGTTTTCTGTAATGAATCATTTCAATCATGTTTATACTGTCAGTAGAATAGATATACTGAAGTTGTATACTATAGTTTATTTTTTAACACTTCTGCACTGTGCTTTGGGGCCCAGTTGTAATTTTGTGTGTGTGTGTGTGTGTGTGTGATGCTGTCACTCAGCAGGGGGTGACTGCTCTCTCTGACAGTCCTCCTCATGGGCCTGCTTGCCTGCCAACATCACGGCCCAATCTGACGTTCACATCTATTCTAGTTTTGTGCACACGAACAGACGTGGCGCCGATATGAGCAATCCTGCCTCAGCTGTCGGACTGACATCTCTCTGGCTCTCTCTCCTCAGGATGACTGTTCAGTGAGTAGTGAGGAGTTTGATATGAGTGACCCCACATGGATATCAGCTGAACGTCACGCCGCCCTGTCTGACCTGAACCACCCCTCCAGCGCAGATAGGATGCACAGCCCGCAAAACACACACAAGGAAGAGGACGGTAAGAGACACCGTGTGCTCATCTGCGTCTTAATAGAGGGTTTGAACCCCGTGATTACTCTAGAGTCTCAAATGAAATGCATGTGCGCATGTTTTCAGCACAAGAAGTCATTTCCTTAATCAGTATTTTCCTAAGTCTAAACATCCTTATACAGTTTTTCTTCACCACTAAATGCAAGATGTTTTATTAAAATTCATAGGAAAATTCATAAATAAAAGGAATATTTGTAATTTATAAAAATATAATTCTAGTTATAATTTAGTGAGTTGTTTTTTTTATATATAAAAATAGCAAAATTAAAATACTGACAAACATTAAAAAGAAGAGTTATATTTCTATTGATATTTATATAGCTTTATACACTACTGGTCAAAGGTTTGGGGTCAGTATTTTTTTTAAGTTGTCTTATGCTCACCGAGGCTGCATTTATTTTATTAATAATGCTGTAAAACGGTAATATTGTGAAATATTGCAATTTAAAATAACTTGATAACATATATCATATATAACATATATATCTACTTGATATATTTTAAAGTATAATTTATTCCTGTGATGGCAAAGCTGAATTTTCAGCATCATTACTTCTGAATCAGAATGAGTTTTCAGTGTCACATGATCCTTCAGATATACAATAAAATTAACTACAAAAAATTGGTATTGTATTATCAATGTTAAAAACAGTTGAGGTGCTGAAATATTTTTGTGGAAGCCGTGATACTTTCTTCATGATCCTTTGATGAATAGAACTGAAAAAGAACTGAAATAGAAATATTTTGTAACAATGTTAATGTATTTATTTGAATGTCACTTTTGATCAAATTAAATGCATTCCTTCTTAATGCACAATGACATTTATTTCAAAAATCATACTGATCCCACATTTTTGAAAGAAAAGTTAAAATGAATAATAACATATATTTCATATAGAAATATATTTGAATGGAGATAAGGATGAAAAGAAGGCAAACATACTGAGAGGTTTATGGCAGTGGTTTTGAGAGTGAGTGTGTATGTGTGTAAGAAGATGAACCGTGTTCTTTTTGAGAGCGGTGGAATGGCCAGAATGAGGTGAGAAGAGATGTAGGTATCGATTGTGTTCGAGTGGCCTCCTCCCTGCAGCTTTCAAGGAAAGAAAAGGATCTGGACAAAGAGAAAAATGTATAGACAGATGAAGATGAGATGAGGAGGAAAGGAGCGATGGAAAGAGAGCTCTAAAGATATAGAGAGGCGTGGATTTGTTTTTAGATGGTTAAACGAAATCATTTATTCTAAATAAATCATTTCAGCTAAATTAACCATTATTCAGCAGAAAATTGTTTATTCATCATCATTTACTCCCATTCATATCGTTATTCTCCTCAATGAAAAACAAAAGAGGTATTCTGGAGACTGTGCTGGTCTTTATTTTTCCATGCAGTTACAATGAATGGGGACAGAGGCTTTATTATTGACTGCAAATCCATCTGACAAAGCTGTCCTTGGCATGTTCATGAGAGAAGCAGTGATGTGTGTTGGATTTATGAAGATTTGTTGTCTTTAAATCTTTTCAACATATTAATTAATTTGCTTCTCAAAACCATTCTGGATGATTCATTTATACATATCAGGCTGATCCAGTTCTTGACTCACAGACTTAATTTGGGGGATTTATAAGTTAACGACTTAAAAAATATGGTCAGTTTCTCACCCAGAGTAATCGTATGACTTCAGAAGAGTCATGTGAGACATATGAACTTCCTTAAGAAGCCTTGCTCGCTTCTTTGAAGTGCAAAAGCTCGCAATTGAGCCGGAATAAATGAAGAATGACAATTCGTGGATGAGCTGCAGGGAGGTCAGAGCAAGACTTTATAGTCAGTAGTTCCTTGTTGCATTCTCCAGCAGCTTCTCTGTCTGTGGGTGACATTAGCAACCCAGAGAGCTCTGCATTTAGATAATGAAGAGAAAGCGGAGAGTGTTTTTCCCTTCCTCCCTCTCTCTTCATCTATGGTAGAAGTATAGCTGTAATCTTTCTGTATTGAAGGCAATCTGAAATCTTCAATACAGAGCTGCTTTTGAAAAACATGCATGAAGTTTTCTTTTCAGATGCTTTTAATAAAAATATATGCTGTATACAGATGTGGACAAACACTCAGTAAAGAAAAGGAGCGACTGAATCACAAACTCAACCGTGTCCCATAGTGACCACTATCCCAGCACCCAGCCTTTCTTGCTCCTTCAGTCATGATAAGTGAAGGCTGTGTTCACAAAAGATCAATGAATTCCTATCAGAAATACATTGGTTTGAAATATGATATGACAAACCCTGTATTTTGTAGTAGAATAATGCTGTAGTTCAGGGATTGTTCCCCCAACAAATAAAAAATGTCATAATTTGCATATTATTTACCATTGTGTTGTTACAAAAGTGCAGGACTTGCTTTCTTCTGTGGAACACAAAAAGAAAATATGTTGAAGAATGTTTTGTCCCAGTTAACTTTCATTATTTCAAAAATATCATCTTTTGTGTTCTGCAGAAGAAAGAAGGTCGTGGAGGTTTGTAATGGCAAGACAGCTTTGTAATTGTTCAATGAACAATAATAGATAAAGTATGCAATAATTTGAAATATTTTTTATTTGAAGTTTTTTCTAGACTGTATTTTACATGAGGCCAATTTGTTTGTATAGCGCTTTTCCCACACATTGGTTTGTTCAGTTCCACTTTCAATAAATTAGTTTAGGCTTGGTATTTATAATACATGCTGTTTACAATGAATGCCACTGTAATTGTTTTCAATTCCAGTTCTTTTCTGAATACCATTACATTGAAAGGAATTGGAGTTAAGAGAAATAAAATACATGATTATAGAGTTTATAATGTTTTAAAATATATAAATGTATTGAAATATAAGTTTGAGAGTGTAGAATACTGTATTGCGTCTTGCAACAGCCTTGTTTCAAACTCTAAGGATCTCCATGATTTTAAACTACACCATGATGTCCACAAACTCCACAAATGTAAAACTTTATGCCAGGCGTAGGCACAGCACTCTCAGGCCATCAGCTGAGAAAGACCCCCTCAACCCCTTTATCAGCAGGACTCTGACAAGAATGTATAGAGATGATGATGATGATGATGGAGGAAGGGAGATGGAAAAAGAGTAAAGAGAGGTCAGGTAATCAAGACGGCTCTCTCTGACTGATTAGAGTTGCTCTTGAAAGTGAAATGTTCGGCCACAAAGAACCTTTCGTCACCTCAAAGTGATTTCAGATTGTCTGAACATGAGGAGACACGGCCAAATGAGATCTTATGTATTTGCAGAAAGTTTCTACTTGGAGGTAACCATGTATTAGGTGTAGTCGTGGCTCTCTCTTTTTTCTTTGTACCAATGTGACCTCTTGTAAAAGTTAATCAGTGTCTAAATGCACAATTACTCCTGCTGCTAATCTCAACCCATCTTTGCGGTGTACATGTCGTTTTTGAAGTGTAGTTTTCCATTTTACATTCAGATGTTAGTCTAGTAGCTAGAAGAAGACTTTACTCCGTATGTTCATACAGAAAATGTCATAACCTGCAGGTGTAACTGCTTCCTGACTGCCTGAGTGTGTATAGGTGTTTCACGTCTGGTGTGTGTGTGATCAGGGATATGAAGTGTCAGTCTTGACACTGTGGCTGTGACCTTGGTCCGAGGCCAGACAAGAAAAAGAGAGGAAGAGAAGACAGTCAGGGGATGGTTGAGGTGTACATTGAGAACTGCAGGATGGAGAGAATTTATTTAACACCTCTGTATGAGGGAAAAACACACATGTAGTGTGCTAAACATGCTGCTTTAGATAATGGAGCTCAGAGCAATGGAGCCATGTTCTCCGAACAGATGGTGTCAAGGTCACGGTTTGCCCCAAAGCACTGTGCTACCCCTGTACATCACTGCACCCCGTGTTGGCCTGGAAAGGTTCATCAGATCCCTGCTGTGGTGCATAATAAAGCTGAGCCACTGCATTAGACCTGCACTTTACTACTGAGTTAAAGCCCTGCAGCGGTGAATTATGTGCCTTTACTAGTATTTAATAAATGTGAACAAGTGATTCATATCCTTGCCTAGCTAGTGTGCATTAAAAAGGCATTATTAGTCAGAGCCTTTGCCTCTTGTTTAGTGCAAATGCAGCAGACATGATCATGTGGGAAATGCAAGTTCAACTTAGCCTGCATTATGTCTTGATTAAAAAAGTCCAGATCATTTTTTTTTATTTATTTAAACTTTACTTTATTTGTTTTAGTTTAAAATTTAAATTTAAAAAAGTATTATTTAAAATAAATAAATGTATATATTATTTTCATAATAGTTCAGACTCCCCCAAAATTATTCCAAATAATGATTTTCTTTATTATAAAACTTTTTATGCTTAATTGTCATAAAAAATAATGTTATTCATTTTCTTTTAACAAAATGTAATTTCCTATATTTTTCCTTTAAAATTAAGGTGAAACGTGACCTTATTGAGCTTTGTTTAATTCATACATTCACTGTCTCATTTACTAAAAAGCATAAAGATGAAAAATCCACATTCTCTACATCAATGCCTTTTTGTGTATTTGAATGCATAATCAGGTCATAGTGCACCTTTGCGTTTAGTGCCCGGTTTCTTGGATGTCACCAGAGGATGGGGTCATAAGCTGAAGCTCAGGAGAGCTAAAGCTTGAGTGATTCAGACCTGCTATTAGAGCTCCGGTGGATTTGAATGACCTTTGTAATTACATGGGTGGATTTGTTTCAGGCCTAGTGGCAAAGTAACCCAAAGGACAAACGCAACCACAGCCCAGAGCCTGTGCCTGCCGAGTGTGTGTAGTATGGAAAGTAGGCCATGTGAAAATGACTGTGGCTTTCCCTCTGGATGCTAGTGATAGAGGTCAAGTGTAAAAATAAATAATTAGATAAGCGTGAGAAGCTCCTACTTTTATTTAATGCTCAGCAAAAGGTGTGATTATCCTGGGGCTTTTAGATATGATATCACAATATTGCACTTGTAGCCAACACTTAACCAGCACTCAGTGGCCCATGCTGAAGCTATCAGCTTCATTTTGAACTCAACTCTTTCCATCATTTGACCAATTTTTCAACGTGTTTGTATATTGCTGTTCGAGTATTTGAGGTTCGTAAGACATTTTTTACAATGTTTTTGAAAGGCTGGTATAATTATTAATTAATAAAACAATTCATTTTAAAAGTTATTATAAAGTACAGTTTATTTATGTGATGGCAAAACAGAATTTTCAGCAGTTGCTACTCCTGTCTTTAGTGTTACATGATCTTTCAGAAATCAGTCTAATATATTGGTTTTCAGCTCAATATATATATTTATTTATTATTCCCAAAGTTTCAAACTGTTTAATATTTATATGAGAACCATAATTTTTCAGAATTCTTTGAGGTTCAAAAGAACACCATTTATTTGAAATGGAAATGTGTGTGTGTGCGTGTGTGTGTGTGCACGCGCATGTGTTAATTCCTCTGACGGCACTAGAACGCATGTTAACAGGAGATGTAGAACATCAGACCCATGCTCTCACACATACAATACACACACATCGGCAGATCTGTCAGAGTTAAACGCTGCATCGCCCCTCTCTTTACCTCTTCTCTCTTAGACTAACCTCCCTTCATCATCACAGCTCCTGTCACCTCTTCTCCTCTCCTCATCTCTCTTCTTTTCACACCAGTGCTCTCTGTGTTCACAGTATCTCCTCCCGTCCTCCAGACAGCAGACGTCTGTGATCTGCTCTGAACTGTCTCAGTGTTTACAGAAAGACAGTTCAACAACAACATCAGTAGCAGCAGGTACGATCATCAAAAGCAGAACAAGTAGTTGATCCATGTTTTCCTGCAGGAAACCCTCTTACTGATTCTTGAATGGGAAATCTGAAGTCCTTCATCAGAGTTGAGTTCTTTGTGTTCGGTTGGTTTTGCGGTTCAGACCCAAAAGTGCAATCTGAAAAGAGATTAGTTGGGTGACGTCGTGGAATTGCTCTTAGGTTTGGACCAAGCAGTCTAATCGTGTGTGAAAACAGCCTAACAGTGCTCTGTGTGTGACTCAAACAAGCAGCAGGCGGAAACATGACAGTGGACACTTCACAAAAAATATGTTCGTCTAGTTGCTTTGTGAGAGAAGATGGTGATTATGTGCATGTGGGGCTGAATTTCCAAAGAGTTATTTTCTGAAGAGCCTAACTTTTTCAGTGCCTTGGTTCTGGAAGGATTTTTGCCATTCATTTCCTCAGTAGGAGTTTTAAAAAGTACTTTAATAAAAGTTCTTCAAAGTTTGGTGATACATTCTTGGCTCAAGGTCTGCATTTAAAGTCACACCAGAAGTGTTCAGCTGGGATTAGGACTTGTCTTTCTGCAGACCAGTCAAGTTCTTCCACACTGACTGAATCATCATTTCTCTTTGATCCTTGTCTTATACACAGAGACACTGTCATGTTAGAATAGAAAAGGGTCCTGTCCAAACTGTTGCTATAAAATTAGAAGCACACAATTCCCTAGAATATTATTATATGCTTAAACATTAAGATTTGTACTCATGAAAATTAATAAAGTAGTCAAACTTTTCATTAGAAGGGGGTGACCCAATACTTTTGGCAATATAGTGTATTTTGAGAGGGATGTTAACTCTATTATGTCATCTGAAATTATTAATCAGAAGTAGGCGATCATCTATATGGCAGGTTAAGCTCTCCCTAGTATTATAGATGGTTCTTATAGCAATCTGACTATTAAAACAATTCTTGAGAAAATGAAAATGAAGAGTTCTCCTCACTTTCGCTGTCAACATGGCTATCACACGGTAACATTCACACAATCATAGCATGACCTCCTGAAACCATAGTAAAGCAGCGCTGTGTCTGTCAGCCGAGTTGACTAACGGTTTGAATGACAAGCAGGAGAGGAGAAGGTGAGAAGGTCATTAATGCTGTCAGGTCATTCTCTCTGGTTTCAGCAGGTCTCCGATTCTTATCTGATTCATCCATCCGACCGGGCAGCTATGGACAGAAATCCCACCCATACTGAAGAGTGCAGCTATTTCCATTAAACCAGCCTGTCAGTCTTACAGCATACCATGTATAAAGATTGGCAGATGTGAAGTCATTTGAAACAGACGATTGTCCTCGTCTGCATCTGAGGATTGAAAAGATGACTGTGTTCCCCAACATGAGCCTACAAGGCAATAAAAGAGACTGTGTGGGAGAGACCAAGGGCGATAATCACATGATCACCTAATGGAAATGTTATTAAAAATGCAAGGCCATTAACATTTGACATTTCCCAGTATGTGTTCTATTTGATTATGAGTATGTTTGCGAGTTAATCTGGAGGACCCAGAGCAAGATAGCGAGGCATGGAGGGAGAAATAGGGAAGGAGCTGGCTGATAAAATCTGAAGGCCTCTTCAGATTAATCATACAAAAGAAAGGGAGCATGAAGAACGGACCAGTGTTCTCCTCCCCCTTTTACGCACATGATCAGGCATCCCCCTCTCCCATAATGACTGTATGGGGGCAGCGACGGATAAGGGAATGTGAAAATTTCCTTGTCAATATGAATACTCTTTTAAGAGTATAAATGTCCCCCCGGGATGGGTGTCAGACTATGTTCAGATTGCATGCTACCATACTACTCATACCATTTCAGCATTACATCATACTGTGTGTACCCAACTTTCAGTTCCAGTTTGACATGAATGTGAATGAATTTTTTAACAACTCATCCTTTACTCATTTGAGTGGACTGTAAGATGATAATTTATTTTTGTTTTATTTTGTTTTGTTTTATGTATTTATTTTTGTTGTTTATGTTTAATTCTTTTTATTATTGGATACTTTGAAAAAATGGTTTATGTAAGGTTATTATTGGACTTGCTAAAGTAAACGTAAGGAAATCATGGGACAAAATGTAGCATATAGTTTTACAATAGTATGTAGTATGCACATTACATACTATTGTATCGTAGACAATATCCACCTTATTTTTAGCTTGAATGTGCAAAGCTTTTGGTGTCCTTCGCTTCTAGTCATTTTACCTGTACACAAACAGTCTGTTATGCTGCTTTTTATTGGAAACTGTTATTTGTTTTCATATTATTTTCATTTATTATTATAATAAACATGCTGGTTTGTAAATAGCTGTTTATTGCACTTATTCTAGTTATTTACCTATAGCGGCTAAGGAAGAAAACAGCTTACTGTACTTCCACATTGCACAGTAATGTGGATACAGATTATACTGAGGTGTTTGCAGTAGACAGTATGCTAGTATTTCAGTCTTGGCCTGTGTGTGCAGTGTGTATGTGTGTATGTGTGTGTGTTGGGGTGCTCTACTGAAGGCCTTATTTGCTTCAAGAGAGGACGCTGTCCACTGAGCCAAGGCCAGAGGTTGCTTAATTATTAACCGCCACCCTCAAATAACAAGGGTTTGAATTAATTATTACACTTATAGGTTTGTGCCCGTGACCTGCTAACAATGTGATTTGTTTTCAGGAATAAGACCACCTCCTGTGATTTTAGCACATGAGTGTGTTCGTTATCTCTGAGCAATTAAATCGTAGACTCCCGATTATAAGGTTGCTTTACTTTTAATGAGTTGTCTGTGTGCATGCCGTGGACTCTTGGATACAATCAGAGATGATGAGGTGGCGCACTTCACCATGCACAAAACACACACCGCTTGTTCCAGCACGCTCGGTGTGAGGACTGTGTGAAAGAGTGTTTGTGTAATGTCCTCTCGCCGGGCCGTGCCCCTCTCCCTGATTGTTTTATAGGGAGTGGGTAGGGTGCATTTCAGAGAAGACGTGTAAAGGTTGCTCCATAAATCTCCAAAACGCCCCTGAAATTTGGACCCGGTGCTATCAGCGCCTTCTGCTTTTACTGGAGGGTGAATAAAACACCCTATTGGAGGAAGACGATAAGATAAACTATTGTAAAAGGGGCACACTGCCGTGCCTGTTTGCTCTTCTAAATTTAAAGCAGGTGTGTTCGTGGCACCCAGTGACCTTGGTTCGATTGGCACTCTGCAGAGAAAGGGTGACAAACAAGGGTGTGACCTTGAGAGACTGAGTAATGTTACCCTTGCCTTAAAGGAACAGTTCAACCAAATATGAACATTTAATCCCCCGTCATGTAGTTGCAAACATGTTTGAATTTCTTTCTTCCATGAAACACAAAAAGACAAATTACAGAATGTTCAGACAGTGTTGTCACTTTTAAGGTCCAAAAAGGACCATTTAAAAAAACAAATTGAAGTTTTTTCGTTTTCCATTGGCCATGATTTAGCAATACTTGACAGTTCTGTATGGCATTAGATTTGAATATTTCTCAAGGACATTTAATAATTTCTGACTTTACAGTGTGAGTTAAATCTCTTTTTTGGCCCCTGTAAAAGAAAACCTGCCTAAAAATTATGCACACCTGAGTATGTAAAGCATTTTTCACATCCAGCCATATATATATATATATATATATATTATAAATGATTAAATAGAAAATATATAGTAGTTAAGATGGATGTGGTTTGGAATTGGTAAAATGTGCTTGGAAAAAATATGACCAGAATATCAACTTGCGTAATTATGCACATACTGTACATAACTCACACATTATATTTCTAATGTAAGTCGTTATTTATTATGTTCTTTATTTTATTATTTTATTTCACAAATGTAGAAAGTGTTTTAACACCAGTGACATTTTCTTTAAACAAATTTGACAAAATTATAGTTAAAAATAGATATCATTTTAAAAAGCAAACTTGTGTGGATAAATAGCAGTAGTGTTGTATAATAGTATAGTAGATAATATCAGTATCAATATAAATGAAAATGAAAATAATTTACATTAACATTTAAACAATGTAATAACAATGACATGTAAATGGACCATATGAAAAATTATTATGTAAATTAATACCTTTTAAATTGATGATAATCGTCCTATTATCAAAAATCCAAGGGTCAATCATTCTTTAAAATAATTAATAGTATTAATTACTTTTTTTGCTGTCAGAAATACTGAATATGTCATAGATGACCAGATGAAGAAGAAAATATTATTATCATGCACTTGATAAATCCAAACTTGCAATGTCAAATAATATTATTTTATATTATTTAAAAGCTCAAAATCGTTTATATGGGGTTTCCTGATTATGTGAAATCTCTGTCATTACTAAAAGTTCAAGGGACATGTTTGTTAACATCTTTTGATACTGATAAATAGTACTCCAGCCACCTTCATGGAAAGAGCATTCTGGAAATTCTCCAATAAATCCTATTTTGTGGTCAATGGGAGACATAATTTTCATTTTTGGGTGAACTATTACTTTACTATATGGTGCACCACCAGCAGCAAGTGCTTTTGGAAAAATAGCTGGCCACATTAGGAGGCGAATAAGCTAGAAAGTGGAACTCAGAGTCGACCTTTGGCACATTTTTTGTGTTAATATTGGTGTGATGTAGCTCTTGAGAGGGATCCATTAGAAAGAGTCGTAAAAGGCACAGATGTGAGATTGAGGGATAGAGGAGATGCGGGATAACATAGGATCACATGGTGACCCAGCTGTTGGTCACAAACAGATGTGAGTCTAGCACAGATTTATTACAAGTAAGGCCATCACACCCACCGACTATCCCATCCTAACCAGGCCGAAGGATCAGCCGTATGGGTCTGTACATAACACTCGTCCTCTCTGTATCTCTCCTTCACTTCTACTGAAAACCCTCTTATTAATGTTAATGAGGCCTGCGCCCAGGCTTTTAACCCTCATCCGGTTCAATCAGTAATCTCATAGATGCTTAGCAAGGGCGAGAAGGTTTTTTTTCTAAGCAAGCAAGACTGATCTCTTATATTGTACAGAATGCGTAAAACTATACGTTATTCTAATCGACTCATCAGGAGGTTGCCTGAACAATTAGTGTTGGTTAAAGACCTGTATAGTTACAGTGACCTAGGTGGTGAATTTGTTACACAAGCAGAATGACAGAGTTTAAGTTAGTAGGGATGCACAATATATGAATATGATGTCCTTATCAGACAATATTAGTGATTGATTTGTTTGTATTGATCAACAGTTGATATACGCTACAGTTCAAATGTTATGCGCGAGTAAGTGTTATTTATTTCTTTTTAAAATAATTCAATACTTTTATTCATTCAATTCATCTAAATATATCTGACAGTAAAAAACATTTATAATCTTAGAAGAAAATCAAATAAATGCTTTTAAATGTTTTTCCATCAAAAAATCCTAAAAAAAAGTATCATGGTTTCCACACAAATATTAAGGATTGCAACGGTTTTTAATATTGATAATACATTTTTTGCAGCTAATCAGCATATTAAAATGATATCGGAAGGATCATGTGACACTAGCCGGGTCTCCATCCAAAGTTGCGAATTTAACTTGTGGCAATAATACATAAATTCTTTGACAGACTTTGCTCAGGCATTTCAGAATGACCATAACAACATTTCAGATGCTGTGCAACAAGATCGGTCCGGTCCGCTGGTTAGTCAGGTTATCCTGTCCATCGTGCAAAGTCACATGACTCTTTTGATGCGCATTGAGGAATTCATTCGGCAAATGGACAAGCTCCCATTTCCGCTGTACTTAATACTAATAAAAAGTAATGTTTTGACTTTTTATATTATTTTACTGTTATTTAAAAAAATACAGAATTGTAAATTGAAAACAAAATCAGTTTCTTACTGGTAAATACAACTTTGCACAGATATTTATGTGCACAATTTTCAAAAGTTTGCCAGTAATATAATGAATGAATGAATGTTTTTGAAAGACATCTCTTATGCTTACTACTTTTATTTGATAAAAATGTAAAACAGAAATACTGTAAAATATTATTATAATTTAAAACAACTGTTATATTTTAAAATATATTAAAATGGGAAACTTTAACTTGTAATATTTATTTTTTTCTGAATTTTTATCAAATAAATAAAAAACATAAAAACAATCCTGAACCAAAACATCTGTAAATTAGTACATTTAGTTTTTAGTTCTGCATTTTTATTGTATTTAGACAAATTGTGTATAATATTATTGGCAATAACATAAAATTTTTTTTATTGAGCTATTGACTTTAATCCCAAGAATTTGCTTGGGATTAAAGGAAATTTGAGGCTGTCGACAAACGAATCAACCTCACTTCAACCTTGTAGTGTTTTTGAATCAGTTAGCACCGTTAGCATCAGTGTTTGAAATTGACTACTGATAATAATGTCAGAGGACATACAAAGACTAATGCCAGGTGAAATCCTCTTTCAGATCACCATCCGATGTAATGCCTCGTCATGTATCTGTTGTAACAGCAAACCTATTAGTCGTACAGGATTAAACCGTAGTCTGTAGGTAAACTTACACCACATACGCTGTGTGCTGATACGCTTCAGTCAATAGCAGTCATCAGGATCCCTTCCTCTTTGCCAGAGAACTTCCTGTTTTTTCCACAAGAAGTGCTGCATAAGTACTGATATCTTAGACCTTCCCTCTCAGCACTGGGAGAGTCACGCATTAGTGCAAGTGGCTTTGTGTGTAATTCTGCCCCTAGCCGCTGAGATGATTGGATGTTGTTTTGTGCTGAAGGGAAATTAGATCAGATAATGCTTTCCCACAATTTTGCTGGTGACCCACAACTGATGCACACACACGTGCACAATGAATAAAGTCTGAAACGATTGCAACGCCACCTGTAGATTTCATCCAATCATTGACGTGAGCTTATTATATTGAACATAAGCAACCAATTAAAGATCCTTTCTTTAAGTCCGTTTCCACTTTAACAGCTCCTCAGTTTATCTTTGACATGAAGACTTGCATCAGTAGATACACCTGATAAACCGTCAGTCTTGCGGTTTCCACAACGCTTCATATATAATGAGTTGTTGTGACGTCTCCTGCCCCAAGAAGAAAAACACTTGACTACCTTTAACATCTGCACTGATCTTGGATGATCAAATCTGATGTTGAGATAGGTGTACTTACCTGCTGTACTTGCATACTTAACTACATTAAAGCTATATCATGAAAGTCTTTTATGATATAAGATGGCAATTACGATAGCAAGTCTTTGGATGTCTCCTCTAGCAGTAGACTCACAGGGATTGTCTTCTTAAACCAACAGTGAGGGCTTAGCCTCAGAAACTAAACTGCCTAATGATATTAGCACTAATTATAAAACTGCTACTAACTTTACCCTCAGCTGAATGGAATAGGTTACGTTTCCTAAACTAAAATGTGATTTTGTAGAAATGACAGAATCATGCAACTGAAAATCTCTAGAAAACTCCAGAAGAACAATGGACAAGCTCCCATTTCATCTGCACATATTTGCACATTTTTAATATTGCTTTACTGTTATTTAAAAAACAGTATATAATCAGAAATAATCAGTTTCTCACTGGTAAATATGACTTTGCGTAATGTTATATGTGAGCATAATGTTCAAAAGTTTGTCAGTAATATATTTGAATGTTTTTGAAAGACTTCTCTTTTGCCTACTGCTTTTATTTGATCAAAAATACAGTAATATTGTAAAATATTAAAGTAATTTGTTCCTGTGATGCAAAGCTGAATTTTCAGCATCATTACTCCAGTCTTCAGTGTCAAACAGTGTTTTAAACGGTACTGTAACTCGAAATTACATTATTTCTGACTCATGAAAGATGAGCTACAGGAGTGTGATTATTATTCAAATCTAAACAAAATATTTACATAATAGAATTAATCTGCACCAGCAAATTTAACTCATAACTCAACATAGCCTACATCCAGTTGTCATATTTTTGGGATTAACAGTAGATTGCACATTGCAGAGCTGTGTGAAAACACAAAGCCATCCAGTAAAAACACAAGGTCTCTGTAAACGGCAGCTCTCTGTTTATTGCTCTGTAGACTTTCTGTCCCTGATAGGGATGTTCGTTTCGGTTATTTTTCCTAACCGACAACCGACGCTCGTTAACTGATTATTAATTGGTAACCGACAAGATTATTTTGATCATTAGAACTGAATTAAATTAGAAAGAATAAGTGTCTCTGACCCATTAAAAATAATAACATTTTCTTTAATTAATTTTACATGCGCAAAAGCAGCAAACAGCAGAACATGAGGATTCACATGATCATCATAGCCATCACATCACGCACCTGCAGCGCTTCTGCGAGCGGAGAAAAACATAATAAAGCTAGGCGCTATATATATATATATATATAGTGTTTCCCACAGGATTTTGTGAGACTTGTGGCGGCATGTGACGTCACATATTAATTTGCATATTCATGACGTCATTGCGTCAAGTTTGCTTTCAGAGGAGCTTTGGCACTTCAGATCTGTTCTTCTTTATGAACTGTCACATACTGCAATACAACTGAATGCCTAATAAAGCTGTTCATTTTATATTTTCTGTTGTCATACATAAAACAAATGTAAATGGTACGACCCATTAATACTGCATGTTAACCAGGAATCACTCTCACTATACTCCTTAAATCCTGATTTATAATCGTGACATTGTCTGATAAAATCAATATACATAAAACTTGTGCTAAAAAGTGACTATATGCGGTAGTTTTGGCTATATTACTATTACTATTTTGTCTCATTCAACGCACTGCCTGCATCTAAGTAGCAAACTATGCGCATATTAACAGACGAATTGTGTTCATATTTAAAGGTCCAAACATTCTGTAAGCGACAGGTGCTTGGAAACCCTGTTTTGTAAATGATTTACTGACGACGAGTCGGCTGCGGCCAGCTAAAAGTGCTGTTTCTCTGCCGCTCACTGCTCAGAACAGACGCGGGAGAGTCAGACCTCTCGCGCTCTGGAGACATCTTCCAACTGAACGATAGACTAAGGTTTTGTTTTTTTTTTTAAGTCGCTAGGTTTGTTGTCAGTATGTACCTCTTATGGTAAAAAAGCCGCCAGAATGTTCTGAAAGTTGCTAAATATTGTGCTAAAGTCGCGCTCGTGTGTGAGAAACGTTACACGTTCAAAGTCACTTAAATCCCCTTTCTTCCCCATTCTGATGCTCGGTTTGAACTTCAGCAAGTCGTCTTTACCACATCTAGATGCCTAAATGCATTGAGTTGCTTCCATGTGATTGACTGATTAGCAATTTGTGTTACCAAGCAATTGAACAGGTGTACCTAATAAAGTGGCCGATGAGTGTATATTTTCACTTAAATAATAGTTTAAGAAAACGAAAGAAAAACTGTGCAACAAGTAGCCTTATGCAGAGTTTCAGTAGATTTTTTGCTGCGCGATAGGAAACCAGACAGCAGAAAGCGGCATCCTATTTTTTAGGCTTATTTTACAAAAGCGCAAAGATTTGTTTTTATTGTGAATGTACACAAATAAAAGCAAACCTTTTACAATTCGATTATCTTCATGACTAAAAGGAGTAGTTGCTTCCACTGTTAGAAGGGGAAAAACTGATTTCTCTAGCGCCGCATGCGCACCACATAAGAATTCTAGCTTGAAAATGTAGCCTGTTCATTATCATAATAAAAAACAGTCAAACACGTGGAAAAAAACACTGCTCTGTTTAAATATGTAGTCAAATCTGTGCCGTTAAGCGTTTTCACCGTCCCGCCATGAAGTTATGCAAAACATTTTGTTTTACGTGGATATTGGAACGTGAGTGAAGTAGGCCTACATAAAAGGTAAATAATATTTTGGCATTCAAATATATTGTGAATATGTGTCGAACGAGAGACCCAACATTGGTTTCAGTTTCGTTTTAGCCTAAATGAATTTGTTTCGGTTTGTCATTTATATAGCTATAGCTTCTTACATTTTTAATTCTTATTATTTTCTAAATAGCCTACTGTTAATTGAAAGATTTGTTGTGGAGTGAGGGGAACTAAAATAGCCTAGTTATGTTTACAGTGTTTATTATAATGTTTGTAATTCGCGTCGGCCTATTTCTGAATGAAATAATAAAATGTGACTTATAGACGGCTTTTTTCTCTCGCTCTAAAAATTTTTTTTTATATGCATAGCTTATTTTAACCATACAGCAAACCTTTTAAAATATTTGGATACATTACTGAATAAAATAAATAAGTGACTGATTGTATTAATCGGTCAAAATTATTATCGGTCGGTTAACGGTTAAATGGTTAAAATGAATATCCCTAGTCCCTGACAATATGAGGCCATTTTCATTTTCACCTTCACTGTTCCCCTCTGTCCTGATTCCTCCACAGTTTATCTCTCAAGCCACCTTGAGGACGAGGTCGGTTGGAACATGTGTCTGTCTATGCATGTGTTTTAAGGTTAGGACTTGGTTTAATCACACACAGATATCATTATTAATATGAGTACAAATTACTGTCTGTGTCAGCTTTACACCATTACATACCATCATACCTGTAACTAAAACTTAATTCAGTGTATTCCCACTGTATATAGAGGGCTGTAATCAGACATAGAGGAAGGTCTCCTGACAGTCAAAAAATATGGTGTTTTCATTGGTTGATTCACCCAATATGTCAAGTATACACAGGAGATGAATAAAAATGTGCAAAACTAAAATGTTTAAAAATGACAAGATGTTTTATACACGTGTACCATTGCTTTATTATTTTGTCTTATTTTGTACAGACATTTTTTTTCTCAACATAAACATTTTAAAATGTGACCAATACAAGTGACCGATTCGAATGACTTAAAATTTACAATTTTAATTTCTGTCAATGCGCTTATTTATTTTCCAAATGTGTTTCCATGGAATATAAGACATACTTTTCTATAATCTTTTTGGAATTAAATCCAGATATTTCCAGAATATATTTTAGTAGCAAGAACACATGTTTATCTTATATTTCAAATGCCTTTGTTTGCAGTGTATATATGTAGCTTCTATAACACTCTTAGAAAAGCTTCTAAACTATTTTATTTTCTTAGTGTAAAGAATGTTTTAATAATCTGAAGACCCTTTTTAAGAAATAAACTCAGAGTTGTAAGGTAAATCCTTTTTTATATTTTTATTCTGTAGCGGAAATGAGAAAAATCCTTAAAATTTGGACTTTTCTTCAAGTTATAACCAAGTTACCTGCAATTGCAAGTTACTATCTCACAATTTTTTCTCAGAATTGCGAGTTTATATCTCACAATTCATAATTTATATATCTCAAAATTCAGAGTTTCTGTTTCAGAATTCTGAGTTTAGTCTGAATTGTGAGATTTAAACTGATTTATGAGATTTTAACTCTGAATTGTGAGATTTTAACTCTGAATTGTGAGATTTAAACTGAATTGTGAGATTTTAACTCTGAATTATGAGATTTTAACTCTGAATTGTGTCTGAATTGTGAGATATAAACTCTGAATTGTGAGATTTTAACTCTGAATTGTGTCTGAATTGTGAGATATAAACTCTGAATTGTGAGATATAAACTCTGAATTATGAGATTTTAACTCTGAATTGTGTCTGAATTGTGAGACATAAACTCTGAATTGTGAGATTTTAACTCTGAATTGTGTCTGAATTGTGAGATATAAACTCTGAATTGTGAGGGGGGAGGTCAGAATTGCAAGACAAAAAGTAACAATGTTCGTTCAAGCAAAAATAAATGATAAAAGAAAACTAATCTGAAATGTATGAAAAAATGCAGAGAGAAAGAATTTTAGAAAGAAATACAGGGAAAAATGCAGAGCTAATTCAGAAACAAAGCAGCAGCAAAAAATGGCGAAAGAAAGCAATAAAGAAAAATTATTTGAAATGTAGAAAGAATGCAAAGAGAAAGAAATTTAGAAAGAAAGAGCAAACACAGCAGTGCTGTCGACTGAATATTCCCTCTATGTGTTTGCATAAAGAGCCGTTTTGTCATTCAGCGTGTGATTGAGAGTCAGAACAGAAGTGATGTGGGAACACAACGGGGTTATTTTGGGTCCATGAGACCCAATAAATAAATAAGCTTCCAAACAATAAATAACCTTTATTTTTAAGAGTGAATCATTTTTGATGCAACCAGAAAGGAAAAATAAGTAGGGAACCGTCTTGACGGCACCCATTAGTTGTTCGAGAAACTTGTGAATAGTTTAGATGATGGTTTATCATAACTGCGTCAGGTCCAAATAAAGGGCTCCTGCTTGTGTTCTCTTCTGTCCACCCAGCAGCACCCCCCTCCTCCCCTGCTCTCCTCCCCCATCACAATCCCTGTGATGCGGCACTGCCCCATCAGCACGCCCACCCGGCGGTGGGCTCATGCACAAAGCACAGCATCCTGTCTCAAACCATCACTCTGACCAGCCTGCCTCATTGCTTTTGTCTATCCATCAAAGATATGCAGCTCACATTTTTTGCCATGTATGTGCACATCTATGAAGATACAGTTCTATCCACTTTTGCACCTGTAATTCGATACAATTTTGGTTTATTCCCATAAAGCACCTGTTCCACACACAATCTGCCCGCTATGTAAATCCACAGCATGGTAATTTCCTGCCGACTGAATCAGCCGTGTCTGGAATCAAATTAAAGATGCATATGGAATGTCCTTTAGAAATGCATCTGGAGACGCAACTGTCTGCATTATTCTGCCCACTCACCGCGGCGAGTCAGACTGGGGCGTTCTCAGCCGACAGGCAGCGGTCTGGAGGGAGGGAGGCACAGCATATGGAGGTGTGGACTGTGGAGGAGTGTTTGTATGCCAAACAAAGAAAATTAGAAACTGTTGTCCACAATGGCGCATAGGCTCCAACCTGAGCAAAAGACAAAGACAGAAAGGAGGTGTGGGGTGTGTGTGTCTTAAGATTATGAAAATGTGTCCTTGGTTTGGGCGACGTTGTCTAGCAGTTCCTCGGGCTAAAGCAAGATAGTGTTACAGTCAGAAAAGAAAGTTTGCATACACAGACTCTGTTATTACATCCAAACTTTTCTTGGTTTCACCCTTTACTGGCTGCTTTGTGTAGGTAGGTTGTGGATAAGCCGCAGCACCTGTGTGAATGTAAATGAGACTGTTCTCTAATAGAATCCAGAGGCCTTGACTGGCTGTCACAGGTCATAAAGACTTCATAATGACTGCTGGATTGCGGTGGGCTGCAGTAAAGGTGCTATCAGTGTGCTGTTGCTAATGGGTCGCATGGACCCAAAATAACCCGTTGTGTTCCCACATCACTTCTGTTCTGACTCTCAATCACACGCTGAATAACAAAACGGCTCTTTATGCAAACACATTGAAGGAATATTCAGTCGACAGCACTGCTGTGTTTGCTCTCTTTCTTTCTAAATTTCTTTCTCTTTGCATTTTTTCTACATTTCAAAATGTTTTTCTTTATTGCTTTCTTTCGACATTTTTTTCTGATGTTTTGTTTCTGAATTAGCTCTGCATTTTCCCTGTATTTTTTTCTGCGTTTTACATTTGTGAATTTCTGTCTTTATTTAATAAAATACAGAAAGAAATGTTAGACTTTCTACACAAGAAGACATAAAGGAAAAAAAAAATGCAGAAGCAGCAGAACTAAAGCAATTCAGAAAGAAATTCAAAAAGAAAGACATCCATTTCATTCTACCTTTTTTCTGAATTTCATAAAGAAAAAGTCATAAAGAAAAACAAATTCCTTTTAGTTCTGTATTTTTTTCTTTCTGCAATTTTGTTTTGTTTCCTTTATTTCTTTCACATTTCTTTCTTTCTGTATCTTTCTTTTTGCCTTCCTAAATTTCTTTCTGCCTTTATTCTTCATCTTTCTTTCAACATGTCTTCCTAATTTCTTTCTTTCTTTCTGCACTTCTTTCTGCATTGCACTCTGTATTTCTTTATGCATTTCTGCCTTTTTATTGCCTTCAGTGATTTCTTTCTGCAGTTCTTTCTGTCTTCACTTCATTAGCATAAATGATATAAATGATATTGATAGTGTTGAGGTTAGGTATGCTATCACTTCTCTTGCCAATTAAACAGAGTTTGCATAGTGGACAATAAAACGATTATAGAGATTTGGGGTTGCACTGAATTCAACTGGGGGAGCAAGATAAGCAACCATCCAGATTTTCTTCAAAAAATGTAAAAGTCTAATTTCATTCCTTTCCCTGTCTGTGGAATATGCTCATGCTTTAAGACGGGCAGGATTGTTATCAAAATAGAAGCACAGTGGTGGCTTTTTCATGTGGGGCATAATCTTTTTCACCTCCATGTGTCTGCAGACAGTGTTTCTGCACACACACACACACACACACACCCTACCCATCCTCCTCCGTTGCAATCCATTAAAATGAAAGAGGCTGTTAGTCATTAAGAAAAAGGGAGAGGAGAAGAGGCTTTGTGTCATATGGGTCCAAATAAAAGGCTGCTACCTCAGTCTGACTGTGCCTCCTCCTCCACGCTCTATATCCTCTCCTCCCCCATCACAATCTCTGGGATGCGGCACTGACCCATCAGCATCCGACAGGAACTCAGGACAAGCCTGCCTTGCTTTGGACTCCGCTTCAGCAGTATGCAGTCATTTTGGCACTTCAAAAGATGTTGTGCATGTCTGTGCATGTAACTTTCGTTATGAAAACCTGAGAATTTGAAACAATTTGTCAAGTACATGATTGCGGTAATTAGGACTCAACAGGAAGCTTGTTGATGTCACGGTCGGGTCATCGGCAGGCGTGCACTGTTCCTTCCCAGCACCGCAGGCTACAATAAGAGCGAGTGTGTGCTTGTGGGGCAGATGGAGTGGGTGACAAGGGGTGAGAGAAAAGGTGGAACGTGCCACTCCCACTCCTACATATTTGCCTGCTTAATCGCTTCTTATAATCGCAAAGACGAGAGGAGCCACGGGCTGCGTCTGCACTCTCATGTGACCTCAGAGTTATGTGGGCTGCTCTGACTGCAGCTCATCCACAGCTACTGGCAAACACACACAGTTGTGTGAATTTTAACAGGTTAGGCCGGTGAGCGTGTGCACGGGGACGTCTTTCTGATGTGACATTTAACGAGTGTGCAAAGTAGTCACTGAGGTATCTAAAGTGCTTCTCCCAAGTGTGTGTTTCCTCCATTTCTGGCACCACCGCTTTGTTCTCATTAGAGCTGTCATGATTATTACATTTTGTCTAATGATTAATTGTCATACAAATAATTGCACTTAATGATTTCCTGTTTTGTTAATGTCACTTAAAGTATAAACATAAAAAAGTAGTAGTTTATTCACATTGTGGACATGGTACTGGGTAGAATGACATTTTCAATATTAAATTATTTGTGTTATATTGTTATATAGTTTAACATTTTAAATTGTACCAACTAACTAATGTTGAATTTTTTTTTTTTTGGTTTACTTTAGTCTGCAGACTGATGTTTCTGTAACTTAATCAACCTGAATGTCATAATTAATACTTAATTAATCCTAATCAATATAATTAAAATGTGAACTATAGTTGCATATACATTACATTCAACAAGTAATGCACAAGTTTTGGGGTTAGTAAGATTTATTTATTTATTTGAAAGAAAATAAATGATTTTATTCAGAGGATGCATTAAACTGATTTCTGAAGAATCATGTTTCACTGCAGGATAGGGTAATGGCTGATAAAAAAATCAGCTTTAGAAATAAATTACAGGCCTCAAGCAATAGTGTAATTTTTATTACGATAATCAACTATTGGCATTGATTTGGATTATGTTGACACAGTTAATCAGTGTGAATGTACTGATTAAGATTAAAGTGCACCAAAAACAAGAAATTTCAAAACAACACAAAATATTATTGTTATAACCATTATTAGAAATTAAACGAATGTGTGTGTGTGTATGTAATTTTTTATAATAATAATACATATTCATTTATATTATAATAATAACTATATATATATATATTTATTTATATTATACTCCCTTTTTGTAATGAATAATAAGTACATAATATATATGAAAATATCAGTAATAATTATTAGTGTTAAAATGGATTGAGACCAGAACACTTGTGTATACTTTACACATTAATACTTGAATGAATGTGACATGAAGCGCAGATTGCACAGGTCATTGAGTCCACTTTATAATGTGCATTTCATGGTATTTCTAAGATTATTTTGAAAGATATATGTAGCAGGAGTTGAGACCGCATCGTATGTGTGGTTATTTCAGATGATCCCACTCGGATCAAATAATAGTCTCAGAAAATGTAAATGTTTAAATGTATCTCATAAGAGCTCAGGAAGAGGAGGGAGAGGGGAACAGAGGTGCAGAGATGAGAGAACTTTCTTTATGGCTCTCAGTGTGTCGTCTGTTGGCATGTGGGAGGCTGTGCTGGGGAGCGGCTCTCACCCTTTCACGGCCACAGAGAGAGACAGATAGAGGTGGAGGGAGGGGAGTTAGAGTACTATAATACACTCCAGCAGCTCAACATGACTACACTACCCAAGGAGAGGATGTGGAAAGGACAGCCAGGGATGGAGCAGGAGAAAAAGAGAGTTGTAGGTCATGTGGCATGATTTGGAAAGAGGGAAGAGGGGAATAGAGGACAGAGATAATGAGAGATGATTGAGAAGATGACCGATCAGAGTAACTAGAAAGGAGAGGACAGCGTTTAGCTCTGACTCATCTGGTGATTTGCGTTTGTGTGTGTCTGTGTGTGTGCACTTAATGTCCTGGATCTCGTTTGAAGAGGTTCAAACTAAGATTGAGGGGAGTGTCTGAAAAATGGTTGTCTTTAGTATGCACTATCATTACTTACCATATAAAGTTGATAAAATCATCATACAATACCATTTAAACCTTTGGGGTCAGTAAAAATATATATACAACCCGAATTCCAGAAATTGTGGGACATTTTTAAAAAGAAATTTAACTAAAAGACTTTCAAATCATATGAGCCAATACTTTATTCACAATAGAACATGGAGAACATAACAAATGTTTAAACAGAGAAATTTTACACTTTTATCCACTAAATGATCTCCTTTCAAATGTGATGCCTGCTACAGGTCTCAAAAAAATGCCACGGGGGTAACAAAGGGCTGAAAAAGTAAGAAGATTTGAAAAGATTCAACTGGGAGAATATCTAGCGACTAATTTGACATAATTTTGACAAGTTAATTGACATCACTTCTGTAACATGATTAGCTATAAAAGGGATGTCTTAGAGAGGCAGAGTCTCTCAGAAGTAAAGATGGGCAGAGGCTCTCCAATCTGTGAAAGCGTGCATTAGGAATGTGCTGTATACTGGTACTGGCAAATTACCGGTATCTATTATATTTCAAATGGTACGATATCATAATTTAGCTAATTTCGGTATTTCATACGCTGCTTCTTCCGAGTGCTTCCCAATTTGCTGCGCAACCGGCGGTAAATGTGACAACAGAACTACGTGATGGATCAAACTGATTAAACTCTTAACGCCAGAAATTAATAAATAAAGAGAACAGTAGGAGTGAAATATGGCATTACTTTTCATACAAAACAGATGATAAAGGTGAAGGAACTGACCACAGGACGCAACACGTCAAATCTAGCTAAGCATTTGTCGCTTGCTCATCCTGATCTTTTAACTTTTATTCACAACTGATCAACGCACATACATAAGATGTGATGCAGTAAACACGAAAGCTCAAACATGTGACGCTAGTGACGACCAGTGACGTTTTGATCACATAATATTTGCATTTGCGTTTCAAACAATCAAATATTCATTTTAATTGAATGAAACAAAAGTTTTGCTATATTAATTTTAGTATCAATAATATGACGGGGAATGTTTCTGCCACATTGGCGACCGCTAACATGAAGCAGCAGAGAAAGAGAGAGATTTATATTTAAAGCTTTTTCTTTGCCTATCCGAGTCTGAAATCTGAAAACACTCTGAGGGAGAGGGAGATAGAAACAATAACGAGATTTTGAATATTACTTTGACTGTTAGAATAACACTTTAAAGAAACATTTGCTATAATGCATTAACAGTATTACAGCACTTATTAAGGTAGGTCAATAATTATTTATAAATTTAAATACAGCCTAGGCTACTAATACATGTTTAATATGTTAACATTACTTTATGCATTAAATACATACCTAACAGTGGCGGATCTAGGATTTTTTAAAGGCAGGGGCCACAGTGGGGCCACAATTTACAGAGGGGGGCCGAGTATAATGCAATTTTTTTTGATTATTTTGTTACTTGGCACTGAAATGCTGTCATACTTTTTTATTTCTCACCCATCATTGTTTTAATGAAAATAAATGCTTTTCTGATGTGATTTGAAATTATGAAAAGGAAGAAAATACTAAAAGGCAGATTCGAACACGGGTCGATCGCGTCACTTTTACCATCTGCGCCATTAGAGCTGATGATTACTCTATCTTTTGTAGTGTTGACTATCACAGTTAGAGATATATAAGGTGCCATTAAAGTGTAATATTACAATATACACGGTGAAGTAAAGTGCAACAGAATGCTAATAAATTGTAAATAAAACACTACACAGATATTACAGAATAAACTCTGTAATTCCATATAATTTTACCTCAGATGAAACATGGTTAAAATCATGGCTATGTGCTGTGTTTTTTTTCATAATTTTACATTTTATTAGAGTATTCTGTTGTTTAGTATGCACATGCGTTTTAATGACGTGTTACGTCACGCACGACGCGAAAACACAACGTCATCACGCAATGCAAATTACACACGCATGCACTGTCACCACGTTAATTCGCATGCGTGTTATAGACATACCATACGTCACTTTGCGCATGCGCGGTAAGCACATATGTGACGTAGATACGTGATGTCACCGCGCTACAGTCTGCAGCAAGGGGTGTCTCCTAAATGTTGCTAACCTGGTGGAAACGGTTGGGAGCTGCATTGCTCCTCGCTGGCTGCTACTTGATTCTCCTTCTCTATCCCTCTCTCACTCCTGTCACTCTCAGCGGCAGGCATAGGCTTCTTTTTATTCAGAAACCATAAAATGTCCCTCGCATCATCCTTCCTCTTCATGATTTCTACCTCTGCCAAACATTGTGGTTAACAAAAATCGCTGATTTTAAACACTTCAGTATTACACTTCAGAATAACTTAAGTAATACAATGTTTCCTGTACACTTTGCATTACATTTATTTACAACAATTAATGTCTGGCTGTTTGGTATGACCGAATAGGGATGTAAGTGTCAGACACCATTATCCGTATTACTTCCCTGACCCTGAACTGTGCAACTGTGTTAACTAATATGTGAATCCTATATTAAATCTAATTTCGCTGCAAACAAATCAAAAGCTTAGGTAAAAATCCGTCGACTGTCCCGAGCATACCTGCCAACTTTTCACAAAACCTTGGAGTGAGATTTTGTCAGGGGTGATCAAAATTATGCCGCACATGCAGCCTCACAAGTTGGTGGCTCAGATATCAGAGAATTGGAATTAATTTGATATTGTACCCTGCATTCTGGTGGTTTGTGGGGAGGCCCAAAGCCGTTGATAGGGGCAGCCTACTGGAGATGGACAATATTGGTTACATTCTGTGAAGCAGACATAGCTGAAGGTCCACCCCCAGGAAATTTTGGATTAAGTAGATTTGACTTCCTGCATTCTAGTGGATTTTTGGGTGGTCTGATAAAGATGTGTATAATGTTCGGCATAATGATTTGTAGGGCCTTCTAGACTTGAGCTGAACATTCAACCAGAAAACTATTGTTGTGCCTAAATGACTGCCTATGTACCACAATAAAGCCTTATTCATAGACCAGTGTTTAAGATTTGACCTAGGTAGGTTGATTGATATTTTGATTAGAATGGTATTAAACTAATTCTTAACTGAAACCTAGCCTATGTTGTGAATAATTGTATTCTTAAGGGTACTTGATGATTAATGTTCAGTCAAAAACGACACAAGATTAGTTAGGGAGGGACATTATTCTTCATTCAAAGCCTCCCACTACATGGTCCATCAGAAACAAATAAAGTGCAACAAATAAAGTGCATAAACAGTACACCTTTTTCAAGCAATAATACAGATGAATGCATTACAAAAATAACTAAAAATGAGGCATAATCAGTATCAGATGCAGATCAGAAGCTGGGTAAAGTCCTTGTCTATGATCTGTGGGCATGGTTATACTGGCCTGTGGCCTTCTTGGAGGCCCTGATGATATCTGAGGGGGGCTCCCGTTTGAAGCAGGGCTCCAGATTGGCCATCTTTATGGTCATTATTGATGACAAGGTGCCATCCAATGCTTCTTCTCTTGGTTTTGTTCAGTCCCACAACTGAAAACACCCTCTCAGCATCTGCGTTTGCATGGGGCAACACCAGGACCAGTTTGGCGGACGGCAGCAAGCCTCTCGAATTCTTTGGCTCCTGTCACCTATGGAAAATGCACCAAGAACACAATGGAAAAACATACCTTGATTTTTGATTGATTAATACTGTAAGTATACTGTAGGTTGATCCATCTGTCTTTTCTCACTTGGTTGGTTGTTTAAATAAAAGGTTTCGTTTTTGTCCTGGCAAAGGTCTCTTACGGGACATCTTTGAAACCTTAAATAATTTATGGTCATGTTGGTTTAATAACTCTACTCTCAGTTACAAAAACATGCCTACTTCTATTGCACAAATTTCCTGTATTTATGTTAAATTCTTTGGAATACATCTTACCTGTTCGAAGTGCTGTTTTAGTCCTACAGAAAAAAGTCTTCATCCACAGTGAGTCCTTTTCTTTGGCCTGTTAATAAAAGATAAATGGCATGAGTAATAAAAAATGCAATGAACTGATGTTTTGAGCATGCTGTATACCACAAGTTAAAGGGTGCTCTCCTGCTGCCTGTTATGACAGCTAAGTTTACATTCACCACACTAAATCATGTGCACAGACACACGCACAAACACAAACAAATTATTTATTTCAAGATTTAAAGTTTAAGAGAGTGAGTACTCAATTGGACGAGATTTCATTGTTGCATACCTAGTCTCAGCTCAGATTCATCATCAGACTTCTCGAGGTGGTCGTTTCTCTCGTTGTCTTTCGGGGTATCTCTTCTTCTGTCGCTAACTTCGGGGTGCAGCCAGCCATAGACACCATCAGCGCCATCTAGGAGTTTGAAAAGGAATGAACTTGGCCCAAGATCGTGTTTTTTTTGTTTTTTTTTGCTTGAGTAATTGGATATGTGGCGCGAGTAGAAAACAGGCAAAATCGTGTGTCACACGGCGAAAGCGTGAGAGTTGGCAGCTCTGGTCCCGAGTGGCTTTCGGGCACTCGTCGAGTCCTGAGCTGATTAGCTTTCTAACATTAGAGAAAGAGAACTTAAATGACATCAACCATGATATGCTTTTTTACTTTAAAGTTTTGAATAGATACTTCCCGTAAAGGGGACGAAGACCGTGATTGAAAACACAGCACTAGCAGTTGTAGACAGAAACCGTTGAGCAGGTTGATTTTCAAACGACGAACCGACGCAGATGTAAATCAGCGATGACTGACAGGACAGGGGCACTTCAGGGGCCAATCAGATTTCAACTGGGGCCGGTGCCCCTCTGGCCCCACCCCTAGATCCGCCCCTGATACCTAACATTAACCGAGATTAATAAATACTGTATATGATCATTCACTTTTTTTTCAGTTCACTTATAGTTTCAGGCTGGTTATTTGTCGCATATGGTATTGATTTAGTATCGATACCAAGGTATTACATTTTGGTATCATACTGAAGCCAAAATTATGGTATCGAGCCATCCCTAGAATGCATAGAAAGATTGTGGAATATCTAAAAAACAATGTTCCTCAACACAAAATTGTAAAGGCTTTGCAAATCTCATCATCTACAGTGTATAACATCATCAAAAGGTTCAGAGAAACTGGAGAAATCTCTGTGCGTAAGGGACAAGGCTGAAGACCTTTGTTGGATGTAAGTGGTCTTTGAGCCCTCAGACGACATTGCATCACTCATCTGTATAATTCTGTCATTGACATTACTAAATAGGCCCAGGAATACTTCCAGAAACCTCTGTCAGTAAACAATCTGCCATGCCATCTGCAGATGCAAACTAAAGCTCAATCATGCAAAATGGAAGCCATATGTAAACATGGTCCAGAAGCGCCGTCGTGTCCTGTGGGCCAAGGCTCATTTAAAATTGAAAAGTGTTCTATTGTCAGACGAGTCCAAATTTGACATTCTTGTTGGAAATTACGGATGCCGTGTCCGGAGCCTGGACACTAAAGAGGCGGGAGACCTTCCAGCGTGTCATCAGCGTTCAGTTCAAAAGCCAGCATCTCTGATAGGATGGGGGTGCCTAAGTGCATATGATATGGGCTACTTGCATGTTTTGGAAGGCACTATGAATGCTGAAGGGTATATAAAAGTTTTAGAGCAACATATGCACCCTCCAGATGACATCTATTTCAGGGAAGGCCTAACCCTAACACTAACAATGCAAAACCACATTCTGCAGCTATTACAACAGCATGGTTTTGTAGTAGGAGAGTGCCTACAGTCCAGATCTTTCACTTATAGACAACATTTGGCACATCATTAAACAAAAAATATGTCAAAAACAACCACGTTTCTGAACCCATTTCTGAAGTATCATGTGACACTAAAGACTGAAGCATCAGTGGAATTAATTATGTTTTAAAATAGAAAACATTTATTTTAAATTGTAATAATATTTCACAATATTACAGTTTTTCTGTATTTTGTATCAAATAAATGCAGCCTTAGTAAGCATACTTTTTCAACCTGTATTTCATCAATACAGTACTAGCTCATGTGCATGGGAGAGAGATTGATCCTGCAGTGTGTAATGAGACAGAGAGGTTGAATATTAAACATGACGAAAATTCTAATGGGCAACAGCTGCAGAATGCCGGTGACCCAGATTAAGATCACCTTTCTGCTAAATCTTTTATGAGGAACAAAAATGGGAGCAAATGTAATTTACAATAGAGACAAAGGAAGGATGACAAGAGATGTCGGTGCTGCTTTGGAGGACATTGCACAATGCTTATCAATAAAATTTATGTTTTATGAGCCCATGTTTTTTGTGAAGTATGAGGTTCCAGAACAATCTTAGTGAGACCTCTCACAGACAACAAGTGTAGAAGAATACACTTGTCGAACATGACAACTCTCTTCAAAATCAATATATTATAGCTGTTCATACTGTACGCTGCTTTGGACACTTGCAGTGTAAACAGATTTGTTGATTATAGATGAAGCAATCTAGTTTGTTGTTTTTTTCAAACTAAATTGTGTAGATTGGGAGAATTCGTTTACAATTCAGTTGTATTAATAGGAAGAGTACACATGAAGCAGCTCTTCATTGGGTACAAATTTATATCCATATCAATTACAGTATCAAAAAAAAAGAATATGGATACACTTTGATGGGATCCTGATGAAAGGCTAGAAACGTCCCTGTTGCAAACTATTGATTGAATTATACTTTATTTTTTTTAGTACACAAATGTACAGGTCATAGAATCCAATAAAATGGCTGCCAGATCAATTGCAGCCCTCATTATAAAGCTGGGATATGTCACGAGTTTGCAGGATTGATTGCGTGGTGTGAGGATTGAGCCACATTATCATCATGTTGCTGGATTAACACTGTCTGTAGTAATCCTGGGATTACATAGTAAAGTGAGATATCATGGTAAGACCACTCAAGTCTTTAACCCACTGATGGAAAAGAATAGAATGGTGTCTCACTGCAGGAACCACTTGTTCTCAAGCGAACATCTCAGCACAGTTGGATCCGTCTCAGTAATGCAGTCATATCATTAACAACAGCCATACAGATTGTACAGATCTGTTTCAGACCTGGTGGTAATTTCAAGCCTCACTAACCAACCATCTCCTCTGAAGTTCTGGTTCGATGTGGCATGGACTTGACATTTCCAAAAATGTTTGTCAGTTAGATTTAAATATTTGTTTGATTTAGTTAATAGCTTTTCATCAAAGCCTACCAGTTCCCTCACAAACCCCCATTTGAGAAACCCTATTCTAGAGTGCTGGTCCTCCTCTATTAGTCCAGGTAGTGTGGTCCAGTAAGTAGGTCAGTTCTCCAGAACCTTGCTAGGAAATCACGGGTACTACCACAGATGTCAGTGTTTTAACAGGGAGAGCTTTGACTATTATTGTACTTCAGATTTATTAAATTCCAGCCAGTCTTTCACCTACGCTTTGTCAAGGTCCATGTCTGGCACCTGTTTTGATTAAATTGGACTTGTTCAAGACTCCACAACTTCCTCAAACATGTGGGCCAGTGTAGGTGCATGTCTGCACTTAAGATTGGTTTAGTCAAGATTACGCAGTATTCAGACAGTAATGATTGGCCCATGCAGCACGCATTAACAGAAAAAGCAAGAATACTCTCCAGGTGCTGACAGATCAAGGCCATTATTACAGCTCAGAAATGCCAGACTACTGCTCACACCAAACTATTCACTTTTATTTAGTGCTGCCATACTTTCAGCCTTACAAGGGCTGCTTATATGTGCATTACGCACAATAAAAGGGGAAAGGCTGTTAAAAATCCACTGAAATGGAGTGCAATGTTTGTACAGATTTTTAGGAAAACAAGGTTTGTTTACAAGTGACAAACACAGACTTCTAGACACTGAATTTTCCAATGTTTAAAAAAGATAACGGTTACAGGTGATTTAGTTTTTTTTTTTTTTTGTAAACTGACACTTTGCTAAGCTCTTTATAGATAATACAAAACTACTGTATGTACAGGTACATCTAAAAAAAAATTGAATATCATGAAAAGTCAATTTTTTCTTGGAACTTATTTCAAAAAGTGAACCTTTATATTTTAGTATATATAGTGACAAAAATATTGACCTTTTTCACGATATTCAAATTTTTTGAGATGCACCTGTACTGTACCTGCCCCTTAGTCTTAACATTACAAAAGTTATTAGATAAAATAAATTACAAAAATACAGTAATGTTGTGAAACATTATTGCAATGTTCTATATTAAATATATTTAAAAAGATATATATTTATTTTTATTTACTTTGAATTTTCTTCGTTACTCCAGTCTTCAGACATAGGATCCTTCAGAAAGCATTCTAATATGTTTATTTGGTGCTCAAGAAACATTTATGATTATCAATGATGATAATGGTGTTGTTAAATATTTTTGTGGAAACCAGATTTTTCTGATGAATAGAAAGTTTAAAAGAAAAGCAATTATTTGAATTATAAATATTTGTAACAAATGCCTTTACTGTCACTTACTAATCAGTTTAATGACCCCCTGACTTTTGACGCATGTTAAGATACATATGTCTGTATGAGTCTAATACTGCTACAATGAAGGTTTTGTTTGTCTCGGACATATGGTTTGGTTCCAGCTTTGTCAGTTTCTCATCTGCTTTCTTGTTACATGTAAACCGGATGATGTTTAGGTGCTCATAAATGAAGACTGAGTGGACAACACAGTAAAATCATTTTGTTACAGCCATCTTAGGATGCTAATGGACCCTTCCGGTCCTCCAGTGTATGTAGAGAGGAAGAGAATGAGAAGAAGAGGAGAATATGAAAGAGGACAGATAGATGGGAAGATCTCTGAATAGACTGCTGAGTCACACACTTAAGAAGCATAAACCACAGGAAACCTGACCCTCACACACTCTCAATCAACCTTCACCACCAATATGCCAGTATGTATCTTAGGATACAGGATTCGTAGTTGATTCGGCATTGTTCGTTGAAGAGAAGATCACTGAATTTATGATTATCAGTGGCTGATCTACAGTAGAAATGTCTCTGGGCTCTCTGCCATCTCTCTCTCTCTCTCTCTGTAATCCTCTGTGCTGGTACGTGGAGAGGGGAGGGGTTAATATGTTTTGACAGAGGCATGTGACTGCCCACCCTAAATGAGGACTCGCTGCCCGCAGCCACACTCCCACTCCGTCTCACTGTGTAATTCAATTTTACATTTTTGTAAGCTACAATACAGTTACTTTACTGCACATTTAAAGAGACATGCTCTTGCAGTCGCGTCTGGTCAGAGACAGTCAGGGCCGGTGTAGGATTCCAGTAAACTGCTGTTTAGCATTTTAAACAGATACATTTCCACACGCATGACAAAACGGAGCAGAAATGAATTACAAGAGAAACTGAGCTGCCCAAAGACATTCACATTCTAGCTGTCAATTATTAGCAGATATTAGCAGTTTTGTTAGCAGATATTATTATTGTTCATTTTTGTGTGTGTGTAAGATATGACTAAGTATAGCATTTATGCTTACTATATAATTGATTACATTTAATAAATAATTTTGTAAATATATATTATTTATTAATGTATATAATAATATTATATAATAACAATACAAATTCAATAATTATAATTATTTAATAATAATAACAACTGACACCACACCAGTGTTGAGAGGTGACACCGAGTTGTTCAATCTCTGGTGTTCTACATTGCACATTAAACAACAACAACAAATTTGCTATCTGCTGACAGGTAAAGTATTGTGCTCTTTGCCCTACACCGCCCCTACTCCTCCATGCTCTCTGTCTCTACAGCCATCTCATCCTTTTTGGTTTTGGCTTTTCTCTTTTTCTTGCGCATTCTCCTTCCCCACCCTGGTTTCAGTATTGCATGTTAGTACTGCTTGTCTTTGTCCATGTCCACATGTGAGCTAAGATGCAATAATTCATTCTCCCTCCTGCACTCCCAATATTTCTCCTTTCTCCCTCAAGACCACTGCAGGAGGAAGATGGTCCCTTTAACACTGCAAATGTTCCTCGTATATCCTCCCCCACCCCTCCGCCAGCACCCTCTCTTCCTCTCAGAGTGGTGCATTGCTAAATACCCCCATTCCTTACTTGCCTTACCCTCCGCTTCCTGCGTATCCCTTCCCTCTTGTCTCTTATGCCCTCGTGTCATCTGCTCTTTCTTTATCCATTTGTCCTCTTCATTTTGGCCCAGCGCCAGGACGTGCACCTGCATTCAGAGACAAACGGAAGGTGTGGATCTCCTATTGTGTCAGCTTAACTTGAGTTGATGAACGTGCTTGTGTATATTTGCAGGTTAAGCGTGTCGGGCGTTATGTATAGGGCTTCCTACCAAAAGCTATTTCAGAGCAAATTCGACCCATGTTTAGTATTGGAAATCATTGCTTGATTTGAGTAGCACTACAGACTTGTAAATGAGCATGTGTGTGACGAGAGAGAGAGAGAGCAAGTAGAGGTTAGCAGCACCTTATTTTCTTGATAAACTCCTCCTGTCTCTGGGATACAATATTAATTTGCTATGAAGTGTGACTGTGTGAAGTAAGCTGCTCAACCTGTTGTACATCTGCTCTCCCTTGTGTATGTCTAAACTAAAATAGAGGAACACTTGTACATTGCAGAGCTGCAAAGAATTGTGGGTAATTACCAGGGGCGTAGGAACGATATGAAAAATCGGGGGCACATTATAAAAGCTTATCAGCCTGGATCATGAATATTAATAAGGTGATATAAGGTGAAGCCAGTAACAACAGATTTGCTGAAAAGCAGATAAGTGGGCACCAGCCATTTAAGCCAATTGCATGTGCATTAGTTTAACAGTAAACAGTTGGGTTCTGTTTGGTCTTAAAATCGGTATGAAATCAAAATTCAATTCTTAATTGTTATTGAATGGAAATGATGCAATTGATGTTGTTTATTTTTTTTTTACCTAACGTTTAATCAAAATGCATCAATCTGGTTCTTCCTGTGACTTCTCAAATGACTTCTCAATTTTCACTCAGCAAACAAGAAAATAAATAATGATTGCGGACCAAAATAATGGAAGGCATGTGATATTTTCTTACAGATGATTGCAAAATCTCATTCTTAACTATACAGATACATAGAGCTCATCACATGGTAAACACAGAAGCTCAAACGTCCATGCATGATGCTCAAGAATCAATAAGGTTTGTTCTAGTGTTCGATGCACACGTGACACACACACACACGCTTTCGTGGTTGCCAGGTATGATGTTCTGTATGTACCTGTATATGTTTATATTTGAATAAAATCCACAAATAGAAAAGGTCGTAGCACCAAACACTCGTCCAAAAATCCAGTAGGCAAGTACCAAAAGGTGCATAGATCCAAAAAATACAAAGATGAAAGAGATCCACACTCGTCCAGATTCAGCCCAAAAGGCTTATTTCATTTATTACTCAGAGGTCACAAAAATATGTGGAAAAAGGTGCAAAAGTGCGGATCTCTTTCATCTTTGTATTTGAATAAAAGCCTAAATTCATGTTCATCATATACTGTATATTGATCGTATCCCTTCACAAACTTGGATTAAACCACTTAATTCTCATGGATCAATTTTAAGATGCCTTTATGACCTTTTTGGATCTTCTAAGTTTTGGTTACCTGAACAGAAATCTCTCAGGTTACATTAAAACGATCTTAGTGTTTCAAAGATTAGCCAAAGTTTTATGGATTTGAAATGACATTATAGTGAATGATATCAGAATTTTAATTTCTGGATGAACTATACCTTTAAGTCCTGCATCAAACTTCCTAATTTTCAGTGTCATTCATATAACAGCCGTTGACACCATTGCATTTTTGCGTCGCCTGCCAGTTCGTACATGCAGCAAAGAACAGACTGAGATCCACATGTAGCTTTGGACGACTGATAACAGAACAGACAAACAGTGGGTTGATTCTGGCACAAGACATTGTCTGTTGTTCTGTTTGTGTGTGTGTGTGCATGCACACACTTTATGACTACAATTAGCAAGGCTACAGAGGTATACTGTACTGAGCTGAACAAGGGAGGAATGGTTCTTCATGGCATGTAATTTTGTCATTCCTTCAATCTCATGATAGGCCCTCCTCTCCCCCACGTTCTTTACTCCATCCCCTCTCTCTCCATCTCCTCCACTGTCCTCCATGCTACGCTAAATGCTTTATTTGTTTCTGCTCTCAGCACAGTCATAACTATTCAGAGCAGAAAAATGGCTGCACATGCTAAAGAAACATACCCTGACACTTTTCAGGTAGCTGTCTCTCTCCTCCACACCTTCATATCTTGCTCATCCCCTGTCTGTGACAGAGAGAAAGTCACTGCCTTGGGCACTCTCTGTCTTTATTTATTTTACTCCATCTCTCAATCTCTGTCCCTTCCCCTTCCCTTTCTTTTCCTGGGGAATTGGGTGAAAGGCCGATGGAAAGGCCGGGTAGTGCTTTCACAGGCCTGTCTACTTGCATACTATTACCAGCTGAACTGCTGGCCCGATTCAGAATCTCAGCTGACCGCAGCTTTACTGTATCTCTAGCCTGACCTCCTCTCATTTACAATGCGGCTCAGGCCAGCCACTCAGACCGTAGGGAGATTTTTCTGTAGTACTTTCGACTTGTAAAGGCATGAAGATATTAACGTGACAATGAAATGGAAGTAGCAACCGATCTTTTTTTCCCTGTTTTGTGGTTGGTTACATGGTTCTATGCATAGGTTGTTGATTTAAGATTTTGAGATGTGGGCATTGCAGTCGAGCATGCCCGAGCATGCAGGACAGGGTTTAAGCGACTACATGTCACCAGAGATAAGTTTTTTTATTACCAGAAGGTCCAGTTATGATATGCTGACTTTAAGATATACTAAAATGTAATATCGGGGTTTTCTATAAATCTGATTATAAAGGCAAATGAAATAATTTTAGTTTCTGAATAAGTACCACACTTCTGTAAAATAATAATCAGTAGATCAAAATGCACTGCAATTTAAGTCCAGAGTATTAATCAATGTTAGGGTATGCATGCAGTATATGTTATATAAATCTCATCATAAGCATAGCCAGATTTTTCTATACTCCCTATGCTCAGGTTGCACATGTACCCTAAATTATTTGTATTAACTTTTTGTATTTATTTATGTAGTGCATGTGTCAAGGTCCTGGGTTCATGCAGGCTATCAAATCAAGTCAAGTCAAGCTTTATTATCATTCCGCTACATGTGTGGACATACAGTGGAACGAAATGTCGTGCTTCACAGGAATACAGACATGCAACAATGGAGTAAAACAGTATAAACCTTTACACAACTAACCTACTGACAGATTTTGACTGTGCATATGCTATATATAAAAATGGTTACCTATAAATAAAAAAATGCAAACTGTACAAATGCTTCGCAAATACTGTGTATGTACAAAGAGAACATCGCGAGTCACGCAGCTGGCTGGGGAAGAGTGTAAAATAGTGTTTTAGTTCGTGAGCATGTAAACATACATATATTACTGAGTCTTTTGCGGGGTTATGTACACACAGTAACGTGTGAAAAGTGTCTAGTGCAAATAGAGGAGAGTGTGTTACTACAGGTAGCTTGTACAGGCCCACTCACCTGTGTGTAGCACACTTGGAATTGCACAAAAAAAGTTTGACAGTTTTTTTCTGCGATGTGGTAAGGTTGGGGGGGGTGGGGGTGAGATGGTCCATGTTTCAGGAGGTAGGGGGTTTGTATCGGGTTTCAGAGGGCGGGGGTGAGTTGAGTTCAGGGCTCTCACAGCCTGGGGAAAAAGCTGTTGAGCAGTCTGGCGGAGCGGGCTCTGATGCTCCGGAACGGTCTTCCTGATGGTAGGAGCTGGAAGAGACTGTGGGAAGGATGGGTGGGGTCCTTCATGATACTATTGGCTTTGCTGGAGCATCGTGTAAGGAAAATATCCAGGATGGAGGGGAGAGGGGCACCGATGATTTTTGCAGTTGTGTTCACTGTCCGGTGGAAGGTCTGCTGCACAACAGTTCCCGTACCAGACAGTGATGCAGCTGGTCAGCGCACTCTCAATGATTCCCCTGTAGAAAGTGGTGAGGATGGGTGGGAGGAAGGGAGACTTGCTCTTTTCTGCCGGTGGAGAAAGTGTAGGGGCTGTTGTGCCTTCTTGGAGAGTGACATGGTGTTGGTGATCCAGGTGAGATTCTCTGTGATGTGCACCCCCAGGAATTTAGGACTGCTGACACTCTCCACAGTCAAGCTGTCGATGGTCAGTCGGGGGGTGGTCAACGGAGTTTCTCCTTAAGTCGATCACAACCTCCTTTGTCTTCCCCACATTGAGGGACAAGTTGTTAGCACCATACCATTCAGCCAGCTGTGCCACTTCCTCTCTGTAGTGCGTTTCATCGTTGTTGCTGAGGAGACCTACCACTGATGTGTCATCGGGCAAACTTGCTGATGTTGTTGGAGCTGAACGTCGCAGTGCAGTCGTGGGTCAGCAGTGTGAAGATCAGCGGGCTGAGCACACAGCCCTGTGGGGCACCTGTGCTCAGTGTGGTAGTGCTCGAGGTGTTGTGGCCGACACGGACTGACTGAGGTCTTCCGGTTAGAAAGTCCAGGATCCAATTACAGAGGGAATTGTTGAGGCCCAGCAGGTTTAATTTGTTGATGAGCTGTTGTGGGATTATTGTGTTGAATGCTGACTGAGCTGAAGTCGATGAGGGGAGTCTTTATTTTCTAGGTGGGTAAGAGCCAGGTGGAGAAAATTGCATCATCCGTAGAGCGGTTTGGGCGGTATGCAAACTGAATAGAATAGAATATACTTTGAAAGGCTATGCTTTCAGCTGTATATGTACGTGTAGGCCTAGAAGTATATAAGTTTTAGTCAAAACAAGCACATTGTGGGCTTTACAGTACATTCAATGCAATCTATTACTGTGTGTTTCTTAGGAACTGAACCCATGACCTTGGTGTTGCCAGCACTGTGGTCTTCCAGTCGAGACAGGAAATGTTTTAATTATCTCTACTCAGTTTGGAGCCCAAACTGGGGAATTTCAGCCAGGCCAATTAAATCTACCTGATAGCCGTCTCTCATCAGCTGTGCCATTAGGATTTACACACTGAGTGTCTGAGGGCCATAGTTAAACTTCTTAAAATCAAATCCTTCATTCCTCATGTAGCGATGCATGCCCTTAAAGGAATAGCTTAACGAAAAATGAAAACTCTCTCATTGTTTTCTCACCCTCATGTTTTTCCAGACCTGTATGACTATGTATTTCTTCAGTGGAACATTAAAGGTGAAATTGTGGAGAATATTCTGGCCACTCTTTTAATATATTTAAAGTCCATTCCCAAGAAAGCAACATAATAGCACCATAAAAGTGGTTTATAACAGTGTATTTCAACCTTTATTGTGCTTTTGCATCATTTCTGAGGCTCAAAATCTCCAATCTCCATTCATTCTAACTGAGAAAATTGAACAAGGGAAAATAGCGACCAAATTTCTCTTTTAGGTTCCATAGACAAAAGTAAGTCATACAGGTCTGTAAAGAAATGATGGAGAGTAAATGATGACAGAATTAAAAACATTTGGTGAAGGATATAGGCTTCTGTGTCATAAAACCCATAAGATTTGAGAAGTCCATCATGTGTGAACGTTTCTGAGCACATGCTGAGTCTTGCTCAGGGATGCTACTCTTTCCAGGTGTCTGGAGTGAAGATTATCTGCTATGTCAGGGGTACCAAGACAGTAAAGGACAAAGACAATAAGATACACCTCTTTTTCTTACTTTCTTTCCTCCACCTTCTGTCATTCCAGCACAGAGTTGCTTTTACGTCCATCTGTCTCTCTCGCCTCTCGGCATCTTCATTCTGTCTTTGCACATTTACACCCATTTCAGATCCTCCCTTCTACCTCTCTCACTCTGCTGACCTGTTCCTTGCTCTCTTTTGGGTAGGGGACAGCTGTCACTGCTACAACGCAGGGGTTTCGGGGGGGTTGTTGCTGTGGCAATGCCAGGCCTTGTGCCGGCATGGGGAGCAGCTCGTGCCGCGTCTTAGCAGGATAATCCATTGTAATCCCACAGAGGGGAGTCCGACACACATACGCATCCACGCACACACTCCCTGCAGGGCGGCTGGGGAAGTAGAAGTGAAAGAATTAGCATCTGTTACTGCTCGTGCTCTGGTCAGCTCCGCTGAGCCTTTGGAAAAAGATAAACTACCGGGCCTCATGGAGAAAAAAAAAACACTGCAGGTTCAAACCCACCACGTACACGAGAAACAGTAAACGACTGTATGATCAGTCTAACTGTTCCTCTCAAATTCTCAAACTGTTATGAGTCATGTCACAATGATTGTATATACAAGATGAACAGAACAACACAATGTTGCCATTTTGTTAAGAACATTCTGGATTTTTAAATGGGTTTCTTACTGCTGGCAAGATGGGGTAATAAGAGTACACGGTCTATTCAGTAGAAGGGACACAAATATTTTTAATTGATGCTACATGACAGAAGCATTACATATGCTGACAAATAAATGAGGATATCTGGGTGCAGGTAACACAAAAAAGTACAAATTGTTCAATGTGTACAAATGAAGAGCTCTTTTCCAAAACGCTATAAATCCATTTTAATAGTTTTCATGAAAATGACATTTTTTTACCTAGACCCATACATTTTGTTAAAACAGGTTCGGCGCTTATAGCGGTTTGGAAAAGAACTGCATCTTGCAGTACATTTTAAACAAGGAAATATAGCGATTTGGCATGAAACATTGATGGAGCAGTGAATAGGTTCAGTACACAGCAAAATGGCATGACGAACTCATTTTTTTAAAATTTGGCGTTTATCGCGTTTTGGAAAAGAGCTCTTCAAATACTACCGAATATTAGCCTGAAGCCTGAGCTTCCAAGTTGAGGCAATATTATTTAAAGGAATAATTTGACACACAAATTGAAATTCTGCCATCGTTTATTTGCCATAATGTCACTCCAAACCCTGAAGTGTGTTTTTTTTTCCCCATAGAGTGAATGTCAGTGGGGTCCAGCGTTATTTTGGACTTTCATTGTCTGGACAAAAAACAGCTAAAACATTCTTCAAAATGCGTTTTTCACAGAAAATGTATATCATACTGGTTTAAAATGGCATGAGGGTGAGTAAATGATGATCATTAAAATTTTGGGGGTAAATTGCCTTTTAAAGAGGTCATTTTTTAACTGATGTTATGGATATAATAATAATAATATATTTGACAGTCAGTTTCTATTGGTCATAATTAATGTGTAATTTTGTGTGTTTTGTGTACTGTTGATGAAGAGCAACCGTAAACCGTCTGCTTGGCAGAAACTACCAATTTAGATTTTTTTTATGAGGCAACAGTCTCATAAAAACATTCCCATCATTCTCTGTACAAGATAATAGATTTGCACCTAATGAGCATCTTTTGATACTCTTTTTGGTAAAAACAATCCCTTCTTATCTTTTAAATAAAAAATAATGAAAGAAATATGAAATATCTAAAGTGTCTATTTTATTCTGACCGAAGCCACTTTAATGCACATAATAATTATGACTTCAGAGTAGGGCTGGGCGATAAAACGATAACGATATGTATCGCGATAGACACGTGATCGATATCAATAAAAAATGTGTTCGATAAAACATTCGATATTTTTTATTCTTCGTCGGAAGAAAACAGAGGTTGCGAAGCAAGTTTGGTTGCATTAACAAAGGCACTCGCTCTCTGGTAACCTAGCAACGTAGGGAGTGACACGCTAACAGCCAATCGTGTAACAGTATCATGTTTGGTTGCGCCATATCGTTGTCTCGTGCTGGTCTGCTGGATTCCTTTTCATAAGCAGAAAGTGAGTGCCGCAGCGAGCGAGGAAATTGTAAATAAAAGAGGAAAAGTCAGCTCGCCAGTATGGCAGTTTTTTGGATATTATAAGTCTGAACGTAGTCAGACCAATGTCGTCCCCGCCAAGACTGGTAACGTTAATACCACGAACTTGATGTACCACCTTAGCCGCGCTCACCCTTTGGAGCACAGCCGTATTCAACCAACAACATCTGTAGCTGCAACACCGCACAAGCAGCAGACCACCATGGAGAGGTACTCTGCATCAGTGCCTTATGAAAAATAATCTAAACGGTACAAAGGCATATCATATAGCCAAAGACATGCTTCCGCTCCGCTTAGATAATTAAGTGTTCATTGTGACTTTAGGCTTATGTTTACATTTTAATTATTTGAGTTTTCCATGGTTGTTGACATTTCTGTCTTAATAACTGAGGGGATTATGATCAGAGGAAGGTTAAGTTTAAAATAAAAATGTTTAAATGTAATATATTTTTCTCCTGGTCCTTATTTTAAATGGGTCATAAAAAATATCAATAATTATCGATATCGACCGATATGAAACACTGATATCGTGATACAGTTTTCAGCCATATCGCCCAGCCCTACTTCAGAGCATCCGTAGAAATTTCTGCTCGTTCTGCCGTGTTTCTGCTCAGTTAAATCCAGCTCTTCGGAAACGAACAAGTGCCTGAACAGTCTGAACTCTGAGTGGTTTTACCGGAGCAGAAAGTTTTAGAAAGTATTTGTGAGTTTTATCCTCCACACTGTGGTCATATCACTATAACATCCATAATATATACACTCTTAATTGCACTTCTTTCTAATATACTGGTATGCTGGTATGCATATGCATGCACATTCAGTACATCATTTGGAAAAACAGACATTCTTATGCATGAATATATACATGCATAAGCGTGCGCGGGTGTAAAGAGCTCTGTTCTTTGTCTGAGTGTGTGTGCGTGAATGAAACAGGGTATCATTTGTTTGTGGCAAAAGGAATCCAAGTCACGCCATGTGTAGTCTCATGGTCTCATAAATTGACCGTTGAGTGAGACATTTGTGTATTTGTTTGTGAATGCTTTTTGATTTGTTAAAATACAGTGACACTTTGGATACTTAAATGCTGGGCATCATAGCATTAGATCTCTATGCTTTAAAAAAAAAAACTTTTGACATGCATTAAAATAAAAACATGGTTTTCAGTTTTCTCTGCTTGAGCCTGTGCATATCTGTGTGCATTTTACCATGTGTGTTGAAGCATGTGTACGTTTTTGCATGGTGTGTTTTGGCATGCTCATGCGTGCACATGTGTGCGTGTGCATGTGTGAAGGCCCACATGGTTAAGTCGTATTTTTAGCTCTATGATTCATGCTTTAGTTGTTCTGATGTTGTAGAATTGAGCTGATTGAATGGTGAACTAGATTTCCGTTTGGTTCACTGTCCTCTATGCACCGCATGAGCTACAGGCTATGCTGCGTACATTTAATGTATTGCCCCATTGCTGCATTAATGAAACAATTATCTTAATGTATGCCATGCTTGATCAGTAGCGTTTATTTAAATCAATTTTCGCAGACCGGACTACAATGAAAACATTGATTTATACTGGCTCCTGTAAAATATGAAATCGCTGTTGTAGATTTAATCATATTGATTAAAATGTTTGTGCATAATCCTGTGAATAATCAGTGTTTAGGCCAAGTAAAGTTTGATGTATTGTTCATTTTAATTAACAAGTTATTACAAACAGCGTGGAGAAGTGCATATTTCTTTGATTTGATAAGAATGAGATTTGAGTTCGCTGTTTTGAGTGGCCTTTTCTAATGCCCACGGAGAACTGAACTTGAATATACTGTACAAGCTCAGTTTCAAAACTTAGCATTCAGCTGACTCAGAAAGCACCCTAACTGAATACAATGTTGTAAGGGAATGATTTGAAACACTTTACATAGGCATGAACACTGCACAGCCTGTGCGCCACAAAAAAGTAATGCTACACTGGGGAAAAAATCATGTAGAAGTACATTTGAAACCATTTTCACTCAGAAATTGTTAGTACATTTTTTAAATACTTACAGTACTGTGAAATGGCAATCAATATGTTGAATTACAAGTAAAAATGGCAATGTTCTTTGGAATGTTTTCTTGAAAAATCTTAATCCAATATTCTTTGCTGTATTGACAACTTTGAAAAATCGTATTTTACAGTGGGAGAGGTCACATCCCGAAGGCTAAACACAGGTGCATTTGAGGCATTGGATATTGCTTCAGACTGAAGTTTGTTAAACTTTGAACACACAAATTCATTGTGGTGACTGATATAAAGCTGCTTAATTTGGAAGTGACCTCTTGAGTAATCAATCAGTTCTTCGTGCATCCCTACACTATTGATAATGGATCACCTGTGTCTGCAACGTTTTACAAATGTGACTGCACTTTAACTGGAAAGTAATTTCATTAGTTTGAAGTTAGCATGTTGTTAACAAGTAGCACAAATAACAAGTAAAACAGTACATTTTTAACTAGATTGAACCAGTATTGAATAAATTGCATGTTTATAAGCAAGATTTCACACAACTTGATCTTGGTGAATTTACAATTTGGTTATGATGTTGCATCTGCCTTGACCTGTGATTCCTTAAAATACAGTGAAAATACGCTCTTTTTGGAACATCACCACAGTGCGTGTGTATAAATGAAAACGGGATGTCTCAAAGCGAGGGAGTAATGGTTATGTGCGTTCGTGGTTTTGTACACGTGTGTGTTAAGCAAGTATTTTATGATGAGTTTGTTGGTGGTTTCTGATGCAGCACTCTGCTCTTCCCGCCTGCCCTATGCCCCCACACCCCAGGGGAATCATGGGTAAAGCATTGATTGACTGTCTATAGACCATCCTCCCAACCTGACAGCAACTCAACGAGCCTGGTTTCAATCAGCATGTTTGTGTGAGTGCCCTTGTGCCTGTTAGACCCTTGCCCTCTTAAACACACACACTCCAGTGTTGTCCTGTCCCCAGTGCGCTAAATGCCCCAATGAATCACTGTGACATTCAGAGCAACTGGACCGCACTGTCAGCTCTCTCTCTTTCACTTCCAGTATCCAAGCTCCTGTTTTTTTTGCTTAGAAGTTCAGAGAGGAGAGAAGAGGTGGTGCAAGCAGACAGGGTGGGTCTCTATTGTGCAGAAGTGGGAGAAAGAGGTCAAGGTGGAGGGATGGGGTGGAAGAAGAGGGAATTTCCCTCCTTTGCATCAGTTGTACGATAGACAGATAGACGGATAGATAGATGGATAGATAGACAGATAGATAGAAACTATCCATCTATGAAAACAACATTTGTGTGTGTGTATATAGTCTTATGTATTTAAGGTAATTATTCATCCTAAATTTTTGTCTTCTAGCAGATGAGAAACATAGCAAGCTATTTATCATGCAAATTCTATACAAATTATAATTACAGTTAATTTATGGTGTATTTATAAATATATTAAGTGCGGAGTGCTATGCTTTGCTGTTGGACAGTTTTCACCATGACAATCTCAGAAAAGTTGCACAGGTGTGTGATTTGTCATTGAAGTAACCCATCGACTGGTGCTAGTCTGAAGAGATGAGGGCGAGGAGGGAGAAGCTGTAAGAAATGTGTTAGGTAGTTGTGCGGTGAAGGAGATTCTGTTAGACTGCAGTGGGAGGAGCAAACCAATTGGAGGTCATCCGCATGAATTAAAAAAAGTCAATCACTGTGCAAGAAAAGAGCCGATCATCTCTCAGTCCCTCCTGCTTGCTGCCACTCTGTTTAGATGCCCTGCACATATGTGTGGGGGGGTTCAAAACGTACAGCGTCTATCCTCTCAGCCAATCAGCACGGACAGCACCTCTTGATGAAATGTTTGTGTTATTGTGACTCCTCCAGGCCCTGCTGTGTAGACTGGATCATTACGCCTGATTGGTCTTTACTGAGATTCTGAGACAGGAAGCACAGCGGTGCTATCGACTGTTGTGCCTGCACCCCTCTGCGTGTCTGTGTGTCACATGCAAACACACACACCTGCTAGAGTAAATATACTCTATACATCTACTCTAGATGTATTTACTCTATGCAATATACATAGCGACAATCACTCGGCCCACTGTTTTGTTTCCTCAGATTGTAGTTTTTTTTTACAGTTAACATTGAATAGAAGTAGAATGAGTTTTTAAAACATTACATGAAATATATAAGATGTTTTAAACTCACCCTGAACTATTGTATTTATAGGATGGGTAGAATTTGAGTCTAAAAGCAGGATGGATGGATGGATGGAGGAAGTTCAGACACAATCGGCTTGTCTGTTTGGCTTTTACTCTCGAAGATTAAAAGGGGAACTCTCTCTGCAGGAGTGAACTGGACCGGGGCCAGTTGAGTGGCATGAGCCAGGGCTAATCATATTTCACACTTGTCATGCGGTTAAGAGGTTTTATTGGCTGTCATTATTCGCATTGAATGAGAAAGGAGAGCTTCAGGAAGCTGCCACCTGCTTTTAGGGATTCATTTTGTGTTAAAGAGGTTATCAAACTCCCTTCCACTGGCCTTGCTATAAAGCACAAGGGTCTGAATATTATACTACTATGATAAAGCATCTCCCATCAGTCCAGATATCTCAGAAATTAATTCTGTGTGGACAGCTAATGCTCCAAAACTGGCCAGTTGACTTTTTTCAGTTTGAGCAATATTTTAACCTATACTATGCTTTTCTACTTGGTTATTATCAGGTTTTTAACATCTGATGAATGTCAAAATTTGGTGGGTTTTTGTAGAAAGTAATTTATTGTATTGTTTGCATACATTACTAAACTCATTTTCATGTTATGAATGATCAGAACATAAGCATAAAACATAAATTGAATGGCATAATATTGCTTTTTTAGTATTAATATTATTCATAATTATCATCTTATAAACTACCGTTTGGGGTTAATAAGGATGCATGTATAGACATCTATAATATTACAAAAATGTCTATTTCAAATAAATGCTGTTTTTATGAAATTGCTATTCATCAAAGAATCCTGAAAAACATTTGTATCATATTTTCCACAAGTAAGCAGCACAGCTGTTTTCAACCTTGATTATAAAAATACATTTTTCTGGAGTATCAAATCAGCAAATTAGAATGAATTCTGAAGGATTATGTGACACTAAAGACTGGAGTAATTATGCTGAAAATTCAACTTTGCATCACAGGAATAAATTGACAGTATATTAAAATATAAACAAATATTTTTACATTGTAATAATATTTCACTATTTTCAAAACAGATTATATGAGATCGTATGAGACTTTGTAAAAATATATAATATAAGTACTTAAACATTCTTTAAAATATCTCAAATCACTCGCTGTGGACAAGTGGCAAGAAGTGAATATTAGAGCCTGTGTGCAGGAAGATCGTACCTTAGTGCCAGTGTAACTACCAACCATTTGCAAGCAGCTCGAAACATACCCGAGAGAAACACAGCGGCAGCCTCGGCCCAGCATCTGCCCGTCAAAAACCTGACTGCTGCAGCTGTTTCCTGAGCAGAGGCAAGCAAATAGTGTATTCAGCACATCACGGTGCATAAGAGACACATCCACCGCAGCGCCCGCGTGCACACTCACACATTTTATGGACATTACACTGGGAGCTCTCGCATCTGTCATTCAAACACCTTTCCTGAAAGACCAGTGAAGAAGGGAATGGCAAGAAAAACTATGAGAGTGTATGTGTGAACGCTGCAGAGCTGGCAGGCATTAGTCCGGCCTTCCTCTCCCTGCATGAATACTCTTTATACTCCAATAAATATGCGACTGTCTCTGCCACGCTCATCCCTACACACATTCAATGTCTCTTTTTCTGCCTCACTCTCGGGCTTATTCTTCCATCCCTCTTTCTTTCAGCCCCTCTGCCGATCCATAACACCCAGCTTTCTTTTATCTTCCTCCTTCTCACATCCTCTCATCCAGTGTCCTGGATAATTTCACCATCCCCCATCCTCCTCTCCCTTCCTCCATCGATGTTCAGTGCCCCTGACTCTGACCTGCTTCCCGCTGCCCTCGTCCCCTAACTCACTCCGCATCACCCCTCCCTCTTTTCATCCAATCTCCATCCCTCCTTCTCCAACCGGCCTGTGCCCTCTCCGCTTCATCCAGTTCCTCCTGTCCTCTCTCTTTTTCTTCCCTCTATCTCTGTTTTTCCTGTTGGCACTGTAAACTGACCCCAATTCTGCCCTCGCTGTTGTTTCCCCTTAAAGCTTTGTGTAGGCATTACAACTGTACACGCACGCCTTTTTATTGTTTTCTTATTTTCACAGTTCTTTATATCTAGATTTGCCGTATTAGTTTGCTGAGCTATGTGTTTGTATATTTTTGGTCAGTCAGTCATGTTTTATTATTTGTACATTCAAATTAAATGAAAATGTATTATAGCTTATATTTATATTAAATGCAGTTAATCGAACTTAACACTGATTTTTGACCCACTTAAGTACATATTTATGTAATCTCATAATTCTATCGTCTTTGAAATAAAGTTAAAGTGCCCAAATGTGCTGACAAGCATTTTTAGTCAAATGTACTTTCATGTCATTTCGATTGAAACTTGCACTGTATGCCATGAGTAGAACATATTTGTAATTGCACCATTTATAATGAAGTTGTATTTAATACATTTAAAATATATTAACTGAATATTAATATATATTAATATTATATTAACACATCGAATAGCACACTACAATTAAAATTATTATAAAGTACATAAGGATAAATGTAGTTTTAATATAAAACTTTTAATTTGCAATTATTACAAAATGCACTTGTGTGTTAAGAAACAGTCATGAAAGTTTGCTCTCTTTAAGTAGCCTTTTATTTTATTAATATTATATTATCTGAAAGCAAAGTTTTTTTTTATATACTTGATTTAAAGTGCACTACAAATACCCATTAATTCAGTGTAGCACACTTAAAAAACAAATGAGATGCTCATGTAATTTCTGAAAGGAACACTTCTTTTTCTCAAAACTCACAAAATGTATTGCACTTGTATATCTGGGTTGTGTGTTTAAGCACAGGGTGTATGTTTCTGTGTGTCTGGGTGTGTGTGGTGCTTTATTCAGCTCTGCTGTGGTAAAGATTTCCATACATCCAGCTCATCGAACTGGACAATACCGAACACCACATACATCGATGTAAAATACTTTCTTCTGTTCCAGTATTACTATAAGTAAACTGTTCATTGCTTCATTGCCCTACGCCCTCTTGCTTTACGGAACTTTCAACATTGTTTTGTTTGTTTGGGAACCAAAACTTCTAGCAGCTCAAGCTATGCTTTGGGGCAGAATTGCCTGCTTAATCTGGGAATATTTTGGAAATTGAAAATTAGTTTGGGAAATTGTGATTTATTTTAGAGCTAGAATTGACATGCACCTTTTAAGAATAGGATAAACAAACTGTATGTTGTTGGAACAGTACAGTGTTTTGTCTTTTGGAAAACTAATTTTTCGTTGTGTATGTTTTAGATGATTCATCTTCTGAAAGTGGCAGTGGTAATGGGATTCGCACACTGACTCCTCCCTCGGTTGGTGCAGCCGGAGTGAGTGACAGTACGGGCACAGGACCCGGATCGGGTGCGTACGCTGAGGTTAACGGAAACGGTACCGCAGCACCACTAGACTTCAGCACGACTTCCTCGCCCTCGTCCTCAGAGGACCAGCAACCAGTCAACCTCAGCGACACACTGAGTCAGACCCTGCCTAGTGCTGCTGCCATGCTGGCGACCTTTAACCCTGAGCATGCAGAGGAGCTGCGCAGAAAATACGCCAAGTCCTCAGAGCTACGCCTTGACCGAGATAACAGGGACTACAGTAACAAGGTATATATATATAATCATTTAGGACCATACAAATACTGAACGCTACCTACAATTGTCATAATACCAAAATGTCAGTAGTCAATGCAAGTAGCAATAAAATTTCACTGGTATCGTAAAAATTTTTTATCAACTTGGAAATTAAGTACCTGACTTTATAACATACTTATTTGCTAATCTTGCTACTGGTAATGCCTGTAGATTTTTCCTGTACCCTTGTACACAACAGATTCATTTGTTTTGAGCGTACAATGCGAGTTGATCCCACAGATGCAAGGCTCTCAATCAAACCTCATTCATTCAGTTAGCTAGCGTAGCACAGGAGCGTTTTTCATTCAGACTGATGCAGAGAGGTTTGAACAATATGCCGAGCAAGGTCTGAATAGAAACTTTCATTTCATTCCTCTTTTCCATGGTCAGCCTCTGTTGCTTCCCGTGTCCTTTTTAATTGTATTGTCTTTGTGAAAATAAGAGTGCAAAACTATCTTTCAAATGAACTGATTCAGGATCTCAAATGCAGCCCAAGACTCTCGGTACCGAGCATGTCTGAATAACACTGTTAGACCTTGAAGACGTGGTTTTCATTAGCCGAAGCGCCGTCGGTGCCCATGAATAGCATTATTGGTAGACTTCATCTTTTTTATATATCTTTCAGTCCGTGTCCTCCTTTGAAAGTCTTTTCTGATTGTCAATAAGCTCTTGCAGACAGAAGGCTTACCTTGGTTTCTTTGTGTTTTTGCAGTCTCCTCAATACAGTTCAGGCAGCTATGATTCAATAAAGATGGAGATATGCCCTGAAGATCTGACTGTTGGTCGGCCTCAGGCGGCTGACGATGACGACGATGACCATGATGACCACGACGATAACGATAAGATCAATGATGTGGAAGGAGTGGATCCAGAGAGGTTGAAGGCTTTTAATGTGAGTATAAGGATATTCGACTCATGATTTTATACTTCATAAAAAGAGCTGTTAAGCATGTGGTCAAGCTAGAATTCCTCAATGCATTTTTATGAGTGGATTTCACTCACACCTCATACTTAGGTGAAGTAACTCATTTCTCTCTCTTTTTCTAGATGTTTGTGCGTCTCTTTGTGGATGAGAACCTGGACCGTATGGTGCCAATCTCTAAACAGCCTAAAGAGAAGATCCAGGCCATTATTGAGTCCTGTAGCCGTCAGTTCCCAGAGTTCCAGGAACGCGCTCGCAAACGCATTCGTACCTACCTCAAATCCTGCCGCCGTATGAAGAAGAACGGCATGGAGGTACATGCTGTACATCCCTTCTGCTTTTTGTAACGGTTAGATGACGTCTATTGCCCCCTGGTGGTCAACACAGTACAGATGCTGAGAAGCTCTAAAATTAAAATGACTAAATTACACATTGTACAATCTAACACATTGTAAAGTGTAAAGCTGATTCAGAGAAGGGAATTTGTCCAAAACAAGTTTTGCTACAAAGCAGAAATTATTACATAACTAATTTAGACAAATTTTGTAAATGTATTTGTTGTTATGCAGATTCATATTTGAAGTTCAAAACTATTAACAATGTTTCTATATTTTTTTTTTCTTCTATTTTACTTTATTTAGCGAGGACAGAGTAAATTGATTAAAAGTGACACTAAAGACTTTTATAATTTTACAAAAGATTTCTGTTTCAATGGCTCTTTCTTTTCAAATTGTTGAAGAATCTTGGGGAAAAAAATTGTCAGTTTTCACAAACATCAAGCACCACAACTGCTTTCAACATTTATGACAATAAGAACTATTTCTTAAACATCAAATCAACATATTAGAATGTTTTCTGAAGGATCATGTGAACTGAAGACTGAAGTAATGATGCTGAAAATTCAGCTTTAACATCACAGGAATAAATCACATTTGAAAATAATTCAAATAGAAGTTATTTTATTAATATTACTATTTTTGATTTGAATATATGGAGCCTTAGTGGGCACGCGAGACTTCTTTCAAAAACATAAACAATTGAATGGCAGTGTATAACATATTACATATAAAATGTGATTCTGAGAAATGAAGTGTTCTTTCACCATGACCCATACAATTTGTCCATAATAGTTCATATATTAAATGTACTGTGTGTGTTACCAGACTCGACCCACGCCACCCCACCTGACCTCAGCCATGGCTGAGAATATTCTAGCAGCCGCCTGTGAGAGTGAATCACGCAAAGCTGCCAAAAGAATGCGCATGGATGTCTACCAGGCACACGTAAGTATGCTTGTGATGTGAAACAGTTTTGGTGTCTAAAACCAAGTTAGCCTGATACATATATTCTCATCTCTCTTTCAGGATGAGCCGTTATCTCTGGATAAGGCGGTCTCTCGTGAGCCGGTCTCGCTGACCCACTCTGCATATTCCCTTGCTGCCACAGCCTACTCCCAGGACCAGCTATACACTAATGGAGGCCTCAACTACAGTTATCGCGGTTTTGGTGGACTGTGTGCCAGCATGCAACACCCCGTGTCCCTGACAACAGCTACCGCCCAGACAAACGGTGAGAGAGGAAGCTGGCAGCATCCTAACTGAAGTTTGAACTGAAATCATATTGCTTTCTTCCCCTCAATAAGTACTGTTTTATTAAAGAACTCATTGTTTACATACTGAATTTCGGTTAATTTATATTGACAGTTTCAGCACAATTAATAAATGATATATTGAATAGATGTTACAGTGGGGGCTGGGTAATATTGAAGATTTCACAATTCTGTTTTATTCAATTTAATGTGGACATATTTCATATACAGGAAACCTTTAAACTTGGTGAACTAGAAACAAATGAATTTTAAAATGTAACAGCTGGGCCCAAATGCAGTGCAATTGCTATATACAGTATTCAATGTATATATAATCAATATAACCAAAAACTGCTGAAGTAAACTTAAATACAATTTCTCATGTAAAACTGATTATTTTTTATGTTTAAAGTTATTCAATCTTTTTTAATTCATTAAAGGACTGAGTCACTTGTTTGTGAATAAGGCTGCACTGCATGTTTCTGAGTCACTAAAAAGAACTGGTTTAAAGGTAATTTTCTGTAGATTGGACTACACTGGTCATGCTGTATGTGATTGCGTGCAGCCCACAAGAGTGTGCCATTATTTTCTGGCTAAAAGCTACCATGTCTGTGTATTTAGTTGTTTTTATGTCTGTAATTATATTTTTGTCCTCTCCATTCAGGGCCTACCGATCTCAGTATGAAGTCTCTGGCCTCAAATTCATCCTCGTCAAGCTCCAGTAGTCTCGCCAGGAATGGAGGAGGAGGCGGGGCTTCAGCTCAGCTCAGCCATACAGAAGTGGCGGCAGTGCGTCAGCTGATCGCGGGATACCGTGAGTCTGCGGCCTTCCTGCTACGATCGGCAGATGAGCTGGAGAACCTCATACTACAACAGAACTGAACCGATTCTCAACACTCACTGTCTAAACACATACCCTCGTCCCTCACCTGATCCTCGTCACTGAGGAAAACCATCTGGCTCTTAAAGATGTTAGAAGAGAGAGAAAACACAGCTTCATAAAGCTTTTGCTTTCATATCATTTCAACGAGAACGTCCGAGAGATGGAGCTGAATCTCTGAAGGACACTGCGGTGCAGAAGCGGACGGTTCGATGCGTCCTCCACATACTGCTCCCGCATTTTATGCCTTCTCCACAGCCTCCCTCTGTTAAACCGCCATTCGTTCCCTGCTGAGAGCCATCGATTTCTGATCTTCTTTGTTTTGAGCTACTTCAAAGGAGGAATTACGGCACGCCAATCCTCCAGACGGCACTAACTAAATGAAGACACTTTTGATTTGGAGGTGTAATGGAAAGAGAGAAGAAAGAGAAAAGAAGAAAACTAATAGACCTTTGTATTTGCTGTAAATAAGCACTCGCTGTGTCCTGAAGCACTTTTCCATTCGTTCTGACCTCTGAATCATTAATTTATGCATCTAGATACACAGGTGGAAGCTCACCTGGAAATACCTCAGCCTGTCTGTCCTGCTCTCTCTCCCAGCGTTCCCCTCTCTGTGTGGGAGAAGAAAATTATCACCTGTCCGTCCTCGACTTCACAGTCCACTGATTTGGGCATCGAAAGCAGAGAGTGGGAGTGAATTTGTTTCTGTAATTGAACTGCTGTTTTTCTTTTCCACCTCCTCCAAATGTGTTGTACTGTATATATTCCGATCCATTTCAAGGTATTGATGGCAAAATTACACTGGACTTGTTTTGGGAATGGACCTTTCCTGATGCATTTAAACACTTCGGTCTCACAGATGCCAACTCTCTTTGTTTCCTCTGTACGGGTCACCTTCTGTTCTCCTCTTCTCTATGTGTCCTTCCATTTCTCCTGTACGTCCTCTCTCCTCCTCCACCTTATTATTCTGCTTTGGTCGGAGAGGAAGGATCTGGAATGGAAGCTTGTTAGTCTTTTATCTGTTGACTTTTCTAAATGGCCATTAATCCACTCTGCTGCTATGGACTCCAACGTAACGCCACAGACCTGAAACCTCAAGCCTCCCAAACAACCAGAGCACCTCAAGGCGAAAAAAAGACAGAAATGGAAGCCAAATCTAAAGAAAGATAAAAACTGCCGTTTTGCATTCTGGCCGAGAGTGTTTGATTTAATACTGAGGGCTGCTTGTTTGCTTTTGTTTGATTTGTTCTAAAAGCGCGGTGTGTGATTAAATCTCGAGATCAACTGGGATCAAATCGTCTTTGGCACAAGACCTTGGCGCGCACACAAACACGAACACACGTACGACACGAACAGACACGCTAAAGGGTCTTTAGTGAACTGAATATTTAACAGGAGAGGTTTAAAATGTGTAGGTAGTGAGGTAGATTTGTTTAGGGACTGACAGTAATGTCACTGTAATTTGCTCCGTTTGCACACAGAGGCAGCGCTAATCTGTGATTGAGGAGCTCGGCGGCTCCGTGTTGCACTGCTAGTGGGGGATGGAGAAAGAATATCGCAATGCAGAAGATAATCAAACGCATTTCTGGCCCTAAAGGAGACCGACTAATACAGAGAGGCTACCATGACCCCTGCTGAGGAGCCTTCAGGATCATTACATGACCGGGACCTACGATGATTGAAAGCCATGATGATGTGTGAGTGTGACAAGAGACTACACTGCCCTCTTAAGACAAATCTGTGTGCAATTCTGACACCCCTGCTCAAAACACATAGTGGACATGTAGAAGTAATGATTTCTTGATGTGTTATATTTACGGTAGGCCTTCACAGTCCAGCCTCCTACTTCAATATTGAGTTGTTGATTAGAATTGCTATAGACGTGAAGACATGCAAAATTGACAGCGTGAAGCCTCTCCTCTGATCACTAAAGGGTCCTTGACCTCTCTCATCTGTAATTGTCTTCACTATTTATTTTATTTAAGGAGAGAATGAACAGAAATAAGGAACTAAGGGGAGATATATAAATATGTAATAATTTCAACTTTAAAATTGTTTCAATATTTGTACAAATTTAAAAATGTTACATTTCCTAAGTTTAACACCAAAATAAATAAAATAAGAAACCATAATGCATCCTTAAATTAAATATTTGGTTCATTACAAATTCAGTCATTTAAAATTGCAATTATGTGCAGTTTACAGTAAAAATACTGTATGTATAATCAAATTAATGTAACTAATTTTTGTATTATTCAATTGACAAATAGAAGTACAAACCACTGAGATGTTTAAATACTTTATAATTTCATTATAGCAGAATTTGTTTTGCATTATGCTAATTAAAATAGGGGATAAATATGCTGAAATCATACAACAACAAAATTAACTGAAAAAATGCAAAAACAAAATAGTTTGCCCAAAATAAAATTTCTGAATTTTTTCTTGTGATTTTTAAAATTTGACCTAGACATGTTTCTGTCAAATATGACCTGCGCTTTCATTGGGTTTGATTTGAAAAGTCCTCTCTTATTTTCTATGCCATTTCTGTTCATCTCTCTCGGTCTCGCCTGCTTTTCTTTTCTACATTGTCTGCAGTAGACACAGATGTTGAGAGGTCAGGTAATAGAGAATTCTAGCTGCTGTCTCGGTCATCTGTCTTTCTCTCGTTGAGGTCTGATATGGGTCCCAATGCCGTCGAACGCTGCTGAATATACACCAACCTCACATGAGCTCTTCTATGGATTTCTAAAACCGTACGATGGAGATGGATCTGCAAACCGCATCTGTTTGGAAAGAAGCTGAAAAAGCAAAGCGTTCATCTGTTCATAAGGTCATCCAGTTCACTCAAGGACAGCTACTGAAAAACAAACTGTAAAACAAGGCAAACGACAATCTTGAAAAAGGTGTAACTAGTTCACAGTTTTGTTTCCATGCTCTGTGTTCCGTGTGCAGTCGTACAGCGCAGTGTGTCCCGGGAGAGTGAGGGGTATTTTAGCCATAATCAGAGCATCTCTCACTCTCGGATCCGAGTTCTCACGCTAGCCGCTGAGGAAAACCTTTTTATCTGATTCCTATTTTTATTATAATTATCTCGATTACTATTATTTTGTAATTCTTTTTGTATCGCAAGTGGTCTTTTCAGAACTGTTTTGTACCGCATCACATGTGAAGTCTGTCCTGTATGCCTATAACATTCCAAACAAGGATGTCAACATGCCAAGCAGCCAGCCAAACCACGGTCACATCGGATTGCAGATACGCACACCGAGGGCGAAATCAATCCCACGCCGCACAGGCTTTAAAGGGTTAGTTACGTTGTGCCACAAACCCCAAAGAACTGTTATCTCTGTACTGTATGACCGAGATGTTTGGGAAACTGTTTTCTGATTAGTCATGCGCCGTGCCTTTAAAGGGGCTTAACCAAACTGATTGTCATATATATATATATATATATATATATATATATATGTATATGTGTCCCTTTATTGTATTAGAACCCCTTCAGCTCTCCATATCTGCTATGGTACCTCAGAGCCCCTTCAAGGTGTTTTTTTGTTCAATCAGCACCGCACTCTACTGTGATATTAACAGGCCAACTGTCATGAAGACATCACACACAAACACATATATGGGTTCAGGCTTTGCATTCAGATGTGACGCTGGTTATGGTTGCTGCTAAACTACACAACTTAAGAAAAATGCTCTGGTTTGATCAGATGTATAGCTCTGGAAACAAAAGAAAAAAATGAAAGAAGAAAAAACAACTTGACTTTTATTTTTCTACCACAGTGGTGTACAGCTGTATTTAAGTTCATGTGGTTCCCTGATTTAGTCTTGTTCTCTTTTTTAATTTGTTGGTGCTTTGGCACTTTACCATGGCGTCTCGGTTTCCTCCTGATTTCTCCTGTATAAGGAGCTGCCGACGTCGGCGCTGGTTTTGATATGTACCTAATACCAATGTGAAACTGTCTCTTTCCTTCTCATTTTGGACTCAGTGGAAGTGTGATGTTTACATGTACAGATTTTTGAGATTCTCTTTCTTTTTTTGTTGTTTTTAATTCGAATGCTTTCCCTTCTTCTGTTCAGACACTGCTTAATTTGATCTGATTCCTTTATAGTGAAGGGAAATGGGACTTGCAGCATTTTCCATGCATTTACAGTAAGACAAGACCGTGTTTTTGTCTGGGAGACCCCAATCGCTTTCTTTAACTGCTATCAGCAGATATACAAAATGAAGAAGGCTTGTTGTAAATGAATCTTTTCCTCTGACCATTAGGGACAACACGGCCGTCTGTTCCTTAATAATTAAAAGCCATTATCACACCCTTCATCGGGTGCAGACACCAAGTATTAGAGTACAAGAACAGCAGTGTGAAAACCTCAGGTAAATGATTGCTGTTTTATATTTGAAAAAGAAGTCCAATCGGCAACCCATTTCCCACTTTAATACCATAATATATACGAAATAAATCTTTTTTTTATATTTATTGTGTTATATATATATGACAGTGAATACTTTTTCAGTACATGTGGCTAAATATTTGAATTCTTTAGAAAAGTGTTGATACATACATATGTGAAGAAACTGAAAGATTGAATGAAAATGAAAAAAATCAATTTTTGTTGTTTAATGCAAACAGCATGGGCGGCTCCTATCATATCACTTTCATTAATAAAAACCAATGATTTGAGATGAAGCTTTCTCCTGTTAAAATCTCACTGACATGACATTGTGACTTTTGTTTCTCCCGAGCTGTACGTCACAAAGCTAAATATACTAATAAAACAGTGTGCTATATATCAAACCCGGCAGCTGAATTTCTTTTCTTCTCCCTAAGGAAAAATGATTTTGAATCAGCATTAATGTATTTGCCTGTGTTTGTGTGGGTCAGGTTTTGCTAACTAAGTAAAACCTGAATCTACGTTGGTCCTCATAATGAGAACTTAATGTAGTTCTCCATCTCGTTGATCCCCCATGGTCCACGACCAGAGATGGGCACAAATACATCAAAATGTATTTTAAATACTAAATACAGTATTTTGAAAATACACAAAATACATTTGAAATTGGCCACCCAGTGAATTAGCACTATTTAGGCCTGTTTACACCAAGAACCATAACTATAAAGATAATTATATTAGTGTATTCTAAGTATACAACGCAGTTGTGTCATCTGTCACTAAATGCTCAAGCACTTTTAAGCAGAAATGATTCCGATTGGCTGTCAGTGTTTTTATCATTCATCAATTTTTGTGCTGTTATGGTTATAGTTGTGGTGTGCTATCTTCTATTCACCTAAATTTAGTATGTACTCGCACTAGGGGATCTGATCTGTGCTTGAGCACGATTGACCCCCAAAGTCCAGATCATTTCACAAGAGTGATGGCTCTGTACCGGGTCCAGTGCGGTTTGTTTAACTATGCCCTGGCCCGCTTGAAGAGGTGCATGTGTGGTATGCATGTAGTGTGACTGCTTACCGCGCTGGAGCATGGAACAGTTAAAGGTGGAGTATGTACATTTTCAAAAACGCTTTAGAAAACGTTGAGTCGGGGCCGAGTACCTAAACAAACTTGTAGCCAATCAGCAGTAAGGGGCGTGTCTACTCATGATGTGGAGGAGAGAGCGTTCAGTGAACAGCCGAGTGACAGAAAGAGATGCGGATAAAAACAAAAGCAGAAAACGTCTACTGAAAGATAAGGCAAGAAGTAGAACCCGTGTAAATATCGGATCAGCTTTCCAGCGCTGGAGAGAACTCAAGGAGCGGAAGGCCTGCGATCGGATGTCAAGTTATATCAAAAATATTTATAACTACTTGGATATGACACTTTTCAATTAATTTAATTAGAGTATATTTAGATGTCTGGTTCTCATCTTATTGATGAACATGTATTGTAGTTGTGAGTAAAGCTGCAAGAATTCAACCATTAATTTTCTTTTTTTTATTAACATTATTATTATATTTGTCTTGGGGTACACACACACAGAGAAAACTGCTTATTACTCATTTATCCATGTTTATTTATCGCTCTGACGGTCAGTAGCTCCTGTCCTCTAGAAGCTCCACAGATATATTTGCATGATGATATATAAACAATATAGAAAAGTTCAATCGATTTACACTTTATATCATCGTCGACATTCATATTGTCATATCGCCATAGCAAACAGTAATGATTAAAGTTTAATAAACACATTTGACTAGCTAGTTGATAAAACCAAAATCTGACCAAAAAAACAATCAAGACTGACTAGTGCTAATGCTACGTTCCCCTTGCTAGGTTTTTTTTACCTGCTGCTTTTTTCCCCACAAAAGTAATAATGTTACAGTCATGCACATAGTAGTACCCATTTCAAGCATTTGGTTTATTCACAGCAAAACAGCATGCATTTAACTGAAAATCCAGAATCATCTACAAGTTGTCAACAAATGGGATGCTACATTTTATTCAAAATTAAATATACGATTTTGACTTTAATAAGATTTTCCCAGGAAAAGCATGAACGTGGTATGTTTGAACTTGTTGATGCAGGAAACCAGCAGTCTAATAAAGAGGTTGATTGCCAAAAGTATTTTGAAAATACAAAAATACTAAGATTAAATGTATTTAAATACAAACTACATTGGATTTTTTTTCAAAGGTATCAAAATATCAAAAGTATTTTTGTATTTCAAATACGTATTTAAATAAATGTATTTGAAATACTGTCCATCCCTGTCACGAAAATATTCAAATACTGAGCCATTTCCTCTTGCGCTAGTTGTCAGTTTATTTAGGCGTCTTGATTTGTATTATTATGGCCCTGTTGGAAGGCTTTTAAACAATGCTTGTGTGGTTCAGAAACGCAGGGATAGAGTTAAGCACTGGCCTAGTTTGGAGGGGTTGAGTAAATTATATTGCATATAATAAAATTTGTTTACTATTACTGGACCTGATATAAGGGTTGGGTAATTTAAATTGCATATTGCAAAATATAGTATTTACTTGTTATATAGCCTATATGTGATGTATATTATTTAAATCTTTGACATGGTCTTACTCAGTTAATATTAAAGACATAAATGTTATATTTTCACAGAATGTTATTTACCTCATGCAGGATGATTTTATGTATAAAAACTGTAAATCACACACACAAAGACACAGCCAGGATCACATAGCCTCTATATCCCCGTTGTAAGCCAATGTACATTAGAGCAAAATGAGTCGCATCGAGGTGGCAATTTTACAGTGTTTACTTTACAAATAAGTTTTAATGACGCTCAGATAAGATTCGACATAAATATATATATTTACACAGAAATCACGCGGACACGCGCTCAGACGTCTACCTGACTTACTGTCATACTAAAGTGTTTAGAACAGCTCTATTGTAGAATCTACTTCCTCATTTAATATTACGTCAAAACATCTAGCGAGTGATTTATTGCTAATATACATTTCCAGTAGCCTAACCTCGTTAGCCTATACTTTTAAAATTACAGAAACCTAGAAGTCATTCAGCAACTATAGCTCAGAATACCCTAAATAAACATAACATCATTAAAGGGCTAAACTGCCCAAAATAATATTAAAAAGCGATAGAAACGCCAGTGTGTGACGTCACAGCTCATAGGCGGTTTAAACCACTGGTTTAGTAGGCTAACTATAGCCCAATTATTAGCGCAACAATTTAAAACAATAAGCCTATGTAAACTGGAAGTCCCCGTGTATAATAATAAACGTGTGCGTGTGTGTGTGCGTGTTAAAAAACCAATAGGCCAGAATAGTAAGCTATTTTTCAACTGCTTATCACTTGATATGCACGCAAATGAGCGTGCACACATTTTAATAAACGCAAACATTTGCGGAGATAGTATTGTATGATTAGAGGCGAATCTAAAAATAAACAAATAATGGTGTCCAGCTCCAAGTGTGCGCTTGCCTAGTGAACAGATGATCGCACTACAGGAGAAACGCTCGCTCGCAGCCAAGTCCACACACTGCGAAGCGTTTTGCTCCGGAGCGGAGAGCCACCAATGCTGCGGCGCACTGCACCGGTCATTATCAGAGAACAGGGGCGTCGTGGATCATAGATTTAGATGAAAAGAGGATGTTCTTTAAGGTACTTAAATCGTCTTAAGGTCTCACTGAACTATCCGGCATGTATTTTTCGCATACCTCTGTGATCCATCCCGAAACAGAACCGGTTTCACCTGATCCTCCGCTATGATCGCGGCCAGCGCGTTTGCTCAACAAAAGGGATTCCGGTATAGAATCGCGGAAGGTCGGTCACCATTGGTGAGGGACCCACACGCCGCTTTTATTTTCAATTTCTTCAACCGTTTCGGACAGCTGACAAATATTCTGTCTACGCTGGAGTCCGTAGAAAGCGAGGGCTGGGATGGAGAAGTGTTGTCGCAGCTGTATGCCCTGTCTGAAGACGCTGTGGGATTGCATATGGCCCGAGTTTTTCTATCCGAGCATGGTTCGACCGGCCGAGATCCGCACGGTTTCGGGTGATATCCGGGTCCCGGCTCCTAAGAAGAAACAGACGCAGCTGTACGCGGCGCTCTTCGACTTCGAAGCCCGCAGTGAGGAAGAGATGACGGTGAAAGAAGGGGACAAACTGTCTGTCATAGAGAAGAGGGGAGATTATGTACTTGCCAAGAAGCTGACGGGGTCCCTGGGTCCGGATTGATCCCTGCTAATTATGTGGCCCTAGTACATGATGAATTCGCTAACTACAGGTAAGTCCTGTCAGACTGTCAGTGACAGTCAATAGGTTTAATTAGTTTCTAGTGATAGCCTATGTTCTTAATTAGAATATATATTATATTCATTATATTTTTGAAATTGAGATTTATACATCATCTGAAAGCTGAATAAACAAGCTTTTCATTGACGTATTTGGCCGAGACACAACTGTTTGAAAATCTAGAATCTGAGGGTGTTAAAAAATCTAAATATTGAGAAAATCGCCTTTAAAGTTGTCCAAATGAACTTCTTAGCAAAGCATATTACTATTAAAAAGTAATATTTAAAAGTAATACAAGTTTTGATATATGTATGGTAAGAAATGTACAAAATCTCTTAATGGAAAATGGTCTTAATCATTTTTGGCATAAAAGAAAAATCTATAATTTTGACCATATAATGTATTTTTGGCTATTGCTACAAATATACTGGTGCTATTTATGAATGGTTTTGTGGTCCAGGGTCACATATTTCATGGAAATGATCACTCTTTTCTACATAGTGCACACTACTAAAAGAATGAAGAGCTTGACGTAGGTCTACATAATTTAACCTTTGTTTTTAGTTAAACTTTCCATTGACTTTTATTGTTTTCATACTGGACTAATATTTTCTACCGCTACACAAACATTGCATTTTAGATTTTAATTAACATTTGGTTTTGATTGTTTATATAGGCAACCATACAAATATTTCAGGTTTAAGACCCCCGCCCAATTATAGGGTGTAAATATGATTGTTTTAGGGGAGTCAGAATCACCTATTTAACACTTGAACCTAATTAACTTTGAACAAAAGCTTATACAAATATAGCTACATGTGTTTTGACAACATTTTCAATCTGCTACATCCATAAACTGTAGGTACTATCATCATTTATGACTTTATTATATATTTAGTTATCTATATTGAATGATTTTGCAGACATTAAAATGGTTAAAAATGTCCATTGTAAATTTCACATTGTCTAGGTCAAAGCCAGTGTTAATTTAGAAGCAGTTTTAGTTGTACATGAGCTCAGGCAAGGAATGTCCATATATGTGCACTGTCTCGTTTACTTCAGAACAGGGTTTATCATTGTCCAGGTGAACAAAGGGCTGTGCACTGTTTTCTTTTATTTGTGTATCGTTTACTTCTGTTAATGGGGTCAGTCAATTGTCCTCGCCATAAAGACCTCCTAAATAGTGTTGACAGGTAACGGGTTGTTGTGCCAGGGTAGCGTGTGTTCGGCCTCTGGTGCACCTGTCACCTGCTGGAGTTTCATTGAAACTGAAGCACCATGGGATTGTGTAAACAAGCCTGTGCACCTGCCGCACCCATATTTAACACGGCAACAGTTTGCATGACGCCACAGTGTTTACTGTGAGAAGCTGAACGTGGTTAATGTGGGCAAAATATGAGGTGTTTCATTCTCTCACTGTAATAAATATCAGCAAATAAAGGAAATAAGAGTATTAATTGATCTAAAAGCTCAGTATATTAGACATAATTGGTTTAATATTCTTGCTGTATGGCTAATTAGCATTTCTAGACAACTCATAACATATTGATTACCAGAATATATATTTTTTGGAGTTTATTTAATTATACCATATTTCATGTGAAATATCTCGGTATATTTGTCATTATTAAATAATACTGGTGAAATGTGTAAAAAGAAAAGACAGATATAGATTTCCATACAGCAATTTCAAGCATTTTACACTACAGTAGTTCATATTACTCACATTGTTAGCTGACATAATAGCAACAGGTCTAACAAATAATAATGTGTCAGCAAATAATTACAATTAAATACATGTTGTTCATTCCCTCACTACTTAGTAATGCAATCCAATTACTCTAATGTAAAAAAGACTAATTACGGTACTAAACATGCATTATTAATGATTATATTATTAATATTTTAGCGATAGTTCAAACTTTAGTTCAGAATCGTACGTGCAGCAGATAGTAAATGTGCTGTGTTTGCTTTTATCTATCAACATGGAAATATTCATACTTCATAATAATATCAAAGATTCATTTTATGATATTATCCACATTTATGCTCATTATGATAAGCATTAATTAAAGGCAAAACACTGAATATAATAAAATAAATATCTTTCTTTGTATTTTGCCCTGGACATGGTCTTGACAGGTTTGATGTATTCATTCATTCAGCTGTGTTATGTGCATCTGCTTTACAGATGGTACTATGGGAATATAAACAGACAAAAGGCTGAGAAGCTGCTTCTGAGTTCACAGAACAAAACTGGCTCCTTCCTGGTGAGGATCAGTGAGAGCCACAGTGATGAATATACTATCTCAGGTCCGTTCCCTTGTTTCTTCTCTCGCAGACACAGTCTCTCTCTCTCTCTTTCTTCTCTTCATTTCAATGCCTGGAGACCTCCAGTACTTCCCTCCCGTATTTCCCTTGTCTCTCTCTCTCATACATCATCTTCTTTCTTTCTCATCTCCCGTTTTCTCTCTGATCTGCATGACAAGGTATCTCCACTTCATCAATCTTATTATTTTCTGCCTAAGATATCCACTCTCGGCTTATCCTCCATCCTTTCCGGCCAGCATATATATATATATATATATATATATATATATCTCTCTCTCTCTCTCTCTCTATATATATATATATATATATATATATCCATCTCTCTCTCTCTCTCTCTCTCTCTCTCTCTCTATATATATATATATATATATATATATCCATCTCTCTCTCTCTCTCTCTCTATATATATATCCGTCTCTCTCTCTCTCTATATATATATATATATATATATATATATATATATATATATATATCCGTCTCTCTCTCTCTATATATATATATCTCCGTCTCTCTCTCTCTCTCTATATATATATATATATATATATATATATCTCTCTCTCTCTCTCTCTATATATATATATATATATATATATATTAGTGGTGGCGTTATCGGCGTTAACGTGCTGCGTTAACGTGAGACTCTTATCGGCGATAAAAAATATCGCCGTTAATCTATTCTCAAAGTTGGGTTGGGAGCTGGGTCTATACTACGCAAGCTATGATGACTTTCACCCTGATATTTTAGCGCGGATGTATACCTAGCCGAATTGCACTGTAGGGGCGAGAACGAGTCTTGAACTAGAGGCTGGCAGTCCGTGATGGACAGATTGTTAACGGCTGGTCTATGTGGTAATACAATCGGGCAGGACATCCAAACGCTCACCTATCATTCATCAACCTCAAATATGGCTTTTCATCTGAAAGATGTATGTAGTAACAACTTTACATGGCCGCTCAATATGATGTTAACCTAGAGAAATGTGCGCTATTGAAGTGTTTGTGTGGGCGCGTTTGCTGCAAGACAGGCTCCGGTGCGCTCACTTGCTCTTAAAATCTCCGTCATTTTTGGTCATACAGATAAAAGTAGCCTAATACATCTTTCGAATCTGTAAAGACTCTACGTTTATTTGTGTGCACTCAGAATAACAATGAAATGTTGCGCTTTTAAGCAAACAGGATGCGCTTTAGGTCTCATGTGAACTTGAGCGAGAAACTTCGAAACTCGAATATATCTAAAAATACAGTACGTTACATAGAAAAATATATCTATAGAGAGTGAAATGTCAAAAAAAAAATAGAAGACGTGTGTGTTAGCATGGATGATTTACATGAAATGTAATCTGTGCAACACTGTGCATAAGATGGCTTTCAGTTCAATATAATAACAAAAAACGACATTTGGGGTTTTATTCAACTAATAAGGTGGGCACGCTGTGATCTGTACTATATTTTACTGTAATTGACAGTAAAAAAAAAAAACAACACGGGAGTGGGAGGGAATGGGAGTCATTCTTCCGGGAGTGGAACGAGATTTTCCTCCAGTTTTTCGTGGGATTGGGACGGGAAGAGATTAAAGTTTGTGATGCATTTTGGAAACAGGAGATGAGCCCTGGTCTAATCGCCACCTGGCTTGAGAAACCCGTTCTCAAAGACTTACTTTTTGTCATTATTTGGGTAGCACACATATTCTGAATGCCTTGACGAATTCAAATGAGCCATTTTAATCTAGATTAATCTAGATTAATTCCAAAATTAATCTAGATTAAAAAATTAATCTATGCCCACCTCTAATATATATATATATATATATATATATATATATATATATATATATATATCCATCTCTCTCTCTCTATATATATATATATATATATATATATATATATATATATATCCGTCTCTCTCTCTCTCTCTCTCTCTCTCTCTCTCTCTCTCTCTATATATATATATATATATATATATATATATATATATCTCTCTCTCTCTCTCTATATATATATATATATATATATCCTCTCTCTCTCTCTCTATATATATATATATATCTCCTCTCTCTCTACTCTATATATATATATATATATATATATATATCTCCGTCTCTCTCTCTCTATATATATATATATCTCCGTCTCTCTCTCTATATATATATATATATCTCTCTCTCTCTCTCTCTCTCTATATATATATATATATATATATCTCCATCTCTCTCTCTATATATATATCCTCTCTCTCTCTCTCTATATATATATATATATATATATATATATCCGTCTCTCACTCTCTCTCTCTCTCTCTCTATATATATATATATATATATATATATATATATATCTCCATCTCTCTCTCTATATATATATATATATATATATATATATCTCCATCTCTCTCTCTCTATATATATATATATATATCCGTCTCTCTCTCTCTCTATATATATATATATATATATATATCTCTCTCTATATATATATATATATCTCCATCTCTCTCTCTCTCTCTCTCTCTCTATATATATATATATATATATATATCTCTCTCTCTCTATATATATATATATATATATATCTCTCTCTCTCTCTCTCTATATATATATATATCTCCATCTCTCTCTCTCTCTCTCTATATATATATATATATCCGTCTCTCTCTCTCTCTCTCTCTCTTTCCACCCCACAGCTTGTAACACCATATTGATCTTCTATGTACAACTGACTAAGCGTTTTTCTGTCTCCACAGAGGAGTAGAGGTATTTTTTTAACCACATATTCTATTTAAGGTCTCAAAAACCACAAAGCCGTTCAATAATTATTGCTAATCTTGTCCAAATTTATTATACACAACATTTCAAATGTCTTACTTCTTATATTTAAGAGTCTCAGATATACAATTTTAATATATGTAATGATTTTTGTTTGTCATATTTCGCAAAAGTGCATATCTACTTTGTCATAAAACAGAAGTATTCAGTCTACTCAGTTTGATTCAGCCATTTTTAATAATTTAAAGAGAAAATAAGAGATTTATTAATATTATATAACATTTATAAATGATCTTTATATGTACATTCACTGGCTGCTGGGACCAAATATGTCAATCTTAACAAAAAAAATCAGGTTTAAAAAGTACTAAAAATGTATTTCTAAAAATATTAATGTTGGAAAATTGTATTCTCTCCTTCACAGCCAGAAGTGAAAATAGCGTCTTCCATTTCCGTATCCGTCGCTCACCGATTGGTGCTTACTTTGTATCTGACAAGATCTCTTTTGGCACTCTGGATGAGCTCATCAGATACTTCCAGCAGAACTCCAGAAGTCTGGGATGCCCCTTAGACCAGCCATGTGAACAGCAAGTATGACACTTAATATTTAATACACACCCAAGACATCTTTATTTTAGACATCACTTTTTGTCTTCATGAAACTAAGGCTCATTAATAGGCATTCCTTTTTATGGGTATCAGTTCTGCATTAGAGATTCAATTAGCATTATAGAGAAGCGGTCTGTTTCTGGAGAAGTGGCCCTGGGCCAGTCGGCCTGCGGTGGTTTCTAATCTCCTTCATCCTAATCAGAAGCTCTGCACAGAAATGCTCTGTCTGGTTTGGCCTCGTGGTGATCGTCCACTCTCCTCTCCTCCTTTTCAGGGAGGACACCCATTCACTTGCTTCCTAAAAGGATAGCACAGCAACCTTGTTGCACCTTTTACGTTATGCATTTCGTGTTTCACTTGGGCAACTTTACCATCTTTCAGATTTGTATTTACTGTTAAACAGTATTGATTAACTGATTTAACAGTAACTAATTTAATTTATTAGTTATCATAATGAATTAAGTTACTATTAAATAAATCCATGAATTAGAGGATGCACATTTCGATCATTTAATTCTGAATTCCAAGTCTGTTTTTAAATATATTTTGTAGTTTATGTGCATTGCTTTCACTGGAATTGATCGTTCGCAAAGAGCTTGATTGACAGGTGATCTGACCAATCAGAACGCAGAGATTATGCGCTGCTATCCGCCATCTTGCCCGACAGCTACGGCCTGTCTCCATAGAAATACATGTTAAAACAGGGTAAAAAAGATAGACTGAATTGGAACTTTTTCAATATAACTAAATATACAAATGTGCGAGGGTTAAGTTGTGCTTTTGTTGGCTGCGACAGTAACGATGATAAACTAAGGTGTTCCTTTAAAGTAACGTTACGTTACTTATTTTGTGTACCAGAAAATGTCACCGGCGCTGTATGCATGGCTTGCAGCGCTTAAGTTAAATACTGATTGTTAAATAATAAAATAATGTTAAAACGTATGCTCTTGTCATTCTGTGGACAAAATCCCGTGAACTTCACCCCGATCGGGAGCTGTATATGTACGCTCCTCTGGTTTTACTGCAGGTTAACCGCATCACTTCATGTCATCTTCCCTCTCATTAAACTATGACAGGTGCTTTACTGCAAAAATACCATCACTGCGACACTCTAAAGTGATGAAAATATGGCGCTATGTACTTTTTAAAAAACATTTTTATTTCACGTTGTATTGTCGGCTCGGAAAATATGTAAATGCGCATGCCCAGTAGCCGCAGCTGTCTTCCAGCCTTATCCACAAATCAGACAGAAGAGCAGATTCACTTCCGTGGACTTAAACTTAATAATGGTGTGCTCTGCGGTTGAAATTAAACACTTTCTGATGTTTATTCATGTTCATTTCGTGCTTTAAGTAAAAATGAAAAGATGATCGGTTCACGTGTTTGAACTGAGGAAATACAGGGATCTATCACGACACACAAAACGGTATTTATTCTGGCATGTATTTTTCACTGTTTGTCGGTCATGGCAACAGTAACTAAGCGGTCAAAGTTGTTTTGGATTTGTGAAGGCTCATTAACTTTTAATATTTATCGATACATCTAAATGTATAACTAGCACGTGTTCACTACTAACAACATTTTCAAATATACTTAAATAATGATAAAAATGAGTGTTTTGCATGTTCTGAAAAATCAGATGACAGCTAGGATAAGGTTAACGTTACTCCTGGGTCTTCTTGCCCCATAGTAATTTTCCTAATTTTTAACAAAATGTGTAAAATCTTCCATTTATAATAATATATTTACAAGCTAACAATTTTATGTGACAGGTGAGCAGTGAATGCACTTTATTACCATAAATAAGAATGTTCATAAAGCCCTAATTCTCAAATCTGGTAGGTTGGTTGAATATTATTCCAGAACCAACAAGGATGTATATTCAGGAATATTATATTTGTCAAAATCACGGTCACTATCATTACTGTTTCATTGTGTAAAAGACATGAAGAAATCTTTGCCTGTCAATTACTGGTCCCAGATTTCAAACTGAAATATGTAATGTAGTGCGATTTATTTAACAATAAATATTATTACTATTCAAACATTTACACAAACTTAACACACCAAAACCAAACCTGTCTTCTGATGATTTGCTTTCCCAGTAAACCTTCCTACAAATGCAAATGGCCTCCATTCCTTCTCTCGTTTCTTCTCTCCTGCCTCATGTTTATGCTGTTAACAAAATATAACCATTCTCCAGTTTTATGATCAATACTGAAGACTGCAGCATGTTATATAGGGGAGAGATTCTTGGAAGAGCTCTTTTGTAAGCTTTGTTGCATGCGTGTCCACGTGCAGAGGGAGTTGTTTGACATGGAGCCGTGGGAGCAGCCGAGGGAGGAGTTTCAGCTACTCAAGAAGCTGGGGGAGGGCCATTTTGGGGAAGTCTGGGAAGCTGTCTGGATCACAAAGAAACAGAAAGTGGCCATCAAGATGCTCAAACAAGGTGAGACACCACACAAGATGGAATGTTTGAAGAGAATCAACAACCCATCTAATAACAGAAAACATCACCGAATACATTCAATCAACTCTCTGATAATGATGTTTGTGCTGTTGTATTTATCTCCAAAAATGATGTCACTTCCTGCTAAAATAAACTGGCTTTTATAGAGGGATAATACAAAAGACTGAAAGTCAAATTGAGGACATAAAGAATTTCCATTTTTAGAAGATGGACAATTATAATTTTTTTTTGAAAAATAAAAAATGGAATCATAAAATATGGAGGCTACTACAGAAGCATAAAAACAAATAGCATTTTGGGAAAACAGGTAACTTTTGAAATAAAAAAGAAATAAAAATATGGTGAACCGTAAAAAGCCTTGATTATGGAAGTGTACCCTATGGAAGGCTTGGTTAGTTTGAATGACCTAAGCCCAATTTATTAAAGGAAAATGACTTCCATTTTGAAATGGATAAATATTTGAATATATTAAGAATATTTAAGTAATATATATGAGGATGTGAATTTTTTGACAAAAAATTAAGCCTAAATTTAAGTTGTCCCATACAGTAACTGATTGTGTAATGTTTAGCACTGAAGAAATGACTTCTTTAATTATCTTTATTTTGTACTTGTACAAAATGACTTCTGAAATTTTGAATTTTGTACTTGCCCACAAATAGTTTTCATTTCAATTTTTCGGATTTTGTTTCAAATTCAAATGTTTCTTAATAAAAATCTCAATGGATAAAGGTGATTCTTGATGTGTTTTTAACTATCTGTTTTGTCTTCCTCTGCCCTGTAGAGGACACAAAATTGGATGAGTTTGTGAAGGAGGTCCATGCACTGAAAAACCTGCACCATCCTAAACTGATTGAGCTGTTGGCTCTCTGCACACGAGGAGAGCCGGTCTACATCGTCACTGAGCTCATGACTAAAGGAAGTCTCAAATTATATCTGGCTTGTAAGTGTCACTTCACTCTATTTCCTTGTTCACGTAATGCATGTATACTACAGCTGCATGTTTGAATAGCGTAGTATTATATAATATTGCACAAGATCACTCTATGTACCACTGCTCTGAGTATTTCATACATTGCATTTTGTTCTCTAATCAGACAATCACGTCCGTACTGACAAACATTTATGGCTTTATGTGACTCCAGTGTTTTATGGTGACAGTTCAAATGTACATGAAGTCATAATTTCTTTGACACCAAAGTAATTTCCTTCAGTCTGTAAAGTAATTTCATAACATTAATATGGCTTGTTGTTTCCCACTTAAACACATAAAAGTGTTTCATTTTCATATTAGTGAATTAATACATCATTTCTTGAACTGAAATTATCTTTTAAGCATAATGGTTTGACTGAAAAGTTTAATTGAAAATGGTTACCTTTCCCTTCTGCTTTTACGACCAAAGCCGCATGAAATCTGGACTGTGATTTGAGATAATCCAAAGTTGTTAAGGTTCGGTGGAAGAACGTCTGACCATCTGTACAAAGAATCACATGATCAGTGTCATTCATTTATTAGGAATGTTATTTTGTTTACTGACCTAAAAATAATGCGGAATCTGAAATCAATTTAGATAACTTTTCTTATACTTTAAATCACAAAACTTTTCCAGATTTCAGATTAGTTTATTTCAGATATAAGTTCTGCTTTGAAGCCCACATTTTTAGTTTGGTCTCAGACATTTGGACACTTTTGTTTCACTGATGTTCCCAATGAGCAACTCTTTCCGTCTCTTTATTCTCATCCCTTGCTGTAGCACCGGAGGGTCAGGTGTTGACCTCTGCTCACCTGATCCACATGGCTGGTCAGATAGCAGAAGGAATGGCATATCTGGAAGATCGACACATTGTGCACAGAGACCTTGCAGCGCGAAACATCCTGGTTGGAGAAGACCTGGTGTGTAAAGTGGCTGATTTCGGTTTGGCTCGCATCATTAAGGTAAGAATAGCTGGATGTTAAAGATGCCCTGGTAATCTGCAAATAAATTGAATCTTAGTGTATCATTTGTGTGTGTGTATGTAGGACAGTGTGTATACTGCTAGCAGAAACACCAAGATTCCTGTGCGGTGGACGGCTCCAGAAGCTGCTCTCTACCAGCAGTTTTCAGTCAAATCTGACGTCTGGTCCTTTGGAGTGCTGCTGTATGAGATGATGTCACGTGGAAAGATGCCATATGATGGTATGGGTCTCTTTCTTATATACACTACCATTTGGGGTTGGTAATATATATATATATATACAGTGGGGCAAAAAAGTATTTAGTCAGCCACCAATTGTGCAAGTTCTCCCTCTTAAAAAGATGAGAGAGGCCTGTAATTTTCATCATAGGTATACCTCAACTATGAGAGACAAAATAAGAAAAAAAAAATCCAGAAAATCACATTGTAGGATTTTTAAAGAATTTATTGGCAAATTATGGTGGAAAATAAGTATTTGGTCAATAACAAAATTTCATCTCAATACTTTGTTATATACCCTTTGTTGGCAATGACAGAGGTCAAACGTTTTCTGTAAGTCTTCACAAGGTTTTCACACACTGTTGCTGGTATTTTGGCCCATTCCTCCATGCAGATCTCCTCTAGAGCAGTGATGTTTTGGGGCTGTCGCTGGGCAACACGGACTTTCAACTCCTTCAAAGATTTTCTATGGGGTTGAGATCTGGAGACTGGCTAGGCCACTCCAGGACCTTGAAATGCTTCTTCTGAAGCCACTCCTTCGTTGCCTGGGCGGTGTGTTTGGGATCATTGTCATGCTGAAAGACCCAGCCACGTTTCATCTTCAATGCCCTTGCTGATGTTAGGAGGTTTTCACTCAAAATCTCACGATACATGGCCCCATTCATTCTTTCCTTTACACAGATCAGTCGTCCTGGTCCCTTTGCAGAAAAACAGCCCCAGAGCATGATGTTTCCACCCCCATGCTTCACAGTAGGTATGGCGTTCTTTGGATGCAACTCATCATTCTTTCTCCTCCAAACACGACAAGTTGAGTTTTTACCAAAAAGTTATATTTTGGTTTCATGACATTCTCCCAATCCTCTTCTGGATCATCCAAATTCTCTCTAGAAAACTTCAGACGGGCCTGGACATGTACTGGCTTAATTAGGGGACACGTCTGGCACTGCAGGATTTGAGTCCCTGGCGGCGCAGTGTGTTACTGATGGTAGCCTTTGTTACTTTGGTCCCAGCTCTCTGCAGGTCATTCACTAGGTCCCCCGTGTGGTTCTGGGATTTTTGCTCACAGTTCTTGTGATCATTTTGACCCCACGGGTGAGATCTTCGTGGAGCCCCAGATCGAGGGAGATTATCAGTGGTCTTGTATGTCTTCCATTTTCTAATAATTGCTCCCACAGTTGATTTCTTCACACCAAGCTGCTTACCTATTGCAGATTCAGTCTTCCCAGCCTGGTGCAGGTCTACAATTTAGTTTCTGGTGTCCTTTGACAGCTCTTTGGTCTTGGCCATAGTGGAGTTTGGAGTGTGACTGTTTGAGGTTGTGGACAGGTGTCTTTTATACTGATAACGAGTTCAAACAGATGCCATTAATACAGGTAACGAGTGGAGGACAGAGGAGCCTCTTAAAGAAGAAGTTACAGGTCTGTGAGAGCCAGCAATCTTGCTTGTTTGTAGGTGACCAAATACTTATTTTCCACCATAATTTGCAAATAAATTCTTAAAAATCCTACAATGTGATTTTCTGGATTTTTTTTCTTATTTTGTCTCTCATAGTTGAGGTAAACCTATGATGAAAATTACAGGCCTCTCATCTTTTTAAGTGGGAGAACTTGCACAATTGGTGGCTGACTAAATACTTTTTTGCCCCACTGTATATATATTGGAAAGAAGTCTGTTATGCTCCTTAAGGCTGCAGTTAATCCAAAATACTGTAATAATTGTAATACTGTGAAATACTATTGCAATGTATAATAACTATTTTCTATAATAATGTATTTTAAAATGTAATTTATTCCTGTGATGCCCAAGCTGAATTTGAAGTAACAGTCTTAAGTGCCACGTTCCTTTAGAAACCATTCTAATATGCTGATTTACTGCGCAATAAACTATTTTTATTAATATGAGTGTTGAAGACACTTGTGCTGCTTAATATTTTTGCAGAAAGAACAGCATTTATTTGAAATAGTTATTTTTTTCTAGTATTAAAAATGTCTTTACTTTTACTTCTGATCAATTTAAAGCATACTTGCTGAATAAAATCATCCATTTATTGTAAAATACCCCAAAGCTTTGATCAGTAGAGTATATATCTCATATACATGTGCCACACTCTGTGTTCCACAGGGAAGAATAATAAGGAGGTGATGGAGATCCTGTCGTCAGGATACAGGTTACCGTCTCCAAATCGCTGCCCCCCAAACATCTACCGCATCATGTTGGAATGCTGGCACGCGGAGGCTTCCAAACGGCCCTCGTTTCATGCCCTTCACAGTCAGCTGGAAAACATCTACTCCAGAATCTACTTCAAAACCATCGAGGTGTAGAAGAGGTGGACTGAAGCAGAAGATTTTGTGGGACAGAAAGGAGAATGAAGAAAATATTTGCATGGACTAAACTGCACACACGATAAGACTATTTTTATTTTATTCTTATTTTTCTTGAAGTATATTAATGAAGTAAAATGCAATAATAAATGCTTGTTTAAGGATTTTAAAGAGGATAACATATTAATTGAGAGTGGAGGAGAGAAACGTGCATCTCCTTGATCTGACAGGGCCAGATTATCTGTAGCGAATCTTGATCATGATTGGATCAAGATGCCAAGCACTGTTATTTACTGTCACAATATCCGTCTTTTAGACTGCACTTCGTGTATTTTGTGCTAGAGTTGATCTGGCTTATTCAGTTTCTGTAGTAATAGGAACAGGAGATTATTTGGTCTGAAGTGTTCAGGTCAGAGTTTATGTTTACAAAAGATTCACCTGCCAGCATGGACAGGTGTCGAGACGGTTAAAACTATGGCCATTTTGAGTTTAAGAACTGTTGGGCGTCTTTAGCCTATGTGAAGACAGGCTGCACAAAGAACTGGACCAGGTACACAATCTGGAAATGAACACTGTGGGTAACACAGGAGCCATATGACAAAACTACTTGGGTAGGTGTCTTCATGATCGGTTTCGTAGAAATCACATCCATGTCAGAAGTCGGTTGTCTTCCAATGAATTATACCAGATGAATTCTTAAGATAAGTCTTGTAAATAAAATATTTTTTCAGTATATGTGTCTCTGCAGTTTCTTTATCATTTGTTTGCCGATTTATCATAATTTTACATGACTTTAAGTTAGACCGGAAGCATGCTGCTAGTCTGTAAAGCAATTAACCTCAAATAATAAAGTATGCCTGTTTAGTCAACTGATTGTGTCATTGTCGTCCACAGGCGTGGTTAAAATGCGGAAGGTCTCACTCTAGTTCCTTAAAACAATAGCCTCATATGGGAACTTGCTGTCTCTCAGGGACAGTTTTATCTCATGGCATGGGGAGTGTTTGAGAAAAACTTGCCCATGTCTTAAGACATTATGGGACAGCATATACGGACCCTCACCTACCGACGGAGAAAACAGCGTGAAAGCTGACAGTGACTGTACCGGCGATGGGCTCGATAATACGGCGTCTGACCATTACGGACAACCGGCGAGCGCGCCTCTGCCACCTCGGAAGACAGCCGCCGCTGTTTATACGGCTCTGTGGGACTTTGAGGCTCGTGACGGCCAGGAGTTGTCCTTCAAAGCTGGTGATAAGTTAGAGATCGTCAGCAGTTCCGGTGACTGGTGGAGTGCGAAGAAAATCGACTCACACGGGCGCGTGGCCACCGGTTTTGTACCGTTCAATCATCTGGCGCGTGCGTTATCCGTAGAGTCTCAACCGTGAGTGTACAAGCTATTTCTGAAAGCAGTCTGCTAGTTTGATAAACACTTTCTTAATGTGTAGAGCATGTGACGTTAGCAGGGCTATTCCCAACAAATCTGCAAGGTTCAGTCTCTAAACTAACTTATCAGCAGTAATCTGAACAATTGTAATTTAATTTACAATTCAGAGTTCATTTGTGACCATGGACCACAAAACCAGTCTTAAGTGTCATAATTTTTTTTTTCGATATATACATAATCAGAAAGCTGAATGAATAAGCTTTCCATCGATGTATGGTTTGTTATGATAGGACAATATGAATATTTGGCCGATACAACTGTTTGAATATCTGGAGTCTGAGGGTGCAAAATAAATCTAAATATTGAGAAAATCGCTTTTAAAGTTGTTCAAAATTAAGTTCTTCGCAATGCACATAACTAACGTTAAACAAAAAATAAGTTTTTATATATTTACGGTAAGAAATGTACAAAATATTTTCATGGAGCATGATCTTTCATATCCTACTGATTTTTGGCATTAAAAAATCTATCATTTGTACCCATGCAATGTATTTTTGGCTATTGCTACACCTACACCAGCTAATTAAGACTAATTATGTTGTAGGCCAGAGATGGGGAATGTTGATCATGGAGGGCCGGTGTTCCTGCAGAGTTTAGCTCTAATGGCGCTTTTCCACTGCATGGTACGGTACGGTACGGCTCAGTTCGGGTCGGTTTGCGTTTAGCTTTCCACCGCAGTTTAGTACCGCTATAGAGTGGGCGGGATTATTTACGTGTCGTTATAGCTGCGCCCGCCTCTACTGCTGTGACATCATCGTACACGCACCACAAACAAACTCACACCAAAGAAAGGAGACGGAATAGTGTTCTTCATTCTGGGCATGTGGATGTTTTTAACAGCAATGGAGAGGTCTATGAGAATGCTGAGGGTAAATCCCAAGCAGCAGAGACAGTGGTGACAGTGCCACGGGCTGTAGAGGAGGAGGGCAGGGATGTTCGTGCAGGTGTGCTGCGTTACTTGAATAACGTTACTTAACAATTCACGTAGAATGTTCTGTGAATTATCAATACACTTTTGAATAATAATTCAAAATGTTCAATGTATCCCTTGTTTTTTTAATTTGTGTTGGTTTGTATCATCGTGGCATTAATCATTTGTCTTTCTCAAGAGGTTCATTATGTGCTCATACAATAATACATTTTTAATATAGTCTGGAGGTACACTTATTCGATCTGTTTGTTTTTAATTGAAGCAAAACACAGATACAGAGGTAAAAATATAAACAGAAGACATACTCTGAAAAAATAGCAAGTTCAAATGCTTTTTCCTTCGGCGTCCCGCCATCAAGCTCTCGTTGGATCCGCACTTCGGCTATCAATGAGAGGAACATCTTGTTTTGTTCAAACAAAAGTTGCGTCCAATCCTTCGCTGGCTGTGCTGATTTAAATCTAGCGGGTATATGCTGGGTCTCATGTCGCAAGTTCAGTGACGCAGTAATGACGATTCTCTCCGGCCAATCAGTGATCTGTAGAGTTTACACGTCACGTTTTGGTAACGGTACGGCTCGCTTGGAACCTCGGCCGAGGTGGTACTAAAAAAGTACCAGGTACTGTACCCAGTGGAAAACCCCCCAAAAGTGAACCGTACCGTGCCGTACCATGCAGTGGAAAAGCGCCATAACACTAATCAATCACATCTGAAACAGCTAATCAAGGTCTTCAAGATGCAGTTAGGTATTTTTTCCCAGGGTTTTTCAGGGTTGGAGCTAAACTCTGATGGAGAGTGGCCCTCCAGGATCAAAGTTCCCCACCACTGTTGTTGGCTATAGCCTATTAAATAATTTAAATGTATTTAATACAAATATAGTTTATTCAAGACCGTGATTTGAATCCTGCTGATATATCCATCACATAATCTGGGAAGCAAATGTATCTGCACCTTGATTTCTGTACTGGCCGAGTGTTATGTGGCTACAAACGATTTAAACGGATAGTTCATCCAAAAATGGAAATTCCATCATTAATTACTCACTCTCATGTCGTTCCAAACTCGTAAAGCCTTTGTTCATCATCGGAATACAAATTAAGGTATTTTTGATTAAATCCGAGAGCTGACCCTGCGTAGACGGCAACACAACTAGCACCTTCAAGGCCCAGAATGGTAGTAAGGACATTGATAAAATAGTCCATGTGATAGCAGTGGTTTGACTGTAATTTTATAATGCTACGAGAATACCTTTTGTGTGCAAAGCAAATAAAAATAACAACTTCATTCAACAATTTCTTATCTTCCGTGTCAGTCTTCGACCCGCATTCACAAGATGACATACAGGTACATCTAAAAAAAAATTGAATATGGTACAAAGTATTTTCATTTATTTGTAACTTATTTCTAAAAGTGAAACGTTCATATATTTTAGTTCAATTTCTTGTAAAGTAAAACACTTTTTGTTTTTGTTTAAATTTTGATGATTAGAGCAGCTAACGAATTACAGCTAACGAAAGTCAAAAATCAGTATCTCAAATTATTTAAATATTTACATATGTTTAAATAAATGAACATCCATACAGTAGGGGTGTGCGATATTGAAAAAAAAATCTCTATTTTTTTGTGGATTTTTTCGATAACAATAATTAGACGATATTTTGCAGAGTGTGTTATTGTGCTGATATCAGAATACCGTGCACAGCTGCAGTTTATGATATGCTTCATATTCCATGTGCTCAGTTCACATCAGTGATAAATCAATCTTTTCATTTAAGTTTAAATTTGATTTTTACCTTTTAAAGAAGCCAATTTGTTTCTAAAAGTGTACATCTTTTGAGTAAAAATGTTACATTTAACCAGTCAATTAAGATGATACACATTTAGGCCGCTACTAAACAAATTAAACCAGTATCATCAAAATTAACCTCTGCATAAGTTGCATCTGAAGGTGTTTAAATGTATTCACACACAGTTGAATGCAGCTCAGAGGGACATGGATTGCTTTAACCAGTTACAAATGCATAATTTTTTGACATTTTAAACATAAAACATTGAATACTGATTGAAATGTAGGGGTTTGGAAATTACACTATTTGGATTGGTGTGAAACGCAGCAGGCAGTCGGTAAGGACTGAATGAGATGACTCTTAATTGAAGACGCACCAAGCAATGTCTAGTTTCCTTTTTAGTTTACTGAAGAAATTGAAGTATACAGGTGTGGTTTTCTTTCACATACACGCACACAGTAACTCCATATAAACTAGAACTAAATGGCAATCCAGTGTGGATGGATAAGTTAGACTGAAGCTGGTGAACTTTCCACTCGCGCATGCATGACGCAGCTACTCTCTTTTCGCTTCTAGCTTGACTTCGGCATAAGTACGGGATAATGAGGTATCACCGAGCACTCTGATTGGTCGGGATTATCCGGGACATTCAAGAATATCAGGGCCTTTTGTACACTGATATTTAAAAAATGAAAATAGACTTTAAATGTGAAATTAAATCGCCAGCAGGTGGCAGCACGTCACGGTTAACGGACTGAACCGAGTCATTGAAACGGTTCATTGATTCATTCATGAACGAATCACTGAGACTCAAAACATCGCTGTAGCTGTTTGGAATATTTTTTGTTGGCGAAATGCAGCAAAAACAGGCAATATGGGGTCTAAAACGTAAGTATCTTAATATTAACTTATTGTTTACTGAACTGTTGTATAAAATCAATATCACATTTGTAATCATGCTTATTTTTGAAGGAAAAACAGCACCCTTCCTGTGATTTTAATCATATGAAATGTAAATTTATACATGTTCTGCCCCATATCTTGAATTTTGCGATCACTCTTAATGCATTTTAATCGACTGAACCATACAGTGAAAGAACACACTCTAAATGCGTGCGTGCACTGTTTAACTCCTTCATCACCGTGCAGGCTAATATGTGTGCACTATGTAGGTGTTAGTTGGGTTTTTGCAAAATACTCAATATTGTCAAATTGCACATTGTTAAAACAACAATTACGATATTATCGCAGACGATATATATCACACACCCCTACCATACAGTATAAATTGAGGAATTGGGTAGGAAAATGTGCACAAGCAAGCAACAGAGATGACCGCACGCCTGAGAACACTGTCAAGCAAAGCCGATTCAAACACTTGGGAGAGCTTCACAAGGAGTGAACTGAAGCTGGAGTCAGTGCATCAAGAGTCACCACGCTCCGACATCTTCAGGAAAAGGGCTACCAAGCCCCTTCTGAAACCGAAACAATGTCAGAAGCATCTTACCTGGGCTAAAGAGCAAAATAACTGTTGCTCAGTGGTCCAAAGTCCTCTTTTCAGATGAAAGTACATTTTGCATTTCATTTGGAAATCAAGGTCCCAGAATCTGGAGGAAGAATGGAGAGGCACAGAATCCATGTTACTTGAAGTCTAGTGTGAAGTTTCCACAGTCAGTGATGATTTGGGCTGCCATGTCATCTACTGGTGTTTGTCCACAGCCATCTACCAGGAATTTTTAGAGCACTTCATGCTTCCTTTTGCTGACAAGCTTTATGGAGATGCTGATTTAATTTTCCAGCAGGACCTTGGCACCTGCCCACACTGCCAAAAGTACCAAAAGCTGGTTCAATGATCATGGTGTTACTGTGCTTGATTGGCCAGCAAACTCGCCTGACCTGAACCCCATAGAGAATCTATGGGGGTATTGTCAAGAGGAAGATGAGACACACCAGACCCAACAATGCAGATGCCCTGAAGGCCGCTATCAAAGCAACCTGGGCTTCCATTACACCTTAGCAGTGTCACAGGCTGATTATCGCCATGCCACGCCGCATTGATGCAGTAATTCATGCAAAAAGAGGCTCAACCAAGTATTGAGTGCATAGAAATGAACATACTTTTCAGAAGTCTGACATTTCGGTTTAAAATATCCTTTTGTATTGATCTTATGTAATATTCAAATTTTCAAATATTTCACTCCGTCTAATGAATCTATTTAATATATGGGTTTCACTTTCTGAAATAAGTGACAAAAAATAGACCTTTTTCATTATAAATTGTATTTTTAGCTGTACCTGTATGCGTGCGCATTCCTCTGATTGCAAACAAGGTGCAGCGCATCCGGCTCCTGCATCAGAAGCATCATACGCATGCGCCGTGGTACTCTTGTGAACCCGCATTGACTGACACAGAAACAGGGATTTAACGATTCACTCAACTCGCGAAACAATTCGATTCACGATTTTGATTTCATGATTCAATTTTAATTTATTTTTTACAATTAGAATGAAGATATTATACAGTAAATGAGGTGTCCTTTTATTAGGCTATTGCTGCACATTTCTTTGTGAAATTGAAATCTAACAAAACTAAACAGAAATTTTAAAACAAACTCCAAATCAAATAAGCAAGTTACAAAAAAAATATATATATATATATATATATATATATATATATATATATATATATATATTCATTCATATAAAAAATAAGGCTTTGTTTGTGCTCTCTTCATTTAAAGCGAGAGGCAACCACAGCATTTTAATCATCATCCAAACAAAGATACTACATACATGCAGCATGAGCAGTTTTTAATCTAAATTAGACTGTATAATTTCGAAATTTGAAGCAAAAACAGAATGGTCTGCCTTTTGGTTTTGTGAAGCCTACAACATAAAACATCTGAACGAAACCCAGATTCACTCTCTGCCAGCAGGTGGCCCAAGGGCGTAACCATGGTATAGATATTGGGGGGGTCCAAATGTGAGCCCTCCCCCAGATATTTTTTTTTAAGTTCAGTCGCGGATCAGATCGTAAAAACAAACAGGCCAGGCCATCAACGAATGAATAGAGACTTATCAATGGAGTGGGAAGTGCGGGAACTCCTTGGTCTGTGACTCCAGCAGTTCATTATTCAGCCTATTTTCAGGGTATCGTGCTTGCTACAATACTTAGCCATTTAAACGTGATATTTTTTCACATTTATTCAAAAATTGCAGCGGTATTTTTGACCTGTTGTCTCGTATGTTCGTCCTGCTTCTTTCTTTTACCTCCTACTTTCATTTCATTTAAGCACCAGTGACAGTCGGACTGAGCGTTTTTTCAAACGATGCCGCAAGCCGGCGTTTACGGGCTCAACCAAGTGTACAATCGAGGGAGGGAGGGAGGGTGGTCACACAGTTTTGTTTCCCTTGTTTTTCCTAAATTTAAAGTAAATCGGAAATAACAACAGATCCACTAGGCTACAACCAGGGTTCATAAAAGGAGGGCATATCATATGTCACATATTACAATATAATAGGCCTATTATTGGGCGGGGGGACAGATTGGTATTTTTCCAAAGTATATGGTGGTTACGCCCATGGGTGGCGCTATGAACCGCAATGATGTAGTGTTTCCTGGGTTACCATTGTAAGCAAAGCAGAGCTGCGCTAATTTATATATATATATATATATATATATATATATATAACACTACTTTAATTTGCATCGCGTTCAAAGGCAAGATGAAAAGAAAATACCACGTAACCTTTTCCTGGGTTACCATTGTAAGCAAAGCAGAGCTGCGCTTATTTATATATATATATATATATATATATATATATATATATATAACACTACTTTAATTTGCATCGTTCAAAGGCAAGATGAAAAGAAAATACCACGTAAACTTTTCTAAACTTTTCATATAAACTCAATTTGTTTGGCTTCTTAACTGATTTGAATAGTCACATATTTGAATCGATTTTCAACCGTTTAATAATTACATCCCCATACTGAAAATAATACATTTCTGAATAAAGTTGTTGTTTGTTTTATTTGTGCACAAAAAAAAGTGTAGTTGAAAGTTACTGAAGCTATGAAAATACTTTTTTTCATAGCTTCATAAAATTACGGTTGAACCATTTGGATCTATGGATCACATCACATGGATTATTTTAACCATCTCCTTACTACCTGTATATTTCATAAAAAAATATCTTAATTTGTGTTCCAAAGATGAACGAAGGTCTTACGGGTTTGGAACGGCATGAGAAGGAGTAATTAAACAGGCAAACCGTTTGAACATTTTATAAATTGAAAATATTCGATATTTAGCTACCATCCATTATAGGAATTTATAGAAACAAAACTTGCAAATGTCTTCAAACATTTGCCGATAAATCTTGCCGATAAATATCTTGTAAATAAATGTCAGGTAAAGATGATTTATATCCAAAACAGAACAGCATTAAAAAGAGCAGACTTTTTTATGGGGGCCTGTGGAAAGGCTAAAACACCCCATGTAATCAAACAGTTGCTGGTAGCCACTGACTTCCAGTATGGAAAAAAAAATACTAATATTCTTCAACAGAACAGAAGGACTAACTTCATATAGGTTTGGAACAGCATGAGGGTGAGAAACTGATGATACAATGTTTATTTTAAGTGAACTCTCTCTTTGATATGGCAGATGACACAACTACAGTGCGCACTTATAATAAACCGAGCATTACTCTCCGTTAGTGTGAATGCTAATATAGTTATTGTGTCCATGTTATAACCAGTGTTGGGGAAAGTTAAAAGTAATGCATTCAAATATTGCCTTATTCCCTACAAAAGTAGCTAACTAATTACGTTACTTAGAAACTTGCTATGGAAAGTAATACGTTACGTTACTTTTGAGTTACTTTTTAAATCTGGGCAGGGCTTGGTTGTTTATTTTTAATCTAAGTTATTTTACAAATGTAAAAGCCCTTTTCACAACAAAAGGGAAATGAATACTCCTCAAGGTGCGTTCACACCAGACGTGAATGACGCGAATCGCGCAAATGATTTGCATGTTAAGTAAATGCAAAGACGCGAAAGACAATCCTGCGGCGCTATATAGTTGAAAAATCTGAACTTGCTCTAGCAGTGACGTCATTACGAGCGGAGGCAGAAAATCCCAAACAACAATGGAGGACAAATTTATTGTGGTTGTATGTGGGCACCCGGAGCTGTATATACATCTTCGTACTTTTACAAACACAGGAATAGATTTTGCAACGAGACTGGAGCTGCCTGGCAGAAGCCCCTCCCATGACGCGAATTTGCGTCTGTTGTGTAGTGAATTTCACGCGCGAATTTCTCGCGTGAATGAAGCGAGTAAACTCAAAATGTTCAAGCGTCCAACTTCGTGCGAATAGCGCGATTTATTCGCGTCATTCGCATCTGGTGTGAACGCACCTTTAGGCTGAAGGAAATGTAAATTCATGTCTGTACAGTAGAGGGCGCAGCTCACAAATTGCATGAAGAATATGACGCAATAACAAATGATACACAAAGGTGTCATTTTTGCTTATTAGTATGGTTTAATTGGATCATCGAAGGTCTGTAGCAAAGACATTGGTAAATAAACTGGGATCAAAACAAATGATATATTTCTTATTTAACATATCTAATTATTTCAGGTTAATATAATATTCCGAGCTTGCATTTTACTTATTCATTTTGAGGAATACTGAATTTGTTTTTGTGCAGTAAGAAGAGTAGATAATGTACATATTCAGTCTAGAACTACAGTAACATGTTTACACAGCGCACACAATGTCTCTGCACTTACTCCCAATTTCTCTCAACATGGCAACACGGGAGCTGTCAGTCAAGATATGGGTAACAAAGTAACTAGCGTTACTATTTGAAAAAAGTACCTCAGATAGTTCCTTCTAAATTAAAAAGTAATGCGTTATTTTACTAGTTACTTGAAAAAAGTAATCTGATTACGTAGCTTGCGTTACCCACAACACTGGCTATAACTATATGGTTATAGTGTCTATGTTGGATAGACATGGTTGCTTTCATGAATGGTTACATCACAATGGAAAAGCTAGAAGCTCTCTACATTGGATGGCACAAAGTGACCATAGCAAAAGCATTTGTCCTTTCTGTCAGAAGTAGTGCAAGTGCTTAGAGAATGTCAGAAATGTTTAGTGTCTGGGGTTTGACATGTCACATCCAGTGTACTATGCAGTATCACTGATTATAATGAGCTTCATTACATGCTCTCTGGAATACTTGACTCTGATTGGTCAGCTATTACATTCTGAGGGGTGTAGTGCCCTTATAACAACCATCATCATTAGCAATGCTGAATACACCCCGCTCATCCGGGTATTTTAATGTCTCTCTTATCACACTGCCTTTAGTCAATTGGGTGTGTGAACTGGCTTTAATATGTAGGTACATGGCTTTTTTATCATCTCACTGGAGTGGGACATTATCTTTTCTTTATCCAGAGCCAAAGAAGACTTGGTATAGCATTATATCGTTTTTAGAGCAGGGATGTGCAACTTCAGTCCTGGAGGGCCACTGTCCTGCAGAGTTTAGCTCCATCCCGAATCAAACACACATGCCTGTATTCAAATTCATTGAATAAATGTAAATGAAATAGTGGAGGATCACTAATTAATGATTCATTATGAAATACCTGTGCTGATTCCTCCAAAGGAAATGATACAACCCAGGTGTTTTTTCTGTTCCTTTAGGTGGTTTTTTGGAAAGCTGAGCCGTGTTGAGGCATTGAATCACCTCATGTCTGCAGAAAATGATAATGGATCCTTTCTTGTGCGAATCAGTGAGATTGAAAGCATGGCCTTTGTACTCTCAGGTGTGTGTGTGTGTGTGTGTGTGTGTGTGTTTTTTCTGACAGCCATTAGGGAGTTTGTTACTGCACACATTGGAATCTCTAAAAGCTATAATTTCAGACTGAAGTTCTGGATCTTGTCTCTTAGTGAAATCACAGGCCAATGTAAAGCACTTCAAGATCTACAATACGTGTGCTCAGTTCTATGTGGATCCATCTCCTCAATTTGCCAGTGTATTAGAAGTGGTTCAATATTATCAAACTTACCCACTCTCCACTTCGGATTTACTTAGAAAACCCTGCATTCGGGTAAGACTCTTTCTCCTTCCATTTAGGCATTTTTCTCCTCTCCTCTGCTTGTTTTTACAGTGTATCTCCCTTGTTCTCCTGTTATCTTTCAGTTTAGTCAAATGAGGAAATGCTTGAAAGAGTGTTGTCATTGTTATAAGAATGTCAACTTAATTTTGACAAATGAATCAAGAAAATAATTTTCACTAAGCTTCAGCCGACATGCTGATATCTGTTTGAAAAGCATCTAACCCAGTTGAATATGTGAGGATAGTTCTCATAAAATGAAATGTGACACCACTGACTCTTGTTTCTGTAGAAAAGGCCTCAGCTGAAGGTTCTGTCACCCTCCACAGTCGATGAATGGGAGCTGCCTAAAGAACAATTTACTCTTGAGAAGATGCTCGGCGGTGGCCACTTTGCTGATGTTTACAGCGGCAGGTGGAAAAATCACACTAAAGTGGCCATCAAAATCCTCAAGAACAACGGTGAGCTCACAGCTAGAGTCACCACAGAGCAGAGCTGAAAATTAGAAGGCAAAATCATATAGGATCTAGCAGCATAAATGTAATTCTGGGAACACACACACTGCACCATTTTTAAAGTGGTTGGATCGCTGTTCTTTTCACACTACAATACTGTGGAGTACCGTTTAGTTGCTGTTGTGTGCACACTTGCACACACTACAGATTGACGACAGAAGCTCACACATTACATAACTTTTTAAAATATTTTAAACTTTTTGAAGGACGAATCATAAAACAACACTGCCTGGGCTATAAACGGTGTTTTATTTTTAATTGTCTTGGCATTTTTGACTTATGATAGTATAGCATTGACAGGTAGTGAAGTGGGAGAGAGAGAGGGGGGCAGGACTCCTCCCCCTGAACTTACCTTTCTCAGACCGAGTCTTTGATCATCCACACTGCGATAGTCACTTGTGTGAACAAGCACTGTTTTGCCTGTGATTTTGGGCATTTTTCAGAGAGTGAAAACTAGTTTCAGCTTTGCAGTTAACCCTGTTTTTTTTATCTGAAAGACATACTAGCTGTTTTTGAAATTAAAAATAATTACATTTTGTGACCTGACCCTGCAGTGGCTAGACAGCCTGAAGTCTTAAATGAAGAAATTCTGCATCCTCTGCACTTAATGTATTTTAAAATAAGAGGACCTTCATCTAGACCTTCAAGAGGTGGTCTCGGTCCGCTTCCAAACACCCTTAATAAACACTAACTAAAGACAGTCAGGAATAGAATAGACACAAAATAAATTTAACACCAGTGTTTAAACCATCTTTTCTTTAGACTGGTTATCCAAGTAACACCACTTCAAAAGCAAGATACACAACACTAGATGAACACCGGGATCTACTGGGTTTCTTACTTTTCACCAGTTAGTGTTCAGGAATTTCCTTTAGGGAAGGAACTGGACAAGCATGACATGAATGGGCAATTTTTGGATGTCAATGAGTAATGCGACAAATAATTTGCATAATTAAATCAAAATAACTGTATTGTTATGAAGGCAACACCTGCCTCAGGACATGCATACTCTATTGTTTTTACAACCAACAATTTTGGATTGTACATTGCACACATTACACAGTATTTGTGTCTCGAGGCTGAACACAATGTGGGGTCATGCAGAATGGCAGTGACCCTATACATTACACTGGTAAATATACAACCAAATACCTCAAGCTGAAAAAGGCATTTAAATTGGCAATTCAAAGCCTGACTGGAATATTGTGGTTTTTCACCCGAGTGGAATAAATGCAGTACTAAAGTCTGATGCACTGCAACACAGCATGTTTGTCAATACAAATCAAAAATTGAAATGACATGAATTTACTTAAAAAATAACGTATTATATAATGACTTAATTCTTAGTAACTCCATTTGTAGATTTGTTCCATTGTTTTTCTTGCTTAGAGCATAAATCTAACAATTTAATAAGGTTTATATATAAAACAAGAAATGAAATGTTGCCATAACTGTAAGTGCTTTCACTAATAAATTAACAATACATATATTTGTAATATTTTTGTCTCTTTGATTTACTACGCAGATGCTCTTGTGAAGAAGGTCTTTCAGTTGGAGGTGCAGATCATGAAGCGTTTCCGTCACCGGCACCTGATTTCTCTTTTTGCCATCTGCACTTCCTCCACACCGTTTTACATCATCACCGAACTAATAGAGAAGGGAGACCTGCTTAATTTACTAAAAAGTCAGTCACTGTCTATTAGATTTGTATGATTGAAGTCTTGCATTTTAGGAAACGAGTCACTCTAAAATGAATATATTTTTCTTGTGGGTGTAATTATGCGGTCTCGTTTTCTCTCACTTCTTAATTTGTTCTGCCTTTTATACATCACCTCCATCCCTCAGGTCCAGAGGGTAGTGCACTGGGCATGGAGTCTCTGGTCGACATGGCAGCTCAAGTGGCAGATGGAATGGCATATTTAGAGGCACATAACAGTATTCACAGAGACCTTGCAGCAAGAAATGTTCTAGTTGGAGAGGGATATGTCTGCAAAATAGCTGATTTTGGCCTAGCTCGAATCATTAAGGTGAGTTAAAATGATATGCTGTTTATGTTTTTGTGCTACGCGTGTACACAAAAATACATGTCAAATTCTACATTTAATGCACATTATTTGCTGATGCTGGCTTATATGCCAGTATGCAAAAATAGAGTAGTACCAGCACCAATTTTCATCCTGGTTTATGACTATATCAGTAATTAACTCTGTTTGCACCACTGGATTCACATGATCCTGTGATATGAATTCATATTTTTGCTGTATATTATGATACAGAACAATCTTCAAATCTGATCAATCCCATGAGTGATTTTGCATAATTTTAAAGGGAACTGGAGAAGAAGTTGTCTAGCTCTTCTGATGCTCCGTCAGTTTTGTAACATCCAGTAATGAGATAAAAATAATGTTCGTTCATGTCTAGGAACCTGTTTATATATCTGATGACAAGAAAATCCCATATAAATGGACTGCACCTGAGGCTATCGGTCAGGGCCGTTACTCGGGCAAATCTGATGTCTGGTCATTTGGGATTCTCCTTTTTGAGATTTTCACATATGGGGCGATGCCTTATCCAGGTCAGTTTCAAGATGCTAATTGTTGTATTTTTCTATCATTTGTACTAAAAAACTTGATACTGTCTAAATTAAAAAATATATATTTATGGTTCACAAATTTATCTTAGTCATTCGAATTTGAATCTGTCTATTTACGCCTTGTGCCTCCTTTTATAGGTTTCCGTAATTGTGATGTGTATCATCTTGTCACACGTGAAAACTATAGAATGCCTTCACCACCTGACTGTCCACAGGTCATTTATAACATCATGAGATCTTGCTGGAGAGCAGAGCCAGAGGACCGTCCGACTTTTAAGATTCTGAGGCATGAATTAGAAAACTATCAAGAGGACTTGGGCAAACTGGACAGTTAGATTGCAAACATCCTGTGGTCTTAAACTCTTTTATAGCAAAAGACTGACATTGAACAATTGAACAAAGACAGATGCATCATACAACCATCTTATATGATTTCAGATAAAGAGGAAGATGCACATATAAAGCACTTTTTACCATTTATTTATGTTCAGAGCAATTTTGCCAGAATTGAATGAGACTGTACATGCTGTTAATTTTTTGTAATAAACATTGGTGTTCTCAGGTATAGTAGATTGCATTTATTATTTAGTTTCAGTGCAGGGGTATTCAAATTTAAGTTAAAATGTCTGTTTTATTGTTAATATGATTTTGAAAAAATATTGGATGTATGGATACTTTTTTAATGTTTCCTCTTAAGCCTTTTATGCACATGTGAAAGCAATATAATTCAATTCAAGATTTTTTTATATAGCGCTTTTTTACGATACAATCGTTGCAAAGCAACTTCACAGGAAATTAAGTTTCTAAAATAGATTTATATTGTTTATATTAAATATAATTAACTTATGGTAAAATATATTGGAATAGTTAATCGTGCAAGTGGAATTGTAATTTTCAGTATGAAGCTAGATGAATGTCAAAAGAACGTGCAAAATGCTATAAATCAACATATAATACTTGTATACTTTAGATATTGTGAGATACTGACTGGAGTGTATATTGTAATATATTGTTAATGTTTGTTTTGCTCATGACAATGGTATGTTGCCAAAAAAATAATAATCGAAGAAAGAAGACCTGCCAAATTAGAACACATTTGAGCTTTATCCAGCAATGGCTTTATTAAAGAAAATATTAATGAGAGGGCAGGATTGCAATCATATCAATAGTCTTTATTTGTTTTGGCAAATGTAATATTCTAAATTGATGCAGCTGGTAATGGACTGATTTATAGGGTCATTGTTGAACCTAGTTGCTTCTCACACTGAAACCAATGAATCCGGCCTGTACAATAAGAAGTGTCACCAGCAGATGGCGGCACAGCATTACTTCAGTGCTGAGCTGTGGTCTGAAACCAAGTCTGTATTTTTATTTAGCTGCATGTCATTTACTCATAGCAGGGATGGGATAAAGCACAAAAATAATGTTTTTCAAATTGATATGCTTATGTCACGAGGGCCAATAATAAACGAGGCATAAAAACACTACCACCTTCATGCTTTTATTACAACAACAAACACAACACACCTCTATGAGGGCTTTTCTGTGACTGTTTAACATACAAACAAGCTGTTCTCTCACTCTAAAGTCTCAACAGTAATGACGACAAGAACTGATGATGTATGGGATCATGTTCATCATCATCATCATCATTACAGGCATTCCTGTTATTCCTTTTATTTCTTAAGATAGGCCTACTGTATTTCTTTATGACAATATCAGAATATACATAGCGTGATTTATAAATAGCCTGCTTTCGCTACTTGGATTACCATGATGTCTCCATTTTTGGTGATATGCAATATTAAATATGGCCAGTTTAGGTGTTTCATATTACAGATATCTCTGTATCTTTTCTGTATCTAATCTTTTATAGGTTAGAATTTTCACCCTGTTAGTGTTTTGGAATATATCCATTTACCTAAAAATCCAGTTATGATATCCAGAAAGGGATTCGTTTTGGTGGGAAAACAACAGCTTAGATAGACATCAGTATTCCTATAAATATTTATGGTTTTATGTTTTTTAAATGGACGTTATGTTGGCATGCACATGTAAATACTGTCCGTCATTTTATAGCCTAATGCACAGCTTTTTCCAAATGGCATCTTGCCGTTGTCTACAAATAGTGAATTAAATAATCTAAAGAAATGACATGTATGCACGAGCATAAAAACTCAAATAAAGGCTTTGTTGTATACATTAACAAACAGTCAAACACTTAATGCAACAAGTATTGAGCTTTGCTCCGGTCGCTTAGACAAGGACTGAGCTGGTGGTTTTACGGTGACATGATCTCTTCCAGGGAAAGCTCCACTAGTTACTAACTCCACCCGTGTGAGTGATTTATCTCAGCCATGCAGCAGGAGGTGGTTCACGGAGCTGCCCATGCTGCCAGAGCGTGATCAGCACCCGATCTGCTCCCTGTCACTCATTTCACTTCACCGTACAATCGATACTTTGACCCTAGCATACAAACCGTCTTGTAGAATAAACATGTTCACGTATGCATGTCGACAACTGCAATATATAATTATTTAAAACTGAATTAGTTATTAGGGCCTGTATAATGGATTCTGGGCCAGTCTTGTTGCTTAAAACTGCACTTTTCTCACATATTTGCATTTATATTCTTGAATCCAACCTGATCCGAGTTCACCTGAGGTAACACTAATCACAAAATATGACAACAACACAAAGTAGTCACACGAGTTCAAACTAAGATTAATCCTAGAAATAAAAAACTATTACATGACCTCAATTATATATGCTTGGACCACAAACTTTAATAAAATATTAGCAAGAGCTCCCCACATTAATTTAGCACTTTTCAATACATTAACTTAAATTGTTAAAGGATTTTGTTTTGTTTTGTATGGAAATTGTCACACAGGAAAAAAAAACAATATAGAATGTTTATGTTAACTTTATGACTTATGTGGAATACACAAAATTATTTTTTTAGAAATGTCTATTTTTTTTAATAATAGTTTTTAAACGTTATTGTGTTGGTATTTTGAGGAATGTTGGTAACTTACAGAGATGGGTAAAAATGTATTTAAATGTTTTTGTATTTTCAGAATATTTGTGTTCCCCTGAGAAACTCTGCGTTCACTTTCAAATGTATTGTTTCCTTGATACAGTTAAAAAATCATCAATAAATATATATATTTTTTCTCTTATTTATATCATTTCTATTAAAGAAAAAAAAAAAATGTTTTATTTTTTTTGGGCGGGGCGGGGGTTGGGGGTCCATCATGGTAGGTTACCAAACATGAGGGTGAGTAAATTAAGAATTTTCATTTTTGGGTGAAGTATCATTTTAATAGTAGTGTATGTATATAATTACAGGTACAATGATATAGCTTAAATCAATCTTTTTCCAAATGACATGTATTATTGTTGGGGCATTCTCTGAATATTTTAGCCATAAACGAACTAAAATTGAGTTCCGATTTGAAAACTGATAATAAGCATAAAAGGCTGTAAATATCATAATAACAAAGCACCAGACAGATTGTGACTGCCATACCTGATAAGAACATCTAAGAACATCTTAAATAAGATATGTGTATAAGAACATCTTAAACACAAAACTGCACCATTTTAGCTTCCTGTTCAAAAAGGCCTTTTTATTATTAATTACTCTGCACCTGTTTCTTCTTTCCCCCTATTTTATCATCTTCCCAGCATTCACCTTTATACAGAATAACCTTTATTGCACGGCATGACAGCCAACAGAAGTGCATGCTTTACCCCAATAGCTCCTCCTATTCAGGACTCTTCAGCTGGCATGTCACATGACTCGGGTCTTTATGAAGTAGTCCTGTTTTTCTTACCAGGAAAATATAGGTCAAAGTGGAATAATCACATGCAGGGTTTTCTCTAACCTGAAAGAGTTGGACTTTGCAGAGATTGTTATTATGGAAATAATTAGATCAAAGAAAGGCAACAAAAACATTTTTACAGATTTACAGACAGTATGCTTAATAAACAGAGTGTACTGCAATAAAGCGCTTTTAAAACAGTAGCTTCCATGTGAAAGCTTGTCTCTTATGCAATAATTTCCACTTATGTTTGTGAGGGCTGGAAAATATTGTAGCAGCGCATAAACATCCCAAGCTTTCCTTCATCCCAGTGTCTTACTCAAATGGTCAAGAAAGCATATGGGTGTTCCTCAGGGTGGGACCATCTCCTTAGCGAATAGCTTGTCAGTCCTCGAGTCTGAAGCAAAGGAGGGTTTGATATAAAGCTGCCTCGCCTGTGTTTGGATATGCATTACGATCACAGGCTTTCCCTTCTTCACAAGATTAAAAACAAATCTGGAACATTTACACTGCCATTGGACTTTAAGGAGTTTTACATATGACAGACAGCCTACAAAAAGGCAAGGTCTACTTAAAGATAACATCAAGACATAATGCATGGACTTTAAAACAACTTTTCTAATATCTTTTCTTAGGAATATAAACAGCAGCGTTATTGTTTTTATATTTGAAGATATGTTAAACAAAGCTTTAAGCAGGCTTCTCACACTTGTGTGTGTATGTGTTTATATATAAACTGACCTAGATATCTCTAATATGTTGACATGGTACTAACCAAACAGGTCTCAGAGAAAACGTCATTTGTCCAGGACTTTTTGAGCAGTTTTTCATAAATGTACGTTGGAGCTTGCTTTTACTGTATTTAGTTTTACTGTGGATGACAATTATCAGGGGAATATTCACAATTGAGGATTGTTTTCCTCTTCTTCTTTGTTTATCTTTCTCTTAGGCCAGCTTTCCATCTCTTCTACTTCTATTCTTATGTCTCTCATTCTTTCCTTCTCTCTCATACCCGCCCACCATATACATCAATTCACAAAGAAAACTTCTGTCTTTTGATATTTGAAAAATGCCTGGGTGACTGATATAGATCTTTGTAAAAGAATGACACTTTTTTCAATTTTCAATGTATTCAATTCCAGACGTCTCTGTTCACATACTAACCTTTCAAATGAGATCAAACGACATCCAGTTTTTCCTTTAATCCCTTGCTGTTTCACTCTTTAACATCATCAGAGTCTGCCGATGAAACGTAGTTCTCACTGCTGTTATGCCATTGCAGATTAAACCTTCTTTATACAAAGGCTTTTGTGTTCTAGAGCAATTTCATGTTGACTCAGTGAGGGATTAGTGTTCAAGACTAGTCTCGCGCTCAAGGGAGCCTTAACAAAAAAAAAAGCCTGTTGTGAGTCTAAGAAAAGAAAGAGTCAGGCAGGAGACTGCAGAGCTGTTGAGAATCATTGTATTCTGCATCAAAACAAGAGCAACAATATATCAAACTATACATTTCTGGCTGGCTAAATAGAGCAAAGTTCATTTCCATAATTAGCACCGTCCAGCTATGATCGCATGCTGAGTGTTAGTGTGGAGGAAGTGATTTTATTTTTAGAGGTTGAACAGTATTTGGGTAGAGATACTCCAACACACCCTGAAGATAAAGAGTATAACAGAGATCTGGCAGTCAAACAGGAATCATAGCAAATCACACAACAATGTGCCCTAGTGAATTCCCATCAGGAACACATAACTGTTTTTAGTCTTTCTGCAAGTAACATCGATAATCTAGTACATGGAGACAAGTAACCATCTATATGTACTGTATATGTCACTGAATTACTCTCTTGACTGATTCATTCAAAATGATTGATTCAATCTGGAATAACCAGCCCGATCTCATGGCAATTCGTACATATTTTACATGGTGGCTAATTTGTATGAATTCGTATGAGCTCACTCGTACAAATTCATGAGATTTTTGCTAAATTGTATGTATTTTATTGTACGAGTTGCACAATTCGTATGAATTTGTACGAATGACCAACACCTAACACCGCCCCTAAACCTACCTGTCACTGGGGTCTAGACTAATCGTCCAAAATTGTATAGTACGAATTTGTATAATTTAGCCTTCTCGTAAAATACATACGAATTGGTCGTGAGATAGCGTTGGAATAACACACAAGTGACTCCTTTTATGAGTGAGGCATTGAATTATTCACTCAACTGATTTGTTTAATACTTGTTTAATTAGGAAATGACATCTAGAGCTGAATCAGTCATATTTAGAACGACATTGGATTTGCTAAAGTAAAGGCCAATGTATTATTTTAATTAGGATTGTATTTATTTTTTGCTTACACTAGCTTAAGTGTACAGCTGATTGTGTAGCCTTTCAAAGTGTGCTACATTTGATAGTGTGTGCGACACATAAAAGACACTCGACACATACGCACTAGAACATTTCATCTTTGTGTTTGCGCTATTTCAATGTCACTATTCAAATACTCGTTTAAACTTCTTATTCCCTCGCTGCTCTACTTTGTGACTGTGCATACCCTGGCAGATACGGAAGTCTACTTTGGGCTTCCACGACCCTAAAGAGGACAAGCATATTCTGTTTACAATTTGAGCAAAACTGGGACAAAAGTCCTTTCTTTGACTTTTGATACACATTCATCTATAATAAACATGTTTGTTTTATGTGGAGTCAACAAGTTTAGTCTTTTTTTAAAGCATGATAAGAGTTTGTGGTTTTTCCTCATGTAGGACTTTGACCTTTTTTTGCAACAATTTCTTTTTTTTTTTTTTTTTGCTGTCATAATGTGGTTCTGATGAGGATATTTGTTCCCTGACCGAAAAAATAAAGCTCATTCAGCACTGGTCTTAACTCCTCCTTCTTTTCTGTATGTTTCCAGGTTCCAAAGAACACCCCACTTTCCAAGCATTTGGTCCTATCATATTTACACTTAAAAGCTGACCATGACCACCGTAAATGCCCCTGTGTCCCTCCTTGCTCGGAATGAGTTTTATCGGAGTAAGTGCAGCACTATTTTTAGCTCTCCTCTGTTTAACCAGCTACAGAACACGTGTTATTCTGACTATCTGTGGTTTCCCAAAGCTCTTTTTGTGTCTCATGTATGAACTTTTACCTGAATGTACAGCACACAATGTTCCAATTTTAGCCTTATCATCCGATGTAGACATTGATTAATTTGTTGACCAAATACAAACATCAGTCCCAAGTTAGTGAATTGCCAGAAAAACACCTAGTTTGATTGCTTAAGCTGTACTGAGTACTAAAAACATAAAGAAATATAAAATATATATGTATAACTAAAAATGTTTATATTACATTTAAAAGATCTCTTTATCTTGACTAAAGTTACAGAAGGGATTATGCATTATGTATTTATTTCTTAAAAGAACGCATGCCTAAGAGGATTTACTCTGTGGTGCTGTGGTCAGTTGAAATAGTTTCCTTCAGATTCTGTGTATGTTTTTCTGTATATGATTGTTTTTGTTTGCAGGCATCTGCCCGACAGACAAAATGAAGGCAGTCAGTAGTCTTTCTGATAACTTAATGGAACCAAAGCAAAGACAAGTGACTGTCTGGGTGACCAAATCCAGGCACCAAGGTATAGTATGAGTTAAACTGATATCTGTCAATCTATATAGTTGTACATTTAGCCCTACTGACAACAAGACCATGTATGTCTGTCTAAATTCAGGATTAGGGCCGATGAACAATGGCTGGACAATAAATGTGGTTTTAAAGAGCCCGGCATCCAGCGGAACCTCTTCCAAACGACAAAGTCCTGCTGATCGTGTGGTGAAGTAGACACCTGCACAAGAATAGCATATATGCTCTGGAAAAAAATGCTTTTCTACAGACACAGTATGTTAATGTGCTGCTTAAAAGTGCTGCTCCAATAATTATTCTAATCTTTTTCTTTTGTTTTAGAGATCTAGAGCAGTGCTTCCCAAACCTGTCTTGGAGCCCCCCTGCCCTGCATCTTTTGTATGTCTCCCTTATCTAACACACCTGATTCCACTCATCAACTCGTTAAGAGACTGCAAGAACTAAATTGGGTGTGTCTGATTAGGAGACATACAAAATGTGCAGGCAAGGGGGGCCTCCAGGACAGGTTTGGGAACCACTGATCTAGAGGCCTTTTTCATGCTAGAGAATATTTATTTTTAGTTTATAAGCTATTTAGTTTATTTAGTTTAGTTTAGTTTAGTTCAGAAGTTTGGGGTTATTAAGTCTCTTATGTTCACCAAGACTGCATTTATTTGATCAAAAATACAGTAAAAATCACAACATTGTAAATATTATAATAATTTAAAAGAAGTATATTCTATTTTAATATATTTTCAAATGTAATTTATACTGTTATGCAAAGCTGAATATTCAGCATTATGTCTCCAGTCCTTAGTGTCACATGATCTTTCAGAAATAATTCTAATATGCTGATTTGCTGCTCAAGTAACAGTTCATCATCCGTGTTTAAAACAGTTGTGCTGCTTATTATTTTTGTGGACACAAAGCTCAAAAGAGCAGCATTTGTAACTTTATAAATCAGTCATTCATTACTTTTTGAATGAAAGTATTAATTTAGAATAATTAAAAAAATGTGAAAATAATTCTTATTGACCCCAACATTTTGAACAGTACTGTAATGATACTGTATAAATATTCATATAATAGCCATAATCTGCATCTGTTCTGCCTCACTTTACTCAAGGCCTGTCCCCACCACCAGTATGAGACAAAGTAAAAGAACAAATTGGATAAATTGCAGCAAATTATATGTTGGCTTACTTTGCTGTTAAAAGATCCAAACTTTTAAGAGAGCCATCGTTTATTTGCTTTTTTTCAGGCACATCAACCTAATCTGTAATATTTGTTTTGACAAATAATACTGTTAGATTTAATTGTCAAGTTTAACTTGACATGGCATTGAAAATAGCCAATATGGCAAATGATTAAACTGATTAGTCATTTAAAGATTTTGACATCATTCAATTCTGCCCATAAAAAATACATTTATTTTCATCTTCAATAAACTACCAATCACAGCACCTGTCACAGTCTCTTATTTGGGACCTGTTACTTCAAACAAATGGGAAGTGATGTCTGAAAAAGAACAGAGTCAGCGTGCCACAACGAGGCCTTTTCATCTATCCAGCCAACCATCAGAACTTAGTGACCTGGAAAATCCATGTAGACATGGAAACAAAGCTGTACCAACGTCATCTCTAGCGAGCAATTTTCCATGTGGACTGTTTCCCATATTCACTGTTTCTGTGCTTGGTCTACCACCCACACTGCTTATTTTGAAGATGTTCTGTCTTTTTTGCTTTACATCAAAAGTATGAAATGGGTGTCATCTGTTCAGAACACAATGCACTAATTTTGCAAAATGCCTGTGAAATTGTTTATTCTTCTCAAGAGCACTTCAAACCTGTGTTTATTCCTGCACCTGCTGCTCACCCTTTTCAAAGCTCAAGGTATTTATTTGAATTAAAAATTAAATTCCTTAGAATAATGTTGCCTTTTTATCATTTCTGTATGAGAAGAACTGATATTCACTCAAGAGCAGTTGTCATGATAATCTGTCTGCCTCAGTTACCATCCGAGAGTCCTGTTTGTCTCCTTGCCAAAGCCAACTTTGAAAGCTGACACTGAATTTAGCTTCAGCATGCTTGTTATTTAATCAAATCACTCTTATTATGAAATAAAGGCAGAATAAACGCCTTTCCTTCTCTGAACACTTGGAACACAGACAAATTAATACATGATGATATACACGTCCACAATTCGTCCACGTCCACAGGGGGGCTGGGTTGTTCCCCCCGGTCCGTTCGCCACGGGGCACACTCGCGGGGCCCTGAGTACAGCATATCAAAATATCTATGTGCAGATAAACTGAAAATAGCATCTCCTCTCGTTGGCGCCAATAGCCTCGTGGGCAGTGCACTGATATACAGCACCATTGTCCTTTGGGCGTCCCAAATTGAATTCCTGTCTCTCTCTCTCCCACCTCACTTCCTGTCTGAAATCCTTGTACTATCCTAATAAAGGCAGAAATGCCAAAATAATAAAAATAAGACCCAATTACATGGGAAAAAGGCTGAATTTGTCATTTTAGTATTTGATTATTGCTGCACTTTATTTTAAATGCAGCTTCTAGTACACTATTATACATATAGCTAATATGTATGTGGTCTTTTCTCATAACTATAAAGGGGAGATGGTTTCTTTATAATACAAAATTAAATAGATAACCAATAGAAGAAAAGTAAATAATTTATTTTATTTTATTTTTTTTATCTTTGCTCTTTCCTTAATCTCTCCCTGTCTAGCTAGTTTTGATCTGAACAATGCTGTATGACAAGCACTCCCTGTGACTGTTTGCCTCTTTATAATGTATCGCTTATTGTATTCCTCAATTGTAAGTTGCTTTGGATAAAAGCGTCTGCTAAATGAATAAATGTAAACGTAGATAACCAATAGCAGTAGTGGGCTGTTTAAGACCATTTATTGTGCCAAAAAACACAGGATAAGACAACAAGTACCAAAAACATTTCCATCAGTGTTACAGATGTGTAAAAATGTACAATTTTTTGTGCAAGTTTCAGCTCTTCCATTTTATTACGTGAAATATATAAAACAATGAATACAAAACAAAATTCAGAAAAAAAAACACTAAACCAGCCCATTATATGGATGGTAAATTAAAAGAAAAGGGGAGCCGATTCCGTCCCCTAGCGTTGGTGTCCTGATCTGGTGTCCAATTCAGGATTGAGGAGTACTCCCCGCCTCAGACTTGCCTCCGTCGCTACTTTCACTCGATTGCCTCACCATCTCCCGAGCAATACATGTCACCTGCCCATTGGTCACACTCACCACTCCTGACCTGCAGAGAGCCAATCAGATTAAGGGATTTAGAATTTAAAGTTCCATGTCAAACTAACACTCCTTGTTATGAAATCTAAAAGTTGCAACTGCATCTGCAATTAAAAGTGCATCAGCAGTTCTTGGCAAGGCCTTCATGTTGCATGCACCAACTTGAGTGAAACTCAATCCAGTGACTCACTTCTGCTGAGCCTCCTCAGCAAGAGTTCCCATACCAGGCTGGTTCTGCTTCCCAAAGAAGAAACTGGACCACCAATGACCAGAATCCTGTTTGGGCAGACCTAAAGCACAATTAAACCACAGGTCAGAACAAGCGAAGCACCACCAGTCTATCGTCTAATGGATTTAATACACAATTATGTACTAACGCAATCACTGTTAAAATACTCTAAACAAAGACATGTAGGCTGATGAATGCATGCAAGCAATAGTTATTTTTGTAATTCACAAAAGTGATTTCCTCAACAGTGGATTACTCTGAAGCAATCAGATGAGTATCAATTTCAACAGAGCTGTGATGTGCATAATGTGTGTAAATGTCTTCATGGCATGTCAAAACTGTTGCAATGAAGTATTGATTGAGGTGGGGGGTTGGAAAGAGACTGAAATGAATCGTAACTCACCTGGGTGATGTGGAATAACCTCCTTACTATACTCTGAACTGCCACACGAGCTGTTACTGGATGTAGAGCCAATGCGCCCTGAAAAGGAACAGTCTTATAAGGCAAATTCTCTTTATGACGTCAACTATTAATAGTTGCATATAACTATAACAGTAAAGCACTCGCAAAGGCAACTTACTTCTGTAGTAGTCGTGAGTAGCAACAAGAGAACCACTAGATGGGATGGCTGCCATTTCACAGACTTGTGTAAATAGTGACTTAGATGGAAACCCTGTGAAGAGATTAAGACATTTAACGTAGAGCATTAATTAAATGTAAATAATACAAACTAGATAATAACTTCTCATTTTAACCCTGAGAATGAATTTTAATTAATACAGACAGACTGAGGGAAGGCATTTAATATATTTTATCTCTCAGGTGTGGTTTGAAACCTTGAATTGGTTAAATATTGGTCTTGTAATTATGACTCATTACACAGTTACCTAACTGACATTATGCCACATGAGACATTCATTACATACAAGCTTCCTACAGCATTTTTCAGAAGGCTACACTAGGAAGTTACAGTAATCCCACAGGAATTACAGCAATTGAGATCATAAAGGAAAAAAAATGGTCTCAAACGTGATAAAACATACACCATTACAGCAAAATACACGGCACAAATAGTGTTAGAGTAATGGAGTAGATGTAACGTTACAGCTCTGTTCAGATTATCTGACCCAAACAATGACCACCCTTTAAAATATGAAGGGTAGACCACCATCTCACCTTCTTTTGCCGCTCTTGCAGATGTTATTAGAGCTCTCTACTCAATTCAGTCGGAGGCTTTGGGGAGAAAACGCTAGGCGACGGGGCCCATTTGAAAAGGTTTGGATGGATAAGTCCTTCCACGCCCGGAAATATCTACCGCAGTGCTGTCTAACAAAAACAACTCCTTCGCCTGAATATATACAGAGACGACGTCGACGACTAGCAGTGGTGAATGGAGGCGTGGCCTTTCTCTGCTCTATATAAACCCTCGGCGGGGAACCGGATCAAACCAGCGGAAGCAAGGCTGGAACGGCTGGTGCTCTGCTGTCTAGGGGCGTAGATTACGTGGGGGACGCGGGCGACGTGTCCCCTCACTTTTTATAAAAAGTAAATTGGACAGTTGTGATCTCGACATGTTAAGGTTTTAATGGAGCAATGTAAGTTTAAATTTCAAAAAGACAAAATAGTCAATACATGACGTTTACGTTTCCATGGCAATCAGTCACTCAGTTTAGCACGTTAGGACACGCCCTAGCTCGCACACGTGGTCCCGCGCTGTATTCAACATTCATAGAGGTCGCGATGAGTTCAAAACAGCAAAAAACTCTACACTCCTTTTTCACGAAAAAGTCAAGCAGCGTAAGTTGGCATGTGGTGTCCGAATAGTGTTGCACAATGTTGAGTGACTCTGCCTATTGCTCTTGTTGAATAATTAGCAAGTTTTGATGTTAATTATATGGAGAGGAAAAAAGCTGCCTGGACAAACATGCACTTATTTTCAGTGTATTTTTTAGTAACTCTTTTGTTACGTCTTTTATTTTAACACACGTATGTATCTTATCAGAACCCTTCAAATAAGAATAAAGATAATGTTGAACTGAGATTTTACAGCGTTGTGACATGTTTAACTGCCAATTCTACATAATGTATTTCAGTCAAGTATGCATGCATAGACGATCCGATATAGGAACGATCTTAATTTAGGGTTGCTCTTTCATTATTGCACTAATGTTATGTGTTGTCAAGAATGAACAAGAAACAGACAGCCTAGGTTTGTCAGGACAGAATCAGGATGGTAAACTTCACAGATGAGAACAGATAGAGTGGCTTTTTACACCTGGCTGTTTTTACATTGTATATAATATATTAATAGCCTACAAAAGTGTTTGAAGGATTATATATGGACCAATCATAAAAAACACATAATTAGTAAAATATAGATTTTTTTTTTACATTAGTACGATGAACAACTTGATATGGTATTCTTCATGACAATATTTTGCATCCCATAAGCCTACCCAATACATAAACTTAACAACTATAACGACTACCTTACAAGCTATTAATAAGCAGTACATTTTGAAATGATGGCTACGCCCCTGTCATGGAAATGTTCATAAACTACGAAGATATTGGTTTTGTAACAATTTGCGTCCACAATACCTCAAAAGTTATCAATAATATACATAAACATATTGATTATATACCCGTTTAATTGTATTTGATGTTTCATTTGGAGCAGCGTCCCTGGTGGTCTAGTGGTTAGGATTCGGCGCTCTCACCGCCGCGGCCCGGGTTCGATTCCCGGTCAGGGAATGAGTGTTTTTGCAATGTTTCTCCATTTCTCACTCATCATTTACAGCACAAATAACACTATTTACTGCTATTCAGTATTCACATTAAAAGATAACGTGTTAACCACAAGCGTGGTGCAGAAGTGTATGCAGAGCAGGATCAGCGCGCGCCAATTGTTCTTTCATACTGGCAGCGTTTGTCACGCGCAGCTGAACCGCAGCTTGTACTGCTGCAATAAAGACGAGTAACGTCATTTCCGTCATATTTTCGAGCGTTCTCGAATATTGTGTGCCATGTACTTTTATGTATGATATGGCCAGCAAACTCTGTGATGCGACCGTGTCCCACACGCATATGTAAATAACATATTATATAGGTTTACACGATAAACTTGAGCCAAGTTTTCAAGTTGTGTATACGAATATATTGCTAACCCTGTCAGGAAAAATTATGTCTGACCCGTCTCAGATTTTGTATGAGGAATATTAATTTTTGCCATCTAACAGAAGTTGCATATAGATTGAATTGGCTATGTGTTACGTAAATATTTTATATATCAGTCTGTATAATTAATAAATCAGAATTGGGGGTTCATGGGCCTATTTGAACACGCTGTAAATCCAAGACAATTTTGGAAAGAATTCCAACAATAAAATGTAATTGGATTGAGTAATTGAATTTAAAAAAGTAACATTAAAGCTAACAAATGCCTCTAGTTTTATTAATTTAACAGATATTTGTAGTTTGGGCAAAAACTCGTGGAAGTGATGTATTTTCGTCCATTTTATTTATTCATATGGTGATTATGAAACACTACTTACATGATTTTATGGTGAAATGTGTTAGTGTTAATGTTAATTGGGTCAATTTTTGAGTGTGAAACCGGCGTAAATATAATATTGGTAATTAGTCGTTAACCAGAATCTGCTTTTGATGAATAAAAACAGTTATATATATATAATATAAAAACTGAGCACTGATGTTTGATTTTTTTCACCATAAAGGACAATCTGGGGAAAATGTTTTAATAAATATAAACGATAATAAGGAATAAAATAAGTCAGATGAATAGTTTTATTTACAGTATTATAATTGTACATTTACTGCTTGTTGTTAACGTTACCTTTTTGAACTTGGGTCCGCAAAGAATACGATATAAAATTGAATTTAAACATTTTAATAAAATGTATAACTATTAGCTAATTAATATGGTAACACATTATCTGAAAAAGTATACATTACTTAATAGCAATTAATTTACAAAGCTATTATAGAGTCTTAAAGTCTATTTGTTTATACCGGGAATACCTGGGCTGGCTCAAAGTCTGACGGTGAATCCTACAGCGTCTGTTAGAGCTGCTACAAACATACACCTTTGTTTACATTTGTGTGTTGCTCAGCAACCATTTTGTTGGAACCATAGACATATATTTATTATAACATATAATATTATTATTATATATTTATAATGTCTTTGGTTGGAACCACAACCGTTTCTGAGGAACTACATTGTTTGGCGGAAGAATAATGTTTTTATTAATATCATCACACTTTATTTGCTGTTTTATTTTGTAAATAAAACGCCCCTCAGCTGTTATAAATTCACAGAAAACCACGGCTTCTTGGGACTTATTGCTTTAATTCATTATGAAGGGCCAAATAGTTGATTTATCCAACTCTATACTATTTGCATTTCTGGTCAAATTCAAATCTGCATAGATTTAAAATACAACAATCAATCAGATGCTAAAACACAAAGTTAAGTTGAAAAGATGTCCTTCAATGGCATGTTTGCGTAAAACGTACGAGGAGCCTGTAGAAGCTGTTTTTCAAGTCTACGGTAGAAGCACATGGCCTCTCCAGTAAGTGCTGTACTGCCCCCTCCTGGCAAATGTATGTCACTAACATTATGAAAAGATCAAACCAAAGGTCATTTGAACGGATGCTTTATTGATATACAAACAACTGACAAAAATAAACGAAGCATTACACCACTGCTGTTTTAAAAGAAAACAATATGAACCTTTAAATCTGAATAACTAGGCTGAGATCTCTAATTTAAAGCTATATGGTGCCTGTTCTCTAAACAACCTCCCAAAAATGACTACTCAAAATAATAAAAAAAGAAGTCCTTTCCCTCTGAATGTTTACGATCTTTTCATCGTTTGCAGACCTACAGGTGTATCCGCACAATTATATGGCATCACACGTGGATTCCAGTCTTGGCATCTCATCATCTGCATCAGTAAGTCAAATGTATGTCATCCTTTACATCTCACCCAATGAGGCATGTAATCATCCTTGTGTAATATACTCAAATAAGGCCACCCACTGACACCCATATAAGTCAATGAAATATCAGAATAGAACAGATAACATGAAGACAAATAAGAGATTACACTTGCTAATAATGAAATATATTCCAATATCTTTCAGGTAAAAGTGACTGTGCTACCATACAGACAACACTAGTGTTAGAAAAAAATCAACAAATGCCACTAACAAAAGAAATTCAACTTACTTAGCAGGAGTTACTCGCCACTGGATTAGCGCACTTAAAAGTAACAGCAATTTTGTTTTAAATTGAACAGTGATCTTTGTGATGTGATAGTTTGTGTGTGTGTGTGTGTGTAACATTCTGACAGCAAAAGGTCTATGGCATCTACTAACTGGCAAACACGGGATGGCACAAAGCAAAGGCGAGCGATTTCCGACAACAGCATAAACAAAACATTCCCGCCAATGAAAAAAAGAACAAGAAAGAGTAAATGTTAAAAAAGATAAAGCAAAAAACAACTGTGTAACATTTGACCAATAAAGCAATAGAGAGTGCGAGTGTAAGGCCGACGGAGAAGGTCAGACATTCATCAGGTGTACAGCAAAGCATCGCTTCACATTGTACTGAGAGTAAAAAAACAACTCAACTGAATGCTCAGCCGTGTAGAAACCCGCAGCTAGTTTCTTTTCACTATTGGTCTAAAATCCCCCCCCTTCAGATTTAAATGTTTCTTCTTGGTGTATTTTGTACCCCTCTGCCGCCTGATGAATGCTGTTTGGCAGTACTGTTTAAATAGTTATTTATATTCCTTTATAGTTATATATAGATAAAAGTTATGTAAAAACATTATGCAAAGCAGTGTAAAATAGTTTCTAATACAAAATGATTCATCATTTGTCTTCTTTTGTACAATCTGTGATGATTTCATGTCACAGAATCTGTACTTCATGTGTATTTTCAGTGAGATGAGCAAGCACATGCTAGCAGTAGGTGGAGGGGTATCAAAGGAGACAGAGGAAGGAGGGATGAAAGAATTCAGAGAGAACTGGGAGAACGGAAGTGTGGGTGTAGTCAGGATTCACAAATAATGAGATGAGTGTTTAAATCAAGAGGGTGGGTTCTCAGAACGGAGCGTTGTCCTGCACCGGGTTTGACTCGTTCGGAGAGTGGGCACTTTCACCATTGGCTTTGCCTCCAACCACCTTGTACTGAGACACACAAACAGAAAAACACATTTAGAAACATGCAGGACAAAGAGTTCCCAGCATAAAGAAAAAAATCATTTTAAAATCAAGAATAAAAAGCATGTGTCAAGTACTTAGACATGCTCTACACAACATGTTTTAACAAAAGTTTACATAAAGTGATAAAAAATTGTCTGGTGTAATTATAAAGTATCAACATATATTATTTTCAAAATATTATAAAAAAAGTCATTCAGTCTTTAAGGGAAAATTGGCTTTGATGGACTTAAAGGCACAGTATGTAATTTTCGCCACTAGAGGGCGCACATTCAAAATAAACAAAGGCGTAGTTTGATGACGCCATTACTAAGTGTGGAATCATGGGAGTTGTTGTCTTCATCCCACAGCCGATGCAATCCGATGGGACTCGGGCAGAAATCCTGTTCATGGTGAGGTAAATGGCCGCTTAGGGCCCCGGGGAATCAGGGGGCCCCGTCTGATATACACGGGGACATACTTTTCAAATGCACCAGTATGTATTTGTGTTATGGAGAGCGTCAGATGTTCACTCACCATGGCAAGTTTTTGTCAAGTGCGGAGTTCCGCAAGCTTGTGAATCCTCTCATAATAACAATAAAGATAACATTTACGCATTTTGCAGACGCATAAGATGTAAAAAAGAGATTAATTGTGCAGAGAGATTATTAACGGAGCGTCGTGAGATCGCGATGAACTGAAGTGAGTGACAGCTTTTAGTGATTATAGACGGAGCACTCTTTTCGTGCAAGCTCTTTGGACTGTCTCAGAACAGTTATATTCACCTCAGTAAAGAAATCATTGTGTTTCAAATCATCATTTTATTTGTCTTGATGTTTTGTGTTGTAGGTGCAAACAGTACAAACAGTAAATGCAAATTAACTATGAACTATAAACTAAAAATGTATATAAATGCACGAATGCAATGACTGGAGATTTTCTCTTAATAGATTACATTTTTCAACTTTTTACTTAATTAGATTTACATTTGTTTCTCGGCAAACCCTGTCATATGCCTTAAGAACACTTGGAATACGGAACGAGTAGCATGGGATCATTTATGACATTTTAATAATTTTTGTAAAAAGATTGAAGTTCACAATTCATTAAATGGACAAGTGCAAACCTTTTTTAGATAATGTCTTCTTTTGTGATCCGAAAAAAAATAAGGTAGCTTAATATGGCTTTAGAATAGCATCAGGTAGACTAATTAAGTTGTGAAGAGGTAATAGTTATAATAAATAATAGCTATAGCTATAATGAAAGAGAGCTAGAGAGCAAAATAAGGGTTAGGCGTAAAAGAGCATATAGTTGTGTTGCCAGATTGGATGGACGATTTCCAGCCCAAAAGCTCACAAAAACCCGCCCAAAATTTTTACGGAATTAATAGATTTTGATTAAATAATTTAACTGTGCTCTGATTTCGGAGTTGCAGTGATAGAGCGTTCCTGTCATCTAGCCCTCAGCAGGTTGAATTCATGTTTTAAGAGTTAAAACACTTCACTCTTTATATTACCATGTAACTTTTTTAAGCTTTATGATCACCAGCCCAAATTTTGTCCACCCACCCAAGCCAATATTTATCCGCACAATCAAATTAAAAACCGCCCAATTGTGCGGGAACCCGGGATCTGGCATCACTGATTATGCCACAGTTGACCGCTTCCGCTTCTTCAGGTTGAGTATATTTGGGGTAAACAGCTGTTTTATCATACTAAATGTATTAAAAAAAAAACTCTTTTAAAAAAAGAAAGTTCTTGTTATAATGCTACTCTGTGCGCTCGTCACCTGTCTAATAAAACGCATAAAATAGTAAAGTGTCTTCGGTGTTTCCATGTTTTCTACAAAACAAAACCGGAAATCGAGGGTGTATGACGTCATTGGCAGGAGACGCAAGGACACTATGGACACGGTCCGTTTCACTAGTTAAAATGAATGATTTCTCTGGATTTAAACATTCTTCGAAATATTTGGGATAATGTTAGTACACAAGTCAGCTAAATATATAACACTGTTCTAGTGATTTTTGGATCACTAGATCTTAAGAAATCTTACATATTGTGCCTTTAAGGGCCATACATTGATAATAAGCGTTTCTTGAGAAGTAACTCAGAATATTAATGATTTCTGAAGCATCATGTGACACTGAAGACTGGAGTAATGGCTGCAGAACAATCAGCTTTGCCATTACAGTAATAAATACAATTTTAAAATGTATTAAAATAGAAAAAAGTTGTTTTAAATTTTAATATTTTTTCACAATATTAAAATGTACTGTTTTTGATCAAATAAATGCATAATTGGGGAGCATACGAGACTTCTAAAAATCTTAATAGTGTACGTGATATCATTTCTTGTTTTCTGTTTCTGCATGATTGTACCACATGACAGATTTGGTGGACGAGTCTTTATTTTTGTCAATATTTTAAATATATTAAATGTATTTTTGAATAAATGAATAGATCTGCCAAACATGAGCATTATGTCATTCACCCAATTTCAAAAGTGAGCCTTACCTTGATGTTTTCAACTTTGTCCTCAAATGATTTGAAGGTTGGAGAGTTCCTATTTAACAAAACATGCATTAATCCCAGAATTCATAGCAAAATAAACATTACAATTAACCCTCTGGTTGTGTTCGGACTCCTGTCACACTTGTGGTGTTCCCGGTCAAAAATGACCGGACTCCGATCAATTGCTTAAAAATCTGTCATTATGCTATATTATCACCAAATATTGGATTCAATCTTTTTGTCAACTTGTTTTCTTTCATTTAGGACTGGTTGTGTGTTTCTATTTGCATCTGATTAGTCGTAGGCCTCATTTATCTGAGAGTAGGTACCTCGTTTTTTGAGTGAAAAAAATTTTTTTTTATGAATAATATTCACAATATGAGATAAAAAATTATGAAAATTTGCACTGTTTATCACACTAGTGTGCTTTAATGTTTAATCAGGAAGTTTTCTTTTAAATGCTTTAATTTTGTACAAAATTGCACAAAGTCACACGTGTCAAAAATGGCCGGCCATTGAAAGTGAATGGGGAAGAATGAAAGTAAGAGAAACAACTAGTGTTCAGGAGCATGTTGTGATTACAAACATAAAGGCCTTGGACCTGTGCGTGTGTGAATGCATGTATACTCACGCTATCACACACAAACTGCCTTGTCTTTAGCCTATTTTATTTCATCACATATTCTAGACAAAACATTATGGCAATAGGTTTTGAGGCTTTCATGTTCTCACAGAGTAGACGAAAGTTTACAAATAAATGCTTTAGCACAGAGTGAGAGAGCATATAAATGCCTCACTTCACCTTGCTTGTCATTCAGTCCGTGTCAGCGCAATGGCAAAGAAGCTGTCTTTACAAGAGGTTCTTGATCATATTACTGATCAAGAGAATAGCGAGGAAGAGACAACTGAAGATGAATCTTACAGTGAAGATGCATTGCAAGATATATTGGAAGAGGAAAACATCACTGAACAAGCTGAAAACCTTGCAACAACTGAAGAGGAGCAATCTTCTGATTTTGAGGGCCCAGCTGAAGTTGATGTAACATTCTGGTCGAAGGATGGAAATTTGTCCTGGTCATCATCTCCAACTGAGAAGAAAGGCAGATTACCCACAGAAAATATCATAAAGATGACACCAGGGTTGACAAAATATGCCACATCCCGCATTGAAGACATCAAATCATGCTTCAACCTGTTTCTGGCAGAGCCTATTGAAAACATAGTCATATCCATGACCTGTTCCTGTGGCTCAGTGGTTAGAGCATTGCGTTAGCAGCGCAAAGGTTGTGGGTTCGATTCCCAGGGAACACACATACTGACAAAAAAATGTATAGCCTGAATGCACTGTAAGTTGCTTTGGATAAAAGCATCTGCTAAATGCATAAATGTAAATGTACAAGGAAAACTGGAATGAGGTAGATCGAACAGACATAGAGGCAAACATAGGTCTCTTGATTCTGTGTGGGGTCTACAAGTCCAGAAATGAAAACGTCGCCAGTTTATGGGATGCAGACACAGGTCGGGCAAACATTTGCCATGCACATGCAAAATGTATTTGTGAGTCATGTGAATAAGTTCACAAAATGACCAGTTGCACGGCACATACAAATGCTAGTGTCAGTCACTTGCATGAGTTCAAACAACAACCAGGTGTTCGTTGATGTGGTTCTCTATAGGGCAATGCCAATGTTTTTGTTTATTGTTTTTCTGTCACAATGGTCAGATTTGTTGTTCCATGATATTGTCTGTTTGACAGTGTCAGTGTGCAGGATATATATAACTGAAATATAACAGTTTTGGTTTGTTGTTCCATGAAATGTTGTAATGTAAAATTGTAATGTGTTCTTTCTTGTTTGTCACGATGGTTAGATTTAACAGGGAACGGCATACGTGTTACTTTGTGCCCCTTTTCAGAAAATAAAAGCATTTCAAAATAAAGGTCCTGCTTTTTGTGATCTTCCCCATTCACTTTCAATGGCCAGCCATTTTTGACAAGTGTGACTTTTTGCAATTTTGTACAAAATAAAAGCATTTAAAAGCAAACCTCCTGATTAAACATTAAAGTACACTAGTGTGAGAAACAGTGCACATTTTCATAATTTTTTATCTCATATTGTGAAAATTATTCATAAAAAAGATTTTTTCACTCAAAAAACGAGGCACCTACTCTCAGATAAATGAGGCTTACGATTAATCAGATGCAAATAGAAACACAAAACCAGTCCTAAATGAAAGAAAACAAGTTGACAAAAAGAATGAATCCAATATTTAGTGATAATATAGTATAAGGACAGCTTTATAAGCAAAAGTAAGTTTGGAGTCCGGTCATTTTTGACTGGGAACACCACAAGTGTTACTAGGTGAAATAAAACCCATAAAAAATTACGAAATTTAAAAAAATAATAATTAGAAGTACTTATACCCTATGTGAACAAAGTCAGTAAGTTTGAGTCCAATGCGATAATGTTAACTAGTATTTTCGGGAAAAAGAAAATCTTTTTCGGGTCAATTTGACCCGAACACAACCAGAGAGTTAATTAGACATGAGCAAGTGGGCTCAGTAAAGTAACTGGCAGATAAAAGGTTAAACACCACAAGCATGCAAAGAAAAACTTTAATCGAGCCGTATGAGAATATTCAATCCAGCAGCTTAAACAGTTTAGGATTATTTATTTCTTAAAGTGTAATTTTTTTACACACAAATGACTAATATTTAATGTGTAACGAATCTGAAACCCTTTGAGTTGAGGGGCAGTGGTTTACCCTAGTACTTTACCTCATAGCTGGCATACTTATTGAATGGCGAATGGAGTAGTTGCTACTTCGAAGGCATTAAAAGGAGAAAAAGTTGTGTGTATTAGCAAGCAAGCAGGACAGCAAGGGAGAGATCAGCTGGGTTACACCACACACAGGCTGCTAGTGTATCTGAGCTCTTTAAAAATCACATTTCTTCACACAAATTTGCACTGAATAATGCATAATCAAAATTAGCAGGGTTTCGAGCTAACATAACACTAAAATCAATATGACATTCAAAATTATAATTAAATACATTCAAAAAATATATAATGGGCTTGGTTTTACAAACAGAGCTCCATGTTAAGCATTGACGTTTTGATGACATGAATTAGTCTTACCCAAAGGAGTTAGAGAAAGGAAGAGCTCTGTAGATCAAGCAAGGGCAGCGTTTAAAAAGAAAGGGGGAATACAAAACAATCAGGTTGGCCAAAGCAAGCAGGAAGAACAAATTATGAGAATTATTGTTCTGATATTGAGGGAATATGGAGAATAGCGAAATGAACCAAAAAACAATCAAACCATTACATGGGGGTGAATAAGAAGCATAGACATTAATGACAAACACAAACGATAATCATGGCTAATAAATTTGAGTGAAATGTTAAATGAAAGATGACATCTGGATCGACAGAGCAGCAGAGCTTTAATTCATAAAACATGGCTGAAGTTTTGGATCTGTTGAATGAAGCTATTAGCTTCTCTTTATCACACACTACAGACTAATGATTTTGATAAGTATAACTACGTGTCAGGCCTTCTGCATGTCAGAACACTGAGTACCTACTACCAACAGGTCACGTTCAATAGAAGGAAATCCAGGCTTTCATAAAACTACCATTCTCCTGCCTTCTGTTTGTGTTAGGAGTGGTGCGGGAAGTTAAATAAATGTGTGCAAATAATGGTAAAAACAGAGACGGCCTATGCAGTAAAGTGAATCAGGAGCCTGGAAAACAAGTTAGGTAGAGCTTCTTTTCATTATATGAGGAGTAAAACAGCCGCTACAGTTGCAGTGGCTCTGATGACTGTGGCCACACTGCATTAACACTCATTATGTATAATAATGGCTTCACAGTGATGATGAACGGAAGCAGGATATGGACACAAAAGCATGGATCAATAACCAAAGCGAAGAGGGACAGAGGAAACACAGGCATGAAGGCTTTGTTCACACTGTATGCAAATCCAATTCAGTTTCTAATCAAATCTTTTCTCTGCACTGTGATTTCATTAGATTTCAACATATGGATGTTGTTTGGATTGTATTTTCGGTATTCAATGCCAATCAATTTTGGGTGGATTTTGCTACATGTCTAAACAAGGCCAAAAGCAGAATGAGTAAAATCAAAAGCATGTGATGGAAATCCTATTTTAGTCCATGAAATGCTATATACACACATACACATACATGCAGTTTAAGATAAATCATGAGCAGTTTTGACACAACAGAACTGAAATTCTCAGCTAGACAAAACACATCAACCAGGAACCATGTGTTAGTCTTAATTCATATTACCCAAGAAAAACCGTACATTTAAGAACAGGCAAGTTAAACAAAAAAATGCAAATCTAAGTGATTACTGAGTCACACTGTAATTTGTGACTGGAATAAGAGTACTAGAGAAACACAGGTAGAACAAGGGTGGGCATTTTGACTTGTCCCATACCTCATATCCCCCAGTTTCCTGCTGATAGCCGTGCCAACGGTGGAGAGGGCAGCTGAGGTCTTCTGTCCAGCCTGAGACAGCGTTTCCTGAGTCTTTTTATACCTGTAAGAGAAAGAAGGCAGAGAGAAGAGGATGTGGGGAATGAGAGAGAAAGAGAAAATACAAAAACCATGTAAAACCCTTCAATGTCCAAGAACCTCTCCACTTCTCAGGAGTTAGTCAACATGACCACAGCCTCCAGATTACAAAAGCCAGTCAGAACCGTTAAAGTCATCCAAGAAATTTTAGTTGGTCACAGAGGTTGCATTAACCGAAATTATCCATCATTGACAGTATTTTGTTTAACAGTGACGGAAAAATCTGAAGGCCGTCCATCACTTTGACAGATTACACTGAGGGTGATCAATTGTAATTTGAAACTGTAATTCCCACTCCTGTGTGCTCCAGATTGGCAGCAGAGCGCGCTATCATCAGCTCCAGAACAAAAATAAAACTGCCATGAGTCTTTGCGCACAGGAGAGTACACAAAGCGAAAGAGATGATCAGTTCCTTGCCGATGCGCGTGATCGGAGGTGTCTACAGCGATCTATCACCCCACATTAAAGAGTGCCAAAACGGTATTTATTGCTTGAATTTCTTAATAAAATGGACAGAATTTTTAATCTGAGACTTTGTTTCAAAAGTAACAAAGCACAAAGCTTAGCCAAGTGCGATTTATGTGAGGCACAATCACTGATGTGGGAGCACTATACAGGTGCATCTCAATAAATTAGAATGTGGTGGAAAAGTTAATTTATTTCAGTAATTTAACTCAAATTGTAAAACTTGTGTATTAAATAAGTTCATTGCACACAGACTTAAGTAGTTTAAGTCTTTGGTTCTTTTAATTGTGATGATTTTGGCTCACATTTAGCAAAAACCCACCAATTCACATCTCAACAAATTAGAATACTTCATAAGACCAATAAAAAAAATACTTTTTAGTGAATTGTTGGCCTTCTGGAAAGTATGTTCATTTACTGTACATCTACTCAATACTTGGTAGGGGCACCCTTTTCTTTAATTACTGCCTCAATTCGGCGGGGCATGGAGGTGATCAGTTTGTGGCACTGCTGAGGTGGTGTGGAAGCCCAGGTTTCTTTGACAGTGGCCTTCAGCTCATCTGCATTTTTTGGTCTCTTGTTTCTCATTTTCCTCTTGGTTTCCTCTTGGACGTTGGTTTTCAAAAAACACAATGGACCAACACCAGCAGATGACATTGCACCCCAAATCATCACAGACTGTGGAAACTTAACACTGGACTTCAAGCAACTTGGGCTATGAGCTTCTCCACCCTTCCTCCAGACTCCAGGACCTTGGTTTCCAAATGAAATACAAAACTTGCTCTCATCTGAAAAGAGGACTTTGGGCAACAGCCCAGGTAAGACACCTCTGACAACAACTGTAGCAAATTCCTTGACACGTCTGTGTGTGGTGGCTCTTGTTGCCTTGACCCCAGCCTCAGTCCATTCATTGTGAAGTTCACCCAAATTCTTGAATCAATTTTGCTTGACAATCCTCATAAGGCTGCGGTTCTCTCGGTTGGTTGTGCATCTTTTTCTTCCACACTTTTTCCTTCCACTCAACTTTCTGTTAACATGCTTGGATACAGCACTCTGTGAACAGCCAGCTTCTTTGGCAATGAATGTTTGTGGCTTACCCTCCTCGTGAAGGGTGTCAATGATTGTCTTCTGGACAACTGTCAGATCAGCAGTCTTCCCCATGATTGTGTAGCCTAGTGAACCAAACTGAGAGACCATTTTGAAGGCTCTGGAAACCTTTGCAGGTGTTTTGAGTTGATTAGCTGATTGGCATGTCACCATATTCTAATTTGTTGAGATAGTGAATTGGTGGGTTTTTGTTAAATGTGAGCCAAAATCATCACAATTAAAAGAACCGAAGACTTAAACTGCCTGTGTGCATTGAATTTATTTAAATACACGAGTTTCACAATTTGAGTTGAATTACTGAAATAAATGAACTTTTCCACAACATTCTAATTTATTGAGATGAAACAGCATTGATTGGGATTTAAGAATAGATATTATTCTTTACTATTTATTAAAATAAAGAAATATTTTTTTTTACCCAGCCCTAGCATAGTTAGTTGTTTTAATGGCCTATGCGGTCACTGCGGGGTGTGTGTTGAACATTAAAATTGACGCAGTCACTGTTCATCTGTTCTCTTCATAAATAAACAAATGCAGAAGCCTGTATGCTCCTCCAATACGTAATTTTTTTTAAATGAAAACATGTAAAAAAATAAAATTAAGTGTGTTATTATAACTAAAATATGAAAATTAAAATGATGGGTAATAATAGATTATGACAGAATTTTTACGACCCTGTCTGTCAATGACGGACAATGATAAAGTCTAACGCAACCTCTGGTGGTCATACACTACCATTCAACAGTTTGGGGTTAAACTTTAAAAAATTAAGAAAGGACACAAATGTGGCAAATGTTATGGCAAAAATGTTACAAAATATTTTTATTTTAAATAAATGCTGCTCAGTTGAAAGTTTTTATTAATCAAAGAACCCTGAAAAAAATGTATCACATGTTCCATAGATGCATTAAGCAGCAAAATGGTTTTCAACATTGATAATACTAAGAAATGTTTCTTGAACAGCCAATCAGCACATCAGAATCCTTTCTGAAGGATTATGAAGATCACATCTGAAGACAATCTGAAGAGACTGGATTTTGTAATAATATTTAATAATATTACTGTTTTACTACATTTTTCATCAAATAACTGCAGCATTGGTAAGAATAATAGATAAAAAAATCTTAGAGACCTCAAACTTAAATGGTAATGCACATCTACAGAGTAAGCACATTTGTAATTCACACTACTTAGATACACAATATAAAATCGTATTATCTAATAATAACCCAGCAACAGAATATCCATGAAGCATAGCAAGCCACCTTAACTCAATCTTTTAACCCTTCATGACCTTAATGAGACCAAAAAACATCCTTGAAAACACACAAAATTAACATAAAGAATGAAGTAACTCACACTTCAGAGCTGGCAATGTCATCCAGAGTGGCAGAAGCTGAAAGATATCTACAGTACAAACGAACAGGGTAATACATTCAAATCTCCACTCTCTTAATCACAACGAGCACACACATACATTTCATTTCTAAAATGATGATTATACAGTTATGCTGCCTCACAAAACAAAACACAAGCACTGCTAAACTGCACAGCAGAGACAACACCAGTTTATTTGACATCTTTCTTAAACACACAAACTCTGCTGTTAAACTTTGTGTGCTCAAATAAGATGTGTGGAGCTTTCAAGCACAAAAAGTCAGACAGCAAATCTTGAGAGTCTTAGGGTTACAAAGCACCTTGGCCATTAGGAAACAAGTAGCATGTTAGCAAAGAGGATATTGCAAAGTGGATCCTGATGTAATATTCATGACTACGCAAGTGCACAAAACTGCAGAATGACTCAGGAAGCATTAATTGGCCTGTACGGCTACAGACGAGGCATTCATTCTTCTGAACATGACTTTCCTTACACAAACACACTACGTAGACGTCTCTGTCTGAATGGGATTCAAACTGTGTGTGTAAAGAGGGAAGTGGGAGATCTCTCACACACTCGTGATAACGTAGCCTGTCTGACAGGTTCAGCTAAACTTCCCAACTACATCAGGACTTCCAGTAAAAGTCATGAGACCTGTGGAAAACCATAGAGGACCTTAGTCTCATTATAGGGTCTGATTCCAGAGTAACCCTCTCATGACAGCCCTGTCTACACAGCTAAACCTGTCAGAATTACTGTAATAACATTTACAATTTTATAAAAACCATTGAAGAAACTGTATTTGGTCTAAGAGTTGGTTTCTCTCACTTGATATGTTAAATCAAGCACAATGGCAGTGGCTTCAGTTAGTAGTAGCTAAGAACCTGTTTGATATGTTATTTTATTATAGTCAGAGTAATCTGGTGCACTTTTTTATATTTTGTAAAAGTACACACACTACCACTCAAAAGTTTGGGACATTAATTATTTTTTAAACAAAATGTTTTTTTTTATTTCGCAAGGACCCATTGCATTCTTCAAAATGAGAGCAATAACTTCTATTCAAAGAATCCTGAAAATATATGAAAACAAACATATTAAGCAGCATAGCTGTTTTCAATATTGGCAATAGTAAGACATTTTTATTGAGCATCAAATCAAGCTTTTTAGAATGATTTCTGAAAGATCATGTGACACTAAAGACGGGAGCAATTAAGCTGAAAATTCAGCTTTGTCTTCACAAGAATAAATAGCATTTTAAAATATATTCAAATGGAAAACAGGTTCTTTTACATTGTAATAATGCTCCATTCTCACTGACAGGTCGAGAGTAGGTGAGAGGAGTTCATGCATTCACTGCAAATACATGCCGAAGCGGTCAAACACTCGCACATCACACCCTGCAACCTCATTCCACTGGCCCAGCTTCTCTGACATGACCACATAGCGAAAAAACACAGACGTGGTTGTGTGCTGCCTACAGCAGAGCTCTATGGCACACCACTAAAGCAGAATATGGTGTTACTGATAACTGCCTCTGACTGACTACAAACCAATAACTCCATGGTTTGAAGTACTAACAGACTGAAATATTGGCCAGGCAAATTATTCTGCTGATATTTGGCCATTTTGAGTTGCCAGTGGCTAATTTTAATATATTTGAGTAGATACTGTGCAAAACAAACGCTCACGATTGTGCGTTTAACAGCAGTTTCAATGCCAGTGCCAATAACGGCTCCCTGATGCCCGCAGTTATATACAGTATTACCCAATTATATAACTGCGAGAGAAAGTATTGAAATATGTATTTTCCTCCAATCTCGTATTTATTCCCTTTAGAGGTTCCGTAGTACACCTCAGTTTCTTTCCAAACATGGTATTGGGATTCGGTGGATTGCACGGGGCCCAGAAAGTCATGTAAAATACTACACGTAATCATAAAATCCCCAAAGTTTGTCCACTTACAGCATCAAAAACAGCAAATATCTGTTGTTTGTCTAAGATCTTGAGAGTCACACTCGAACCAATGGCCATGAGCTCTAGCTTGGAACACAATAAATGGTGGTGATTCATGTCTGAGTCGACTACAATCCTCCCACAGAGCCCTTTGAAACCGGACTGCCATTTTTCAACGGATAAAATAATTACACTGAAGGACTTTCAGCTGACGGCATAGATGCGGTCTATAATATACACAGAAAACAATGGTCATCTCGTCTGTCTGAACAGGCACTCGAGAGCTTTTTCTAATGCTTTCATTGGGTAATGTACAATCCTGCAGAAAATGCAACTGGACACCTTCGACTCTTTATTTTTAGGCTGATTTCCAGCAGCATAAAGCGAGAGGAATATGTGTGAGCTGGAAGAGAGCTCATTGAAGCTGGATTAGTTAGAAAGGCTTCAGTTCTCCCATGAATTACTCCACTGATAGAACCAGCTACTAGAGTCATTAACCATCTGCCACTTCAACAAACCCTTTTAGTTCTAAATTTTGTCCAGAATTATGTCAAATCACAGTCATTCCTGCAGGGTCTGTGAAGGAAGTTTAGGGTTTGACTTTGCACATGGCAACCAAGAAGACTTTATCTGTTACCTCCTGGGTTTGAGTAAGCAAGACAAGAATAAGAAATGTATTCTTACGCGTTTGAGGTCTGGACGTCCTGCCAGCTTTTGTTCATGTTCTGTTTGAACTCGCTCAGGGGGCTCAGGCCCAGTTTACGCTTCAGCTCCGATGCGTGGCGCTCTTTAGCCGACAGCACCTGCCGCAAGGTGTGGATCTCCTCCTCAACCTAACAGGATGTCACAGTTTGTTTAGAGACATAAACAATAACTCAATAACATGAATATATGAATTACTTCTATTTTTAACCAATCACTCTGAATTAACATGTTAAATTAACAGGCCTAATCTGAGGACATACTGGGGAAGATGTGCAATGGCTGTTGGTGTTTACCTTGGTGAGCTCCAGTCTCAGTTCCTCAGCCTCCTCCTCTGTCAGACCCGGAGGGAGAGTGTCAGGACCCGGCCGCCCCCCTCTCTTCAGGCACGTCTGAGAGAGAGTCAGAGCCCAGGCCTTTATGTGGAGAGTTCAGATTGATATCTGTAAAATTGAAAAAGAATGACATGTTTTAAAGATGAAGTGCATACTTTCTGTGACACTTAACAGATTTATAAAACAAAATTACACACAAAAAGTTTTCCCTTAAAACATATATGAATAAATAATACTAATAAATTGATCTCTTGAAGTTATTTCAAGAAAACGACAGAAAAAATATATTTAAGTATTTCAAATTGCTACCAAAATTGCACAGTAACTAACATGTGTATTAGGTTTGAAGGCATGTATTGACAAAATTAACTTATAGCAGCTATATTTAAATTTTATAGTCTTGGGGAAATTAAACCAAAATACTGATGACTTATCCTGTACTACAAAGATTTTTGACCAAACAAATGCCCTGCCGCAATATCACCTGCAACAAACTTGAAAATAGCCATTTGTGATTTATCAATGTGACATAATACATAAAGTACATAAAATACATAAACAATTTGATCCACCAAATTGACCCTTTCCATAGTAAATACAACACTACAAAAAAGCCCTGGTTTCATTATTTAATTGTTATTTATCCTGTCAGCATGAACCTATAATCACTCTTCACACAAGCGTTTAACCAAATCACATTCAGACGTAAAACCATAAACAGCAGAAATTTCACTACAATGAAAGTGAGTGAAAATGCATTTATATCACTATATATAATATACAGTATATTTATTGTTTCCAGCCATTCAATCACACGTGTGAACAGTTCTAAGGTTTGATCCCACTGCTCGATTTAGGTCAGTCTGTGAAAGAGATGTCACGTGGGCCCCTCACTGACCCTAAACTGCCTATTTAACTAGCATCCCATTATATGACACAACAGATAAAGGATTGGTGTTGTCTTTACTAACGGTTTAATAATAATATAGTGTTCCGGTGGCTCAGTGGTAGAGCATTGCGTTAGCAGCGCAAAGGTTGTGGGTTCAATTCCAAGGGAACACAAATTATGACAAAAAATGTATAAGTTAACTTGAATGTACTGTAAGTCGCTTTGGATAAAAAAGTGTCTGCTAAATGCATACATGTATAAATGTAATAAAATCCAAGTTGAAAATCGCCACGTCAAACACCGAAAAAGGGATCCATAATTTCCCTTCATCATCTGTGATTTCGATGTAAATGTAATTATTGTAACGCACACATCTGCACTCAGACTCGATGTGATTTTGTAATGCGTTAGTAACCTGATCGCCTGCCCTGCCCTGATCTCCCTTCACCACCACACATTCACAACGCTGGGATCCAGAGATAACGCTACAGCTCCTCTACATTGCGCCATACACATATAAGCGGCTGTAACAGTTATATCAATCCAGTGTATTGTGTCGGATTGCTTTGTTTTTGTTTAACGTTACCTTGATTGGCGGAATCCATGTCGTCGGTTGAGATCTTCAAAATGTTGTCTTGACAGTTACGTAATTCAGAGGAAAAAAGCTCCGCGAGGCGTAAATATCGTGTCTTCTCTCCACTACCAAAACATCCAAAAGCGCTTGACAAGCCAACACAAGATCCCGAGCGATCAGCCAACTCAGCTTGAAGAGCTGCTCAAGTGCGCTTTCCTTCCGGCGCGCTGAGATGACGTCTACTGCGCCCCGAGCTCAACAAAACAGCGGAGAAAAACTTGTGGAGCCATAACTCTTATCATGGACTCCGCTAGATCCCAGTTTTCTTTGTCAAAGATTCATCCTTTTGACACAGATTTGCTTTTTATCTCCCTCTTCCGGTCGGAACGAATAATTAGACAACTGTTTCAGGCTGAGAGAACTTCTCTCATATATTGTATCCCAATGGAATGGCCTATAAACGATAACAATCCATGGAAGAAAGTGTGGACTTTCTAAGGTTAAGGAAGTTTCTTACAAACTGCTTCATCTTTTTTAAGCTGTCAAGTTGATATGAAAAAAAATGTTTCCAGATATTGATTCTTTATGCCCCTTCTGTGAGGCTGAAGACGAATCTATGTCCCATCTTTTTTTGGGGGGGGAATGTACATACAAATTTATTTTGGAAGGATTTCTTTATTTTTGTACATGCTTTTTCTTCACAGAGTTTCTTTTTATTATATAAAGATGTCTTATTTGGTTGTCATAACTTTGCTAAAGAAGACAACGACAAATATTATCTGATAAACGTATTAATTTTTCTTGCAAAATAATTTTTACACAAATGTAAGTTTCAAGGTGCTAAACCCGACTTTCCTGTTTCCTGTAAGGATCCTAAATCTTACCTGGATACTCTTCTTACATCCAACAATTCCAAAACGGTCTCATTGTGTCATTTAAACTATAGTTTCATGATTCTGTAACGAATAACTGTATTACTACTTGCACTCACCCCTGGCAATAGATTTGTATGTTCTTTTTGGCATTCAATAATAATAAAATAAAAACAGATGAGAAAAACCAATGACCCAGGCTGTTATTTCGATTTTTAAGAAAATCGAAGTATTATAATATGTAAATAAATATTGTGCCACAAATTAAAAATGTGTTCCCACAACTTGACTGTGGCCACATTTTTTTATTTTATGTAATCATAATTTCCTGGAATGAATAAACAAATTGAACAAATTCTTAATTCATGGTCACAAAGTTTTTAATTTGCATGTGCTCTGCTAATTTGTATTCGTCTGACACAATAAGGAAAACACAAATGTATGACAATATTTACAATTTCTCAAAATTTCACATATAATGCATTGCACAAACCATTAGACAGTCAATGCTGACACAATCAGAAAAGAGAAAAAGAAAATGAGTGTTTTAGTTCAAGCCAACTCTTAAGATTACACACAAATACATCAGTTATAAACACTTTCCATCCATTCATATCATTAAAAAATAAATCTAGAGTGAATCCAAATTGGTAGATGGGTGTTTATTATAGTCTTGTTGCACTCGTCTAACAAATGGCGAGAACTTTCAATATTACAGCAAGAACAGTCAATGTTATTGGGTAATCCAAAACCAGATCCCAAAATAAGTGTATACAATGTTTTAATTATTTGAACAAACACAAAGAAGATTTCTTTCAAGAAGGCAGGAGAATCCATCCTGACCAGTAGCAAGTCACCATTCTTCCTTTGAGCTTCTGCTTTTATTTTTGAGGATAGAGCCAGTAGAATCAGAGACGAATCATCTCACTGGTGACCACTGGAGGGCTCAGTCCTTCATGTGCTGAACTCACAGCTGTGCCAGTCTGCAGAAAAGTGACTTTACTCTAATGCAAGAACACAGAGACATGCTACTAATCCAGTCTATCCCAACACCTTCCTCCCATTTAAACAAACATCTCTGGCTTTGTTTTTATTCAAAATAACATGTGAGTATTATTAGTACCTGGAGACCATCTCTTCACCTCTGCTATATACAAATAAGGCCCTGAATGTATCCCCATATTCGCTGGAGGATGACCAGAAAGCCCAGGAAATAAAAGACAAGAGTGACAATCTAAAGGAAAGATAGAAAAGAATCAATTACTGATGTATATATCAACAAACCTTAAAGGCCACAGACAATTTGATCAAATAAGTCTCAAGTTAGCTGTTCTTATGTAGGTGTCCAGAAAATGTTCTTGAGAGCTTTGACTGAGACTGTAGATGCACATCTATGTAGATGAATGTACCTGTGTAGTGCTTAAGCCATATTTCTTCACACAGCCACGTTTCTGATGTCTCTACAACTGTCTGTGTCCTCTATTGTCTCCGGTGTGGGACTCATCATCTCAGAACCCTCTGATTTCAGATCCTGATCTGCTTCAGGGTCAGGTTCTGGGGTCAGCACCGGTTCAGACTCAGACTCAGACTCAGGTTCTGACTCTGGTTCATCAGGTGTTTCCCTTGCTTCTTCTTCAACTGCAAAGTTGGCAGCATTAACCCGTTCAATCCCGAATGTTTCCCAGACATAAAATTATCCAAATGATATCATTAATAATCCTTTGAAATATCAATACTTATTTTTTTACTCATTCTATGACCACACTCAACAAGATTGAATATACAGTATGTGAATTCATACAGTATATTAATACTAGACACCATAAATATAATGCGTACCAAAAATCTTTAGGATGCTTTACTAGCCTTTCATTGTGGAGCTTTGATGCAGTCATCATCTTCTCATAGTGCAAACAAGAATTAAACAGCTTTGGTCATGTGATAATTTGCACTAACCGTGTGAAACTGCACATATATAATTGAAACCATTTAATTTTTACATCTGCAGGAAGTGCACTAAAACATCAGTCAGTAAGTTTTTTTTAGAGCTTTATAAATGAATACCTTTTTATGGTCACTATTGTGTGGGATTAAATAGGTTTTAATCAGAGGAACTGTGAAAATAAATGATAAGTTAATCTATTGGGTCTCTGATACTCACTCTCCATGAAATCTAGCTGGTACAGAACTCTCTCCTCTGCATCAAAATCCACCCGGTAGTGATCCATCTTCTCATAGTCAGGATCCAGCGTCTCCTGAGTGAAGCAGTTCGATGCTTTACCAACCCTTCAGGGAAAAGGAAATATACTATTTTGGTTTGATTTTTTTTACATTATTTCAACAGTCTTGCTACATTTGCTATCATACTTACTTCTCAATAAGATCTTGTGAGGTCTATAAAGCAGAGATAAAATATATATCAAACACTGCATGCCTTTGGCATTCAAAATGTAAGATTACTGAGGAACCCCACACAGAAGTTATAGTATACCTGCACAAAAGAAGCCATCTCCGGGTCTTCTATTGCATTCTGGGATACCTGGATCAACGTTGAGTTTGTGTCTACATGCTCACTGTATGTCTGCAGTAAAGACTGGGTCCAGCCAGTCTTTTCTTCCTGCTCAGAAGTGATTTGTTGGGTCATGATCTTACGACGTTCCTCCAGAATGGCAGATAAGCGATCAAACTTCTCACACAGAATCTGTTTCTGGATCCTGCTGTTTTCCTGTCAAAGTATAATTGTGTGTAACTTGTTTGTTGTTAATGGATTTTTGATGTTTCATCGCAAGACTTTAAAAGATCCACACAAACCTCTATGTTCCTGTGGAGTGCCTCTAGTTCATTAACAAATGATTGAACACGTTCATTTGTGGAAACCAAAGTAGCAAGTCTGTCACTGAGTTCAGCCTATAAGAAGTGAAATGAATTATTTAGTGCAAGATGTTAATATGTAACATGACGACACAAATATTTTGAAGAAAAACACCTTCTGCTGCTGGTAAACATCAGGCAGGAGAACTACTTGGCAGTCTTTGTGGGCTCCAAACACCTTACAGAGAGAGCAGGAGGTCACCTGACACGTGAGGCAATAAATATTAAGCTTCTCATCTTCATGCTCTGTACAGCTGAACAGTGCAGGAGGCTTCGGTGGAGGCCTAGAGCTGGAGACACATTGATATACAATAAATTAAAGATCAGTTAAACACTTACGGTACTGACACAACTTTTGGTTTACCACACATCTTGGATCTTTCCCAATCATCTGACCTTTCAGACTCCTGATTGTAAACATCAACAATGTTCTCCACGAGTAAATTGCGCTGCAGTCCATAAACTCCATGACGGTCCAAGACAACCTCACGCTGACAGGAAGGGCAGCGAAAATGTCCTCCGATTCCTACCTGGAAGAGAGACGGCTGCACATCTTACTCAGCATGCTGTTCTTTCTATTTGTGATTACATGTATTGACTGACAATTAAAACCACTTTTTATAATTCACTAGATGTCTTTCTAAGCAAGAAAAAAGCCTAGCATGGTTAACCAGACTGAATAACATCATCATCTCTTGGTTAGACTAATTGGACTTTCATGTACCTCCTTAGAGATACGCTGTTTTGTACTTTTAGGGTAATATGATCTTACTGAGCAGTCTGATTCTGTGCATGTGTGTGTCTATGTCTCTTGTCTTAATCAATAGAGATAGAGGCATGAAATAGAGTTTGCAAACAGAGGAGCTTGAGACTGATCTCACCAGGTATCCTAAAATAGCAAGTCTCTTTAATAGCTGCAGCTGCTGAGGCTTACGGGTCCAGTGTGAATCAGAGCACCATCACTGGCTCAATTATAATGATGTCCTAAGGCATGATGGAAATGATTTATTCACTGAATTATTTGCTATATATTTACAAGAGACGCACAACTTGATATTCCTCAGGAATCAACACGATGACATATTTATGCCCCTACTTTGTTCTTGGTTTTCACTCTGAGAGGTCAGAGGTCAAGTGTGTATGCAGTTAGCAGGGTTGTGCACCAATTTGAGAATTGTAGAATTGTGATCAAAATTTGAATTTAAGGAAGCTGAATTAAAATTCTAAGAAATTAATGGGACCACATGAAGTGTAATTTTGTAAAAGGTTTAGATGTTAAAGGTTGCTGAATTATGAACATAAGCTTGACAGCTTTTTTCAAAATTTTATGTATGTATGTATTTTTTATATGATTTACTAATTTATGGACCAGAGTGGAAGACTGCATTTCCTTAAATTACTTTATTGGTTGCATTTCAGTCCAATGTTAATTTAACTTCATGTGTTGTGCATATTTAAAAAAAAAACCCTGTTTTAACCCTCTGGTGCTCCTTATTTTGGAATCACACTTGTGGTCTTCACGGTCAAAAGTGACCGGACACCTAAAATTTAAAATGTTACAAAATTGAACTGGAATGTTTTATCAGAGCTTAATCCTTCTGGGTCTGACACTGATCTGGTTTCAACCTCTTATTTCAGTTTTCTGACTCGTTATGGCTATATGGTTATAGCCATACCAATAAATTTGAATGTTTATAATCGTGTATGTGTGTGTGCACATGTGTTTATGTGTGTGAGTGGATGTGTCTGTTTTGTACTCCTGATGTTTTAGAGTGTAAGCCCTTACTTGCTTTCCACTTTTGTACAGCATTCTAATTGAATTATTGCTTTTATTTTATATATTTGCTGTGTTACAGTCAACACCAGTTCATAGGTGTGTGTGTGTGTGTATAAGTGTGTGTGTGAATGTATGTGCTGGTTTTGCACTCTTGATAGTTTAGAGTTTCACCCCGTCATTGCTGTGTATTTTTTGTTCTGCATTGTGGCAGATTTGTAGATTGTACACAGAAACATTGGCTGAATTGTTGTGTTTTTGTCCATTTCCCATTCATTTCCTATGGTCGGTCATTTTTAACCGAAGACCACAAAGTGTGACAATTTTTTTACGACCACTTAGCCTGCTCGAATCAAGCTCTCATTTTTTTTGAGTGTTCACATTACGAATGCCATAAAAGTCACCAAGTTTCGTACCATTCAGATGAAGCTGTGATTTAAAAAAAAAAATGCATCACTTTGGACCACCTTCCCAACTTACACATCAGCACAATGTGATTAATGCTATGTATAACTATCTGATGATAATTATGATGTGATAGCATCTGAAAATAGTTAGACAAGCTTGCAGATAAAAAGGTGCAGCCAGAGATGGCATAAATTTTCTCCCATGTAAATTGGCCTCATGTCAGATACACTGCTTGGCTTTTAACCTTTGCTTATGAGGAGGTGTAAGGGAAAACCGGTGAGGTATCAAAGTTCATTTAGGTGCAGAGGAGAAGGGTTATGCAGATAAAACATATATCTGTTACAAGGGACTTTCACATCAATGTGTCCATTGTGTGCTGCATGAACACTAAACCCCTTATGGCTCAAATGTAGGCCATCACCTATTTTTATACCTCAGATTTGAGACTGGGGATTGAGTTTAGACATTTGCAATCCCCACCTGTTGGCTTTCCACATAACAGGCCACTAGAAAACTGTCTGTGTTTGTTGTTACTGTGGTACTGCAATCATGACTTTAAAAATGGCTGTTAAGGCCCATTAACTCCTAAAAATATGGCTCTATAATAATAACTACAACAACTGTAAAGTTTTAATTATCATTCCAATTACATTAAATTTAACTCAGCCAATGAGGGTCCATTCAGCTTGAGGGTTTAAAGTGGCAGAGAACAAAACTGTAGCAATGCGTTTATAATAAACAGAATGTTATTATCCATTGGTGTGGACGCTAATATTAACGTTACTGAGATCAATGGGCATGTATGTACCCAAATGTACAAGCACCTTGACATGTTGTTGATCATCCAAATTCGCAAAAATTACTTATCGCTTAAAATTTAAATTGCACCTTAGCACATAGAAAACACTTTTGATTTATGAAGGAAACTGGCAGCTCATGTCATGTACAGATGAACTGTATATGTATCAAGTGCACAGATGCTATTTTGAGTACTCGTCATCTTATGAAAGGCTTAAAAAATACTTGTAAACATGTTTCAAATGGTTCATACAAAATGTTTCTACATCCACACATAAACCATCATCCCCTGAGGGAGTTGGTACACACCTGGTACAGTTCATTGGCACACTTGCGGCAGAGGTTGTGCAGACATGGCAGAATGACCACTGGTTTCGTGAAGACCTCCACACAGATGGGACAGATGAGTTGTTTCTCCAGCGTCCCCAATGAGGGGTCTTTGTGGTAAGAGCGTATATCCAGTGGAAGAGACATGGCCGTGTGCCCCTGCTGACCTTGCATTCACTGGAAATTAAGATCGAGAGTGAAACCACAGCTAAGGAGATGAGACGCCACTGTCTTCATGTCTCTGTGCTTTGTGGCTGTCCAGTTTCTCGAGGCAGCAGGCAGTCGCTCTGTCCCTGTGCTTGAATAGTGTGATGGGCCTGTGTTGCTTTGCAGCTAAAGATATGTATTTGTGCATGTGCGAGAGGGGGAAGGTGTCCGGTTTCTTGCTGGCTCACTGGGACACCCCCTACCCTTGATCAGTTGTGTGCCCATATCAGGCAGCCAGTGGAATGCTGGAAAACAGAGATGATGCCTCATCTCCAGTTACTCCAATCATTCATGTCTTCAGTCTTGAAACAGCCAACAAGTCAAAAATGCCAGAACAGCTACAGTATTAGAGAGTAAGATGGTGTTTATGCAGTTTACTTGAGACTTTTAACACAAAAATATCCACAAGTGTACGAGTAAATTCGAGTTGGAAAAGACAGAGGAAAACTGGAAAAGTCATTTTAAAATAGCAATATTTCACAATATTATTGTTTTTAAAGTATTTTTGATCAAACAATAGCAGACAAACTGTAGTGTACTTATTCAAATAAGCTACTTAAAAGAATAGTTGACAACAATAAAAGTTATTCAGTAATTAAATTCAGTAACTGTTTTACCCATACTATAAAAGATCCAACACTTTGTAAAAATATTTATACATTGCCCTCCATAAATATTGCTCTGTTGGCTGTGGAGTCAATACATTTGCAAATATGATGAAAAGATGAATATGAGACAAAACTACAGAATGTCTGTGTAAAGGAAAGAATGAATGGGGCCATGTATCGTGAGATTTTGAGTGAAAACCTCCTTCCATCAGCAAGGGCATTGAAGATGAAACGTGGCTGGGTCTTTCAGCATGACAATGATCCCAAACACACCGCCCGGGCAACGAAGGAGTGGCTTCGTAAGAAGCATTTCAAGGTCCTGGAGTGGCCTAGCCAGTCTCCAGATCTCAACCCCATAGAAAATCTTTGGAGGGAGTTGAAAGTCTGTGTTGCCCAGCGACAGCCCCAAAACATCACTGCTCTAGAGGAGATCTGCATGGAGGAATGGGCCAAAATACCAGCAACAGTGTGTGAAAAACGTTTGACCTCTGTCATTGCCAACAAAGGGTATATAACAAAGTATTGAGATGAAATTTTGTTATTGACCAAATACTTATTTTCCACCATAATTTGCAAATAAATTCTTTAAAAATTCAATGTGATTTTCTGGATTTTATTTTTCTTATTTTGTCTCTCATAGTTGAGGTATACCTATGATGAAAATTACAGGCCTCTCTCATCTTTTTAAGTGGGAGAACTTGCACAATTGGTGGCTGACTAAATACTTTTTTGCCCCACTGTATATATACACACACACACACACATACACACAACCCAAATGACGGAACTGTTGGGACGTTTTTCTTTATTTGAATAAACTTAAAGACTTTCAAATCACATGAGCCAATGTTTTATTCACAATTTAACATAGAGAACATCAATGTTTAAACTGAGAAATGTTACCCCATTATCCACTAAATGAGCTAATTTCAAATTTGAAGCCTGCTACAGGTCTCAAAAAAGTTGGCAAGGGTGCAACAAAGGTCTGTAAAGCAAGACATTTTGAAAAGATTTAGCTGGGAGAACATCTAGCAACTGATTAAGTTAATTGACATAAGGTCTGTTATATAATTAGCTATAAAAGGGATGTCTTAGAGAGTTAGAGTCTCTGTGAAATCTGCAAAAGGGTGCGTAAAAAGATTGTAGAATACTTTAAAAACAACATTCCTCAATATTAAATTGCAAATCTCATCATACAGTGGATAACATCATAAAAGGATTCAAAGAAACAGAAGAAATCTATGTGCGTAAGGGACAAGGCCGAAGACCTTTGTTGGATGCCCGTGGTCTTTCATCAGCATGATTCTGTCATTGACATTATTAAATGAGCCAAGGAATACTTCCAGAAACCACTGTCGGTAAACACAATCCACCGTGCCATCTGTGAACATGGTCCAGAAGCGCCTTTGTGTCCTGTGGTCCAAGGTTAATTTAAAATGGACTGTTTCAAAGTAGGAAAGTGTTCTATGGTCAGACGAGTCCAAATTTGACATTCTTGTTGGAAATCACAGACACCATGTCCTCCGGGCTAAAGAGGAGGGAGACCTTCCAGCATGTCATCAGCATTCAGTTCAAAAGCCAGCATCTCTGATGGTATGGGGTGCATAAGTGCATACGGTATGGGCAGCTTGCATGTTTTGGAAGGCACTATGAATGCTGAAAGGTATATAAAGGTTTTAGAGCAACATATGCTCCCCTCCAGATGACCTCTATTTCATTGAAGGCCTTGTGTATTTCAGCAGGACAATGAAAAACCACATACTGCAGATAATACAACAGCATGGCTTCATATGGCGCTTTTCCACTGCATGGTACGGTACGGTTCGGCACGGCTCGGTACGGCTCAGTTCGGGTCGGTTTGCGTTTCCACTGCAGTTTAGTACCGCTATAGAGTGGGCGGGATTATTCACGCCGTATAATTCGCCTCTACTGCCGTGACATCATCGTAAACACAAACAAACTCACAACAAAGAAAGGAGACGGAATAGTGTTCTTCACTCTTGGCATGTGGATGTTTTAACAACAATGGAGAGGTCTATGAGAATGCTTGTGATTTACCCCAGCAGCAGAGACTGTGGTGGCAGTGACACGGGTTGTAGAGGAGGAGAGCAGGGATGTTCGTGCAGGTGTGCTGCGTTACTTGATTAGTTAACTATTCATGCAGCGTGTTCTGTAAAGTGAATTATCAATAAACTTTTGAATATTTCAAAATGTACAATGTATCCCTTGTTTTTATTTATGTGATGGTTTTTATAATCGCGGCATTAATCATTTGTCTTTTCAAGACGCGTTCATTACGTGCTCATACAATGATACATATTTAATATAGTCTGAGGTACATTTATTCGATCAGATTGTTTTAATTGAAGCAAAACACAGATACAGAGGTAAAATATAAACAGAAAACATACTCTGAAAATATAGCAAGTTCAAAAGTATATACATAAGGCTTTTTCCTTCGCGCCATCAAGCTCCGCTGGATCCGCTCCTCGGCTATCAACGAGAGGAACGTCTGAACTTCCTCAACAGACAACGACACTGCTATTTTGCGGTTGATGCAAAAGGTGCGTTTGTTTAAACAGAAGTTGCATCCGATCCTTCGCTGGCTGTGCTGATTTAAATCTAGCGGGTCGGGCTGTAGAGGAGGGTCTCGTGTCACAAGTTCAGTGACGCAGTAATGACGATTTTCTCCGCCAATCAGTGATCAGCAGAGTTTACACGTCACGTTTTGGTAACGACGGCTCGCTTGGAACCTCGACCAAGTGGTACTAAAAAGTATCAGGTACCAGGTACAGTACCCAGTGGAAAACCCCCCAAAAGTGAACCGTACCGTCCCGTCCCGTGCCGTACCATGCAGTGGAAAAGCGCCAATAGTAGAAGAGTCCGGGTGCTGGATTGGCCTGCCTGCAGTCCAGATCTTTCACCTATAGAGAACATTTGGCGCATCGTTAAACAAAAAATACATCAAAGATGACCATAAACTCTTCAGCAGCTGGAAACCTATATCAGGCAAGAATGGGACCAAATTCCAACACAAAAACTCCTGAAACTCAAAACTGCGATGCCCAGACGTCTTCAAACTGTTAAAAAAAGAAGAGGAGATGCTACCCATGGTAAACATACCACCGTCCCAACTATTTTGAGACCTGTAACAGGCATCACATTTGAAATGAGCTCATTTTGTGCATAAAATTGTAATATTTCTCAGTTTAAACATTTGTTGTGTTATCTATGTTCTATTGTGAATTGAATATTGGCTCGTGTGATTTGAAATTCTTTTAGTTTTCATTTTATTCAAATTTAAAAAACATCCCAACATTTCCGGAATATACACACACGCACACACACACTTTTAACTAACATTTCTGAAACGTTTCTTTACATACAACTTTTTTCTTACTTTCACATGTTTTTGTTTTAATATTTGTATTTTATTTTAAGAGTTTTTTTATATCCCTGTAAATGTGTGAAATACTAAATCTTAATTGTATTATGTAGATATTTTTTTTTCTTTGCACAAATACACAAATAATCAACACAAATAATTTTTTTCACTTCCTTGACATTTATTTTACAGCTGTAATTCAGACCAATTATCCATGTTACATCTCTCTGACACATTATATTCATGCTACAACAATTTCAGCTGATTTATCCACAACACACAAAATAATTCAGCCATTCTGTACAATAGTCATATTCGTTTACACGTATTGAACTATGTAATTCATTATAAACATAGGAAAATAATAAATAAAATATTGTTTCTCATCACCATGTTTATACTATTTCCTTAATCTTTTAACATGATTCTGTTTAGGTGTTGTATTCACACGCAACACTCCATTTGCTCTCTTATTCTTAGATTGGAATCAATAGGAAATCGGATCAGTGTTTTTTTCTTTATGATCATGAATGAATGAATACAACAAATAAATGGAAAGGAAAACTGGGATAACAAAGCAAAAACAGATAAGTAGCCGTGTAACAGTGGAGCTTGTGTTGAGAAATAATATTTTGGAAATAAAAAGCATTACACATTGGGAACATTTCAGTCTTAGAAATGCTCAAGTTAGAAACATGATCACTAATAATCTGCCTAATCATTTAGACAAATAAAATACAATAAAAACTACATGATAAACCTACAGACCTAAGACATATTCACAATGTGATCCTAAACAAATAAAACACACATTTGGGGTAAATTACACAAGTTTTCCATCCATCCTGTTTCAAGTGCATGTAAATGAATGTATGCACAAACAGGGACAGCTATACAGCTAATCCATCTAAAAGACATTACTGATATTTAAACAGAACATACAGTAGATTATAATACAATGATAAATTAAGATATCAGTTTCAAACAGCACACATACACACACAGAAATTAAGGTTTCCTATATGTCTGTTTGTTTAGGTTCACTCCCATTAAAAAAACATATGTATGTATTCTTTCAGATAAAAGAAAAGAGAAGATCTAAAAGGTTGCAAGTGTCAGGGTTCCCAAATTGTTTGGCCAATGACTTTTACGTTACAATTTTTTTGGGATTTTAGCCATAATTTTACACTTCTGCAACATTCCCAGATTTCCATGACTAGGAACCCATAATTGTGTATAAGAGATTATCAAATTGAGCATGAACCATTCTAGTCTGAAGGTTACAGATCACAGAGTTATTCATATTTTCTGGCATAATAGTAATAATACTGTTAATGTGTATTAACTAATATGCTGAGCTGATTAAACCATGGCACTAAGGAACAAAATCAAAGTATGGGTACAATTACAGCCAAAACAAAATACACGATATGTGTCCATATCCTAAGTCTAGAAACCAGATTTGTTCAAATACATTTGCAAAAATGTATCACACTAAAAACATGCGTAAGTTAACAATAGTGGGTCAGTGTGAAACTAAGGAATTAAAGAATGAAAATCACTGATGTTACTGAACTATATGGGAAACATACGGTATGTTTTGTGCAGATCAATCCCTTTACCCACAATCCTCCTGTGCTTATATTGAACCCAGCTGTCTGAGGATGGGCTTATGCTTTCTGAAACCACAATCCTGAGGAATGCAAACACTCTTTACCTTAGCAAAACCTTGAGAATACAGATGGATCAAGATGAAATGACCTGGCACAAAGGTTTGTGTTTGTATGTATCTGACCCCAAACTCCTGTTCCACACACACACACACCACATGTGGCTGAAATTGAGCACAGCTAAGCACTGCATGATTATATTTGACAGTACATGCCCACCAGATGCCATTCACACGAGAGACGGTTCACATAAACATACACAACATGACACGGCAATGTGTCCTCAATGTGTCCTCAGTGAATACACTACACTGCCTTACTCTTTAGAAAAATATAAATGCACCAAACTACTGAACACCATTTCTAGTTAATATTACAGAACACTTGAACCAGAAGGATTAGAACATATATAGTGTGATTTCTGGATAGTGAAAATGGAACAGGTCTTTTTGTTAAAAATGTGGAAACATGAATACAACCCCAGGACAATGTTTATGATGCGATTGTGAGGTTTGTGCTAGTGAGAGCCAATCAAATGCATGGAAAGGACAATAACTTTGAGTTAAAAAATGCTCACCAATGTAGGATTTATTTAAACAAAAAATATTTTGTGAATTGTTACAATCAAAATAACTTGTCTATTTTAATGCATTTTAGAAAGTAATTCATTCCTGTGATGCAAAGCTGAATTTTCAGCATCCTTACTCCAGTCTTTAGTGTAAATAATTATAATATGCTGATTTGCTATATTGATTTATTATTATTAGTGTTGAAACCAGTTGTGCTGTTTAATATTTCTGTTTTTATTCTTTTTATGAACATAAATCTCAAAAGAATGGCATTTGAAATAAAAATATTTTGTAACCTAAATATCTTTACTGTCACTTTAATATATTTATTGTCAAATTAATGCATCCTTTCTGAAAGAAAAATAAACTATCAATAAATGAAAAATTACTGACTTCAAACTTTTGAATGGTAGCGTATGTGTGACAACCTCTACAAGCATCACATTTTTCGAGTCAGCTAGTGTAACACCAGCTTCTTTATCCATAATGATAGATGAATGCAATAAACAAAAATACTTCCTTCTGTCCTGTTGTTGTGGAAACTAATTCATGCTTCATTTAAGATTGATCAAAATTCTTTTAACTTATGTAGACAAATACAGTGTGATAACCAGTGCATAACAGCAGCTGTTGGCAAAATGAAGCTTGGATCATAGCAGGAAGACTGTATGTACACTGTAAGAAAGTGTGTGTGTGTGTGTGTGTGTGTGTGTTGAATATAACACAGCAGTAGGTTTGGGGATGATAGAGGTTAAAGGCAAATAAAAATAAACTCGCTTCTTGCCCTGTACAGTGGAGCGTTTCAGGTTTTCCAATGATACTGTAACTAACTAACTGCTCATCACTCATTGCCCACTGTGACCCTTTTAAGAGAGGTTTAATAGCTGGCGTCTGTCCGGTAGCTGGTGTGGTGAGAGTCTGCGGTCAGCTGAGTGGTCTCTGAGGCAGAGGACGGCTGCATCACGATGGGGCTGCTGCCATCTGTGGAAACAGACATCAGTGACACACTACTTTATAATATGAGCAGCTAGCAACTCAAACCGAACCATGTTGCTAAGCATTACAGGCATGATTGTGAGTGCCAGAAAGCCACTTCAAATACTGAACAGACCTTTTATTGGCTAAATAAACAATCTGAAGGCATTTTAACTGTAATTCTAAGACAAACTGGCAAAAATACTTGGCAGGACTTTATTCACTGAGATTTGATTGAAACCAATGATATTATTGACCCACCTGCACGGCCTCAGTTATGACAGCAGAAAAAAAGTATTCAGAAGCACATAAAATCATGACATTGTGATGAAAGATTATGAAACAATCCTTATCGCTTTACAATAACATGCACTGAACTGCGCTAGGGACATTTATTAAAGACCCAATGAAACAGTTTGATTAACACAGCATTTCCTATTTAAACATTAGGAAGTAGGATATATTGAAGATCTAAAAACAAAGCAAACAAACAAAAAGAAGCGACTGATGTTATAATGAATAATAATTAATATGTCTTAATTAAAAACAAACAAATAATACAATAAAACAAACAAATAATAAAATAAAACACTACAAACTAAACTCAGTTTTAAATGCTGTGATTTTATGCATCACAACATTTTAATATTCATTAACTCTGATTACATTTACCAGTGTTATTGAACATTTTTAAAGCAACTGTACAGTTCTTATTTGTCTAAATATTTTTTTTAATTAACATTTAAAAGAAACGTTGACTCATTTTTATTTATTTTATTATATTTTTACATTCATAAAATTGTATTAAAGTTAATTTAATAATGTGGATTTAGGTTACATTTTTTTTGCATTCTTTGTTACATTTGCTTATATGACTAATCACTGAAATAATAAACAGTAAAAAAATCAAATAAAATTGTAATTAAATAAAAAAACATTAAAGAGACAGTTCACTCAAGAATGAAAATTCTATCATCATTTACTCAACGTCAAGTTATTATAAACTTGTTAGATTTTCATTCTTTTGTTGAACACAAACGAAAATAATTTGAAGAACTTGGGTAACCAAACAGTTACTTTCCACTTACTTTCATAGTATGGAGGAAAAAAATACTATGGAAGTCACTGGGAACCAAAAACAGTTTGGACACCAACATTCATCAAAATATCTTCGTTTGTACAGAAAACAGAATATCATACTGGTTTGGAACAACCTGAGGGTGAGTAAATTATTTGTATTTTTGGGTGAACTATACCTTTAAGTCACCAAACCATAATTTGCCACTTGCTATTGCTTGTCAGTGGTAGGTGGTATGTGGTATGTGGGGAAAGGGACAGTCTCAATCTAGAAAACATTTTACTGGACTTCTACAAGTTTATTACACTACCTTTTTGTAAGTAAACAAGCTTATGAACGGTATTAAAAAGCTAACAGACATGGACTAATAGACACAAAACTTCCATTTTGAGCTCATGTCAACATTACTATGTTTATTTGACTATTGTAAATGAATGTGTGTCAGTGTCTCACCTCTCTCATCAGACTGCATCTGAGCCTCCAAGTCTTCAGGAGACACATAGAAATCCGGCTCATCTGGCCGAGGAGGATGAGGTTTACACTTCCCACAGCAGCAGTTACAACAGCAGCACAGACAACAGCAGAAATAACAGCCTGTGGCCACACCGCAGAATATAAACAACGCCTGCCCAGAGGGTGGATAAAAAGAGGAATTCAGCAGAAATAACAGCATGTACACAAATGTACTATCCAAAAGTTTGGGTTCAGAAGTCTCATATGCTCAACAAGGTTTTATTTCTTTTAATTTATTTAAAATGTATTTCTGTGATGTTAAAGCTGAATTTTCAGCATCATTACTGTCAGCATTCACTATCATGTCTTCAGTGTCACATGATTCTTCAGAAATCATTTTAATATGCTGATTTGCTGCTCAAGAAACATTTCTTATCATTAATGCTGAAAACAGTTTGTTGAAATATAACTATTTTGAGATAAATTCTTTACTGTCACATCTGAATAATTGAATGCATTCTTGCTGAATACAAGTAGTAATTTCTTTAAAAAAATGACTGACTCCAAACTGAATGTTAGTGATCTAACTTAGCATATATCTTATAACTTAATGGTCTTGTGTGAATGACTAACCTTAGCCCACCAGCTGGACAATACAAAGTATGTGTTAACATTCTCCTCTCCAAACTGTTCTGCCACGTAGAGGCCCAGAGATCCGTATTTGTCATAGATGTTGCGTTTGGTGGGGTCTGATAGAATGGCGTGAGCATTGTTGATTTCTTTGAATTTCTCAACCGCTTCTGGATTGTCAGGATTCTTGTCAGGGTGGAACTTCAGAGCTAGTTTTCTGCAAATCAAAAGAGCAGAAATAATTGAACTTCCTAAAAATGAATGCAACCACGACCTTTGTCCGGCATCCTTGCCAATCTGCTTTTAGCTGTTTTAACGTTAAACTATTACCATGTTAAAAATTGACCCTTTTCACAGACTGTGTTTATGAATTTTCAAAGATATTAGAGGGCTAGTTCACCCAAAAATAAAAATTCTGCCAATAATTACTCACCCTCATGTCGTTCCAAATCCGTAAGACCTTCATTCATCTTCGGAACGCAAAATTAAGACATGTTGATGAAATCTGAGAGCTTTCTGACCCTGCGTGAACAGCAACGGAACGGACACATTCAAGACCCAGAAAGGTAGTAAAGACATCGTTAAAACAGTCCATGTGACATCAGTGTTTCAACCGTAAATTTATGTAGCTACAAGAAGACCTTTTGTGCTCAAATAAAACTAAAATAACGACTTTCTTCTCTTCCATGTCAGTCTCTGCCACTGCGTTCAGGAGTACCACGACACCGTGTGTGATGCTGCTAACAGAGGAGCTGGCGCTCTGACGTAAAACCAAGATGTGCTGCATCTTGTTAGCAAGCAGAAGATTGCACACTCATGTGTTGTGAATGACTGATGTGAAAGAGAAAAAAATTGTGGAATATATATATATATATATATATTTTTTTTGCACACAAAAAGTATTTTCACAGCTTCATAACATTACAGTTAAGCTACTGATGTCACATGGACTATTTTAACGATGTCCTTACTACCTTTCTGGGCCTTGATCGTGGTGGTTCCCTTGCTGTTTATGCGGGGTTATTTCATAAAAAATATATCTTAATTTATGTTCTGAGGATGAATGAAGGTCTAATAGGTTTAGAATGACATGAGGGTGAATAATTAATGACATTTACATTACATTTTACATTTACAATTATGCATTTAGCAGATGCTTTTATCCAAAGCAACTTACAGTGCAAGTGGACAATATGCTGAATGGACATCTTTTTGATTAACTATCCCTTTAACATTGTAAATCAAGCAAGGCTTTTTATTTTTATAATTTATTTTATTGTACATATATAACACTATACTTTGTATTTTATTACTTTAGAAAAGTGCAACATAACTAATCTCTCAATATTATATTCCTCTTTTGGAAAATCATAGAAATGTTTGAATGGATTGTTTTTATTTTGCTATCGGAACAAATAGCAATAATTATATTTGTTATAGTTTCCATTCACCACTATAGAAGTTTACCCGACTATGATGACTTCCACTACTAATAACTCCATGATATACTAACTAGCAACTATTCTCTAAAATAGCATGTAAACTACTAAGTATAATTTCATGATAAATATGAATACCCGAGTATTAATGCACACAGAAAATGTACATACTGTTCAAAGTATGCATACTATATAAAACAGCAGTAGTTAGAACAGTGGTTTTCATGAGGAAGTGAGGAAAAGTTATCTCTCGCCCTCTAGTGGATTTAATTGGAAACGCAAATAGATAGTTCACCCAAAAATGTCATTATTTACCCATTCTCTCTTTCCAAACCGTTATGACTTACTTTCTTCTGTGGCAATACACACAGGGTTGGAACAACATGAGGTTGAGTAAATGATGACATAGTGGGATAACTATCCCTTTAAGACATTGACATTGTTGTTTTCTCACAGAATCGTTTATGAGCAAAATTACAAAAATAAATAAATAATAACAGGAAAGATCCCCACACCGAAAACATTCAGTGCATTTTATCCATTATTCTTAATGGCAATGTTGGAACAATCTTTCTATGTCTATTAAGAGCATCTTACCTGTAGGATTTCTTTATGTCTTCTGGTGCCGTGTTTTTATCAACTCCCAGGATCACATATAGTGTTTCCCCAGCCGTGGAGAGTGAACGCTGTCTCTGCTGCTCCGCCATTACTCACACACTTCCCTCACACCACAACCACCTCCTCTGTCTGAAAGAAAAAGCAGAGAAACATATTATATGTGCTTTATATACTCCTGCGTCTGCTTTTATTCTTCACTGCTTTTTGTCTTGAAATGATTTTATTATCATTATACGCTATTTCTGTGAATTTAAAACCCATTATCCATACCCTTTAGTGCAACAAAACACCACCATTATTACATCAGTAAGAGTCATGGGCTCATCATTTCCCCAAATGTCCCTGTTCTGAGTCAGTGCATTAACAGTGAGGATCCACACAGCTGAAAGAAGTCATGTGACTGTAGCATTCAGAGAGGAGTTGGATGAAGGGAGACATGCTGCTTCTCTTTGGGGTGTGGTATTCTTTGCCAGGTCTAACCCTTGTATTTGTTTACTATCCCTGGCATCACAATTAGAATGAATGTGCCCTAATCATAGTTTGTTAATATAGTATGTCAAAGGTGCTAGGTTTATACCCCTCATACATATATGGATTATTAAAAAAAAAACAGGGCTGGGACTTGATTATATACATGTTTGTAGATTGGATCTGTAATAAATGCATTTAGAAAAAATATCAGGTATATGTTATTTCATGCTAACTTTCATGTATAAATCTGAATTTTGTGTAATAAAGAGGAAAATGCTATTGTATAAAATACATATATAATTTATAACAGCTTTTTCCATCACATATGTCATTCAATATGACTATAAAATAATAAGAATTACGATTTTTGTTGTGATTATTATTAATTAAATATATTGTACACAATACTATTATACTGTAAAATGCTAATATTTAATTTAGTATTTAGTAAAATATTGAAAAAAGCTATTGTATAATACAACGGCAACACTAATATTCATATATTAAACCATGAACCAAAATTGGAAGCTTGAATCTGATTGATCAGCATTTTTATTCTGGATAAGGAAAATTAAGTCTACATAATTTGCAAAAAGTGTTTTTTTTTATTTGCAGTGTGGCATTATTTTCAGGACAATTAATCACAATTTCCTCCCATTGAAAGTTCACTTCATGCAGACGGATAAAGGACTGGCTCGGTCAGAGTATTAGCTGATTGTCAGGTGTGTGTAGAAGTGAAAACGCATGGAAAGAGAAAGGGAGATACACAGCGACACACGTCATCCACACAGAGAGGATCAGAAGTTACATCCTCCAGTCTGAATCAAAGACAATTAACCCATTAACCCAGAGTCATTCAGGTTAAGACTCCACACAAAATGGCTGCCAGGTGAGTAAAAATTTCACGTCAATAACCAATTATTTGGAGAAAACAAAAAATACATGTATGACGACTCTTTAAATGAGTACAAACACCACTTTTCCTCGTGGGGATCTTGCTGTGCCATGGTGTGAGACAGTTTCGCCTCCTTTCCGGGCTAATCGTGCAGCTTGTCAGCTCGCATTAGCAGATTAGCATTAGCAGAGCATCTGAATAAGTGAAGGGTTATTTCTGTCCCTTCTCAGACCCTGTGCACTTCTTTAACTGGTCCGGGACACTCTTATAATTCCTCTAGGTGTGACACACAAATAGAGAGTGTTTGAATGAGATTCTGTTGGGCTTCTGAATGAATGTCTGTATGTCACTGACGTTACCTCAGAGATGTCTTTGATGATTTATGTCAAAACAAATTCAACATCTGCTCAGATACTACTGGAGATGTCTAATACTATTGCTCATGCTTAGGATTTCCAAACCTATAATTATTAATAATAAAATAATGATAATGATTAATATTAATGATTATTAGCTATTACTTATCAAGACAATTGCAAATCATGATTGTTGCTTGGCAATATATTAGACAAACAAACAAACAAACAAATACAAATAAATTAAATGATTACAAAAATTAAAACAAAAACTTTGAAGAAAGGACCAGAAGTTAGGGACCACAATACTGCGTTCAAAATCACGCTGTCAGAGTATGTAATGCATTTGGTGAATTTCTGAATTGTTAATAAAGTGCACTTCACAAGTTTGAGCTTAGATTATGTTCATTGTTTATTTGATCAAAACTACAGTAAAAATAGTAATAGAGTGAAATATTATTACAATTTAAAATAAATGTTTTCTTTAAATATTAATGTTTTTAAATCAATTAATTTCTGAAATTTTAAAGATTCAAGATTCATCACTCCAGTGTCACATGATCCTTCTGAAATTATTATAATCTGCTGATTTGGTGCTCAGGAAACATTTCATATTAATATCAATGTTGAAAACAGCTGTGCTGCATACTATTTTTGTTTCTGAGAACCTGAATGCATGTCAGGATTCTTTGACAAATACAAAATATATATATATATATATTAAATACAAATATTTTAGAACATTTAAAATGTTTTAAATTTTTGATCATTTAATGCATCCTTGCTGAATATTACTTTTTAAAAATGAATACAACCTTTGCATACTTCAGCACACTAGCAACCACATCACAAAAACTACTCAAAACACCTTAACAACCACATATCAACACCCCGGCAACCTCCCACAACACCTTAGTATCATGGCAGTATTTGTTTTACACAGCACCCCTACATTTACTGCAGAAAACCAAAATTGATGTAAAAGTCTGTTGTGGTTTTGTGTTTAAATAACGTGTCAGAAATACGTGTGTGTGTCTGGGCTGCAAGCAGATGGGCTTCGTGCTTCAGCGGTTGATTAAATGTGATTAATTGAGTTTTCATCAGGAGCAGGGCTCTGCAATGCAGCCTTACACCATAACACTACATCCATCTCTCTCTCTCTCTCTCACACACTCCCTTCCCCTCCTGTCCCTGCACCACCATATGGTCCGACTAATTCTTTAGTGGCCATCTCAGTCTGTGGACTAAAGACAGCTGCCAAAGTCTCCACAGCTTAATGAACAAACACCACTGTCCATGTCTTTCTATAGGTTTATCCATCATATCAAGTTCTCTGTCTGGTCCCTCTGTTTGTGTTCTAACATCCTCCCATGTCACTCTGTTTGCATCCTCTTTTCTCTGTCTATCCGAGCAGGTGAAGTGATATGGCTTGTATTATGTGCTGCTGGTTTTAAAAGGTCTGTTTGTAGAGGGATGGAATAGCAGGAGTGAGTGGAGCACGTTTGATGAGAGTCTGTTCACAATGAGCAAATGCACACACATACAGTAAGTGTTGACGTACCTAAAACCAGTCATTATGGTCAACTAAAACTTCAAACAAAAATATTTTCAGAAAATGCATTACTTGAAATAAAATAAAAATGAAGTAAACTTTTTTCAGCTGGTTGCCAAAGCTAAATTTCTATTTTTTTATTTAGTTTAAAGCGATAGTGAAAATAGTCAACCTCATGTCATTTCAAACCTGTATGAGTTTCTTTCTTCTGTTGAACACAAATGAAGATATTTGAAAAATGAGGGTAACCGAACAATTGACGGTAGCCATTGACTTCCAGTGTTTTTCCCCATACTATCGAAGTCAAAGGCTAACAGCAACTGTTTGGTTTCAACATTCTTCAAAATGTCCTCTTTTGTGTTCAAAAGAAGAAAGAAACTCATACAGGGTTGGAAAAGATTGAAGGTGAGTAAATGTCAGAATTACATTTTTTGGTGAACTATCCATTTAAGTTGAAACATTAAAATAACAATAACTAAAACTTAAATGTAGACATAAAAAACTAAACTAATAAAACAACAAAATAAAAAAAATACACTGAAAATATAACGATAATAACAATATAAAATTATACTAAAGCAACACTGCCTAAAACAATGTGTTGTTATTGATTATTGATAAAAAAATAAGGAGCTTCAAAAGGTAGAGAAAACTGAATGGATCTGAAGCATCTATCAAAACAACATAAGGAGCAAACAGGTGGTGCTCAAAAACTGGAAGGATGGGCACAAAAGATCTCAAAGAACAAGAATAAAGAACAAACAAATGAGTGCTAGCTAAATGTGATGAACGAACAGCTGAAAGCACTATTTTTATGGAAAATCATATGATCTTGTGTTGATGATGATAAAAAAAAATCTCTTGCCATTTTTCTAATATCTGATATAAAGAAACTAATGGCGCTTTTTCACTGCATGGTACGGCACGGTACGGTTCACTTTTGGGGGGTTTTCCACTGGGTACTGTACCTGGTACCTGGTACTTTTTTAGTACCACCTCAGCCGAGGTTCCAAGCGAGCCGTGCCGTTACCAAAAGCGTGGCGTGTAAACTCTGCTGATCACTGATTGGCCGGAGAGAATCGTCATTACTGCGTCACTGAACTTGCGACACGAGACCCTCCTCTACAGCCCGACCCGCTAGATTTAAATCAGCACAGCCAGCGAAGGATCGGACGCAACTTCTGTTTAAACAAACACACATTTTTGCATCAACCACAAAATAGCAGTGTCGTTGTCTGTTGAGGAAGTACAGACGTTCCTCTCGTTGATAGCCGAGGAGCGGATCCAGCGGGAGCTTGATGGCGCGACGCCGAAGGAAAAAGCCTTATGTATATACTTTTGAACTTGCTATATTTTCAGAGTATGTTTTCTGTTTATATTTTTACCTTTGTATCTGTGTTTTGCTTCAATTAAAAACAATCTGATCGAATAAGTGTACCTCCAGACTATATTAAATATGTATTATTGTATGAGCACGTAATGAACCTCTTGAGAAAGACAAATGATTAATGCCACGATTATAAAAACCATCACATAAATAAAAAAAACAAGGGATACATTGTACATTTTGAAATATTCAAAAGTTTATTGATAATTCACTTTACAGAACATGCTGCATGATAGTTAACTAACTTAATCAAACAACGCAGCACACCTGCACGAACATCCCTGCTCTCCTCCTCTACAACCCGTGTCACTGCCACCACAGTCTCTCTGCTGCTGGGGGTAAATCACAAGCATTCTCATAGACCTCTCCATTGCTGTTAAAAACATCTACATGCCGAGAATGAAGAACACTATTCCGTCTCCTTTCTTTGTTGTGAGTTTGTTTGAGGCGCGTTTACGATGATGTCACGGCAGTAGGCGGCGCGCAATTATAACGACGAATAATCCGCCCACTCTATAGCGGTACTAAACTGCAGTGGAAACGCAAACCGGCCCGAACTGAGCCGTACCGTACCGAGCCGTGCCGAACCGTACCGTACCATGCAGTGGAAAGCGCCATTAGATCCACAACAAGATTACCATGGTAACTCTCATGGAAATTGATATTCTGTTATAGTTCAGGATCACACAAATCTAAACTCATTAGTGTTCATCATTTCATGTCATTGTTGAGGGTTGGGCCGATAGACGATGACAGACATTGCGATGTTGAGCCGAACCCCTGAAAGGAATAAACAGCCTACGAAATGGGAGGATAAAAAATATATTTATCAATACTTTTTCTAGCAATTAAATCGTTGGGTAATTATATTGTATAGAAATTGCAGGCATCAGGGAGCCATTACTAATATGCAGGGTATTGAAACTGCTTTCGAATGTACGCTCTCATTTCACTTTCACGATTCATGATCACACATTTTACAAGACTAGATGTTTGTCAGTGGTGCTCAGAATCAGCAAATCATTCGCCATGGTCCTATCAGTCATCTCTCCTTACTCTGTGTGTGGTAAGTAACTTTCATGTGCTGTAATGTAACGGGCGACCGCTAGCTAGTGGCTAATGTCCCTTTAGTGGCTCCGTAGAAGGCCAAATAAAGTGCTTTTGCTTTCGCCTAGAAACACACAGCGTCTCCCTGTCATGGCTGCTTCAACACTACTGCGGTTACTAAAACCACGCCTTCTTTCTTTGAGTGAACATTTGGGCAGCATTATGCAAATATTTCCACATTGTGACATGTGGGGGGGTGTTTGAATGAGCCGTTTTAGGGGGGTGTGGCGTCTTCGGTTTTAAGACTTTAGTCTTTGCAACTTCAGGGATCTTATTTATGCACAAACAGCTTGTAACACTCCAAAGAGAAAGCAAAACTTGAAATCGCATCATATGACCCATTTAAATAGCCCATTTAATTTGTTTACCTACATGTTATGTAACCAATAAATGACATCAGATAACTACAAACATGCAAAACTACAAACCAATCATTTAAAATTTCAGAGGGTTCTGACAAAAAAAGTTTGGAAATACCTGTTTTGAGAAAAGGTGATTGACTACGTTCCTTCCTATGACAGTTAAATATGTTTGCTATGTGAGGTGTGAATTTTTAGGTCACGTCTTAGTCAGTATTCTCTTCCTCCTATATCGGTTGTCCTTTCTTCCTCAATCTCTACAAAAAGCATCCTTATTATCTTTGAACATTTCTCTCATTTTCTGTTGGGTTTTTTGTTGATGCTGTGAACTACACCTTACACAAAAGAAAGAAGTTTGTAGGATAAAAGTAAATATTAGGGCTGTGACGGTATGGGATTTTTTCTTACCGCGGTGAATCAGCAACAAATATCGCGGTTTGGCGGTTAATCGCACGAACACCCCCCCCCAAAAAAATCTTTAATGACAGGGCTCTAGACTGCGACCATTTTTTTGAGAGTGTGCAGGTAAAAATTTGACGTGGTCGCACTTCTGCAGTAGATGAAAAACACTAGAAATTTCAAATACCAAAGAATTGCATAAAAACTTGGTATGCACCACAATACAGTATGGTAAAAATGAAAATTCTGCATCCTCTGCACGTTTGGTCAATTTAGCAAAGATGCTAAAAAAAGGTTGTTGTTTTTTTTGCTTTGCTAGTATAGTTTATGGAGTGTAGATTGATGTGGGAGGAAAAAGTAATTTCAAGCAGTTTATGTAAGGCAGCAATAAAACATGAACAAAATGAAGGGGTATGAATACTTTCGCAAGGCACATCTCTAGGCAGTTATTTTTCAGTTCTGCAAACATGCATTACACAAAAAATGGTTACAAATAAAATGTTGACAGTTACACGTTTGAAGGTGTACAACATGTGCTACAGTTTTCTGTACATACAGAAAAGTTACATTTCCATCATCTAATGTTACTGGTACTGTCCTGTAATTATACTGAATGTGCAAGTATAAACCCCATGTATATTATTCGTTCAGCTCTCTCGTCTCTCCGTTGCTAGGATGCAGAGATTCTGATTGGTGTCATCAGTTTGCTTTAATGTTTAACTTAGTCATTGTTAAACTTTTTGAGAAAGTGTCTGTTTTGAGAACTGAATTAATGTTTTGGGAAAATGGGCCAACCAGTTAAATTATGTTAACAATAGAGAAAACCGCAATACAAGATTCTTACCCAACTCTACTATTAGTTTTGTGATCGGCATTTTGTTATTGATTTCATGTTATTGTTTCGTCCGATATGACAGAAAGGCCAGGAGAATCAGATGAATCTCAGACACATCCGCACGGGATAAGATTTCTCAGAGGACTTCTGAATAAATGTAGAAGCAGTATCTGATTCACGAACAAATGTTAACAATTCGCTAGTGAATGGGCTACGCTTTGTGTTTTTGACTCAAAAAGAACCGGTTCATAAGAGTCCTTTGTTAATGAAGCCATCTACACTGGGCGAGCTGCGTGCGCGTGCAACCATCGTGCGCAGTTTAGGGAAATACTTATTTTTTGCCATTATTTTTCGCTATGGTTGTCATCGCCGCGGCTGAAAAGTAGCACATGAAACACTGCTTACACTTATATTTTATTCTGTGATAATTCTGGGGTGGCACAGCTTTTTCTTAGGGTGTCAGTTGCCACCCCAAGGTAGATCAGCCGTTGTGTAGGCCTATTGTCTTGTCAAAATAAACATTTTTTGAACCTTTTGTGGTCAACACAGTAGGAAAAGTGTCGCTCCGATAAAAAAAAGACATCGGTCATTTAAATTTATATGCAAAATATGAACAAAACCGTTGGCTTAGAGACATTGCAAAATGAAATCACTTTTTCATGAAACCGAGCAATTTAATATCCCTGAGAAGAATGTCCCGAGTCAGACTTGCCTGATGTGGGTTTCTTAGCAGTAAACTAACCATTTTCCAGTCCAAGCTGAAGGTCCTTCAAGAACAGCCCATCCACACTTTGCTTTGCCATCTTTATTCTGCTCTGTCACTCATCGACAGCCTGCCTGTTCTGTCTGAGGGCCGTTATGCACATGCTGGCAATAAAATACATGACACAGAAGCACTGGTCCGTGCATGCAGTATGTGAACAATAAGAGTGAGTAAAGCACAGATATACTTTTCTGAAAGGACATCGGGACCGGGATATTGTTAGTCCGCCCACTCCCGTTCAAATTACACCAGTTACTGACTGCTACCGTCTTTTATTTGGTAATATAATCCCGTGTTGCAAGAAATCTGGTTGAGTACCGCGGAATGCAGACCTCTAGCTTCCTCCTGCAAATACCTTGCAAAAAAAGTGTGATGATGACGGTGATGACTTCAACACTGCGGTCGGCATCTCATTACCGCTTCGGTTATCGTCACAGCCCTATTTTGTATGCATTAAGGTGAACGAGTATCCTTATTATAAACTCTCTTCAGTGTGATGTAATCTATAACAATCATTTTCAACAGAGCTTTAATCTCATGTGAGGATCACACCTGTTATCATCATCATCTGTAATATAATCTTTATCAAAACTGAATCATCCACTGAGATGCATTCAAAATTGTTAATGTGTTATATTCTACCATAGAACAATCTCTTGACCATGTAGTAAGAATTCTTAACATTTTCTAGCCAATAGATTGGAACATTTATTTGTAAATGTTATGATCATTTAAACAACAGTTACATAAAGGTATCAATCCAGTGTGACCATGTCATTTTTTTTTATCAGACTCGTGTCTATTAAACTACTGAAGTCTCATTCTGGCAGTTACACATGTGGAACTGTCAGTGCGCCTGTGTTAAATTAAATATAGTGTCACACTGCACTGCCCCATATATCAGGCTGAGAGAGAATTGTAGGAGCTTGTTGTGTGTGGTGGTTTCCCCAACCAAGATCTTCTCAGGGCAACCAATACAGAGCCATATCTCTCAAAATAGTATAAGTCATAGATATAAAGACATATAAAAAGCATTTTCACTAATGTTTAACAAGCATCTATCTCATATACCAAAATGTTTCTTGAGAGGTGAAGTATGGTCCTCATTAGTTGTTATAACGTTTGATTCGTGCTTTCAGTTTTACCCAGGAACTGTTAGGGCTAATGGCTGAAAACTGTATCACGATATCAGTGTTTCATATGTAAATGCTGATAATTATTTATATTTTTATGACCCATTTAAAATAAGGAAGGAGTAAAAATATATTACATTTAAAAAATTTATTTTAAACAACCTTCCTCTGATCTGAATCCCCTCAGTTATTAAGACAGAAATGGAACCATGGAAAACTCTAATAATTAAAATGTAAACATAAGTCTAAAGTCACAATGAACACTTAACAATTATCTCTTAACATTTGTTGTTGGTTGAATAGGTGCTCCAAAGGGTGAGCGCTAAAGTGGTACATCAAGTTCATGGTATTACCAGTCTTGGGGACACAGTCTTGCATAATTTGCAGGCGACATTGGTCTGACTACGGTCAGACTTATAATATCAAAAACTGCCATACTGGCGAGCTGACTTTTCCTCTTTATTTACAATTTCTCGCTGTTAGGCACTCATTTCTCTTATGAAAGGAATCCAGCAGACCAGCAGAGACGATATAGCGAAGAAACTTGATACTGTTACATGATTGGCTGTTAGCGTGTCACTCCCTACATTGCTAGTTACCAGAGAGCGAGTGCCTTTGTTAATGCAACCAAACTTGCTTACAACCTCTGTTTTCTTCCGACAAGAATAAAAAATATCGAAGCGTTTTATCAAACATTTTGTATTGATATCGATCACGTGTCTATCGCGATACATATCGTTATCGTTTATCGCCCAGCCCTAGGTACTGTTATATATCAAGTATGGCGGCTCAAACAAAGTCACAAAAATATCTTGACTACAAGTCTGGACCATCATGAATGTGAGAAAAGTATATGCAAAATACTGGCAAAATGCCCTACTTACTGATTGAATGATTTCATTTTTGCAACTATTCCAAAACTTTGCAATGGGTGTAACTGACTGAAACAGACTGACTAATAACAGCTCAACAGATGAGTAAACAACTAACCTCTCAGACATCATCACTGTTTTGTCATATCCAAATCATTGGTGCACTTCTGTGCCCTATTGTAACCTTCATTACAATAGTGTTTACCAAAGACTTTAAAATGAATGGTCCAAAAGGACAGTCACTATTAAAATAATCTTAACAGCTGTAATATTAAAATATAACTACAGTTCAAAAAGTTCAGAAAGTTAAAATAAAATAAATAAAACTTTTTCAGCAAGGATGCATTAAATTAAACTAAAGTGACAGTAAAAGACACAGTAATGTTACAAAAGATTTCAGTTTCAAGTAAATGCTGTTCCTTTGAACTTTCATTTTAAAGAATAAAAAAAGGAAGGTGTATAACTGTTTTCAACAAAAGTCTTAATAATAAATGTTACTTAAGCAGCAAATCAGCATGTTAGAATCTTTTCTGACTGAAGACTGGGGCAATGATGCTGAGAATTCAATGTTGCCATAACAGGAATAAATTAATTGTAAAATAAATGAAAAGGTAAAACCTCAGTGAACATAAGAGACGTCTGACCAAGAGATTTTGGAGGGTAAATGTATCGTCTTAAATATATTTTACATTTAAATCGTACCAACCCCAAACTTTTGAATGGTAGTGTACATTTTTCTGACTGTACTATGTGATTAATTTTGAAATAATGTTAAGTGAAGAGGGGATTTTTCATTCTCATTCCATCACACACCCCTGTTCTAAACAAGACCCCTTGTCATAGACAACACAGAGTTTGTTAGCTTATGTTGACTGGAATGCCAACTAAACAAAACCCTAATGTATCCTAGCACAGCGGTGAGGGAAGACAACTTCTAAAGAAAGTGAAGTTAATTAGCTAATGGAGTGCAAAGGTGCTTTCAGGTGCAGGTCTTCTGAATGAGACGAGCCACTCAGAGTTATGCAGCAATTTACAAACAAGTGTAGGACAAAATAGATAGCCAACGCAGAAGGGTATTCAAAACTGAGATTTGGCAGATGAAATACATGCTAATGACAACAGAAGTATGTGGGAGACTGAGCACTTCAGACAAAGCACAAAGATGAAAAAAGAAGGAAAACTGGACTGATGGTAGCAGAAACTCATACAACTAGAACAAGCTAGAAAAAAAACCACAGCAACCAAGATAATGCAGTTAGATGTTACAGTTCAATACGGAAACAATTATTTCAACATTTACTCACAGGGTTCCCCATTCTTTCATGAACACCAGATTCAAGGACTTTCAAAGACCTTTTTAAGCACCGTTTATTTTATATCAAGCACCTATCGAATTCACACGCCAGCATATGTAGTGTCATGAAAGACCTTACAGTACTTAACATTTCACTTACACTTAATGTTTACATTAAAACTTTCACAGTAATAATGTTCTGAATGTGTACGTTTCATAAATTTAGACCGTTTTGAGCAGTCGTGTTCAAAATAATTGAATGAAATCCATTGAAATTAATACTGGTAATATTCAAATACAATTGATAAAATATTGATAAAATATGCATCAAAATGCTTTTGCTGTAGTTCTTGTACAAAATGTACATTTGAAAGAATTTTGCAATTTTTACATTAATAAAAAGTGGTTAAATGTTGTAATAACACAGTAAAACCTGTTAAAATAAAAAATGTGCACATTCTCTCAATAGAGATGTTACTCATTAATAAATAAAAGTCAAAATTATTTAGTAAAACATTGTAAATCTCATTTTTCATCTTTGACCTAGAGGAATGCAGGTGCTCAAAAATGCAGCTGCTCAAAACTCAATATTTATTTTTTCTAAAATATGTCATGATGAACATTTTAAACCTAGCTTGTACGTATACAAATCTGCATAAAAACGACTTTCTATTTGCTTTTAAACTGTACAAACTTTTTCTTATTTGTCCATTTCTACATTGTCTCCTTCGCTCCATGTCACAGTAAGTTTTGTGAGTTCATTTTAGTCCATCTTCTATCCTGAAAAGTCTGTCTTGCAGAGATGGACTAAAAATAAGCTCTTAAAACGTAATGCTAGATTCTGGAAGATAAATTCTTCAAGCAGTGGTACAAAAGGATGTGGTGCTGGTCCTTCAAGAGTCGCTCTCAACTTATCGGTCCATAAAGCCTATACAAATTAGTCTTCATGTATTTCACAACACTTCAGCATGTTATTCTTATTACGTGAGTGTCATTTTTTACCCAAGCAAAGTCTCCTTATAATTCTGGAGACTCCAGGAAGGTTACACTTCTGGAAAATGGTGGCGCAGGAGACTAAATAGTTCTCGATGGTTTACACCTAACTCTTCACAGTAATTCTGAATTATTTTGCAGGTAACATGGGTCTTTTATTCTCCACCTGTTTCTGTCAGACCCCGCTGACCCAAAGAGCATTTCGCTGACCAATGGTCAGACCTTTACTTTGCAATTTCTGTATTGCATTAGTTTTTAATATTTCTCATGGGGATTTAATATTTGTCGACTTTTCAGTTTAATCTCTTTTTTGGATTATTTCATCTGTAAAAGAAAACCTGCCTAATAATTCTGCACACCTGAATATAAGGAGTTTTTCACTTCCAACCTTCATGGACAATTATATATCACTTATATATAAATACAAAACGAATAGTAGTTATTAAAATAGATGTGGTTTAGAATTGGTAAAATGTGCTTGGAAAAAATCTCTGATCAGAATATCAATGTGTCTAATAATTCTGCACACACTAAGATGTGCTCACTTTAAACAGAGTGCACGTAATCGCGAAATCGAAAGTGAACTGCGAGCGCTCATTCAAATATTATTTCAATAACCCACATACTGATAGCGCGAAAATTATATGCAATATTAGAATGTTTGCGGGAGCAGGACACACGTTGCGGGAGTGGGCAGTAAAGGTCAGAATCTCAGCGAGAGCGGGCGTAAGAAAACCCGCGCAGGACTCTAGCTGCGCATCAACACACACGCTAAGTTTTTTCACGCTACCCCATCTCCACCACAATCATGGTAACATATATGGCACATATAGGACCATTTTGAAATAAACTAAACAAAACCATAAACAAAATGTATTTCTAATTTAATTCAAGCACTTTCAAGGACCTATGTTTGTTTTCAAGTTCTTTCCAGGCCTTGAATCCATATGTCTGTCTGTAACACTGTACTCAACATAACCCAGTATGACTTTTTTCTGTGGTATTTAGAAGAAAATGCTTTTAAGATTGCAAGCAAACAATCAGGTTTGGTTACCATTGACTTGTCTTCTTTGAAAAAATAATAAAATCCTCCCTGGTATTTATAATATGTGTGAAGAATTGATGACTCTGATGATTCTTGTGTAAGCTATCCCTTTAACTCAGCACAACTTCCAAAATAACTTTATCACATTTACAATCAAGAATAATTAGCAGTAGCAGTTGACGTGCATTGAGCTAAACTCTAGGAGAAAGAGAAAGTACAAAGTAGGGAGGTGGTTAAGGGTTATGAGTCACAATGCAGAACTCATGTGACCACCCACCCCCACACACACACACACACACACACACATTATAGCCATCAATCAAAAAATCATATACGATTAATAGCAGGCTTAATCAAGCTATGATTACTTATTAGATTTCCCTGTTAAGCCTACTAGAATGGGTTGATATGGGTAACTTAGATAACTACAGATTCAAGGGCCTATCACTTCTCTATCTGGCAGGATACAGGGTCTATGATGATTAGAATGTAAACCACTGTTTGAATCTAACGAATAACCTCACAAAATAAATAAATACAATACATATAAGTTACAACGAACGTAATATTTTAGTTATTTTGAATATACTTAAAATTATTAATATAGTTTTAAATGTAAGCAGTCCTCTACCTCGATGCTATTCAAATACATTCAATCGGCAGCCAATCCAAACGAGGTAGCGCTGAAATCTCGTTTTCCTTAAAAACCGCGAGAGCTTAGTACGGCCTTTCTCCAAGAGCTGCTGGCGTGGAGAGTGTACACAATCAGGTAGAATTCAACATGTTTTGCGTAATCGACAAGCTATTTTAAGTGTCGAAAACGAGTGGTAATATATAAAAGCTTGTTCATATTAACGGTTATATGTGTTTGTTATTACGGACATTTTTAAATCTGTTGTGATCTCATCTCCAGCGGCACAGGCTTCAATGTTATGATACAGGCCTTTATAATTAGCGCTTCCGGTTATCACAGGCGAAAATGTAATATTGCTTGATTTCCATAACATTATTCATTTATATATTCGCACTTTGTATTAGCTGACTCGTTATCGATTTCTATAGCTTATTGTATTAGTGCCATAGTCTTTCTTTTACTAATATCTTTAAAAAGTAAACGTAATATAATGTTTTTATAACGTTACACACAAACATATATATGCATGCATGTGTGCGTATTTTTTATTAGATATAATTTTTATGTATATTTTGCCAATGTAGAACACTTCATGATGAGTTATGCTGAAAAGCCAGAGGACATAACACGAGAGGAGTGGATGGAAAAGCTAAATAATGTTCATATTCAGCGGGCAGACATGAATCGGCTCATTATGAATTATTTGGTGACAGGTAGGTGATCAACTGACCACTTATTTTTCACCTTCCGTTGCAGCTTTAATACAACTGTCAGAAGATCTATATAATAATTTAGGTTTTTGTTATTCATTTACATAGAGGGGTTTAAAGAGGCAGCTGAGAAGTTCAGGATGGAATCGGGCATTGAACCAAGTGTTGATCTGGACTCTCTGGATGAAAGGATCAAAATTAGGGAGATGGTGCTGAAGGGACAAATTCAAGAGGCCATTGCACTGATAAACAGTCTGCATCCTGAGCTGCTGGACACTAACCGATATCTGTACTTTCATCTTCAGGTAAAGCAGGTTATCTTCATATGTTTGAGGGCTGTATTTTGACATCAAAAGCCACCCTACAAATGTATATTAATGTCATTGCATAGAATAGATAACATATCAGACAAATTGTCATCTGCCAACAAATGAGACCGTTTTGTACTACAACTGTAGTTCATCACACTATCTGTGGATGTATTCCACTAATATTTGAAAATAAAAGCGTACAGATACTTCCATTTTAAAAGGAGATCTATTGCTTTATCGTTTAGAACCTAACAAACCAACTCAAACGTTTTATCTAACAACATTAAATGTGGCTTAAGTTCAAATACCTCTTGGGCCCACTCTAAGCTGTGCACTGTTGGACTTTTATTTTGTAAACTGGTTGTTAACCTTAATAGTAAATATTTATATTATATAAAAAAAGTTGTACTGTTCCACAGTGACTCAAACTGTCAACTGTCTGATGCTGAATCATAAGGGAATTATCTGCTTTCCTCCTTTAGCAACAACACCTGATAGAGTTGATTCGCCTGCGGGAAACTGAGGCTGCATTGGAGTTTGCACAGACACAGCTGGCTGAACAGGGAGAGGAAAGCCGAGAGTGTCTGACAGAGATGGAGCGCACCCTCGCACTCCTGGCGTTTGATAACCCAGAAGAGTCGCCCTTCGGTGACCTGCTTAACATGATGCAGAGACAGAAGGTAATGTTGGTTGTTCTATCTTATCTTTATAAATAATGCTATTTTTAATATATTAAGTATGGTATAAAATTAACACCTGCCACCAGCCAGTTGTTTTTACATATTGGTAAGGCTGGGTGATATGGACCAAAAAATTATCACGATAATTTTTTTCATATCAGTCGATATTGATAATTATCACGATAAATGTCAAATCTTTATTTCTTTTAAGTTTAAAGCTAGATTTTTGCTCCAGATTGAAAGTTGTAGAAACAAGACCATTAATTTTCCTTAAAATAAATAGAAAATGTATTTCTTAGTTTCTGCATATTCTAATGAATGATATTGTTTCAAATTAAGAAAGGTTTGAGTTGCCTCATAATATTAATAATATCCCTTTTTTGTCTCTTAGAAATGCACATTTGATAGTAGCTTGAGTTAGGATGCAGAGATACATTTATGTTCATTATTAAAATCAGTAACATCTGTACATCAGTAGCAACCTCAGTTTTATATGGTCAAATTAAGCATTGGTTCCCCATAGTCGCATACATTTAAATCATGATAAACAGTTAAAACCACACATATAGCACCTCGATAATATGGTAAAAATATAAATATTTGGTTTTTAGGCAGCCTATTTGTATGAAAAACAGTCTAAAAACATTCAGTATAAATACACACATGCTATAGCTGCCTTTACTCCTGTAATACAATTCAATGTGAATATCCCACATTTCTGCCACAATACCATGGTGCAGTGAGTGTTACTACAGTAAATCTATTGTAAATAATGGCGATGTGTAGATTGAAAAGCCTTCTGACTGTCTCGTTCACACAGTGTTTCTCCTGTTCGGCTTGAATTCAAGTGTTTCACACTGACTGGATCTCACAGCAATGCTTAGTGTTCACGTGACCGAGTAAACGCATCTGCTCCGAGAAACGTCCATGTGATGTGATTCAAATGAGTCGCACGGTTTCTTTCTGCTTTTGGTGCATAAACATTATATCGTATACTTCTCAAACTCTTCATATTGTTTTATCGAGTAAATTTATATTGCGATAATTATCGTTATTGAAATATCACCCATCCCTACATATTGGCATTGTCATTTTGATCCCATTTTGGATTGACTTTTATATATATATAAAAAAGCTTTTTATGGCTATTCCAGCCCTGCAGGACATCAAAGTTCACTTTCAAGGCCAGTACAGTGTGAGGGCAGCAAACTATTTGTTTTACTTAAAGAGGCCATGTTTGTTCAGTATAGAGAAATATATTTTACATATTTGATTAGGCTATGCAACTATTTAAAAGTTTGCAGTCTGTAACATTTTTTGCCTCTATATCCACCAAGGCTATATTTGGTTGCTCAATAATGTAGTAAAACAGTAATATTGTAAAATAGTTGTATAATTTAAAAAGTTATTAACGTAATATTTTTAGAAAGACAATGATACATTATTTTCAGGATTCTTTGATGAATATTTCGGTGTTAATTTGGAATAGAAATATTTTGTAACAATGAAAAGTATTTTGCTGTAATTTAATTATTTATCAATTTAATATATTCTGGATAATGTAAGTCTTAAGACATGTAAGTCACTTTGGATAAAAGCATCTGCTAAATGACTAAATAAATAAAGGATTAATTTATTTTATTTAAAAAAAACTTACAGACCCCAAACCTTTGAACAGTAGTGTACTTTGGCCACTAAGCAAAAAAGTCAATATTAAGTTAAGTCAATGTGAAATTGATCCCTTATACTTAATGTACATTCCCAGTGTTAATGGTAACGATTCTTCAGTTCATATACAGTGCCCTCCATAAGTGTTGGAACAGTGAAGACAAAATTGCTCTGTTGGCTCATTCATCTTTTAATCATATTTGTAAATATGTTGACTCCACAGCCAACAGAGCAATTTTGTCTTTACTGTTCCAATACTTTTGGAGGGCACTATATATATTGCAGAATAATAGCAACTGAATATAGTTCATTTGAACGACAGCTGCTGATATTGGAGACTAGTAGTCCAGTTGCTATTGTTATTATTTATAGGCCTCCAAGAGTACAGAATGACTTTAATGAATTTGGGGACTTTCTAGGAGGTTTGTTTTCAAAATTTGATAAACTGCTTATTTTAGGAGGTTTTAATATTAATGTGTGCTGCCCAGAAAATGTAATGATGAAGGATTTTTAAAATTAAATTTATTGTTTTGATTTAACCCAATTAGTTAATGGTCCGACTCATATGTACGGCCATGTTTTAGACCTGGTATTTACACATGGGCTTCTTACCGAAGATTTAGAATTATACTACCATGATCAAAAACCTATATTGTTTAATATTCCTGTTTTATGCTGTTCTGTTTACCCTGTCGAATCTCTGCAATGCCTTCGTAGTTTTTCTTCTACGACTGGTACAGAATTTGTTACCGGGTTTACTGTTCTTCAGGATATGGATGTTGATGAGCATTTACATTGGTTGCATTCAGCCTGTAAACATGTGTTAGATATACAGGTATATCTAAAAAAAATTAGAATATCATGAAAAAGGTCAATATTTTTTGTCACTCATTTCAGAAAGTGAAACCCATATATTATATAGTTTCATTAGACATAGTGAAATATTTCAAGCCTTTATTTCTTGACATTTGGATGATTATGGCTTACAGATAATGAAAACCCCAAATTCAATGTCTCAGAAAATTAGAATATTACATAAGATCAATAAAAAGCATATTTTAAACAGAAATGTCAGGCTTCTGAAAATTGTTAATTTTTATGCACTCAATACTTGGTTGAGCCTCTTTTTGCATGAATTACTGCATCAATGCGGTGTGGCATGGAGGTGATCAGTCTGTGGCACTGCTCAGCTGTAATGGATGCCCAGGTTGCTTTGATAGCGGCCTTCAGCTCATCTGCATTGTTGGGTCTGGTGTCTCTCATCTTCCTCTTGACAATACTCCATAGATTCTCTATGGCAGGGGTATTCAACTAAAATGTACAGAGGTCCAGTTAGAGACAATTTCTTGAAGCAAAGGTCCGGAAAATCATAATGTCTTACTATTTAGTATGATATTTTATATATTTATAAGTAGCCTAGTTGTTATTTCAGCATCTGAATGTAATAAACACCTGCCTGCCTAATCAAATTAATTCAGAACAATTCAAAAACTTGTTGACAATATTTATTGTCATGTTACATAGAACTGAACATATATGTATGACTGTAGATATGTATGTTTTTCATTAACAAAATAAAAGTAGGGCTGTATTTCAAAATAAGAGAAAATAAATAAATATGAAAATTGTGTATGTTCAAATAAAGTGCTTAACTTCAGACAAATAAAATAAAGGGAGGAAAAGCTTGAATTTCTAATTTTCTGTTTTACATCTTGACTCAACAATCGCAACCATTTTACAAATAATTAATCTCAACACATCTTAACAATTGAACAGTTTTAGAATATAACCAGTTTCTACCGCTCTTATATCCCACTCCTCCGCTTTTGGAGAACGCATTTGTTCCTTATTTTTATCTCCCTCTTACTCGTCAGTCGTCTGTATCTCTCCTTTTGTTTTCTACATGTATCGCTATCTTTCTATCGTCTTTTCATGTGTTACTAGCCGCGAACTCTCTCATCTGTCTGCACTCTGTCGAGTCGCAATATTTACCAGACTTGATTGGCTGAGTGGTATCACGTGGGATGGCTTAACCGCATGCAATTGGTCTGTGCGTTTCCATTACCACTACAGTAAAGATTACAAAAGCTGCGCGGTTGAAATAGAAGCGCCCGTCAGGTTTTAGATCATAACCTTATATTTTGGCTGTAGGTCCGGGTCCGTGTGGGATGGCTTTTGTCCGGACCCGGACCGCGGTCCGCCTGTTAGTGACCTATGCTCTATGGGGTACAGATCAGGTGAGTTTGCTGGCCAATCAAGCACAGTAACACCATGGTTATTGAACCAGCTTTTGGTACCTTTGACAGTGTGGGCAGGTGTCATGTCCTGCTGGAAAATTAAATCGGCATCGCCGTAAAGCTTGTCAGCAGAACGAAGCATGAAGTGCTCTAAAATTTCCTGGTAGATGGCTGTGGACAAACACCAGCAGATGACATTGCAGCCTAAATCATCACTGACTGTGGAAACTTCACACTGGACTTCACGCAACGTGGATTCTGTGCCTCTCCACTCTTCCTCCTGACTCTGGGACCTTGGTTTCCAAATGAAATGCAAAATTTACTTTCTTCTGAAAAGAGGACTTTGGACCACTGGGCATCAGTCCAGTTATTTTTCTTCTTAGCCCAGGTAAGATGCTTCTGACGATGTTTCTGTTTCAGAAGGGGCTTGGTAGCCCTTTTCCTGAAGATGTCGAGCGTGGTGACTCTTGATGCACTGACTCCAGCTTCAGTTCACTCCTTGTGAAGCTCTCCCAAGTGTTTTAATTGGCTTTGCTTGACAGTATTCTCAAGCTTGCGGTCATCCCTGTTGCTTGTGCACATTTTCCTACCCAATTTCTTTCTTCCAGTCAACTTTGCTTTTAATATGCACCCCTTTCAGTAATGACCCTCTGTGACTTACCCTCTTGGAGGGTGTCAATGATCGTCTTCTGGACCATTGCCAAGTCAGCAATGTTCCCCATTATTGTGGTTTCAAAGAACAAGAGATGCCCACAATTTATACTGTATGGATGGTCATTTATTGAAACTCAAATGAAAATATTCTAATATTTTGAGAAACTGATTTTTTACTTTCTTTAGCTATAAGCTCTAATCATCAAAGTTAAAACACAAAAAAAACGTTTGAAGGGTTTTACTTTACATGTAATGAATCTAAAATCTAAAAAAGTTTCACTTTTTGAAAAGTTACAAGAAAAAACTTTCACCATATTCTAATTTCTAATTCTTATTTTTTTTTTATTAAGAAATTTGATCGGGGAAGTTTATTAGTCAGGTTTTAGGAAGTATCATTCTAACGAGACAGCCCTTTTAAAAGTTTTTTATGTTTTATTGATGACTGTGAATCCTGGGGATTCAGCCGTGTTTTATTAGATCTAACTGCAGCCTTTGATACAATAGATCTCACAGTGCTGCTTTCGTGGCTAGAAGAGTATGTGGGGATTCAAGGAAAGGCTTTAAATTGGTTTAAGTCATATTTGACTGATAGAAGCATGGCAGTGAGATTTGGCGCATATACATCTAGCTCGACATCGCTTATATGTGGTGTGCCTCAAGGCTCTATTCTGGCCCCTACACTTTTTCACTGTATATGTTTCCGTTAGGAGACCTATTTAAGAAGTATGACGTAGCGTTTAATTGCTACGCGGATGACTTGCAAGCATATTTATTTACCATTTAACAAATGGAAATAGTTTAGAACACCTTATGTCGTGCCTCTCTGATTTAAAAACATGGCTGACCTCTAATTTTTTATATCTCAATCAGAACAAAACAGAGGTTGTAGTTCGGCCCCTGAGGAGCCAGGGATGTAGCAGAGTAAAATTTTGGCCCATTGGCCTTGTTTGTCAAAGAACACTTTAAAAACTTGAGTGTTTATATTGATGGCTCTTTGAAGATGAGCAGTCAGATCAGTCATGTGGTAAAATAAAATAAATTCATTTGAGAAATCTGGCCAAGATGAAATCATGTTTGACATTCAAGAGTCTTGAAATTGCAATTCATGCTCTTATATCATCAAGACTTGATTATTGTAATTTGTTATACAAGGGTATTAGTAAAGCATCTATCATAAGGCTGCAGAAGGTTAAAAATGCTGCCTCAAGTCTGTTAATGAATATTAAAAAACGTGAACACCTTACTCCATCTTTGATTTCTCTACGCTGGCTTCTGGCTACTGGATTGATTTTAAGCTTCCTTTATTAGTGTATAAATCTTTGCATGGCCTTGCACCCACTTATCTATCAGAGCTGTTAATTGAGCATCAGAGTGGAAGAACATGGAGAGCAACAACTTAAATGTACTTGAAGTTCCAAGGACTAAGTTGAGCCAGAAAAGGGATTGTGCGTTTGCGGCAGTAGCACCATGACTTTGGAATAGTTTACCTTTATATGTCAGGGATGTTGACTCTGTACATACTTTTAAGGTACAGCTAAAGACATATTTGTTTACCATGGTGTATTCTTCTCGCTGATAATTTATTATTATTATTCTTTAAGAGATGTTTTTGTATATTATAATCTGTATATTGAGATGATGTAAAGTACATTGGTCAGCATGTTTTAATAGTGCTATACAAATGAAATTGAAAAAAAATGTCTGTCTGTACTCAATGTAATAACTTGGCTTTCTGAAATGTCTTTTCATTGATGTCACTCCACCTACCCCCACATTTAATTTGATGTAAATCTTGGCAATTGTAGAGGGTAATGAAGGGCGTCATTCATTCAGTCTGCCAGTAATTGACAGCATGTGGTCTTCTATAACAGGTGTGGAGCGAGGTAAACCAGGCGGTGCTGGACTATGAAAACAGGGAGTCGACACCGAAACTTGCCAAACTCCTCAAACTGCTGCTGTGGGCTCAGAACGAGCTGGACCAGAAGAAAGTCAAGTACCCCAAAATGACAGATCTTAGCAAAGGCACCATTGAGGACCCCAAGTGAAAACGAACCGGCATCTCTATGCTTGCATTTTGCAGGGGGAACAAAATGGACACTTTCCCTTTCCTTAACTATTTATACTCAGTGACTGACACTCAAACATCCTTTTATCAACCTTTTGTTTGTTTACTTGTTGCTTATCAGAGACTTTGCATTAAATGGACTGTGGAATTGAGATTAAGATTTAAGGGTGACTTCTAGCCAAAATGGAAACACTTTTTATCGCAGGTGGATTTTTGTTACCACAATGTTTAACTTGCTGAGCTGAATTGATTGCAATTTAGCCATTTTGTTTTTGCAGAGGATTATTATCTATTTTGTCAGTGAATGTTCAGAAAGTCTAGTTGATGACCGAACCACACTATTTAGATTTCACTTTAACTATTTGACTGTGTCCACTGATGTGAGGTACCTACGGTGCAACAGTGGTGTCATCAAGGACAGTGGATTGATTGTACCAATGCGGAGAACGAGTTTTGTGTGCTTTCACAACTTTAATTTTCAGTGCACGGGTATACATTTTGTATGCGTGTTAAAGGGCCCTGTCAAAGAAAATCTGCCCTTTTTCAAGTACTAATGTTATTGCATTATAACGTTATAAAGTCATGTGACATTGTTTTCTACTGTACATTGTCATAGTATTCCTGCTTACATTGACATTCAGTTGTGATTTATAGATACTACAGAGATCAAATTGTAAGCTTCTGAAATCAGATGCTTTACATGGGTATTAAATAATCTTTTTTTAAATCCAAATTCTAAATGGCTGCTGTTGTTGAATGTACAGTAAAATACTTATGCTGTGAGGCCCAATTAAATGTTGCAGACAGTGTTTTTTTACCTAATCAAACTGGAAAATGAAAGCCCCGCCTTGGCTCTCTTATGACTGATTATGATAATTGTTTCGTTGGTAGATAAAGAAATTTCACTTCAAATGAGTCCGAATAAGAACATGTTAACTTGGACTTGTAAGACTCTGTAAAATCTATTTCTGGGGCAGTGCACTCTTGTCCTTAGAGGTGACTATTCTTTTCTTGTGTATAATGTAGCGAAATTCGATTATTGAACATATTGTTCTTTTGAGTCGGATCATTTTCATATTAATTTTCAATTAATCAGATGATCCAGTTCACAAAGCGAATTTGAGAGAGTTGTTCGCTATTTAACTGTTACCTATTAATAATAACGACAATTTTCTTTATCAGGCATATCTGACTTATAAAAAGTTGAATAATTTGATTTAGCTGGAGTGAATTAAGAGTTTACTGATGGAGTGAAAATAAATAGCTTAGTAGAAATATCACTTGATTCCTTTGACTGACTTTCTATCAACATGCATACGAAGTTTAAATAAACACAAGTTAATTTAAAAGTACAAAACGTTTTCAGGCAAGAATTGTAAAACGTTGTTTATAGTGAAAGCAAATTATATTTACGTTCTAAAGTTTGTTTTATGAGCTGGAACATGACTGCAGCAAACTGAACTGGGACGCATTAATACACGATTATACGTATAATAAACACCACCATAAAACTACACAATCTTATTTGAACGTTTATAGCATTTAAGCCGCTGGACCACCCACATAATGACGAAATTGACGTAAAATAATAAGGGAATGGTTGGTGAGCCGTTTTCAAACGAATCGTTCAAAAGAATCGACTCGCGCACACGAGTCGGACTTCACTTCACTACATCTGTGTGTGTATTTGTAATAACTTCGCTACCGTTAGTGATGCTTCGTCTGCTTAACCCGTTATTTAAAATATCTGTATAGGTTCTCAATTTCACATTCAGTTTTTTTTTGTCGAAGGCGAAACCATGCCTGAATGTATATTGTTATGAGTGGAAGGGGCTGAGTCACGTTACTTCCTGGTTTGAAGTGAAGTGGTTGGAGGAACTGCGTGGCTGAAAAAAGAAACTGACACGTGGATCATCATCAACACTTCAGGAATCAGGAAAAAGCTGAAATTCCTCCCGCTGCGTTATAGCAGCTGTGAAAGCCCGGTCATTACTGCCAGTCGCCAGTGCGCAATGGCTGCAGTAGAGATTATATAAAGAGATGCTTCCGCGAAGAAACTGGAATAGAAACAGATTTTTTCATTGCTTTGCTTTTTTGCCTGTCACGCTCGCACAGACTGACCCGAGAGGATACCAGAGCGGATAGTCACAAACGGATATATCTGTCGTTGAATGGCAATTCTACAAAAACATGGAAAGAACTCTTGTCCAGATTTGGCCAGTATTAAGGAAAAGCCCGAAGATAATATCGGACAAGCTGGATCCCCGAAGAAGTGTTCAGAGTCGAGTCAGAACTGGACAAGGTGAGACCTCTAAATCATGTTTATTAAACGAATACATATTAAGGTAGTGCAAATAAATACAGTATTATGATAAAGTAAAGTATATTAATACACTATACAACAAAAGTATATCAATATGATGTACATAAATGCACTTTATTCTAGGACACACAAGTGTCACGTTTCATGTTTTAATTTATTTTGGCAGCAAATTGTTAATGGTCAAAATGATTTTAATATTTTCATGTCAGTTTTTCAAATATATAGGCTAGTTATATCTCTATTTTTCCAGTTATTTAGTTTTGAAACATTTTATAACTAGCTTTGTGAACAGTTTAATTCAAAAAGCTAAAAAACTAAGCATGCATTAGTATTAAATTTCAAATTAAATTAATTGTATTTTACATATTATACATACAATCTATGAGTGCTCGGTCACCATTTCTTCTAAACCAGAGGATTGAAGTAAACTTTGTGAAACTTTGTACTATTTAGGTCATCTCTTATTCAAAAGGTTAATTAACTAAGTGCATCAGCATTAGTCAATGCATCTGAAGCAAATTAACCTAGATATACCAGTTAGAAATGTAATTCATGTGCTATGGCTTGTAATAACTTCTCATATGAATCTTGATTGGTGTAAAGATAGGAGGGGGGGATAAACCTTGCATGCTATGGTTGTATTTGTCTATCTGCAGGCCAGTAGCAAGGATATGGACGGTGGTGCTGTTGCTGGGGACGTGCCTGCTGTACTGTGCCCGTGTGGCCATGCCTATCTGTGCAGTGAGCATGGCAGAGCGCTTCAGCTGGTCCAAGAGTGAGACGGGCATGGTGCTGGGCAGCTTCTTCTGGGGCTACTGCTTCACTCAGGTCCTTGGAGGCTACGTCAGTGACAGGTTAGTAATGAAATGTCATTAAAAAAAGATATCTATATAGTGAAGCTTTCCTGAGTTCTGTCAGGCTCTTACATTTGTAATGAGTTAATATTTAAAAGAACATAAATAATTGTAAGTATAGTTGGGCAACAGTTAGTAGGTCACAAATTAATGTTGAATGACTCACTTTCTCGCCATTAATAGTAACACAGCATTTATTTTAACTGAATCATAACGCATAAAGGTAAACGGTGCATTCATTTCTATTCCAATATTAGGTTAATATGACGTCAGTCTTTGTTTTAGAGGTGGGACTCTATTTTGAAACATCACAGTAGTCGGATGTCAAACATGCTTTAAATATTTGTTGAACAGGTTGTGGGTGATATGGCATCTAGCTTTGGTGTTTACTTTGGTTACACTGTCAAACGCCAGCAGTGGATGTGTGTCCTATATTAGATGTAGTTTAGCTTTTTTGATTGTAATTTTATTATTATTTCACATTCAAGTGATAGTAAAGAATTGACTGCAGGTGAGTTCATAATGATTCTCATGTGAGCTAAAATAAAGTCATTTTACAGAACTCCAATTCTAGTGGCCACCAGAGAGCCACAGCCTGCTCTGAAATAGGACCTAACATGATTAAGTAGGCAATGCAAATGAAGCTTGCAATGAATCGCTTGTCTGCATTGGTCCCATGCTGCAGAGCTAAGGACTGAAACAGCGGAACAAAGTTTTTCACGTTTTCGAGCCCTGTGGAATGTCTGGTTTGCTGGAAAAATGCTCCAAAGTATATTCAAATACGATAACTCATGTTTGGATTTGATGTGGTATTCATAAATGCCTCTTTATTTGTTTTTGTTGATTTGTTTAGGGTGGGAGGAGAGAAAGTGTTGCTGTTGTCAGCGGCAGCATGGGGAGCAATGACCGCCTTCACGCCAATCTTAGCCCATTTCTGCTCCCAGCCCATCGTCGCCATGACCATCTCCCGCTTCCTCATGGGCTTGCTGCAGGGTGAGCGATTGCACCCTCACAAAACCAGCTGAACTTAACTGTCCTTAACTGCTTATATGCTTTCATACTGTATTGATCGTTTACTTTCTCAGATCTAATGATACTGAATTGCAATAATAGTTTAAGCATGGAGAAAGTTACAAAACAGTATTCAGCTGTTCTCAGTGTTTTTCTAAATGGGGCTGTAGTTTGTGGAAAACTGCAGAAAAGACTGAAGAAAAGTGTGGTTTGGGGAATCTTGTTTAATAAATCATTGCTTTCAGATTTCTAGCAAATTGTCAAATGTTCCCTCCTGCAAACTGTGACCCTTTTTATGAGAACAGGTCATTTGCTGTGCAGCAGAGCATAATTGTTCTGTGGTTGGCAAAGCGTTGAAATCTAACCACTATCATGCTCTGCCTTGCAAGTTAATCACACTCTGTCATTGTACTGCTATTGTATTCTCTTAAAACTAGTGAAATGGGTCTGTACAAAGACAATGGGCTGCTCTAAAATATACCATTTCAATTAAGGGTTTGACTTCGATTCCTTTGCCAGCATAGACGGAGCCACAGTTAAGTTTTTTTTTGTTACAAAGTATTTAAGTTTGTTAAAAGTAATTAATGGCGGCATCTTGTCTTCTGCTATTAATCAGAATAATCTTTAAGCTTTACATCAGAATTATGAGATGGGTAAAAAACGTAATATTACAATACAGTACTTACAAATTGCAATACACAATCTACAGTACAGGATAAAAAAGAAAGTGAATAATGTGCGAGGATGCCCAAAATATTATTTATCAACCAGTTTTTTACTTCTAAAAATAAATATTTATTTATTTATAAGTGAATAAATGTTAACTTAAAAATAAATATTTAATAAAATAAATAAATCAATATAGTAACCATTAAATAATTAATTGAAAACGATAGTTTTTTGTAAGATATTTTACTTTGTGTTTTATTTCAAACCGAGGTGGCATAGATTTATTATATTGACTGTTTGTGTGTTATTAGTCATAATATGAAAACTGTAATAATCCACTAATGGCTATGCACTGAAAGAGTGTTTGTTCTGCTGTTATCCTGTGGCGCTCAGGTGTTCACTACCCGTCTCTGGCCAGTCTGTGCTCTCAGAAGGTTGTGGAGAGTGAGCGGGGCTTCCTCATGAGCACCGTAGGAAGCGGCTCATACCTGGGGTCTGTGTCTGCTTTCTCTGTTACATTTGGAAATGTAACGGATGTGTTTCAGATTGAATTTGTGTAACTGTGGATGTGTGTGTAGGACTCTGGTGATAGGAGGCATAGGCTCTCTGATGCTGGACTTGTATGGCTGGGAGAGTGTGTTCTACGTCTCTGGGCTTCTGTCTGTGTTGTGGGCGTACTGCATGTGGAAGTATCTGCTCAAAGGAGAAGGTATGTACAGAATATCCACCTTATTTTTTCCCATAAGTGGTCAGTCGTGGCCATTTGTAAAATGAATGTGTCTGGCTTTTGGTGTCATCCACTTCCAGCTATTATTTAACTATACAAATCTGCCCGTTTTGCTGCTTGATATTGCAAATTGGTTTGTCTCACCATATTATTTTAATGTATTATCTTAATTATGAACACACTGGCTTGTAGTGCAAACAGTTTTACCACATATATATATTTCAGTGTTAATTAACAAGTATTTGAGGTGCAGTAGATGTATATTTATACACTCTGTGCAGAACAGAGACTGTAGCTGTGCTGTTATTCCTTCCTTAACAGGTGTTCAACTGTTTGTTTAAAAACTGATTGTGCTTGTGTTTGTCAGGTCCCATCATCACACTGGAGTCTCTGGGCAGCGCTGGGACCCAGTCCAAACTAACCAAGAGAAACTGGCTGCGTCTCCTCAGACAGCCAGCTGTGTGGTGAGATTAGCACCTGAATACTGAGAGTGTGTGTGTGTGTGTGTGAGAGAGAGAGAGCACGGATGCTGAACAAAGGGTCTTTATAGAGCTCCCATAAAAGCCTGATTCACATCCGTTCCGTGTCTGTCTATATATAGAGCACTCAGAAACAGTACCACAGTATTCTGTCCCGTCAGCTAAACATGGCACAGTGTTTCTGACTGCACGCATGACGTGGATGTTTTTTGTAACATTTTGGTTTAAGAATTACATTAATGTATAAGGAAAAGTAAATAATAATTATAAAAAGATTTAAAAGTAGATAATAAGGAAAGGAAAAGTAGGTAATAATTATAAAAAGTATTAAAAGTGCTGTTTATGCTTGAGTGTGCTTGACAGGGAGTGCTCTATTTGATTCAAGGATTCGAGATTGTATTCGTCACATACACAATTATACAGAATATAACCAGCAGTGAAATGTAAGCTGTACTGTTGTTACTAATGTTGGTATTGTAGCAGAAGAGTGCTGCAGTGATGATGTATTTTGTCAATAGAAGTAAAAAGCTAAATGTCAGCAAACTATACTAAGGTCACATGACTTAAACGCTACCATCACTAAGCTTCTGACAACTCTTTCAGTCGTTATGTAAAAAGCATTTTTCTGAAAGCTTGAGTTACAGTAATTAGCAAGTGTGCAAGTATAAACACAAGAATGCCGACTAATGAAAAGTGTTTTGTTTGGTTTGAAGATGTCCCAGACATCCTCTGTAATCCCATTTAGCCACTTGTTTCAAGATGAGTAAAAGTAAAAAAGAAAAGAGTCAAAAGCAGGTAGTACTGGTGTATTTTATGTTGTAGAATGAAACATGACCACAGACCTTGTTTCAGGCATTTAACCAAAAACGTATTGACTTGAGGATGATGGAACCTTAAGTGCTAAAATATTAACTTGTTTCCTGTAATCCTGGCAACACTCTATGCTACAATAATAACATTAGTAACAACAGTTACTCTCTCAGTACACGCAAGCGTAATCAACATGATTAAATCATATATGATAAACACGTTTTCTTGCATTCTTAAATTACCCACATGCATTTTTTAAATACAAACTTTGTATTTTTATATTAATTATACTATATCAATCCTGTACATTGACACTGGTGTGGATCCAGCATCGTGCAAATAATGCAAGCATTATTGTTAACTAATGCTATTGTAGAAATGTACTATTTAGTCTTGATTTATTCAAAAAGCAAAAGTCTCTAGATATGGGGGCTTCCCATTCTCATTTTCGCAAATTTTAGTATTTGGTCGAGTGATCACACAATGGCGGTACCCATATGAGATGACCTTATCTCCATTAAAGAGATGTAAAACAAAACCACTTTTATTAGCCAATTAATAGTAGAGTCTTAATCTACATAATTATAAACATTTGTCTAAACTACAATATATTTATAAAAAAGGGGAAATGAATGAGATAATGATCATTCAGAAATGAATTAAAGTACATTTACCTGCAGTGTCTTCTGTCTGACAGCCTGTGTTGGTGACATTGATTTCTAATGTGTTCTAAACGCTCTTGTCTGAATTTCAGCGCCGTTATTATTACACACTTGTGCACCGCTAGCACCTTCTTCACACTGCTGTCATGGCTGCCAACGTATTTCAAGGACACCTTCCCTGATGCCAAGGTAAACCAAACTATGCTTTTTCAAACAGCGTGTGAGAACATCTGTGTCAAAGCAAAAGAATATCAGTCTGTATACTGAGATTTCTCTGTATTCTATGTCTCCAATAATTATTTCTGAGAAAGAGAGAGCTGGTCATGTTAGTATGATGCTGTTGTGGTTGAACTCCAGCAGGGGGCTCCACATCACATCACATCAGAGTGTGTGTTTGATTCCTATCCACAAAAGTGTATATCACATGCATTTGACTCACCTATTGTTCATTGCCTGTTCCTGTGTGCGTCTGCATGTGTGTTTTCTCAGGGTTGGGTGTTTAACGTGATCCCATGGTTTGTGGCCATCCCTTCTTCCCTGTTTAGTGGCTGCCTTTCAGACCATCTAATCAGTCAGGGTACGAAACCACACATACTGCACAAATACACTCACCATTTCTCGTTCAAAAATATGAGTTCCTCATGTTCATGTCTTTTTGGTAGACAATAGAAAGGCAATACAATATTCTCTGTTCCTTAGTGTCTACGGCCACACTCTGTAATCATTGTTCTGTCGTGACTTTGCTCTTTCCCACCAATGTTATGAGTCTGTTTGAGTTTTACGCTGTTGTAAATGTCAAGTCTACATGATTGTAATTGACTTCTAGAACTGTTAAATATTCCTCAGCTGGCACACTAATGCTCTCGCTCCTTTCTTTGTTTTTTAAAGGTTTTGACACTACGTCAGTGAGAAAACTCATGCAGGTATGTTTGAAATATACACACTCTTTTGCTCACCGAGGCGACATTAATTTGATCAAAATTATTTTCTACTTGAATATATTTTAAAATGTCATTTATTCCTGTGATCAAAGCTGAATTTTCAGCATCATTACTCCAGTCTTTGGTGTCACATGATCCATCAGAAATCATTCTAAATGCCGATTTGCTGCTCAAGAAACATTTCTTATTGTTATCAATGTTGAAAATGTTTTTTGATTGATAGAAATTTGAAATCAGCAACATTTATTTAAACAATTTTGTAACAATAAATGTCTTTACTGTCACTTTTGATCTATGTAATGCATCCTTGCTTAATAATAAAATTAGTAATTTCTTTCAAAAGCTGTGTATATCATATGTATTATTGTGTTTTTCAGTTCTTCTCTATGGGTGTCTCCAGTGTGTTTACTCTGTTGCTGTGTGGGACCACTACCTTCCCCACAGCTGTGGCTTTCGTGTCTGCTACTATGGGCCTCACCACATTCAGTCACAGGTAATGTCACTCACTGCTTACACACGCATTAAAAAAACATGCAAACAAACGCGTGCTAGTGACCGCAAGGTCAAGGCTTGATTTCCAGGTCATGCAAGCTCTGATAAGATTTATATAAAAGTGTCTACCGAATGCATGAATGTAAATGTGATTGTGTCTCTCTAGTGGGGTTTCAGTGAATGTTCAGGATCTCGCTCCATCCTGTGCGGGGGCTCTTTTTGGTATGCAGCATTTTCTCTACTTTAACCCAAACTGTGATTATATACGTAAGGCTAACTGTATTAGCTTTCACACCAGTGGACAATAACATAATGTTTATTAGAAGTGCATGCATCAGAAGGAAGGTTTTTTAATTGGCTATCAATGCTTTAAAGGGGTCATATGATGCGGTTTCAAGTTTTCTTTTCTCTTTGGAGTGTTACAAGCTGTTTGTATATAGATGATATCCCAAAAATTGCAAAAACTAAAGTCTCAAACCCAAAGAGATATTCTTTATAAAAGTTAAGACTCTTCCACGCCCCTAAATACCTAATTTAAACCCGCCCCACATGTCTACATGTCTTTGCACAATGCCACCCAAATGTTCACGCAAAGAAAGAATGCGTGGTTTCAGTAAGCACAGTAGGGGTCGACTGATATGTTTTTCAGGGCCGATACCGATTATTAAAGACCAAGTAGACCGAGAACCGATATATGTCTGGTGTAAAAATGAAAATTAATGTCAAAATTAAGAATAACAAGGGCTCTGATTAAAAACTGCCTTCCCTGGTGTTGGTTGCACTTATTCTTGTCTTCCTCCGTGAATCCATCTTCAATAAGAGCAATATAAAGAGAGAGTTAAAAGTGGGGCCACTGTATGCTTCATGATTAAGCCCATGAATACTGTACTACAGCTTGGGGAAATGTATTTGGGTTCAATAATTGACATATTAGAAATGTATGTGTAATAGCATAAACTCTCATATTTCTTCATTCATTCGTTTCTGATGACTAAATCATTACCTATAAGAGGCGGCTATTCAATTAATCATCTAATGCACATCAATTGATTAACTTAAAGAAGCAAAATGTATATAACAAGTGTAAATAATTGAATTGTCTTCATAGCTCCATTGTAGAAGTTGTTAAGAAGACCGAAACTACCTATTATAGGCACACTTTGTTCAATAGCCTATTGAAATCAAAATTTTTGTCATCCTAATCTTGTCCTATGCGACATTATCTTAATCTTGGCCTATGTGACCGTAATTTCCATTTAGTTTTAAATTACAGTGCAGTGCAAATGAGTGCAATCTTTTAATCAAATGAGAGTTAAACTCTATTTTTTGGCAAACAAAGGGGTTTACTATTAAAATTAAAACATGGAAGAAATAGCATATTGTGTGCTACCCGATCGCTTTGAGACGTAATGGTTTAATGGATTTGGAGTTTCAAAAAGCTCCGTTGTGCTCTTTGCTCGCTTTCTCTATATAATTTATTTGTTGTTTGAATAGCTGTGGAAATGAAATCATTACAATTAAGAGGCCTAAATGCCTACAATGTTTTTATTAAACTGTGATCACGTTAAATAGAGTTTTGTCATTTTAAAACATTTCATAAGAACATTCAAAAGCATCCCCCCCTGTTTTTTACACAAACCGCACCCTGGTTATTGTCCTTTTTGGTGTGCATAGATTTATTGTAATTTTACAATGTGCAATATGACTGTCTGCTAATTTACAGTACAGAAATATAACAGTCAGTCTTTTCTTTTCTAAATCTGTAATGTGTTTTTATAGGAGTAATGAATACCTGTGGAGCATTTACTGGTAAGAATAGTATAAAACATTGCTATTTTATAAATGTAAATTTGATATTAATAATTTCAAATGAAATGACAAGCACTCAATCTCTAGTCTTTTAGATGATTGTTAGTGTGCTGGATGTGTTAATGCTGTTTTGTGTGTTTGTTAGGGGTCATCATGGTGTATTTCTCTGGGTATCTGATCGAGGCCACTGGTTCCTGGGCGTCAGTTTTTGGGATCATTACTGTAGTGAACCTGCTGGGTTTAGCAACATTTTTAAGCTTCGCTGAAGCTCGCAGAGTGGACATAGATCTAGCGAAGGGCCGTTACCACAACATCCACATCTGAGAGCACAGAGGACAAGAACAGGCTCTGACAGAAACCTTTCTGAAGAGGGACGTCCTCAACAGTCACTGGTTTCTTCATTACGGTTCTTCAGAGACCGTTTATTATCTGTTTGACTTTTCTTTGGCTGAAGAGAATCTAGGAGATCTGTTATAGATCACTAGTAGCCACACTATGAAGTGTGTTACTGAATATTTTGTTCATTCATTTCTATTTTACCCTGTAGCACTTGTTGGTTTATGGTAGCAGTTGCTTTAAATCATCATTACTGCAACCAAAGCAGTTCAAAAACCTGCAATACACCGTCCAATTAATCAGATGAAGACCAAAAGCTAGAGTTTGAGTATTGACAGTGTTTATTAAATGATCAATGCCATTTGTTTTGGCATTGCATGACATTTTAAAATACCTCGTGTCAGACATCTCAGCTGTTTTTCACACTCAGGGTGTGATCGAGATTACAGTTAGTTACTGCAGAATTGGAGTTTGTCCCAGTTTGAGGAGCGTTACTGTCATTAGATGAAACATGTGCTAGCTCATCTGGTCATTGACTGATTCTTTAAAGCATTTTCTTTGTCTCAGCGGTCTGCTGTTAAGAATAGTTTCTGATCTTTAAAGGATGCTTTTGTTTCAAACGGCTAGTTTGCTCTTGTCTTTGATTTAATCATTAGAGACCTCTGGGTGGGTCATTTGCTTGGACCAAGAATGATGTTGCACAATGAAATGAATGTATTATGGTAATCAGCTTTATTATGTAGAGACAAGACCCTGAACATTATATCTAACTTTATTTAACATAAAAGTATATAAATGTACCATAAATCAAAAACTAAAGCATATTTTTGGTTACAAAGGTCATAAATTGTGCTGAAATCTCCTTTTCCTCAGCTGTCGCTACTTTGAGGAGTAAAATAAAATGTTACTGCTTTGTTACTTTGAAGAAAGTGAAGGAAAAGCAAGGACTAGGAAGGCTTACCTGCGCTTTAATGGTTCGTATTTCAGTGTGCATTAAAACAGGCAACACATTTCTGCTGTTATCGCAGGCCTATTGCTAGGGAAGATCATGGCAGATTTGCAAAGAAACAGAAAAAAAAGACTTGAATTATTATAAAACACTGCTCTCTGCATGGAGCTCAAAGAAATTGTATTTTTTGTCCCAGTACATCAGTACGTAAAATCATAAGAAATATGCTCACAAAGATTATTTGTGATTCAAATTGTATTTATACATAGATTAGATATCACTGTGTGTAATATATACAGTAGACAATATTTCAAAATACTTTTATATTTATTGATTTATATCTGATTTAGAGATTAGATTGAAAATGCTTATATGATCTTTGCTTTCTTTATTCATATTGTATGTTTTTGTCTGATTCTAATCCGCCGTGTGTTCTTGTTTTGACTGATACAGCTTTCTGGAAATGCCATCTCACATAAATATTGTTCCATTTAATGCTGTTTACTTTGATCTTTAAAGTGTTACTGGTTTACGATAGACTGTTTTGCATAACTGGATTATAATTGTGGGGTTTGTTCCATCATCACAGCTGGCAATAATTTGCATTAGTGTAGCGATGAAGAATGTTTGCATATTTATTACGCTTGCGTCATTCCTTATAATTATTTCACTAAACACAATAGATGATCTGTGAATTAAGTGTCCTACCATCCTGAGAAGAGGATGAACGAAGTTCCACAGAAAACTGAATCAATACATATTGTAATCTTATTTTCAAGACAAATGTCACATTAAAAATAAATGTAAACAATGTAAATGCAGTATTCTGTATTTATAAGCATATTTTGCTGAAATATAAAAGTATATTTTAATCAAGCAGAAAATGTTTTGTTTTTATTTGTGTGTGAGTGTGTGTGCATGTGTACAATTGTTTACAATGTTACATACTCCTGCCAATCTTTTCAGATTTATTTTAAATTTTGTTTTACCCTTGTCCCAAACAGGGACAAATGTTTTAAAATATGAAAATCCATGTTTATTTTATTTGTGTGTTTATATATTTAAAAAAATAACTAGGATAATTACAACAAAGAGCATGTCATCATTAATCTTTTTTTAATATTGTCTTATTTAGTTGTGTCATAAACTCCACACTGACTAGCTAAACTATTGGCTAACAAAAATGTATCATAAGTTAATAACTTTACAACAGTATCAGTTAAGAGCTTGCGAGGAAATCTGTGATTAAAAATGAAGAAAATCATGGTAAATAATGGAAGCCCATTTTAACTACATAAGAAAATATCAAACTATAGTAAATCATAATTATGACATTAAAAGTAGGCCTAGAAATTGACGTAGTCAAAATGATGTTTTACTAAAAACTGAATCAATCCTGCTTGTAGGACATAAAACAATCTAAATGATGTATTCTGCGTTTGTAAGTGTATTTTGCTGAAACATAAAAGTATGTATTTAATGGAACTGTTTTTAAGTTTACTTCAGAGTGATCTAAGAAGCTTCATTGAGAGCCACACCACCAGGGGGCAGCAGAGTCCGGAAAATAACGTGGTGTAGTAGGCCTACATCACTTAAGGGTTTACAGTCAGCTAACTGTGTCTGGCACAGACATTGAAATACTGAAAAGAGGCTTTTATGCGTGTAATTGAAAGTGCGAGGGTGGGCATATGTGTGCGTTTAACTGAAGTGTCGTGGCTAGCACCTCCCGACTGTTTGTAGCATCATTACACCTCAGTTTCCAGTCTGGAAACTCCACCAACTGCATCCAAACATCGACTTCCACACAGCCTCTGTAGAATACTTCAGTTCTGATCATCTACATATATTAACAGACACTTTCACAGAGCTCTTTATTCCGAGCAACCGAAATATAGGCCTGCAAGTAGCTTGTATTGGAAAGTGTGCTAATGAATCTTGTAGAGCCATATTGCGGTAACTAGTCGTTCACACTGTTGTCGTAATTCCAGAGCTATATCAGCATGGATGGACATGCAGGTCTTCCTCTGCTTCTGTCGCTAGATATATGGGATGGCACCATATGGCAGGTCGCTGCGTGCCATGCTGGTGAGTTGGCAATATGTGCGTGTGCCAGGCATCCGTCACCCCTCTCACGGGACTCTCTCAGGTTACCATAGAGACAGATGGCGATGTCGCTTACTGTGGCGGTGGGAAGGGGGTGAGATCAGGGGCCTGGGGCAAAGTGGGCGACACTGTCACACCTGAAGATGAAAGGTGCTCCATGCAACTCCAGGATCGGTAGATTTAAGAGAACAGATATTACATTTAATTTAGTTTGGTAATAGTTTATCCAATATATCTAAAAGTTCTCAGTACAAAATACTGTATTTGTGTAATGTGCCATCCAGTAATTTAGTTTAGTAACGAAAAGCACATTTAGTTACTGTCGCACCTGTATTCAATGGGAATTTCCTGACTATGATGCATATATTTGTGTAAAGGTGTGTTGTACTCCAGAGAATAATATCCCCAGGCGCTCAGAGTCTGATCCGGTTAATGTCCAGATCATCTGAGTGATGGGTGACAACATCCAGATCTCTGCTGCTGTGTGGATGCATGTTTGTTTGTGTGTGCGTTTGTGCAGACAATAGTTCACAGTGTTGCATTGCCATTTTACAGATGCAGTTTTATTGTTTTATCCTCATCCCACAACGAAAATCCTAGCTAGGATTGTCAAATAAATAAATAAAACATTTCAATATTCATTTCAAGTGTGTCAGTTAAGAAATTTAGATGACATTTTGAGACGCGTGACAAAAATAAAGGTACATATATGGAAGCCTCGTTTAGCCAAATAATAACAAAAATCATGCTTGAGTAAATCATAATTATGAGATTAAAAGTCATGATACTGACATACAAAGTTGAAAGCATGAGATACTAACTTAAACATGTAAAATATGACATACTAAGAGGTTAAAAACAGTCGAAAATGATGAGATCAAACATTATGTTTAAGACAAACAGTAAACATTCTGACAAAAGGTTGAAATTATGACGTCAAAACGATTATATAAAATGTAATTTCATAAAAAATGATTCAAAGGCAACTATTTATAAAAACTTGTAAGTGTACAGTATCTCATAGTTTTAACTTTTTATTGTTTATGACTTAATATTATACATACCCCCATCCATATATGTATATATATTGCAAAACAAAGCATTTGACCATTTTATTCTAACAATGTCATTTCCACCCTAGAATGCTTTAAAAAGCCATACATTATTTGAGATGTGTTGGAAAAGGTGTGATGTAAATTATCATTATGTTCAGAAGAAAGACTGAATAAATAAAATAATCATCCAGTGTTTTGTATATACAGTTGAAGTGGGGAGAAATAAGGCTGTATGTGGGTATTATTTCACATGTGCACACATGTTTATTAACACATCTTTCAATCCACATGCACAACAGTCCACTACAGCAACTGAATACTACATGCTGTATGAAAAACAACCCTAGTGAGAGATTATGATGATGTTTAACATAGACATTTAACAGTAATTTAAAATCTATTGTCAATCTAATCCTAAAAACATAAATGATTCTAATATGAAATCTTAATTTGTCCTATTAGTAATCTTTTTAATTAGTTTGATTTATTGAATTTAAACCACATTAAACCTAAGGTAGGCCACTGTGTGGTTGTTTTCAGGATATTATTGAATTTAACACAGCTGGTTGTGACATGCCTTAATATCACAGCTTTTACATATCTCAAGGATCGTGGCAAAGCCCTAATTAACTCACGAGGGAAGTGACAGAGGAACAGCCCCTGCGCGCATTATTGGTTTTCGTCGCAATGGAGGAGCAAAGAGCCTGTCAGAGGAGCGGAGATGCGCCTGAGTGAAATAGCGCCGTTAATTACTAATTAACTTCAAGCTAATGACAATGTCACTGCGTCGTCGTCGTCTGAACGAATGTCCTCTTCTTATATACACCCCCCCCCCCCCAACTCAGACCTGATCTGCATGTGAATTAGTCTAACACATGCACTATTTACTCTCCATAATAAATATTATTTATATTATCAAATACATAAGAATACATTTTATTGCACTTCCACAATTCCAGTCCCGGAACAACAATAAAGACCACGTTAATCATTTAATAAATATTTAGAGCACAAATTAATATTTTCAGAGGCTGCTGAGCACAAAAAAAGAAGGAAATATAGTCACAAAATAAATAAACCAAAACAAAGATATTCTTTGACCAGAAGAAAGCTCCAAGCTTCTCTGTATTTCTCTTCTGTTAAAGGCTGAGCCCTGTGGCTATAGACTCTCCCTCCACTAACTAAACGACCACTCACTTTGTTTTGTGCTCCCTGTGGAGTGACTCTAGTGTTGCTGATCACCAATCATTTCCTCCTGCTCACATCTCACACAAACGCGCGTGTCCAGATATGTTGATTTCTGTCAATTATCTCAGTCAGCTGTTGGCCTCCTGGTCAGCATATGGCCGGCGTTACACACACTGTCCTACAGCTCGGCACAGAGAGGGACACTATTTTAATGGAGCCCTCCGGGACAGGATCCCACACCTGCGCTCACGCCATGATAAGGAAGTGTCCGTGAAACACCCATATAAAATATCAAGAGGTGTTGCAAGAACTCAAAACATTCTCATTGTCTCAATGAAGCCTGTCCAAGATATTCATAAATGTTGTATATCAGCTATCCTTAAATCTAGCCCACGAGGTCCACTTTCCTGCAGAGTTTAGCTCTGATCAAACTCACCTACCTGTGATTTTCGAATGATCCTGAAGACATTGATTAGCATGCTCAGTTGTGTTTGATTAGGGTAAGGGCTAAACTCTAAACCAGATTTCAGTATCCCTGTTGTAGATACACTAGTAACATTTGGCAATACAAAGAGTAAAAATTAGACAATGCAAATTTTATTATCCAGCTTTACCAACAGACGAAGAAGCAGAAAGCTTCTGAAGCCAGAAGACAAAAATGAGGGTAAATATCAATTTGATGCAATGCCCAAATTGCTTAATTTTTTGTTTGACAGGTAATATAATTTATTATTGTGTAGATGGCTAATAAAACAGTGTAATTTCAGTGCAGTTTACATAAATAACATACTGTATCTGTATACACCAATGCTTGGATGCCCTTAAAATAGGGGGCAAAAACCATATAGTATAAAAGTGGATACAGCTATATATACAGTAAGTCATACAATAGCTTTGGATGAGAAAGAGAACAAAATTAAAATTAGCGTTTACTAATAATTTCTCCTCCAGTGAGAATTTAAAGTAATGTTTCACCCAAAAATGAAAATTTGCTGAAATATACTCACCCTCAGGCCATTCAAAATGTAGATGAGTTTAGATCAATTTTGATAGATAAATTGTTCATTTCACTTGCTCAACAATGGATCCTCTGCAGTGAATGGGTGCCGTCAGAATGACAGTTCAGACAGCTTATAAAAACTACAATAGTCCACAAGTAATCCACTCAACTCCAGCCCATCAGCTAATGTCCTGTGTAAAGCTGTTTGTAATAAAGAAATTCATCATTATCCATCTTTAAGGCATTTTAAATTTAAACGGCTGCTTCCGAACAAAATACCATAGACCACAATAACACTTACTCCAGTGAAAAAGTCAAAGGCATATTTGTTGAATTGTTTCTGTTTATAAATGGTGCTGTGCATATATCTCTTCTGATTCAGATGAGATGACTTTGTCACTGGAGAAAGCAATATTACGGATGAAGGATATTTTAGCTGGAAACAACAGTTTTAAATTCAAAATGTGCTTTCAAGATGAATTAGATTTTTACAAACACGCAGCTTTTCGCTTCACAAGATATTAATTGATGGACTGGAATTGTGGATTATTATGAACAAATAATTCAGACTGCCTATGTGATTCAAGTGATTCGTTGAAAAGATTCAACCCAAAACTAAATTATTTGTTTACAAATTCGACATACCTTCTCTCATGAACTGTTAAAATAGCAAAATATTCACATATTTAAATCTGTTTCTCACATACAAGCTATCATGTGACACAAGACTTGACATACAGTATAGTGCTCAAGTCACGCAGGCAGAGCCGATCCTCCTTATACTCAGAATACGTAAGTTACGTAGGGCCCCTTGCTCTCAAAGATGATTTCATTTTAGTTTCGTTTCGGCCAGAGGTTTCGGCCTGAGTTTGGCCAGAGGTTATGAAAACATGAATAGTAATTTATTTTAATGCGGTGTGCTGTCACCCTCTCTACGTAAAATCTGTCAAATTATGTAACGTGAATTTCGTACAGTCTCTTGCTCAAGAAAAAAAAACGAGTTTAAAGTGTACGGAGCCATGGAAGAGATGATTGCATTCCGCGAGCGAGATTCGAGACAGAGTGAAACACAGGCAAATGCGTTGCATCCATTCTTTCATCTCAACCACCCCCCCCCCCACCCCCGTTCTGCATAGGGCCCCCAGAAGTCTAGGATCGGCACCGCATTCAGGCCAGCCTTTATTATACAGCTATGCTGCTTTCTTTTTGAAGTTTAAACACTCTAGTCTTCATGACAAAAAGCTACCAACAAACTCTTCAAAACACTATCTTTTGTCTTCCCCAGAAGAAAATAAGTCATTCGACTTTGTAACTTTATAAGGGTGAGCGAATGAAGACAGAATTTCATTTTCAGTTGAACTGTGCCTTTAATGTTTTTTATCAGAGTGATGCTGTTGAAGACAGCTGCTGTTATTTATGGGACTGTCTGTATTCCTTACCTTTGATTGTGCTGATATCATTGATAGAACGAGCACAAAAATATGCTCCTGACAGTTACTTATCTAGTCTGCTTTTTAAACCAACATACACACAAACTGTAATAAATTCCAAATGTTTACAGAACAATATGATGCACTGCTTTGGCAGGGAGTCGTTGTATGCTGCCCTCTTCAGAAAATAACTCTCTTCATCTTTCCTTCCAGACAGAAGGTCTCAAATGATCACACGTAACAATGTGTTTAATACTCACTTAATTCACGCTGTGCTCATCGATGAGGCTGTTTTATAACTGCAGGAGAGATAGTGCTGTATGCGCTTAAGACCCGAACAAGAAGACTTCTTCCTAACAAAAGACCTTTATTAGCTCAGAGCTTTGGTGGACCGCTTCAATTCTCTGACAGCCTCTCCTTTGTTGATTATCAGCTCACCACGCAAGGAAATGTCTTTCTCTTGTTTCAAACTAAGCAGTCTCTGTAAGTCATTAGCTCAAAATGTGTAATCGCTTATCAGTGGAGCTTCTTTTAGTCTGGTAAAGTTAACAGGATGGGCTCAGACAAAAATGAAACTTGTCCTCATTTATTCACACTCATGCCTCAAGCTCATTTTCTTTCTTAGATGGAATCAGAATTTCTTCAGAAAGTGTCTGTTTTCGCAACAATGCCATAGAAGAAGCATTTTGGGTTCCTTAAAGAACGTTTCAGCAGGTTCTAAAAACTACCATTTTCAACTATAATGAACCTTTTGTGCAGGTTCCATGGAAGGCTCCATGGATGTTAAAGGTTCTTCGTGGATCCATCAACACTAATTCAAAACTTTTATTTTGAACTGTGAGGTCAATAAATATGAAATAAACACTGTCTGAATTTAAATACCGATGTATGTTCATTCAGATGACTTTTCATTTTGTTCAACGGAAGAAATATGGGACAACATGACGGTGAATAATGACATGTTAATTTTGTTATTGTTAAAGGGATAGTTCACCCAAAAATGAAACATGTTGTGGGACTCTCGTGAATGGTTGTGGAGACTGACCTGGAAGAGAAGAAATCATTGAATCAAGTCATTGTTTTTGTTTTCTTAGCAGGCAAGAAGTATTCTTGTGGCTTTATAAAATTAAGGTTGAACCACTAATGTCACATTGACTATTTTAATGATGTCCTTACTACCTTTTTGGCCCTTGAACATGGTAGTACCCTTGCTGTATATGCAGGGTCAGAAAGCTCTTAGATTTCATCAAAAATATCTTAATTTGTGTTCCAAAGATGAACGGAGGTCTTACAGGTTTGGAACGACATGAGGGTGAGCAATTAATTTTAATTTTTGGGTGAACTATCCCTTTAAACAGTGTTGTGGTAACATGTTGTTCAGATACTGATTTGTTTTGCATTCAAAACAGCATTTTTACACCTCACATCTTGTGCCCCAAAAACACAAGTGCACAGCGCTCTCTCTGTGTGTGCGTCTGTCCATGCCCTGTGTCTGTTCCCCACCTCCACCAGCTCTCTGTCTTTCACTAAAGTTTGGCTGTCAATCAGATCTACCCTCCGGCTATGTGCACTGATTAAAACCCCCAGAGATAAGGAGACCTAAATTAGATTTCAATAAGGCCATTGAATATTCATAACAGGAAAACATCTAAAGGTAAATGCTTTTTGATCTCGGCTTACAAATACCACTTGTGTGCATTCCCAGGTCCTTTCACTCGGGCTCCAAGTGTCGCTGTGCCGAGGCAAGCCGGTCCGGCCGCGGCAGTGGTTCAGCACGCGCTCCTCCGGGGGATGTGGATGAATACTGATGACAGCCTCCATAAAAGAGGCCGAGCATTAATTATGTTTATACTAAAGGGACTCAATAGAAAGGGCACCCACACTAAGCATTCATTAATTAGTACAGCGGGAGAAGATGACTGGGTGAAAAAGATGGAAAAGAAACTGACTCGCACACATACAGAGGACTCAGCGAGATACTGTTATTGGAGAAGTTTAGAGGGTGAGTGTGAGCGTGAGCTCCAGCCGGACCATAAACCATTCTCCAGACAGCTTATTTATGTTGCTTTCTACAACTTCTGGTTTTACGTCTTTAATGAAAATGCCAGCAGAGTGTGTGGTGTGAGTAGCTAATATCCATGTTTCTAATGATGTTGCAGCCATAAACCCAAAGACTAATTAGAGATCTTTATTTGTAATATATGCTCTTGTGTCTCAATGTTTTTTCATTAATTTACATTTAATCAATGTATTTCTGTAGGTGAAACTAGGGTCAAGGACTTCAGATTTGTGTTTTGTTGTTAATTCACTGCAAGAGTGACTCACATACAAATACTAGGTGTGTGTGATATACCGTTAGACATGGTGAAACTGACCAGAATTTGTCAACTGGTAGAGATTTTGGACTATTGTCTCCATCACGGTTACACGCATACATGATGATACTGTACTAAGTGGTCACAAAAACATATCGTTTGCATGATTGTTTAAGTATTGCGGTTTAAAAACAAGTGATTTTAAACTGTTAAAATGCAAGCAGCAGCGAAAGAGAACTCATTTCTGAGCGCTATCTGAGAGTCGTGCGCACGTGAGGATGGTGCTCATTGAGCGCAGGAGTATTGAACTGAGTTTTTGCCACTTTATAGGCCTTAAACGGTTACACACACTTGTATGTGCCTAAATGCCCATCTTTGCAAGTATCCTCATAAACAGTCATTTAGGTCTTAAGTGAACGCAAACAGCTGAGAAAGACAACAGTATATTGGACCTGAGCAGCTCTTAAAGTGAAACATTTTTATGCTAGTTTAAATTTTTTGTGATATTGACACTGGTGACAAGATTTATGAAATTTCTATGGTTTACATTTTTTTGATAGCATAAATATCTTATTTAAAGCAAAAATAATTACATTGTGCTATATTGTTACTGTGAAATAAAATTACTCATTTTGTGATATGATTTTGTTCATATCACACACCCCAAACAAATACTATGAAATATTCTTCTGTACTAGGAAGCCTAAATTGCTTCATCTACAAAATATTTGTTGAAAATATAAAGTGCCCTCGCCTCCTCCAATGGACACTTTATTATTAAATTGTGGGTCACATGACAAAGCCAACTTGGTGGATGCACCGTTGCCAGTTTTTGCCAGAGAAATAAGTGACCTGGTCTAAAAAACAAGTCCAAAATAAGTGACCCATTCTGGAAAATCAAACCCAAAATAAGTGACCCCTGGATTTGGGTGTTGGACTATACGGTATTCAAAGGGAATCCCTATGCACTCCTTCGAAAGAGATTTCCTTTATTTCATAAAATCACATCACAACATAGAAGCATTACATTAAAAACATTTAGTGCATAAGAAAAGTAAACCCATTTTTTCTCCTGGAAAGACAACTTTCGTGCTTACTTTCCTCACTCACAGAACTCATTTAAACAAACAGAGCAGCTATTGCCATGGCATTGACAGACAGAGAAACATCATATCACACTAAAAACAACACAATAGATATATGTTTTGTCTTATGGGTGCCAACCACTAAGCCCAAATATGCAATTGTATTCTCCATATAAGACAAGAAAAACAAAAAACAACAGTGACTGCTCAAATCTATAAGTGACTTCTTAAAAAACAAGACCAACGTTGATTTTAATAAATGGATCACAGGTTACACAAAATATTAATCAGCTTAACTGTTTTCTACATTAATAATAAGAATAAATGTTCGAGCATCAAATCAGCATATTAGAATGATTTATGAAGTATCACGTGACACTGAAGACTGGAGAATGAATGCTGGAAATTCAGCTTTGCCATCATAGGAATAAATATTTTGAAATATAGTCACATAGGAAGACAGTTATTTTAAATTGTAATATTATTTCTAAATATTACTGTTTTTACTCTGTTTTATTTTCGAAATGATGCCTCGGTGAGCATTAGGCTTCTTTAAACAAAATAAATTATCTTGATGACCTCAAACTTTTGAACAGTGGTGTACTCTATGAACTTTCGAGAAGTTCTTCATCAAATCCAGTATATACTCTGATATTATGTGATTTCAGACACAGTTAAAGTATTTGGGACAACTAAAATAGTTACATAGTTACAGTGGGGGGAATACATTATTTGATCCCCGGCTGATAAGTTTGCCCACTGACAAAGAAATTATCAGTCTATATTTTTAATGGTAGCTTTGTGAGAGACAGAATAACAACAAAAACATTTTCAAGAAAGATGCATTTAAAAAAAAGTTATGAATTGATTTGCATTTTAAAGAATGAAATAAGTATTTGATCCTTTATCAATCAGCAAGATCTCTGGCTCCCAGATGTCTTTTATACAGGTAAGGAGCTGAGATTAGGAGAACTCTCTTAAAGGGAGTGATCTCAGTTTGTTACCTGTATGAAAGACATCTGTCCACAGAAGAAATCAATCTATCAGATTCCAAACTCTCCACCATGCCCAAGACCAAAGAGCTGTCCAACGATGTCAGGGACAAGATTGTAGATCTACACAAGGCTGGAATGGGCTACAAGACCATCGCCAAGCAGCTTGGTGAGAAGGGGACAACAGTTGGTGCGATAATTCACAAATGGAAGAAATACAAAATAACTGTCAGTCTCCCTCGGACTGAGGATCCATGCAAGATCTCACCTCGTGGAGTTTCAATGATCATGAGAACGGTGAGGAATCAGCCCAGAACTACACGGGAGGATCTTTCTCAATGATCTCAAGGCAGCTGAGACCATAGTCAACAAGAAAACAACTGGTAACACACTACCCCATGAAGGACTAAAATCCTCCAGTGCCCGCAAGGTCCCCTGCTCAAGAAAGCACATGTACTGTCCTGTCTGAAGTGTGCCAATGATTCAGAGGAGTACTGGGTGAAAGTGTTGTTGTCAGGTGAGCCCAAAATCCACCTCTTTGGTATCAACTCAACTCGCCGTGTTTGGAGGAGGAGGAATGCTGCCTATGACCCCAAGAACACCATCCCCACTGTCAAACATGGAGGTGGAAATATTATGCTTTGGGGGTGTTTTTCTGCTAAGGGGACAGGACAACTGCACCGCATTAAAGGGACGATGGACGGGGCCATGTACCAACAGGGCCAGGGCATTGAAGCCAGCCAGGGCATTGAAAATGGGTCATGGATGGTATTCCAGCATGACAGTGACCCAAAACACTCAGCCAAGGCAACAAAGGAGTGGCTCAAGAAGAAGCACATTAAGGTCCTGGAGTGGCCTAGCCAGTCATCCAGCCCTCAATCCCATAGAAAATCAGTGAAGGGAGCTGAAGGTTTGAGTTGACAAACATCAGCCTCAAAACCTTAATGAGGATCTGCAAAGAGGAGTGGGACAAAATCCCTCCTGAGATGTGTGCAAACCTGGTGACCAATTATAAGAAACGTCTGACCTCTGTGATTGCCAACAAGTACTAAATCATGTTTTGTGAAGGGTCAAATACTTATTTGACTCATTAAAATGCAAATCAATTTATAACTTTTTTTAAACGCGTTTTTCTGGATTGTTTTGTTGTTAATCTGTCTCTCACTGTTAAAATAAACCTACAATTAAAATTATAGACTGATAATTTCTTTGTCAGTGGGCAAACGTACAAAATCAGCAGGGGATCAAATACATTTTTCCCCCACTGTATAGTCAGTATGGAACACAGTGTACTGCCTACTATTTTTAACAATAAGCTTAACAGATTAAGCATGGTTTCAATCAGAGGTACACTACATCACTCTCACGTAGATTCATAATGTTGCATTTTTTGGTGATCATTTTGTAATCTAATATTGCATCAAATATTCTTGACTTCTGGCAGGGCATGCAAATACTAAATGAATAAAGAACTGCGAAAAATCTTGGTTATATTACTTCCAGTTCACAGGAACTGGAAGTTCAAATTGAGTGCATTGCATTGTTGGATACAGTGTGCTTCATTTTAATGTTAAAATATTAAATCTAAAATATAGCTGAAGAATAAAGAACATCATTTGGCACAATATAGGCTGATCTCCCCTCCTCCCGCATGTTTAAAGCGAGTGTGTGCTGTGTGTGAAGAGAGGGACTGGTGTAGTTTGTGCCTGGGGCTGTGCTGTGACAGTCAGCACAGAACGTTTGGCCAAAAGTCTCAACCAGACATCAGGAAACCAAAATGTCATTCACTGATGGGGCCAGTGGGAATCTCCGTAATAATACTGCATTAAATGAAGGTTTGACCCTTGACATTGCTCTCATAGTGTCATACTCACAGAGAGAGAAGTTTTCTGTTTCAGCATCGTTATTGTTTTAAATATTTCTGATATATTTAATTGCCATAAATATAATGAACTCTCAGGTTCTGTAAATAAAAAATGAACATCTAAAGATAATTAAGTCAAAATGATTTGGTTTTGGCATTGTGGTCTCTAAAACTGCCACCATATTTTCTCCTTTTTTATGTTCAATCCTTCTTTCTTTTTCTCTCTCTTTCTCTTGCACCAGATGATGGTCATTCTGTTGCCAGGCAATCTGGTCTGTCAGATTCACACTTGCTTTTACCCCCAGATTTCTCTTTCTTTACTCGCTCTTTCTCCAACTATCTCTCTCTCTCTCTTTTTCTATCTTAAGTCAGGACCGTAATCTCTCATATATCGTTGAGAAATACAAACACCTTTCAGTTGTGTTATCTATATTGTTGTATATATTATTTGTTGTGTGTTTCAGGTTTTGCAAATGTCAAATGTATTATAAAATCAGAAATTTTAAGGATCAGACGATGGTTAAGAGAAAACAGCTTAATATACACACTAAAAAATGTCTTAATTAAGATCTTAACATGCAAGGTTTGTTTGAGGATTAGTTTTAGGTGTAGAGGATAGAAAATATATTCATTATCTCCTCATCATGAAAACCCAAAAGAAACCATGATAGAAAAACACATATGTGTGTGTTTGTATTTATTTGTTGCACCTGAAGGAATGAGTGAACTGAGTGAGGGTCATTGGGACCGTCGGGTCATAGCCTGGCCTGCAGCACACAGCGAGGGCCTTAGGCAGTGAGCATGTATATAACCGTACAGAAATCATACAAATATGTACATCTGTGTATGCATGTAGACTCACATGAGCATAGGAAGCTAATGCGGGTATGTCAGTTGAAGTTTTATTAAAAGAAAAACACAGGAAGGGAGACACTTTTGTGTGTTTGTGCGCAGACGAGTGCATGGAGGCAGGTGGTGGTCTGGAGGGCTGGAGCAGTGGTGTGTGTGTGTTCAGTGTGTGTGTGTGTGTGTGTGTGTGTGTGTGTGTGTGTGTGTGTATGTTTATCTTTTCAGTCCTCGGGCCCTGTTCAGAGATGTGAGGTGTCATGCTAGCTGGGCTCCTGCAGTCTGAGAGGCAGCTGTGAAGGAGACAGGTACGTCTGCCACACACACACACACACACACACACACACACACAGGATGTTTCTTGCTTACCTTCCGTCTCACATATTCAAAGAGCCAGATGTGTTTTTTTTCCTACATTTCTTAGGAAAAGAGAAGAGAAAAGATAGATAGATAGATAGATAGATAGATAGATAGATAGATAGATAGATAGATAGATAGATAGATAGATAGATAAGGTGTCTATATCTATATATATATATATATATATATACTGTATATATACTTAAATACAATGACCTGAACACACCTCTTCCATGATGAGTATGTTTTTAGTTTCTAAATTGCAGTTCATTTTGATATATTTTTGGTCCATAAAGTCAAAAATGTCAGGGCGATACAACTCTCCAACTATAATGGCAGAAAAAGATTAAAAGATTGACATTTCTAACAAATAATATAGAATTGAAATTATAAATATTAAATTATAATATGTATTATTATAAATAAATATTTTAATTAAAATAGCCAGCTCATGTAGTGCAACTGACTTGAACCAACATTGGCTTCACTTGAACTGAATAATGGTAATATTTCCTCCTGCAGAGATGCTGAGATGAACTCAATTCATAATAATTCTTTATCTCTCCAACATTGACACAGTTATTAAACTGTTATTAAACATTGAAATTGTGCTGAATAATGGCAATATGATCTTCTGTAGATGCTGTTTTACAGATGAACTTGAATTCGTTTCACAATTGATGCATTTCACAACATTAGCACTGTTCTTTTCCTGTTTATTAATGTGAAGCTGCTTTGAAACATGTTGTATAAATATAAAACAGGAATTGAGATCATAAAGAGGACACGTGGAAACCCTCACAACAATTTGGCCATTTTATGGCATGGCAAATTAGTTTGGGTTGTAAAATGTAATGTGGTGCATCGCCAAATCAAATCAAATCAAATCACTTTTTATTGTGCCATAAACTCTTTGTGAAATTTGTGAATTAAAAAGTTATCGTATTTAATATATATATATATATATAAGAAGAAGGAAAAAACATTTTGGTCACACTTTATTTCAAGGTCCAGTTCTATTAATTAACAAGTATTATTAACAATGACTTTTGCCTCAATAAACTCCTAATTTGCTGCTTATTAATAGTCAGTAAGGAAGTTGTTAAGTTTAGGTATTGGGTTAAAGATGTAGAATATGGTCATGCAGAATATGTATTTTATAAGTACTAATAAACAGCCAACATGTTCCTAATAAGCATGTTAATAAGCAACTAGTTAATAGTGAGAATTGGTCCATATACAGTACTAAAGTGTTCCCAACATTTCTTATAATGATAATTAAGAAGCTTACACTGTTTTTTAAAACACATATGAAATGCAAATGAATACTAAGAGTACATATCTAAGCGAAACGATCGGTCATTTAAGCGTGACCTTTTCAACGTCATTACGTATTACGTGAAGTCTGGGACGCGCATCGAAAACAGGTGAGCATTTGTGTGTTTATAAAGCATATTATACATTTATTTGATTTTTAAATAGATAAGACCCTTATTCAGCGTCTGGTATCGGTTATAGCCCTTTGAAGTTGCAAGGAAACTGTAATTTTGACCTTCAACCATTTGGAGTCCAATGGAGCTAACTATATGAAGATAATTCGTGGAATGTTTTCATCAAAAATTTCTTTTCGACTGAAAACATAAATACATAAACATCTTGGATGACATAGGGGTGAGTAAATTATCAGGATATTTTTATTTGAAAGTGAACTAATCCTTTAACCAGCCGGTTTATCAGTTCATCAGTTAGAAGGTGTTGTAACGCGGTAATGTGAAGTTTTTTCACGCACCATCGGTTCGATGTTTTAATTGTGCCAGTAATTGAATAAGGGGTGTCCGTGTGTATGCCTGCGTGATGGTGCGCTCGCTCGGTGCCAGGATGCCAGGTGTCTCCAGGTGTCTGGATGCTCCCTGCTTCATTTGTCACATCAGAAAGTAATCAGTCAAACGCGACAGCCCCCAGCATCTCTCATTGCCTTTGAAAACGGCAAAGAAAGCAGCAGGGAAAGAAGAAGCGGGAGAGAAAGCGATGGAGAAACGGAAAACAGAGAGCGAGCGCTCGGCAACATGTTGGCCTCCCAGGCAAGCGTAAGCCTCCCAGGCCCGAATCTCCACCGAGGCGGCAGAGAGAAGTAAGAGGGTTAGAGAGCTTTTATTCAGAAGCTCCAATACAATCCCACACAGTCCTTTACTCATCTCTTCGAGTCTTTCCATATCCCAAACCCATCTCCTAATGTTTCAGGCCAGCCAGATCCTCTCTCCCACACTCGCTCGCCTGTCTCGCTCTCTCTCTGGTTTCGTGGTGGGGCCAGATGTCCAGGTTGACACAGCGCTTACGGCGTTTGACTTGATAAAAAACCGGGCTGGCTGTGGGTAAAGGGGGATTAAAACAGGGCCTGAGGCGCTGATGTTAGATTGAAAACATCCTGGGCTGCTTTGTATGGAGATTTGCATACATCCATCCCGTGCGGGGCCTGTCCATCTGCTAGAGTGCATTGTCCCTGCACAACAAAGTGTGTTTAAATATTTCACATCTCCATTTACCATGAGGGAGAGAGAGGGAGAGAGCCGGTGCGGGTGAGAGGCACAAAGAGACAGAGAGGGAACGAAGAAGAAAGAGAGAATGATTTGGCATGTCTTTGAATTTGAACAGATCCCAAATGTGCTCCCATCACTGAGTAAACAGCTCTGGCCAGGTTTTGGCAGAGCGTGGGCCATTCAAATATCTCATTTTGAATTTTGCTGTGACACAAGGTGAGAGCAAAGCTGGAAACAGGTAGCAAAAAAAAAATCATAAAAAACGCTTGAAAACAAACCTGATTGGGGAGCGATAGCAATCTCAACTGAACCCATTGTGCCTAAAATCATTATTTTTGGTTAGTCGCATCACATTTCTGTCTATAGCATGTTCAACAACAATCAATTGTGACCAAAACACTGCACAATAATTAAATTAAGAAATAAAATAAAGAGATTTAAAGGGACAGATAACAAAAAAAATACAAATCTGTGATAGTTTATTCATTCTCATTTCCCTGGTTCTAAACCACTATAAATGCATTTCTATCGTATAACACACACTTTTAAAGAGACATGGGAACAAAGATATTTGGGTCCTACTTCTTACAAATGAAGCTTCTAAAAGGGTGTTTCACAACAATGCCATAGAAATCGCATTTTTGGTTCCCCAAAGAATCTGTTTCAGTAAACTGTGTTTAAAAAGAACCCCTTTTTCTTAGTGTGAAGAACATTTAAAAAATATGATTATAAAAAAACTAAAAGCATGGAGAGGTTCCATAAATATTAATGGTTCTTCATGAAACCATCATAAGAACCTTTATTTTTAAGAGGAGTGTGATATTAAGACACAAGTTCATAACTATAATATGAATTTAAGTCATGTAGGCTCTTAATATGACCATACAATTAAGTTTAACAAAAATGTATATGGCCTTCAATTGAATCCTTAACAGGACAAATCTCTCTTCCTGGTTACACAACAACAACCAGAACCGGAGGACCTCATTACATGTTAGCACCTCATAAATGAGTGTTTGATGCTAATAGCTTGTATATAGATGTTCCAGAAGTGGACATTTAAAATGGCCCAAACACATTAGTCATAAGCAAATAAATAACTCAACTGCAGGCTGCTGACATTTCTGGGTTTTGTGATTCATCCTCACAGCTCTACTGACACTTATCATTTACTTATATCTGTGTTTCTAAAACTCTGCTTTAAATTATACATTTATTTACAAATACATATATTTAACCACCTTTCCCAAAGATAAATAATTTATGTATTTCATATTATATATAGACACACACAGAGCTTAAATATATAGAAACATTAAAGACATAAACCATTTAAATGAAATCACTGGCTTCACCGAAATTATTATTTTATTAAGTCATCCTTGTGCCTCAACCCTCTTTGCAATATTAATTCCATAACTCTGACTACATGTGACATTTAAAGCGCTATAAAGTTAGATAATTATGGCAATATATCTGTAATAATCTGCAATCTGAGAGCTGGAAAGAGTGCGTGTGAGAAAGAGAGGGTGAGGGTGAGAATGGGGGGGTATGTAAACATTCAGAAAGTGCATTTTTAAAGAACCTGCAAGCATGAATTAAATCCATCTTTGTCAAAGATAACAGACAGTGCCAGTGTACCTACAGTATCTACAGAATGGTACTACCCCACCACATTGACTATGACTACCACTATACAACCACACTTCATTTATTCTATTTCTCTCTAGACATTTACAATTTCTGAAGCAAATGTAAATGTTTGACCATGCATGCAAAACTCACTACCATGATTCTAGAATGTTGTGGGTGGTTGTCAGGGTGTTGCTATATTGCTAGGGTGTTTTAAGTGTTTTTAGCACAGTGTGCAAGTTGTTTGCTTACTAGCCCAAAGAGACTCCTCAAGATGTGTGATCTTTTCAATGTATGACAAGAACATGCTGTCACATGTTTCATATTCCATCATCATATACATACAGTTCAGTTATCCTTGCCTTGAAAAAAAAAAAAATTCAGAAGATGATATTACGAAGATCTTGCATGTTTTGTGGCACTTTCTTTTGTTTTGTTTTTTGTGAAATGAAATTTCACATTTCACTTTTGGACATTTCACTTTTTCACAAAGTGAAATGTCCAGTAAATGCCACTAAAAGCATGTTCAGTTTGATCAGAAACAGATGAACTTAAACATGCACTGTTGTATTAAGGTGATTTTTGAACAAATTGCAGCAGTTTGGAAATGAAGCTCAGCAGTTGCTGACGCAACAAATGCCATTTAAGGGATAGTTCACACAAAAATGAAAATGAGTCAAAGATTTACTTACCCTCAATCCGTCCTAGGCATATCTGTCATTTCTCTTTCAGACGAACACATCCGGAGTTATATTCGGCATTGTCCTGTCTATTCCAATCTGTATAATTTTAGTGAATGGTTCCCCTGTCTCTGAATCCCCCAAAAAGTATCCATCCATCATAAAACTACTCCACACTAGGGCTACTCGATTATGACAAAAATCATAATCACGATTATTTTGGTAAATATTGTAATCAAGATTATTTAACACGATTATTAGTGGGCCATATAACCCAAAAAAGCCTAAAGTATTCACTTAACAGCCTACTATAGAAATTGACTAATCAAATGTAAAATAAAACAGGATAGTCTTCACTGTAAGAATTAAACTTCCTTTGATTCTTATTAAAGATACAAAAGACCTTCTGTGGCGAGCAGTGAGTGATTTTGTCTTTGTCTTTTGTCGTTTGATTAATATTAAGCACAGAGTCAAAATAGCGCGCTGTCACTTTAAGAGCCGCACGGATCTAATTTACTGTTACGTGTATATTTTCAGTATCATCTGTCTACATTCATTCATTGCATAACCGACAAGGGTTTAACGTGAATAATCATTAAGCTCTGCATTTTGATACATTTTTGCGTGCATTTTAGCGTTTATGCGCATACATTCAGCTAAAAGGTGACTTTATAATCCGTGCTCTGCTCCGTCTCTGAGCGCAAGCCTCCCGAGGAACCACGCAAGTTCTCTTTCGCGCTTTTAAAAATATGAATAAATCTAATCAATTTTAATAACTCGAGCACGTCCCATTTAGCAAAAGTCACATTATATGATTTTACTGATTTGCACGTGAAAATTGGCTTTTTTGGAGGAGGGAAAGCTGGAAAGAGGGCGGAATGGGGCGCAATAATCGTTTTATCTCGATTACTGTATTTTCATTATCGTTGGAGGTCGAAATCAAAATCAAAACTGAATTTCGATTAATTGCACATCCCTACTCCACACGGCTCCGGGGTGTTAATAAAGGCTTTCTGAAGCGAAACAATGCATTAGTTTAAGAAAAATCGATTTTTAAAACTTTAATGTCCAGCTCAAGCAGGCCCGTTCACAACAAGGCGGTCGAGCGTATGACATCGGTGTAACAAAAGGCGCAATGTAAGATCCGGGGAGAGAGTGATGAACACGGATAAAGGAGAAAGCAAAACAAAACACCTGTCACAAACTTATTTAAACATCCCGGGTATTGACACGAATGCACCATTTTAATCAAAACAGATACAATATACTTGTTCACATGGTTTCTTGTGTTGTACACAATATATGGTTCTCGCGAGATTTACTCGCTTCTCCCCGGAGCTTACTCTCGCGAGACTACAGTCTTCTTTCCGGATCTTTCATTGCATCTTTTTTTACGCCAATGTCATACGCTCGACCATCTTGTTGTGTGCTTGAGAAACCAGAAGCTGGACATTACAGTTTATGAAGTTTTAAAAACCTACATTTTTTTAAACTAACGCATCTTTTCACTTCACGCCTTTATTAACACACCGGAGCCGTGTGGAGTAGTTTTATGATGGATGGATACTTTTTGGGGAATGCAGAAACAGGGGCACCATTCACTGTAATTATACAGATTGGAACAGACAGGACAATGCTGAATATAACCAGGGGTGGACTTACCCATTAGGCAAAGGTAGGCGATTGCCTTGGGCCCCCAAAAGCCAAGGGCCCCCTAAAATGCTTTTTATATTTGAGATGCGCATTAAGCTCAGAGACACGAACGTTTATTACCACGACAACCGTCTGCGTGTCCTAGTTGAACGTGCTTCTTGTATATCGGTCGCACGAGCGCGAGGTCTCAGCGCGCGCACACACATCTCACATTAGCAGCTGAAAGGAGCTGCGCTTTCAGTTAAAACACAGATATATTGCTTCTCTAATCTTACATACAAGTATAGCCGAAATCATAGCTCAGCTATTGTCTTTAACTTATGTGTAGCCTATTTAATTTTATCGGATGACGGCTTGATTATAAATCAGGATTTTTGTGCAGATTACCATCTTGGAAGGGAGAGCTTGTTATGTAGTCTTAATGGGTCTCTTTTTGTCATTATTTCATATTCATCTTGTTGTCTGACAACAGAAACAATAAAATATATAAATGAAAACAGTTTTATTGAGAATCTAGTTGCATCGAAATAGGGTAAAAGTATGTAGGCACAGAGGCAAACAAATGTAATAATAAATGTACATTTTGCATGTTCAAAAGAAGTGAGCTGCATTGTTGTGCGAAAATGTAAACAGGTTTGTTTCAGTAAATTGCTCAGTGCAAAGAAAGAGAAGTAATGGAAACCTGGTATTTCTATGTTCTTTTATTTCATGTGTCTAATAGACATGAACAAGTTCTTTGAAAATCATCTATGACCTTAGAAACATTTCTACTTTTCATTCTCTATGTTAACTATGGTTTCACTAATAATAAATATACATTGTATAAAGCATCCATATTTGTCCATGCCCATGTTGATTAGAGTATTAAAAACTTGAAACGTATTAAATTAACGTACATTTAGAACAGATAAAAATGTGTGATTAAGTTGTGATTATTCGCGAATTAACTCATGACAATCGTGCGATTAATTGCGATTAATTATTTTAATCAATTGACAGCCCTAAGTTAAAATGACTAAAATTAAAACTAGGCATACACTGGTAATCAGAGGACATTCCTCGTCAATATAGGCTATATTTTTCATACTTTTCTCATTCTCCCTAATTCAAGTTTTTATATGAATGAACCTCTGAAGGGCACCGATTGTATTCAGAAATGTTTCGATGGCATTTTCATTTTACCTTATAAAGTATCATTTATGAGCTGAGCGCTGCTTTATTAACAGCCGTTACAGAGGAAACCACTATATGTTCCAACAGCACCTCGTACTGGAAGAGAATGAATGTGCATTTTCAATAATCCAGTCTGCAGTTTTTGTTCAGACCAATGCGAAAAATCCACCTAATAAATATTAATTTAAATTGTGAGGTACATTTTTTATTTAGTTTTTTGTTAAAACTCCTATCTCAACAGTAAATCAATTGCTATTTCGTGGTCTACAACATTAAATAATAAAAGTGTCTTCTAAATGAATAAATGTAAATGAAAGAATCCCATTATAACATGTATAAAAAAAATGTAGAAACATTGGGTACAATTATGGGGCACCATTGTGCAGCAACACGCATCACGACAAATAAAGGAACCTCAAGGTTGATCTAGGTAAATGTGTGAAAATGTATAGGGCCCCATTCCTATATTTGCCTGGGGCCCCCAATTCACTAAATCTGCCCCTGAATATAACCTGAACGTGTTCGTCTGAAAGAGGAATGTCAGACATCCCTATGAGGGTGAGTAAATCTTTGTTAATTTTCATTTTTGGGTGAACTATCCCTTTAACTTGCTTCATCAAGTCTTTGAGCTCTTGTGACTTATGTTTCACAGTAATCAGGTACCAGCTGAGCTAACGAGCAAGTTTACCCTGTCAGAAAAGCCATATGTGAAGCTGGTTATATAATGCAAACATAAAAATTTATTAGTTCACAAATAATCCACTATGGCATAAGTGTTTTGAGGTTATAATATAGTATCATGCATGGAACTGTGTAAAAATAAGTGTGTATTAATCAATAATACACCCCTGTTATCATAATTTGCATGGAAAGGAATTGAAGTTGAGGTTTTATTGCAAGCTGCAGAGGATTTTATGCATCGGTAATTTCTGAGCTTTTAAATATTTTGGATAAAATACAGTGTAAAATGAAAAATTTACACAAAAGGTGATATTTTGAAAAAAATATTGTATCAGTTTTTCTGTCCATACAAGACAGCAGAGTCCAATTTTGTTTGGAACCCATTGACAACAGACATCAGTTCTTTAAAATATGTCTTCACCAAAAGAAAGAAAGTCATGCAGGTTTGGACCAATATGACAGTGTGTCAAGTTTCATTTTTGGGTGAACTATCCCTCTAAGTTATAACAGGCTGAAGGAGTGGATCAGGGAGAAGGCAGTTAAGGTAAAAGTCAACGGCGAACAAGTGGGCCGAGCCACCTGGCAGCACATCCACGCCGATCTCACACCTCTAACACCACCACGCCAAACACACACACGCATCAGAGATGGACGTGAGGGAAGTGTGGACTGAACGGGGGAGGATTTTGGAACACGGTGCCTGGTCAAGCTGTCTTCTCACTCACATGTCCAAGAACACTGTAAAATACATCCACAGACATTTCATCAAAATAAAACGAGACGTCCAAGCTTGCGATTAGGTGTATGTCCTGTCACTGCCACCCCAACGTCACACAACACAACAGTTTAATAAATGAATATCGGTGCAGGTCGGGAGCACAGCTGTATCACTATCACTATGGGATTTGGATCATTAATGAAATTTGTGCCAGAAAGTCAGTAGACAGATTCCGTTTTAGCCACAAAACGGAGACACAGCATATCCTCTGTTAATCTGGATTAACTGCAACAATGAACCATTATTTAAAAGCCATTACACCCCTCTCTCCAGAGAGAGAGAGAGCGAAAGGTACACAGCTCATACTCGAGTACAAGACAACATAATCAGACTAATGGTTCGCATTAGTTATGTGCCAAATGCTTGGCTTTTTATTTTAGATCCTACTAAATAAATACGGCGCCCAGATCACAGTAATTAAACCAATCCCTTTAAATCACTGCAGATTCTCTTCTAGGCTCCGTCCTCGGTGGTAAACGTCGCTTAACAGATTAAGTCATTTGGGACAGTGGGCAGACTCACTGAGCGGGAGAAAAGTGCTCGTAATTTCCTTGGGAAAAGGACGCCTCTTGAAAGTTTTCTGGCCCTGACCCTCAGGAATCAATGGGTAATGCACAAACACAAATAGATGCAGTATTGTGCAGGAGCAAAGACACACAAACACATGGAGCGAGTGGACCACTGCGGCGCAGTCAGCAGGAGGCCGGAGCTGATGGACATTCTGGTTACGCAACTCAGCAGATCACAGCCATTAGAGACAGGTGGCCTACCACACTGTGTGTAGGTGTGTGTGTGTGTGTGTGTGTGTGTGTGTGTGTGTGTGTGTGAGAGAGAGAGGGTGGGGGGTGATAGAGACATGGATGGATAGATGGATGGATGCAGTACATTGAGACCATATGAATATCTATGACAACCCAGAGTCCCTGATATACTCACAACACAGTTCTTGTTCTTTGCTTGGGGTAAACAGTTTGAAATACTTTTGGAGCAGTTTATTGTTAGTGAGCATCCAGATGCGGTCCGCACTGCTGGGAGCGGTGTTCAGATGAATATATGAATATGTACTGCGCTCTTTCCTCTCAATAACAAAATAAACACACAAGAAAATGACAGGTGTGCAAAACTGCAGTTAAGAAAGCATCTCATAATAGCAATGTGGACCCAGGTAACAATTTACGTTAAAAAGGATGTGGGAACATTGTTTTGAAAGGTTTCTATAATGTTGAAATGTCCAGTTTTCTTGTTTAAAAGGTTATTTATAGATAGGGTAAGCGATTTTTGGAAGCCAATATTGATATTGGAAATCACCAATACAAACACGCCCCTACTCCAAAAGGGTTTTGCCCCTATTTTGATAGCTCTGCCCCACACATACATAGCCTACGCAACCCATCCAACGATTAGTTCTGTGAACCAAAGCAAAACCAATGTTACACTGTGTATACACCGGATGCGAGCGGCGCAACAGAATACTTTAGAAGTCATTATAATCAGTGATGCTGTCTACACTGGATGCTGCGCGGCGCGACAAAACCAGAAAACTGCTGCCGCGTTCTGTTTATGATGTGCTGACACAAATTTCGAATAATTTTCAACAGTCGTTTTATCGTGTCCAGTGTAGGCAGACTTTAGCTGTTGCGGCGTGCCGTGTCCGGTGTAGACACGGTGTTGCTCACCTATCGAGAAGAACCAAAGCAACCTCTGTGTCCGATCACAGGCCTTCTACTCCTTGAGTTCTCTCCAGCGCTGGAAAGCTGATCCGATATTTACAGGTTCTACTTCTTGCTTTATCTTTCCGCAGACATTTTCCTCTTGTGTTTTTTATCGCATCTCTTTCTGTCACTCGGATGTTCACTGAACGCTCTCTCCTCCACATCATGAGTAGACACTTCCCTTACTGTTGATTGGCTACAAGTTTATTTTGATCCTCGGCCCGACTCAAAATGACATACCCCACCTTTAAAGGTTACAAAAACATTTCCTACAAGGTTTTACTAACTTTATTTGTACCCAATATGTTATTTAAATGTTTATTTTTAACATTCTCAGAACATTAGAATGTCTAGTTTTCTTGTTGTGATTATAACGTTATTTAAAAGTTACAAAAACATGTCTTACAATATATTGCTAATTTTATTTTTACCCCAAATATGCTATTTGAACGTTTATTCTTAAATTCTCAGAACATTAGAATGTCTAGTTTTCTTGTTGTTATTATAATGTTATTTAAAGGTTACAAAAAAAATTAAACCATCATAAGGATGTATCGAGGATGTTGTTCTAAAAACGTTTTTTCTCGATGTTATGGCAACATATACAAAATTTGAGTATTTAAGTCATTTTGAGTAATACAAGTTTTATTTTTCCGCAAGCACGTATATCGGGCCTTAACATTTTAAAACATATTGTGGATGTCAAATATCTTTTTTTTCTTCACTCAAATGTCACAAGTTATGTCTAGATCACAGGTAAATCTGGAGGAAATTTATTTAAACATAGCAAACAGCAGATTTGATATGTTATTTTGAGTGAATTTGTTCTGTGTGAGCACTGATCTGCCAATAGCCAAGTCTGATTTGTTGAATACGCCTTGAATCATGTGCCACAAACTCAAATGAGGTCTCTATAATAACTCAGGTGTTTCAGCAAAAGTCTCTTGCTTTCTGTAGTGAAAAGGATTTTCAATATGGGGGGTTTTCAAGGGGTCAATCAATTATAATTGGATCATATGCTGATTGTTTTGGGTTAAAAAATATAATAAATTATGTTCCAAATTCAATCAAAGTTAATGTTAAGAAGCTAAAGTTCAGCTAAATATTCCTCCCATATTAAAATCAAGCAAATTAAAATACCCTGCAAATGATTAAAATAAAAAATAAAATCAATATGTAGTGTAAATGACTTGCTACATCAATTGATTATTTTAATAGCTGCAAATACATTAATATTGTAGTGTATACATGATTTTACAGTTTCAACAATTGTCTAATTTATTTCTCCTAAGGAATTTTACTTTCATTTAGAAGTGTCCCAAGCAATGAAAGTGGATGCTCTGAGCAATAAACTTTAACATATTTAAACACATTTAAATATATTTACAAAAATGTAAAATATATTTTTTAATACTCAATAATATATGTAATATGGTTGTTAAAGGTGATATTAGGCTCAATGCACCCTGCTTAATGCATGAGCAAAGGCATGGTCAGCCAACACACACTCAGTATTCTTAAACCAGATGGCGTCCTATTACACAGATGATTCATACAAAAATCAGACCCAGCTCTGATCTGGTCTAGCGCCTTGGAGACCAAGACGTGAAATAAAGACCATTTCATGCCTATATGCACCATGTACAGTCAGTATCTAAATAGACACTGTATTAATAGACAATTTCTGTTACAACTAACTGAATCACAGTGCAAATGAAGTTCCTTGTAATAGAATACCAGCATGTGCACTGCAAGGCTGTAGCAGAAGTTCTTGCATAAGATTTCTTCCATAAGTGTCTTGTTTTTGCTCTTTCAGCCTTCATTATCAGCGATCATCAACACCTACATGAAGCCATGCCAGTGCCTTTAAGCTTTGACCTTGCTGAGTAATCTTGAGAGAAATGCATGAGCTAAATCATTCATCGCTGCATATTTATGTGTCAGATTGACCATGAGCCTACTCAATTTTAAAAAAGTGTATTGCAAATATGTTATACAACATGCTCCCCATTACATATATACAGTATATATTTTCTTTCCCACCTCTTCTCACATATGTATACATGGCATGTGAAGGACAGTATGAAATGTAAGTGGTAAACATTTTGTATGGACAGATGTGGATTAGTGTTCATCTTTGCCTCATGCAGGAGATTAAAGCTTATTCACCGCTAACAGGGTTTATCTTTCTCTGTAATTCTGATTACAGCGAAAGAGGAGAGCGAGAGAGAAAGAAAGAAAGTGAGAGAGAGAGGCAAAAGAGATGAGAAGATATTAAAAGATGTACACTGTATGTAGGATGAGGAAGTGACACTTAAAAATAAAGGTGCCAATTAAAACTAGCAGAAGAACATTTTTCAAGACAGCGTTGATGTTGAGTTGACAAAGTATGGACGTTTAAAAGTTGAAGAGCCTTTAAATGTGAAGTTTATATAGATGTATAGACAGACAGAAGGTCCGTGCCACGTTTGGAAGCTTGAAAGCTCTTTTCAGGAGTAATCTTTAGGATTTTTGGGATCTTTGATCATCCCCTTTGAGAAAACTGTAAGTTAGATTGTTTAAAAAATACATAGCGCACTAAGACTGAACAGGAGGACAGCAGGACTGTGCCAAACTTCGTGGATATAGCTTGTAATCTCTAGGACAAGTTATAGTCAGAAATGTCTCAGGTTCAGATTTCATTTGAATAATGAATAAATAACATTTAAATTAATTAATTAATTAATACATTTAAAAAGTTTTTAAAGTTCATTAAAAAAAATGTCGTAATGTCGAACGGATTATTTAATAAATAATTTACAATAATTCACAATAATTATTCAGGTAAATATTTTATTTGATCTGTGCAGTCTACAATTTTGTGTTGTTCCTTTAAGTGGAGTTGCAATTAAAAAGTGCTTTACAAACAGTTTTTTTTATATCACAACATCATCTCACATCATAGAGATGTGCCTTTCTCCAACAACCCAGAAACCAATGCACCGATTTAACACAGATGAATGTAAAGCTGTTTGTTGTGGACTCAGCTGGTTAAGTAAAATCGCATATTTACACATCACACACACACACACACACACAAACACAAAACATACACTATCATTAAAAAGTTTTGGGATCATTAAGATTTTTGGAAAAATTATGCTTTTATTCAGCAAGGATGAATTCAATTGATCAAACATGACAGTAAAGACATTTATAATGTTACAAAATATTTCTATTTCAGCTAAATACTGTTTTTTTTACTTTCTAGTCATCAAATAATCCTGACATTTTATTCACAAAAATATGAGCACAACTGTTTTAAAATTCATTTAAAAAATAAGAAATGTTTCTTGAGCAGCAAATCAGCAATGATCAGTGATCATCAGTAATGCGGATCATTCATATATGCATCCAGAAATAAATCACAATTTAAAATGTATTACTGTAAAATAGAAAAGAGTTGTTTTTAATTGTAATAATATTTCACAGTATCACTGTTTTTACTCTATTTTTGATCAAATAAATGCAGCCTCGCTGTATTATAATGTCTAACCAAGATTAGTTGTTCACAAATGAAGAAAGATAAATATTTAACTTGTTTTATGACATGACAAAGCGCGAGATTGTGTGTGTGTGTGTGTGTGTGTGTGTGTGTGTGTGCGTGCGTGTGCTGTGCAGGGGTAAGTTTATGGTGGTTGAGGGGGTGCTGGTGGTAAAAGAAGAGCTTGGCTGCATTAGTGGTCGATAACAAACGTTTAATGCAAGTCTGGAAAACTGAATACGGTCACCATCTGCTCTATACCCGGCTGTGTTCTGAGAATGAATCAACAGCCAAGCACACTTACAGAAGACAGACAGAGATGGGAAGACAGTGAATGAGTGTGTGTGTGCTGCGTGCATGTGTGAGGGAAAGAGAAAACGAGAGAGAGAGAGAGAGAGAGAGAGAGAGAGAGAGAGAGAGCAAGCCAGGAGCACACAGAGAGAGATTTGCTCAAAGGCGAGCGATCCATCACGTGTGTTTAGAGAAAGAACAGACACAGATGAAGGTGAGCACAAGTAGGACGGTCAGACATGAGTCTCACACTCAGAGGTGTCACAACAAAACACAGACACACACACACACACACACACACACACACACACACACACACACACACACACACACACACACACAGACAGCCCTGGGGTAGAAAACACAACACATGTGACTCACAGATGTAAGGTAAGGTAACCACCAAATCCTTGGAATTGAAAAACTGTAAAGGAAATTAAACTTTCTGTCATCTTTTCTTTGAATTTTTAATTATTATATGAAAATCCTGTTTCTTTGATTTTTGTTTTTTTTGTGAAAATGATTTTAAAGTAAATCCCACACCAGTTTTTTTTTCAGTACAAAATAACAGCAAATGATGACAAAGTCATGGTTGCTTTGTGTAAGAAACACATCAACCCATTATTCACTGAAAATTTCAACTTCAGATCAAATGTCATTTATGTGATTTGAATAAGTCAGTATTAATTCATTTATTTATAAAACTACTTTTGCCTTTATTTTTATGGAACAGAAGAGTGCAGTCAGGAGAGCTGGGTTGAGAGAGGGGGAATGAGACACCGTTCACTTTCATTATATGGAAAAGAGCAGCATGAACACTCTGCTAAATAGCTCCTTTTGTGTTCTTCTGAAGAAAGTGAGTCATAGAGATTTGGAATGCATGAGCTGTGAAGACAGACAGAAAATACACAGAATGTGATGTAAAACGAAATACAAAATACAAATAAAGGTGAAAATAATCGCACCTGTACACTTTTAAACCCGAACAGTGAAATTAATTAAATGAAAAGTTAATTTCACTCAAATAATAATGCAAGTTCATTGGGCACAATAGAAATAAGTTCTGTAAACTCAAAATGTCATTGTAGTAAGCTGAACTTAAAATGATTGAGTTTTCTAGTTCCCAGCATGCTTTGCATCAGACAACAAGGAAAATAAATGATACAATGAAGTGTTATTTTGTGTGTTTTGCACAAGATTAACATAGGCAGACATAAGTTAGAACTTAAATGTTGTTATGTTAGGATTTACATAGTTTTCGGTTATGCAGGTTTTGTAGTTGTGGTGAAGAGTAGAGCCTGTGGTTAGGTTGAGGATGCACAGCAAAACTTAAAGACTATATATACTGCACGTCGTATGACTATTTACATGCAAATATATAGTGAGAGTCTTTTTTGATAACTACATTAGCACATGCTAGTGTGATTTTACTAACTAGTACTTAAATAAAGATCAGAATGAATGAGGTGTTCATGGAAGCAAGTTGTTTGTAAATATAATTGTGAAGAATGGGGTGGGATCATGGAAGAGAGGCTTGGCTCCCATGGCTCTCAGCACCGCCCCACTTGTCATAAAAATGTTAAGCCCTACTAACTTAAAATAATTGAGTTTGTTTCCTCAAATGTTTTGAGTATTCTTAACTCATCGGGTTTTACAGTGTAGTTTCCAGAACTTTACCATAGAAATACAGCAGAACTTTAAGTTTTATGCATTGAACTTAAATTTACAATTACAAATGTATATTTCAGTAACTGATAATGTTAATATACCAGCCAACTGAAGTGATATATTTTGTTCCGTGCTTCTATTATATAGAAACAACCACCATATAAACACAGGAGGTAATATGAAAGTCCATCACATGTAGTTTTTCCACAAGCTGAGGTAAATTCTGATGTATAGAAGGGGCATAATGTCATGAACACAAATATAAAACACACTGGTAACAAACATGACATTACAATAATGCAATAAACACCAATCTAACAACACAACACATGAAACACACCAATGCACATAACTAATAAAAAATAAACTAAGAAACATATTTAAATTAAAAACCATTAAATGTGAAGTGTCACCTGGAATTCTGAGAATGTTCATTTATGGTTTTCACTGTAAATTATAAGACATTAAATAATAAATTATATTTTTCACTAAATGTAACAATTTGTTATTGTAAAATTACATTAGATGTCCAATTATTTTTTTTATAGTTTTTCAACATATATAGTTAGTTAAGGAAACTTACTGTAAAATATGTTTAATACAGTTCAAATAAAAGCATACATCAAAAGTAAATAAACACAGTAATCCTGGTTCTCAAATCCTGGTACATTGCTCTCTCTCACACACACACACACACACACACACACACACACACACACACACACACACACACACACACACACACACACACACACACACACACACACACACACACACACACTCACACACTCACACACACACACACACACACACACACACACACACACACACACACACACACACTTCACCACCAGCAGTAGGTTGTGATTAAATTCATCATTGCTCATGATCCCTGGCTAAATCTTTGCAATTTTAATTTTAGAGAGATTTAATATGGATCATGGTTTGGTTGAGCACCCCCCCTCCTAATCTAGAACAATCTCTAGGACAGGAGAGTGAGTGCTTTATACCAGAAACAGTGAGCGATTCCAGCAAGAGACTAAACAGCTGGTCACCATTACAGTTATTGGTGTTAATCTGAGCCTGTGTGACCTGATATCAGTCCTAATCACTCACAAACACACATTAAATATGAACACACAAATCAGCGGCTATGATACTTCACAGGGGAGGGAAGAGACCCACCCATGACCCAGAGAGGAGCTATCTTTCTTGGGGAGGGGAGAGAAGCAGATGGGGGTCTGTGTCTCCTGTCTGGAAGAGATCGTCTGATCCAAATGGCACATGATGATAACAGATGCACTTTGAGAGCTGATGTACCTTAATGTGTGTAGTTATGATATTAACATCGTGTTACTGGCATTTACATCAATGTCTGTAAAACCTGTAATATGCATTAGAAATGATTTATGCTCTAGTATGTTCATGTTTGTTACAACTGGATGTTTCACTAACAAAAAATATACCATAGTATTACCATGATGTGCTTTGAAGCAGTTCAATACCAGTCAAATAGCAGGGTACATAATTAAGGCAATCCTTTAGTGTCCCGCAGGCTGCAGCGTTACACATTCTATACAAAATATTTTTAACAGTTTTAATAATTATTTTATAATTAATATAAATTATTTACTATAAGATAAAATATAATTTATTTACTGAAATAATGCTGATATGCTAAATCACCATTTCATATTTTTGCCAAAGAAGAAAGAACAAGAGAGGTTTTTGCATTTTCCTTAATCATTAGATAAAAAAAAAAATTGGCTTGACAATGTGCATAAAATATTGCTTTAATGATAGCATCACTCGTTCTATGACCTCTGTAAAACCTGATGATCATGTTCTCCAGCATGATTTGGGAATAATATATTAATCACAAATGTATTTATATTACTAGTGATCTAGAAATACAGCAGAATCAGATTATTTCTTATTAATGGTATGGCATAGTGTTGCTTTATTTTTCAAATTCTAAAAATGTATTTATTTCCGGGTTTAAATACAATTTTAGTCCCAGTGTTGAATGTGGCTTCAGACATTTGAACCCCACTGTAAATGCAAAGGTTGCAGAGAGCTGAATGAAACAGAATGTTTCTCGTGTGTGTGTGTGTGTGTGTGTGTGTGTGTGTGTGTGTGTGTGTGTGTGTGTGTGTGTGTGTGAGGGTTGGGAGGGAAATTGGCTCTGCTCAGTCTGAGACGGGCTTGAGCTCTCAGTTGGATTACAGTAGAGCATTAGAGCAGAGACCACAGAAAACCCTTCAGCTCTAATGTAAATAATGACTGTTAGCAAAGGCCCATGCACAAATACACACATGCGTGCTAATGCACACTAACACAAACCAACAAACATCCAGACATACAGATTATACACAAGCAATCACTGGATCTGGCACTGTCAGATGGTCATTTCTGAATTAAGTTGGTAACTGAATAAGTAATGCTCATGTACACACAGACACAAACAGAAATGTTGTCATTGTAAACCAGAGTCAAACAGTCTGCCGGTCAACAGAAATAACACAGTGAAAATGTCATGCACTTGTGTGTGTGTGTGTGTGTGTGTGTGTGTGTGTGTGTGTGAGAGAGAGAGAGAGAGAGAGAGAGAGAGAGAGAGAGAGAGAGAGAGAGGAGTGCAGACTCCTTCTTCTTCTACTGAGGGGATTAATAGAGGGGGTGAGTATATCTTCCCCTAATCCCCACACACTCCATGCTGCCCTGTATATATGTGTGTGTGTGTGTGTGTCTTCTGTCTCGCACTGCCTTTCACTCTCTCAGCCAGACTGCAACTTTCACTGATGGAGACAGTGATGAGAAATATAACACAACACACACACACACACACACACACACACACACACACACACACACACACACACACACACACACACACACAAACAATAATACTGATAATACATACAATATACATAAAAATATATGCTTGCAATTTTGTTATACTTTTATATCTGTCTCCATCAGTGAAAGTTGCAGTCTGGCTGAGAGAGTGAAAGGCAGTGCGAGACAGAAGAAGAAATAGTTTATATTATACGGTGTATTTACATTTACACAATCATTTAGACACTTTTATCCAGAGCGACTTACAAATGAGGACAATAGAAGCAATCAAACCAACAAAAGAGCAACAGAATGTGCTGAAGTCTCAGTTAGTCTAATGCAGTACATGTAACATGTTTTGTTTTTGTTCCTGTTGTTTTATAATAATAAATAGAAAGGAAAAAATAGATAGAATAGAAATAGAATAGAGAGAGTTAGTGTTAGAGGGCCAAGTTATTATTATATTTTATAAAAATTAAAATGTTTAATAAAATAAAATTAAAAAGTAGATAGAATAGAAATACACTGAACAAAATTATAAACCCAACACTTTTTTTTTGCCCTAATTTTTCTTGAGCTGAACTCAAAGATCTAAGACTTTTTCTGTGTACACGAAAGGCCTATTTCTCTCAAATATTGTTCACAAATCTGTCTAAATCTGTGTTAGTGAACACTCCTCCTTTGCCGAGATAATCTATCCACCTCACAGGTGTGGCATATCAAGATGCTGATTAGACAGCATGATTATTGCACAGGTGTGTCATAGGCTGGCCACAATAAAAGGCCACTCTAAAATTTGCAGTTTTATCACACAGCACAATGGCACAGATGTCGCAAGTTTTGAGGGAGCGTGCAATTGGCGTTTATAAGTGTTTAAAAGTGTTGCGTTTATAATTTTGGTCAGTGTAGTTACAATGTACAGTGGTTACTGTACATTGCACAGTAGTTACAGTGTAGTTCAAGTCTTGGCTGTAAATTAGCCTTTGAACCGTTATCATCAATAAAATACAATTAATTGAACACGCATTGACCTTTTGTGACAACATACCTCAGAAGCGAGAACAATAAAACACAAAAGTGTTGTGTTTATAATTTTCTTCAGTGTAGAATAGAGAGTGTTATTGGTAAAGGGAATTTTTATAAATAAAAAGAAAACAAGTATATAGAAATAGAATAGAGAGTGCTAATGTTAGAGGGTCACATTTTTATATATAATAAATAAAAGAAAACAGATACAAGATGAAACTGAATATTCATATTAAATATATATATCTATATACTATATACTATATGCTATATATATATATATATATATATATATATATGAACTTTACAGTCAATGGATACAATTAATTTTCATTTTTGGAAAATAATATTTACATTGGACAGATGATATTAAATTAAAACTATATATTTGTGTTAGTTATATATTTATGAAATTTCTGTGAATTGATATACTTCCAACTTCAACAATTACAGATTTTTTTAATTGTGCTCATAGCCCATTCCTTCTGTATGATTTATGAACTTGTTTCCTCATTGGGACCAAACATTTCCCCAGAAGGTCTAATAAATATATATGGATACAATTAATTTTTCAGTTAAAATCAATTAATCTGCATAAGATCAATTTGAAACAATTTAACTGAAAATACATTTCAGACATTTTTCTTCCTCTTGAAAATAATGTGACTTAATTAAACAAAGATACAACTGTATATTTTTGCGAGTCACATTCAAGAATCCATTAAAGAATCTGGGGACGATGCTGGAATATGCATGTGCTTATACTCACAAAGAACCAGATACTTTAGTCTCATTTCTAAGGGTCAGATCAGGTGGAAATAGCCCCTGAAGTTAATAACTGCACATATTTACGTTTTACAGCACAGTTGATGTTCAGCTCCAAATAACTGGCGATCAGACCATTGAGTATTAAACCAACCCCTTCACTGCCTCAAACTACCGTCATGTTCTGTTTTAACCCCCTCCAAGCAAGTAAGTGCTGCTTTACCTCTGCAAACATGATTAAATCAGACAATCTACTGCGTTAAATCCTCTTACAGCTCCATATTACATATCTGCCCAACAAAAGAGACTCAATCAGAAGAATCAAAACCCGCTCTCTGGCCCGGATTATCTGATCCCATTGTCATGATTAAAATGAAATGATGGAAAATCCCATGTTCTGAATATAAGAGATATCAGGAGGGTGGAGGAACACAAATGTATCTGCCCTAAGTCTTTGATACAGATCAGCCATTGTTTGCTGTTATGTGATAATAATACATGGTTGATGATTGGTTGACAGGCACAGAGCATCAGCCATTGGCTGGAAAGCTTCAGGTTGTGCATGTGGAAATCTGTAAATGTTATTGGCTGTTCATTTTAAAATGATAGTGGTCCAGAAACAACTTTAGATTGTTTTTGTCCATTATGCTGCAAACAAAACCTCTGTCAAAAATGTGTAGTTAGGTGTCATTCTCTAGTAATAATATATTAGCAACAAGATACATTTAAAAAGATGAAAACTCAGAGAATGTGTCTTAAAGGATCAGTTCATCCAAAAATGTAAATTCCCTGAACATTCACCCAAATTCAGGCCATCTAAGATATAGATGAGTTTGTTTCTTCATTAGAACTAATTTGGAGAAATGTAGCATTACATCACTTGCTCCTCAGTGGATCCTCTGCAGTGAATGGGTGCCATCAAAATGAGTCCAAACAGCTGATTGTTGTCTATCCATAAATCCATAATTTAGGCATGTTAACTTTAAAATCTCACATCTAAATTTCTCCAAATCAGTGATAAACAAAAACATCTATATCTTGGGTGAGAAACTTTTTTTTTTTATTAATTCCTTTATGTTCCAATTATGTTCAAATTATTTTGGAACTTTTTCTTTTTAACATAAACCTCAGTAAATTGTCTTTGAGTTATGCTTAAACATGAATTTCAAATAGCAAAAAATAATTTGAGACCAAGAGATATGTATTTCATTATAGAACAAATAGATTTAATACACTGTAAAAAAAAAAGGTACAAATGATAAACACATTTAGTGTTACTTGCTGTTTTTGTGTAATTATTTCTGAAATGTTCTAGCAATTTCTGAGTTAAAATTGTTTCAAAGTTAATCATAAAGCAAATTGTAATTTCATTCTAAAGAGAGCTAAATGCTTTTTTTCAGTAATGGCTCTACAACATCCCATAGAGTTGAGATACAGATCGTGAGTGCATGTGTGTGTGTGTGTGTGTGGGCATGTTTATGTGGTTTATGAGGACACAAATTTGTATAATGACATGGGTATGACATAGGTATTACAAGGAGAAGGTGATTTATGAGGACATTTTCAGTGTCCCCATACAAAAATAAATCATACAGAGTGAGTTTTTGAGGGAAAATAGAAATGCACCGCCTCCTGTGTGTGTGTGTGTGTGTGTGTGTGTGTGTGTGTGTGTTTCTGCCAGTGCTCCTGTAGTCTCTGCAGGGTGTGGGGATTATCTGAGGAAGTGCAGGGGAGTGGCAGTAATGAAAAGACCTCCTCGAAAGCGTATGCACACACACACACACACACACACACACACACACACACACACGCAGCTCAGAAAGCAGTGTTCATTCATGCTATACATTAGAACTGACCTGAAGCTACACATCCATATTCTCACAAAAATAAATTACACATAAATGCTGAGTTCAGGAAAGTCATTTACAACATCCTCCTCTGTTTTCACTATACATTATTCATTTAGACTGCACACACACTACATAATAGACTATCTTTATCTGTTGTGTTCTGTCCTGTTCCTCCTCAAAGTCATCTGGGCCATTATCCTTCCAGAGTAATTAAGAGGGAGAATATTGCCTCAGATACAACCCCTCACCCCTCTTATGGATCGGCTCCTCTCAGCATGATGGATGGAGGGCTGTCACATCAACCTGAGCAGCAGAGGGGTGCAGGACCGGCCATAACACACCTCTAATCACATAAAACCAAACACTTGTCATTACACACTCTAATTGTCAAAATGCAGATGGCAGGGCTGAGTAATAACCGAATCTTGAACGACAGGGTCAGCACTGGGATAGAAAAACGAGTCTCTTTGAGGACTGCAGTGAGATTTGATGATTTTCTTTTCTGGTTTACTTTGATTTGTAAAGACAATGTATTATTCATGTATTTCATCTTAAATACATATACATTTCTTTCACCTTTTCCTCATTTGCAGATAGTCTTGGGTATTGATACATATTGCCTGATTGCAATTTGTTTAGATTTTCATGTATCTTAAATTCCTATACATTTGGTAATAGGGTATAAATGTTCATTTTAAAAATGCATATTGTACATAATTTATATCATGCATATTCTGGTAAATATATTAAGATAAGATATATACAGTAAGAATATCTTAGGGTTAGTAAGAATTGCTTTATTTATTTAAATTAAAAGGGACATTGTTACAAAATAAATATTTTTCAATGCTTTCTTTTGAACTTTATATCAAAGAATCCTGAATAAAAAAGTTTTCCACAAAAATATTAAGCAATGTTAACTGTTTTAAACATTAATAATAATATGAGATGTTTCTTAAGCGTCAAGAATATCTGAATAATTATCAGAATTATTTCATATGACACTGAAGACTGGAAAATTTAGCTTTGACTTCACAAAAATAAATAACATTTTAAAACAATTATTTAAAATGTTAATAATATTTCACAATATTACAGATTTTGCTGTATTTTTTATCAAATAAATGCAGCCTCGGTGTGCATAAGAAACGTTTTTCAGAAACATTTAAAATATTGTACCAATACATGTCTATGTTTATTCATTAAATATTCCAGACAGTTCAAATAAAAAGCCATAATAACAGATTCAGTGAATGTGTGAATCTTTCTGAATGATTCTTTCACATGAGTTGTTCATGAATCGATCTACACTGGTTTGCATGCAGTATAAAGACATGTAGAAAGAATTGTTTTCTTAAAAATATTTTGTTGCCTTTTTATCTTGTCAAATTTAATTTGAACTGGAAACTTGGGTAAAATATGACTTCTTTTAGCATAGAATAAAAGAAGAATCGAACAATGAATATCATTTAAATTAGATTTGCATTAATCTGAAAAATTATTTTTTTCCCATTGCTTTCCCCGATTCTTTGGATAACTATGTCTGCTAAATGAATAAACATGAATGCAATTTACCTTGTGTCTCTTAATGGTGGGCTTTAGAGTGGATTGAGGTGATAAAGAGTAAACATGCTTAACCCACGAGCCTGCAGATTCAAAACAAGTGAACTGTTGTGTTACAAAGGAACAAAACAAACAGGAAACCATAAAAAGAAAAAACACCATACATTATTGTCTTTCATGCTATTGCGTGTTCGAATAACAAGTTATTTGTGAAAGGGCTTATCTTGAATATTAGTATTAGCTGAGGAGGCTTTAGGGCACATCTCTTCTCTCGCTACGCAAAGCTTCCACCTCAGGCGCAGAAGAACTGAAAAACAATTGGATCCCTTTAATGTCAAAGCATGTTAAGAAGGCCTTCTGCCACCCCCATATCCTGGAGAAACCTAAGTCAGAAAGAAATTACATAAATCAAATCCATTTTCATTATTACAATATTTCAGAGGCATTATCCCTCAGACAAAACGCAGTAAAACCCCATTTATTCTTTTTAATCCTTCAAAGAGTGGCTGATATTACCTGATACTCATTGGGTTTGCATGGGGTACGAGTGTGAATGACATCAACAAGTCTGAAAGGCTGGAATCATGTCGGTGGATCCCATTGAGATGATTAAATGAGTCTGTGTGTGTGTTTGTGTTTGTCTGTCTCTCAGCCTCTCACTGTCCCCTGCTCTCTACTCGGACGTGCCATTACCATTACACCACGTTCAAAACAAGTATGATGTTTTAAAATAAATTAAAATGGGAGCAAAAGAAAACAAAAGAGACAAGCAAGGAGAATGTCTGATTCTTAATTAAAACCCACGGCCCCACTTTATATTAGGTGGCTTTGACTGCTATGTACTTACATTGAAATTAATAATCTATCAAAAGAGGTCAGAAATCAGAGTTGAGAATTATTCAAAGTGAGGTGTAATTAGCAAAACATAAAAGTGGTTTAAAAAGAGAAAAGCGGCAAAAGCACATGCGTGTTAGTGATTGCCTGGGCTTTAAGTGGGAATCCCCAGTTTGAAGCACTTTCCCGTGATAAAGATCCTGAACTGTAGAATCAGCCATAAGCAGATTAGTACAATGGGATGAGGAGGCTTTGAGAGTCTTTAGCCCAATTCACTGCAGCAGAGATCTACTGAGACTAGTCTAGATCAATCTCAACTCCCCCCTCCTTCCCTGCCTGCACTTAGCCCTTCAGGCCAAACATCCCACTCGAACCCCGCATCCCTCATCTGGACCTGATGCAGCGTGGGCCATGTCCAGAAACCAATGACACGCTGAGAACGAGTGCAGTGCATGACTTACCAGTGCTCAAGCAGGGTTTACCTAACAACGCTAATCGCAAATAAATGGCTGTGCTACAAATGCTTTATCCTGTTGTCCTATCACCCGGTGATGTAGATAACAGGGGTGTGTGGTGAATTGTATTCTCTGAATGGGACATTACGGGGGGCGGGGGTCATTAGGTCCTGTTAGCATGTCTGACTCTACACAGCTCTTCTCTCTTGTCAGGACTTGTCGAGTGACAGTACATCACCTCCCAGTCTGCACTGTACAGCACAGGGGCCAGGAATCCAAATGACACAAAGAGTTATTCGGTTCATAATGAAGCCGCTTAATGAAACCATTGCCCTTGAAAGTTCTTCATCAATTTCAACCCTCCCTCGCTCTCTCTCTCTCTGTCTCTACCGCTCTCGCTCTGTCTTGTCAGCACAGCCACGTGGCAGCTCTATATTAATTAAACCCACCGTTTCCTGAAGTACTTAAGTGAGGTGCCCTCATTGATAATGAGCAGGTTCAAAAGAGTGCCATCCCTCCAAAATGACTTTTTAAACCAGCCTTATTAAGCAGAAAATTATGCCCAAATCAGCCTACAAGCTCCTCATTAAAAGCCACTGATCCTTGGCCGCGCACTTGTTCGTCCGATTTTAATTAGGAACGCACGAGTCTCACTGCCATGTTAAACGCCATTAATCTTCCCTTTCATTCCATCTCAGACGGCCAGGAATGCAGAGAGCCAGCCCTGCTCGCGCTCGCAGCCTCCGCCTCCTGTCTGCCTGCCAGCCTGAGGGAATGTGAGCGCCGGCTTGAGCTGGGGGCGGCGTATGAGTATGTCCAAGTCAGGAGGAGTTTCTGTTATCCGTGTGAAAACCCAAACACATTTCACAACACTTAATGAATTCAATATTCAAGTGCATGAAGTAAAATGTTTGTCAAAAACGGTATAAAAAATACCTCACTACATAAAAGGCTACTCGAGTATCAATGAAAACATTAGCTATTGTTGGATGAGAGGTTTAATTAAAGGATTTTCCCTCTCCTTTAGATTAGGATTATGGTGAAACACTTGCAATGGACATAAACTGACCCATTGTTTTAAATATAATATAAAACCTAAAAAAAATATAAAAGCACTCACATTCATTCTTCTGTTAAAATTAATGATTTTTTAATGTAAAGTTGTGCGTTTTAAATTGTAAAATTTGTAAAAATTCTTGTAAAATTGAAACATAATTTTACAAACTCACATTACGATATTTTTCTGTTAAAACTTGTGTATTTTATTCGACATGTAAAGATGTGCTTGTCCGTAAACTGTGATAAAATTGTAAAAGTGTTTTCAATTATTGTAAAATTGGATTTAATTATACACAGTAAATACTAGTGTTTTTTCAGATTTGTTTAGATGTAAACACATTGTTTATATCTAGTGCTTACACTTTTGACATTAGTATTTGAACATTTGAACATTTACAGATCGACCTCATTCACTTTCATTGTAAATGCTTCATCCAGATTTTTACTTTTTCTTAAGTTGAAAATTGAAATATTCTTTGTAGTATTATAATAATACTGTTTTGTAGTATCATTTTTGTAGGATTGTTATACTATAAAACTTCAACTGAACTGAAGCCAGCATATTCTTTTAAAAAGTTAATCTATGATGTATCCACTCAAAAAACACTTGCACATTTATGTGTGTGATGCGTTATGATTTAATCTGCTGTGTTTATTAGCCATTGCAAGTGCAGCACACCTTTGCCTGCCTGCCTGTCAGAATCCTGTGTGCATGGAAGATTATGGATGGCCAATTACATCGTTTCTGGCATTAATTAATGATGTTAACCGTCTCCCCCTGCTCCTTACAAAACAGTGTCTCTCCTAAGCTGCCTCCAGGAGGGCAGACCGGGTGAATGATGTGAGTAGGCGTATTGTCTGTAGGGTTGCATCTAAATAAATTAATGTGCAACATAATGCCCATATGTTAGTTAATGTCTTGCGATTCTATTACTACATCTTTAAAAATCAATTCATGTTTTTCAAAGAGACCTTGTTAGCATGCACGTGTCAGCAGTGTGCAAGCATGTCATGTGCTACAGTACCACAAATGCCCTGATTGTGTGTTCATGAATGTAATGGCCCTGACAGTGGAAGGGAAATGGGGTTGAACTGGTGCATGTCTCTTTTTTCAGTGTTTCTATTCTCTCGTCGTCTCCCCAATTTCCCCCCACCAGTTTGGCGTCTGAGGGCCATTACAGAGATTAAGCTGAGGAAGTGGACTGCCTGCCCTGTGTGTCAGCTCACATACACGACGAACTGAGAGACAGCCACTTATTCTCTCCTCCTTTCTCTCTCGTTCTGTTACGCAGCTCTTAAAGACACTACAAGACTACATGCCTGAAGGCTTATAGCCAAACTTCCTCTGTATTTTTATTTCAGTGATTCAGAAGTAATATTCTGGCTTCAGTACACATTAAGCTCAATCTTCAACGTTTGTGGTATCATATTGATTGTTAACACTAGTTAATAACATTAGTTTATATGAACTAACAATAACTTTTAAAAAGTATTTATTAATTAAAGTTATTTTTTGCCAACATTTACTAATAAATGATAAAAATCCAAAGTTGTGCCTGTTAATATTATTTAACAATTATATTATGTATAAATAGTTATAGTCAATAAAAGATCATAGGTTAACACAAATGTTGTGACATATGTATTTGTAAATACTGTAAAAATGTATTGCACATTGTTAGTTAATTTATTACCCAATAATGTACCTTATTGTAAAGGTGTGTGAGCTTGACGATGGAATTTTTCCGAAGGCCAAGACGCTTTGGATGTGAGCACTATGACCTTTTTTTACCATGTAATTACAACAAAAATGAATTAGCACCTGTCCTTCTTTTTCTTTAAAAAGATAAAGATATAGGTTACAGCGAGGCATTTTCAATGGAAGGAATGAGGCCAATTTTTGAATGATTTTAAAACAGAAATGTAAAGCTAATAATTTTAATAAAGTACTTAAATGTTTCTGTTAAATCTTTGTATTATTAGAGCTGAAATTTGGCATTCTGTTGTGGATGTAGCTTTACACAGACATGATTAATAAGCTATTTTTCAATCTAAAATTGTGTTAGCATCTATATAATGTCGTGTGGCAATACCATTAAAACAGTGAGTATTTTAATGTTTACATATAGGCCCCAATAATTGCCTTAACTCTAATCCAAATTTTTGCCTTTTTTGACAAGCGGTGATTCATTTTTGTAACTGGAAATTGTTAAAAGACTTGTACCGAAGCCAAAATATTATTTTGTTGAATTTATATTTATTTAATTTACTTTTTATTTTATTAATATAATTATTATTTTTTTCAATGGTAATCAACATTATGCCCCAAACGCTGATCACAAATTGAACCTGGAATAATCTGTGAAATTAAATAAACCCAAAACAAAACAAAAACTCTTGATATTGCAGCGGAGTCTGCTAGACTACACCATCTGTATGAAGCTATAGCTTTTCCTCCTTGGGTCCATTAACCTTGTTTTCTTCTCCTCTGTGCTCCTCATTCTCATCCAGCAGTAATTCTACCGTTTAAATGCATGGTGTCAGGTGCCTCGTGGCGATGGGTGAGGGTTCTGGCCTGCATGCCATGTTAAGAGCATTAGCGGGCATATAGACGGGCAGTGCCGCCCTCACGCATCCACGTCTGATTAGGGTAACGAACGGAGGGCTGGTCCGTCATGCTGCATTGTCCTCACGTCGGCCTGAATCACATGGCTCCTCGGAACCAAATGACTTAGCCGGTCATCACATACGACAAACAGGGCTGCAAGCAGGGGGGCTGTGATGATATCACAGACCCACCGAGGGGGATCCCTTCTTAAAAATGCACATCTCCATCTGAATAAATGAAGAGACAGTACAAGATATGGAAGAACACAAACAAAAAGCATCACCAAAGGGACATAAAAGAAGCTAATTATCTCATGCGGACCATCTGTACCCTCTAAATCAGCGTTTCAGCCCGCGCTCACGCACACGCAGGTCTATCGAGGGTCACCACATACAGGCGTACTGCTTTATACACTTTTTGTAGTTCCTTCCAAACTACCTCTTCTGATTCCAGAGGCCTCTGACATTCTGCCTGCGTGCCTTCCAGTGTCTGTGTGTCTGCTGTGCATAAACAAGCACCAACCTGAACGCCGTTTCCAGCAGTCCGCCCCCATCTCCCCTTTGTTGCTCTCGGCCTGTTTGCATCGCCGAAGCTCGCAGTCCCAAACATGTGTGTGCAGCTATATACGTACATACATGAGCGAGGGCAGAGCTGTGATGTGCTTCCTCAAGAGCTTAATGACTCTCAGCAGTGCTGTCAGAAACACTCGGCAGAGTCCGGCACTTAAGGGCATATGTTTTTCCCTCTCCTCAGCCGCCTGCGAAGAGCGACAAACACACACAAACAGAAGCTCCCAGCTACGGTAATGAAATCATTCTGCAGTGAACTCACAGAAAAGAAGGGCAAATGCTGTGAGGTGTGAGAAATAGCTGTATCTCTACAATAAAGTATTTCTGTTTGGAGGCAGACACAGAAGGTGCACTTATCGGCTCTCATCATATGCCATAAAACAGGTATTTGCAATTAATAGGTGGGTATGCAAGTTGTTCATCTGATTATGTCTCTGAATCAAATGTTTGAGCAAAATGCTAATTAGAACGGAATAAAGTTCTCTACACAAAATGCTCAGATTTCAAATAATAAGAGTTTCTCATATACCTATTAGAAAAGCTCACAAACAAATAAACCTTAAAAATAGTTACGAATCATTTAGGACCTGCATAACTTGTCGGGTTAACAAACTACAGATTCAATTGATAAATATAGTTGAAATGCTTCAACTTATTAAATGCATAGCTAATGTTTCATTTAGATTGGAACACCGAGTCAAGGCTCTGAACGATTCACTGAGTGAGTGAGTCGGGATCAAATCGCTACTCACAAGATAATTCAAGGACTTTCATAAATCTTTTGACTGACTTACAGTGTTTCCAGCAGTCATGATGTCTGATTCGTGAAACAAAGGACTCTAATTCACCATTTATTTTTATCTAATGACACAGTAATCTGATAAATATCTTTGAGAAGTGACAATAGGCCTACCTCCTGCATAGGTAGCGGAAATTTACATAACTTACAGATTGTTTATTGTCAGCTACTCGTGTATTTTATTTTCACAAAGTCGAAGTTTTCTGTAGTTTATCAGTGAGACAGTGTAACTTCAATATATGTGTCTGCAGCCATAATATCTACATATAATATATCATGCTTGATGTATATAAACATCTTTCCCTGGTTATGTTAATTTATAATTTGTTAATAATATATTATCATGTGTTAAAAGAAATAGCCTTTACACACAGAAAAAATAAGGGTTTAAAATGTTACTTTTTGGGTACAACAGCCTCTCCCTGGAGCAGTACCCTTAAAATGACATATTTGTACTTTAGTAAATTTGTAATTTTACACAAAAAAAATTTGGTAAATTTGTAAATTTGTAAAAGTTACATTTTAAACCCTTATTTTTCTGTGTGTAACAACAGAAAGTAGTAGGGCACATGCTAGTTTAGCCTACGGAAACGTATTTTATTATTCCCATCCCAAAGTCTTTCTAATCAATTCACTGATCGTTTCTTTTTTTCATATTTGTAATACATTTATTTGTTCTATTTATTTTATATTTCCTTTTATGTATCTATTTATATATCATAATTAACCGAATTAATGAACATAATTAACTCTGAATTAACTATTTTAAATAGGCTACACTTCATGTTTAAATTCTGTAAATATCCGAAAATCCTCCAGTAAAGCTTTGACTTGGTAAATTTCTACATGTAACTGTAGGCCAGTAGATGGCGGTAAACGAGCGTGTTTTATGAGCTATTATCGAGTCAACTGATTCGCTAAAAACACCAAATCATTTACAGCTAAAACAATGGACCTGAACGAAAGGATTCATTAGCCACGTAAAATAAAACCTTTTTCATCTCATGTGAGTGAACATCCTTTCAATTAGCCCATATATGCTTTCTCAAAGGTGCTGTAGGCCTATATCCCGCGTCTTTGTGCAAAACGTTTTAATTAGCAAATGATAAGATTCCTCTTTAAAACCAGAGGTCCTGCAAGAATCAGAACCACAACAATCATCAGAAACTCATCTTAAAACAAGTTCATAAAAGCAATAAAAAAGTCATTACAGCGGTCACATTTCTTATCCACACCAATTAGATGAAATCAAGAGTGATTAGGAAAACTGAACCAGCCGCGCGCGTTCCTCCTCGATCCGAAGTGTTCAGCGGTTCAGGCTCGACGCGCCAGCGGTGTAATGCTGTTACCACACGACGCTGTGACGCACCCACGGGGAGTGATGACTGCTCATTTAACGCAGCGCGAGTTCAAGATCACGTTCTCTCGAGCGCACACTGTGGACAGGTACAGAGACTGAAGTTCATTAGAAGTGATGGCATAATGTGAGGGGAATCTCGTGTTTAAAGAACACATCTCGCTGTAATGACTTTAAACACATTCAAAACTACGTTATGCTTAGTGTTATGCTTCTTTGATGTGTAACCATTATTTTTAGGTAGCTCACTGCATGAATGGGAGCATTTTACATGATAAAAACTGATTATTATTTATTTATTTAAAAAATTCCCTCAGACAAATATGTTCATTACATTTAATTATACAGTTTAACAAGTGTTAATAAACTGCATTTTACCATATTAAGCTAGAAGGCAAATATTTCAAATACATGTTGGAATAGCAGTTCCTTAAAAGTAACGGGATTGAGCCATTATAGTGATTTCTAAAGTAAATGTGTTTGATAATACAGCAAGGAGAAGTTATTTCCTAAAAAATATCCTAATGGGAAAATAAAATAAAATTAAGACTGTGGATGTGTCAAAAATGCCCACAATAACACAGTCAATATCAGCTTTTCTTTGTTAACGGCACTGTTCATGTTTAGGTGAAATAAAAGGCACCTTTACCGTGCAGTGACTCAGAAATCGTTATACTTTTTTCAAAACAGAGTTCAAAATTACAATACAGGCCTACACCAAATTCACTTACATATATCATCTTAAATGTATTAAAGACATAATTAAATTCTCACAATTATTTTAAACGCGTTATGGTGTTTATTTGCCTCCTCTGTTTTCTGTTAAACGATTAAAAACGAAATTATCCGAGGCTAAACCTTCAAGAAGAACAATCTGAAACAAAGTGGATATATCGATTCAATGTTAGATCGCTGACAAAGGGTTGAGTTAAAGAGCTGTGTATGAAACTGCGCTCATGCATTAGCAGGCTGAGGACAGGCGCAGAAATCGTGTTAATAAGTAAGTGGAAGGGGTAGGTTACAGAACACTGTCGATTCACGATCACACAAATACTCAAGGACAGGTCCCCTCGGCCCGGGGCACTACCGGCCCCTGCACATCAGCAGCAGGACGCGTCTTACCAGTGAAGACCAGAGACCAGTCCAATTTAAGAGTATACATCCAATACACGTTAGAACCGTGACACAACCCTTCAATGCATGGACGTGTGGCATGCGTGCTATAGGCTCTGTTTACTATAGCAAGCACTGAAGCTTTTATTTTGGACCATCAATACTGCAAAGTTATTTTAAATAATTTAAAGTTTATTAAATGATTTGCAAAATGACTTTGCATGTGATAGCACATGGAACGAAAGCAGTAAATAACTGAGCTCTGCAGTACACATTAGGTCTATGAATAAACCTGAAGCCAAAGTTCGTTCATGTCAAAGGTCGCATTATTTGGAAAAAAAGAAACAACAACTTTCAAACACTACACGTTTTCCTCCAGCAAAGTTTCTTTAAAACAGTTTGAAAAGAAATTGAATGCGTAATGTGAGCATACTGTATGTTTGGGAGAAAACACCAGAGATGGCCATAGATATATGTTTTAATTATAAAGACATATAAACAATATACAGTATGAAACTCATGTCGCAACAAGATCAAATGCTTTGTGGGCTTGATCAAGTATTCCTCACAGTTGTACAATACAATCAAGTGAATTGTGCAATAACAAAACAAAATCGTTTTAGGCCAAACATTTGAGAATGTTACGCCGCGTTTCATAATAACACCGATGAGCTGAGACAGCTCAGCTTCCGTTTATTCATTTCTGACACAGGTTTTTAGGAAATTACTGTTTGTATGCAATTGCAGTAAATTGCATAGTTCACCAACAACGCTGAAACCGAAAGAAACAATGTTTGAACTGAGAAATAAGTCCTCCGCAAGCTGTGAACATAGAATTTCTTGTTAGTTTTTCACACAAATAATCATTTTCAATCCATCACTTGGGGTAAAGGGGAAAAGGCTTTTAAAAATCGAGGGGTTTAAAAGCTTGTTCCAGTAATACCGTGTTCCTAAATTAACATTATTTATTGTATTATCTAATAAATCATCGTAGTTACTTAAACACGCAGCAGGGGTTTTGAATCAGACCTAAGCCCGTTCCCAACAAAACAACGCGAATTCAGAGCAACAGAAGGATGAAGCAGGAAGAGTTCCGCGCGTGGAAGTCAAGGCTTGTCGTTGCAGTGTTTGAACAGGTTGGACGGGGTCCCGTTGAACGAGCTACACTTCTCCGCGCAGGTGGCCAGCGCCGTGCTCGAAAACGGATACACGGCCGCCTGTCCGAAAGGCGCGAGCGCGGTGGGAATCGGCGAACTTATAGTCTGTCCTTGGCTCACATAAGCCACCAACCGGCGCATTTCCTCCAGCGCCTGCGCCTGCATTAGGATGTAGTTTTTTGCAAGAAGCAAAGTTGCGATTTTTGAGAGTTTTCTCACAGACGGGCTGTGCGCGTAGGGGATCACAGACCTCAGGCCGTCCAGCGCGTCGTTCAGGTCGTGCATGCGTCTCCGCTCGCGCGCGTTGATGCTCAGCCGGAGAGATCTCGGCTCCTTCGACTTCTTGGAGAGCGCGCCCGGATGCTTCTCTTCGTCGAAGCCCGCGCCTCTCTTACGAGACTCGAGGTGGTCGAAGCCGTCGTCTTCATCGCTGGTCTGCTCTCCGCCGCTTTCGTTCGACTTTCCCGTTTGACCGGAGAGGAAATCCGCGGCAGGTGTGAGGGAGAAGCGGCCAGGACCAGCACCAGCACCATGGCCAGCGCCGAAGCCGAAGGCGGACTGTCCGTAGCGCTGCGTCAGGTCTAGCAGGGTGTCGTTGCTGATCGATTTCAGCAAGTTTTCTTCGCTTACATTCATTTTGGAGAAACGAAATCAAACTAAAACAAAAAACGGAGCGGATGGAAAACTCTTGAAAGCTTCCTCGCGCTGTATTCTTTCTTTTCTTTCGTTGGCGTCCTCCAAAGGGCTGCTGAAAATGAAGAGACTTTTTGATAGAGATCTTTCTTCCTCTATCACGCTCTTCCGCGCAGACAGCGATGTTAGACGCGTCGTCTGAACTCGCGCGCGTTCTTGCAGTGCGTCTTGCCCTCGCCCTGGGCAGATTGAGACTCGCGCGCAGTCCTACTTGCGAGTGAGTAAGAGCGCGAGGCCCCACGGGATTATCACTCTGTCCAATCAGGAGGGCGTTTTAATTAAGAAGATTAGCAACTGGCATTCTCCTTAATTCAACTACAATATGCCATGCACTGCACTTTAACTTGAACTCTAACACAGTTCAACTGGACTACACACACACACACTACACAAACACAACAATCTATCTGCTACCACTGGATACCATCCAACGCACATCCATGACATTGCGTATCCGGCCTATGTATAATCTGTTGCACCTTTTTCCGCATATTATTGTGTGTATAAATGTGTACATAATGTAAAATATGTACATATGGTGCATAACGTGTATTGATAACTGTAAGTATGTCAATAGTACACTGTGTGTACTGAGTATATGTATGTGTATTCTGCACATTGTCTTCTGTACAGTCTGTAAGTATGTTCTGTCTATATATAAATTGTTTCTGCACTGTCTGGAGCACGCTCTCAAGAATTTCACTCACCAAGGCACATGTGCTGTGGTGATGTGACAATAAAAGTGATTTAATTTGATTTGAACCATAGCAATGATAACTGCTGAACAAATGATGGCATAATGCAATTCATGTCCGGCACATTGTAGAGAACAGCCATCGCACCTACAATTCTGTAATATTCCGAACAGTTGCATCGAAGTAACGCAGTATTGCCATAACAAAATGTTTATTTTTGTCAACTATTGATCAAAACAACTTAATGCATAGCGTAGGCCTACATTTATTCTGCTACTTGCAAATGTAGAACATCTCCTAAGTGATATAACTATTGAAGACTTGGTGACCACTGTATTCATTTATTATTGAACCGTGCATCGTGCTGTGGGGGATTAATCTCATCGTCTGGATGAGGCCGAAAATAATCTTCAACACCTCCAAGTCCAAGGCCGCTTTACCTACAGCACATGTGAAGATGGTTTATAACGTTTTTTTTTGTAAAAATGCAACAATGATTCTTTATGGAAGAAGTGGCCTGGTAGTTAATAACACAGAACAATTTAGTCGTCCTGGCAAACAGTTCTTATGTTACAGAAACAAAAACATTTATTTAAAGCTATTAAACAACAGCAATACACAATAAAGCGCTATATAAATGCATCATTCATTAATTCATACATACATAAACAAGTCGCAACCATCACTCAAGACTTGTGTTAAGTAAACTCTTTCTGAACAGTCAACAAACGAAGAAATGGACCGCTCAATAACACAGGATTGTAATGATGATGCAGCGCCACCTAGTGTTCATTTAAGAAAAGCGCAATGCCATAACCAGGCAAAATATAACGGATGATTTAGAATAATAAATACGGACAACACCAATAAAAATAGGTCAATAAAATGTTGATAATACTCTTATTTGTATTATTAAAGCTTCAAATATTAAGTAATACACTTTGATATTTATTCAAACGTGTGAATTCAGCTATAGTAATGCTGAAGAGTAGCCTATATACATTGAAAGTGATGTAAATCATTTTACACTAATCAGTGTTTATTTAGGATCACTGAGAGATTATTATAGTTTTTAGTAATATTTTGAAATCGTATATATATTTTTTTATTAGATTTAATTTTATACTGTATGTCTAGTTTTCATTTGTTTTCATTTTAATTTCATATTTTTGTTATTTTAGTACATCAAGTTAAACTAAATAAAAACGTTGCCTTGGCAATAAGTAGAAATAATATGTTATTTCAGTTAACAAAATAACGATCAAATCCTAAGGTTTTGTCCCTGACTGAGTCCAACTGAAGCAAATGAACAGGTTTGTGTATTCCTCTGCATTACTCAGACTAAAACACGAGCTACTGCTGCTGATGGCGGAAGAAGATTTTCTCTGCTGATATATTTCAGGTTTGCTATGAAAGCATTGTTCTTATATTATAAACAAAACCAAACATCTACACAGAATATCTATTGAGGACAATCTGTGCTTTCTCATATAATGCACAAGAGGGCGCTACCGTAAAACAATTCTGGATTGTATTGTGTAAACACTAGAGCTATGCAACATGCAAACACTGCATCCTCACACTACAAAGAGCAGGGTCATTAAAATATGAATAATAATACTTGCAACAAATTCCCTACATGCACAGACCGTCTACATGTGCATACTGCATCGGAGATGTGGAATATACAAAAATGCACAAGTATGCCTACCTGGGGGGGAAATGTGTGTAAACAAACATGATTTTATATATAAATAAGATTGTTTGATGTTTCTGTATAGCACACACAGCGGTTGTGCATAGCGCTTTGAAAAGACAGATAAATAGACGGATGGATGGCTGGACAAACAAAGAGACTGACCTCTTTTATCTCTCTTGTTGCAGGCTATTCCCTTTGCTGGGCGGCAGCAGCGTGTGATCAGCGGGAGGCAAGCGGTTCTCTGAGAGTTATCATTCAGTGTGTGATATCAGGCTCCGAGGCCCTCCAGCCAAACACCCGCCAGAGACGTCTTCTGCCTCTGTCCTAACACGCCATGAAATTACAGGGCTCCTTGGCTATTGTGAGAGAGGTGGCACATTTCAGAGTATTCCCATTTTTGTCTGTGTCTTCAAACCATTTTCCACATCAGAAAGTAGTCATCATGTGTAGTCATTTTGGGTATGATGTTATATCTAAGTGTGATTCCAAAGGGCCAGAAGAGATAACAGAAGCTGCACAAACCCACTCACTTTGAACATCACGACCACAGAGCATGATAAAGATTGTGTAGTAATGGCCTGAGAGTAGAAAATCAAGTGGAATATAATCTCTCAGTCATATAATAGCCACTGACCTTCCATGTGCATTTCTATAATGATGGCAAACACATGCTTATGTGCGTGAGAGGACGTTTCAGCTCAGTAATACAAGAAACCACACACGGCACAGGCAACAGAATGCTCACACTTTTATTTGGTTGTTGCTAGGTGACTACTGGTGCACAGATGAACAAGTCTGACAAAAGGATCTTATAATTTAGATCCGATTTTAACAGCTTTAATTACATCATTTATACATGACAAGTGCCAGCACAAAGAACAGAAGCAATAAAGCAAACAACCTTTGGCTATAACGAGTATTAGACTCTTAAAAATGAAGGTTTCAAAAAGGGGGGTTTTAGAGTGATGTCATGTAGAAGAACCATTTGGGGTTCATTAAAAAACCTTTTAATGAACAGTTGTTCAAAAATAACTAAAATAAAAATTCCACTGTAATGAACCCTTCAAATTCACCAAAATGAAAATTCGCTGAAAATTGACTCACCTTCAGGCCATCCAAGACCTAGATGTAGAAATTTAGCATGACTTCATTTGCTCACCAGTGGATCCTCTGCAGTGAATGGGTGCCGTCAGAATTAGAGTCCAAACATCTGATAAAAACATCAGAATAATCTACTAGTAATCCACATGCCTTCAGTCTATCAGTTAACATCCTTTAACGTGAAAGCTGTGAGTCTGTAACAAAACAAGTCCAGGTGTTTTAACTAGTGCAGGTGTCCAAAACAAGTCTAGGTGTCCAACTAAGGTGTTTTAACTTTAAACTGTCAATTCTGGCCAACATACAAGTTCATAATCCATAATAACACTTCTTTCAGTGAAACGTCCATCCCATGTTGTCCTCGCATCAAAATATTCGTTTAGAACAGTTTTGGGCTGTTTTTGCTTGTAAACGGTGTTTGAGAAGTACACATTTATCTCCTGATTCAGACGTTTTCACTAGAGGAAGTCTCTATATGGATTATAGACATGAATTTTAGCCAGAAGCAATGGTTTAAAGTTAAAAATGTCTTAATTGTGTATTTATTACAATCATGCAGCTTTTTGCTTCACAAGACATTAACTGACGGACTGGAGTTGTGTGGATTACTGTGATGTCTTTATCAGCTGTTTGAACTCTCATTCTGATGGCACCCATTCACTGCAGAGGATCTTTGTATACCACATTTAGATAATAGGTCAAAAAAGCCAGAGAGGTTAAACTGAATTTATTCCAAAATCTACTGAAGAAACATATTCAGAGAGACATTTTTGGAAATGTGCTCATATTCAGAAAAAGCAATTTGGGTAATAATGAGGAAAAACTAAACATAGACATTCTGTAGCTTATTCTGTAGACACTGTGTTGCATAACATATCTGAGAAAATATATTATGGATATATTAGGCATATTAAAATAGATATATGTAGAACAACATCCTTCCAGCTCTTACCTCGTGCAAACCCAATTACTTCTAACAAAAAGTTTTAATTATGGATTTATTACATTCATGCAGCTTTTCACTATTAATTCATGAACTGGAGTTGTGTGGATCGCTTATGGATTATTGTGATTTTTTTATCAGCTGTTTGGACTCTAATTCTGACGGCACCCATTCACTGCAGAGGATCCATTGGTGAGCAAGTGATATAATGCTAAATTTCTCCAGATCTCTTCCGATAAAGAAACAAACTCATCTATATCTTGGATGGCTTAAAGGTGATAAAAAATGTCAGTGAATCATCATTTCATTATGAATCCATCAAAGCCAATAAAGATCCTTTATTTTTAAGCATGTTGATAACATTTGTAGATTTTGTAGGTAACATAATTCTTCTAAATTGACATTCTTAAAGTATAGGTCACATGATCAAAGTGCCAAGTCACAGTTATAGCTGTGCTAGTGGAGACTAACAAACGCTAAATAATGTTCTGCTCTTCTACTGTGAACATAAAGAGATAAAGGGCCGTTTGTCTTGAAAACGAGTGGCCTGAGCAAAAGTAAAAGCGTTTTTTTACACAGGTTGTAAAGATGGACGACCTCCGTAGAGGGAAATATATTTAGTGGTACAAAACAAAGCATGACTCGGTTGTGTATTGGCATGCTTGAGGTGCAATTGATCTGCTGCTCCCTGTTGCCACAGCAACCGCAGGCTAGACTACTCCAAGGTGACATGCCACTTGAGGACTGTGAATCCCACTGAGATCCCACAGTGCTGTCCAGAGACCTCAAGGGGGCAGCAGCTGCCAAGAGCTGCATTAACAAGCCCTACTCTCAGGAAACGAGTCAGTGGAGGCATTGCTAGATCTCAAATTATCTTTGTGCCACTATACTGAGAAGGTTTAATTGGTTTCAGTATGAATAGTCTAGTTTTTACAGATATGTGTATATTTAAAGGACCCGAGGTGCACTGCTGGATTGAGGTGCTGGTGACTGGAGGAGCGGGAGTGTAACAGAAGTTAAGATTAAACGATTGACTAAATTACCACACTGAGATAATCGCCATCTGTTAAACAGATTGAAGAGACAGGTGTAGACTGAAGGAGGCGAGAGATGCTTAAGAAAGTGCGGGAATGCTTCAAGGATGTAAAACATCATATTCAATAAAATCAAATGACTTGATGGTTGGTGTGAGCTTGTTACTCATCTCTCTTTGAACCGCTCGGATCATTATAAGGCCTCCATTAGCCGTACAATCGCCCTCGTGTGAATTCTCATTTCTGTCATTAGAGCGAAGCTTCTCACTGCAGTTTGCAATTTCACATAAACACGAAAATACAATAAGCTGCATGATATGATTATGAGTCTAATGTGGAACTGCAACAGTGAGCCAGGGTCAGAAATGAATCAGGACAAATATGGCAAAAAAAAAGACAAAACACACCAGAAATGTAATAATGAGGGGCCAAATACACCAATAGGGTGAATATACAATATATTTCTTGGTTGTTTTTATGTTAACAGTTGTCTTGTTATTTTCACTGTATTTCATGTTTTTCTAGGCTTTTAGTTGTTTAGTGTTATTTCTCTTCATTTAGTGACATGCAGATGTCAAATATTTGTAAACGTTACCTAACATCGAGATCAGCCATTTATTAAAAATATTCTAATAAAGTATCTATCTTGCACATTATTTACAGATTTTCTTTTTCTTATTGATTTGATTTGATAATTAACTGTCTTCATTTTAGGATTTCTGTTTTTTTATTCATTGAATATTTTGAGTTTCTTTTGATTCATTTGAGTATACAATGAGTGCATTTATGACAATGTTTTAAAATCAATTAAAAAATTATTGAAACAAAAGTCTTAATCAGGTTTTTGTTGTTATTAAAAATCTACAGCCAGGATGGCCCCCTGACTTAAAATTCTAATAAAAAAAGAACATATCAAAATATAATATATTTACTAATATAATTAACATGAATATAATTAATGCACATCTAACACCTAATAAATAATCTAGACATTAAATATAATACACATCTACCTTGATGAAAAAAAAAATGCAATTATAATGTAAACTAAAATATGAAAAACATATGGTTCTTGACACTTCTGTAATCACAAAATTAATGTGGTTAATTATTTACCTATATCAACATTCCTAGCTTATATTATAGTACTGTCCAACATAATATTAAAATGCTCCTAAATAATGCCTATAAAATATATTACATTATCTGAATAAAGTAATTTACAAGCGAGAATAACATAAGCATGATACTGTATTTAGAGCAGATGTAGTGGACAGTTTCTGATTACTTAAGTATTTAATGGCTGAAGATTTATAAGCTGCTTTTGAATTATGGGGACACTGAAAATGTCCTCATAAATCACCTTCTCCTTGTAATACCTGTGTCATACCCATATCATTATACAAATTTGTGTCCTCATAAACCACATAAACATGCCCACACCCACACACACACACACACACACACACACACACACACATGTGATCAAACAGAAACTCTCTCACCTCTCAGAAACACACTCATGAGATTTCACTCATTTCCATACCAGCACATCACCCCATCTCATCCCTTCTCTCTCACTCTCTTTCCCTCTCACGTACACACACACACACACACACACACTCCCTCACTCACTCACAGGAGAGGGAGGAGGAAGTTCAAAGCCTTCCTCTTGATGAGGATGGCGAGGGCTGCTTTGATCTCTCTCTGACTAATTTGAAGATGTTCAGTTTAAACCTACAGGGAGCAGAGAGAGACAGACTCCCATATGCTGCAGTGCTGTACCATTCACTCCTGCACTAATCACATGCTTAGCTGCTCTCGAAACAGACTGAGCATGCTCCATCCACCTGAATGTGTCACAAACAGGTACGCAATTGGCCGAGGGACACGTCAATCGTGGGATCTCCACGCTGGACAGAACACACTATTACCGTCTCAGCATCAAAACGATCAATAATAAAAACAACAACTGCTAGCACAGAAGGAACGTGGGCAAGATGGTAATCGCAGGCTGAGTGCAGACGTTTACTGCAAAAGAAACAGTTTGTTACACCAAAATTTCATCAGATCCGCCTGTGACAAAACAAAAGAGTCATCTCTCCTGCTTCTCAACTCCAGCACTGCAGCACCATGCAGATTTTAGAGAGGAGCAGACGAGGTATAGAAAGAGAGGGAGGGCTGCATGAATAATTGTTGAAGATATTTTTACTGTGACCCACTTTAAAGTCAAATTCAAACCTCTTAAAGGAGCAGCACTTCGCTCCTCTCCTCTCCCATCCCGAGACTGTGGAAAACCGCAGCGGGTCGAGATCAGCCCTGATGAAATTCACGATTTGTTCGAAAACAAAAACAATTGGTCACTTTTTTCAAATTGCTCCTCTTTTATTTAATGTTTTTAGATGTCTGAAAGACTGGAAATAAACAAAGCTGAAGTAAAATGGTTTTGTGAGTGATGTCAGAGCTGTAATTTAAATGTTTGTAAAATGTGAGGGTTTCATTCGAAGCAGGCTGCTGTGCAATTTCTGGCCATATAAATTCTAGGTGTAGTTTTTCATCTCGCTAAACCATAATTAGTGAACCTGCATGGCATTTGTGATTGAAATGCACAAAAACAAAAAGCATCATAATTTTGCTCGCATTGAGCCCTTGAACACCATTACGACTGTGTCAGCTTCGTACAGAGCGGCTGCATTGATCGGAGGAGCCATTTCTCCTGTCGCGCAAACATCTGGCTGGAGGCCCTGGTGTGTGCGGTGCAGGGGACAGATGAGCTGTCGCTGTGTCTGATTGATGAGGCTGGTCGCTAGAGGACGGTCACCATGGAGATAATAGGTCAGAGAGGCCAGAGAGGTCACAATGAATTCATTCCAAAATCTACTGGAGCAAAAACAAACATATTCGGAGAGTGAACAAGCACTTCGGTTAATGATGAGAAAAGGGTAAACTGACATTTTGTACAATATGCATTACTAGGTATAACATATCCGAGGAAATATATTCAAATGATATTATATAGATTATATAAATTTAAGATAAAAACATTTATAATTATCAAATGAATCAGATTATCACTAGAATGTGTTTAATATGAACGTATCTTTTCATAATTTTGTTTTGTGTTTTACCAAAATTGTTACTCACTACAAAATCACAAAATTCTATATTTAGATTTCTTTCTATATTTATAATTAAATATAGAAAAGAGAAATATCAATACATATTTTAAAAGAAACATTACTACTGGCCTAACAGAAAAAAGGGTAATTTTTTTGTTTATTGACGTCTTGCTAAGATTCACTTACATTGCCCCCTTTTGCCAAATTTCACCTTCATTTGTTCAAAACCAAAATATTGCTAATAGTGGCAAAATTTATCAGGAATTGTGGTGGCAATTCAATAGATGATGCTGAAAATGATTTAAAAGCATCTTATAATCTCTATTTATTCATTCACTAGTTTTAGTTAGATTAATAAATATGTGCTATCAGTCACTATAAATGTGAAAATATATTATCGTATATAAAGATTAAAATAAATCTTAGATTGATGATACTCATTCAAACAATATAAAATACTAAGACAGGAGTATATAAACTTAGGCTTAATTATATAATGTATATTAATGAAAGACATTTACATAGATTTTTTTATGTAAAGTTAATAAATAACATATTATTATTATTATTATTACATTAAAAGTCTTAATATTGTATTATTATTTTCATGGCAGTATTGATAACCTGCATTACCTTGTATGTGGTTCTACCAAACACACAGAGAATGAGTGTATGCGAGTATGTGTGTGTGTCTGTCTCTCAATACGATGACTGAATTATTTTCATCCTGGCTACCATCTCTCTGTTTTAACTTTAGCTTCTGTTCTACTCTCTTTACTTTCTATTTCTCTCCTCGTCTCTCTCTGTCCTCTATTGAGGCGTCGCAGTGTTCCCGCAGAGAGTTTTTAGGCAGGAGGTCAATATTTAATGAAGTGATCCTCTTGTTAAAATGCTCTAAGTGCTCCTGTTCAGCACTAGAGGGTGGTTATGGCTTTTATTTATTCATTTAGGACCCTTACTCTACTTCACTCACTCCATTCCTTCTTTCAGCTCGTTCTCTTAGTTTTGGAGAGAAGGGCTGTGGTTGTTTTTCCCAAGGAATGCCACTGCATCATTCCATCAAACACACTCTCTCTTCTTAGAAAACACACATCAAACAACACCTAAACACACACTTCCTGCACCTTGTTTTATGTGATCTGGAGTATTATAAAATAAAATAATTATACATGTATAAGCCACTGCACACTAATCATCATCAAACCAAAAAACAGTGAGATGACTTCGCAAATAATCTCTAGCAGATAAGAGACGAGGGATATTTTTGTGTTTGAAGTTGCACTAAAGCCTTGATTATTATTCTACAACAGATGAGTTGTGTATATGCGCGCTCGTCTGTGAGATCGGACAGCATATTTAAAGAATTCCCGCTCATCAGCAAACCCCCAGAACATCAATATTATCAGAAACTAAAAAGCTAAGGGCCAGCTCTAGGAGATGTTCAGAAATCTCTGTTTTGCCAATAACTATTAATTAAACATCACTTACATCTAAAGGGTTTATCTTCAAATATTTGTGCTGGGAATGTTGAAGCATGTGAAAAGAATGTGTTAAATGCACCATAAACCCATGAGAAACCGGCGTGTTTGCACACACACTAACATATATGTGAGTTAACATAAGAGCGTAATTTGAAAGGACAGTTTCTCTCCTGTGTGCGCATTTGTATCTGTGCCTGTATGTGTGTCTGATCTGAATATGTAGGTCAAACAACCATATATGGAAAGCCTGAAAATTGCCAACTAGTGTACGCTTGAGTAGACACACTCATACACAGCGGCGCTAAACCCATTCAACTAACAGAACGGATCTTTAAGTGTGGAAGTGTACGGTTTTTGTCCTGCATTAAAACTTTGGCTGTTAGACTCCACAGTGTTTTGCACTTGAAGAAAGCTTTGAAACAATCTTTAAATCTTCAAGACAGTAAGAAGCAGGGCTGATGTTGTCAACTGCTTCTTCATTTAAAAAAGAAAAAAATACTTCCCTCTCTCAGTTATCACTGAAATATTTAAATGAAACTCCTTTTTTTCCTGCTAGTTTTTGGAACATCAAATGAAGTTTTAATTGGATTTTTTCCGCCATGGTTCGTGTTTAGAGATTTTATTCATCAGTTGTTTTTTTCCAATTGTTAAATCTCAACCTCTGCTGATGAACCGCACACATTTGTCCTCACAAGTCAGCGTTATCAGACGGAGGAAGAGAGGGAGGGATTTGGAGACAGAGGAAAAAAAGAACAGATTGAGCCAAATACAGTCGAATAGAACATCTTGGAGTAATGTATCCAAGACTAAATGTGTTTGAGGTGTTTGACACACACATAAACACTTGAGACGAGCCCTGCATGCTCCAATCCAACTGTAAAATTGTGAAAAAATGCTCATTAGCATAGATACAGGTTTAATCAAATCAGCTGTGGGTACAAATTAGTCAGTGAGAGCATAATGAGTTAGGAATTGATTAGGAACATAATGAGAAAACGAAAATATGGGAATCCTGGCATCCGCACATTATCTGTGGTCACTAGACTCTCAAAAGACCCTCTGCCGCAATCTTTCTCTCTTTCTTTATTTGAGTCCTTTGGCAGTGAGAGCAGGAGTCGGGTCAAGAAGCATTGGAACAGAATGAAGTTGAATATTGTTGGAATGTGAATATGTCTCACTATAGAATTTCAGTAAATGTTCCCATTAAATCCTTACCAATGTAATAATTACATCTCAATGAAAAAGTCATTAACATGACATGAAACCCATTTTATAGCGTAAGGTCGTGATACAGCTGTTTGCTTTTTACACTGTGACAGGAGTTTCTTGCCAGAAACTCCACTACATTTCCTGTGCATCAGCAGAAACTTCTGCATGTCAAGACTCCTCTTTCTCTCACCCATCACAGCACACCTTATTTGAGGTGTAACCAGACTCTTACTTCTACTGGCAAATTCTTGCCAGGCTCTGCAAAACTGAGAAAAAAGGGATTGAAAATAAAAGCTTTAGTCTATATATTTAATCACATTACTCTTTACATTTTACCACAGTACTCATCACATCATCAAATGAATCCTCACATTTTACCACAGTACTCACCACATCATCATATTAATCCTCACATTTTACCACAGTACTCACTTCATCATCAAATTAATCCTCACATTTTACCACAGTACTCACTACATCATCGAAGTAATCCTCACTTTTTACCACAGTACTCACTACATCATCAAATGAATCCTCACATTTTACCACGGTACTCACTACATCATCGAATTAATCCTCACATTTTACCACAGTACTCACTACATCGTCAAATTAATCCTCAAATTTTACCACGGTACTCACTACATCGTCAAATTAATCCTCACATTTTACCACAGTACTCACTTCATCATCAAATTAATCCTCACATTTTACCACAGTACTCACTACATCATCAAATTAATCCTCACATTTTATCACAGTACCCACTACATCATCATATTAATCTTCATATTTTACCACGGTACTCACTACATCATCAAATTAATCCTCACATTTTACCACAGTACTTACCACATCATCAAATTAATCCTCATATTTTACCACAGTACTCACTACATCATCAAATTAATCCTCACATTTTACCACGGTACTCACTACATCATCATATTAATCCTCATATTTTACCACGGTACTCACTTCATCATCATATTAATCCTCATATTTTACCACAGTACTCACCACATCATCAAATTAATCTTCACATTTTACCACAGTACTCACCACATCATCAAATGAATCCTCACATTTTACCACAGTACTCACTACATCATCATATTAATCCTCACATTTTACCACAGTACTCACTACATCATCATATTAATCCTCACATTTTACCACAGTACTCACTTCATCATCAAATTAATCCTCACATTTTACCACAGTACTCACTACATCATCGAAGTAATCCTCACTTTTTACCACAGTACTCACTACATCATCATATTAATCCTCACATTTTACCACAGTACTCACTACATCATCATATTAATCCTCACATTTTACCACAGTACTCACTACATCATCAAATTAATCCTCACATTTTACCACAGTACTCACTACATCATCATATTAATCCTCACATTTTACCACAGTACTCACTACATCATCATATTAATCCTCACATTTTACCACAGTACTCACTACATCATCATATTAATCCTCACATTTTACCACAGTACTCACCACATCATCAAATTAATCCTCACATTTTACCACGGTACTCACTACATCATCAAATGAATCCTCACATTTTACCACGGTACTCACTACATCATCGAATTAATCCTCACATTTTACCACAGTACTCACTACATCGTCAAATTAATCCTCAAATTTTACCACGGTACTCACTACATCATCAAATTAATCCTCACATTTTACCACAGTACTCACTACATCAAATTAATCCTCACATTTTACTACAGTACTCACTATCATCAAATTAATCCTCACATTTTACCACAGTACTCACTAAATCATCAAATTAATCTTCACATTTTACCACAGTACTCACCACATCATCATATTAATCCTCACATTTTACCACAGTACTCACCACATCATCATATTAATCCTCACATTTTACCACAGTACTCACTACATCATCAAATTAATCCTCACATTTTACCACAGTACTCACTACATCGTCAAATTAATCCTCACATTTTACCACAGTACTCACTACATCAACATATTAATCCTCACATTTTACCACAGTACTCACTACATCATCAAATTAATCCTCACATTTTACCACAGTACTCACTACATCGTCAAATTAATCCTCACATTTTATCACAGCACTCACTACATCATCATATTAATCCTCATATTTTACCACGGTACTCACTACATCATCAAATTAATCCTCACATTTTACCACAGTACTCACCACATCATCATATTAATCCTCAGATTTTACCACAGTACTCACTACATCATCATATTAATCCTCACATTTTACCACAGTACTCACTACATCATCGAATTAATCCTCACATTTTACCACGGTACTCACTACATCATCAAATTAATCCTCAAATTTTACCACAGTACTCACTACATCATCAAATTAATCCTCACATTTTACCACAGTACTCACTACATCATCAAATTAATCCTCACATTTTACCACAGTACTCACTAAATCATCAAATTAATCTTCACATTTTACCACAGTACTCACCACATCATCATATAAATCCTCACATTTTACCACAGTACTCACCACATCATCATATTAATCCTCAGATTTTACCACAGTACTCACTACATCATCATATTAATCCTCACATTTTACCACAGTACTCACTACATCATCATATTAATCCTCACATTTTACCACAGTACTCACTACATCATCAAATTAATCTTCACATTTTACCACAGTACGCACTACATCATCATATTAATCCTCACATTTTACCACAGTACTCACTACATCATCATATTAATCCTCACATTTTACCACAGTACTCACTTCATCATCAAATTAATCCTCACATTTTACCACAGTACTCACTACATCATCAAGTAATCCTCACTTTTACCACAGTAATCACTACATCATCAATTAATCCTCACATTTTACCACAGTACTCACTACATCATCAAATTAATCCTCACATTTTACCACAGTACTCACTACATCATCAAATTAATCCTCACATTTTACCACAGTACTCACTACATCATCAAATTAATCCTCACATTTTACCACAGTACTCACTACATCATCAAATTAATCCTCACATTTTACCACAGTACTCACTAAATCATCAAATTAATCTTCACATTTTACCACAGTACTCACCACATCATCATATAAATCCTCACATTTTACCACAGTACTCACCACATCATCAAATTAATCCTCACATTTTACCACAGTACTCACTACATCATCAAATTATTCCTCACATTTTACCACAGTACTCACCACATCATCATATTAATCCTCACATTTTACCACAGTACTCACTACATCATCATATTAATCTTCACATTTTACCACAGTACGCACTACATCATCATATTAATCCTCACATTTTACCACAGTACTCACTACATCATCATATTAATCCTCACATTTTACCACAGTACTCACTTCATCATCAAATTAATCCTCACATTTTACCACAGTACTCACTACATCATCATATTAATCCTCACATTTTACCACAGTACTCACTTCATCATCAAATGAATCCTCACATTTTACCACAGTACTCACTACATCATCATATTAATCCTCACATTTTACCACAGTACTCACTACATCATCGAAGTAATCCTCACTTTTTACCACAGTACTCACTACATCATCGAAGTAATCCTCACATTTTACCACAGTACTCACTACATCATCAAATTAATCCTCACATTTTACCACAGTACTCACTACATCATCATATTAATCCTCACATTTTACCACAGTACTCACTACATCATCAAATTAATCCTCATATTTTACCACAGTACTCACTACATCATCAAATTAATCCTCACATTTTACCACAGTACTCACTACATCATATTTATTATGTCTGTGAGGCATGTATTCGCTGTCTTTCGGTTAATTTTTCAAACGTAGACCCTTACATAGTTCCGAATGATGTATTACTCTTACATTTATGAGCAAAAATTATTGGATGCAGCGCACATTTATCTAGGTTTAAGGTTTAAACATTGTTATATGCTTGAACTGTTTTATAATAGTCCTATCTATAGTGACGTGTCTATAGTCGTGATAATTTGAAAAGGCTAAATTGATCAAACATAATAGGGTCTAGGGTCGGACTCTGGCCGGTAATTCTGATAAGCTGTCAGACACGGGCCGGGTTCGGGCATGAGTGTCTCGGGCCAGGGCCGGACTAGGGCCTAAATTTGAGGCCTGTGCAGGGCTCTAGTACATTTTTCATTTTAATAGAATGTTAAGATCTACTTCTGTAGTTGTTTTGGTCAAAGTAACTCAAAAGTAATACAGGAGTAATGTAATGCATTACAATTTTGAGACAGTAATATTGTAAGGTAACAAATTACTTTTAAATAACAGTAACAAGTAATCTATAATGTATCACAGTTTGGAAGTAACTTGCACAACACTGCTCTTCACTCTAACATAACACTCTTTATATATAAGCACAATTTTCTTTTTAACACATAATACTCCTCACATGCAATTACTTTCTTTATTATTAAAAGATTATCACATTACTCTTCAAACCCTATCACATTACCCATCACATTCCTTCACATATTATCCCTGTACTGATGTCCTGACAATACGGACTCACCACATCACACCTGATTACAGTACTCTTTCCATATCATCACAATGTTCTTACATTATCACAGTACTCTTCCATTCTCTACTCAATTTTTCTTGATCCTCAAATCCAATTCCTTCATATATCTCATGTTGTAGGGATAAAACCAGACAACAAACGAGACTAATTAATTAAACCTCAATTGTAAATGCAAATGAGCTTTGCTGAAGAACAGGCCATGATTGTCACCGAGCTTTGGTCTCTCTAACAGGACCGGGTGATCAGGCAGGTGGCTCAGCTGTGGCACTAACGAGCCACAAACCCTTTAACAAGGCTGCTGCCCTCATTTGTTTATGCTAATGATATAAAATAATATTTGTTCTTTTCTCAATATCAGTGAACAAACGCGCCAGTTCCCCTCCTTCCCCTTGTGTTTGGAATCATGGCACAACAAAGGACCAGGGGTTCAGAGGGGAGGCTTTTGTTTTCTAATTGAGCTAATTAGTTTAATAAGGTCAACTGGTTTGATATCAAGTTGTAGAGGAATCTGTAGCCTTTTGATATTTTTAGATTAGCAGCAATTGTTCTTGGATTGGCGCAGTGCACTGAAAGAAAACCTTTGGCTGTGTGAGCTGGCCAACTAGACGAGGCACCTTCATAATAAGAAGAGCATTTTAGAATTCCTTAAAATTGGAATTCCAGTCTGTTATAAGAAATAATCGCCCTTCTGTGTTTAAATCAGCATGTGTATGTATGTGTGTGTATGTGAGAGAGAGAGAGGGGGAGAGAGAGAGAGGGGAGAGATAGAGAGAGAGAGAGAGAGAGAGAGAGAGAGAGAGAGTGCGAGAGAGAGCGAGAGAGAGAGAGTAGAGAGAGAGAGAGTAGAGAGAGAGAGAGAGAGAGAGAGAGAGAGAGAGAGAGAGAGAGAGAGAGAGAGAGAGAGAGAGAGAGAGACACTTCACTCTCGTACAGGAGGTTATTTCTTTATTCAGACAGAGTGGTCCTGGCTATGCTGTATGTTCACCATTGAGTGAGTATTCAGCGATGTGAAACCAGCTTGTGCCTGCTCCGCGCTGATAACTTCACAGCAAAGAGATGGCAGCCAACTCAGACTTCTTCTTTTCACAAGTGCTATAATTAATAAAGGACGGGGGTGCTCTTTAATTGGATGCACTGTCCCTCAAAGAAAAATCCATAACAATTTCCTGCAATATTCCACTGCAGGCAGATTTAATAATAATACATACAATTATGCATAGAGACACAAGCCAGATTCACATGCACACAGAAACGCAGAACTCAATGATGTGCTACACTGGACTCTAAACACTGAAAGAAGTCGTTTAATATGCCTCCTTTTTGAAACCGAGAGAATGTGACTCACTATCCAGAGGTTTTGGAGAGAGCTGGGACCCCAGGGAGAGGGGGAGTTCAAGTCTCCGAGGTGTGCAAGGACTATTGAACTAAAAGGAACAAAATGAAGCTACCTATTTTTAGCTCGATCAGTAAAGCCCAGCATATCAAAAAATGTATATATTATAAGCATATTATAAGAAAAAATATAATCAAAAAAGCTTAATAAAATGAAAAATGCCAAAGTGGTGCCAAAACGGCAACCAAAAAACCCCTGAAAAGTCACAACATTTTAAATGAAGGATTTTGAGTTCTCATAAATATAGCAGAAATAACAGAAATTATTGATATGTGAAAGATAAGAAATTAGCCTATTAAAAATGACAAAAGCTTTTTTTGTACAATTGTTATTTTTGTTTATTTTATGGGGTACATGGTACTTAGTTAATATGAAGGAATTTCCTGTATTGATTTTTTCACAGGTGTTTTGAATTAAGCATAGTTTCGTCTTTTAGGATTGTCCTGGCAGAAAATAGCAGTACATTTTCCTTTTTTCTACAGATTTTTTACTTAAGTTTCAAAAATGTAGGTAGGACAAAATGTATGAGATACGGTATAGTTCAAAGACATTTACAGTGACATTGCATTAGCAAAGTTTACAAATTTGAGATCTTGATGCAACATGGTTTTAATAATATGATAATATAAAGAATGACATTTACATATACACATTTTTTAGACATTGTCCTTAACAGTCATTAGTGCTGACAAGATGTATTTGACAGCAGTCCCACCACTCGCTTCTGGACTGTACACTGAAAAAAAAGATTTGTTGGATTTACTCAATTGAATTATGGACATTGGTTCCACACATTCAGTTTGAGTTCACAGTGTCCTACACATTTATGTGGTTTCATTACAATACTTTTGTGTTAATCAGATGTATTTTCAAAAAGTTATGTGCACATAGTCTATTTATGTTATCCTAACATAATTCAGTTATGTTAGCTTAACATTATTATTTTATTTTATATATTTGATTTGATCATGTTAATTCTGTGCAATTAAATTAAGTTATCTTAACATAATTTGGGTAACTTCACTAAAATTAAATTTCAATACAAATTTGAATGGTTTTTTGTTTCCTTTCAATTTCAAAAACACAAAAACCTCATGTAAATCCTTTATTTAAAAATTTGAACAATGCATCATATAAATGACATGTCTAAACAACATTTTGCTTTCAAAAAGTTGGCATGAAAACCTTTTCAGAAAATGATGTTATAAAACTACATATTAGTTTTAATGAATAAAACAAAAAAAATAATTTGTAAAACAAAGACAATTACTGTTGTATGCATAACATATAGTGTATCAATATATGAAGAGCTCTTTTCCAAAACGCTATAAATACATTTTAATAGTTTTCATGAAAATGACATTTTTTTACCTAGACCCATACATTTTGTTAATATTCAATTTATCATGTTAAAATGGTCTGTTGGCTCAGTCTGAACATGTTAAACAATGATTGTTAAATGAAACAACAATATTGTCGATTATAAATGCAAAGTTTTTTTTTTTTTTTTTTGCTACAAATCCATCCTTTTTTTTTTTTATGTTGGTTTATGTCTTAAAAAAAAAAAGAACATGCAACATATGACATCAGAGACTCATACTATAAACCGGTCGCACCAGCCTTCTGTTGATGTAACCCCCCTGGGTCCACACCATCACACCGAGCGGGTCTCGAACCCGGGTTTCCGGCGCGGGGGGCGGGCACTCTAACAAGGAATGCCAAAGGCTACACTCTAGTGTCAATCGGTTAAACACCACCTTTACTGGTATACACATCTGTTACATTGACATCCCACAGTGGGTATTAACGCGCCACCTGAGAACCTTTTTTGTTGTTTTTTGTGATTTTCTTTGTCCATTCTGCGTTTTCTACCCCCAGGTGTAGGTCTCAAAAGTGTTATTAGAGTTTAAAGCACTCATTTTGAAGACTGAGCACAAACAAACGCTTCAAAGCGTCGTCATGTTGGATTGCATCGAACGAATTCTGATTGATCGAGAGGATATATCGCATTTAGGCTAAAAACAGGTTCGGCGCTTATAGCGGTTTGGAAAAGAACTGCATCTTGCAGTACATTTTAAACAAGGAAATATAGCGATATGGCATGAAACATTGATGGAGCAGTGAATACGTTCAGTACACAGCAAAATGGCATGACGAACTCATTTTTTTTTTATTTGCCGTTTATCGCGTTTTGGAAAAGAGCTCTTCATATGTAAACCTTCATAAGAACTTTTTGTAAACTAGATCATAAACATAAGTAACACTACACTGCATGTTTAAAAACGAATAAAACATTGTAACACCAATCATTTGATTTCATAAAATTGGTGCTCTCGGAAACCTTAAACTGTCCAAATTCAGACAAAAAGGGATAAGAAACAAGAGAAGGCAAAGGGGAACAGCCTAAACAATGACGAGGTCACAGTTTGCACTCTACAGTGGTGTCTTGCTGGAATTTTTCTGGGGTTGATCATTTATAGTCTCAGCAGTCATTCCAAAAGCGGTCCATCTCACTGGTGGAGTTTAGATTTGAAATGTTGGGCCTTGATAGAGAGTTCCCCTCCATCCAACTCCATGATGAGTTTTTGCAGAATTTCAAAAGTAAAACGCTACTTTGTGGGGTACTGTAGGTTAAGAGCATACATAAGACCGAACAACATTGACGTTGCAAAAGCCACGCTGTCAAGGTCCTGAAGCACTGTCACACGCTCTAACACAATTCCCACATCATGGGCTTCATTGTCTGCAGCATCCTTTATCACGAAGATGCCCATGGTGGTCTTCTCAATGGCACTCTGTAAAAGATCTTCTTCCATGTCCTAAAGATAGAAAACAAGATGAATAAGTATTTAACACATGAACAAGAAATTTGAGGGGTAGCTTTTTTGTATCTAAAATGCCAGTTCTTGCGGCGACCCCAATATACTAGCATGTCCTATTAAAAGGCATAATTAGGGTTGGGTTATCGGTTGTTGTTTTTTTCGATACCGATGCCAAATAGATACTTTTAAAATGGTACCGGTGCCTTATGAGATTTAAACGTACCACAGATATTTGTTTTAAAGTTACAGCTTGAAAACAATACAGTTTATCAATTAATTTTTCTTAAGATGTGCATTAATATGAGCCCAGTAATATTTTTCCAAGTTAAGTCCTCCACAATTACATATATGGCAACTAAATATGATATTTTGAAACTGTTTCTGCCTAGTTTCAATCACATGAAATCTATTTAAATGAATTCTAAGCGCATTCCACGTTCTAAATGTGCAGGGGCAGTTTGAATATACACATGGAAAATGACTACTATGCCCAAAATGTCTGTGTTTTAACCTATAATTCTGCAGAAGTTTTAACCTACTTAGTACTACAAATGAACGGGCTCTGCAATTCCACGTGTACAGCAAATGTCACTGAAAAGAGAGAAAGAGCAGAAATTAGTCAAAAATAACAACAACAATGAATGATTTTATCTATTATAGGTAGGGCTGCACGATAAATTGCATGCGATATTTCAAGCGCATCGTGTCAGTAAAGCCGGGTCTGTAATCAGTGGTAAATCTCCTTCATACGTATGCTTTCACATGGAGCAGAATGCAACTGTACACATTTAAAATTACTTACTATATTATTTACTATTAACGTTACTCCACTAGGTCTGAAATATATATTATATGTTTTAATCCCCTGGAACATACTATAAACACGATGATCTCTAGAACATGATGCATTGCTGTGTCTGTCATAATGAAATAATTAAACAATTTTGGAGAAAGTGTGTGGGTTTTTTTTACATAAAAAAGAAATGTTTTTGTTTGTTTACAGTCTTCCTTTAACGGGCATTAATATAAGACAAATTGTGCAAAAATAGTTGACTGTCAAGCTGTTATATTCTGGTTATATATTTATTGTCCAACATTCCTAATTTTTATGTTTTTAATTTAATATGTTGGTATTAACTCAAGTGTTTATAATGCTAACACTTGAACTTGAAATATTTTCTACCGAAAATTACATGGTTTCTAGAGAGCAAAGACTTTTGTGGAAAAAGGGAAGACTTTAAAAAATAAAGTCTGTAAAATAAACTGTTAAATGAATTTGTACATTATTGTTGTCATCGTTCAGGCTGTATTTTAGCTTGTATGGATTTTTTAAAACAAAGGAGCTAGAATTTAGTGGAGTGCCGACAAAAGAAGCCCTTCATGTTTAAGTGTGATACAAATATGTATGTATATATATATATATATATATGTGTGTGTGTGTGTGTGTACTTTAAATGTGTTATTGTAAGTTGGTCAAGCGCTACTGGCTCCCATTATTGTAATTTACGGAGTTTTCAGTCCAAAATTTCGGCAGCAACAGTCATGTCATGGGGGCTACTGTTGCAATGGAGCGTTCTATTGAGTTTCGCCTCTTTGACTGTAATGTTTCTATGTTTATTCGTCGGTAAATCAGTCAGCTTCACATTGTTCCTCTCATAGACATACACACTGACGGAGCATTGAGCGCTTCTGTCCATTGCTGTGACATGACAACGGCGATGAAACCCTCCCCCACCTAACGTTAAATCCAAACATAAAGTCAGTGGAGGGTAGCTCATTCTGAGGGGTAACGTTAACGTTAGCACAGATTGTCGAATCTGGTCCTAAAAGCACATATCAGTGAACTTTGAAGCAGCGGGTTTTCAGGATATACAACACAATAACGTTGACATTTTTTAACCGATGTCAATGCTTTACGTTCCACGTAAAGTGCAAAAACGTTTAACGTTAATATCCATCTCGAAAGATAGACTTGGGTAACGTTAATTATTCATTGTCATAAGGTATTATTAAATCTCGCTCTTATGAAGCATTAATAAATTCAGTTAGGTTTCCCCTTGTTATAACGTTACGTAACGTACACATTCTTTCCTATCAACCCTCAACACAAAAATGCCGTTAACTTAATCAAAATCACTCACAAATGGATACTAAATGTTTTATCAGTTTGATAAACTAAGAGCAATATTTAACCTTACCATTAATGTTAAGTTAACGTTAACTTAACGTTAACGTTAACGTTACCTCAAAAAAAATCTGCGATGACACTCGACGAAATATGCCGTCGATATGATTTAAAAGCGTGTGGAGCTATCTTAAAACACTATTGTTGCATTTACTCTGACAAAGACTGCATTTTTTTAATTATCATACGACGATTTAAAATGAAATTCTTACCTTTTAACCAGCTTTGGAAAACAAGTCAGTCAGTCCCCTCAAGTGTCCTCCTTTCCCAGACCAACGGTCCTGGTTTTCAAATAACCTCATGAGCGGATGCTCTCGTGTTGCTCCCGCGTAAATAATAAAATAACTTCACAAAACTGAGTTAGATTAATTGTACGCAATGGAATTAAGTTGGAAGAAAATGCAAATTAATTGTGTGACATGAGCTCATTTTAATTAAGTAAATCAAACAGCAGAAAAAATCATTTTAAGTGAACACCATTTGTTGGAAATCTGAATAAAATTTAACATTTTCTTGCAAAGTGATTATATCATGTTTTGATGACTGTGATGAATTTCATTTATACTTTACACAATACAATTATGTTTGCATCTCAAACATAAATGTATTAAGTAGACTGTAAGTGTATTGTTTAAGTGAACTCAGTAAAACTGCCTTTCCTTTTTTTCAGTGTAGATGTAATGTGTGCGTGAGCTAGTTTGTGATATTTGGGTGAGAATGTTAATATATGGATGTGTGTGAGTGGTGGGTAATCTGCGGGTGGGGTGGCGGGGGGTTGTTGTCACACTTGTCCTGCATGAAGAGTCGCTGTAGCGTGCAGCACTGCAGCGATAGGCCGAGCTCATTAAAATACAGACAGTCAGAAACAAAAGCATGCATACACTCACTGTGGCGTGTTCTTGTGTGATAACCGGCAGGGTCCCTCATCTGAATTAGCCAGCCTTTGTAGTCTCACACACACACACAAATGTATACATATGCACACACTTGAGCAAAAGTACACACTCTCACACATGCACTAAGATACATTAGAGAGTAATATACTTTAACAAGGAACGGGATAGAAAATGCAAAAATCGGTTTCAAAATCTGTTCTAGAAAAAATAGACTGTTAATTAACATCACTTGCTAAATGTAAAAAAAAAGTATTTACATCTAGTTTTCAATAAAACTCTTTCAAACAAAAATACATTTTTAAGAAGCATTTCCAAAAAAAAAAGTGAAACTTGGTTTCTAAAGTTAATTTAGATAATAAGATTATTAATATAAATATTGCAAATAGTGAACATTAAGCAGAAAGATAAAAATACATAATATAAATATAAAATGTAATGGTTTAATAATAATAATAATAATAAAAAATGACAGATAAATATTTATTTTAAAATAAAAAAAATTATTGTAAAACTGTCCAACCAGCAAGCTTTTTTAAAATGTAATAGAGCTTCGATGGGTGTCAATACCAATTAAGTAAACAATAATTTGGAATATAAAGTAATATTTTTTTTAAGCAAAATAAATACATGTCATGAACAACATTGAGCCATTTGGCCACATATTTAATATAAAGAGTTTTTAACTAACCTAAGCTTTCTCACTTGCACATACCGCTGCAAGCTTCCATTGTATGTGCTTTGATGCACCTTAGCTTCTGCTCATAAATGTGCCATCAAAATACAGTCAGGGTACATTTCTTCCTGTATTTTATTAGCAGGTTAACAGAGAAACCAATACAATCCTTAATTAATCTGCAAATGTGCAACTGCTTTTACAACACCACTACAAAAAACCTGTCCTCTGTTCATATACTACTGTGTGACCAGTATATCTTATAGGGCCACTGAGAGAGCGAGAAAGAGAGAGAAGGCACAATAAATAAAGGGGGTGCGTGACCCCCCTCATCCGTCCCCCTACCCAAGGCTGGCCCCCAAGGACACCGCTGTGTGATTGGCCACCATTGGGACAGGAAATCGAAGAAGAGCGGAGAGAAAGAAAAGGTGTGATTTCACTAGCTAAATTACCCACGGGACTGATGAGAGAAACAAATCAGCGAGTGAGAGTCCTGTATCAAGACGCCAATATCACAGCACATCTCTTAGACTGAAATATGAGCCCATCATAGAACAAAATATGGCGTTTCTGTACATTATCATAACTTACACAACCAAAACAAACAAAGCATGATTGAACAGGCATAAAATACTATGAAAGGGTTTTTGTGCCCTAATGCCATGAGCAAATCAGAGATAAACACTGGTGCGCCCTGCAACATGCCCCAATGTCAAACATCCATCCGGATCTGAAGCAAGGTCACTCCAGCTCTCTTTTCACCTCCCTCGCTCTCTTTCACACTCTCCTTCAATCTGTCACTCAAATGTTTTGCAGTAATTTCACTGTATCAGAGCATCTGTCTGTAAACAGATAAACGATATCCTATCTGGCTCTGTTCAGAGAGATAAGACTTTCATCCCTCTCCTGCTCGGTCTCTTTAACTCTTACCCAACTTGACAGATTCAGATGTTAAAGAAATGGTTTCCTCAAAAATGGAAATTCTGTCATCTCACCATCCCGCTGTTTTAAACCCTGAAAGACTGAAAGCCATCGTCTAGTCGACTAACAATGTCCACCGGTTTTGATCCTGAAAGTGTCATTTCCAGTTCATCTCGAATTATGACATTCTGTGGTGGAAATGAGTGAAATTACATATTTTTGGAATTAAATGGCTGACTACTTTGTTATGATAAGGCTATTTTCATAGTATTTTTGTACCTTAAATACACACAATTATATACTTTTGACACACTTTTAGCATTATTTGGCAATGAAACAGATGCACAAAATTTGCTCTAGGGATATCATTTTCATACTTCACATTTCATTTAATCTTAAGCTCAAGCTTCATTTTATAAAGTATTATCAAGTATTATTTATTCTGTGTGTTGGAAATGGCGTAACTGACAGCCATAATTAAAAATAAAATGCTAGAAATTATTTTAACAGTTTTTAACACAATGAATTTGTTTAGTTCAATGATTTTTTTTATTGGCAATGTCACAAACTCCTTTATCATAAAATTTGCATGTTCACGGTTGTCCCTAACCCTACCAAATATTGTTTTAGTTTTTTATTCAAGTTTTATATTACATTTTTTATTGAATTATATATTTTAATTGTATAACCCCAATTCATTATTGTTTTATTATTGTAACTATTGTTTATTATTGTATAAAGATGTAATTATTCATATATTATATTATGTTTTTATACATTTTAAAATTGAAATCCTGGCAAGAGTAAAACAACAAAAACTATTCATAAATGTGCTTTGAATTGAGCAAATATAAATAATGAATCATAATAGAAAAAAAAATCAACCCCTGGGACATAAAAGTCCCCAAAGATGAAGAACCCCCCATAGACGGGTCTGAGACGACATGAGGCTGAGAAAATGATGACAGGGTTTCTATTTTGGGGTGAACTATCCCTTTAAGGGTGGCGTATCAATAAAATATTAAGGCAATTGCGCTCTCCGTAAAAGCTCCTTTTCTTAGAAGAGCAGCTTTGTGGAGATGTCGGTGGAAGCAGCGCACCCCGGTTCAAATCTGATGCTTCAAACCAGCAAAGGTCTCACTATAGTTTGCAATGATGAAACAATACAGCTTGAATTTCACTCAACCTCCCTCTGTTCTTCCTATTGTTCTTAACAAATGCTCTCCAACTTGATATCTGTTTCTCTGTGTTCACCCCACTCTCTCTTCCCCTCTCCCCATCACAGACACACACAAACACACTCGCACACATGCTTTTCATATGTAAATCTCCTCGTGAAGCATCCAGTCTGGTGCTAGCGTGCTAAATCATTAGCTCCACAGTGACAGAGAGTGCCTTGTATCATTACATCTAATTAGAGCCTTTCTGTTTCCTATCAATTAACAGAGCAATTAAAACCACTGTGGCATGATTACCAACTAACTGCTGAGTCAGGGGCAGATATAGAAATCAATGGAATCTGAGGATACACGTGCAAAACAAACAAACACGTCACACACACACACACAGTGTTGATGTTAGCGTGATTAACGGCTGAGCGTACCTACTCAAATGCAGCAGCACATTAAGGAAGCCATTTCTGTTATTAATAAACTCTGATTCCACAGTCTGTGTGGATGATGTGCGGGCGAGCGTGCATGAGAGCTCAGCCTGACTGTGGACGGGAAAATAAGGATGGAAAAGTATGTGTGTGTGTGTGTGTGTGTGAGAGAGAGAGAGAGAGAGAGAGAGAGAGAGAGAGAGAGAGAGAGAGAGAGAGAGAGAGAGAGAGAGAGAGAGAGAGAGTGTGTGTGTGTGTGTGTGTGTGTGTGGTGTGTGTGGGGTTGCTTAGAAATTTGCTTATGAGGTGGGTTTTAGCAAAAAGATTAATTCTTCATTTCTGAGAGCTGGATTATGGGGATCAATTAAAGAGATCGACTAAAATGATTGCAATGAATAAACAACAAACATTATTTTTTATATTTAAAATATTTATAAAAACATTATGTGTAACATTATGTAAATGTAAATATGTAAAAACAATCTAGTAAATTCTCTATACAACATTTTTAATTAACAAACAACAACATATACCAAATATAATGATAATAATAATAATAAAGATTTTACAAAGTATTTGCAAATGGACAAATTCTAAATGTCAAATTTAAATATCCTCAATTATATAAACAAATAATGTATATAATAAATATGTGTAACTATAAATGTGTACAGCACAGATTAGATAGAAAGACAGACAGATGTATTTATTATATATATAGCACATTGTTTTTATAAATTTTTGTTGTATATGTGTGTGTGTGTGTGTGTGTGTGTGTGTGTGTGTGTGTGGGCATGTTTATGTCAATTATGAGGACAAATAATTTATATAATAAATATGTGTAACTATAAAGAAGGTGATTTATGAGGACATTTTCAGTGTCCCCATTAGATAGAAAGACAGACAGATGTTTTTAATATATATAGCACATTGTTTTTATGTTACATTTTGTTGTATATATGTGTAGTGTATGTGTGTGTGTGTGTGTGTGTATATTGTTATTGTGTATTTTAGTACTAATAATATTATTATACAATGCTACAATGCATATTACATAATATGTATGACTTTTGAGAATTACAAATATTTTTTTCATGAGGTGCTGAACCTACATATATCTTCTTGTTTCCATGGCTACTGGCTATACTGCTTGTGGACCATGATGCTGTGCAACACTATATCGAAAGGAGTGTTTTATTTTTCGATTGTATTTATTTTGCAAGAATATTTCTGTAGGTCAACAAATCCGGGCCACATTTATACAATTCAATACAATATGAACTGCACTGCACTGAACGGTCTATTACTGGACACCACAACATACTGTATCTAAAGATGAGAGGTTTTTAAAACGTTCAGTCTGAGTGTATCAGTGTCAATAAGTGTATATGCAGTGAATCTACACTGTGTGTGTTCATACGAGTGTGTTGTGTGTAAATTCAATGTGACCTCAAGGTTTGGGGGAAAGGGGGGTGATTCAGCACCAGGCACTTGGCACGTGTCTTTCTCCCTCACACACACACACACACACACACACACACACACACACACACTAGCGTGTGCACAATAAATCCTCTTCCCCCTGAGGAGGAGTCCGAGGGAGTGATGTGGAGGAGGGTTGAGTCAGGTGGGGACCAACAACCCTCCCCCACTTCTCCCCTCCATCACCACATTAACCACAAAATGAGACAAATAGAGCTGCTCCACTCGCTCGCTCTCTCTAATTATGTCGGGGAGGTCAGAGTTCATGTGTGGGGGTCCAATCTGAATTTTAGGGTGGTTTTACATTTGGTACGCAGATTAACATAAGCGTGGCAGTTCTCTGTGCATCTGCGTGTGTTTTTGGCGGGGTCACCGGCTGTAACGTCTGCGTGCGCCAGCCGGCCTGGGGAGGGACGAAAGGTTAAAGAGGTCAAGCTCCTCACGGGTTTCAGACAGCACCTCATCATGCAAACATGAATAAATATACACAAACCGATACGGACCAACGCGTCGCTGCTATTGACCTTCCCCCTTACCCGACCTTGACCCCAACAGAAGGAAGACAATCATTCTAAAAATAGAAAGAGTCTTCGGGGGTGACGGTTTGGGCTCCATATGGTCCGTTCAGATTTGGGAATGAATGTTAGAAGGTGGTTTTGATCCCGTCGTGGATGCAGGTGCTCTACACTGGAGTGCACTGTCACCGGCAATAACACACTGACACACACTGGTGCTGTGGTAGAGCTTCACAGGTTCGTCTGCTGGTATAATACAGACATATGAGAATAAATATTATAATACATTTCTGATCATGTGACACTGAAGACTGGAGTAGTGGCTGCTGCAAATTCAGCTTTGCACCACAGGAATAAATTTGAATTTAAAATATTCTAAATAGTTATTTTAAATTTGTATAATATTTAACAATATTAAGTGAAAGAAAGTGAAAGTGACGTGACGTGGCCAAGTATGGTTACCCATACTCTGAATTCGTGCTCTGCAATGAACCCATCCACACACACAGCAGTGAACACACACACACTGTGAACACACACCCGGAGCAGTGGGCAGTCATTGATGCTGTGGCGCCCGGGGAGCAGTTGGGGGTTCGGTGCCTTGCTCAAGGGCACCTCGTCGTGGTATTGAAGGTGAAGAGAGTGCTGTACATTCACTCCCCCCATCTAAAATTCCTGATGTCCTGAGACTCGAACTCGCAACCTTTGGATTACGAGATCGACTCTCTAACCATTAGGCCACGACTTCCACAAAAACAATGTTACAGTTTTTGCTGTATTTTTTATCAAATATATGTAGCCTTAGTGAGCATAAAGAATAAAAAAAAAAACCTGACCCCAAACTTCTGTATAGCAGTATATTGTTATATATAATTTTGGGATATATATTTTATATATACATATACATATATATATATATATATATATATATATATACACACACACATCCATACTTGTATATATTGTATATAATTCTGAGATAACGAGCATCAAAGTTTGATTGCAAGCATTCATTTCACTATGATTTCAATCTTTGACATGCCTTACTCAGTCAATATTAAAGATACCAAGAATATATTTTCACATAATGTTCTTTACAATATTTAGGATGATTTTATGCAGTAAATATTACATAAAAAAATGACTTTAGCTGGGTAAAGATATGGGTATGAATATAAATATATACACGTAAATATTTTCAAAATATATACTGTATGTGTGTGTCTCTTTATATATAGATACACATAATAAATATATATATATTATACAACTATATACCGTGCAAGATGAGAAACACATTCATGGCACATCACAACCTTGGCTTGTTTTCATCTAACAGCAATTGGCTGCCGCTTGGCATTTCTCACCTTTAATTTCCATAAAGTTCTGCATTTCCTAACTTTTTGATGCTTTCAACACTGTGGTCAGTCTCACAAGCCATCACCCAGATCGCATTGATAATAATAGAAAATGTCCAACTCCACTCACCCTACGCCAGTGGACATGTATGCTTAAAAGGCTGGGGTTTGATCAAATCCTTAACTCATCAAGGAATACTAATTAAAGTACAACCAATCAGTGGAGAACTAAATTAAACTCAGGTCATTGAATTGGCATGCCTGTGCTAATTTAACATAATCAAGAGATTTGTGCAGCTCAAGCTGGAAGGAGTCCAGGGAGTCCGTAAGAATATAACTGATGACATACATCACGTCTCTCTCTGCAGCAAGCTGTGGATATCCTTGATTTGGTGTTTAAGGGAGTGTAGTATACACATAGTGAGAGAAGATGAGTGTGTGACAGATGGCCACAGATTTTGGTGAGTGTGTGAGTGCGTACCAGCACAGCAGCCACTAAAAGTCTCTGTTTTGATGAAATTGCCCTTATCTGCTCATAATCATATAATGTTCATCACTGCTTGTTGCTGTTTATTTACTGTAGAGTTGAGTTATATGCAGTTAGCTCCAGTCCTTTAATTTGATTGGTGGTGAATAACAGTACTGGAACTTTTAGACAGTATGTCAAGTTAAAAGAGCTTCAACTTTACAAAGAAAAAAATAAAATAAACATCTATATACCTGTTTTGCTCCATTGTGTTGTGGTGCAAGAACACATTTGGTAACAAGAGACCCAACCTTAATGAATATAAGCTGGAAACGAATTAATAGCATACATATCTTAACTATAACCAGCTCTAAATCTGCTCTAGACTGTATAATGCGAAAAATACATTGTAAATACACTGTTGGGAATTCATGCGCTTTCTATTGAGAACCTCACAGATCATTTGCACCATGAAAAGAAACATTGAAATCATACCAATCCTCTAAAAAAGACTTGACATACTGCATAATTCTCTTTGCAATATACTGCTACAACTAAAAAAGGACCAAAACCCAAGAAACCCTCATTAGACTGCTGCATGCCACAGCAGATTTTTAATACAACATCAATGTACGAGCACATTTCTGTGCATCTCCATCTCTGCAGCGACAATTCCTCACCAGCATTTTTGGGATATTTCTCAAAACCCACATGAAGTCTTTTTAGATTGTGTTGACCCTTTTATAGTGTATATTTTGAAGGGTAGGCTCATCATGGTTTCCTTGAGATTCCACTTAGTAACATTAGTGATTTATAGTCTCAGAATTGCCACACCATAGCTTACAAAACAGCCTTGAACTGTGCTGACAGAAAGAAAGACATAAGACTTTCACCAGAAATCCAGGTTGATCTGTGTTTAATACATTTCAAACCATCCAACATTTTTTCTTTCTTGATCTCTTTGTCTTAATGAGTGTGCTGTGTGCCATGCATGCAAGATGTAGAAGCAATAATCCACCTGACATGCTAGTTGTCATCCCTGAGTACACTGTAAAAAAAAAAAAAAGAATATTGAAATAATTTGTTACCCTGTTGACTTAAAATGGTTAGTTTAGTCAACGAAAATATTCCAGTTGACCCTTAATTTAACATTGAGTAACTTAAAATTTCAAGTTGACGTGGTAACAAATTATTATAAGTTGAGACAACTTTTTGAAAAAAATTAATGTTTACGGTGTAAGGGAAACATTTTATTTAAAAGACTAATCCAAAATCTGCCATATTGCTATTTTTACATAACATACATCTAGGTATGTAAACAGTTCTCATTCATTTGTTTATAGGGATCATAATACTTCATTTAATCCATGGAGTAATGGGAAATACACTACAGAAGACAGTAAAAGTATTTTAAGAAATACTTTTATTCAACAAAGATGCATTAAATTGATCAAAATTGGCAGTAAAGACATGTATAATGTTGCAAGAGGCTTCTATTTCAAATAAAAAAGGTTATTTGACACATTCTATTTATCAAAGAATCCTGGAAAAAAATTTACACAAACATATTAAGCAGCAAAACTTTTTTCCACATTCATAACAATAATAACAACTGTTTGAGTAGAAAATTCGGATATTAGATTGACTTCTGAAGGATGTGACATTGAAGACTGGAGTAATTACTGCTGAAAATTTAAAATAATAAATCATTAAAATATATTAAAATAAAAATTATTTTAAATTTGTAATAATATTTAACAATATTCATGTTTTCTTGTATTTTTAGCAACAAAAGCAGCTTTGGTGAGCATAGATAGGACAGACAAACTGAAAATACAGGCAGAAAATTTGTATTTCAACATCAGTTAAAAAAGTTGAAAATTATCATAAAGTAAAACAGGCATATGCTACATAAGTGTACTTTTAGTGTCCTTTAGTATGTTACAATTGTGATCTAAGCTCTTGTCTAAGAGAGAGAGACCAGTCAAAATTGAATTCATAGTTATTCAATAAACAATAGCACACATTACAATCCTCTACTTCCATCTATCCTGTTCTGACGGGTAACCCTGAACAAATCAGCGGTAACTGAGAAAAGGCCCATCTGCACGTGATCTATTAGGAGTTACAGATCTCCACGTGGACGTTCAAGCAAATTGGAAGCGTTTCAAGTCGCGCTGGCTGTCGTATATTAAGGGGGGAACAGGGGGCGGGGTGTGCGGCCCTGGGTTCTCCCTAACAACATTACAATGAAAAGAACAGGCGGCGAGGAACGACATTGTCATTAACCTCTGCCGCGAATGTAAATCAATGCCCGTCCGCGCAAATTACCCTAATTCCGCACAACCCTTCTCCAAAGACTCGGCCAGAGATGACGAGGGGCCGCGCGGGGAGTGAACGCACTGGCGTGTAATGCCTCCATCAATAATACGTGTTTATTATTCTCTTGCTCCGGTTTAGATTTCTCCTCCAGCACTGCTTTTGCGCTTTTAATGTAAGCGGTTTAGTCACTATCGATATGCATCACTAATGCAGGACGCCTTATCAAAAATAGGCTGAAACAATCGCATAAGGCAATTTTATATTATTATCCTCCTCATCATAATCATTCATCATCATCCAGAACACAAACATTAAATCATCAGATTCATTATGCTCGGAGTGTCTCAAGCCACATTAGCGTGCCGAGAGACGCGTTTATTTCGCATTGACAGTCGTGATGGATGGACAGCTGCTGTCTCTGCGCGCGCTCGGTCGGGACGTCGACATATTGCACGTCATACGGAAAGGTAAAAAAATTCGCCAGGACGGCTCGAACCATCTGTCTTCGTGTCCTCGCTTGAACAAAGGGGGTCACCGTGAGTCAGGACGCTCTGCACCCTCCTATTGTCCTGTCCTCGCAGTGTAACGGGCACTCCTAAAGAACAACAGCTGAAATGATATTAAAGCTAATACACGGTCGTACTTCAGTTATGACAATACGCAAAGAAGTTGCAATTACTGTATGAAAACAGTCATTTGGCAATGTAGGTGTACTTTGAAACACTGTGAGCTATACATGTGGACAACATGCATAGAAAATGGAGGCAGTTGTGTGGGCCCGCGTTCACAAAGCAAATCAACATTTTCCAGATAATCCCTGCTGTCCTGAGGGAAAATCTCTCTCTCTCTCTCTTGAATTCATGTGAGACTCATAACCATCTGGCTGCTGAACAGATTAATTTTTGTTTGAATTAAATATGATCGTTTTTGAATCATTTTGTAGCACGAAAAAGGCTACCTCCAGAGAACGAAAGAGTACAGAGTTAAAATGATGACCAGATTTAATTCTTCATTCTCTTTTAGTGGATAAATGAGTCACTGAATTGGAGCTCTGGACATGTCCTCAATGGGGAGGACATGAATTGAAATGGTTTATTTAAATATAAGACCAAAGGAATATCCAAGGCATTTTAAATTATAGTCTAATATGACACTTGACACAGGAACGCCAACACAAATTTAGGCCTAGTGTAAAACAAACGAAAGCGGTTTGTTATTGACAGTATTTTGGAAGCACGCCCCCAAATCTAAAATACTGGAGCCATGGGTCGATTTTCAATTATGGTTTTCGATAATAAAGATAAACCAGCATTCAAAGCTTGGCTTAAAGCAGCCAAACTCGCCCTCCCACCACCCCACTGTTCCTGAAGCTTTAAAACAGCTCTCCTGCAGTTAAGCTTTTCCATCTCTCTATTCATTTCTTTTGCAGCGAAAACCAAAGAAAAGAAGGAGGAAGGTCAAATACCTGTCAGAGAGGAACAGAAAGAGAGAGATGATCAATAGTGAATTTGGTGATGCTTCTTCCTGTAATAGCAGCTAACGGTTGGCTGCGAGAAAGTCGTTATTCTTAACAGTATGTTGTGTGTGGGTTCATTTGTGTAGGATATATCGCAAGCGTGTGTATGCATGTACATGCTGGTTGTATTTTCGTAGAAATGCGTAGATTGTGAGATGTAAGTGTTTAGAATGGATTAGTTTCTTTTTCTCTCTCTGTCTCTTGGTTCTTCCTCCGTTTTAGAGCTGAGCGCTGCTCTCTGCATACAGTATCACTGCTTCCTTATTCAGGACCAATCAGAGTGTGTGTCAGATTAGGATGTTTAATCCTGGTGTAATCCCTGGTCTGGTCCACCGGGTGCAGATAGCAGTGACTGTCCAGACACAAAGATGATCACAGTAGGTGAAGAAGAAAAATACTGAATCATTCAGTCCACTCAAATAAATGTGTAAGTGTGTTTTAACAATGTACAACATTCAATAATGTTACAATGCAACAATAAAGTCTTTTGCCACTAAATTGTTTTGTTATTCAGGGTAGGTAAAATACAGATTAATGACAATGTTGCACTGTGTTGCAGTGGCGGCTAGAGGGTTTCTGAGCCTAACTTCTAATTGGTTGCTTTAAAATGACACTAACCAGATAAATATGATAGCTAGAGGTTTTTCAAAAGCTTTTTAAAACACAAAACAGGACAGATATTTTATATTTTAGTTATACAGTCAAACTGTTTGTTGTCACTATAGTGCTCCACAATATAAAAATTTATTATATTACATTTAAATATTTAGCTATTGAGAAATACAGAAGTAGTATATTTATGAACACAAAAGATAAAATAGGGATTTGCAGTAAAGTTCACATGGTTCGGGGCAGTCAAATTTTCTTAAATTTTTAACTAATATTTTTCTTCTGCAATCATGCAACAAAGAATTTATAATGTTACAAAATATTTCTATTTCAAATAAATAATGCTATTTTAAATTGCTTTTCATCAAAATGTCTTCAAAACAAATTGTGACACTGAAGTCTGGAGGTAATAAAACATTTTAAATATCTTATAAACCCAGTTTTTTGCCAATTTATGTATATAAATACAATTTATAGTACATACATAAATAAATGTAGCAAACAAATGAAAAAATAATATTTACAAAATAAATATACAAACATTATTAAACATGAAGGTGTGCATAGACAATCAAAGGGAAAAGATGCAAAATATGGTTGGAAAAAAAAAAATATTATATATATATTTATAGTATGTGTGTGTGCATTTCTATATTTGTTTTTGTTTGTTTTTTGAGAAAAACATATTGTTTAAATTCCCTGCTCTTTTAAAGATTCAAGAACACAAATAAATTGATTTTTACTCATTTATCCTTACAAACAAAGAGACGTAATGACCGCCTGTACCGCAGAAAAGGCCCTCTCCAGGAGGGGCAGGTGTCTCTTCACTGGGGTGAAATGTGACATTTGGAAACTTAAGGGGGGAGGTGAGAACAGGGAAACGCAGATGGTTGTTGTGCCCTGACCTTTGACCTCTTTCTCCAGCCGAGGCTTCGACAAGCACGTGTGTGTGTGTGTGTGTGTGTGTGTGTGTGTGTGTGTGTGTGTGTGTGTGTGTGTGTGTGTGTGTGTGTGTGTGTGAGAGAGAGCAGATAATTAAGTCTGAGTTTTCCGATCAGCAAGATTACATCTCGGCACTGAGGAGGCAGAGAGAGGCTCATGAGGAGACATCACCTCAGCGCTTTCAGCATTTATCTACATCACTATAGTGTTTATACTACTCATTTCTGAATAATACACACACTACATATATAGCCAGGGCCGTTTTAACCTTTGGGCTAGGCAGGGCTTGAAGACCCGGGGCCCGAGCAAGGAGGGGGCCCGTGATTGGCTGTGGGGTGACCGATCACCAAAGCCACCACATCTCCCACTGATTAGCGCTATTATTGAAGTGTAAAGTCTGAATTTGGTTTACCAATCAAATGCATTTATTCTATATTTGACTTTTGAACGATATGTGCACATATCTATCAGGTGATCGCTGCCCAGTAAGTCTACATTCACCTCCACTCTTCACTTCATTCTGGAGTAATATGGAAACGATCACGCAAAGAACAATATTCGTAGTAAAAAGTAAAAATGTCAGCAATTCTGAGAGAGAGGGGCTCAAAAAATGAAAAACTACAAATAAGAAGAACAGAAAAAACACGTTAATCACTAAAATCCCCAGCTATCGGGTTATTTTACTAAAGCTGATGATGGAGTGGAAGTTGTTGGAACAGCGAGTGAACCGCGAAAAAAAAAAGTATGAATAAAAAACAGCATCATCATCCACACAGATTTGAGGTTAGTTTGATTATTACCTGAATGTACATTGGTGTTGTGTTTGAAAAAACTATATATAGGCTATAAGGGTTGGGACTCTGGAGATAATCCAGTAGAAATATATCAATCGTTCTGGTAAATGCATGCATTAAGATGGTTTCAGCCCGATTTTGTGCGGCGCGCACCTAATATTATAATAATAATAATCATAATAAACCTGCTCATATAGCGGCTGAATAAACTTTTCGCTCCTGTTGTGCTTAAATGTTAAAATACACAGTTATGTCTCACAAATTCTCGTAATTGCGAGTATCCTCATAAATACAGTTATTTGTGTCTTAATTTAATGTTAATATTTAAAGATAAAGCATGTGTAGTGTTAGATATGAGATCCTGGATTATGATGAGATCTTAAAATGAAACCCAAAAATTAAGATACTGTCATCATATATTTAAACTCTAATTGTTCTAAGCCTCTATTCATTTATTTGTTCTTTTCAACATAAAAAATATACTTTGAAAATGATCGCAACCAGTTTCCGGTCCCCATTGACTCCAATTATAGTGTATTTTTCTTCATACTATGGAAGTCATGGAGGCCAGCAACTGTCTGATTAACAGTATTGTTCCAAATATTATTTAGCATTCAACAGCAGGAGAAACTCATAAAGGTTTAGAACAACAACAGATTTTTTGGGTGAACTATTCTTCTAAAGCAGCCTAATATAGCTGCTGTTGCCATTTGTGTATATAATGTAAATCAAACACCAGAAAGAAAACCACTTACTGTCCTTGACTGAATCACTTTTGTAAAACAAATAAGAATGAATGTATATTGAATACAGTGGACACCATTCAGTCTATTTAAAAAAATATATACATCATAATATTATTCAGTGCTTTAAGTATTTCAAGTAGGTCAATTTCTAATTGTCTCTGTTCTATTGTGACTTTACTTGTCTTCAGTAAGCTTATTTTTACTTGGGCTAGTATTATCTTTTGTGATATTAACATTTGGTAACAAAAAATTATGAAATTTCAGTGCATCAAGCATTTTGATATGGGATACAAATCCTATTAATATATATATAATTATCATTATTGTGATTGGGGGGGCTGCAGTAAGTCATAGCCCTGGGGCCCAGTGCATATATAGCTACTAGTATGTGAAACAGGAAGAGTCTTTTGTTCATAAAGGAATTTCCTTTTTAGTGTTAGAGCTTATATGTGTTTCAGGAGTGTGTTTTTCAGCCCCACAGTGACGCAGTAGTGTCATATTCACAGCTCATATGCTAGTGTATAAATACACATGAAGCAATCAATGACCAACTGCTCTGTGACCTGCTCACTCTCAGAGACGTCATGAGAAGAAATGAGCAAATGTGAAGGGACAGATAGACCAATGAAATTTAAAATGAAGGCATAATAAAGGGATGGAGAACAACATAAGCAGGATGTGGGAGAGTGTGAATATGAAGCAAAGATAAGGAAAATGAGCAGGCAAACAGAATCACTGCTCACAGGAACAGCATATTTTGGATTTATAATTCAATTATTTTTACATTTAACTTTCTGAATCACAATTCGCCATTTATTCCAGCTGCTGTGAGAAAAGGCTATAAACGATCCGTCACCTGCAACATCCTCACGTGCGATATAGCATACTAGCCGGAAAAACTTCTTTATGTTTACAGACATGACGTAATGATGCAGCGCAATGCTTGAATTTCCCGCGAAAACCTACCTGTACCACTCAAATCAGAAAACTTTGTTACAAGCTTACCATTGGGAATTGCGCTTAAGTAAGGTGATAGGTTTGAACATTGGCTGGTTATGAACTAAATAGATTTTGGATGATTTTTTACAAAAAGTTACAGACTGCAGCTTTAAATAATATGACAAGCAAGAGTGACGTTTTGCTGAATATTAGCATGCAAGTGTGATCACAAATGAGATATTACTTTTATAAAACAGTTCAAAAAACAAGTTCATATTCAGCTAGGCTATACATTTTAGACACAATATGGTTTGTTTTGATCTGTTTCAGGAATGAAAACAGAACCATACAAAGCCAGAGCAGGACATTTGCACAACTCAGAGCAAAACTGTGGCGTTTCATTCCTGAATCTGTTTTTGAATTAATCATTTAAGTCAATGATTCAATAATCCAGGCAGCCACTTGCTTCGGTTCTAAACGAATCAGCCATTCTGAACAAATCGTTTGAATGAATGATTCAGTGAATCACTCATTAAGTGAAACTTGACGCCATCTACTGGCGCTGTTACTTTATAAACCAGGCAAGGTACCACTATCAGCACAAAACATGCTAAGCAAATTAAGTATTGTGTAATTATTGTTATCCAAATAATAATAATAATACAAAAATAGAGATCTTTTGTCAATATTGCTCATTAGGTTGCAAAGGCGTTTGGAGTTGTTGGTTTATTGTTGTGTGGTTGTGTGAATATTTAGATAGTCACACCCAAGCAACCACCCAGAAAATGCCCTATCTCTCAAAACACCTAACAACCACAAAATAATATTACACTAACCACATAGCAACATGCTAACTACTAAGAACACTTCAGCAGCCATATAGCAACAACCCAAGCAACCACCTAGGATACTCATAGTGATCACACAGCAACAGGCTAAAAGATGCCCAGAAAACCTTGACTGAATCCAGAATAGCATTCTATTAGTTTACAAATTTCCCAAAAGCATCGTTAGCTTAGCTAACTATGGTCGTTTGTTCCATTGAACTTATTGTTGACGACAGAACTTGCCACAATAGTTGCTTTTGGGAACCAGCGACCACTAGTGGCCACTGAGAATACCTTAGCAACGCCAAGGCAAGCTCCCAAAACACACAAGCATCACCATATCAAGTTTTACAGGGGCCAGCAAAACTTCAGCAAATGTGATAAGTTGACTATTCTTGGCGGCCATGTTGTGGAGGGACATGTGACTCACTCATTCCCCACAGGTGGATGTATTTATAACACATCGGTGCAGAGAGCACAAAAAAAACGTCAGAAAGAACGGATGCCACGCTTTGAACCCTGCACTGTCATCCTGCCCTGACAGGAGTGTGTGTTCTACTGACTTAAATATGCCTCTGCACTAAACCAGATGGGCCGGAGCGAAGGAAGAAAAGCTAGGGAATGAGACGGAGTGCTCTCAGAACAGATCCTATTACAGAAAGGCCAGGAGGATTTCCCTCCTTCTGCTGAGAGAAGTGAGGATGAGCTCAGGAGATTAGCCAAACATTGACCTAAACACACACACACACACGCAAACACATTTACACCGGAGCAGCATGTTTCAACCTTTCTGTATGTCACCTCGGTGACTTCGGCAGAATGGTTTCACAGTGAAGAGAGGAGAGAGTGGAGGATTCTATTATAGTAGACTGGCAATAAAATAAGCATAGAGTTTTCCAGTGAGGCTGACCTCTACTCTTATAGAGAGACACACACTGAACAGGTAAGTAGGCAGTCATTTCCATATGAATGTGTTTCTAAAGTAAAGACGAGTGAGAAAAAAACCCAGGAAAACTGGCCCGTTCAGCTAAATCAAACAGGAGTGCTCTTAAAGACATGAATAAACATGAGCTCTTCAGCCCAACAGAGTGAGCCCAAAGCGCATCGCACCTTTAAGTGAAAAGCTGCCTGGTATTAGGACTTAATGTGCCAAAGTGAGTGACTATTTCAGACACACCACTATACACATAGAAAACACACATACCAATACAGACAGACACCAAAGGAAAATAATAACGGTTGCAGTTATAATAATTAATACATGAAACTAAAATTGTTACAAAAATATTTCCTAATAATAATAAAATTAATAATCAATATTATTGCTATTCATATGTTAACATCTAACAATATGTTATAATATATAATTTTATAATAGTTTATAATACTGTTATTTTAATAAATAATTTATTCTTTAAATGTATTATTACTACTGTATGCTCATAATAATACTAATAATAATAACAGCAATAATTGTCTTTTACTATTATTGACAAGCAACAAGCAAAAGTAGAAGTACAATATCAGATTAGTTTTTTCAGTCTGGTGATTTCATAGTATCATTTCTAAAAGTTATAATACATTTATAATAAAATATATAATTTTAAACAAGTTTATAATAGTGTATAATATACATTTCATATCATTTATTTTTATTATCACTACATGCAAATACTAATGATAATAATAATAATAGTGGGCAACATTGGATTAGTTTCTTTCGGTCTTGTGATTTCATATTATTACTGATAATAATAATACATTTACTATCATTGATGGACAACAGTAGAAAAAAATACAATATTGGATTTTTCTTTTCTCAGTCTGGTGTTTCATAGTATCATTACTGTAAAAAAAAAAAAAAATAATGGCTATCATTGTTATTAATATTAATAAATTCTAAAATGTATCAAATGTAACTGGCTTTAAAATGTAAGCATATATACACTATATTGCCAAAAGTATTGGGTCACCCCCTTCTAATGAAGGGTTTGACTACTTTAGTATTTTCCATGAGTACAAATCTTAATGTTTAAGCATATAATTATATTCTAGGGAATTGTGTGCTTCTAATTTTATAGCAACAGTTTGGACAGGACCCTTTTCTATTCTAACATGACAGTGTCTCTGTGTATAAGACAAGGATCAAAGAGAAATGATGATTCAGTCAGTGTGGAAGAACTTGACTGGTCTGCAGAAAGACAAGTCCTAATCCCAGCTGAACACCTCTGGTGTGACTTTAAATGCAGACCTTGAGCCAAAAACTCATCACCAAACAGCAATGACTTGCACAGTAATGGGACACCCCCTTCTTTAGAAGAGAAAAAGGCACTTCCAAACTGTGGCAACAAAGATGGAAACATAATTCATGTACTTAAATTGTATTTGTAACAGTTTTGAAGTGTATGAAATGACTGTACCCATATGTACAAGTCATTGGTGTTTGGTGATGAATGTTTGAAATTACATAAACCCACATATATTCTGGGTGGAATTAATCAAAATAACTCTTGAGTGGAAGCTCCTAGAGAGAGAATACTCGGTTCACACACATACACAAATGCACCTAGGAGCGTGTTGTCATGCACCTGTCAGGATGCGATAGGCTGGGATCAGGTGAGTGAGGTCAGACTAAGGTGAGATCTGAAGGCCGCTGGGCACCAGGAAAGACCATTAGCACTAAGCAGTGTGTAAGCCGCTCCACTTTAACATGTTAGATAATACACAGCTCAAGAGGATCCTCAGCTCAGAATATAGCGCTGAGAGAACGGGACGACACAAACACTGCTCTACAGTGTAACACATGCACAACGTGCCACTGGAGAGTCATGGCATCACTATGCCACAGTTTGTATGGTACATATACTGTGTATTATAAATATATATATATATATATATATATATATATATATTCAAACATCCATATAAATATGCACACCCACACACACACACATATATATATGTTATTTGTTCTCCGTTTTAAATAAGATTGAAATAATCCAAATTCAAATAAAATATTCTGATAATCATATAAATCTACCAGCCTATTTAGAAATACCATAAACAAACCTACAAACAATGAAACTGCAGGTGAATCCAATTGAATCCCCAAAATGCTAACATTACATAAAAGGAATGTTCACATTGCCACTCTCTCTCTCTCTCTCTCTCTCTCTCTCTCTCTCACACACACACACACACACACACACTCTATCTCTGCCTGTGGAGAGCTCGGAGAGATGGGCACGGTTGCTAGGTGACCGGTTGTGGTTGCCATGGCAACTTTAAGTGGAACAGCTGGTCCAATCAGCATAAATTGTGGGCAAGCAAAGGCAGAGCCAGAGAGAGAGAGAGAGAGAGAGGCTGCTGAAGCATGCAGGATAGAGTGAAAGAGAGAAGAGAAGTAAGGATGAGTGAGAGGAATGAGAGAGGAGAAGAGTAGAAAAGGAGAGGAGGGAAGAGGATGTGAGATAGAGAAAAGAAGCAGAAGACGAATAAAGAGCCAGCTTGGAGAAATGGATAAGCAAGTGGAGAGCCAGAAGAGGGAAGGATATGAGGAGACCAGCATGAAATTCAGGAAAAGATAGAGAAGGAAGTCAAACTCCTAGCCACCCTCCTCATACAGCAAATACATCTGAGTTTCAATAACTTCATGCCGGAGAGCATTTTACTTTGAAGATGCGCTTGTTAAAGGGAGAGTTCACCTAAAAAACGCATACTGTCATCATTTACTCACCCTCATGTCCAAACCTGTATGACTTCCTTCTGAAAAACTGTTTTTGTCAATGGAGTACAGAACAACACTTGACCCCACTGACATTTTGTTGTATATATTTTAAGATGGAACTGTTCCTTTAAGGTCATCTTGTGTATTAAAACATATGATAACAGGTGTTTTATCAAAAATGCTATACAAAATCCATTCCAAGAACACTTTGCACTATTTACACACCTATTTTTGTGACTGTGTGTGTTCACACACCACGGAGAGTCACTGGAGTGTGTCCTTTCCCTCTCTTTAGCTACTTGTGATTCTGAGGAGCGACATAAGATTCATATTTTACAAAGCAAAACCATGAACATACCTTCATGACAGAAGAGGACCTATCAGAATGCCAAATCCGCCATTTTGTCCAAAAAACAAACCAGACAGGAGAGTAGATTACCTTGATGATGGATCTAAACTTGAAAAATTGTGTGTATTGACATCTTTCCGTGGTTTAAATTAAATACATTCTGATGTTCATTCATGTAAAGTAGACCTATTATATCATTTTACAATATGTAAACCCACAATATGGGTCCCCAGAATGTGTCTGTGAAATTTAATCTCAAAATAGCCCACAGATCATTTATTATATCATTTAGAAAATACCTATTTGAGTAGAAGCAGAAACACGCTGTTTTCATTCATGTCTCTTTAAATGCAAACATGAGCTGCTGCTTTACAGCTTGTAACGCCATGTAACATCTGTTTGGTTTTGATTATCATGTCTATTGTGCTGAAATCATGCATTTTAAAGCCACATCAGCTTAAACTTCTGAAATATGGTTTTCTGAATGCACACATTCGAAGCATGCGTATAGAAAGCAGCTGTAAACAGCATGGGAGTAATAAGTTCTCTGAAGTTGAACAGCTGAGAACGAAATAGCATGCTTATATTAGATCTGTGTTTTAAGTGACAGCGGTAATATTCAGTACCTACTTCTGTCTCTGCAGTTAATGTGACCTAAACAATCAAATAAAAGCAGACAATAACTTCTCTGGACTGAATAACGCCTATAGCTTTAATAAGAACACATTTATTAAATGCTGCTTTTAAATGCTAGCATGAAGATAAACACGGCGGACTGTGCTCGGCTCACTCAGGGCGGGGTCTATGCTAATACAGCAGTGTCTGTCAACAGTCGTGGGCGGGGCTTGTAAAACGTGATGTAACATTTTACAGATTCTATGAACGGCTTGTTCTGAGACACTGCTTATGATTTATGGGGATTAAAAAAGGGCGGGTGTATTTTTATAATTAAGGGGTGGTTGTGTACAAGTTCAGAGACAGTTCAAACGACTTGTAAAAGTCAATTTTGCATAACAGGTGCCCTTTAAGTAAATATGAAAAAGACATTTGGTTCATGCGCCGCTTGAACTGGGGCGCTACAGCAATCTTTCACGACACAATTAAGAGCCAAAAAATTATTGTTAGCATTTGTTTAAAAATATTGACAATTAGAAAGCTGAGACTTTGTTTCATAGCAGAATTAACCTGCTCTGTCTTGTCTGTCGGTGTGTTGTCAGTTTTCTCTGTAGACCGTGTAGAAAATATTTTTCACTGCGTGAGAACATGACGTGTGGTGTGAGAATGACATAGCTTGTCGGACAAAGCAATAGTAACGAAGGAGGGCGGGTTTTTGCGAAGGGTCAACTGTGTTATCGTCATCGATGTGTACAAAAACTGTTTTACAAACAATTACAGGCATCTAGTCATTAGATAAAAAAGGAATCAATGCGAACATCAAACTGAAAGATATTACTCCTGAGCTGACCATATCAGCACATCTTGGGCAATCAAGGTTTCCACGGAGACAAACGAGCAGCTCTCCATGACAACAGAGTTGGGTAATGGGTTGAGCCGTTGGAATGACAGGGAACTGGAGGCTATATGAACTGTTTTAAGTTTGCATTACTCTCCAACCAGGACTTTAATAGGCCTGAAGTGGAAGAAAGGAGCATTTAAACACTACAAATAGGATTCGCTCCAAAACTAATAAAGCTAACTGATTCATAGAGACCCCAGTGCCAGAGGGCCACAGCCAAAACCAGCCCCTAACATCTTCCACAATTCTTTTCCTCTTTGCCCCCCCCAACCCTCTGACCGGGACCCTGCCAGAAAGACGGCCTGTATTGGAGCTCATTGTGTTTGGCTACTGAACCACATGTAGTAGCAGTTTATAGCACAATAAAACAGCACAACAGCACTCACAGGCTTTAATTGGATATAATAGGCGTAAATAATCCTGATCATTTCACACCTTCTCCCAGAAACACAGAGGAAATTATTTATCAGCCTGTTTCGCCAACTATCATGATTTCCATCCACACGAACATGTACATGTTATGTCTTATTTGGCTCCTTGCGAGAACAGTGAAAGAGCGAGGGTGAGAACGGAGGTGACTATCACTGCATGCTCTCGGCACAATGAGAGCCGTGTTTTACAGAAGCATGCGTGGCCTGCTGTCACCACTACAACATTTCATGCACCAAGTCCTACAGTGCAGACCAGAGAGCGCCATCAAACGAATTCTCCTCTCAAAAGCTTGTTTAATGCCAGGTCAGCTGACACAACGCTGATTTATTTTCTCAGAGGCATGTAAGGCAAAGCAAGAGATTATGAACACTCACCTCTTCATATTTTATTCATTGTGAAACCGAAAACAAGGACATTATGGGCCTTGAGATGGGCGATGCCGTTCAAAAGTTTGGGGCTGGTAAGATTTTTCTAATGTTTTGAAAGATATCGCACCAGGGCTGTATTTATTTGATCCAAAATACAATAAAAACAATAATATTTTGAAATATTATTACAATTTAATATAAGAGTTTTCTATTTGAATGTATTTTAAAATGTAATTTATTCCTGTGATGCAAAAGCTGAATTTTCAGCAACATTACTTAGTGTCACATGATCCTTCAGAAATCATTGAAAACTGTTGTGCTGCTAAATCATTTTATGGATGAAATTATAGATTTGGTTCAGGATTCTATAAAAAGTTTAAAAGAATGGCAGTTATTTATTTTATTCCATTTTTTTCTCAAATATTTTAAATATTGATTTCTAAAAAAAATATACAAAAACTGTTCAATAAAAGTACAGCTTATCAAGAAAGTTTACTTCTGCCATTTAACAGAAAACCTCAAGTTTTGTTTATTTGCTCGTTATTTTTGGATCTCACTTCACCCAAAAATGTAAATCGTGTCAATTTACTCATGTCGTCCCAAACCTACATGTCCTATTTTCTTATTTCTTATTCCTATTTTCGTCTTTTTCTTATCATTCATTCAACGAAGGCAACCAACACTAATTCGATTTTGAAATTCTTCAAAATGTCTTCTTTTCAGTTCTGTAGAAGAAAATACATACAGGTTTAGAATAACACCATAGTAAGCAAATGATAGCATTTTTGGGCGAACTATCTCTTTAGTGAGTGAACAGCTAGATAATGTATTGAATGGCATGCTTTGGAAATGTAAAAACAACAGATTAAAAGAGTAAAAATAAAAGTCTTAATTCCTCTATAAATAGCAGCAGGGAAATGTCAAAGCAGTTTATACACTGTGTTGTGAGGTGACCTGTTAAAGAGGCTTTCAGAAGTCATTCATACACATCACAAAGCGGATGCTGTATTTACATATATACCTTCATTGTGTTTGGGAGCACCATGTTTAACAATGACGGTGCTCTGAATGGGAAGAAGAAAATCATTCTCTTTATCTCACTCCTCCTTTCTTCCTCTCCCAGGTGAAAGGAAGCAGATATTCTACTCGCTGTACATAATTGCCCTTTTATTGTCACATCAGATTAATATTGGCCCTCCGTTACACCGTCTAGAGCGCGTGGAGAGGGCCGATAAATACTGGAGAGACAGTCAATGAAACCAATAAAATCACTAAGACCAATCATATTCAATAAAGACAGCCACTCGTAATATGCTCAGAGTGTCCAACTGTGCCCGCAGACCTGTGCTATAACAGTGGCCAACAGGCCAGTAATGTGGGGTGACATCCAAGGCACTGCAGAGCTACGGTAGGCTAAACACAAAACCAATCGTGTGAGCTTTTACTTTACAAATCCAAGTATGATTTTACAATCAAATGAAAGTATGATACTTTGGATCCAAATACAATTTTTTTGTCTTTAGAATTCATTTATTAAATTTTTGTATGAGTGGTGATTTAGGTTCTCAGCACCTAGTCTTATTTAATTCATGTTTATTTGAGCATGGAGCATTAAAATACAGACGTAAATTAAATAATTTAATAAAAATTCCACAGGTCCATTAAATATCTCGATGTCTCTAGTGATTGCACAGTATCTATTAATGTATTAGAAAAAAATCAATGTTAAGATTTTGTGGGTTCTTTGATGATTAGGAAGTAAAAAAAACAGTATTTATTGTGTTTATTTTATAACATTATAAATGTTTTACTGTCACTTTTGATTATTTTTATGCATCCTTTCTGAATAAAAGTTTAAAAAATCCACTGTGTGTGTCTGTTAAATATATAGATAAATATATAGATATTGATGTGTGTGCATATATAGCATAATTAAGGCATTATATATATATATATATATGGCCTGTTGAAAGGAACTTTCTTTATTACTTTGGTTTTTGTTGTGCACAAGTGGTTGCTCAGTGTTTATATATCAAAGTACAATGCGTGCATGTTATTTTTAAGAATTGAATCGTGTTGCTTTGACTGCAGAGACATAGAAACATGAAATGACATGCATTTTAATGTATTATGATGTACATCAGCAATTTCCTGTAAATGTAAAAGGCTGATGACAGATATTTTTTCCTCAATCAGTCATCTCTGTGATGGGTGTGTTTAAATACGTCTGTCACACAGTGCAGGCCTAAAGGAGCTGACCTGGAAAAAAAGAACACGGCAGAACCTGACCTTTCAGAAGATGTCGGTTTTCATCTCCTCATTCCTCCCTTCCCCCCTTTAGGTCTTCATCCTTTCTCTCAGAGACCTTGGGAATAAAACAGACAGAGAGAGATGACAACACCGCTAACCGAAAGCCTGCAACATTTTAACTTCGGATGGATGGGGAGCTAACGCTGGGATTTCTACCTGTCAGATAATGAGTGTGAGGAGAAAGGTTAGGAATTTAAAAAGTGAGATAATCCTTCAGATCTTTAATTTCCTTATGTGGAACTACCAGGAATGATTATGACAGTGAGTGTGATATGAAATAATAATTAGATAAAAAATGATCACGCTTGGGTGATTGAACTAGATGGCAAACCGTATGCATTTGTAAGAAACATGGTACATGAACACTTCCTTTCTCCCTGTCTTACAGAATCCCTACCATATTCATAATTCATATCTCCTCAAAGAGAAAGGTGACCTTTTCTTAAAATTCTTAACAAATTCACAGAAGTGTAACACTCTTCGGTGTTTGGATCCACACACACACACACTACACGTCTGAAATGCAGGTGACCGGCCGGGGATCAGCGTGTTCTTAAAGAGCCCGTAGGGTGGATGTGGGATGGATGCCGTGCAGCGTGGTTCAAGACGACGGACCTTAAAGCAGTGAGGAGAGGGGAAGCTCAAACAGCTGTATGCTAAACCTTCCTAAACACACACAGCAAAGACAAGCAGTGGTGGGGGCAGCGGAAAATGGATCGGGTTTGTGAGCATCTACTAAAATAGAATATTTTACAAAATAGCACAGCATTGTCACATTTAATAAAGGGACTGCAACAAATACAAATGTCATAAAATGTGTTATAATTAGCGCAGATTCTATTAAATCACTTCCAGTATTTAAGAAGGTTGTTTAGGAACAAATTAATTTGAAATAAAATTAAATAACAAAATAACAGCAAAATAAAATGCTAAGTGTTTAAAAGTTTTAAAATATAAAATATAGACTACTAAATAATATTTAAGTAATATTACAAATATTAGAGAGAAAGAGAGCTTATATGCTTAACATTATATTATATGTATATATTTATATATGTGTGTGTGTGTGTGTGTGTGTGTGTGTATCACAGTAAAATAAATGTTTTAAAATATTATTTACAATATTGGTATATGTATAATATATAATGCTAAGCATTATTTTTGTATATGCCATATATATGCTATTGATATAAGAGGTAAGTCAATTTAGTCAATTTAGGTTTAAACTGTTTGATTGTTGCATATTTAGGCAAAATACATTTATTTCAGTTCCAGTAAAATATTCTTAGGTCATACAACATGGTTTCTTACAAGGTTTCAAAATCCAGTCGTCCACTGGCGTTCATTTCCCCTCTATACTGCAGGCTTTGTGAGTGGATTCAAAGGGAACATGAAAGAAGAGTCAAGAGTGCTAGACATTTATTTCAGTCATCTCTGGACACCGCTGTACAGGATGTGGTGGGGAATGCATTGGTAAATCCAAAATTATTGTGCTTCTTCATCTTGCTGAAGATGCAGAAAGACTTGAACAAGGCAGCTGACATTATTCAGACTGATTTGCCCAATAAATCACACAGCTTCCCGGTGTGCATGAGGGCTTTTTAAATGCGTGTAGTTGGTATCAATTCATTGTGACATGGCATGGTTGCATGACAGAGGGATGTGGGGAAATAATAAATAAACAGCGGGCACTGGTCTGATCATTCTCACGTGAACATGAGAATGATCAGATACAATTATATAGCACAGCATTCTCAGCCTCAACACCAACACTTGCTAGTTAAAATACCCCACAGGAGAGTATAGTGTGCTTCAGGTGCCGCAAATACCAGATCAGACTGCAAAGACTGCCATACCGTCCCAACCATGGTGCAAACGGATCAATGGCTGCTGATGTTGACATTTATTAGGCTGTACTGAAGTTCCTGCATTGATATCGACACTCAGATGCATCAGCCAACTACCTCAAGAGGCAAGGTGTCAATAATTCTGAAGCGCATCATGACTGAATGCATGCAGCACACTGCATCACACGACTCATGGCTGGGGGTTTTCGATTAATTTTATTTGCACACGTACTAACTCACTGCAATTCTGTTTTATCACAAAACACATGCCGAGTTCCAAACACCCAGCTTTTGGCTCCAGCCAGTGCTGTATACTGTAAAAGGTGTTTGGTTTCCTTTGACACATGGTTGTGGTCCCTTTCTCATGTCATGGAGTCTGATCTAGTCAGAGGCATGTTACAACAAAAGAGCCAGAGAGGAAGGAGAGAAGGGAAGTGGCTGGAATATGTTTTATGCTTTTATGGAGATTATAAAATGGCTGTGGAACAGTATTTGGGCTTTAAGGTGACAAATATTTGTATTTACTGAAATGGCTTCTTTTTTGGATTTTCCAGCTCAGCACCTGTGTTTACTGTGATTGATAATAAATACAGATGTCCCTGTCTGTGTGCATTCTCTCCTATTTGAGACCAAAATAGATTAATATAATATAAAACCATACATAAAATATAATAAACAATATGCAGAACATAAATGGCCACTAAATGGGATAATTTTTAATATGACGGTAGAAGCGCACTGGATATATAACCAGTGTCTTTACAAATGTAACTTATGTCTACCCATCATTGAGAGCTTTCTAAAACTAGCGCTTGAAATATAACATGGACTCAAAAATAAATACAAAGTAAATATTTATTTGTTGACGGTTTGGAATTTTAAAGAATTGTTAAAATATGTAAAACTGTAGTGATTCCTCCTGTCGATGTTCGTATTTGGAATATTATTGTGAGGGTTTAGGCTGTTTATGTATTCGCTGCTCTGACGTTACCCGACCTAGTTTCGGCAACTAAACTAATTCAAGACAAAATCATGAAAACTTTTATTGAGGGATAATTTTGTGCAACGAATTTATTGCCCCAAAATAGTATAGCCTTTATTTAGGGCAGTTAGTCGCTGCAACATATACCGCACCCTCTGACATCTTCCCTTACCTGTAAATAAACGAACTTTCCTCAATGCCACTGCAGGACAAACAGCTTTAAACGGTGAGTGTAAAAACACAGCCTACAAAGCAGCGATAATTCTTTGATAAAACTGAATTTGACTAGAACGCGTTGGACACGTGTGCGTGGATGCTGGATGGTTATCCTCTGAGTGATTACCATTCGGTCCACAGAAAGTGCAGGCCCCGCTCGCATTCAAATCATTGCCACCATCTTGATTGTGGAGGACAGCTTACGAGGCCCCGCAGATTGTTCGGGCTTGACAATGGATTCTTTTGTGAGGGTGTTTCTCTTTATTTCCTCAGACAATACTTGAGGGTCCTTCTGCTTCTGCTCTCAGGAAATGTTTGCAAAGTTACACCTTACTATACCTCTCTAAACAAGTAGGCAGTATTAAACTTCTTTTCCACTCGCAAGTGGACACTAAATAATATGACGGTAGAAGCGCACTGGATATATAACCAGTGTCTTTACAAATGTAACTTATGTCTACCCATCATTGAGAAAACACGTTCAGAATGACACCAGATACCCACAGCCGTCCTTCGCTTTAAATCACTCTTAAACACGCACACCAAAGGCAGAGGGCAGCGCATATTAGCGCGTGTGTGTTTACGTTCGAATCGAGCGGCCGCACAGCCGCCATGTTTAGCGTGTTTCCCAGGCGCGCGGGGCCGTGGAGATGACCTTTCCGTCCTCTGCTTGAATAGCCGCATAAGTAAAGCGCCCAGCTGGGCCTGTCTAAGCCGTCAACGTCAATTGGAAAATCGGTATGATTTCCCTGGGAAAAATCTCTTAAATCTGGAAATGTTCACGAGCGTTTCTGTTATACAAAAGAATGTAAGCACTAATAATACAACGGAGTAGTAATAAACTAATAATTATTTACTGTTGTTGTTGAAAATAGTATTATTACATTAATAGGCAAGTCTAATTTTGTTATTGTTATAAAATATGAGGTTGTTGTTGTAATACATAACGATTTGATGCTTTTCTGCAACAATATTTCCCAGATAAAACAATACATCCCATCAGTTCAGCATTTACAAATTTGTGACTTAATTTAGCCGAAAATAAATAATACAATATAACAAGCATTTTTCTTACACTTACAAAAATTAAGTGAATTTAATTAAAATAGGCATTTAATTTTAGCAGCCAGAATTTTCAGTCAGATGTCTTGGTTAGCCGATGCTAACGTGGTTAAAATTACTACTAATTACTTTAAACTACATGTTGCAGAGATTTCATATTCAGTTATTATATTATGCGTTTTAATAAATATGTATAGGCTACTATAAATACTGTATACTGTACGTGCGGTACTTTGTCGAAAGCTAAATCATATCTATCATGATTTATTTAAAGGCATCTTTATGAGTTCTCATTAAATAGATTTAGTTGAGCTGTATTTTAGGGTTTCAGGGAAAGGGAAATAGCTGTCCCTTGGCCTTGACCCCTCAGGAGTCTATAAGTTTGCGGTGACACTTCTATACACGCGTGAAGTACAAGCACCATCACCACACACCACCACGATCAACCAGCCCAAATCAGTCAGATCTCCAATGCCTCCACTGTACACGCGCTGATGAATGCTTTAATCCGTCCATATAGCACATGCAAGCATTCGAGAACATGTGTAGAAACAACGCGCAACTATAGCCAAGGGCTGCCCGTGCAGTCATAGCTGTGTTCACCTTTAATGCCCTTTATAAAATTAACGCGTGTGACTTCTCTTTTTTTCTCCAATCGTTTGAGAACGGGCCCTTCTAAATAACAAAACACTTTAACACGTTGTTCGTAACACCAACACAAGAGCATTTTTCTCACTGGAGCCCAGAGTTCAGCGCCCGGGCCGCGCAGCGCTGAGGCCCACTCCCCTCGCTCTTTGTTGGGTCTATTGTAGTGAGTGTGTGTTGGGATTGGGGGCGTAATGAGAGGGCTGCGACCCCCCGATGGGGTGGATTTGCTATCCAAAGACCGTTAGACAGCGCCTGAATGAATTGGGACTGAATGTCATTGTAATGCAACTGAACAGCTCCTCCTTCACGCAGTTTAAGACGAGGAGGCCGGGAGAAATAGCCAACTGACGCGACGGTGTTCAGCGCACTATTTCTGTCCTTTTCTCTGCCGTCCTGTTCGCATCTTCTCCATATGGACAAGTGGCCATCGCCATCCTTCGGATTCAGGAAGGTGTTTTCCCCACTGATAAACTCCTCTAAGGGCCTTCTGTCAGAGCCGGGATTTGTGTGGCAAGAGATCTAAAGCCACTGAACCAGAAACGAGGCGAATATGCGTTCAAATCATCCCAAATACACGATTGAAGAAAACGCGTCTTGCTTTTGAGGTATCACCCTGACCGGAGCGCATTTCTGTGCTGGAATCTCAGTTTTCGTTTCGATTATAATATAGGCCTATGTATAGACGCGTTTGTTATCCAAACGAAACGTAGCTATAAATGTCGTAAAGCTTTACTAAATAAATATGGACGAAAACAACAGAAAACGAGGTAGGCTAATAAAAAAAACAGCCCATTGCCTTAGGCTAAAAATATTTGGGAAGCAAAAATGATCCGAATATTCCTTGAAAACCTGGGACTGTTCTTCTCGATACCCTTTGTTCCATCCGCAAGGGAGGTGTGGAGAAAAGCCTCTTAACAACGGTCAAAATACATGCTTGAATTCTACCACAACCGTGCTATAGGCTATCAACAAATATTTCACAATAATTGTATTTCTTTATGCAATCTGAAAAATGGCACTGCAAATGATAATTTAGCGTCAATGTCACCGAGGTCAAAGACGCTTGTGAAAAAAGGCAGTGAGCATCCATTAAAGGTGCCATTAATCGTGTGTTGCTTAGGAAACAATATTAGAATTATTAGAGAAAAAAATATACATTTTATTTACTTATCTCATACATCTATATATGAAAATGATACCTAGAAAAAAAATGTGGCCACATTTTTAACTCGCCACGTAACATGGACGGTTGTTCATCGGTTAATGCAGAGAAGAAAAGAGAAGAAAATGAATAGAACGGTGACCAAAAGCCACATGCACGTGACATTAATAAACACGAGTGGTGTGTCTATCAAATGCAGTAATGCAATAGGTAGTTCTAACCACGTGAAATTTAATATTACGCCCTTCATTTTAGATCTAGGGCAACTACTTTATTTTATTAAGCTTATGCATTTAAACTGGCATCAACTAAATAATACAGTTATACAAATTGATGAATAAAGAAATAAAAATAAAATGGACTTAACTCACCACAAATGTTAAATATCAAATGTTAATTATTGGCTTTAGAATGCATAAAAATGAAGAAAACGCAGACTTAAAAAATATATGCATTAGTGAATCACGTTTGCTCAAATGGCGGAGCTATACTGTCCATGGGGCGGTTTATCAGTGAACATTTGCCCAGATAAACTCAATCCCTAATTCTGCAGGTCAAAAACATTCTGGAATGCAAAGCTAATAGAATTGCACACCTTGGTAACAAATTGAAAAACAAACGAATTTAGTCAGTAAACGAAAACATGTGTTATTCTCAGAATAGTGTATCTAATTGAAAAAAATTAAAAATAAAACCCTTGATAGATTATGGATTGGGCTGTTTTCCATTGCATAAGAGGTAGACCTATTTCCATTACATTACAATCCGAAGGATTTGATTCCTTAGTGATAATTTTTATTCACTTTTTTGAAGCACATTCCTGACACGTTATAAATATCGACAGGGCTGAGATTTTTTTTTAAAGGTTTTATATAAAATAAATGTATACGTCGCCACTTTTGCGTGTGGGCTTCACTCGATTACTTCATGCAGTTTAGGACAGTCAATCAAGGGGTCTGTATGCACAGAAAACATTAAGATCAGTACAAACATGGATGCAAACTCGTTTGTACGCGTCAAAGCATGACAACTTCCGTCCATAATGCACGTCTGGATGCCCGCTTCTCTTTGCAGAATGTCAGGCGCGCGCTATTTCAAGGACATCTCGCTGATGAGGCTTTGGCTAATGGGGGAGAACTTGGGCCCGGGCCATGACGTCATTATGTCCCAATGTAATCCGCTTGCGTTGAGCCCAATCAGCAGAAGGCTGCGCGTGTCTGGGACGGGAAGAGAGGACCTCTAATCCGCGAGACTGGATCAGAGAGGCTGAAAAAACACTCAGGGCAGGACCAAAAAACGCTGCCCGAGAACGATCGAGATTAAAAGGGATAGATCGGGAAGAACTGATCCCAGTGCCTGCTCGTCTGAGGATGAATTTACCGACGGATGCAGCGGAGATTGTGTTAAATGGAGGGAAAAGGCAAGTCATCCTCAAGAACAGACTTCGAGCGCCATGGCTTCTGCAAAGTCACCGGACAGAAACGAAAACAGAAGAGAGCATTCGAATATAGGGATACCGCTGAAATATACGCGTCGTTCTGATGCCTTCCTGCGCGGTGTTAACGTGTCTTCGCGATACAGAAGAGGAACGCTATTGTGCAGCGGCGTTAAGCCGCGAAGGAGGGCGTATTTGCATAGACAAGAGTCGCCGCGGCATCTGAGCTGTGGACACATTCCTGTTCGTACACCAGGATAGTCCGTTTTTAAGTACTGCGAGGGGTTTGTCCTCCATTTTCGATAATCATTTCTCAAGTGATGCTTCCATTGCTAATTTCTTCAAATGCATCAAGGACAAAGGAACCAGAGCGCATATTTAAAAGATTGCAAGAAGAAACCGGTGGACGCTAAGCAAGATTTTATTTGTATTTTTTCCTCTGATTTCTGTTTTACCCCGAAGGAAAATGGCATTGAGCGCGAGAGTAATTGCGCTGTATCGATTGACTTGTTTTTCCATTGTGTAAGCACATGGTGCACGTCATTAATCTGTCTTTAACCGTATCACACATGGACAACACCACTGAAGACTAAAGTGGTGGATGGAAAGCTGTCAAGTAGGTCTTGTTTAGCACGCATGCAATTCATTTGCTAAAGCAGTGTTGTAGTGAAAGTGTTCAAATGTTATACCTCCCTCTCGGAAGCTCGTGGGTAGGTTACATGTGCAAGTCAGGGCGCGAGATTTGAGTGTCAAATGATCCTCGAGGGGTTTTGCTCATGACCGCGTTCGTTCGTGTTTTCTCGGAGTTCTCGCTCTGCGTGTTCACAGCGGACCTTGATTTAATGTCCATACAATTAAGGCACGCGGTGAATGCCAAGAGAAGAATCTCTCCAGCAACCAGTATTCACGAGTACAGCTCGGAAATCAAGGCACTAAAAGAAGGGACAGCGTTCAGAATACCGCTCAGTGGGACAAATAACCAATTAATAATAGATTTAGAATGCAATGTGTAGAAAAGTGGGTGGTTAGGCAGCATTTTTGTTTTTCGAAATGTCGATGGAATTTTCAAGTAAATTAAGTAATAGACGGTTAATTGGAAAATAGATCCTAGTGCACAAAGATTTTAAAAGGGGGGAGGCTATGATGCGCAGAACATAAATGTTGGATTGTTCTGGACTTCACGTTGGAGCACTTTATCTGAGGCCGCTGTTACAGTTTAACCCTGCGGACGACAATGTTGAAAAAACGCGCTGTACCAAAAAAACGCAAATGGTTTCACATCCGTAGATAATCTGAACCATTTACATGGACTAGCTGCAAAGTGACGTGAATTTAGCTTGATGTTACTGTACGAGGGCGCCATCTATTGGGCACATTACCAATGTTGTCTTGCCAATCAACACAATTGAGGAATAATATGCTAATGATAATTACATCAGGTCACATTTTCCAAACACTGTAGCCTACTCTGTTCTGCCTTAAACTACTTAAAAGAATGCTGTTCTTATTCATGAAAAAACATACAAATCTCGAGCAGTAGATTCTTTCACGTGCTTTAAGATGCTTTGGAGATGGTCCCTTTGCCTCAACATAATTCAAACCTCATTTTGAACTCATTCTCCGCCTCTCAAAACGGTAATCTAATATACTGTGCGAATGGTACAATGTAAGAACAAAATGGCGCTGCTTTTCCCTTCAGCAAAACCTGTGCAACATGCAGAATGATCAGCTAAAGGACACTATTAAACTCAAATCTGAAGCTATATGTCACAGTAATTAAAATGTCAGAAATAGATTGATTTTTTCGTGTCTTACACCAATTAAACGATCAAATGTCATCACCCAATTGTTAATATTTAGCAGGGTTAGTTTACTAGATAAAATGATGAAAGACTAAAAATATATATTATTCCTATCGTGTTTCACCACTGAACTTCTCATCTTTAGGCCTAGGCCTACATTAAAACAAATACTTAGTCAAATTACATTCATTTTAAATAGGGCGATGTTATTACTCCGTTAACAATTGTTGGACAAATAATGTGTCAAATGCAACACTCTCAAGACCATTCCTAACTGTATTACATTTTGGAGAAATTCGTATAAATTCGTACGATATCATTTGTACATGTATCAATTAAATACAGGGTTTAGGGCTGTACCTTCATGCTTGATAAAAAAAATCGTACGAATTAATCCGACATTCCAAATTCGTAAAATAGTTACATTTTCTCCTGAGATCGAGTTAAAAATGTGATCGGAGGATTAATTAACCCAGTTTCCAATGATTTTACACAGCCACAGGGCTAAGCCAAGCAATTCTGTGAGGATAAGGAAAATTACATAATTTTGTCTTGTAAAGTCCAAGATATGCTAGAGGAAACTTACTAAATATATAATAGATATTTTGCATACCTACATCGTCAGAAACATTACACAGGCACAGTTCACATAGCTCTACACGGGTAAGTAACAGCTTTCAGCTAAACATCTATTATTGATTTTCTTAGCTCACTTTGGTGTAACTTCTATTAATAAACATGTATAATCACATTTGTTCGTCTGTCTGTTTTTTTTCCTTCTCAATATTGTCATCTAAATGGCTGCATTGTTATGCTGTGATTACGGTGGTGCATAAAGGCCTACACAGTTTAATAATGAATAACTACATTAATAAACAGTGATATGACAGGTAAATCGCTTTTTACTCAAAATGGCTCATTTAAGCAGATGCATCAAATTTGCCGACTACAAAAAAAAAAGTGCCACGTAACTGAACCTGGCATTAAGTAAAGGTATTTTTAATGATCTTTTGTGTGTGTGTGTGTGTGTGTGTGTGTGTGTGTGTGTGTGTGTGCATGTTTATGTGGTTTATGAGGACACAAATTTGTATAATGACATGGGTATGACATAGGTATTACAAGGAGAAGGTGATTTATGAGGACATTTTCAGTGTCCCCATAATTTAAAATGCTTATAAATCATACAGAGTGAGTTTTTGAGGAAAATAGAAATGCACAGTCTCCTGTGAGGGCTAAGTTTAGGTGTAGGGTTAGGTGTAGGGCAATAGCACATACAGTTTGTACAGTATAAAACCATTACGCCTATGGAGAGTCCCGTAAACCATAAAACAAAATGTGTGTGTGTGTGTGTGTGTGTGTGTGTGTGTGTGTGTGTGTGTGTGTGTGTGTGTGTGTGCCCATTTTGCCTTGCTCTAATTTGACTGATAATATCCACAAAAGCCGGAGTGCGTAAAAGTGCGCCAGTAACTTCACTTAACAGGAATTGCAAAAATAATAACCGTTTCAAACTGGTGTCCTAAACACTCCATCTACCCTCGGCAGTCCCGCCCCAAACACACCATTATTTGAGGCTTGTCAGACTGGGCAGTGTTTCAGCGCATAAACCACGGAGCGAAGCATCTTGCGGGCTGTGTATACAACACAACTTAAACATATACAGAGTATAAAGTGTGGTTTTAATTTGGACATACTGTGATTTATATTTTATTTAATTTTATTGTAATGAACAATTTACTATTTTTAAATAAAGGCATAAAATACAACACATTTTGTACACTTTTGGAGGGAATCAGCCTACTTTTGGTTTATACATATACAAGCTACTGCGTAAGAAAATCATTTAATATAAATACACACATCACCTTTAAAGGAAGCAAATAACGAGGCGATATTTAGGGCATGAATCAGGACCATGGAGAGCTCCCGCTCCGGGCGCGCGCTCGACACATGCTCTGCTCTCGTTTATCCGAACAGTGAACATGACAGACAATGACAACATGCATGCATTAATATTAGAACATGTTTCCGTTTTATTATAGTTGCATACTAACACAAATTAATTCAGTGGCGAAAGAAACAAAGGCACATTGGAGTGGTAACATGTAACATTGCCGCGTAGCTCTAATGGTGACATGTAACATTACAGCTCTAGTACGGTGGGTCTCTACTTCGAGGTGAAATACGACCCCGCTGATCAAAGGAGACACGCCACAGATTCCTCTCAAATACTCGTTACGAGTTCACAGCCGATTTATATCTAAGCACTTTCTAAACAGTTTACCTATCAGTTCAACTAATCGCCATTGGATAAAACGCAACTGTTTCGCGCAATTCGTGGACGTTCACTTCCAGCACTGAAAGTGCATCTGACACACACACACACACACACACACACACACACACACACACACACACACACACACACACACACACACTCTCTCTCTCTCTCTACACACACACACATATTTTGGTTTTATGGTTTACAGGGACTCTCCATAGGCGTAATGGTTTTATACTGTACAAACTGTATGTGCTATTGCCTACACCTACCCTACACCTAAACTTAGCCCTCACAGGAGACGGTGCATTTCTATTTTCCCCAAAAACGCACACTGTATGATTTATAAGCATTTAAATTATGGGGACACTGAAAATGTCCTCATAAATCACCTTCTCCTTGTAATACCTATGTCATACCCATGTCATTATACAAATTTGTGTCCTCATAAACCACATAAACATGCACACACACACACACACACACACACACACACACACACACACACACACACACACACACACACACACACACACACACACACACACACACACACACACACACACACACACACACACACACACACACACACACACACACACACACACACACACACACACACACACACAATGTCTCGTGTCCTGTTAAATAAGGCTTTACATTAGCATATAAACCAATTCTCCTGAAATGGCCTATGAAAACTGCACAGAGGAAAACTATTTTGACCAGTCATATAAAAGTGTGCATGTTTTGCTTATTTTAAAAAACGACTTTATTTACAGCAAAGGCTTCACTAACTGCCTTCACTTTAAATTCACGAGGTTTTGGCCAGGACATCTAAATCAGACAACTCAAAACAACACTAAAATAAATAAATAAAAATACATTTGTCATTTTCATAGTATTTCAGTGTCTCTTGAAAAATATAAATACCTTTGTATTTTAAATCAAACAAGACTGGATCTGAAAATATACACATATGAAATATGTATTTTATTGTTTTCTTAAGTATTCATAATTTTTTTTATTGTTAATGGGTTATTTGTATAAATATGTCTGAATGCTGTAACTTACTAAGTATGAATTGATTGATTGATTGGTTGATTATGTCCCATACCGTCATACTGTGTAATATTATTGGAGTATGCCTTATAGAAGTATGTACTAAATAGAGAGAAAAAACGTTTGTTTGTTTTTACTTTAAAATTTCACTTTAATTCAATGTGCCATTTACAATTTTAGAGTAAAAACTGTTTCTACACCAAAAAAACTGTTACCAGCATCAACCAGCTGAGGTCAGCCTTGCCCTCGCACGAGTCTTCAGCGCGACATGACAAACACGTCGTAGACTGTTTTTTAACTTTAAGACAGGATCACTCGAAATATTAGTCTACTGTTCCGCTAGTTCTGTTGTGTCTCGGTCTCGTTTTATATCTGGGGTCCTATTTATCTTTACTTGATGAATATTACAAGGTGTTAGAGTTTTTAAAGAAGATCTTTTATAGAATATAATATAGAAAATATAAACCCGCGAGAGAGGGAGAGTTCCGGAGAACATCTGCGCTGTGTGTCGATGCACCTTACGAGAGAATAAGACCAGCAAGCGAGGTCAAAATATATACACGTTTGTCTGTATGTTTGTGTCAGATTTTTGCACACTAGTTTAACCCATAGTAACATTTACTTGTCAACATGGCGGTTACAGAACTTTACTATGGTAAACTGCGCTGTCGTTTCAAACGACTTTCGTCAGCTTATTGAATTAAGTTACAGAATTAACTAATTAAAATAATTTTTAACGAGAAACGCTCATTTTATATTAACATTAGATTAACTAATGTGAAATTTAGTTCAGGTATTATTAGCCAATGTTGGCCAGTATCCTATTGAGAAAATAAAATAGTATGTTAGCTAAGTTAAACAGGTTTTATGGCTTTTTGCTATAGTTTTTAATGGAATTTAAGATTTACTGCATTTTTTTGTATTTGTGTGTTAAAGGCAACTGCGATGAAGCATCAACACGAGCAGGCCACCCACCCTGAGATTGATCATTCATGTTAAGAGAACAATTGTGCTTTTAGAGATTTGTGTATTCTATATGAGGGTTTCCTTTTAAAAGTGTGCTATTTCTACTTCTTGTTTTTCAGAGAAGACATTTCTGTCACTTACAAATGGGATGGTGAGCAAAGGTGGTGGCCATGTTTTGGAGATGCACCTGGGTTTTGCAGGTGGCCATGTATTCTTTGGCTGTTTGTCTCCCCCCCCTTTATGTTTCTGTTGCCTAAAGATTCTTTGTGAGGTTAAGTCCAGAGGATACAACATATCAGTAAGTTACTGTAAAAACCCTTTGAAATATCTGCAGTGTATAGCCCATGGTTCAGTGAGCTTGAAATATAATTATCAGTAATAAAGGACAGCATTTTCTTCCGTTACAATGTGAACCTCTCCCTGGAGCGAGAGAATGTGCGCACGTGAAGTCAAGGACCTGGGAATATTATTCAACACATTACAATTCAACCTGACTGCCAGAGAAAGAGTAAGAAGGAGGAGAGAAACAGATAGGGAATTATATGAGATGAATCACAATAAAGTGAAATGGATGACCAGATCTTTTTGCACAAATTGATTCAATATCATACAAATACCAAAGTCGATGAAAATCTTAAAGGAACCGTTAACCCAAAACATTTACATTTTGCTGGAAATGTACTCACCCTCAGGTCATCCAATATGTATGAGTTTGTTTCTTCATCGGAACAGATCTGGAGAAATTTAGCATTACATCACTTGCTCACCAATGGATCCTCTGCAGTGAATGGGTGCCGTCAGAATTAGAGTCCAAACAGCTGATAAAAAATCACAATAATCCACAAGTAATCCACACAACTCCAGTCTAACAATTAGCATCTTGTCAAGCGAAAAACTGCATGTTTATAATAAACAAATCAAGATAAGATGCTTTTAACTACAAACCATTGCATCTGGCAAAAACAAAACAAAAAAAGTTATTGCTTTCTTCAGTAAAAAGCTCTCTCTTTCAAAAGTAATATGTGCATATCAAGCACTGATTAAGCAAAAACAGTCCAAAACAGTTCTAAACAAATATGTTGGTGAATTTAATAGTTGCCTGTACTTTTTTAATAGAGGATGTGTTATTATAATTATGGACTTGTATTTTGGCCAGAAGTAATAGTTTAAATTTTAAAACGTCTTAATGAAGGATTTGTTTCTTACAAACACACTATATTACATTTACATGTTGTCATTTAGCAGACGCTTTCATCCAAAGCGACTTACAAATGAGGACAATAGAAGCAATCAAAACCAACAAAAGAGCAACAACATGTGCTGCAACAAGTCTCGGTTAGCCTAACGCAGTTCATGTATCAAGTTTTTTATAATAAATGAAAAGAAAACAAGTAGATAAAATAGAACAAGAATAGGGAATGCTTCTGTTAAATGCTCTTTTTAATAAAAAATAAAACAAATTAATATAATAGAAAGAATAGAGAATTTAGAGAGTGTCATTTTTATGATAAATAAAAAGAAAACAAATAGTTAGAATAGAAATAGAACATGGAATGGAGTAGTGGATTATTGTGATGTTTTTATCAGCTGTTTGGACTCTGATGGCACCCATTCACTGCAAAGGATCCATTGACAAGCAAGTGATGTAATGCTAAACGTCTACAAATCTCTTCCAATGAACAAACAAACTTTATCTACAAGGCCTGAGGGCAAGTACATTTAAATTGTGGGGTAAACTATTACTTTAAGCAATACTACTAAATAGACTTGTATGTGGATACGAGACTGTCTAAGAACAGTCATTTTCCTCCAGCTTTCAGTATATGCTCGATGCTTCTCCCCAGCTGAGATGTCATTGCTGTGTTTCCTGTCTCAGTTTGGGGAAGACCAGACCATCTGTCTCTGTCTGGCCTGGGCCACCACACTAGAACTCTCTTGTAAACATACACATGCTGCCATACTGTGCTTTTGCAGAATTTCAGAAATCTCTTTTACAGAAAAATATGATGGGGAGGTAAACTATAAAGCTGTACTATTAAACTAGAACACTAAACTATTTCTATAGTTGGTCTAAAACGGGTCCATTCGTAGTCAACACATAATAACTCCCCTTAGTTCTTTTCCAGATTTAGCTTTTATGACTGTTTGTACCCTTGTCTGTTAGTCTAAATATATGATTTGTTTTATAAGCAGAGAGAGACAGACAGAGAGAGAGAGGGCTGAGCTAACAAAGGAGCCAGAGATAGTTACATAATAATTTCACTCCTAGGGGCTTTAGCACAAAGGGTCTCAAAATAAATGAAACAGCCTGTGTGAACACATTCTCTGAAACGCTGCCCTGAGTCATCCAAATATAGCATTATAGCCGGTTACAATCTTCGTATCATGTAATTAGCATCTATGTGCAGGGCATGGGCTTTAATTACAGTCAGATGTGTCCACAACAAACAAACAATGTGATTGGTTTATAGATTTATTGTGTGTGCAGCTTTGAGCTCGTTCGATTACGCTCTCATTTGTCAGGGCCAAACAAATGAGGAAATAACAGGAAAACGAGTCAAACTGTTACTCAAGCAGTCAATAACGTGTCAGAGGTTATCAATAAAGCTCAATAGAAGTGTGGCCGTTTATCCACCTGTTTCGTTCACAGAGTCGGAGGAGAAGGTTTAATACGGGCTCTTGATGTGACACACTTTGAAGTCTTTCTCTATGCGACAGCTGTGAATTTGATTGGATAATTCAAATTTAGGGAGAAATACTTTTTTTAAGTGGTCGCTTAATAATCTTTTATTAAATTAAGAATGAGAGAAATTGGTATGTTTCTCAAATATTGGATAACACGTGTGTGAGAAAAATCAATTTTCAGGTGATGTCTGTGTGTAATATTGTATAGGCTAAATCAAAAATGTCATGCACAAAAACAATACAGAGTTCTCTAATGCCACATTTAGGATCAGTTGTAACATTTTACTTGCTTAAGTTAATTTATTTAAATATCCTCAGACAATGAATTGGTTATTATGAACACTTAACAGACAAATGTGTCTTTTTATGACATATAATGGTGGTTTAGCTTATATTGTTTATGAGATTTACAACAAAATGTAAAAAACTACTAACCCAAAAACTGTAGACATTTTGGTCACACTTTGCATTACAGTTTTCATGTTATTGTTGAAGGTATTTTTCATAATATAACTAATTGGGTAATATTAAGAATATATTAATAAGATACATGCATCATTATTTTGTGTAGCACTTTGTATATAGAGTAGCGAAGATATTAAGTTATGAACGCACTGATAACGCGTGAAGAGTTTAAGACGTTCTCTTTTACAGGGATTTCCCCCTCAACTTGTATTTATCTCACGTCTATTGTGTCATTTTCACACATGACGTGGAAACTTTATTTTCAACCCCCACATGAGGTTTGTTTACCATTGCTAAGATTTATATCTGCTAAATCACTGTGCAGACTCCTGCTGGTGGGCGCATTTCAGGGGCAGTGGGACTCGAGCGCGAGCAGGAGAGCGCGGCGCTGATTGGATAACAGAGCTGTATAAATTGCCGCAGTGCCGTATTTCTCTCTTTCGTGGGGATTTAGTCCAAACCAATGCGGTCTGAACAAACTGCCCTGGGCCGTCATACGAGAGAGTCGTCGCGCACAGGACCGTCTTATTCACAATGAAGGAGAGAAGAATCAGCCAGCCTTTGGTCATGCGTTGTAAACTAGTTTTAGTAGGAGACGTGCAGTGCGGGAAAACCGCAATGTTGCAAGTCTTAGCCAAAGACTGTTATCCTGAGGTATGTCCTGAGCGGCTATTGATGTGTGTGTTCGCTAGTAACTTGGATGCTTGCTTATGTCATTATGCAACTATATACCGTGACTATTACGCACTGCGTTGGGTTATCCTGTATAGTCATGCATCATACATCAAGGTGATACTTCATGTGTCTTTCTCATGAGTTGTTGTGCACGTGTTAACGCTTTTGCAACAAACCGCAACCTACGATGTATACTGAACCTAAATAACGTTTTAAACGAAATTAAGTGTTTTTAGGGAAACATCAAGTCACTAAATAACGGCTTTTATTTCGTTTCCCCCACACACAGACATACGTCCCAACAGTGTTTGAGAACTACACCGCTGGACTGGAACTAGAGGAGCAGCGCGTTGAGCTCAGTTTATGGGACACATCAGGTGAGAGAGAGACTGGCCGACTAACAGCTGTACAGCGGTGAAACTGCTTTACGTAACACAGCATTTAAACAGTTCAACACATTTGCAGCCGTCATTTTTGCTCATTAATACAGTTTCACACACTTTAAATATCATTAAATGGACCCGGAAATTAAAAGTCTGTTATCATACTCGTTCCTGTATGACTTTCTTATGTGGAACACAAAATAAAATGTCCCAGTGTTTTCCATATAATATAATATAAGTAAAGATGTTATTATTTTTACCTTGTACAAAATCAGAGGTAAAGCTCTGACCAACATTTAGCACTAGTTTTAGTCACCTATATTGGCCTGAATGCGTGTGATTTGTTCACTGCTTGCTTCCACTTCATAGTGAAGCTGTTTATGTTTGTTTCATTCATTTTCATGCATACAGTGAAAGCAAATTAAGTGTTCGTCAAACTAGTAGTTTAAGTCATCTATATTGGCCTGAGTGGGGTTCAATGTTGTTTTGGACCCTGTTTACTTTGACTATAAGGACGAAAATGAATAAAACAAACAGCTTCACTGTGGAGTGGAATATAAATGTTCATCAGAGCAGTTGCAGCTCTGATTTTGTACAATCTAAAATTAATAACATAACTCCTATAACTCACATCAATATATATCAAATATACTCATTGTAGTAACCTGTGTACCTGATCAGTTATTTATTGCCCTTGTGATATTGTGATATCTGAATTGTGTCTTCAATGCATCATGTTTCATTATGATTTTCAGATATAGAAAATGGTTGTTTATCATTTAAAGTAGATTTAGAATAGATTTGGATTTAATTTTACTACGTTTTGTTAGAATTACTTACAAAATCACTTTCTGCAAATCATCCATATGCAATAGATTTAGTCCATTCTCGGCTGTTGTGCTAACTGTTATTGGGCTAGTATCAGTCAGACGTAACAGGAAAGACACACCATCAGCACCTGAGCCCTGAGTCAGGGAACAAGCTGACATGTGAGGTGCAGTAAGTGGGTGAAAGGGTCTGGCAGCTCCAACACCTGAGACCAATCCTCAAGCGTCAGACGCTGGCGGTGTGCTGTCTTTACCTTCTGTCTGCCTCTGGATCAAACGATGGACGACTGGTTATAATAATATTCAGGGCAGTGCAGGACAGCACAAGGTTTTGGCATGTTTTGGAATGTCTCACTCTAGCATGCAAAGCCTTTTCAATGACGTAGGTGGCTTTTTAGAGATACTGTTTTTCTTTCTGAAAAAGATTACACAGATCAGCTCCTGTTCCAGTGTCTGTGGTTTTGTCTACCAGACTGATTTCATTAGGGAATGTTTGCACATGTATCTGATTGGGAGTTTTATTAGGATTAGGCTAGTAGTAGAAAGCTGTGGCTCAATGACTGATAGCTGAAGCTCTTACTTTCTTATCTAGTAAAAAGACATGGAATGTTCTACTGATAGTCTCATTTATTTAGTCTATGTTTGGATTGATGGAGTTTTAAGTGAAAGAAGACACCTCTTAAAGGGATAGTTCACCCAAAAAATGTATAGGCAATAACAGTTAGGTTTCTCTCCTAAAAACAATATTATTACTGTTCTCATACCAATTCTGAACCAAACCGTCATTTCTTTCATTCGATATAAATTATCTTTGCAAACGCTCTCTGTTTCACTTGGTTAGGGTGAATATTGTATTATTATTTTAAAGCAATAGTGTATAAGTTTAATATTTTTAAATCCCAGCTGCTGTCATATTGCATGCCAAGTGAAAGCTGGGTTATTCAGGGTCATGTTGCATAGCACGTTGTGTAAAGTATCAGTCAGAGATTCTTGATGAATCTGAATCTATGTTAATTGTCATGCATGACTGCTTGACTGACTTGCTAGGATGAGTGGATGGTATGTTGCTTTTCTCTAATAGGTGCTTGATAAGGGAGAGTATTTGGGTTTTCACAAATTCTGTTGTTTGCTCCAAAACCTCGCAATGTGCGGTAATTAAGATTTTTCACCAGTGAAAAACATTTTGCTTGCAAAACAGAATATTTCAGGCGTTGCTTCAAAATTGAACTTTAATTTGATCACATTAGAGATATACTGACTTTTTTGCAGCTCATACAACACATTTTCATATGCACAGTTGATTATTAATAATTGCTCTGTTTCTGCTTTTGAACTACTACTAATAATAAAATAATTTGTATTATTAAATAAATATTATATATAGTAGTGTAATATATAGTATTATTGTTTATATCCAATATTAATGATATGTAATATTATAAATGTAATTACAATTAATATCAAAATAATAATAATAATTATTATAGAAACAACAGCAATTAATGTCAAACAAGCAGCCATAACATCCAACCAAAAGCCTAGAACATCATCTGCCCATGTGATAACTGGTGAATGAACATTTAAGCAAGGAGGACTTCCTGTCTATGCTCAGTTTAGCTCGAGGTATTTCCTGCAGAGCATTTTATCCAAACACGCTGCCTCATTGTGAAACGTTAAAAACACTTCAATGGAATTTCCCAGTCGCACTGACCTAGAACAGTGAAACAACACTAGAAAAACTTAAACTAACCCCGGACAGGACACACAAGTAAAAACAGTACGCTGTTGTACATGATCAAATGTATTTTCTCTCAGTTACTCACAACCTTGCATGGAAGATCAGAGCTTGAGAAGCCAATCAAACAGCTCCCATCTATTCCCTCATTAAGCCAGTTAGGCTTTGTTAAGTGTGCACAGCCTTGTTAGGTGGCGACGCGCAGGAGGAACACTGGCAGAGCGCTAGATGCTCGTGCACCCACACGCAAACACTCATCTACATACGTGAACAAACACACTCTAATCACGACTAATTGCAGAAGCTTTAATTGAATTTGCTCATCTGGCTCTCGCTGCTTCAGGCATCTCTTCACACACTCTCCAGATCAAAGAGGATATGGACATGAGAGGCTGCAACGAAGTCTTTGACAGGGCCTGGTGTGGCCCACTCCTGTAGCTCTTATCATTAGACATTTGATTCAAGAGCAATATACAGTTTTATCATTTGTTTTTCAAACAGTAGCTATGGTCAGGTGTCAAGAGCAATTGCTACCTAGTATAACAGATGCAAGGAGATGTCTTACCATTGAGTTATACATCTGAAAAGAGCCATGACCCCTCACACAGTAGATCTACAACTCAAATACATTTATGTCAAAAATAAATACATGTAATTAAAACATTCTTTACAAAAGATATAAAATAATATAACTATTTTGAATAAATTAATAAAGATAATTAATTATCAGAGCTAGGTAGATTACTTACAGATTGTAGTCCATTGCATATTACAGATTACATGATGAAAACTGTACGTAGTAATGCAATCTAGATTACATTTTTATCAAACTTATTTTAAATGTACCATATTGATCAAATAAAAGCAAAGAGAAAGAAAATATATTCCATGTTTTAATGTCAACATCATACAAAGCATTAAACATTCATTAGTGAGTTGATAGAGTGAATAGGGTCTCGAGTAGGAATAGCGACATTGGAAGGCGGATTTTACTTTATGTTTTGTGAGGGCTGCCGCTTTTCTGTTATGTTTGTTTATTTGATTAAATGTGTTAAATGTTCGCGGTTCCGCCTCCTTCTTCCCGTATATACGAACTGCGTTACATTGGTGCGAAGCCGGGAGGAAGGAGGGACACGCTGTCAGAGAGCCCTCGCTGCTGAGTGGGATCGCGGTGCTGAGAAGATCGGGCAGCAGGAAGTGGCGGAGACCGCCAGTGGCTGCCCGAGCGGTGGTGCTGGAGCAAAAGAAGAACAGGTGGGACGGAAGACTCGCTGCCGTGCTCCTGGGTCGAGGAGGGTGGCTGCCGTCCGAGAGGAGCGGAGGAGTCGCCCGTTCGCCTTGAGGCCAAGCCTGCTGCCATCCGCCATGTTTGGGGAGGAGCAGGGGGACTCGCTGCTGCCCTCGACCGGAGGAGCCACCGCCGTCCGCCAGGAGGCGGATGAGCATCGGGCCGTCCACCAAAGAGGTCCAGTACCATCGCATGGCACGAGTGAACCGCTCAGCTGGTTGAGGACCGGCGGCAGTGTGTCCGGGAACCGGACCGAGATTTTTCTCCTCTCTCCCTCTCGTCTCTGTCACTCCCTCATCCTTCCGTCTCCTTTCTCTCGCCTCGTCTGTCTTACCCCACATGCGGCCGCCCTGTTAGCTCCCCGGGAGAGGGAGGGAGTAGCGCAGTCTCGTAGTACCCCCGGCCTGCAGGGGCGATGGGGGTCTCAGTGGGCGGGGCCGTGGGAGCAGGCGAGGCCGGTGGAGTGAATGATAATGAGCGACACCTGCGCCCTCACCGGTCTCGAGTCCCACGGAGGAGCTTGGAAGGAATAAAAGGAGGAGTGACGACATTGGAAAAAGAGAGAGGACCAGGCCTGGATTTTACTTTATGTTTTTGTGCGGCAGTCGTCCGCGAGGGGCTGCCGCTTTTCTGTTATGTTTGTTTATTTGATTAAATGTGTTAAATGTTCGCCGGTTCCCGCCTCCTTCTTCCCGTATATACGAACTGCGTTACAATGATAAAAACCTTTCAATCTCATAAAAAAGTAAAATAAAAGCAATTTAAACATTTAAATAATGTATTTGTTTACCTGCATGTCAGTGTGACCATTAATCAACATCAGAGAACTGTGAACATGTGAATGTGTTGTTAAATTATTAAGATATTAACAACTTCTGTGATATTTCAACAAATATTTGATTTCAAGGGGGGACAAAAATGTTTGGGAATCCCTGCATTAAACACATTAATAAATATGGAAACAATGACATGCCCAAAGTCTTCCAGGTTCGAAATATTCTTATCCAGACCTCCAGAATCAATAAATTCAGCCCAACCTCACTAAATCGTTCATATTTTACGAGTTGCTAATTCGTATAAATTTGTACGAATGACCTACACCTAACCCCGCCCCTAAACCTACCCGTCACTGGGGTCATACGAATCGAATTAGTCACCTCGTACCACAGTGGTTGTGAGATAGCGTTGATAAATTATGAATAATTTACTGCCACTGTGTGAATATATGTAATCAGTTACTACCCAGCACTGTTAATTATAATATAATATATAATATTCATAGTGACAGCCATACATTCATCAATAGTCTTTTGTTGGAAAATGGTGGTATATGGTTATTGGTTTATGATTTTCATTCCATTTTTACTGATGCTTCAGTTGAACTAAACATCATCTCTGTTTGCAAGCTAATTAATATGATAATGGTGACACATTTAAAGCAGTTAAATCAGAATTAATTTGCTACAATGGCCTTACTGTTGAGACCTGTACTGTCTAATGTGTATAAATAGCGGTATCAGGGTTGCCTGTAGATTCATTGTTTTGTCTCATCATATCTCTCCTCTCTTTCTGCTGATAAGCCATACATTCTCCGTCTAAATGTAGTGAGCTGAGTCACTGTCTACATATACAGCAGTAGTACGTGACTCAGAGAGGCTCACACAACACCCAGCAATGGAGCTGAAAGTCGATACTCTAATAAGCACAAATAGGGCGAAATGTGCCTTTAATGGACTTGCTTTATTTTCTATCGACATAGAGCCATAGTATGAGAGTGTTTATGCGTGCATCCTTCAATGCCGTTGCCGTAGTTACAGAATGAGATAAGGTTCGGCGTGTGCGGGGGACAAGACCTCCTCGGCAACTCATTCAGTCAATAAAGGAATCTCCGAGAGTCGCCCACTCACATGCACACACCTATTACGAGAACTGCCATACGAACGCTATTTACATTACTCAACCAAGTCCCGCTCGTAGCATTTGATCTTCCATATTCAGTCGCATTCACTCCTCTATCACAAGCCTCTTATTTGACGCCAAGTTTCCATTATTAATGTTCGTTGTGTGGTTGCTCCTGCAGGTTCACCATATTATGATAATGTCAGGCCTCTCTGCTACAGTGATGCAGATGCTGTTCTGCTCTGCTTTGATATAAGTCGTCCTGAGACGGTCGAAAGCTCTCTGAAAAAGGTGAGGGACATTTTATGACTTCTTAATTTTTATGAATCTTTTTTTAAACTTGTTTTCCAGTTAAAATATCCTTAAAATAGATGATTTTACTTAAGAAGCAACACTGCATAAAATACTTTTCAGAAAAAGCATCTTTAATTAGAGTATTTTGTCTCATTGCACAGGCAGATTTTTTCCCACTTGTTTTAAGTATAAACAAGTTAAAACAAATTTAAAAATGAAAGTGCAATAAGACAAAATACACTCATAATAAATGTATAAGCTGTCAAAACAAACCTTAAAGGGATAATTCAACCAAAAATGAACATTGTCAACATTTACTCAACCTTGTTTCTTCTGTTGAAAATATATATATATTTTTTAAATAAACATTTTGAGTGATCTATCCCATAGTGTTGCTTCTCAAGTAAAAATACTCATTAAGAATATAATTTCTGCAGTATATTAACCGCTCTCTCCCTGCAGTGGAAAGCCGAAATCATGGATTTCTGCCCCAGTACTCGAATAATCCTAGTCGGCTGCAAGACAGACCTGCGAACGGATGTTTGCACATTGATGGAGCTGTCCAATCAGAGACTGACGCCCATCTCCCATGAGCAGGTCAGTCAATCGCACCCTCCTTATGTAAACTAGACTCCTCTTCTCTCTTTTTCCGTCTCTGACTGCATTCGGTCTATCTTTCTGTATGTAGGGAACCTTGTTGGCGAAGCAGGTAGGAGCAGAGGTTTACCTCGAGTGCTCTGCGTTCACATCGGAGAAGAGCATCCACAGCGTGTTCCGCTCAGCGGCACTAACATACCTTAACAAACCGAAGCCCCCCATAAAGCAAAACCCCACTCGCCGGCTGTCCAAACGTCTCCTTCACTTGCCCAGCAAAGCAGAGCTCCTGACCTCCTCCTTCAGCAAGGAGAGAACCAAGAGCTGTTCCATCATGTGAGCTCCATGTGCACCACTGCAGTTCCAGAAAAAAACATCAACGTATTTTCGCTCTTCGAAAGGGTCATTTGCAGGGTGGGGGTGAGAGAAGGGGAGGTCATGACCTTTAATGACCCCTCCCTCTCTCTACACTTATGTTGTTCTTCTTCCATTCTGACACCCCACCTGCAAACACACTCATCCCAACGACAAAGAGCTGCTGCCATTGTTTGAGGTTTTCGGCTGTTACACATCCTCTTTACATGAACTGCATTTTATATCAATGATCAATCAGTCAGTCGATGAAGGAAATGTAGTGAATACTGGACACTGTCAGATATTTTTATAGGTAGTTAATGTGGGAATGTGGGTTGAGCTGTGAACCTAATTTAATATTTAAAGGAAGAGGATGTGTTACACATGGATGTGATTGTTGAATGGAAAATGAGAGGATGATTGAATACGGGTTGGCATTAGTTACTGTTTCAATACAGAATTATGCTTTGCTTTTATTAGTTGGCACTGATCTATGATGTGAGAATTCATGCAAGCATGAGGGGAGGAGCCAAACTATATTTTATGTCCTTCTGAAAAGGCAGACAGTGTTATAAATCTGCTAGATGAAGCATCCAATCATATTTGTACATCCAGATGTATTGGACATACTGGCACACTCTTTCACTCTCTCTCTCCATCTCTACTGTAGTCCTTCATGCGCTTTCTGCCCCTAGAGAACAGGTCATAAATCTCAGCCAATGAGGAGAAGCCCAGCATTGCCTGGGCCGTTTCTCAATATAGAGCAGGAGTTATTGCCACAAAGACCCCTTCCAGATGTTCCAACTGTTCTTTTTTTAGAAAACGAGATCTTTCTCTGAAGTAATTTTAGAGATGGACTGGAAAGGTCATGAGGATTACTAAGGGACATTGCAGTCCACCAAAACTGATGAATGTTGCATAAGCGAGATCATTTGAATGTTCCAGTTAACTTTTATTTTACAGTAATCTGCCACAACACCTAATTCTCAATAACAGGCCTGGAAAGAACTGATGCTCTTGTGGTAAAGTTACTGGTTGTAATCGTGGCTGGACATTAGATTGCATTATAATTTCAGTGATTCTCATGCATTTGGTCGGATCACTGTCACAGAGGACTGTCCTCTCATCCGAAGCCTCATTCTGGTAATCTCTTAAATCCCACAACCCCTGGTTGTGTAATGCTTAATCATAAAACAACTAAATCCTCACTTTGGTTTTATAAATGGCCAAGTAGAAATGAACTGAGAAGTCAGACGAGACAGCATTACGAAGAATCTGACCTCAGAATAACTTCCAACTCAAGTAGTTCATCAAATTCATGATCAAAGAAATTGTTTGAGGGATAATTTACACTACCATTCAATTATAATTTTTTTAATGATGGGTAATTTTCACTAATTAAAAATGTTGTAACACTGGAAATTGTGAAAACTGCATATTCTGTCAAATCTAAATTTTCATAGTTACCGTTTAGAGAATGAGAATTAAAATACTGTAAATAAACTGGTCTTGCCTTAATAACAAAGTTGTACAAATGCTTGGTTATTATATCATTGACTTTGTAAATTATATCTCTAGTTCATCTGAAAGGAACTTTAGGAGGTTGTTCATCACTTCATGCAACAGACAAGTCAGTTAAGTTGGACTACATGTCTGAAAACCACTCGAGAGGAGTGGAGAGAGAGAAACGGGGTGTTAACTAAGTGAAAAGAAGGACACGTTTTCTCACTGTAGCATAACAAATGGCTTTTTACTGGCTATAGTTTTGAAACATCTTACAGACCATCATCTTGATATGAATTTGTTACTGTTGTCTGGTTTAGTAGCACTCTTATATGTTTGATGTGGTGGATCTCCACAATCTTCCTTTTGTTTCTGCGGTCTGGACGTACATATGTTGTGCATATTCAGTTTTGTACAGCCCTTTAAATGAAGTCTGTGAAGCAAACAAATACAGAACAGACTGTATGATTGTGTGTCAAATGTAACTGTAACTTATTAATAGTTGATTATTGCTGGTTCGGTTTTATTCTTTAGTTTCAGACAATCTATTTTATATTGAATATTGTTTATTGATTATTTTCCCTTGTTTCTGATGTCGTGTGTCACTATTAAATTAATTAAAACCTGGATTTGGTCAATAAATTGTGTGAAGGTTTTCTTCTTTTTCGTGCTAGCACTCATTCGGAGAAAATCCCTAATCTAAAAATCCAGTCCAAAATATAATGAGAAAAACATGTCTAAAGAAACCATATTTACATTTAACATAAAACAAATCATAATAATTAATTAATGTTTCCCAGCAATCTCTATAAAATAAACTGGAAAAGTCATGGACATTCATTAGTCTAAAAGAATGGGAACCCTGTATCTTAAATCAGGAGAAATGTCATATCACATAAACATCCTTATGACAGACTCTCAGATTATCTGTTTATTCACATGGCACTTAAAACTAGGCCAACGGGTCTAAGAAAAACCAGGAGTAAATCATGTGACTTTGCAGAAATGGTATGCAACGAAACAATACTGAATACCCGTAATACTGAATCATAAAGAACTGAAGCAGAAACAATAAAAATATTTCCGGTATGCATCTGCACCTATAATAGAACTTTAATAAGCGCTGTACACAAAGCCGACAAGACTTTGGAATATATGGTGAAATTGTTAGGTAAAATGAGCTTTAGCTAACTAAATAAAAAATATCCCTCAAACTATTTCGATCCATTAATTTTCTTTATGAATCCATCTAGTCAATATCCAGTTTCAAAAGCTTGCACATCAAACAGGCTTTCTCAGTTGCATCACATACCAAATAGACCAAACCCTGTTACTGATATTTGCAAGTCCCTACACTATCCATCTGTTCACAAACATCCATATTATTCTACATTAGTGGTTCTAAATTGTGTTAGACCAACAGTTGAATTATAGTTCTACTCTGAAAAAAATAAATACATTGCAAGTAACTATTTAAAGAGGTATGGTTCAGAAAAAAAAAAAAAAAACAGGCAGTTAGCTTCAAACAATCATTAAAGGGATAGTTCACCCAAAATTTGTATTAGCCCATGATTTACTCACCCTCAAGCCATTCTATGTGTATATAACTTCTATCAGAAGAATACAATCAGAGTTACATTAAAAAATGTCCTGGCTCCTCTAAGCCTTATAATGGCAGTAAACTGGGGTCGAAATTTTAAAGCCCAAAAAGTGCATCCATCCATCATAAAAAGTAATCCACATGGCTCTGGGGGTTAATAAAGGCCTTCTGAAGTAAAGAAATGCTTTTGTGTAAGAAAAATATCCATATTTATCACATCAAAACTTTAGCGGATCTTCTGCTAACTGTTGTACACATGTACTCAAGAGAGTGGTGTTTCAGTGGATGTCGTAGGACGACGTAAGATCTGGTGAGAATATGCTAGTCTCTTAAGAACCATGTTTTGTTTACAGCAAAGGAAAACCAGTCTCCACTCGGCTTAGATCGAATTTCTCTGACATTTTGTACCTCTAATTCATGACAGGTGGTTTGATTTGCTCTCTCTTCTGCGTTTCCGTCTAGGTTCAGAAGGCCTTTATTAACCCCCAGAGTCATTTGGATCACTTTTTATGATGGATGGATGCACTTTTGTGCTTCAAAATCTCGACCACCATTCACTGACATTATAAAGATTGGAAGAGCCAGGACATTTTTATATAACTCTGATTGTATTTGTCTGAAAGAAGAAATCATATACACCTAGGATGACTTGAGGGTAAGTCATGGAGTAATTTTCCATTTTTGGATGAACTATCTCTTTAAACGCTACGATATTTGGGTACAACATCTCTCTCAATTGCTAGAAGCAGTAAAATTATGCTGAATTTAGTAATTCTTCGCTCTAAAGCAAAACCAGTTAAAACGCACTTATCTACATCATGTTCTTCAGTCAGTTCTTTAGTACCTTTAAACAGTAGTGAACATGTCCACACTATAGCATGTTAATAGACACAGAGTGCTTGTATACCACACCATGATCAGCTCTTTCATTTAATGCATTAGTTCAAGACAACCTTGACCAGTCACTGCTTGAAGCATGGCTTTCAAAGGAAAGTTTTATGAAAAATGAAAGATATAATGTGGATAAAACAGCAGATTATTTTTAAAATCCAGCATCAGAGAGGGAATGCTTCCAGAATGGGCTCCAGCATCCAGCTTCTTGAAGTCCTCTCCACCCAAACAGCCCCAGTTCCTTTCTCCTCTCTAAAGCTCTGGGGTGTCAAGTAAGGGAATGACAGAATGCCGGCTCATTACCAATGCCTCACATCCAACAGACAGAAACCTAGTGAGAGAAATCAGTAAAGGGGGGACTGAAATGATGGGGGAGACTTATTCCCTCCAATTACTGACGAGCTGCAGTCTGCTTTGCACACAAACACACACACACGCAGCCATCAAATCAGCCACCGTGACTCCAGTGCTAACAATGCCATAGATCGTCTAGAACTGCTGAAAAACAATGTGGGATCATAATGACAGGAGAAAACACTTACGTGTTCAGTATGCGAGTTCAGACCTTCAAATGTGGTGTCTACTCTTTCTTATGCACCCTTTCTGCTTGTGTTATTCACCTTACCATACTTACATTATCAGAGGAATGTTGTTTAATGGATTTTTTTAGGTCAGGTGACTGTCTGTTCACTGGAGCAAGAAAGCATGTCACACACACAGCACACACAGCACACACACACACACACACAAGAAAAAGCTGGCCTTGAAATGAAAGTACATAATCAGCATATTCAATTTATTTCGATATTAGCATAAACAATGTGAAACCTCTCAACTCACATCATCATACATTTCTGATTTATATTACACATCCTTTTTAGAGATGCATGATACATGCGGCATATTGGTTTTCAGATCATTTTATGTATCAGTATCAGACAACACTGAATATATATATTAGATTACTTTGAATATTTTATTGCTACTTTTCACATTTCAATTACCTTTGTCATCATTCAATGCTCACTTGATAAAGGGATTCAAAGTCAAACCTATTTGATGCTATATATTTAAAATATAAGTACCTTCAAAGATTTACAGTTAACAATTCAGAAATAAAATAAAATACAGTTTGGAAAACTCTGGCAAAACCACATTGGACTTCTTTTGTGTGCTGCCAAAGAAATAAAGTCATATTTGCAACAACATTTGATGATATTAATAGTAGTGTTGCGAGACTCTTGCACAGCCCTCATTTGAGCATACCTCTCACACTGCCATGGGCTTTTTCTTGCCAAAGGGGTCCCTAAGGCTGCCCTAAAACCCATGGGGTACACCCAACCCCCACTATCACTCACTCTCGTACAGTGTGTCACAGTGATCCCCTGAGGTATGCTGATAATGGATGAGCATATTTGGCTGTTTATTTAGCCAACCGTGGTTTTATGGCATCTGGGTCTCTGGGCCATAGAGATGAAAGAAGGTGTGGGTTGTGTCAGGATGGCCATACATGTCTGGAGTTTAAAGTACCACAGGATTTTTGCTGGTTACAGCTGAAAATGTAAGTTGAAAAACAACGTTTAAGTGTAAAACATAATCTGAAAAAAACTACTTTACATAAAGACCTATTTTAAAGGCTACAAACTGTCCAGATGTTCCATGTTTGAGCTCAGGTGCTTGACTTTGGATTGACCTGTGCCTGTGTAAACACAAGTTAAACATACAAGTTCCTGTAAAATATGGTCTGCAAAAGCTATTTTATGAAAATAAGATATGCTGTATGTGTTCATCTGGATATGGTACTAACGAGATGTAGGTCTCTTAAGGACACATTTTCACATGTGGAAACCAGCTGGGTGTGAAACTGTAAATAACTAATTAGGTCAGGGTGCATTACACATACAGTAGTGCCCACAATCACAGCAGGGTGGGGCAATTTCCCCAAACGCATGTATACGCTGCAATATCATGCAGATATTGGTAACTTATTTCAGTAACACTTTATTTTAAGGTGTCCTTGTTACCCAAATTGCATGTACTTACTATTATAATAACAATTATGCATAATGCAAGTAACCCTAAGACAAACCCTAATCCTATGCATATAGTAAGTGCGTGTAGTTAATGAATATTACTCAGTACTTAAATGTATAATTACACTGTAACAAGGATACCTTAAAATAAAGTGTAACCCTTGTTTCTTGCATGCAAAATAAAAATAAAAAGTGTGTCTTGATTCAATCTTATCCTGTTAAAACAAGAAAAAACAATAACATACAACAATGAAGCCTGATAGACATTCCATGTGTATAATATGTTGTCAATCAAGTATCACAGTAACCAACAATACGCCAGACAATGAACCGATGATTAAAGATACATTTTAAGAAAACTGCTGCCCTGGCTTATCACTATCAGCATGAGCACTAAAGACTTCAAAGTTAGAGATTTGAGAGAATTTGGAGCAGCTCCAGACTCATGCAGACTAAAGCAATGGTCTACAACAGGGGGTCCGAGGTGGGATTGCAGGGGGTCTGCCGATTACTGCTTGAAAAACTCAATTAGCGGTAATATATAAAAAACATAGAAAACCAAGAATACAATATTATTAAATATTAATATTTTTAAAAGGCATGTTAGGTGATTTGGTTCAAAAACATTATGCTGATTGAAAGTTTCTTCACATGTCGATAGCACTCATTAAGTTAAGTGGTGTAAATGTATTTATATCATCTGTGGAAGGCGTAGGATCCAAACAAAACTATGTTCGGTCCAAACAAAACGATGGGTCCTACCTACCTGTCAGTATGTATTTGCATACGTCTGCACACCCTGTTTGCACAGATATGATACCTCATCAGTGCATTTGGGTATGAATGAATGGCACTATTATTGTAACATTAAGCGCTTTGTACTGTAATGTTTTCTCACCGGTGAATGAGATATGAGGTAATCTGACAGCATTGCATTCAATCTTCCACCAACGCGGTCTCTCATCGTGTCGCAGGTTAGTCTCTGGTCTGCCCGAGTGCGTTTGCGTTTTGGAGGCATGGCTTTGCAGAGTGATGCAGGGAGGGTGGGGATCTTGCGTTCAAAGCTAACTTGCTATCGCTAGCCTTTCCAAAACCGCTTACCCTACCTTTAATGTAATTTACCAATATAATAAAATGCATTTATTTTATTATATATTTTTATTTTTGAATATTATATTATATGATAGTCAGTAACTTTAGAGTTAGTTGTCTTTCTAATATTATATATATTTAGTACAATTAAATTGAAAATTACTTTTCCATGTTTTATTATTAAATGGAACCGGAATCGGAACCAGAACTGGGAAATGTCTTACAATTTACAACACTAAATGTAGTAATGTAATATTCCAAATATAATAACATTTATTTAATGATAATTATAAAAAAGAAAATGTAGACATTTATAATATTTTCAAATACTATATTATATCATATCAAAGTACATGTCTCTCCCCTATTAAATGTATTTAGTACTATTAAATTATTTTTCTATAATATTTTATTATTAAATGAAATCGGAACCAGAACTAAAAAATTCTTACGATTCCCAACTCTAAACCTTGGCATCAAAACAAAGTGTGTAAATACATTAAAATTGACATGATTATCCACCAAGGGATCCAAAGATTGATAACTCATGGCATAGATTAAAGAAAAAGAAAAATATTCAATACAATACAATATTTCTTTGTAAAGCAAATTTAAAAACAGTGCTGTACAGGATAGAATAAAATCAGAAATAAGATTAATAAAACAAGGCTATCAAATTTAAAACACAACAATAACAAAACAACAATTAAACCAATGATCAAGGGGTATTAAATGCTATAAAGAATAGATATGTCCTCAGAGCAAACTTAAAAGCAGAAATACAGGGGCTAATCTAATGTGAAGCGGTAGACTGTTCCAAGCTCGATCACCGCATTTATTAAGTCTAGATCTAGGCACGATGAGTAGACAGTGATCACTGGATCTCAATGTTGTAGAAGATGTGTGCGGATGGAGCAGGTCAGTCAAATTAGGGGCCAAATTATTGAGAACTTTATAAACAAATAACAATTTTATTTGATAGGTAACCAGTGCAGTGCAGATAAAATAGGTGTTACTGGCTCATACTTGCAGGTGCCAGAGAGTAGTCTAGCAGCTGCGTTTTGCACTAGCTGTAGACGAGAGAGGGAAGACTGAGAAACACCGTAATAAAGTGAAGTACAATAGTCTAAACGAGTTGCTACAAAAGCATGGGCCACCATTTGGAAGTTACTCTGTGATAAGAAAGGTTTCACTTTAGAAAGCTGACGGAGATGAAAAGGGCATGATTTTACAACAGCACTGATCTGTTTGTAAGATTTTAAGTTATGATCAAACGAACGCCCAGATTTCTAGTACATTGAGTTACATATGGGGCCAGAGAGCCAAAGTCAACATCCAACACAACATTTTTCGTATGGCCAAAAATAATTATTTCGGTTTTATTTTCGTTTAAATTTTAAAAATTACTTGAGCACCAAAGCTTAAGTTCTTCTAAACAGGCCAACAATGGCTGTAAGCCATTTTTATCATTAGCCTATGCTTTAAAGAAAAATGTATCTGAGAATCAACATATACTGTAGATGAAAGGATACTTTATATTTGTTAAGAATGGAAGCCAGAGGTAACATGTACAGTGTGAACAATACCGGTCCAAGGATTGATCCCTGTGGAGCTCCACAATTAACATTAAGTAACAATTCAGTGCATTACGACTGCTAGTTGTGTGTAAACCGTTTACAACAAGCATATCCAGAAAGAACGGTATTGTAGGCCACTCTCAAGGTCATACAAAGCCATAATCAAATTACCCACAACCTTGAGCGTGCCAGATAGGAGCAAGTACGTGAGAGAGAAAGAAAAACAGGAGTAGATATGAAAACATGAGTATTCTCTTTGACTTTACAGTGTCAGACAACACATTTACCGCAGAAAGCATGTAGTCATAGCAACAGCAGCGAAGTCTTCGTGCAAGAGTGTCTGTGTGTAGGTGCACACAGATTTACTTTACAATGGCCTGAAAGAGAAAAATCGTGTGAAATTAAATATTTAACGGATTCAGCTCTCTTTTGAACACTCATACATTCTCAGCGTGAAGATGAAAGCGGCAAACAGGCGCTTATTGGGCCAACTAAAGTGGTACATTTTAATTAACACCTGTGCCCAGCGTTTGTTCAGTAATCGTAACCGTCTCCACGCTACACTTTCTGTGTGATGACCCCATTTGATGAACCCCCCCCATCAACAGTCTGCACCTGTTATGAAGGAAGTTCTCTTTCTTCCTCAGAATAAAGGGAAGCCCGGCTTTGAGATTTTCCACTGAGGGAAAAGTCACTTCCACCCACACATGGAGAACACCACTGCAGGAGGAGGAGGAGGATGTGAACTGAACAATAGAGACTCGTGTGTCGGTGGAGTTCCTTAGTTGAAGCCCTGACATGCTTCACCCTGTCGCCCAGATAAGCCTCTCTCCTCTCTCTGCTTCTCTACCAGCCCCTCATCCTGCCCCGCAACAACAGACATTGTTAAGACAAACATTACATTCTATTTCTGTCAGGGCTGATCAAGTAAACAAGGTGGTGCTGAACTTGCACCGCCAACCTCTTTTTATTCATCTCATCACAGAGACTCTGTGCAAAACAAACACTAAAAAGGGGTTTGCAAGCTACAGTTTCAGTAACGTAGGAGCTAGCTGTCATATAAGGAGTTGTCACAAGGACTATATCTCAGTAATTATAAGGGTTTTGAGTAAACAATCTAATTATGCAAAAGTATTTTTATGTGGGTTTCAATCACTGCGCGCCAAAGTTTCTTAAGTTAGAACCATTTTTGTGAATTCAGTCCTCCAAACTTCCAAAATCAATATGTCTTGCATTGAACATTATTTATTATTAACCACATTAGCATGTACTTAGGTGAAAGCCAAGCATAAAATCAAGGTAGATTTGAACTGAAACCAACACCTGTGCTCTCAGGACAAGCATCTGGTTTTCTTTTTTCTTATTAATAAATGTCAGATCAGGGCAAGTTGTTACATTTTATAAATTGTTATACATTTTTAAATATTAATTAAATAATTGTTTTACACTACCGTTTAAATGTATGGGGTCGGTAATAGACTTAAATAGTCTTCAAAATAAAAAAATATATACGTTTTTTTCTTTTTAAGTTCATAGTGAGCACATCAATATGCAATGATCAAAATAGAGTAAAAAATATAGTAATATTATGGAATATTACTTCAATTTAAGATAACTTTCTATTTTAATATTTTTAAAACTGTAATTGATCTGTGATGGCAAAGCTGAGTTTTATGCATCATTGGTCCAGTCATGATCCTTAAGAAATCGTTCTAATATGCTGATTTGCTGCTCAAGAAACTTTTCTTCTTATTATTTTATTGATATTAAAAACTATTGTGCGGATTAAGACTTGTGTGGAAACTGTGATATATTTTTCAGGATTCTCAGACAAATAGAACGTTCAAAATAACAGCCTTTATTTGAAACAATCTTCTGTAACTTTTTGTAAGAGTCTTCACTGTCACTTTTGATCAATTTAATGAGTCCTTGCCTAATAAAAGTATTAATTTATTTCAAATAATAATCTAACCCAAATGTTCAACGGAACTGTGCATATTGTCATCCGTGTTTCATAAATGCTTTACTGTTATAATTTAGCTGAAAAGCTTTTCCATTTAATGATAGGTTGCAGTATGACAGCTTACCCCTTATAGTATGACAACATGCTCTGCTATTAGAGGACTGCATATCTTCAAGAACAGGAAGACATTTATTCAAAGTGCTGAAAAAGATCTGTGAAGGACGACAGGAAAGGAAGGAAGGATATTATGCCTAAAATAGCTTTGACCAGTTGCTACTTGAGAACGTCTCTGCTGAGCCACTCAGGAAGCTGCTAGTAATTAATAGAGACTTGCTGACAGAAGTAAAACCTTTAACATGTATAAGGAACAACTAGGCCTTGTTGAATGTGAACACACTGAATTCAACACTATATAAAAAAAGACAGTGAGAGGTGTATGAGACTAGTACACTCAGACACAAGTGCTCTCAGACACACACTCTCTCTCTCTCTGTGTGAGAGCTCTTACCTGTACAAGAGTTCCTGTGAGCTGCACTCCATTAGGATTTATCGTCAGTTACTCACACAAAATATGAGATTTCTTTAGAGAGTTAGTGAGAGGCTTGCAGCAACAAAACCCTTTATCAAAGGCCTGGGATAATATTCCTGGCGATGGACCAATGCAACATCATACCCACACATCTTTACATAGACACAGGCATCATATTCAAACATTTATATACCTTCACCTGTTTACTGCGGTGATGGTGGACTCAGCAGATCGGATCCAGATGCAGAATTATCAATATGCATGCAGTCAACATGACAGAGTCGCAGTCTCTCCAGTAATCAAGTGATTCCTGCCCTCCTGTGGTGAGAGAGAAATCTGAAAGAGAAAAGTAGTTCAGAAAAAGCATTTCAGTGTTTCATGGTTTTATGCTGAAACCTGTGTGAGCCAAATATTTCAGTACATAGCTAATACTCTTTTAATGGCCTTTCCTCTGACATTAAAAACTAAATTAAAAGGATAGTTCAACCAAAAATATCAGTCTGATCTCATAAGACTTCTGGTTGATCTTTGAAACACAAATTAAGATATTTTAATAAAACCTGAAAGGTCTCTATCCCTCCACTGAAAGATGGGTAACCAAAACTTACAAAATACAATTAACATATTTACTTCAAAAGACAGAATTTTCATTTTTATGTAAACTATGCCTTTAAACAAATATTAGTATTGTATTTATTTTGTCTGCTAATAATGTTCAGTGGTAGATTCAGCAGTGTATATTGTAAACAAATAAATAAATATATAATTCTACCTTTTGTGTTTAATAGCACTGCAGTTGGAAAATTAGGTATTTATATAAATATGTTTACATGTCTGACTCCTTTGTTTTGCTAAGACTAAGTACGCAGTTAGCATTCAAATACCCGTAATACACATAATTAATACATTCACCTTTCTTGCATAATTTTGACAATAATGAGGTCTTGTCTGAAAATGAGGTAATAAAAAGTACACATTTTCTGTTCATACCTGATATTTACCTGATTTATCTTCACAAGTTACGTCTCATATTTCTCAAGCTCTTCTATTGACACTGTTGCCTTCTTGGTAACTGTTAAATTAAGTGCTTTTCAAAAACTGAATTGGGGCAAAACTGTTAACCTGTACGAGTTGGCCTGATTTAAATCACACATTCATCATCCATCTTCTGCCCGGTGTAGCGCCTCGGGATTGTCCCTTTTCAGTGCCTCGGGCCTAACGGCAAAACACCCTAAACAGGTGTGTGTGGACTGTCCATTTTTAATCACGATTTAACATAATCATAATTCACTCTTCTCCGAGCCTTGAGGCAGCAGCAGAGCAAGCGGAAAACAGTAACGTTACCCGGGCGCGAGACCAACGAACAAGAACCAAGTACGTCATTTCCTATTTACGTACATTTTCCCGCGCTGTTTGTAGGGTCAGCTGTCATTGAGAATAAACACTGTACAATTTAAGTATGTCGACTTCAGATTATGATTCAGCTTGTTTGCCTGACTTGTTGCCAATTTATTACCGCAGACTCTTCCCGTTTTCACAGTACTATCGCTGGTTAAGTTATGGCGGTGGTAAGTACACTTGCGGTCTATGATCACACAACGAGCGATTCTTTAAAATGATATTTTTCTGTAGTTCTTGTATTTACAATGCAAAGTCGTTTTATGTGTTTTTAGTTTATGCAATATGGCTTTTGCATGCGTATTTTAACATTAAGCAACATGTATGTCTCTACCTCATCGCTACCAGAATCAATGTCTAATTCTGCCTCTTGCAGTGTCTAAAAACTACTTCCAGAACCGCGAGTTCTCCTTCACCCTAAAAGATGACATTTATGTTCGATATCAGTCCTTCACCACTCACAATGATCTGGAGAAAGAGATTCAGAAAATGGTTCCCTACAAGATTGATATTGGAGCAGTCTACAGCCACAGGGTAATATAACTCCTGTATATTATATTAGGTTATATTTAATTATATTGCATGCCCTGAGGTGCTATATTCTAAAACAGCATATTTAAGCAGTATTTTTATCATTCTATTGTATTGTTGTTATTATTCATATGCCTGTGAGTTTTTATGACTCTCTCTGCATGTTAGTTGAAAGACTTGATGGAATATTCATACTTCATAAAAATATTTTGTGTCATGCAGGATTTAAATAAAATACAGAGGGTGAAAATATGCAAATACAATTGTGCTGTGGTTAAAAGTTCTGTAGCTACGTAGATAATTATATAGTATAGTATATAGTAAATATATTTAATTCTGTTGCTATAAAATATTTGCTGTGATTAGATGTTTAATTATAGTTGCACATTTTTGCTCTTTAATCTGCTTAACTTTTTTAAATGAAGTGTGTTTACTCAGGGACTTTAGTAAGATTATATCAGAAAATATGTTTTTATCAAATGTTGATTTAAAAAATCTTGTATAATTTTAACTGCTGTATTTTTTATTTGCTTGGTTTTTATTTTGTGTTTCTGTAACTTGTATTATTGCTACTCAGTTTTTGCCACGAAGATAACCTTAGATACTGACATGGCAACTACTTTAATCTGCTTCATATATCTTGTGGGGAGAAATGAAAAGATCATAATTCCTCTGGTTCTATGATTGACAGCCCAGTCAACATAACGCGGTGAAGTCTGGAACCTTCCAGGCCCTGGAGAAGGAGCTGGTGTTTGACATTGACATGACAGACTATGATGATGTCAGACGTTGCTGCAGGTATACAGATGCCGTTTCTGCTTCTTTCATCTTATGGACTTTTATGCTAAATGCAGTTATTTATATATTTTTGTTCTTCAGTGGTGCTGATATCTGCTCAAAGTGCTGGACTCTAATGACTATTGCAATCCATATTCTGGACCGGGCACTTCGGGGTAGGCATAACTTTTTATCAACAGAACTTTTACAGGTTTGAGTTACATCATAACAATTGAACAAACTGGTGCTGCTTGTGTGGTTCAGAGGACTTTGGATTCGATCATCTCCTATGGGTGTACTCGGGCCGCAGAGGGGTGCATTGTTGGGTTTGTGATGATGCTGCTAGGAAGCTCTCGGTGGCGGCGCGGTCTGCCGTGGCAGAGTATCTCAGTTTAGTCAAGGTATTCACATATCAGATAATTGATCATTCCAGAAATTCCATTATGGATTTGTTTATCATGTTCAACTATATTATCTAAAAGCTGTGATTTAATTAATTGTGTGTCCTGTGCATGTTTATTTAGGGTGGTGAGGAGACTGTGAGAAAAGTTGTGTTGTCAGATCCAATTCATCCTTTCATCAAGTAAGGGGAAATAATGACTTACGTCCTTAGGCATATAACCTGTACATGTTAATGTAACCATTGTCTCTTTTTCTTTTAGTCATTCTCTGTCTGTGGTGGAGCGCTATTTCCAACAATATGCCCTTGTGGACCAGGACATATTGGGCAGTAAGGAGAGTGTAGACAAAGTGCTCGCTGTGTTGCCTGAAGATATCCTTTCATTCCCAGTAATGCTGTCTCAATAACAATATTTCAGTAGTCTGTACCAAAACCAGTTAAATTTCACAATTCTTGGTACCAGTTTTGGTAGCATATTAATACATGTTGGAAATACTTGTTCGTATTTCAAGTAGGTTTTCATTTTATCAATATGAATGTTTGATTAGTGTAACTGATCCTTTTATATGAGGAGCGCTATATAGGTTGACCGTTATTTCCTTAAGTCTGACTGCACATATCAAAAAGGACCTGACGGACTCTTATAAGAATGTAAAGGACCCAATGAAGCGATGGGACGAACTCTGCTATCTGGTTGAATGTAAAAAGGTAAAAGCAGTAGCTTTGTAGACAAATGAAATCTTTCACCAGGGAAGGTAGATCAGTTTCCTATCATTTTCATTTTTCATGTGTGTCTGAAGTTGAATAGTAAAAAGGCTCAGTACTTCGATAAGGAGATCATGCTGCAGTACTGTTACCCGCGACTGGATGTCAACGTCAGTAAAGGAGTCAACCACTTACTGAAGAGCCCCTTCAGCGTACACCCCAAGACAGGTGAGATCTAACTCTACCTGAGTAACTGTGTAACTCTGTGAAATCCAGGCTAAAGTCTCAAAATCTATTATGAGAAAACAAGCACCAAAGTTTGATTTCTACCATTCATTTCAATCTTTGACATGACCTTACTCAGTCAATATTAAAGATATAAAGGTTACATTTTCACAAAATGTTCTTTACCATATGAAGGATGATTTTTTTTTGTAGAAAAAAGCAAATCACAAAAAAATTGACTTTAGCTGGGTTTTCACAGAGAGGGACACATTATTATATATATATTTTTTACTTTTGTAACAAACTTATTTACTAATTTAAATACTGTTCTTAAAATTAGTTATTTAAAAAAAATATCACTTTACACAAAAATGTTAAGAAGCACAATTTGTTTTTAACATTGATGAAAATAATTGTTTCTTTAGCAGCAAATCAGCATATTAGAATGATTTCTGAAGGATCGTGACACTGAAAACTGGCGTAATGATGCTGAAAGTTCAGCTTTGCACTGGAATAAATTACATGTAAAAAATATTAATATACAAAACAGCTGTTTTAAGTAGTTTTTATTATATTTAACCATTTTACCAATATTTTTAATCAAATAAATGCAGCCATTGTGATCAGAAGGGAATGTATTAAAACCATTTATTTTTAACAGTCGTGCATTGCTAGTCTTACAGTGCAAGTTCCATCTGTGCTTTACGTTTCAGGTACAATGGGTTGCAGATGTCATTTCAATTAGATTTTAAACATCTTTCTGTATTCAACATTTTCTTTAGGTCGAATCTCAGTGCCAATAGATCTGAAAGAACTGAACACGTTTGATCCTTTTGAGGTCCCTACGATCAGGTAAATGCTGAATATATCAGTGTCCATCTTTGTCAGGTCGTTCCATATAATGTGACAAGTGCTTTTAAATATGCTGCGGTTTCTAAAAATACTTGAGGAGCTTATGTCTGAAGTTAGATATGCTAGTCTCTTGTCTCTCTGTAGTCTGATCTGTGAGGAGCTGGAGAAACCCAGAGCAGATGAGGCGGAGGAAGATGACATGAAGGACAAGGAGAATGAACAAGAAGCTGGAGAACGACGCAGAATCAGAGGTGAGCAGATATTAACTGATCGGTTTATACATGTTGGTATTGTTCAGGAGTCAACCTCAGTTCTGTGGGCAGGTACTGTGTGCTAAACATGTTTTCGGTTCATTGTAGACTATAAGCGGACCAGCCTGGCCAAGTATGTGAAGGTCTTCGATCGGTTTTTGGAGGCAATGGCTCGATCTCGGAAAGGAGAGATGCTGAAGAAGAGTGGTGAGTTGCAAGTTTCTCTCATGTCCTTCACATACATATGATTTAATCTTATATATTACAAATGGATTAGGGATGCATGACACCGGTTAATATTGCATATTTAATTCTACATGCCAATATTCTCTATTTTCACAATTTGATTTGAGTATTAAATGGCGACAAAGTTTGTCTATTAAAAAACACTAATTTAACATGTTACATGTTATTTTTAGTCTATCAAAATGATTAGCCAGTTAATTAGATTGTATGTTTGTGTATCATTTTTATTCAGTTAGGCAAAATGGTTCATAATTTAAATATTGGCCATGATATGAAAATAAGGATTTGCTTATCAGTGTTGGCTTCTCTAAACCTATGATGGTGGTTCTTGTTGTTGTGACTGTGCATAAATTTCATTGGTTATTTGAATGCGAGTGATTATTTTATTTTTGCAGATCTTCAAAAGGACTTCTAAGACAGAGGAGCTGGAACTATAAAACAGCAGTTTATCAAAGCGTTTACATGTTTATCTGCTGACTGTCTGCTTCTGAAGATACAAACACTTTCACATACAAAGAACCACAACAGTTTTGTTCTGAAACATTCCATCGGAGGATCAGTCAAAGTATTTACTGTTCTAATGGAAATAGTTTTCCCCTTATTTTCTGTTTTGTAAATCAGACGTTTTGGAATTAGTTGAATTTTTTCTACCAGCTTAATAAAATAACTTGTACTAATGTGTTATTTGTTGTCTGGTTAAAAGGGGGAAAAAATACAAAAAGTGGTTGTTGTGACATTTGGATTTAGTCAGAATGACAAAGTTGTGGGACGTTAAATAAACAGTCACGCATGGTATTAATTTAAAGACAAATTTATTCAAAACAAGTTAATCAGCAATATAAAACAACATTGATAGACAAGTCTGATACAGTGTTACAAACTGCATAGAAGCAAACTAGTCGGCAACATTTAAACCGCTTCTCTTCGACTGAGCATCAGTCTCACTTGGCCATGTCAATCAGACTCTGTAGTGATGTAGGAACCCAGGTTTTCTCGCCTTGGACAAAGACCACTCCACGCTCAATGTAGATGACTATTCTGCCAAATGTGAACAACTGTTTGCCCATATGCCGTTTAGCCACCAATGGCATGAAGACGATACCGTTCTCCTCCGCTTTGGCCTGGACTAGATCTTTAAAGTTGGTAGGTACAGATGTCGGTACCGCTGCGGTACCTGGTGGCCGTGTGATAGAATTCTCCAAGTCACGGCGCTCAGGCTGAGGCTCGCACTGGAAATCTTTCCTTCTCTCCGTCTGAATCAGATATGCAATGTTCTCTCTTGCTCCTGGTTGCATATACCCACCTGCAAAAGACAAGTGAAGTTGAAGGTCGAATGAGAGACCTGTACAAATCTATAAACACATTTAGTGGACTTCATATGTTGTTTTCTGTTCTAGCGACTGACCTAGTCCAGAGGCAACAGCACGATTCATGATGTCAAGGGCCTCGTTCAGTTTTTCTTTGACCAGTGGGTGACTGAGCAGCGTCTCTGAGAACAAGCTTTTCCAGCCCAAATACCACTTGGTGATCTCCTCATAATTAGGGTTGTTACTGAGCCAGGAACACAACACCTACATCAGGAAACAAAACAAAAACACCTAGTACTCAACTCAAATGTAAGAGGGACACTTAAGGGTAAAATAATCAAATGTATTCATTTAAAAAATTGACCATTTTCAACAACTTATAACTTTAAACAACTAATTGCAGTTGTTTATGATTTAATGTAGTTCAATGTAACAGTAAAATTAGTTAATCACTTTTTAAACTGACAAATAGAAATTTAAAAATTTACATTTAATATTCAAATATGTATTAAATATTTATTTCACATTTAACATGTTGGTTAAATCTTTCAAAATAATACATTATTAATTACATTTTTAAATTCACTTTCCAAATATATTTTTTAAATATTGGCCAATGTCTTAAATAGGTTCATTAAAAAATATATATATATATATATAGACACACACACACACATAATTAGTTCCTTCATTTTTTTCTTAAGTGGCATTCTTAGTCAATCCTATTTATTTCCAAAATGCAAGCCATACTGAAGTATTACACCAGTCAAGGTTGGTTGTAACTGATGTTTCTTCTACATAATGTTTTATTACTCCATGTTTTGTATTCTTTTGATTATTCTTTAGACTAACTGACCTGTAGCCATTTGGGGAAGAAATTCTTATCCAGCAGTCCAACCATGGTGGAGAGCGAGAGCATCCCTTCCCAGTCCATTACCCAGTTGAATGGTTCCAGTACTTGCTGATGAGGATTCACCACCAGCTCTCCTAAACACAGAGCTGCAACACAGTAGCAAAATCTTCAGAGACTCCCTAAAACTCCCAACGTCTGATACTAACAATCTAAAAGATGAGCACATACCTAGTTTGGGAACAATATTTTTGACCATGAAGGCCTCCCAGGCACCGAGTGTGAAGACATCTTTCCAGGGTTGCAGAATTAGTCTAGCAGAGGAGTCGCTGGGGTGCCAGCGCTGCAGGGCATGGGCTAGTTTACTGCGGATGGGTGCATACAGCGGCTCAAGATGGGTTTGCATCAGAGGCAGCCAGGGATGAATCCATGAATGAATTGGCACTGTGTCTGTCAGTGGGTTCCAATTGTCCACCTATTCAAAAACAGAGAGGTTAGATCTTAAACATACTTATGATTGACAAGGAAATGTGAATTGGTCATATGGTCAGCACAAACCTCTCTTTGTAGTCGTGGGAAAATAAGCTGCTCCAAAACATGGTCCAGAATCCACAGTGGCAATACAGGAGCCCAGCACTCCACACAGTCCACCATGGGCCCCACGTTTCTAGGCTGCCACTGAGTCACACAGCTCCTCATGACTGGAACCCACACTTCCCATATCAACCTGCACACAAAACTCCTGCTCGAGTCATTTGCTTCCACAGACACTCCACATACACACTCCCAGATATGTGTTACCTGTGATAGGGGTCCATGTTAGAGGTGTCTGGGCCACCATGAAGAGATTGTGAACTTTCAAGAATGGCTCTCCACTGACCGACTTCCTCTAAACCATCTGAACAGTCCTATAGATAAACAGAGAGAGTGCAGACTTCATATATAATAATCCAGAGCTTATTCAAAGTATGGACACAATAACAAAAGCGATGATGATTAATACAAAGATCTAACAAGATTTTTGAATAGTTTCCGGCTACTGGATAAAAAAAAATATATATTTTTACAATTATATATTACATTCAATTAGAAAATTGAACATATTCAATTAGTATTTTAATAGTGCTGTCAAATATGATTAATTGCATCAAAAATAAATGTTTTGGTTTACATAAACTGATTATGTATTGTATATATTTATAATATATATAAAATACATGCATATATATATATATATATATACACACAATAATTTTTTTGAAATACTATAATTGTATTTTATATATAAAAATAAATATACACAGTACATACACAAATATGGAAACAAAAATATATATTTTGGATGCGATTAATTGTTTGGCAGCCTTTGTGAGCATAAAGGACTTTCAAAAACATTAAAAAACCTTGCTGAGCCCAAACATTTGTACGGTAGTATAAATACATACAATATAAAAATGTATACCTTCAGTGGATCCCAGCTGCGAAGTCTCTCCTTCAATAAAGGCTGCACCACAGACACAGCTAGATCTCCCAAACCCAAGGTTTTATACTCCTGATAGAACTCTGTCTGCAGCTGTTGAAAAATCTTAGTGTACTCCTGAAGGCAGAGCGCAGGATCGCCCTCCTTATCGCCCGCTTCGAAACGATCCACCAGGTTCATCACCTGCTCCAGCCGACCAAGAGCCTGTTCCTCCTCTGCCAGCCTGATCTGCAGAGCGTCGCTCTCATGGGTCAGGGTCACCACAGTGTCCTTTTCGTGCTGCAGACGTCGTGTACTCTATACACACACAACACAAACACACAGACAGAAATTAAGAAAATCCATGCAACCTTCACACGTTATCAGAAATAATCATAAATACAGGTTTGATAGTCAGAAATTGAACATGAACGGCCTTCTCTAATCGTATTTACAATTAGGAAACATGGAAATAATATTGATACCCAAGTTTGCATGTTGGGAGAGCCATAAACTTGAAATATGGCAGAGGAGAGAAACACAGCAGTAGTACACTAAAGTTGTATTTGTTTTTCTAACAACATCTACACTGCTTTCTTCTGCCGTTACAGTCTTGCATATTTACTATTTAAGTACATAAATAACCATTTGATGCAAATTGTGTGTATTGAACACAGCAAAAATAGCATTTATTTACGAAATGTAGGAATCGCCAGCCTGTGACAGTGCTGTGACTAGACAGTGCTGTGAATGTTTACATGGCTACCTATGGACGAAAACCTAACTATATACATCTTCTAATCTATACCTTTTGGCTTTAATAAGATTTCCTCCAAGAAACAGGCAAGAATACATTTTCTGTCCACCATTATTTCTGTTCTTTCCGACAATAAAGCACATGAACACAACAAACTCATTAATATTACAACTTCAGAGGTAGGAATTAGGAAGTTTCCAATAGCACTTGAGAACTAGCTATTTGCTTCCACCGTTGACCAAAACAAGCATTTATAAAAGAGGTGAATTATCATATAAATATGAGAAGATGTGAAGGGTTGCACATGGTGCACAACATAGGAAGAAACACTTACAAATAGGCAACTAAATTATTTATATTACATAAAATTATAATTAGCATTATATTACTTAATTTATATAATATCTACAATATTGTTTCATGTAAATTGTAAATTAGTGCAAGTTTATGAGTACTGCACCTGCAGGATGTCTTGCTCTGTCAGGTCAATGAGCAGTTTGAGGTTGTGTTCCAGCTCCGGTAAGGAGAAGCCAGAGGTCTTCTGTTCTCGTGTGCTCACACTCAAAGGGGCTTCCTCAGGAACACTGTGCTTCTGACTCATATGACTGTAACTGTGATACACCTTCTGCTCTCTGCCTGTCATATCGATCACCTGAAACACACATGGGATGGGTTAACTGTTTCTTGTGAGATCTATAAAAGACTATTGTGCATTATTCCAAGTGTTCTGCACTCTCACCTTGACCTGAGCCAGTTCTCCAGCAGGTCTGCTCGTGCTCCTGTTGGTCAGTTTGCCATGGGCTTTCAGCTCTTCCACAGTCTTGTAAGAATATTTGGGCTTTTTCTTTGCCGTTCCTGGTTCTTTACGCCACTGCCCCAATTCCCTCTGAAACTCCTTAAAAGATGGAATGGAAAGTTTGAAAACAGGGCTGTTGAAGAAAGATTTGACCTGCTGCTGATCTGTTTAGTCAAATACTTTTTTGTGTCCTGACTCCACTTTGGATTTAAAAAGATCCTTTTATTGAATTTGAATTGCTTTGAATAGGAATATGAGAATTTTTTTTTTAAACAACACGGATTGAGCATTTGAATTTGATTTGTTCACTGTAAGTTAACCACCAGGAATTTGTTAGCGCTGACTTACTTTCTCTTCCTCCTCCTCAGAGTCTACAACAGGGAAATCCTGGAGGGACTGCTGGGTCCTCTCATTACCATATGCTCCAACTGCTCCCTTCCCCTTCCGCACAACCGCCTCAATCGGGTTCACAATACCTACACACAAAGATATTCATAAGAGGACATTCACATCATGACACCATCCCCAAGTAAGCACATGATGCATAACATAATTCACAATAAGCTAAAGGCAGTAAAACCAGTAGCTATACTGAGGTATGAAATAAAGGACTGAATTGTTTTACCTTGAGCATTTTTGCCCAATCCTTTTCCTGGAACGTAGCCCATCTTCTGCAGAAGTTTTTGACCAATGCCTCGTGTGTGTTTCTCCCAGGATCCGAGGTCCTGCCCTGTTCTGATACCACCTGCAAACCTCTGGGACGTCTTAAAGCTCCCACCCTAAAATAAAGAATTCAAAGATATATATTACACTAATGTTCAATCATTTGGGATCGGTAAGACTTTTTAATTTGAAATAAATAAATACTCTTATTCTATGAGCCAAAGACTCATTTAATTGATCAAATGTGACAGAAAGGACATTCATTAAAGAATCCTGAAAACATTTCCACAAAACTATTATGCAGCACAACTGTTTTCAACATTAATAATAATAAGAAATGTTTCCTGAGCATCAAATCACCATATTAGAATAATTTCTGAAGGATCACATGACACTGAAACCTGGAGTAATGATGCTGAAAATTCAGCTTGGGAAAAATTATGTAATTTTAAATATTTTAAAATAGAAAATGATTTTAAAATGTAATATAATGTACAAATATTACTGTATTTTCTGATCAAATAAATTCAGACTTATGGGCTTTCAAAAACATTTGTAAAAATGTGTATTAACTCTAATACTCTTGGATCCGATATTCAAAACTAAAGCTGTTGTTATTGTGTATTGGCATCTCGCGTTACCGTTTGGAGTTTTTTGGGAACAGCAGCGCGGGGTGGAGGAGGTGCATCTCCACTATCATTTGAGTCATCTGAACCCTCCTGCTCTGCTTTCTCCTCAGCTGCAGTCTTTCGTAGGCCAGCACTCACAAAGTTCACAGGAGCTGAATAGTCTTTCGATCTGTGTGAATACAAATATCAATATTTAATATTGTCAGTGAAATTTACCGCTTAGTCACTAAGGTCTCTAGCAGTTTGACAGACAAAATTATCAACAACAACCACATACTTTTTCCCCCCAAAGCTGGGCCGCTCATCATCAGAGTCATGCTCTGCCCAAATCCCATAAGTCGCTTCTTCTTTAGTCGGTCTGTATCTGCGTCTGTCTGGGTTGAACTCATTGGCCAAGTCCCACTCGGTCACCTCAAACTTTTCAATTTCCACACCATCCTCCTCATCACCTCGACGCCCATACAAATGGGACATAGACATCTCTGTGCTGGAATTAAACAGAACAATGTTTTAGGCCAAGGCCTGGGACCCCCAACAGGCAGCAAGGGGGTACTAGAGGGTCCATGGAAAATTTGAGAGAGAAACAGTGTAACAAATGTAAGATCACAAACAGACACAGACATAAAACAATGTTACAGCGAGTAAAAAAAATACAATTACTAATTATATCCTCTCATGTATATAATATTATTTTTACAGTAACGTTATAACTTGGGTCTTTACACATGAAAATATACCTCTGCCTTTTAACATTTTAGAATGATGATAATATTTTGGGGTACGAGACCTAAAATACTAAAAAAAACGGTTTAGGCACAACAGTAACTTACATAAGGGTGTTTAACCTGCTTAACCTCGCTCACATTAAACTCCTACGATACAAGAAAGTGTTTTGATCGTAATATTAGTAACGTTACGTCAGGCAAACGATTAAAACAGGTTAGCATAGCATTGCTATTTTTGTAAACAAAAAACGCATGCTTTCTTTTAAAACAGTTACTGTGAATTCTCCATCACATCTAATTAATGTATACACAGTTCCGCGCTAAAATAACAGCGCTCAAGCACATTAACAATATATTTACCTGAAAATGTGGGTTCTCGCTGTCAGCAAGAGCTTATCCAAAAGCAACTTCCTGTCGGGGCCGGAAGCAGAGCTGTGACATCAGAGCGACGCGGAGGTCAGAAGCCCTCTCTTACAGCCATCTTGGATCCTGTGTCCTGAACAAGTGAGTTCTTCTGTGTTACATCTACTGTCATCAAGGCTGTTTTGAGGCGGTAGACCTCCGGTTTTCTACTTGTATTGATGTTTTAGTGTTCCTCTGTGCTGAACGGTAAAGATTTATTTATTTGGCTTGATCGTTGTGGAAATATTTTAATGAAAACAACCGGCGGACTGTTCAAAATGGGGGAGCGAGACGCGCCGTCGCTCGCTGTGTGCGAGGACTGTCTAACAAAACGGTTAAATTATACGAAATGTAGTTTTATAAACGACTAGAGCGATATTCGGGAAAAGTCTTCAATGTAAGGACAAAAAGAACTTGCTTTGTGTGCGTCAGTAATAATCATTGGAAAGTTGATCTCGCATATTACACAAATAATTTATAAACACAGAGGTACACGTGTTATGATAACGCTAAATTATGAAATATCAAAAACTAATTTCCTGCCGTGCGAGTTGTTTTGCTGATATTTGGGTAACGTTAGTGTTTTCTAATATAGCGGCAGCGTGATAGTGCTGCTCTATTACTCGCGTGAAATATGCGTCACTGTACACACGCGCCTATGAACAGCCTGTAAAACAATGCTTGTGTGTAGTTATGGTATTGAATAGGCTATATTATGCGGGTTTTTTTATTTATAAAACTCAGTTTTCGTACAGTGGACTTGTGAAATGTTATCATTGGAGCTCGATATTTGATCAGATGTGAACACAGCTGTGGGTTTAATTCAGCCGGCTGTTAACTGCTGACAGCAGAGGCCTAACTTACAGGAAAGGCCTGGTGTACTGCTCACTTTGAATAGGTGTAGCCACATGAGCACAAACTAACACGTCTAAAATATACTATTGACTTAATTTTTGCCAAACGTGTAATGTTTGTGTATTGTCTATTCCTGTTGCAGTCCAGAATGCCAGGCGAAGCCACAGAAACGGTCCCTGTTACAGAGCAGGAGATGCAGCCGACCCAGGCTGAGACGGGTTAGTACTGCCTTTAAATGTGCATGTCTGACTAAACGAACGCAGGTTGTGTGAGCGGTCCTGGAGCTATAGTGTTCATCCTTTTGGCAGTTTTTTTATAATTAAAAATAATAAAGCAGTTATTGTATGTTTGGTCAGTCTATTTTTATGGTGTTTTTGCACCTGTTTTGGCTTTTTATGGTCCACTACCAGCTGTTGTGGATACTCCACAAAGCAAGTTTCTCTAGTTGGAGTGGTGACATGTTTTGTTAGGTGGGGTTGCTGTTTGAGTCAGATTTCTCCACCTAGAGGTTTTTAGGTTAATGTTTTTGAGCCCCTCCCTAGATAAAACAAAAACTGCACTACTGTCAAAGGGATAGTCCTGCCAATTGTTGATCCAAACCTGTATGGATTTCTTCTGTGGAACACCAAAGAAGATATTCTTGAGACTAATTTTACATACAACATTTTTTTTTATATATATATATAAAATATCTTGTCAACAGACAGAAGAAATGAGTGATATGTTTTTGGGAGAATTAACTCTTTAAGCTCCAGCTCATACCTTCAATGTAGTTTTTGATTTCATGATTTATTGATTGGTTATGAGGTAGGAGCAACATTTGGTTCTGAAAATGAGTGATCCAGGACTGCCTTGCCCAACAGTGTGTTTGCATGTACTGGTTAATATTACAGTAAAGTTGAGTTGTGGTATTGAAAGCACATGCATCCTTACATTTTTGTGCATGGAATATGGACAGTTCCAATCTGCATTAACATTTTCCTAACATTTCACAACTTGAGTGATTGCAACCTGTTATGATGTAAACTTTTATAATGTGTTTTTTATAGATATTTTCTTAGATGAGGAAGTGTATTTGTTTTTATTGGAGGGATTTATTGTACAGGAATGTATTTGTAAGTCTTTCTGGTCTTTGTGAAGATAATTTAATTTGTTAATAAATGAAGTCTCCTAATGATTCTGATTTTGAGGAACAAGCTGTTTTGTGTAGGGCTGCAACAACTAATCGATTATTATCGATTATGAAAATCTTCGACAACGATTCTCATTATCGATTAGTCGGGTCTGCCCACAGTGCACGTCCAACTTCAGCCGGTTGCTCAAATTACAGCACTGAATAACGCATTTCTATGGACAAAATGCATCTAAAAATAGTGGAGGAAACAGAATGAGATGCCGCGGGAGAAGTACCTGATTCAAGCTGCCCAAAACATGATAATTCTTTATTTTGAGCTTTAAGTTAATGCATTAGGGTAAAGGCTTGCCCTGTCAGGCGCTGTGACACATGCGTGTGCATCCTCAGCGGAAAAAAAACGTTCAGTTTACGGTCATATCCTTATCTATAAATGTCATAAATTCCCGTGAGCATTTCCATTTTTGCATAAAGGTCCATCCTGACAGCCTGTGTTAAGTTTAAAATACTTAATGAGCACCGGTACGGCGGGTGCTTGCATGCACGCAGAGAGGGAGAATATTAACAGGATATGCAGCGCAAAAATATCCATTGTGCTGAATTATCTGTTGTTAAAAGTAAATTTAAGTTTTAAAAGTCAACATGCCATGCGAGTATTTTATGAGAGTAGGAACTTTAAAGGGATAACAGCATGTAATTGTCTGAATATAAATATGAGACGCTCCATAACCGCCTTTTTCAGGATAAAGAAATGACAGTAAGACGTGACTGTGATCAAAGTGAACCTGTGCATTCCTCACCTGTTGTCTTTATTATCTTTATTATTTACATTTTAAAAGAGATTTTAACTGTATTCACTATATACAATTCTTAACAAATTTATGTAAGGTTTTTAACAAATTATGTAAGGTTTGTGCCACTGCTGCTCTAAACTAACAGCATTGGTGATTACCAAAGTCATGTTTTAGCTTTCTGTATTGGTTAGTCCTCCCAAATGCGTAAGCTCTTTAGGAACAGTAGTAGGCTATTTCTAATGCTATAATATAATTATTGCTGTTATCTATGAAAGGCAGAGCACTTTATTTTTTTTTTTTTTCAGATTCCCAATTACAGTCAAAAAGTACATCAACATTGTAAGCTGTTATGAGGCCATTTTTGTTATTATAAATACTAAATAGTTGTTTCTGTTTGTAATTTGCACAATTATGGCAGTTGATGAAAATATATTTGTGCTAAACTTATACACAGCCTTCAACTCACACACTGGCAAGTAATATCTGAGCGCTCATTAGCCAGTGGCTAATATTAGACCTCATTTAGTCGCCCAGGGTGAAGATTTTGTTGCATGTGCATTTTATTTACTGGCAATGTGCCAGCACGTTTGTATTTCTTCTTTGCTGCTCTAAATAGTGATTGCTTATAGCAACACAGCACAACTTCCTGTGTTTGCATTCTGAGCAGCAAATAAGAGTGATTTGCAGAGTTAAGCAAAGGTAGCGGGCATAAATATAGGTCTCGTGTAAGAACATGGTATCGGATCGGAACATGGGTTCAAGTACTCGCCGATACGATGCCATAATTTTTTGTGGAATTTCCGATACTAGTATCGGAATCTGAACAACCTTAGTTAGGCTATGTTCACACTTGACGTCTTTTTGTAAGCTGCCAGCGTCTGTTTTACATTATAATCCTATGGCGTAAACCGTGTTTTCAAAAGAGTCCTGAGCGCTTTTTAAAACGCCACCGCCGGCGTCTTTTTCTGCAGCTTAGAGCGTTTTTTCGAGTTGAAAAAAGTTTAACTTTTCTGAAAAAAACGCCCCACGTCAAGCGCCTTTTTGACTGCTGACCAATGATAAGCGAGTGGCGAGTCGTTTTCATAACAACAAAATCATAAAGAAAAAGATAGCCTGTAAAGAGATCGTACTAGTTTCAGAGCACAGAGAAACCGTGCATCATCCAGCCGGAGCTCCTGGACTAAATTGTTGGAAGCAGCATACAGTTTCCTTCCCCGTATAATGTTGCGCTGCGCTCCCACAAACACTGTTGGGAACCGACATACCCTCCCGTTAACTTAAAAAGCCGGCATTTCTGCAGCACACCGCACTAGGCTACCGTTGCAGCTGTTGTTATAGCAACAAAAGACGCCCTCGGCTGCAATTTGTAACCAAAACGCTGCCAGCTTTTTATTTTACTAAAAAAGCACTCTTGTCAACTTTTTCTAGTCACAAAAGACGCCAAGTGTGAACACGCCCTTACATCCACGTTTGTAATAAAGGTGTGAATTAAACGTTTGGCTTTTTTTTTGAGGAGGGGGTTGTTTTTTGTAATTGATGTTGCAAGTGCATCTTGTGGCCTATTATTGATGATTTGCCGATACTGATCTTGGGATTACGGTTCATTATTGTAACCAGCAATGTGGTAAACTTTACACTCTTTTTAAGCACAAATGCACATAAGACCCATCCAATCTCATGCATCTTTGCTTTCTCACACACAGACTCAGAAGGATAGTGTTTTTAGCCAAGTTAATATTGCTCTGTAGAGGTGGGAAGATTCCCGATTCGCTCGGTGCATCGGTATAAATTAACGATGCAATGCATCAGTTTAAAAAGTGTGCATCGGCTACAAGTTGTCATTTATATCGCGATGCATCATTTCTAACATTTGCATCAGTACAAAACTATTTATTTATATATAATTACAAGTGGATGCACTATAATTTTATTATTTAGAAAGTGACTAATAATCTGTGACTGATTTCTCCTCTCAGAACTGTGTTTCATGCGCATTCTCTCATCACTGCTGCACGTGAATCACAACACCACAGAGACCAGAGGAAAAGCGGGGATTAAAGTCCAAAACATGACTTGAAATAACCTAACAAATCAATTGGGGCTAAAGTGGTTCCATAAACGACAAATTAAATTCACACAATCTCAAATGTTTTCATCTTAAGCAGAACTTAATGTCGATCATGGATCAAATCGATCCACCATGGCAAACAGCGAATATATCTGTGCTGTTTAATGCATTTGAGACATTGTGTTTTCTTCAGTGCATAACTGACATATTTTTTATCTGTAAATGTTAGAAAGTCATGCAAACATAACATATCCATTTTTCTGTCGGGAGTGGGCGAGGCATCTTAGAGCACCTTGCTCTGGGCGAGGCACGCAAGAGCAACGAGCGCTGCTGCGTGATAATCAAACCGAGGGCAATCGAATAGGAGCGCAGTAATTCTGAGTAAAATATACATTTTGCTAAAATATTTGTTGTTGGGCAATAAATGTCTTTTGTAGAATTTTAAACCTACATACACGTTTATTTGTATGATAGCAGTGACTGTCAAGAGACTATTGTAATAAGTAAATCAAATGTAATCTAGTAGCCTACAGTACTAATAACTAAGCTCACATGAGTTGGTGTGCGTCTTATAGCAGTTAAAATGTAGTCATTTTCTTAATTTTCATTTTTTAATTTAGTTATTTTAATGCTTAAAAGAGCAATTTTAGATTGCAATGTACAGCTGTCATAAAACCAGAGAGAGAGACTGCATGGCAAGAAACTGTAAAAAAAAAAAAAAAAAGACAAATAATAGTATGTGAGACCATGGTAATAGCATAAGTGTTCCTATTGGTCAGTGTTAGAGGAGCTCAGCTTATTCTGACAATTAGCCTGCTTTAGACCAGGTTAGTTTCCCAGCATAAGTTGCCACAGTGACTAAACTTGGATCTAGGCCTATGTTAAATTAAAGCTACATTTATGTTAGAATTGAATCGGATCGCACTGCATCGTCAAAGGGGTGAATCGCATCGGTAAATGCTTCATATGTATCATTGGCTATGCATCGAGATGTGTATCGTATTGTCTTGAGTCATGAGATGCACATCCCTATTGCTCTGTGATTATTTCACAATATATTTGTTTAGACTTGTTTTTAATTGGGATCATGAACCATAGAAGCAATACACCTCTTTCTATATATTTTAAACAAAACAGTTTATTCTTGCGTACTAATATTCACTTTTTCAGTTTTGTTACAACTTAATTTGCTGAATAAGCAATATTACACTTTAACATTGTGATTGTCCTTTCAGAAGTTTAGTAAGTTCTCATTAAGTCTAATTTACCATAAAATATAGCATATAATGTCCGCATCACAATACTGAAGTGAGTAGCAACTTCCAGTTTACATGGACATGAAATATTCCAGATATTGTTAATTTTTGAACAATGTTAGTTTATTACAAATATTTTTAGATGCTGTAGTTAATTGCTAGTTCCTGTCTGGTTCACGCATGTGCAGTTGAGTGGTGTTTTTACAAAGTCTTAAAATTCCTAACAAGATAATCAAGGTGTGTTTGGTTTGATTTAGTTGTCCTTTTGTGGAGCGGTATAACACATTTGTGCAATTGACAGCATCCCACATAACTAGCATGGATGTGATAGTTTACACCATGCACTTTTTAACTGCCAAAAAAGTCACTTTAGCCCTTTTATTTCCATTAGCCACACCTGCTGCTGCGGCCCCTGCTCCTTCTCAGGCAAAGCCTAAAGAAGGGAAAACTAACCCAAAGCTGTCCTCTTCTGCTCACACCACCGCTCCTAAGCCAGTTCCTGCTGGACGCAGGAAACGCTCCTCTCTATCTGCCTCCTCAAGCTCCCCTACCTCTCCTAAATCTGCCTCTGGCCCTCGTCCTACCCCTCCATGCTCCCCTTTAGCCTTTCCTCTAGCTGGCTGTCCTGTAGCTGGGAAAGCTGAGCAGACTGCTCCCAAGGTGGTAAAGGCTGGCAAACAAGGGAAGCAACAGAAAGCAAAGAATTTTAAACCTGCTGAACCTGAGCAAGCAGCTCCCTCTGCCTCTAAGCCTGCTCAGGATCCTGCAGCAATTGCAGCTCTGCCATCTCTTGCAATACAAGTACCAGAGGTAGCAAAATCGGCAGGAGATGGAAATGCTTCCCCTGTCTCTCCCAAAGTTGCTGTGGCTCCTGTTTCTTTTAAAGTAACCTCTAAATCTGCTGCCCCAGCACCAAAGTCATTTTCAGAAGCTGTGACTGCCAGTCCACCCAAAGTGGCTGAAGCCCCCAAGGTTGCCCCTGAAGCTCCAAAAGTATCAACCCCTGCTGTTTCAGAAGCCAAGACACCTTTGCCTTCAAAATCAGCTGCTAAGCCTGGCCCTGCCCAATTGCCAAATGTGAAACCAGCCTCTGCTGCTCCCACAAAACCTGTTCCTGCAGCATTTGAGGATGATGATCTCCCTCCTCTCTTACCACCTGAGAAACCTTTTACAATGCCTGCTTTCCCTCTTATGCCACCTAGTACAATGCCTGTAGTTACCCCACCAGCTCCTAAAGCAGAACCTGTCTCTAGCAATAAAGTTGAATCTGCCCCTAAAGCTAAGGCTGCTCCCAAATCTAAGCCAGCTCCTAAGGTTGAACCGAAAGCAGCACCTGCCCCAAAAGTCGAGGCTGCTCCTAAAATTGACCCTATCCCCACCCCTAAAGTTGATCCTATTCCTGCCTCTAAAGTTGCAGTCACTTCTGTCCCCAAGACGGAGGCTGCTCCTACACCTAAAGCTCAAGCTGTCCCTAAGGTTGAGGCTGCCCCTAAAGCTGAGTCTGCTCCTGCACCTAAAGCTCAAGCTGTTCCTAAAGATAAGTCTTCCCCTAGCTCTAAAGCTAAGCCTGTTCCTGCCCCTAAGGTTGAGGCTACCCCTAAAGCGGAGTCTGCTGCTGCCGTTAGAGTTAAGCCTGTTGCTGCTCCCATAGCTGAGGCTGTTCCTGCTCCTAAGGTTGAGGCTGTCCTTAAAACTGACTCTGTTCCTACCTGTAAAGTTGAGGCTGCTCCTGCCGCTACAGTTAAGCCTGTTGCTGCTCCTAAAGCTGAGATGACAGCTGTTAAAATTGAGGCTGTTCCTGCCCCTAAAATTGAGCCTGTCCCTGCCCCTAAAGTTGAGCCTGCTCCTTCTCCTAAAGTTAAGCCTGCCCCTAAAGCGGAGCCTGCCCCTGCTTCTAAAGCTGCGGCTGCTCCTGGCCCTAAAGGCAAATCTACACCTAAAGCTGAGGCTGCTGTTTCTAAAGCTGAGGCTGGTCCTGCCCCTAAAGGCAAGCCTACCCCTAAAGCTGAGGCTGCCCCTGCCCCTAAAGGCAAGCCTACCCCTAAAGCTGAGGCTGCTCCTGCCCCTAAAGGCAAGTCTACCCCTAAAGCTGAGGCGGCTGCTCCTAAAGCTGAGGCTGCTCCTGCCCCTAACGGCAAGCCTACCCCTAAAGCTGAGGCTGCTGCTCCTAAAGCTGAGGCTGCTGCTCCTAAAGCTAAGGCTGCTGCCCCTAAGGTTGAGGCTGCTGCCCCTAAGGTTGAGCCTTCTGCCCCTAAAGTTAAGCCTGTTCCTGCCTGTAAAGTTGAGGCTGCTGCTCCTAAAGCTGAGGCTGCTGCCCCTAAGGTTGAAGCTACCCCTAAAGTTGAGGCTGCTGCTCCTAAAGCTGAGGCTGCTGCTCTTAAAGCTGAGGCTGCTGCTCCTAAAGCTAAGGCTGCTGCCCCTAAGGTTGAGGCTGCTGCCCCTAAGGTTGAGCCTTCTGCCCCTAAAGTTGAAGCTACCCCTAAAGTTAAGCCTGTTCCTGCCTGTAAAGTTGAGGCTGCTGCTCCTAAAGCTGAGGCTGCTGCCCCTAAGGTTGAAGCTACCCCTAAAGTTAAGCCTGTTCCTGCCTGTAAAGTTGAGGCTGCTGCTCCTAAAGCTGAGGCTGCTGCCCCTAAGGTTGAAGCTACCCCTAAAGTTGCCTGTTCCTGCCTGTAAAGTTGCGGCTGCTGCCCAAAGCTGAGGCTGCTGCCCCTAAGGTTGAAGCTACCCCTAAAGTTATGCTTGTTCCTGCCTGTAAAGTTGAGGCTGCTGCCCCTAAGGTTGAGGCTGCTGCCCCTAAGGTTGAAGCTACCCCTAAAGTTAAGCCTGTTCCTGCCTGTAAAGTTGAGGCTGCTACTCCCAAGCTGAGGCTGCTGCCCCTAAGGTTGAAGCTACCCCTAAAGTTAAGCCTGTTCCTGCCTGTAAAGTTGAGGCTGCTGCTCCTAAAGCTGAGGCTGCTGCCCCTAAGGTTGAAGCTACCCCTAAAGTTAAGCCTGTTCCTGCCTGTAAAGTTGAGGCTGCGGCTTCTAAAGTTAAGTCTTCTCCGGCCCCTAAAGTAAAGCCTACACCTGCTTCTAAAGTTGAGGCTTCTGCCCCTAAATTTGAGGCTGCTCCTACCACTAAAGCTGAACCTGTCCTTGTCACTAAAGTTGAGCCAGCCCCTGTTCCCAAACCAGTTAAAGCCCCATCCATACTGGACCCAGTCATCAAGAACGACAAGGGTATCTCTTTCTTTATGTTTTTGCTTTTTATGCTTATGCTGGTATATATTGCCAAATGTTTCCTCCCCACAAATTCTTTAGTGTCTCTTCATCAGTGAAAGTTAGCCTGGTAACTGTACGGTCTGGAAATTGGCTTTCCTTAGTCTTTGAGTTAAATTAAAGCTTCAGTTGGATGCTTTTCAGGAAGTATTTCAAAGAGCATAGGCCCAATAATTGAATTATTTATCAATGTGGATATTGTTCAGAGTTATAAGCATAATGGCAATTTATGTTTGCTTCTATTTTTAGGAATATTTAAAGTGTATTAATGTTTTTGGGCAATTTAAATACTGTAAAATTAATTATTTTACAGTATTATTTAATTATTAATTCCAACAGGATTTAGGGTGAAAATCTGTGTCTAATGGCAAATTAACTTGATTTGTCTTTGTTTTAGGATCTGGCACTGAATCTGACAGTGATGAATCTGTCCCTGATCTGGAGGATCAGGACTCTGCACAGACACAAACACAGCAGGCACAGGTAAGATTATTTTGATCAGTGCATACTCAAAGCATTAATTTCCCTCCGCTTTATTTTCTCTCGCAGTTTCATTTACAATTTTGCATTGACATGAATTGAAATTGCATTCCCTTTCCACAGCTTGCAGCTGCAGCTGAAATCGATGAGGAACCAGTCAGCAAAGCAAAACAAAGCAGGAGTGAGAAGAAAGCCAGAAAGGTAGGTCATCCGCAGGAACTGGATTAATGTAATTTTAACACCAAATTCAATTAGAATTAATGCAGTGTTGTTCATCTGTACCCTTTCTTTTTGTCAGGCCATGTCCAAATTGGGGTTGAGACAAGTTGCTGGTGTTACCAGAGTAACCATTCGCAAATCCAAGAACATTCTCTTTGTCATCACCAAACCAGATGTCTACAAAAGTCCAGCTTCAGATACTTACATTGTCTTCGGTGAGGCCAAGGTAAAGATTGGAATAAAATATGCTTTCTTCTATCTCAGCCCTGTTTTGGTTGTCAACTAATTCTTCGTGGCAACTTTGCCTGATGATCTATACCGAAGTGACCTCTTGATGATGATTTAAACAGTTTGACTTTCGTTCTTCTGAGTCTGATGAAGCCAAACTTTCTGTCCTGAGAGAGGAAACTTTTACAGTGGTGTAAGTGAAGAACACATTGAAGCTCACGAAACAAACTAAAATCCTGATGCTTTCTGCTCCTCTCAGATTGAAGATCTGTCCCAGCAAGCTCAGTTAGCAGCCGCAGAGAAGTTTAAGGTTCAAGGAGAAGCCGTTTCAAACATCCAGGAAAACACACAGACGCCCACAGTACAGGAGGAGAGCGAAGAGGAAGAGGTGAGCATTAACACTTTTGTGTTTCAGCAACCGAATAATACTGAACATGCTTCATGAAAGGTCTTCTGTTGATGTGTTCAGTAAATGTCCACATTCATTAATGGTTTGCTTTATCATTTGCAGGTTGATGAGACCGGAGTGGAGGTCAAGGACATTGAGCTGGTCATGTCACAGGCCAATGTATCCAGGGCAAAGGCTGTGCGTGCACTGAAAAATAACAATAATGACATTGTCAATGCTATTATGGTGAGTTAAACATGTATAACTTTATATAAAAAGATCTCACTTCGTGCAGTTAAAAAAAAATGCATTTTACAATTATTATTTTTAACTCTTCTGTGATGAATTAACATTTGACTTTCGTTCTTCTGAATTTATCATGAAGCCAGTTCATTTGTTCTGAGAAGAGCTCAGGCTTTAAATGTGGTGCCATGGTTTCAAGCAGTATTACTTCATTTATCTTTTTGCTTGCCTCTACAGGAATTGACGATGTAGATGGAGATCAGGGACTGGGTCACATTAAGATTTTGCGGATTTGATCTACACTATAGTTTGTACAATTTATACCCAAGAGAAATAAAGGCGTGGCTTGATGAAATGATATATTTTGTTGTATTTTGTGTATTTTTTTTCTTTTGCTGGAAATGTATTTCATTGTTTGGTAAATTTGTCCAGTGCAGCTCAAAACATGAATTGCATAGAGCAAGGGAAAGGTAAAAATATGAAATGGTTCCGGTGTCCTGACATTTTATCCTACCCGTCAGATTTTCCTACCTCAGCTTATTGTGCATGCGCACATCAATATTGCATCCTTTTTCTCATGCTGAACAACAATATTAATGTATCTGAATTACTGTAAGGGTAGGTTTGGGGTTGGTGTATACGTTAATAAAACAATCTAATAGCTAGAAAAAATATTTATTGTTGGTTTCTGGTACTAGATGTATCCTTCTATCCACAACGCGAATATAACACGTAATTACTGTATGTACATTACTCTAAGGGTAAGTTTAGGGTTGTGGTAGGTGTACAAATTAATAAAATATAATTTAACAGGTAGTATTTTTCGTTGTCGAATTGTACTACCCACTGTTTTAATGGGAGGTAGGACAAATCGACAGAACACCGGTCACTGTCAGGATGGATCATTTTTCTTTTTGCATAAAACATTATTTAAAATCAAGATTGTAATGTCCAGTCGGGGCCGTATCGGATTAAATATTTACTTTTTTTTAATAAGAGGATGATACGTTCAGTTTTCTTTTTAATCCCGATTTCTATCAACTATTTCGAATGTACATTGTGTGTGTGGGGACTTTTATTTTGGAAAACTAACCAGGAAGGAACAGTCGCTGTCGGTGATTTACACGTGTTCACTGGCTTTTGTTTTGAATAATATACTAATGATCAAATACATTTTTTAACTTGATGGCGCAATATTGAAATCTCGTCAACACATGCTTGCATACAACGTTAATCGGTAAACAAATAAGTGTTACTTCGTCTTTTAATGCGTTACCTAAATGTGTTGTGTAAGTTCTTAGCGAGTTAACGTTAGCTAACAGACATCGGAACAAGTCATAGGAGTCATGACGTACAGCACGTCATTTTAAATGCTCCATTCTCTTAGTCAAATCAGTTTATAAGACTAAAATGGCTATCAGATTAGCTCTAGTTGGGGCTTTACGTTATATCGACTCTAGAACGAGTGTCGTTATTGCACAGCGTCAGCGACTCTTCTCTCAAAAGAGAGGACATGGATCTTCTGACACTATAAGGGTAAGAACGCACCTCTCTCCTAGATCAAACTAGTTACAGTGACGATGCTCTTAGGCACATTGTCTAATAAATGTTTTGCCCGCATACTGTATATAGACTGGAGTCTACATTCTTGAGCTTGTACGTGTTATAGAATAATTCTCTCGAAGGCAGCCTTGTGAGCTTTCCACCCAGACATCCGTGTCAGCAGTGTATCATGTTTGTGTCATAGGTGCTGTATGATGGAGAATGCCCAATATGTGTGAAAGAAATTAGCGTTCTTCAGTTTCTCCAGAGAAACAGAGCAGATCAAGTACATTTTGTGGACATCTCACTGCCAGAATATGATGAGAGCAAATATGAAGGAGTCAGTTATGAAATGGCAATGGAGGAAATGACAGTGATTGATGAGAAGAACAAGGTGAGTGGTTTTATTTATTTATTTTGTGAAAATCACAAGAGCATTTAAAAAGTCCACACTAAATGAAGATCTGTCATAATTTACTCACTCTCATTTAGAATAATTTTGGGAACCTAGTTTATTAGACTTGTTATAGCACTTGCGTATCAATGCTCTTTTTTTATTTTGATTGCTTTATCCTCATTTGGATAAAAGCATCTGCTAAATGACTTAATGAATGTAGTTACCAACATTCTGAAAGAAAATCTATGAAATATTGATGTTTTTTTGGGGGTTCTTTGATAAAAAATATAATATAATTTCTCACTGGTTTTCCTCAGTCTAAAAAATTCATAAACACCTTCTCAAATATCTAATTCTTTATTCCTTAACGCGACTCTTTGTTCTTCTGAGGGCAGATTCATCGTGGAGTTCCAGCTTTCACAGTGATGTACAGTGCAGTGGGTTTGGGTTGGCTTGGCACGTTCATCTCTCTCCCACTCTTCAGGCCTATAATGGAGCGAGCCTATGGGGTGTTTGCAAGAAACCGACTGAAGTGGACCGGCAGAGAGGACTGCACCACTGGACGCTGTGCTAAAAAATAGTCATAAGGCATAGAGAGCTTTAAGAGACTTTCCAGGTCAATGGATATATTAGTAGTAACAGCTGTTATAGTTATTTGTTAAGATTGTTGCATTTAATATTTAAGAGTCTGAATATAACTGTACTGTCAATATGTGCACAGAATAAATTATCTTTCATTAAGATCTACAACTTAAAAAAAAAACACACGCACTGTGATATATGTATATACAATAAATTACTCATACACCAGGAAAATACACCAGTGTTGACACTTTGAACAGCTCTGAAGGAAGGCTTTCTAAATTTAGAAGTCTCCTGACCGGTCATAAACTGTTAAGATGCAGAGGGACAGATTGTCCTTTAATGAGAAATGGTCAGGAGTTTGGTCAGTTGTCCCTTTAAACCAACCAATAAGATTTAAACTTCAGAGTAGGGCGGGATTAAAAACCACAACAGAAACAAGTGTAAACACCACAGGAAGCAATCCAAAAGAAAAGAAGCAATATAAGTGTTTTGAAAGGACAGCAAGCATTTATTAATCACCTTGAATTCAAGTTCAGGAGAAAAAGAGAGCGACAGGTAAGACATAACTAGTTTATTTGAAATCTACGAGTGACCCTCAAGGTTAAGTGTGCTTTGTTGAATTGGACTTAACTTGACCTTCTGTTTTAGTGAAGAATAAAATATGATTTTTATGTTACAAGTTGTAATCGTTACTTAAGCTGCATACTGTAAACATTTACACTCTTTCCCCTACATTATTACAACAGATAGTGTGTATGTATCTCTGATTTGTTTTATTTATTAATATACTAATATATATATTTAATATTGCTGCTTAACTTTTTTTAAATAAAAATAAAGACCTCATTTTTTTTACTAGTGCATTTATATTTGCTGAATATGGGTCTGAGAATAGATACTGAAATTCATGTAGCATTTACATACTCGGTGTCAAAGACAACTGAGAATTGAAATGCTACTCGAAATTCAGTATATTCTCAGACCCATACTCTCAAGACCCACAAACTTAAACGCATTGGAACAAGTTACAAAAGAGAAAGCAGTCACTGGATCTGCTGGTGAATTTTGACTATGTCTGGCATTTTAAATAGAGGACTTGTTAATACACTAAGACTAAGCACGTGGATATGGGCTTGTTGTGGAACTGTCTGTACACAATGTGACGCAAAGGCCGCTGCCAGATCACAACAAAGACAAAAGAGGCAAACAGCTGCCCTTCTCTGCTGTCTGCCGTGTGATCAACAGGCAACTATAAATATGTACCGGAGGTTCATGGAAGTACTAAACCTACAGTCACTGTACACCTACAGAAATCTACACCTTGGTGTCCTATTTCATAGTTTGGAGCACAGTCACCCTTATTCACAGAATGGCTTATGAAATCCACTCCGCAAAATCCCTAAAGAGATTGTTGAATTAAAGGCTTAATTAAAATTGGCTAATTAAAACGTCACAGCTCTTTATGAATCGACTTGGCTCACTTTTATCTGTCATTATTTCTGTATAGCCTAATTTGCATGGCGATATGTCATTTATTAGAAGATTTACTTATGAATTACTATTGATAAAATAACATATGTCCAAACTTCAAAGCAATTGAATATGGAGGATTGTGGTTCCATGTTAATAAATATTAAACTTGTCAATAAATAAAGCATGAAAAAGTCAGTAAATGGATAACATAAGTTACGTTGTCCATAGGGCATGGATACAGTTTTGACATTTATTTACACCTGATTTATTTATACATTGCAAAATGTAATTCTTTAATTTAACTAGTTTATATATATATGTACAGTGCTCAGCGTAAATGAGTACACCCCCTTTGAAAAGTAACATTTTAAACAATATCTCAATGAACACCAAAACATTTTCCAAAATGTTGACAAGACTAAGTTTTATATAACATCTGTTTAACTTATAACATGAAAGTAAGGTTAATAATATAACTTGGAGAACAAAATTTTCAGTTTTACTCAAATTAGGGTGATGCAAAAATGAGTACACCCCACTGAAAGTCTCTGGAGCAAAGCTAAATTTTAGACTACAAATGTCTAATTTAACAAGAATTCAACCACAGGTGAGTCTAATTATTCATTACCCAGGTGACAGTTGACTATAAAAGGGTGTTACTTAAAGAAAACCCCTTTCCATTTCATGCTGTCAGCAATGGCACCACATGGAAGAGAAATGTCACAAGACCTGAGAAAAAAATAATTTATTTACACAAGAAAGGTGAAGGCTACAAGAAGATCAGCAAAGCTTTACTTATCAGTCAGAATACTGTAGCAAAAGTGGTGCAAACATTTAAAAAAGATGGAACTGCAACCATCTCACAGAGACGTCCAGGTCGTCCACGGAAGTTAACACCTCGTCAGGAGCGTCTTCTGATGAGAAGGGTTGAAGAAAATCGACACGCAAGTTCACTGCAGTTATCTAAAGAAGTAGAAAACCAAGCTGGGGTGACTATTTCCCGTGACACAATACGGAGTACACTGCAGAGGAATGGCATGCATGGGTGCCGTCCACGAAAGAAGCCTCTCCTAAAGCCCAGGCACAAAAAAGCCTGCCTAGATTTTGCCAGGGCCCATGCTGACAAAGATGAAGACTACTGGGACTCCATACTCTGGAGTGATGAGACCAAGATAAATGTTTTTGGAACTGATGGCTTCAAAACTGTAGGGCGTCGCAAAGGTGAGGAATACAAAGAAAAATGCATGGTGCCTACAGTGAAACATGGTGGTGGCAGTGTCCTTATGTGGGGCTGCATGAGTGCTGCTGGTGTCGGGGAGCTGCATTTCATTGATGGCATCATGAATTCACAAATGTACTGCTCTATACTGAAAGAGAAGATCCAATCTCTAAAAGAGGTCATTCTTGAAGAATGGAAAAAGATAGATCTGGCAAAATGTCGCCAACTTGTTCATTCCATGCCTAGAAGACTTGGTGCTGTCATTAAAAATCATGGAGGCCATACAAAGTACTAGATTTAGTAGTTTTTGTTGTGGGGTGTACTCATTTTTGCATCTCCCTAATTTGAGTAAAACTGAAAAATTTGTAATCCAAGTTATATTATTAACCTTACTTTCACGTTATAAGTTAAACAGATGTTATATTAAACTAAATCTTGTCAACATTTTGGAAATGGTTTTTGTGTTCATTGAGATAGTTTAAAATGGTACTTTACAAAGGGGGTGTACTCATTTACGCTGAGCACTGTATATATATATATATATATAAACACAAGTATTCAAATCCTCCTTAACTGACCAGGAGGGGGCGTACTAACATAAATCAACACTATGGTTTGCATTATTAAACATAATGATCTTCATTCTTTTTCCTATTTTGGGTAATAAATAAAACTGACTTTTCTCTTAATTATACACCATAAGGACAGATATTGTGAATAAGTATCTTTTCTCATGTGCTGAATTTTTGTTTGCCTTCTATGTATTTTAGACATTCATTCCATGATTCTGCTGCCAATGCTCATTCAGTCCTCATTCAGATCATCTGCTTGGTCTCTGTTGTTGTTGGTACTTCACTGATGGCTTGGTACCTTGACAAATCCCGGGTCACTCACCTAGGATCAAAGCGGCTCCGGTTACTGTACAAGATGAAGTATCTGCTCACAAACATCATACATGTTTCTCACCTTGTCAGGAGGCCTAGTAGGTCATGTCAGAGTATCTGTTCCTCTCAGTATACAAGGAGAATCCCTCTCAAATATCACAGATCAAAGAAGACTATCAGACTTTTTGGAGCAATTAGCAGTAATATTAGATATGAGAATGTATTGGGCCTTCAGATGTATCGATTATATTCAACCTCCAGTAGAGAGACGTTCAAAGCAGGAGCTCCCATTGGAGTTTACCAGCAGAGCAGGACTGCTTTTCGGCTGCACTTACTTGGACTGAGATTAGGACAGACTTTTAATCGTCTCTCCAGACACATAAACTTGTACTTTAAGCAGAAACAGGTATCTGTGGTAGATTATGGACAAGGTGGATTGATGTCAGCAGTGCAGGAACCACTAACTAGAACATCAAGACCAGTTCAGAGAGAGAGACGCACTGGAGAGTCTGGAGCTTTTATAGGGACACCTGCCATTGAGCAGGTCTGTGAAGCTTCCTCACATCAACCTTTGACCTCAGCCTATCCTGGACTACAGTTGTTCCACATCAGTTCCTTGGCAAACAGATTTGGGGAGAGTTACAGCTATGTGGCCAATCACATTAACTCTGTATCCTCTAGAAATCCACCAAAGCAAATTCATATGGAGGTATCACCAGATGATGGACTCAAAAGGTCTAGAAGCAGAAAGCGAAGAGTTATTGGTAATAAAAGTGAGCAAACTCAGCTAAACATTAGTATAGGTACAAGACCAGAGATTGATAACAATGTATCTAGTTCCTGGGATGAAGGATATCTCCACTTTGCCCATCACATCAATCGATACTTTGGAGCAAAAGTAGCAGATACTGTTGAGAAATCACCACATACTGAGACGAACACCCTGAAGACTTCAGTCTCCCCAGACACTCTCCATAAACTACCTAAAGATCCACTTCTTCAGCCCAAATCCCCAGGCTTGTTTCATATGAGCAGCCTCACCACACGCTTTGGAGAAAATTACACTTACATGGCCAGCCACGTTAACAGGTACTTTAAAGGATCTTCAGCTTCAGAGAATGAGGAGGTGGATGGAGAGTTAAACCTTTACAGAGGTTCACATAAATACACTGTAATCCAGGAAAAACAGTGTCCTTTTTGGAATGTCTTCTGAAACCCGCAACTATACCTGGGTTTGTGGGCAAGTACCTGGCAATGGGATCTTCCAGGCATAGTGACCAGACCACAACTGTAACAAGGACCCCAGAGGAAAATCTGGATAAAACCGTGAGTCTTGCTGACTTTGGCATGACCAGAAATCATAATGAAATCAGACACCCCTACTCAAACATGTTGGCAACTGAATTTTGGAACTCGGACGAGTTTCATTGTGTGAATGACATTAGGAGTATTGATACACTAGTTACCTGATGATATAAGATAATTTTAAATGATTATTATGATTGATGATACATTAATAACACATTTAAATGTATTACATTTTAATAAATGGCAAACACCCAGATTTATATACATTTTTCATACTTTACATTATAATGTTGTGATGCCTAAATTCACTTTGTAGTATTTAAAATTATGGATTTAAGTTTTTAGTGTTTTATTTTTGCCTTGCTTACACAAAATAGAATAGAATTGTATTATAGAATTGTAGAATTGTATCAGTTGCCGGCAATGACATGAAAAATATATTCAGCTCATTGTGTCAGCCATAATTTTTATATCTACACCCATTTGCATTTTCTTGTAGTACACCATAAAAATATTCTTCAAAGTTGTAAAAAAATGAGTTAATTTTACTAGACAAATATATTTCCATCTTACTCAAAATGTAATGTCACTTGATGTTTCTTTGTAATTATTTGTGGAATTTATTAGACATTTCTGAGTGAAAATAGTTTTGAAATAAATCCTCCAACATTATTATTATTAACATTTGTGTGTGTTTTCTTTGTAAACCTTTTTGTTTTGTTGCATTTAATCTAATTTAAAGTCAATGAAATTGATTAATTATAGCAGGAAATCTGTTTTCTAGGTTTTAAGAAGGAGGAATGCAGATGAGATGACTAGAGTTCTACTGAAGAGACTGGAAAAGGCTACGGTACCGTCATCTATCACTTCCTGTGTGGAGGAGCTGAACGCTCACCTCATTCAGCACCCAGCATGCAAGGCTGTGGTGTGGCAGGTAAAACACTCATTCCCTTCACCAAATATAGACCTCTCTGTTACTGTAAAAATTCAGAATTTTCAGTTAATGTCTTTGATTAAATATAGGAAAAAGCTGCGCTGCAGCTGCTTAGACGCCGCCGTACCTTTTGGATGAATGAAAAACTTCAAGAAGCCATCAGGGAAACTCTCACTCTGATTGGTTATGTGGATCTGGCCAGAGGTTGCGGGGTCAGGGTGCTTTCCATTGATGGAGGCGGAACCAAGTAGGAAACACCACATTTAATCAACACTTTATGCCTGTAAAACTGGACAAATATGATCCAACAGAGCTTCCAAAAAAGCTTTTTAAGGATGCTGAACATCTGTGAACAATTTACAGAATAAAGTCAAATATTTGTGTCCCTCATATAAACAAACGTGTTAGTGGCAAGATGGCTTTTTACTTAAAGTTGTTTTGTGTATTACAGAGGGTTAGTTCCGCTACAAGTGCTAAAACAGCTGGAGGCTCAAACTGGAAAACAAGTGTATCAACTCTTTGACTATATATGTGGAGTCAGCACTGGTAATTATGCATGACAAAACTTGTACAATTCTAAACATATATACATGAACATTCTAAAGTTTAGGGTCAGCAAGATGTTTTGTTTTGTTTTTTTGTTATAAAAAAATTCTGTTTTACATAAATGCTCTTCTTTTTAACTTTCCATTTATCAAAGAAACCGGAGAAAATGTATTATGCTTTCCACAAAAATATCCAGCAGCACAAACACTGATAATAAGAAGAAATGTTTCTTTATTAGCATATTAGAATGGTCTCTGAAGGATCATGTGACTGAGTAATGATGCTAAAAAGGTCACTATATATTTCACAATATTACTGTTTTTACTGTATATATTAATAAATGCAGCCTTGGTGAGCATAAGTGATTGCATAGTTTACTGCACTGGGGTCTCAATCACCTTGTCTTGGTTCATTTTGCAATTATGACCATCTTACTCTATATTTGGAACATAACATACATTATATAATATACTTTTTGTCTCTGTGTACAGGAGCAGTTCTGGCTTTCATGTTGGGTCTAGCTCGTATCTCTTTAGATGAATGTGAAGAGCTGTATCATCGTTTCGGGTCAGACGTTTTTCGACAAAACCCCCTGGTTGGTACTATGCAGATGGGCTGGACGCACTCCTACTATAACACAGAGACATGGGAGATGATCTTAAGGTTTTTTTACATAGTAAAAAACAATACTGTATTAATGCCAGTGTTGCTTTCTTAACTCTTAAGTATTCCTGCATGTTCATCATAGAGAGAAGATGGGGGAGGAGATTTTAATTAAAACAGCCAGAGATGAGCTGAGCCCAAAGGTCAATCAAAAATAAAACTTTTTTAAACACGTTTTAAAATCCAGATTTTCGTGATCTCCTGACTGCTGTTCTCTTCTCACACAGGTGTCTGCTGTAAGTGCTGTAGTGAACTGGGGAAAAAGTCCGAAAGCATTTATCTTCCGCAACTATAACCATGCTCCAGGGCGACTGAGCCGCTATGCCGGAGGATCAGGATACCGGCTGTGGCAGGCCGTCCGGGCCTCATCTGCTGCTCCAGGATATTTCCAGGAGTTCCCTCTTCATGGCGACATACACCAGGTCAGAACAGCCCATTTTAGACAGCTAGTAAATTTGAGGACTCAAAATATACTTGTTTCCAGACCTTCTTTCTTTCTTTTTTCTCCAGGATGGTGGTCTTATCCTCAATAACCCCTGTGCTCTGGCTGTCCATGAAAGCCGACTGCTGTGGCCTAGCCAGCCCTTCCAGTGTGTGCTGTCACTGGGAACTGGTCGCTATGATAACACTAGAAGAGGGCCTGCAACCTCCACAAGTCTGAGAGCCAAAATCAGCAATCTGATCTGCAGCGCCACCGATACCGAGGGTTAGTCTGACTATGAGAAGCATTTTACATTTACTAATATTACAAATAATAATTTCACAATTATTGTGTTCAATACACAATTTACAGTTTAATCATTTAAAAAAAGCTATTTTTGTGTGTTGGTCTTACCACTATGAGATAAATTTTACAATTAATAATATAGACAATTATGCAATTATTAATATATTTACTTTAGTATATACGTATTGTATATACTTTTACAATAAGTAATTATGTACAATACTCACATTATAATTATTGAATAATTGAACAAATATTGTGTGACTTATGGTGAAATAATTACTTTTTGGATAAAAGCATATGTTATTTTAAAGCATTTGTACATTTATATTTAAATTCAGAATATTATTATAAAAATAAAGCAAAAAATTGTATTAGAAAAAAATAAAAATGTGTCATTTATTTTAGATGCTATGTACATTTAGCCAATAAAAATTGTGCTTTTTAGCACGGACTTACAAAGAATACTTTTGAAATTATTAATTGTGAACAATACACAATTATTTAATTATATTGTAAAAAAAGAAACGTTCTCTTTTGTCGCTCTTAAAATACAGGTGCATCTCAATAAATTAGAATGTGGTGGAAAAGTTCATTTATTTCAGTAATTCAACTCAAATTGTGAAACTCGTGTATTAAATAAGTTCAATGCACACAGACTGAAGTAGTTTAAGTCTTTGGTTCTTTTAATTGTGATGATTTTGGCTCACATTTAACAAAAAATCCACCAATTCTCAACAAATTAGAATACATCATAAGACCAATAAAAAAAAAAGCATTTTTAGTGAATTGTTGGCCTTCTGGAAAGTATATTCATTTACTGTATATGTACTCAATACTTGGTAGGGGCTCATTTTGCTTTAATTAATGCCTCAATTCGGCGTGGCATGGAGGTGATCAGTTTGTGGCACTGCTGAGGTGGTATGGAAGCCCAGGTTTCTTTGACAGTGGCCTTCAGCTCATCTGCATTTTTTGGTCTCTTGTTTTTCATTTTCCTCTTGACAATACCCCATAGATTCTCTATGTTCAGGTCTGGTGAGTTTGCTGGCCAGTCAAGCACACCAACACCATGGTCATTTAACCAACTTTTGGTGCTTTTGGCAGTGTGGGCAGGAGCCAAATCCTGCTGGAAAATGAAATCAGCATCTTTAAAAAGCTGGTCAGCAGAAGGAAGCATGAAGTGCTCCAAAATTTCTTGGTAAACGGGTGCAGTGACGTTGGTTTTCAAAAAAATGCAATGGATCAACACCAGCAGATGACATTGCACCCCAAATCATCTCAGACTGTGGAAACTTAACACTGGACTTCAAGCAACTTGGGCTATGAGCTTCTCCACCCTTCCTCCAGACTCTAGGACCTTGGTTTCCAAATGAAATACAAAACTTGCTCTCATCTGAAAAGATGACTTTGGACCACTGGGCAACAGTCCAGTTCTTCTTCTCTTTAGCCCAGGTAAGACGCCTCTGATGACAACTGTAGCCAAATTCCTTGACACGTCTGTGTGTGGTGATACCTTGACCCCAGCCTCAGTCCATTCATTGTGAAGTTCACCCAAATTCTTGAATCGATTTTGCCTGACAATCCTCATAAGGCTGCGGTTCTCTCGGTTGGTTTGCATCTTTTTCTTCCACACTTTTTCCTTCCACTCAACTTTCTGTTAACATGCTTGGATACAGCACTCTGTGAACAGCCAGCTTCTTTGGCAATGAATGTTTGTGGTTTACCCTCCTTGTGAAGGGTGTCAATGATTGTCTTCTGGACAACTGTCAGATCAGCAGTCTTCCCCATGATTGTGTAGCCTAGTGAACCAAACTGAGAGACCATTTTGAAGACTCAGGAAACCTTTGCAGGTGTTTTGAGTTGATTAACTGATTGGCATATCACCATATTCTAATTTGTTGAGAGTGAATTGGTGGGTTTTTGTAAAATGTGAGCAAAAATCATCACAATTAAAAGAATCAAAGACTTAAACTACTTCAGTCTATGTGTATTTAATTTATTTAATACACGAGTTTCACAATTTGAGTTGAATTACTGAAATAAATGAACTTTTCCACCACATTCTAGTTCATTGAGATGCACCTGTAATTACTTCAGATTAAAACAAAACGTTTAGTTGGATAAATGTATGTTTAAATCCTGAATGTAATTGTTAAAATAAAAAAGCTCAATTTTTATTAGGAAGATTTTTTATAAGCTCTTGATGTCTTGACCTCAGCCTCAGTCCATTCCTTGTGAAGTTCACCCAAATTCTTGAATCGATTTTTCTTGACAATCCTCATAAGGCTGCGGTTCTCTCGGTTGGTTGTGCATCTTTTTCTTCCACACTTTTTCCTTCCACTCAACTTTCTGTTAACATGCTTGGATATAGCATATATATACACACACTATGTGCAGTACCAGTTAAAACTGTGCCGTTTTGCAAACACTTGCATATGCACTTCACTTCACTTAAAAAAAAAAAAAAAACATTTGGATATATTGAGGTTCATACAAACATATTGTTCTTACTGCCATTTTCAGGTGTTCACACTCTATTGGATGACCTCTTATCACCGAAATGTGTATTTCCGCTTTAACCCGATGCTGAGCTCAAATGTGACGCTGGATGAAAGCAGGCCTGAGGTGCTTCATCAGCTGCAGAAAGACACACAGCTCTACCTGGACCGGAACCGACCCAAACTGGAACGCCTGTGTGAAGTGCTGATGACAGAACGCTCAGCAATCTGGAAAACACGGGACTGGATCGGTGGGAAAGCGTGGGAGCTACAGCAGCGCTGGACTTGAGTGGACATTACACAGTGCTGCCAAGAATTCAGTTGAATGTATGCAATTATCTGGATGAGAACTATAATACAAGAGCATCATTAATCCATGAAGATATTCCTGTGGCTCAGTGGTAGAGCATTGCGTTAGCAGCACAATAGGTCATGGGTTCAATTTCCCATGGAACACATGTACTGATAAAAAAATGTATAGCCTGAATGCACTGTAAGTCGCTTTGGATAAAAGCATCTGCTAAATGCATAAATGTAAATGTAGATATGTCCTTACCGGTTGCACAAGATTGTGAAGGGCTGCGTTTTGAAAACTTAAAACCATGTTACCAAAGTTGCAAATCAAATACACAGTCATTTTAGACTTTGTTTAGACTTAAAAGTATTGAGCAAAAAAATTCATATGAATGTCAATATTTATAGATGGATGTATTTATTTCTTTATTTCTGTATTTATTCTGTATTCTTTATTTCTGTATCTTTCTGTTTAAATTTTTCAGATTTATCAAATGAAATAAAACTAAGAGCACTACTTCTATATAATCACTAGTTTATGTTTATATATATATATATATATATATATATATATACTTTAAATAAGTTCATACTATAGAAATAATGGGTAAACAGTGTAAATGCAGTGGTTTTGACTTTTAAATGTCATGGGATTGATTTTTGAAACAAACCAAAAATATATACTTGTAAATAAAGAGGACAGAAAATCATTACCATACACAGAGACAGATTATGGCAATGTGATCATTTCCTTTTAACAAACAATACGGTATATTGGTGTATACGGTATATATAATCATGGTGATTTCAGTGATGATTTCCATGCTTAAATGAACCAAACATAGTCATCGCTCATGTGACTAGCACTGACTGGGACATCAGTCAAGAGCACTGTTTGTTATTTTGGACAGTTGTGCAAATAAGTTCCTCTGAGAAGTTATTTTACTTCAACCTCTGCTTGAAACTGCAAACAACTGGTGATGTTTTGACAAACTGTCATTGCTTAAGAAACAAAACATGGACAAAGAGCTGAATAATGATGCTTTTGCAAATTGAAAACAGACACAGGATCCTCCATCTAAACTGAACACTGAAGCCACTGAAATATCAACTTGGGCAAGTTGCATAATATTACATATATGATTTATTTATTTATATTTTTTTATTTAAATATATTTAATACATTTATATTTATTAAATATTTTATATTTCATTTTGTATATATTCAAAGTTTTGTATCTAGCGTATATATCTGGAATTGCTATTCGAGTTCCACCATAGCTGGCTGTAAAGCAGTGTGATGTCACTGATGCTCAAACAATGTTTGTTTCATTATAATGTCATCCTCCTTTCTGACTTCAGCTGAGAGTTGTGAGTCAGCTGCTTCATCTGAATTACTCTTGTCATTGAAGACAGTGTCAATAACACAGACAAATATAAACCGAGTTATGAGCCTGTTAGTAATGAATATAAACATAAAGAATTGTACATGGGAAAAAATGACTAACTGTGAAATATCAATATCCTTCAACCGAGTTTGGCTCTTTATGACTTTGCTAATGTAAGCAAAGACTTTTAAATTGTATTAAAACCACTGATTATTAATCAGCATATGCAAATAAAATGTACTATCTTGCAGTTTATGGTTGTATACAGTTATGTTTATATTTAGATTCAACATCTCAGGGCAGGTTAACCAGCAGATGTTCTTTCAAACAAGCTGTAGTGCCACTTTAAGACTGAATTGATAAAACCCTCAGAGTTATTCTGTCTGAACAGAGCCAGCTTACTGTGTCCGTGTGGACAGAGGTTTCATTGTCCCGTCTCTGGAGGAAGCGGTTCATTCAGGCTTGTGTCCTGCGCTGTACAGTTTGGTGCATGGCACTGCAGCGCTGCTGATGTCATACACACCTCTGAGGATACTGAAGTGCTGAGGAACATGACCAGAATTAGATCATGCTTGTGTCTCTCTTCACTAAGTGAGCTGACTCAAGAACTTTTTTGTTCTTTCATCGTATTAGCTCATCTGTGATGAGACAGTGCTGGGATATTGTACTTTATGTGTCCCAGGACGCCTGAGCTGATGTGGGTTGGGAATGTGTTTCAGTGGTTGAGATCCTGTTTTCACCCACATCTTCTCTCCTGAGTCAAGCTCTGCCCTCTTGGACGTTGTTGTGACAAGGAGTTCATTCACTTCCTGTTTCTGCTTTTTGACCATGATAATTTATGTTAACTGAGTTTAAAGCTTTATAGAGTTAAAGTGGATATTTAAAGTACACAAAAGAGTACCAGTTTATTAAAGCTGATTTAAATCTCTTGTAGATGCAGTCATGAGTCGCATGACCGCATTTTAATTTTCACTGCAAAACAAACATTTCATTCATTATGAGTTAGCTTAGTTTTTCAGGACCAAACAATGAGACCCACACATTGATGTCATAATCAAGAAGAATGCAAAATATCTTTCAGCTGAGCTTGGCTATTTATGGTTTATGTAAATATAACAAGATAATTAATAAAAGGTCATATAATAAAATAAAGACTTGTATTCTTGAATCACTATTTGTACAATAAAACCTTTGCCACTAGTCTATAACTAACATAATATTTAGCTTTTTTCTTCCATAAGTATACAGAGAGAGAGAGAGAGAGAGAGAGAGAGAGAGAGAGAGATGGAGGGGGGGGCATCATTCATGCTTCATGGGTAAAGTGGGCAAATGGATGAAGACAATGAAGAGGGGGATGTTAGTTGGAGAGGTATACATTGCAGAAGACATCTGTTTGGATTTACATTGTTTTGGACCTATTTGAATGCAACAAAAACATCTGGTATTGGAATGACATTTTTTGAAAATGTGGCAATGACGACAGATTAATATTAGCATAATGAGGAAACAAACTGCAGGGCTGATATAAAAGGTAACAATCTCCAGCTGGTGTACTTGACAATGTGATATTTGTATTATATATTATTCTTTGTATAATATATGACATTTGTTTTTATTTTAGCACTGTGAAATCCTGGATTCTCCAGTTCAGTTGGTATTCTAGTTTATGATCTAATTATACACATAGGGTATTGTTTTTAGGAAACTTGTGAATTAGAATGCAGTAAGTCAATTAGCCTATGCTATTTACAAACACATGCATTATGTATTTGAAGAGTTTATTTTCAAAAACAGATAAATCGTGTTTTTATTATTATGTTATCATGTTTTTATTGTGTTAGCAAGCTGTATTTTATTTCATTTTTTATTTTTATTTTACATAATCAAAATAACCAAACTGTGGTTTGATGGATATTAATTGGAATGCACAATGAAAAATTATGATTTTTGAAAATTGTGAAAAACGTAGTTATCTGTTTTTGCAAATGAACTCTTCATTTGCATATGTATATCGTATTGAATTATTCATGCAGAGCAGTTGAATATTTTCCTGTTTTTGGTCTTTTATCTTGTCCGTTTATATTTTAAAATATTTATATTTTAATGTTTAAATTTCAGATTAATATAATCGCATATTAAACATGCACATATAAGGTACAGTTTGGCGGGTTTTGCATTTTTAAATGCAAAAATACATGCGTTTGTGCTTGCTCTGGATGTAACACTATCATGACGCAGTAGGATTACGCACAGAGTACGGAGGTGCGTAAATGCAAATAGCTCTGTTGTGGGCAGCGAATCACAGTTGCGGAAAGCGAAGAGGGCGGGGACTTAAAATAAAACAACCAGCGATTCATTTGCATATAGAATAGTTTGGTTTGTCTTACAAACTCTATAGCATCGAGCGTTTTCATGGGTTACCATTAACTTTTTGCAACTCAACAAAACAAAATAAAGTATTAATAATTATGAAAACAGATAAGTTCTGAATTAACAAACAAGGAGATTCAAGACAAGCATATGTTGGGCAATACTTGAATATTTTGTTATCTTAGTACTGGTGCTAGTATTTTCTCTGTTTTTAGGCCATAACAAGGCAGAAACTGTACACAGCAGAGATGAGTGCTCTGAAGTGTTGGAGTATTCCTGCCATACTTACTGTCCTACAGCAAACATGGATTTTAGCCATGGAAATTCCTCCTGAGGGTGAGGAACTGCTATTAGGAATTTGTCCACAGCTGGCATTGTGACCAAAGTTCATTGTTGATTATCTTACTGTGTCCTTTTAATTAATTTAACATTATATTTTTATGTGTATTGTATAACCCCACAGTCAGGCAGCCTCCAATGATCTTTAAAGAGAGTCCTCAAGACTACATAGTAGATCCAGTTGACCCTATCAAAGTGGAGTGTGAAGCAACAGGGAATCCACCTCCAGTGTGAGTATCCAACAAGCTCCTTTTAGTGTCCACACATTGTAATGTATAATATGTATAATACATGTCAATTATTTTATTGGACTAACTTGATTACGTGCCTTCTCTATAACCTTTTTTTTGGCATTTGCTTCCCTATGATTTGCCTTTGTTTGGTTGTGTAAAAAGTGCTAAAATATTGATTGATCGCAATGTAAAATGTATGCATTGACTGATAAATGACACTTATTGCACATAGCTTTACATGGACACGTAATGGAGTGTACCTGAATGTGGCTCGAGATCCTCAGGTCAGCATGAGGTGGCGTTCTGGCACATTAGAGATTTTCTTCTGGGGTCGTCCTGATGACTATGAGGGTGTATATCAGTGCACGGCGACTAATGAGTTTGGCTCTGCTCTGTCCAGTTACATCAATCTGCGTGTCTCCAGTAAGCCCATACACAGCATGCAATTGTTAATACACAGCAATAGAATTTGGAAAGTGTTTTTTTTTAACGTGTCCCTTCTGTGATCAGAGGCCCGTACATGGTTGAAGGAGTATCTGGAGCCAGTCTCAGTGGTGGTGGGACTTCCTCTCATCCTTCCCTGCAATCCTCCTGTAGGTCCTCCTAAACCTGACACTTACTGGCTGAACAGCAGTAAGTCTCCGACTCAGATGTTTCTGATATGAAAGATAAAATGATCTAAAGTAGCTTTGAGTCAGTGCTACGTTGTACTAGGATGTACACTACCACTTAAAAGTTTGGGGTCAATAGTATTTTAAAGAAGTTAAAGTTATTTTACAAAAGATTTCTATCTCACACAAATGCTGTTCTTTTTAACTGTCTTTTCATCAAAGAATTATACAAAAATGTAAAAACATTTCCCCTACTTAATTACTAAGCATCGCAACTGTTTTCAGAGATTATTGAAGGAAAACGGAAATAATTATATATTTTAAAAAATCATACCGAGCCTACACTTTTAAATGGTATTGTATCTGTATAACAAGTCTTCTATTTGACAGTTATGTTTGTTGAACCTTAAATAAGCCTTCAAATATACTGGCTTTAGCTTGTATCCAATTTCATCTTCATTCCATAGCCATGGCACCAATCCGTCAGCACCGTCGAGTATCAAAGTCAGAGAATGGAGATCTGTACTTCTCCAGTATCGTAGCAGAAGACGCGCTTACAAACTATGTCTGTGTCGCGCGCTTCCCCTTCACAAACACCATCCAGCAGAAACCGCCCCTCATTCTGCAGGTGCTTACAGGTCTGTGTGATGAATTATTTTCATTCTGCTTTGGGATTAAACTTTAAGCAAATCTGGTTTAATAATCTCCCGTGCCTATGTCTGTGTGTGTTCAGTTTGAGGAAGAGCCATGATTAAAACCATCTAACAGTCTAACGCCATGGTGAGTCAGCACTCTTTCTAATGCTTCTTTATTGTTAAACACTCAACACACTGATCCACTAACTAGTCACTTCTGCTTTGGCCAGGTTTGTAAAAGGTTTGAAGTTCTCTATCACATTCGTGTTATTTTATATCTATGTAGCTCGCATGGCAGCCCATACGGCACCCAAGTTTCTGAAACCCAAGGGAACCGTCAGCACAACCATTGCGATGCTGGGGGAAGAGCTTATTTTGGAGTGTTTTGCTGCTGGAGTGTGAGTTTTAAAATCATTTCGATGACATATCTGTTTTCTGAGACCACTTGAAGGCAGTTGATTATTTGATTAGCTTGTTTTGAAACCTGCTTTTAACCATTAGTAACTCTGATTCTATCTTTTTTCTTGTAGTCCAACTCCCTTCATCAAATGGACTAAAGATTGGGAGGAGATGTCCATGACCGGAAAGAAGTTGGAAAACTTTAATAAGACACTTAGAATAAAGAACGTCTCTATGGATGATGGAGGAGACTACATCTGCACCGCTTCAAACAGGATGGGCAGCCTGGACCACGTCATCACTGTCAGGGTCAAATGTAGAAGACTTCATTACTTTATTACTATTGTTCATGACTGTCACTATGTGGATTCACACAAAAAATTAATTATGTCATTATTTGTTCATTCTTTTCTGTAGAGCACAAATACAGTATTTGATGAAAGTTTACACTGTTATTTTCCATACAATTCCAGTTAATGCTTCATAGTGACAAGACCACATCTGTCACGGAACAAAAGCACATTATAAAAGCACCATAATGACATTCCAAACAACTATATATTTTACGTATACGTTGTGTGGGGAACAGACCAACATTTTTGTCTTTATTCACTAAAATCATAGAATTTAAAAATCTAATTTTACACCACATCAGCTTTGACATTTAAACGATCATCTAACATAATTTACATTACACCTAGTTCCATATTCATAGTACTGTTGAGGCCTGTATAATTTTTTATGTTTTTAAAGGAGGTCTAATGCTTAGTAAGGCTGCATTTGTTTGACCAGAATATTGTGAAATATTATAGCAATTTGAAATAACTTTATATTTGGGTATATCTGAAGTTTTTAACTTTATTCTTGTGATTGTAAAGCTGAATTTTCAGGAGTCATTACTCCAGTCTTCAATGTCACACGATCCTTCAGAAATCATTATACTATGCTGATTTGGTGCTCAAAAACACAGATCTATACTGAAACATTAGCATTATGAATCAATATGAAGATGAATAAATAATGAGTAAATTGTATTTTAAGTATTACTTAATGAATGACAAAATCAAGATCGGCATCTATTCTCAATTCTCTTTCCATCTGCAGCGGTTCCATTCTGGGTGGAGAAGCCTGAGAGTCTGGTTTTGTCTCGTGATGACAGTGGTAGTATAGAGTGTAGAGCTGATGGAATTCCCCGACCCCAGATACAGTGGCTGGTTAATGGAGAGCCAATCAGTGGTGAGAAAAAACAGCTTCATTTACAACCAGGTGCTCTGCTAAGCTTTTTAATGCTCATTTTTTTCTGTGTTCACTTTAGATGCTCCTAAGAGTCCAGGCAGACAGGTTTCAGGAGACACTTTGACGTTCAGGGCTGTGGTTCCAGACAGCGCTGCTGTGTTCCAGTGCAATGCTTCAAACCAGTATGGCTATATCATGGCAAACGCTTTCTTGGCTGTAATGGGTAAGAGCTAGAAGAGGCTTGTATTGTAGAATTTACATGCACCATAAGGTTTAATGAGTAATTGCAACTTTACTATGTTGTCGGCAGATATGAGACCTCGCCTGTTAGGTCCCAGAGATGAACTCATTAAAACAACTGAAGGCAATCATACTCATTTAGACTGCCCATATTTTGGGTCTCCGAAACCTGATCTGCGTTGGTAAATATATTGTCTTACTATCATTTTAAATAGCCACAAATATGATGTGATGGTGTGAATAAACAAAACAAGGAGTAAGTGCATAAAAAATGTCAAAGGTGTACATAACAAAGTTTCCAATCAACGTGTGTATAGGTCAAAAGGAGGACTAGGTACCTTAGAGGGAAGTCGTCATGGGATTCTTCCAAATGGTACATTGGAAATCAGAAATACAAAGCTACAAGATCAGGGAAGCTATGTGTGTGCTGCAAGCAACGTCATTGGACGAGATGAGAAGGAGGTCCAACTAGAAGTCAAAGGTCAGTCTCTTGATAAGTTTCTTCGTTGAAATTCCTACTTAACATACCTATATTTAATTTGCACCTGTGTCCATTTAAAACGTTAAAAAAGTAGCCAAGAAGAAAAACACAAACGTTTGATAGATTCTTGATTCTCCATTTTACTTGTAAATGTTTAATGTGTCATCATAACCCAAGTTGACCTGATTGTTTTAAGAGTAAATGCATTTTTGTTTTATAGAGCCCATTAAAATCATCCGTGCCCCACATAATACTGTAGTCATAAGAGGAAGTCTGGCTCGCTTTGATTGTAAGATTAAATTTGACCCTTCTCTGGATGTCACCGTCACTTGGCTTAAGGACAAGAAGTTCTTGATCTTAGGAAGGAGGTAAACACAACAGATTGTTACATCTGGCCACAAGCGCAAGTGTCATTAATTATCCTAGTAGTTCACTGCAGTAAAAGATACTGTATTTGACTGCTTTGTGTCTTACAGGATGACCAAGGATGAGGATTCTCTGAGCATTGCTGATGTGTACAGAAGAGATGAAGGCGTCTACACCTGCAGGGTTAAAAGTGAACTGGAGGAGGTCACTGCCTCAGCCAAACTCACTGTGATGGGTAACAGCACCTATACAGTCTCTATACATGTATACAGTATAAACATGAGCATTATTCATGTATACTTTTACTTTTAGATCGTCCAGACCCGCCCAGTGACCTAGAGATATCAGACCCATCAGAGAGGAGTGTTAGACTCACCTGGGTACCAGGACTGAGCAACCACAGTCCTACTAAAGGTACACAAATACACACATCCACACAAACGTAGATGCAAACAACATTTTTAAACAATCTAGCCTCACAATGACATAATTCTGAATGAATTCTCTTTTAGAGTACCTGGTTCAATATACCGAAGATCTCCTTGCAGACTATTGGCTGCTGCCAAGCGGCTGGAAGAACCTGTCCAGCTACCCAGGGAACCTAAACTCTGTCATTTTACAGCTGACACCATTTGTAGAGTACAGATTCCGGGTCATCGCTGTAAACGGTATAGGTCCCAGTAAACCCAGCTGGGCATCTGAATACTACCATACAGGAGGAGCTGGTAGGTCCTTATTCTATTCTATTCTATTATATTATATTCTCATTCAAAATTTGGGGTAGATAAGATTTATTTTTTGTCAAGCATAACTAAAGACAAGGTCCATTCAGACCAAGGACGACAACTATACTGATAACAATAAAGATATAGTTAATATTTTTTATAAAAACGTTAACAGCCAATCAGAATGCACCTGATTTTAAAGAGCTTGGACATTTAAAGAGACAGACAACAAAACTGCAGCATATGCTTATAATAAACAAAATGTTATCCTACATTGGCATGGACACTTGTCAATGTAGTTATTGTTCTTGGTGTGAACAGGCCATTATTGTGAAATATTTGTACATTTTAGAATAGTTTTCTTTGTTTTATATAATGCAAAATGCAATTTATTCCTGTGAGGCAAAGCTGAATTTTCTGCATCATTACTCCAGTCTTTAGTGTCATCTAATTATTTAAAAATAATTATAATATACAAATTTGCTGCTTAAGAAATATTTTTTATCAATGTAGATTTTTTTTAAGTTTTGCTGCTTAATATTTTAGTGTAAACCATGATAAATGTTTTCAATATACTTTGATAAATAAAACATTAAAAAGAAAAGCATTTATTTAAAATATAAATCTTTTGTAACATTATAAATGTTTTTATTGCTCATGTCATGCTGTATTTTTCTTCAATTCTACTTGCATTTCACTACTGATTATACTCTGTATGATTGTGTATGTGACGAATAATAAAGAACCTATTGTAACATTTGATACATTTAATGCATTTTTGCTGAATAACTGCATGAGTTTCTTTTAAACTTTGAATGGAATATTATATTATTTTACATTTAGTCATTTAGCTGACGCTTTTATCCAAAGAGACTTTGAGGACAATGGAAGCAATCAAAATCAACAAAAGATTTTCTTTTTATTATATTATATTATATATATTGAGTTAAGTTTTGTGTCTTTAGTGCCTGATGCCATCCCAAGAAACATCCAAGGAATGGGAAGTGGAGTGTTTTTAAATAACATGGAGATCAGCTGGGAGGTGATGTACTGTTGATTGATGGATGTCAGTTATTGTGATGTAATCTCATGCATATGATTTATATTAACTATGTTTTTGTTGTGTCTAAAGCCACTGGAGTACAGAGAATGGAATGGGCCGAAACTGGGCTACATGGTTTGGTGGAGACGAAGGGATTCAAGGGAGGAGTGGAAGAACTACACAACATACTGGTGGTGTAGCTACATCATCTATGATACTGACACCTTCACACCATATGAGATTAAAGTTCAGGCCGTCAACTTCTTCGGCTACGGCCCAGAATCCCCTGTTGTGATTGGCTACTCTGGGGAGGACCGTAAGTTCACATCAATTTTATTAACCCTGAAGTTCTGTACATACATTAGAAAAAGAGATGTGAGTCAGTGTTTGACTTATATTGGGTTCTCTAACAGGTCCTGTTGCCGCTCCATCTGACCTGGGAGTGTCAGACATCGAGAGCTCAACGCTGACAGTCCATTGGGAGCCAGTGTCACGAGCTGACATCATGGGTGAAATAAAGGAGTACAAAGTATGGCTTAGATGCACAGGTCAGCTCATTTGCATGCAGTAAATAATATGGGCTGCTGATGGAGCTGTGGTTGGTTTCTCAGGTTTATTACTGGAGAGAGAGCAGTCGCCTGCCCTGGCACACTGCGATCAGGAGGATTAAGACCAAGAGTTTTAAAGCTAATGGACCTCGTCTGTCTGGGACCCTGACCGGTCTTGTCCCGTATAGTAACTACAGGATGTATATCGTAGTGGCCAATAATCGCTATGAGGGTCCACCCAGCAACACCATTGAGTTTCAGACACCTGAAGGAGGTATTAAACTGTTCACTTAACATTATAACACATCAAACTAACTTAACTTCTTACATGCATATTCCTTTCCACTCTAGTGCCCTCAATTCCCAGATCGTTCAGAATCATGCACCGGCACTATGACACCATTTACCTGGACTGGGAAGAACCTGCAGAACCCAATGGCATTCTGACCGGATACATTCTCAAATATCAGACATGTAAGTGCACATCACTTCTCATGACTTGTTTAAAAGCATTAGAGGCACAAATTCTGTTACATTTTTTGTTTGTTTTTGTTGTCTGATACCCACATTTTGTATGTTTTTGAAAGAAATCGATGAAGCTCAGCATGTCTGAATTTATTTGATCAAAAATACAGTCAAACAGTAATACTGTGAAGTCTTATTATACTTTAAAATAACAGATTTTTATTTTAATGTATTTTAAAAAGTTATTTTTTCCTGTGATGGCAAAGCTGAATTTGTAGCATCATTACTCCAGTCTTCAGTGTCACATCACCCTTCAGAAATCATTATAATATGCTGATTTGATGCTCAAAAAACATTTCTTATTATTATCAATGTTGAAAACAGTTGTGCTGCTCAATATATTTAATATATAAATTGTTTTACAATCTTTTTTTATTAATAATTTTGTAGCTTTATAAATGTCTTTATTGCTCATTAATTTAATACATTCTTGCTAAATACAATTTTAGAATTTATAAAAAAAAATACTGACTATAAACTTTTGAATGGTAGTATATGTGTAAATTATATCAAATATTCTCATTATTTTTACTGTCTCTTGAACTAATGTTTAGTCAGTGTGGTAAAAAACATTCATCAATAACTGATTTTCATGATAAAAAATGCACACAAACCTTGCATTTCTTTCCCCCCAAATACCATTACTTAAAATTATGACATTATTCATAGTTTTTCTGCAGCATTTTATTTTGTAATCATTAACATTTTGTTGTTAGTTTATTACTAGAAAGGGACTAAATGACCACACAAATCAGGGTTCTTAATGGTAGCCTTACATGACTGTGATCATCATTTCTCTGTAGTGAACGTCACTCTGAGCGTCAGAATCCAGGTTGAATACATTCCTCCGAACATCACCTACTTCTCCCTGCGGCGATTTGACCGTTACACCCGATACAAATTCTCTCTGGCAGCACAAACCGAGGTTGGAGTCGGGGAAGCGTTCACAGAGGAATCACCCAGTTTTACAACTGAGGGTAAGGAGTCTTTGTTTACATTCACATGGTCATTGTTCTCTAAATATGATTCCTAACATGTGTGCATGAACAGAACATACCCGGGATCAAGTGGACATTGTGACGCAGGGTTGGTTCATTGGCTTAATGTGTGCAGTCGCTCTCCTCGTTCTTATCATGCTCATAGTCTTTTTCATCAAGAGGAGCAGAGGAGGAAAGTACCCAGGTGTGATACAAATTTCTTGAGACAAGTAACTTGTAATTATTATGCTTTATATATAATATATGTGGCAAACATTTTTTTGTTTGTTTGTTTTTTATAAGTGCGGGACAAGAGGGACTTTGCACTGGAGCCATTGGATGATAGAGAGAATGGAACGTTTGATTACAGGTGACTTTGTTTGATTTGAAAAGTTTCTTAAGTTAATTTACTACTGACACTTTTTATTTTCAGTGATGCACTTACATAAAAACATCATGTGAGGATGAAAAATGAATCAATCATTTACATAACATAATTACATTAGCAGAGGTTGATCTGGAGTATTACTGTATACCACAATAATTGTTCCTTTTTCATCACTCCATCCATCACACGTCTCACTTTGTTTATTCCTCCTTTCTTTTTGTTTTATGTCTTTTGCGATTGGACCACTGAAGGTCTCTTGAGAGGTATGATATTTTTAAAACAATTTTACACTACTGTTCAATGGCTTGGGAAATTAATACTTTTAATGAGCAGATGCATAAAATTGTTCAAAAGTAAGAATATTTGTAATAATAATTTGAAAAAGAGTTTAATTTCAAATAATTGCTGTTCTTTTGAACTTTCTGCTCATCAAAGAATGGATCACAGATTCCACACAAATATTATACAGTAAACATTGATAAATGTGGACTTGAATGTTTCTTGAGCAGCAAACCAGCATATTAGAAATATTTCTGAAGGATCACGTGACACTGAAGACTGGAGTAATGATGCTGAAAATTCAGCTTTACCAACCATAGGAATATATATATATTTTTGATATATTCAAATAGAAAGCAATTATTTAGAATTGTAAATATATTACAATATTATTGTTTTAAAATGCAGCATTGGTTAGCATAAAAAACTTTCAAAAGTTCACTGACCTCAACTTTGAATAGTAGTGTATTTTTTATTGATTGCCCTTGTCACATTTTATGTTTTGTATGTAATGTTTATTGTTAATGCTTCACATTATAGTAATTGAGACTTTTTGGCTTCTATATTAGGATAACACGAGCGTCCACAATGCTCTATACCAGACGGTATGTATCTCTTTAAGCTTTGTTATGTGCGTTCTTTGCAATATTGAGGATCTTCTTCCCTGTGAAATTAGTCTCAAATGAATAATTTCCCCTCAGTGAGGAAGAAAGTCGACAGGGACGCAGTCAAGGTGCGATCGAGCACATTGACAGGAGAACGAACAGTGACGACAGCCTCATGGAGTACGGTGAGAGTGAAGAGATCGAGTTTAACGAGGATGGCTCCTTCATCGGCGAGTACACAGGCGTCAGTAAGAGGAACATGGACAGGAGCCCGTGCCATGACAGCTCGGAGCCCACGTCTCCGGTGGCCATCTACTCTTTTGCTTAGAGCTCATGGTGGAATGCCCACAGTGTCCCGCTGAACCAACTTTACACAGACCTCAAAACACACAAAACAAGATTATGATCCTTTAATCTGTTGGACAGTCTGTGAATGAGTAGTGTAGAGGTGTGATTTAAAGGTAAACCGGTGTTTCTGGTGATTTACAGTAAAAGTACCAATCAGTGTTTTTCAAATCCACAAATCATGCGAGAGGAAGCCAAGCAAAGATGCCTTGATGTGTTTATCATGTTGATAAGAAGACTGAAAAGAAACGGCTGATGGAAGCTTGAATCGCTGAACAAACTCATGTTCGTTTTATAAAATAACATTCAGCATCATTTCACACAGATTTACTTACACAGACATAGAGATGTTGAGCATCACGAACACCACAGTGCTTTGTTGTTTAGCCAGTGTTTAATCTCACTGATAGTTGCTACTAATTCATATGTATTTTATTTTTCAATAGCATCATTTTTACTTGTATTTTGTGTGTACTGTACTGTACTGTACTGTAGGTCACATTAATGACTACAAACCATTTACTCACACGGAATACATTCTAACCCATCGCTGCTTATTATAGTATGATGTACATGATGTAATATCAATTTTCTGAATCTGTTAAGAGTACTATCATAAGTGTAATGCTTCAGTTATTAAAATGCATCAAGATAATTCATGTCTTTGTCAGCTGAATTAAAGATCATAACAGTTCACAGTGACCAGGGTCTATCAAGCTCCAAAAAGAGCAAAAACACAATATAAAAGCACCATAGAAACGTTTTTTTGTGAATCATTCACTGTATCTTCCAACTCTTCTAAAGTCATATTATATATTTGTGTGAGGAACAGATCAAAATATATAATCGTGCCTTCCTCCAAAGCTAACGCCTGTCAGACTCCCACATACGGGTCTTGAACTACATGAGAGTAAGTAAACAATAACAGTGTTTTGTATTTGTGTGAACTGTTACTTTAGGCCGGGGGGCCATTATGAGTCTGATATGCCAATATTCTCCATTAGAGGGCAGAATGAACTGATCATATCCTAGCGCAAACATGGACACGCTTACACACCTGCCCTGTATTCAAACATTAAGAAAGAACAGTCTCTGTAAGTTATTTCGTTTTATTTATCACGGAACAGAAAAAAAACATTAAATAAATCGCTGAACTTGTACATTCACATACTTATTAGCCCTGGTATTGTTAATAAGTATGTAAATGTACACGTTCAGCGATTTATTTCATGTCTGAGTCACATTTCCTGTGCTAAACAAAGAACATTGTTTGATCTGCATGTGATAGTGTTACTTAACATATAATGCAGCATTCTGTGCAGTCATAGAAGGAACTTAACCAATCAGGGAAGTGAAATATTACCACACTTTGTTTAATGACTGTTTACTAGCCTACTTGATTGTTTTGTAAGAGATTACTTGATATGCTTAGACTTGTTCCTTTTTTTCCTATGTGAAAATGTAGTTATTAAATGACTAAAACCATCTTTAAAATCTATTGCTCAGTGCATCATTTGACACTGGGAGACCAACAAGTCCAACTGAGTTAAAGAGACACTACATTTAAGGTTACCATTTTAATGTTTAGCATTGTTATTTGGAGTCATTTGAAGGTTTCAACTCCTGTGCAAATGAAAGTGGCGGATGTGACCATCCACCCTGTCAGTTTTTAACCATAAAGATAAACATAATCATGCAGAACAAGAGTTAAAGACTAACCTGACATTATCTTTGACATTTACTTTGTTCGTTGTTCTCATATCAGAGGCCTGTAAAACACCGGGTTGTGACCCTGCTCAACAATACAACAATATGCACAGGGTACCTTGTACATTTGTTTTGGTAGTGCATGCCAACATCTGTTTTATCAGTTACTAATGAGAGCTTATTGTAAGGACCAACAAGTGGTGTGCCAACAGGATCACATGCAACACTAATAACTCATATTGCACAAGAAACAAGTCCGATTAAGCAGAGGACTTGTTTCTCGTGTTCTTGTGTTGATGGCCGGTGAGGTGACGAGGTCTTAGCAGAGGATCTGTCGAAATGCAGGTTTCAAAGGTTGCTATCAAATAGCACACCTAGGGTTCCTAACTGATGACAAAGAACTAACAGAGCAACCTTCAAGAGTTAAACAGTGTTCTAGTTTTACATGCTGAGGTTTTTGGTCCTATAACTAACAGTTTTTTTCAGAACTTAGCAGTAGTAAATTACTTGTCATCCAGTTATTTATATCAAATAGGCCTATGTATTCTGTTAGTTTTGGGAGTTGGTATGTTTTGTCTGGCCATGAAGAAATATAGAGCTGAGTATCATCCCCATAACAGAGAAAGTGATGTGAACGTTTATTACTGACTATTAAAATGAGCTTGTAACATACAAATAGAATGATCCTTGAAACATGACGAGCAGGTGACCAGACAGGATGTGCACTGAAATGCAACGTAATGTTACTAACTGACTCAAAGATGTGTAATAGGAATTAATGGTGTATTATATTGCTTCCTGAAAGTTGTTTCATAGAGAACAAAGCTCTCTTTCTTTTCTTAATTTCCCCGCTCGCCTCCTACTCTAGATTTCTAATAAACCTGGTGTTGTACACTATGCATATTGTTGTCTCTATATGACAGTTTGTTTATGTTCCTCTAGTTGCTTTGATAAATGTAAATAAATCTAAGGATATTTTAGTCTTTTTTGATTAACGTGCATTCTTTGCAGTAGATGTAGTTTTGGCAGTTGAACTGTGTTTTGAGAGGAAAGGACTATTAGACATTTGATTCACTGAACTGCATTACTGAAGTTTAAACAATGGAACAAACACTCCTACAATCACAATGTTCAGAACCTTAAGACTGTTATGGTGCAATGATCCACCTCCTAAAAGTTTTACTATGTGATAACATGCAGGGCAGATGACAGGGAACAGCTATTTTAGGGAAATTAAGATGTTTCTTCTTTTTGGTTAATCATTGGTATTATGCAAGGAGTTCTCTGTGTTGGGGGTTATATAAACAGTAACTTCTGTCTTTCATACCGCAGTAGCAGTTTCTTGACTGATAAATCGCATTATGATGGCCAAATTCATTTTTCTAGCTGGTAAGTGATTGTTGATCTTACAGAATGAATGTTTAAGTTGATCTTACAGAATGAGCTTGATGGCCTTGGAGTGTTTTATATGATAACATTTATTTTTATCTTGTTTCAGGCTTTTCCCTGGCATTGTGTCGCTTTGGTAATTTTCTTTTGATTTGTTGTTTCATTTCTAAATACTATATTCAATAATCCCTATATACTACTTCTAATAATAATTTATCAATTCTAATCACTGTTCTTATGTAGGGTCATGGAAATAATAGCTATAATAATAATTGCTTTTAATATTATTTCTAATATATATTGTAATTATTAATTGTATATTTTCAGGATGGGCCTCTCAACTGGCATGCTACTTCACAAACTGGGCTCAGTACAGACCTGGCGTTGGCAAGTACTTGCCAGAAAATGTGGATCCACATCTGTGCACTCATTTAATTTATGCTTTTTCCATAATTAGTAAGACCAATGAGTTGACCACTTTTGAATGGAATGATGAAACTCTCTACAAATCTTTCAATGGACTAAAGGAAAAGTATGTGCTATCTGATGTTTTCTTTGTGACTGTATTTAATCGAATAGAATGCATTTATGTAGTTTTGAACAGTGATAATTTGTCAAACATTACAGTGACTAATGATACAAATACTTGACTTGACAGAAATCCCGGCTTGAAAACACTCTTAGCTGTCGGAGGATGGAACTTTGGCACAGAACAGTAAGAATCCTGCTCAAAACACTGCATTTTGAAGGATGTGTGTTAAACATAACTGTTTATTTCATCTTCATGGAACTTCTCGTCAGGTTTAGTATTGTGGTGTCCACATCAGCAAACAGGCAGACGTTTATTCAGTCCTCCATCAGATTTCTGAGGAAACATGGCTTTGATGGTCTGGATCTGGACTGGGAGTATCCGGGTTCCCGTGGAAGTCCTCCAGAAGACAAGCAAAGGTTCACTCTGCTCTGTAAGGTACTGCAGTATTTACCGATTTTTACACATTACAGTAGTTTTTAAAATGTAATATGCTGTTTACATGATGAGACGATAACATGGTTTAATGCTTAAATTAAAAACAATAAAGATAATTGGAGAAAGAATGAGTATGCATGTACACAAGTCGACCGGTGAAAATGCTTTTTTGTAAGTATTTGAACTCCAAAAGTTATAAGAACACCACAAGTTTGTTTTAAACCACAAGGGGCTGAGCGTCTTGAGATTCAGTGAAAGAAAAACATCTGACCATCTGTAAAAGGAGTCATGATCAATGCCACACATTTTATAAATTGATAAGTGACCTAGAAATAGTGCAAAATATGAAATACGTTTTATTCAAATGTAACATTTCTCAAAGTCCAGAAACTCTTTTATATTAGATTTTCAATCCCAGATTCAAATTGTTTTTAAAATTTCCATTGCAATTAACTTTGACTGTAACAGGAGCTCTTGGAAGCTTTCAAGGCGGAGAGTGCTGCCACTGGACGCCCCAGACTCATGCTCACTGCTGCAGTGGCTGCTGGGAAGGGAACTATCGATGCTGGTTATGAAATTACAGAAATCGCCAAGTATGTCTTCTGAAGAGTTTTTAAATCAATGAATATGTAGTCTGGCCAATACCCACAGTCGGCTTCATTCTTTGCTTGAATGTCTGGAGTCTGAACTGATGACTCTGAACATGTGTAATGCAGGTATTTGGACTTCATTAATGTGATGACCTATGACTTCCATGGCTCATGGGAAAGTGTCACCGGGCACAACAGTCCTCTGTACCGTGGCTCTGGATACAAAGGAGACAACATCTACTACAATACTGTAAGATGCCCTTCTGTCCTACTGTATTAACTTCATGTATATCATATAAATGATACTGAGAGTCATTGCAAATAACAAGAAGCTGGAAACATGCTACAGGAAAGAAGTGATTTGTCATGACAATGCAGGATTTTGCAATGAAATACTGGAGAGATCAGGGTGCTCCTGTGGAGAAGCTGAGGATGGGCTTTGCAACATATGGAAGAACATTTCGCCTGTCATCTGCAGCCAGTGGAGCTGGAGCTCCAGCTAATGGTCCTGGATCAGCTGGAACATACACCAGAGAGGCCGGATTCTGGTCCTATTATGAGGTCTTACCTTAAACCTGAACACATGCACTTAAATAACCGCATCAGAAGAGTTATGAACCCATATTCTCCCATCAGGTCTGCCCTTTCCTTCACGGAACCACCGTGCAATGGATTGATGATCAGAAAGTTCCTTATGCAACTAAAGGACATGAATGGGTGGGATTCGACAACAAGGAAAGCTTTGAGACTAAGGTAAATATGTCACAAAGGTTTGGAAAATAGAGAAACTGTAATGCAGCTCTCATGCTCAAAATAACTAGATCTGGTCTGCTTCAGGTGAACTACCTAAAGGAGAACAGGTTTGGAGGAGCTTTCGTCTGGGCTCTGGATCTTGATGACTTTACAGGACAGTTCTGTGAGCAGGGCAAAAACCCTCTCATTGGACATCTCAGTACACTTCTTAATATAGGTACATCTCATATCTTAATCAAGGCCATTTTTCTCACAGAAGAAGAAAAAGCATGCTTTGGTAAATCATAATTATGACAAGTCTATAAAAAACTACTTTAGAATTATGAGAAGAATTTGAAATGAGGTACTAAGTTGAGACCAAGTAGAAATTTATATTCACAATTATGATCTCGTAAAGACTTGGTATTCCATAATTTCAACTGCTTATCTCATTATTATTATAACTTTGTATCATTTGTCCTATTATATCATAATTATAATGCTTATGCCATAATTATGGTTTACCAATGCATGATTATTTCTTATGATGCAAAAATGAGCTTCCATACAAATCTGATAAATCATTATAATTATTAGTGTGCTTGCCTTAAGTACTTTTTTAGATTATAAAAGTCTCAGTTTATTTTGCGACAATGACTGACTGTACAATAGTGAGTATTGCACAGCTATCTCCTTAAATCAATAGGTGTAAAATATTTGACTTGAAATTTGTTCATAATGGTTCATTACCTCTACATTATATTAAAGCTTCTTCTTCTAAAAAAAAATGTATTCCAGAAAGTTGTATAATAAGCTAGATAATAATAAATGAAATGACTGGAAAACTAATAAAATATAATTCATCTTTCCTCCAGATTTCCTGCCTGTCTCTCCAAATGCAACACATGAGCCTGTTAAGACCACAACAACAGCATCCACTGCTGTATCTCATGCCACAAGACCTCATGTTGTCCCGACAGTTCCCTCAGAGTTCTGTGGACGCAAACCAGACGGGTTATACGTAAACCCAGATGACCCGACGACCTACATTCAGTGTTCTAATGGCAGGACCTTTGTAATGCCATGCTCTAAAGGGACTGTCTTCAATCCTGACTGCTTGTGCTGTGACTGGCCTAAGAATTAATCTGTTCCTCTTCTGCAAAGAAAATGTGGAAATTTGCCTGTAGTTTTTTACTGTTTGGGGCAAGTAGTGGCAACAACAAAACTTCACTGAAGTATAGTGTTCATTTCTTCAAATTTAACAGACACCCAATGATTTAATACTTTCTTAAAATGATATTCTACATTTTGTTGTCTTAGACTGCGCTCTGTTCTTCTCTAGTTTGTATGAATAAAACTAACCTGACTAAGCATTTATTTTATTTTATTTATTTACATTTAAAGTGGTACTGCATTGGTAACCTTGTGAAATTTCTAAACATTTTAGATCATTTAATAGATAACTTTTCAATGTTTGAGCACTTGTTAGAAAATAAGCACACCATCTATGTATCTATTAAAACTATTTATTAACTTAAACTTGATTTCAAAATGATTAATGCAAAACATTTACAGTAATTATCAATCTTAGCACAGTCCATTTCAGTGCAAAAATTACTAAGGATTCAAAGTAGCATTTAAACCACCAATAACAATAGCTCTGTGTACTTTTACTCGTTTATAAATTGCTCAATGACCTAGGACTTAAATACATTGCAGATATGCTCACTTAATATAAACCTAACATACCACTCAGATCAGTAGGATCGAGCCGGTTAGAAATACCAAGGGTTCACACAAAACAAGGGGAGTCCGCTTTTAGCTATTACACCGCCCGCAGCTGGATCCAGCTTCCAGAAGAGATCAGATGTGCTAAAACATTAGCCACATTTAAATCCAGACTCAAAACTCATCTGTTTGCTGTCCATTTGTTGAATGAGCACTTTGCTATGTCCGAACTGATTGCACTGTATTTTATATATACATTTTCTATTCTTAACTGTTTTAAATTCATTTTAAATCGATATTTATATCATTTTAAGTTTAAACAGAAGGCTAAAGCAAGTGCTGTGATGGTAAAGAGAATGTGGGCAAAGAAAGACAAGTGTGTTGGTTAATCAATTGAAAGTAGGACCTCTGAGTTCTATTGTTTGGTTTATGATGGTCAAAGTAGGAGGTGAAGTAGTGGAATAGTTCGGTGTTTTGGAAGGTTTTTTAACTTCGTGCGGAAGAGTTTGAACAAATCTTGAGTTTTTAAATTCCTTGTTTTTATTTTTGCGATTAGTTTAATACCTTGTTTTATTTTTTTATGACTATTTAACTTTTATGTAAAGCACTTTGAATTACCGCTGTGTATGAAATGTGCTCTATAAACTTGCCTTGCCTTGTGTTGATCTCCAGCATTGTGACACAAGTGATATGCAGAGGTAAGTGTTTATGGAGCCAGAAATAATCATTCATAATAAATTACTTCAGTTTAATGCTAATCTATTGAGCCATAATGCAAGCCTTGAAAATGTAACACAGCACTAACTTAAACCTTAATAAAATCTGAATCAATGAAAACACTGTAACGGTAAGATACAGCTAATAGAGCTCAGGCAGTTTAAGATGAATCTCTCAGAAAGTTAGTTCAAAACACCAAAGCAGCATATCTGACAATGTCAGGAATATTAACTGTGCATTTTGAAGCAGACTAAACCAGAGGTAACTAGTTCAATCATGTCCTCTGCACCTACTCACACTTTCAAACACAAGTGACACTCAAAATGATTGAACATTCTATTCATCCTGAAAATTATTTATCATCATAATGTCCACTTTGTCCGATTTATTCGCAGCTAGCTTGTTTTTGTTTTCCGTGTAGTTTTTGAAGAAGCTCAGTTGAAGTATAGTTGTGTTCAGCAATGCTTCAGGGTGTTTTTGATTATGGTCAGGATTGCTTTTGTTTACTTTGTCATTCAGCCAACACACTTACAGTAATTTGGCTAAAACCATTACTTAGATGTCAGGGTGATTATAGAGTTTAAATAGAAATACATACAATATGTACTCCCTGAGCTTTGTTTGTAAAACTTCAGTGTCTTGAGATCAGTGTAAGTAACATCCCACCATTTACAGCTCATGCTGGCTACTGTGAGGTGGCGGCAACTTCCTGATGTCATTATTCTGGATGAGCTGGAAGTAGAACAGTACAATCTCTTCATAGTTCTTAATGGAGATTCTCTCGTTCACACCGTGAAATCTAAAGGAGGAACATGAATGTTTAATAATAAAAACTGGTAACAATATTTCGATAGTCCACTTTAGAAATTCGACTAACAGTAAGTAATTTTGCAACTACATGTCAACTAGCAGTCATTAGAGTATTAGTAGACTAACACTTTATTTTGATGTATCCACAACACACAACATACTGACTAAGAGAAACTTTGCAAGTATATGTCAACTTATTCTACTAACAATAAACCTGCCCTAACAGTCAGAGAGTTAGTATACATTTAGTAGCAAATTAATGAGAATTAGTTGACATGTAGTTACAAAGTTACTTATAGTTAGTAGAATGTCTAAAGTGGACTATCAAAATAAAGTGTAACCTAAAAACTTTACATTTCTAGCTGAACAGTATTGCAACCCGAATTCCAGAAATGATCAGACATTTTTCAAATTTGAATAAAACGAAAACTAGAAGACTTTCAAATCACATGAGCCAATTTTTATTCACAACAGAATATAGATAATATAATACATTTTTAAATGGAGAAATGTTACACTTTTATCCACTAAATGAGTTCATTTCAAATTTGATGCCTGCTACAGGCCTCAAAAAAGTTAGCACGGGGGCAACAAAGGGCTGAAAAAGCAAGACATTTTGAAAAGATTCAGCTGGGAGAACATCTAGCAACTAATTAAGTAAATTGACACCATGTCTGTAACATGATTATCTATAAAATGGATTTCTTAGAGAGGCTGAGTCTCTCAGAAGTAAAGATGGGCAGAGGCTCTCCAATCTGTGAAAGAGTGCATAAAGATATTGTGGAATACTTTAAAAAAATGTTCCTCAACATCAAATTGCAAAGGCTTTGCAAATCTCATCTGCAGTGCATGAGAGAAGATTTAGAGAAACTGGAGACATCTCTGTGCATAAGGGACAAGGCCAAAGACCTTTGTTGGATGCCCGTGGTCTTCTGGACCTTAGACGACACTGCATCACTCATCAGCATGATTCTGTCATTGACATTACTAAATGGGCCCAGGAATACTTCCAGAAACCACTGTCGGTAAATCACAATCCGCTGTGACATATGCAAATGCCAAACTAAAGCTCTATCATGCAAAATTAAGTGTATTAAATGTGAACATGGTTCAGAATCGCCCGTGTCCTGTAGGCCAAGGCTCATTTAAAATGGACTGTAGGAAAAGTTGGAAAAGTGTTCTATGGTCAGACGAGTCCAAATTTGACATTCTTGTTGGAAAATCACAGACGCTGTGTCCTATGGGCTAAGGAGGAGGGAGACCTTCCAGCGTGTTATCAGAGTTCAGTTCAAAAGCCAGCATCTCTGATGGTATGGGGGTGCATAAGTTCATACGATATGGGCAGCTTGCATGTTTTGGAAGGCACTATGAATTCTGAAAGGTATATAAAGGTTTTAGAGCAACATATGCTCCCCTCCAGACAATGTCTATTTCAGGGAAGGCCTTGTGTGTTTCAGCAGGACAATGCAAAACCACATACTGCAGCTATTACAACAGCATGGCTTTGTAGTAGAAGAGCCTGGGTGCTGAATTGGCCTACCTGCAGTCTAGATCTTTCACCTATAGAGAACATTTGGCGCATCATTAAACGAAAAATAGGTCTAAGATGACCATGAACTCTTCAGCACCTGGAAACCTATATCAGGCAAGAATAAGGCCAAATTCCAACACCAAAACTCCAGAACCTCATAACCTTGATGCCCAGACATCTTCAAACTGTTTTGAAAAGAAGAGGAGATGCTACACCATGATTAAACATGCCCCCGTCCCAACTATTTTGAGACCTGTAGCAGGCATCAAATTTTAAATGAGCTAATTTTGTGCATAAAATTGTAACATTTCTCAGTTTAAACATTTGTTGTGTTATCTATGTTATATTGTGAATAAAATATTGGCTCATGTGAAAGTCTTTTAGTTTTCATTTTATTCAAATTTAAAAATATCAACATTTCAGGAATTCGGGTTGTACAAGGAGCCTGTGTCCTACCTCTGAGGGTCACCTGGTTTGAACCATGACGGAGCAAAGCGATATATATCTTGCGTGATATCCTTGTAGTGACGGCTGTCAGTGTTGCCAACACAGATACCTGTGAGAGGAAATCAGATCAGTTAGAAGAGGCTCTTCACAAGTCAATGATGTATGTAAGAGGCGCTTCAGCAGAAATGCATTTTTTTGCGTTACCAGGAGCCACCGTAAGCTGAGGAAACATGCTCTGCACTGTTTTCTTTATGATCTGGAAGCCAAACGCCTGCTCATCATAGGAGCTGATGGGCAGCGGGTCGAATCCATTGACCAGCTCTACCTTCACACGCTCATCTGATACAGTTGACTCGACCAACTCCAGAACCTAAAAGAAGACATTGGATCAAACACTATGAAATAGTTCAGACAGAAAGCCTTTGATTCTAACCACTGTAAATAGCATTTCATTTAAAGGGATAGCCCACCCAAAAATTAAAATTCTGTCATCATTTACTCACAACACATCTAGAGTTAATCAGTTTTTAAATGGGAGTGATTCATGAGAAACTGGTTGGTGTGAAGAGCAGAAGTTAATAGATGAGCTATAAGAGTTATAGTTTGGACTGAATGAGTCATTGCTGTGGCAAACGACATGATCTCTCACCTCCTGCAGTGTTTGGGCTGAGTGGATACGGAAATTGACAAAAGCTTCAGCATATGAGGGGAGTACGTTAGTCTGTCAGAAAAAGAGAAATAATCAGATCTATATACATGCTACTTTGTGAACTACAACAAAAAAGAGGGGCCCACCTTAACACCCGAGTTAAACATAGTGACGGCAGTTGTGGTCCTCACAAAAGCATTAGTGTCAGGTTTTCTCTCCAACACCCTGCATATGAAATAGATTTTTCTGGGTTTTACATGCTTGCATGTTGCAATGAATTAACTAATAATATACATAATAATAATAATATTACACACACACACATACAGTGTTTGTAAACACATAAGTATTGGAAGAGTGAAGACAAAATTGCTCTATTGGCTGTGGAGTCAAGACATTTGCAAATATGATGAAAAGATTAATATGAGACTAAACTACAGAATGTCACATTTTATTATTAGCCGTTTCAACACATGTTTTACCAAATAAAAAGAACAGCACTTTTAGGGTTCATCCCACTCATTGATGTGAGCATAAGTATTGGGACAGTTGAACATAAGGCAGATATAAAAGATTAAAAGCTATTATTTAGTTGCAGATCCCTTGCGCACAATCACAGCAGTGAGTCTGTGACCCATAGACATCACCAGACTCTTGGTCTCATCCTTTGAAATCAGGGCCGGCTCTAGGCATGGGCAGGGGTGGGCTAAGCCCACCCAAACATCTGTCTTGCCCACCCAATCAGAATGTAGGTAAAGACAGCGTGACTCATTTTTACGATTTGTGTATTGATTAAAAGCAATCTGAGGCGGGCTCTGTGTTGAGAAGTTCGAGTAAGGGCTGTAAAATGCCCCGACCAATCATAAAATAACACCAGTAAAATTGCAGTATTTTGATTGGCTGAAAGCAACAGCGGTTTACACTCACGAAGCGGGCGGCTTCGGTGACAGTCACGGAGAAGCAGGCGCTGACAGTCTCAAAGCGATAAAAGGCGTTAAAAAGTCATAGTATTTGCGTGTAAATGCAATGCATAGATTTTTGGTGCCTATAAAGAAGCCTAGTGGCTCCAGCAGCAGTGAACATGGTGTGGCTGCTGTTGCTTCACAAACTCCAACTTCCCCAGCTCCCGCTTCAGAAACACGTCCGACTCCTTCCACCTCAGTCCCCCAAAATCTATATAATATAAATGTTATAAAAAATATCTATCTATCTATCTATCTATCTATCTATCTATCTATCTATCTATCTATCTATCTATCTATCTATCTATCTACTACCACCACACCACAACCCCCCCCCAAAAAATTGCCCACCCAGGATATCTGTCCGCCCACCTATAGCTGGCAAGAACCGGGCCTGTTTGAAATACTTTTTCCAGCTTTTAATGCAGCCAATTCCTTGCTGAAGTAAAGTATTAATTTCTTATTAATTATAAATTAAATTAATTAATTATTATCATATGGGTACAAGGCAGACTCAGGGCTTTAAAACCTGACTTGTGTAACAAGCTTTTCATATAAAAGTTCAGAATTGGATGTGATGACAGTCATATAGAGAGGGAACAAATCCCATAACCGTTACTAAATTATCTTTGGAGGTCCAAATAGTTTTCAAAGCATGAAAAATCCTGTATAAAATATATTTTGATATGACATTAGTTACTGCATTAAGGTAACCCAATAAGAGCTACCTGCTGAGTAGCGGAGAGAAGAGCCACAGATTAGACATGATGAATCTGAGAGGCAAACCAAACTACAAAAGAAAATAAGAGAAATGGTTTTCACATATACAGAATATAGGTCAGGATTTCATAAAATGTGGCCTGTAAAATCCTCAGCTTGTAGCAATTTACCTTATGGGCCAGGTGTTCAAATGTGCCACGCTCAGGACCATAACCAAATAGCCTGGGCATTGGATTTTCCTCCAATCTGGGAAAAAAATATTAAAAGATAGCATTAAGTAACGTCATTTAAATACATTTGGCTTAGTCTCATACTGCTGTCACGCAAATGGTTTGAGAATAACTTGAATCCATCTTTAAAGGGATACTCCACCCCAAAATGATAATTTTGACATATTTCACTTACCCCCATGTCGCCGCAAAGCTCCGCAAAAGAAGACTACGCACTTTGCGTCCAGGGGATAATCTCCAAAATGTCGGTACGCTGACGCAGAGGAGATGCTACGGTGACTAAATGTTGAATAAAGTCGTTAGTTTTGTTTTATTTCCATACAAAAGTATTCTCGTCGCTTCATAACAGTCAGATTGAACCACTGATGGAGATGGAGTATTCTGGCGATGCTTTTCATACTTTTCTGGACCTTGACAGTGTAATTTACTTGGCAGTTAATTGGACGTCACAAGCCTCATGGTTTTTAATCCAAAATAGTTTAAATTGTGTTCCGAAGACGAACAAAGCTTTTACGGGTTTGGAAACGACATGGGGGTAAGTGAAAATACAAAAATTATAATTTTGGGATGGAGTATCCCTTTAAGTTTCACCAATTGTTTTACAATAAAAAAAAGTGTCAGGGATTTCTGTTTGCCTTTTGACTGCTGACGCCAAGATGCCAATGCTGCTCTCTCTGGGAGGCATGGATGAATGTCCAGGAGCGCTGCGGACACTCAGCTTTACTGTGGCCTGACCTTTCTCACTGATACCTATTCTACAAAACCCACACACAGGGCAAATATTACACACTAATTCAATTACTAATTGACTACTAGTAGAACAGCTCAAAATAACAATCTCACAGGGCAGCAGGTCCATCCAGGCCACTTATGACACCATCCAACACTGCTAGGCCTTCATCTAAAACATACTGGAGCTTCACCCCCCGACTCTTCAGGAGCTTCACGATATTGGCTGCCCCTTGTAAACCATTCACCTGACAAAACCATGTACATAAGTGCATGTAAACAAGTATTCTAATCTAAATGATAGCTAGTCAATCCACTTGAGACGGACCTCCTCATCGTGACCCAAGCCAATGTAGAAGCTTCTCCGAGGAGTGTAACCTCGTTCCAGCAGGTATTCCAGCGCCTGAAGGATCCCCTTCAAAACACACATCATTACAGTGAGCATCAGTTTAGACTGAACAGATGTGATAAACGATGCAGTGCTGATTCACTGTACCATCACAGACTGTTTATTGTCGATGGTTCCTCGTCCATAAATGAAGCCGTTGAGCTCTTGAGCAGAGAAAGGAGGAGCATCCCACCCATCCGCCTCATCGGCCGGCACTACATCAATGTGTGCCAGCAGCATGTACGGCTCCAGGTCAGGCTCACGTCCTGGTACTGTGAACAGGTGGCTGTAGTTTCCCACCATCTCATGTTGGACCAGACTGGATGAGAAGATCTTTGGGAAGACTGAGAAAGAAAAGATTCTTAAACAACATTCAATACAATATTTATTTATTAATAAAGGACAAGTAGCTGCTTTACATGAATACAGTTAATTTGTTTATGCTTAAAATATGCAGCTAATATCTTTATGCGATTGATCGGCCGATTTTAGCATTTTTTAACGAATCAACCGATTGTGCTGCAAATTAGGCCGATTAATATATAGGCAACACGTGACGGTGCCTCGTGCCGTACGGCAAGCAGATTGCCATTCCACTGGCACAACTGATAACCCTGTGATATCCCCCTCTGCCTGCTAGCTTTTTGAAGAGAGAACTACCTGGTAACTCCCCAAGAAAATGGTAAGACTTAAGTTCTTATCCTTCGTTCTTAATCTAGCCTTGTTTTTCATTGGTTAGATATGACTCTACTTTTGGAAAAATTTAACAATTCCTCGAGTAACTGGAATACAAAAAAATAATCGAGGCAAATTATGTGCCTCGAAGAATCGTTTTGTCCATTTACTAGGGATGCACTGAATTTTCAGCCGCCGAAAACATATGCTGCACCGCACCACCCAGCAGTGTTCAGGTTCCCCTCTCTCTCAGCCGTCATCACTGCGCTGCGTGACGCTCTGTTCAATATTCCTCTCTATCATCCTGCTCAGTTACCGCTCATGCTCACCGGAAAAGCTAAGTCCGCTCAAATAACACGCGTCAAGAAATGTCTATGTAACTTTAGTATACTTGTACCTGTTTGCAGTAGTGTCACTGTGCTGTGACATGCTGTGGTACAGCTGATCAAATCTCCTTCACTGATCTGCTCCCCGCTATGCTCTGCTCACATTCGCTGATAATACAGCTTTGCCAGGGTTTTATATTTTTATACATGTTCACTTAATGTTTCCTTACACCGAATCATCATTTCTATTAATTTCCCACTGATTTACGCGATCTGATGAGCATTGAATGAATGGCAGAGACGTGCGTTTTCCTTTAACACACACACACACACACACACACACACACACACACACACACACACACACACACACACACACTGAAGCGCGCGTGACGTCTCAATGAGGACATAAACACATGAACAACATCTCCAGAACTGCTCTGAGAGTCACTTCATGAGCCGTTCACCGTTTCATTTGAGTAAAACTATCCTCATATCATATACAAACAGAAATTTAAAGGTATTCACGGCAACCCGTCAAAATAAAAGTCCGATTTTTTAATCAAATCAAATCACATTTATTGTCACATCACTACAGCACATGTGCATTGTTTGTGCATGTGCAACAACACATTGTTTTGTTTAATAAATGTTTAATTTAAGCAATTTGATGTATCACTTTACTTCTTATTACTTGACTTAGATTTTATGAGATGAAGAAAAAAAAAAGAAAAGAAAGAAAATCGGCCAAACATATCGGCCTAAAAAAATCGACATCATATATCGGCCATCGGCTGCTTTTCGGCATCGGCCAATATCCATATCGGTCGACCTCTAGTATAAACGATGTCGAAGGAAGTGCTTTACCTTTAGAAAATACTTTTTATTTTATATATGTTTGTGGTTTTTGTTATCCTGTTCCTGTTAGCAAATTTGTAAAAGTTTAAAAGCCTTGAAGTGCAGATTACATTGTTTTCAAGCAAAAAAACGTCTCGGGTTACTCGCGTAAACCTTGTTCTCTGAATAGGGAACGAGACGCTGCGTAGCTAGCTTTACGCATCGGGAACGCCTTCCGGCGTGACCGAGTCTGAGCCCATATAGAATCACGCCAATTCATTGGCTGATGGCGCGACGCCGTCTCTGGCGCAATGACGTCGTCAGGTCATACTGGCGAACGCGCCATCCACTCCTCAGATTTCTCTGCCGAAAAGAACCCTGTCGGCAGCGTGAGGAAAGCTTAAGCAGCGGCGTCTCGTTCCTATTCAGAGAACAAGGGTTACGCGAGTAACCCGAGACGTTCTCTTTCATAGGTAACTCTAACGCTGCTGAGCTAGCTTTACGCATCGGGAAGCGATATACCAAACACGCCAAGCTGAAAAGCTGCCTATCTGGCCCAATAATGAACCAACAACATACGGTCGGTTCAAACAGACAGGACCTGAGAACCTGGAGCCGTATCAACGTCAAGGTTGTAAAACCTGACAAAGGTGTGCGGAGAGGACCATCCTGCCGCAACACAAATATCCTCCAGGGTACCCCTAAAAGAGCTTGAGAGGAGGCTACGCCTCTAGTAGAATGCGCCCGAAGACTAAGAGGTGAAGGAGTTCCCGCCTCATAAGCCAGCGAAATGGCGTCTCTCACCCAGTGAGAAATCCTCTGCTTTGACGTGGCAAGCCCGCGGCGACCAGCACCAAAACAGATCAATAACTGGGAGATTTTCTCCAAACCTTGGGCGATCCACATACAGCTTCAATGCCCTGACCGGGCAGAGCATGTGGAGTCTCTCATCCTCACTTGAAGCAAAGGGTGGGGATGGAAAGAGTGAAGAGTGACCACTTGAGAAGCAACGCAGCGTGGACAAGACCTTGGGAATGTAACCCGGCCTAGGCCGCAGGGTAACTTTGACTAGACCGGGGCAAAGTCCATACACGTTTCACTGACAGAAAAAGCCTGAAGATCTCCAACTCTTTTCAGTGACGTAAGCGCCAGTAAAGAACAACCTTAAGAGTCAGTATCCGATCCGAAGCTGACTCTAAGGGCTCAAAGGGCCGTCACTAGTCCTTCGAGGGCGACTGACAAGTCCCAAGAAGGAACTGCCGTGGGGCGAACAGGCCTAAGGCGTCTGGCCCCACGCATGAAAGCGGAGACCAACCGATGTCTCCCAAGGGATCTCATCCAGCTCTCTCCGAGCTGCAATGGCCGCACATAAACCCTAAGGGTGGTAGCAGCCGCCCCGCTGTCAGCCTTTCTTGCAAAACTCCAACACTGGACCAACAGGGCAGTTAACTGGGTCAATTGCACGAGTCAAACACCACGATTCAAAGACGCCCACTTGGAAGAGTATAGCTTCCTGGTAGCGGGGCTCTGGCACTGGCTATGGTTTCCTGAACTTCGGCAGGCAAACCATCAATCACAGCCCTTGGCCCTGTATGGGCCATACCCACAACTTCCAGAGCTCCGGCTGAGGATGCCAGATCTTGCCCTGAAGCTGGGACAGTAAGTCCCGCCTGATCGGAATCTCCCAAGGAGGCCGATACAAGAGGGGAGTTAGCTCCGAGAACCAGGTCTGGGAGGGCCAGAATGGGGCTATGAGAAGGAGACGGGCACCGCTCACCTTCACTCTGCATAGTACTGCCGGAATCAGCTTTATTGGCGGAAACGCGTACAGATTGACATTCGGCCATGGGTGGGCGAACGCATCTATGCCTAGAGTCGTCGGGAAATTCAGGGAGAACCAGAGCGGGCACTGGGATGACTCTTGAGAAGCAAAGAGGTCCACCTCCGCTTTGCCAAACAGATCCCAGATCTGGGATACCGTCTGACGGTTCAACATCCATTCCCCGGCTTGAGCTTCTGTCTCGACAGAAAATCGGCCGCCAGGTTCAGTACTCCCGGAACGTGAACCGCCCTCAAAGAGAGGAACTTGTCTTGAGACCAAAGGAGAAGATGGCGCAAGCCTGTCCAGGGTCGCGACCTTGAACCTCCTTGGCGGTTTATGTGGGACACAACCGCCATATTGTCCGTCCTGACTATGACATGATGCTCCCCGAGAACGGGGAGAAAATACTTCAAAGCCAGGAAGACAGCCCTGAGTTCCAGGCAGTTTATATGCCAAAAGAGGAACTCTTCCTTCCACTCTCCACTCGCCGGCCTTCCTTCGAAGACCGCGCCCCAGCCTGTCATTGATGCGTCCGTCGTGATCATATGGCGGCGGTGGATCGCACCCATTCTCACCCGCTCCGGAGAAAGGCGGGGTCTCGCCACATTAACAGGTGTCGACAGCAACTGCGCGACACTCTGACAAGGCGTAGCTGGTACAGTGGGTGTAACCTCAGCTCCTTCATCCACCAAAGGAATGGCCTCATGTGAAGCAGCCCTAGGGGCAACACAGGGAGGCTGCTGCCATAAGGCCCAACAGCCTGCGGCAGGTACCTACAGAGACATGATGGCCTGGAAGCAGGCCAAACATGCTGTAAAACTGGTATCCGGGCAGGAGCCAAACGGGCCTGCATCTGAACGAATCCAAACGAACTCCTAGAAATACAGTTCGTTGAGATGGGAGGAGCACACTCTTCTTGGCGTTCACCCTGAGGCCAAGAGAATGGATGTGGCCGAGAACGATATCCCTGTGACGACTCACTAGCTCCCTGGAGTGAGCCAGAATGAGCCAGTCGTCCAGATAGTTCAGTACACGGATGCCCTGAAGCCTCAAAGGGCCAGTGCAGCATCCATGCATTTGGTAAATGTCCTCGGGGCCAAAGCCAGGCCGAAGGGCAGAACCTTGTATTGGTAAGCCTTCCCTCCAAAGGCGAACCGAAGGAATCTCCTGTGTCTGTGAACGACCTGGATGTGAAAATACGCATCCTTCAGGTCGATGGTGACAAACCAGTCTCCCTCCTGGACCTGAGACATGATGGTTCTCATCGTCAGCATTTTGAACTTCCCTTTGTAGAGGGAAAGATTCAAACGCCGTAGATCCAGGATAGGCCTTAAGCCGCCGTCCCTCTTTGGAACGAGGAAGTAGCGGCTGAAGAAACCTCGTTCGACTTCCGACTGCGGTACTTCCTCTATTGCTCCTTTCTGCAGGAGGGAGGAAAGTTCCTGTTGTAGAACAGAAGCCTTGGCGGTGTTTACTACTGTCAGGTGAACCCCGTCGAAGCAGGGGATTTTCCCAAACTGAAGAGTGTAACCGGTTGGTGTGCGGAGAACCCACAGCGATACCCGTAAACGCCTCCCATTCGTGAAGGAAGCGTGACAGAGGAATCATAGTGTCGTGCAAGGGAAGACATACCTGAGATGGGGTGTTGAGAAGGCCTGGAAGCAGCGGCACCCTCCACCGTGAAGGAGAGCCCTCAGCGTCCTTGCTCGGGATGACGGAGAGAGAAGTGCTGGGGTGGCCGGCACGGGTTCCGTACACTGTGGGAGAGAAACAGCTGTGTCTCCTAACATGCGGCTCGCCGGCGAATGGAGGGCTGCAAAGGGGAAAGGCGAACGCGTCCCCAACTGCCAGCCAGTGAAAATGAGGGTGGAATGGATCTGCACACCAAGCCTCGAAGGGTGGTTGTGACAGATTTAAGTGAGGAGAGCGGCGTTCGGGCGGGCAGAAACGCTTTGCGGTCTGGCCTCGCCCGTAACGGTGAAACGACTCTCCTCATTCCGACCCGGAGGTCAGGAACGACCGGGTTAGCCGGGCGGCAGGCTTGTTGGGCCGCTTCATGTTAACCCCGCTGCGTGTTTGTGGCGAAGAAGACCGGCCGCTGGCTCCCCAAACCGTAGTGGGGGAAGGCGCGGGCCTGGGCTCCGCCGCTAGGGGCTCCCCTCCTGGGGGCTGCTGCCCTAGACACAGAGGAGGAGGGAGTTGAAAAGTCCCTTGCTCTCCTCGGCATGAACTGATTGAGAGCAGCCGACTGAGTTTTGGCTGAGCGGAACTTGTCCACTACAGCGCTAACAGCCTCCCGAACAACCCAGATTGTGAGATGGGTGCGCCCATTAAAACGCCTTTTCCTTCTCCCGAATCTCGGTCAGGTTGAGCCAAGATGGCGTTCTGCGGCCACCGAAGCCGCCATAGAGCGCCCCACGGCACGTGCGGTGTGCTTGGTGGCTCTCAGAGCCAAGTCAGTGGCTCTTCGTAGCTCCTTCACGGCTTCAGGAGTTAAGCCGGTCCCTTCGTCCATTTCCTTCAGGACGTCCGCCTGGTAGGCCTGAAGGATGGCCATTGTGTGAAGGGCCATACCTGCCTGACCGGCCGCGATGTAGGACTTCCCGATAAGGGCGGAAGTGGTCCTACACGGCTTGGAAGGAAGGAGGGGGCCGGACTTCCAAGAAGGAGCCAAAGAAGGTGAAAGATGTGAGGCCAAAGTATCCTCAATCACCGGCATGGCGGTGTAACCCTGCTCCACAGAACCCACAAGGTTGGTGAAGTCAGCGGCCGCCGCGTTAGTAAGGCGAGAGGAAAATGGCTGCTTCCAGGAACTGGAGATCTCACGATGCAGATCACTGAAAAATGGCAGCTTCCTCCTTTCAAGCTTGGAGCGCGCCGATGAGGAAGCGATCGCCGAGTCAAGCTCGAGACTCGGGCTCATCGGGCCAATCCAGCGCAAGCTTTTCGGTGGCGCGCGAAAGCACGTCCACGAGCTCAGAGTAGGCCGCTGAAGGCCGCGCCTCCTGGCCGCTAGGCGGGAGCGCATCTGCTAAAGCAGGCCCGAAATCCTCGGAGTCGGAGGCTGCCGTGTGCAGAATATCATCTAGCCCGAAAGAGACGAAATCACGTGCTTTTGGGCTAGGAAACTGAAAATCAGGCAAAATTGACCGCGACCGCACGGCGCATCGGGAGAGGGAGGGAGAGAAAAGGCGAGGCCTGTCTGCTCACTCTCCATCTCCTCGAGCTCGACATCCGAACCCCAGCTCGCGGCTCTACGAGAGGCCGCGATCTCACGAGGCGGCGCGTTGGTGCTCGATGCGCGCCGGGAAAATTTGGAGGATTCACGTTCATAATCCTCAAGCCGAGAGCGGAGGGTTATGAGACGGAAATCGTCGCAAATTTTGCAGTTAGAGGTCCCATAAACCGCCTCACGTGCATGCGAAAAACCCAAACACAAAATACACTTACTGTGTGGGTCTTCGCGAGCGATGAAACGCGTGCACGGTGGCATACAGCGGCGAAATTCCATGGCACTTCACCGCGAGGAGAACAAAGTTCCACTGAAGCAGTCGCCGAAGTGCAAATGGATAATCGCAGGTTAATAATTGGGTCAGAAATCGCAACAACGAAGGGCGATGTAACCGCTTCGTGAAGGCAGAGAAATCTGAGGAGTGGATGGCGCGTTCGCCAGTATGACCTGACGACGTCATTGCGTCAGAGACGGCGTCGCGCCATCAGCCAATGAATTGGCGTGATTCTATATGGGCTCAGACTCGGTCACGCGGAAGGCGTTCCCGATGCGTAAAGCTAGCTACGCAGCGTAGAGTTACCTATGAAAGAGAACACTGAACATAGGGCTGGGCGATATGGCTGAAAACTGTATCACGATATCAGTGTTTCATATCGGTCGATATCGATAATTATTGATATTTTTTATGACCCATTTAAAATAAGGACCAGGAGATAAATATATTACATTTAAACATTTTTATTTTAAACTTAACCTTCCTCTGATCATAATCCCCTCAGTTATTAAGACAGAAATGTCAACAACCATGGAAAACTCAAATAATTCAAATGTAAACATAACTCTAAAGTCACAGTGAACATTTAACAATTATCTCTTAACATTTGTTGTTGGTTGAATACGGCTGTGCTCCAAAGGGTGAGCGCGGCTAAGGTGGTACATCAAGTTCGTGGTATTAACGTTACCAGTCTTGGCGGGGACGACAGTCTTGCATAATTTGCAGACGACATTGGTCTGACTACGGTCAGACTTATACTATCCAAAAAACTGCCATACTGGCGAGCTGACTTTTCCTCTTTTATTTACAATTTCCTCGTTCGCTGCGGCACTCATTTTCTGCTTATGAAAAGGAATCCAGCAGACCAGCACGAGACAACGATATGGCGCAACCAAACATGATACTGTTACATGATTGGCTGTTAGCGTGTCACTCCCTACGTTGCTAGGTTACCAGAGAGCGAGTGCCTTTGTTAATGCAACCAAACTTGCTTCGCAACCTCTGTTTTCTTCCGACGAAGAATACAAAATATCGAACGTTTTATCGAACACATTTTTTATTGATATCGATCACGTGTCTATCGCGATACATATCGTTATCGTTTTATCGCCCAGCCCTAACTGAACATAAAATGTAATTGTTTTAATTATATAATGGTAATTATTAAATATATGTAATATATTTTCTGAATATGAAACGATTACATATTAATGATATCCTAGTTTCAAAAGTACTAATGAAAATACACCAGAATGCAAGTAATAGGGTTGCAGATTCAGCCTAAATTATACTTCTCAAATGCTGTCCAATCTAAAATGACGTTATTGAGAAACTTACATTGAGAAAACGTAACATGTTTTGTGTGTGTGTGACTTTTCATGCTGCAGAAAAGATCCACATTATGCCACTTCATGTGTACAATTTTACAAAATGCCTGATTTTTTGTAGTGGGGGAGATCAAGTGGTAACAGGATTGAACTCAAAATGTAGGACACGGCTAATTATGTTTTTGGTAATTAAAATGAGTTCATAATTAAAATATTGTTGTCGTAACTGAAAAGATAGCCTAATGGGGCAACAGTTTGAGTTTTGAGTTTGCTGCTGTTGTGTTGCATGGGGTCTCACCCTTCCTCAGCAGCCCGTCAAACTCACGCAGCGCGCTCGTGTTCATATTTGTCTCTGAATATGACACAGTGGGAATCTGAATGGCCGCTACGAAAGAGACGAAAACAAGACATTACAACATTTGTCTATACAGCAGCAATCTATGCATGTTGACAGCACTCCCTTTATCTACGCAAACTGTATGCGTCTTCCTGATCCATCTGTTCACGTCACGTGATAAGCTATATCAGACTGCTTTCGTTGTTTGTTACCTTTGAAATCTGCCAGCAGGTTCTTTCTCTGTTGTGAACTTAAATGAAGAGAAATGGTCGTTGTATTTTCCCATTTTCCCAACTGAAGCCCCGCGTCCGCATCAAATGTAAACGTCCTAACTGTGGCAATAAGGAACAAAACGGTAATCGAAAATATGAGACTAAACAGCAGCACTTTGAGAAATGTAAATAATTTCCACTGAGCGCTATGGCCTGTCATGTTTCAGGAAGTGCAGAAATACAGTAATTTCATGGCCAGAGTTCATGTTTATTTAATACCTCACCGATAAGGCAGTAACGCCCTCTGCTGCTGTGGATTAGAATCGCATGGGAAATATATATTTTTGTAATAGTATTTTATTCAAGTATTTATAAATATTTTGAATTACGCTTTATTTTCATTTTTATAATTTTCATTGAAGTTTTAGTAATTTTGTTGTACATTGTACATTATCAGTTAACAAAATCATTTTAAATAGCTTTAATTACTAATAAAAATTCATATAAAAAATATCTACTTTACAATTTTGAAGAAAAAAAAACAATCAGCTATGTGGCAATCTGATTTGCACAACAAGAATCACCTGTGGGCCAGAATTATGGATGACAGGTAATACAAGATTCATTGCAGACATTAGGAGAAAAGCAACAGGGAAGTAAATGAATGACTGTTTTAGCATGATATTTGAGTTCCTTCTGAAAGGCTGAGCTTAATATGAGGCTCCGCTCAGCTCATTATTCAAACTTGTGTAATTAAATTATAGTATATGAAGTACTAACACTGCATCGACTACCACTTAAAACCAGTGCCTGTTTAATAGTCAAAGACAAAGTCAGCTTTATTGTCAATTCTGCCACATGTACAGCACAAACATACAGATAATTTAAATTGTGTTACTCTCAGACCTTTGGTGCATACAGATAACACTAACAGTAGTATGTAAAATACAGATAAATACAAATTAAACATACATATATATATATACACACACACACACAGGTGCATCTCAATAAATTAGAATGTCGTGGAAAACTTCATTTATTTCAGTAATTCAACTCAAATTGTGAAACTCGATTATTAAATAAATTCAATGCACACAGACTGAAGTAATTTATGTCTTTGGTTCTTTTAATTGTGATGATTTTGGCTCACATTTAACAAAAACCCACCAATTCACTATCTCAACAAATTATAAATACTTTTTAAGACCAATAAAAAACATTTTTTGTGAATTGTTGGCCTCCTGGAAAGTATGTTCATTTACTGTACTCAATACTTGGTAGCGGCTCCTTTTGCTTTAATTACTGCCTCAGTTCGGCGTGGCATGGAGGTGATCAGTTTGTGGCACTGCTGAGGTGGTATGGAAGCCCAGATTTCTTTGACAGTGGCCTTCAGCTTATCTGAATTATTTGGTCTCTTGTTTCTCATTTTCCTCTTGACAATACCCCATAGATTCTCTATGTTCAGGTCTGGTGAGTTTGCTGGCCAGTCAAGCACACCAACACCATGGTCATTTAACCAACTTTTGGTGCTTTTGGCAGTGTGGGCAGGTGCCAGATCCTGCTGGAAAATGAAATCAGCATCTTTAAAAAGCTGGTCAGCAGAAGGAAGCATGAAGTGCTCCAAAATTTCTTGGTAAACGGGTGCAGTGATGGACAATGGATCAACACCAGCAGATGACATTGCACCCCAAATCATCACAGACTGTGGAAACTTAACACTGGACTTCAAGCAACTTGGGCTATGAGCTTCTCCACCCTTCCTCCAGACTCCAGACCTTGGTTTCCAAATGAAATACAAAACTTGCTCTCATCTGAAAAGAGGACTTTGGACCACTGGGCAACAGTCCAGTTCTTCTTCTCTTTAGCTCAGGTAAGACGCCTCTGACGACAACTGTATCCAAATTCCTTGACACGTCTGTGTGTGGTGATACCTTGACCCCAGCCTCAGTCCATTCCTTGTGAAGTTCACCCAAATTCTTGAATTGATTGTGCTTGACAATCCTCATCAGGCTGCGGTTCTCTCGGTTGGTTGTGCATCTTTTTCTTCCACACTTTTTTCTTCCACTCAACTTTCTGTTAACATGCTTGGATACAGCACTCTGTGAACAGACAGCTTCTTTGGCAATGAATGTTTGTGGCTTACCCTCCTTGTGAAGGGTGTCAATGATTGTCTTCTGGACAACTGTCAGATCAGCAGTCTTCCCCATGATTGTTTAGCCTAGTGAACCAAACTGAGAGACCATTTTGAAGGCTCAGGAAACCTTTGCAGGTGTTTTGAGTTGATTAGCTGATTGGCATGTAACCATATTCTAATTTGTTGAGATAGTGAATTGGTGGGTTTTTGTAAAATGTGAGCCAAAATCATCACAATTAAAAGAACCAAAGACATAAATTACTTCAGTCTGTGTGCATTTAATTTATTTAATACACGAGTTTCACAATTTGAGTTGAATTACTGAAATAAATTAACTTTTCCACAACATTCAATTTATTGAAATTATTTATATATATATACACATGCATACATACTAGGGTTGTAACGGTATGAGATTTTGACGGCATGATAATTGTCTCAGAAAATATCACGGTTTCACGGTATCGATACGGTATTAAACAATCAAAACAGGGTTTTTTTTGTTGACAAAGCATGTGTTTATTCAAATTTCATTCATCAAAAACAATCAAGTAGATTTCATCATTGATTATATATGTTTAACAACTTGCTAAAATATACTATCAAAAATGGTGGTAATGATATTAATGTATAAAGCTTTAACAATTGAATTAATGTTTTAAAACGTAATCAAATGAAAATAAATGTATCCTTTTATGCTTTCATAAAGGGCTGCACAACAGAGATTTACTAAATAAAAATGAGGGGGAAATTATATTCCTTAAATGTTTCTATTTATTATTATTATTATTTTAGAAGTAGGCTACATTATAGTACACTTATAATTTCTGTCAATTTCTTCGAGTTAAAAAGTGGACTTTTATTTTGACAGGTAGAAGATAAGAGCTTTCCGTGTCAGTGTATTTGATAATGGTTTTCTCAAATAAAAGGAAGAAAGGATTATTAATTGTTCTCTCAGTGTTAGTGAGGCTCTCAATATTTGTCCTCAGATAGTGAGACAGCAGGCGCTGTTAAACACTATGAGCGACGCCAGCGCGTATAACGTTACTTGAGTATGTAGTACACGTCAACGGCTCTCACTCACAGAGAGACACGCAAAACAAACAGATTATATTTTTATAGCAGTGTTTTTCACTTTAATAATCACAGACACTAGACCATGTAGTGATTTGACAGCTCTAGTTTTTCATTTATTCATCAAACCGCACGTTTTATATGACATCTGCATTGTAAATTCATTGTCATGACTGGATTCTGGGATTCACGCCGCATCACGGAAATCATAAGACTTTAATCTTAAGTTATAAATGGGACAAAACTGTCTCTGCACAGAGGGATGGTGTTCTGAAATATAGGTAAACATGTTCGATGTGTTTCCTCATTTTGCGGCTGCTTTGCAACCAGTTTTTGTGAACTGTCTATACTGGAGGACAAATAAGCGTTCGTGTTTTCTATATTAAAAGTATTCCCATACTACCAATTGTAATTTATATTTGGACGTGGGATAGAGATTAGAGATAACGGCTTCTGTCTCTGATGTTGTCTCCACTGCACGTGTGGTGGAGCAAGAGAACAGTTAAGTGGAAAGTTGTTGCCAAGGCGCAGGTGAGATTCTGCATCTTTTATTTTCTCCAAATACCGTAGATAAGCAAATGTACACGGTATGATAACCGTATGTTTATATCGTGGTATATCGTCATACCAGTATATTGTTACATCCCTCATACATACACACATATACCGTTTCTTCATTTTGCTGCCATTTGGCAAGCGCTTCAGTAGCATGATGGCAAAAATTTAGACTTATTTGGAGGAGCTTCTTCCCCCAGACCATCAGGCTCCTAAACTCAAACCCGGTCTCATAACATCAACATGACTCCATTTAATAATCAGTAAGGTATTCATTATTCTCCACCATCCGTATAGCTGCTATGTAAATACCCTTTACAACCTGTTTGCTAATTTTTCTTGCACATTCCTGCTTATATTATTATTTATTTAGTCTACAGTATACTGCCCTGCACATTTTATTTTATTGCACATTTTAGTATTTTATTCTTATTTGTTTCATAACATTTTACTCTTATTTGGGAAAAGGAGGCAGAGTAGGGAGAGAGCTGAGCTTCCTGGCAGCCTGATGTATTATCAGTGATATGCAGTAATGTTGTAGGGAACATTATTTACAATACTTGTTTTCATGTCTGCACTTTCTTTCAAGGTTACTTTTGATGTAGCCAAATAAATTATTGACTAGAGTTTGACACCAAAGAGAGCAATGAGACAAAGGTAAAATACATAAGGTTATAAACTACATAAAAGCGATGCCGTTTTGAAAGAGTCGGTATCTGCTCTCTGTAACTGGATGACTTTGCAGGACAGTTTTGTAGGGTAACTACCCTCTCAGACAGATCCATAAACATTTGGATACTGGTCCTTTTTATGTAATGTTTGAATTATTAATCATTGACAGCTTGACAGAGCAAAGTCAAAAATATAAACTTTAACATACAGAAGAAATACTACATAAAAATGCAATAACCTTCAACCTAAGATTGTCTTTTTAGTGAATAGGAGCAGAGGTCTGTGTAGACAAACGTGCAAACCCTTTGAGCTGATGTCCTTCATTCACTGTGTTCATTCACAGTGATCTGGCCTGAGAACTAACCTCGAGTTACTCAGTACTGACACAATAGCATTTCAGATATTTTTTTTCGATAAGAAAATATTGAGATAACATATATTGGAAGGAGTATTTTGCAGACAGATGATGTATAGGTTACCCTTTTGAACTTTTAAAACTAAAACAGCTTTAAAAGTAATTGCAATCACTGTGGTTTTGCATGAAGACAGGAAATGTTACCTATCTTATTAACAATTATATTGGTATGGCATGAGTAACCTTGTGATTTGTATTTTTAATATAGCAAAATGCTTACCCAGGGGAAACTAACTGAAGATACTGTAAAAAAGAAATCTATAACTAGAATTGTTTTATTATTATCCATTATGCAAGTAATTTTAAACCATTTCAACAAGCAAATTAATACAATTTATTTACAGTAATTTTCCAAAGTTTGAAGTTGGTAATTTTTTTTTTTTTTAGAAATCTGTTGTACTCAGCAAGGCTGCATTTATTTGATCAAAAATACATTAAAACAGTAATATAGTCAAATATTTAAATGAATTCAATTCTTTTCCAGTCTTCAGTGTCACATGATCCTTCAGAAGTCATTATAAAAGGCTGAGAAATTCATGAAACATTTATAATAATATTGAAATCAGTTGTGCTACTTATTATTTTTGTGGAAAACTTGATACTTTATTTTTTAAGATTCTTTTTTAAAATTCAAAAGAACATTTATTTGAAATACACATCTTGTGTATCATTATATATGTCTGCTGTCACTTTTGATCAATCTAATGCATCCAGCTGAATAAAAATATTCAATTCTTTCAACAAAACAAATAAAACTTACCGCCCCAAATGTTTTATTTATGTTCATTTGATCTCATTAAAACAGCTTATGACTTCCATGGAATTCCTATTTACTTTAGGTGCGGGGTCCTGGCAAGTTCCTGATGTCACTGTTCTGCATGAGTTGAAAGTAGAACAGCACAATCTCCTCATAGTTCTGGATGGAGATTCTCTCGTTCACACCGTGGAATCTAAAGGGAAGTATAGGCCGTTTAATATTTAGTTCTTCTTACAGTACATGAGCCAGTATGTCGCTTCAGCATTTCCGTGTCCTACCTCGCAGAATCACCAGGTTTGTACCATGATGGGGCAAAACGATAAATGTCCGGAGACAGTTCTGTGTAGTGACGGCTGTCAGTGTTACCCACGCAGATACCTGTGTGAGGAAATCATAGAGCTGCTTTGTTGACAAGACTAAGAGTGAGAAGCTCTTCATGGGTCAATGATGTATACAAGAGCCACTTAAACCCTTGAGCTCTTACGAGAGCGAGCAAACATGCAGTATTTAACAGCACGATGCTGAAAGCCTTACCAGGAGATACAGTGACCTCAGGAAAAATGTCATGCACTGTTTTCTTTATGATCTGGTACCCAAATGTATCTTCATCATACGAGCTGATGGGCAGCGGGTCGAATCCACTGACAAAATCTACCTTCACACGCTCATCAGATATGGTGGATTCAACCAGCTTTAGAACCTAGAAAGGAAATCGGAAATCACATCTAGACAGAAAATCTGTACTTTGCACTGCAATTGTATTTTATTTCATAACCTTCTATAACAGGAGTGAGATTATATGGATATACAGACAGGAAGACCATTCTGAATTCTGATTGGTCTTTTTTATAATGTTTGTTTATCCGTTTACTTTGCATACTATCAACGTCTGTCTTTATTTAGTTTTTTTATCAGTATATTTATGTAACTGTAGGTTTAACTGAGGTTTCTGCTTAAACTTCCTTTGTTGTCTTCCAAGCACTGGTATTTTCTTTAGGCAAAGCAAGTCTTTTTAAAAGTATGAACTAATTAAATGTGCTATAATGCTGACCTCTCACCTCTTGCAGTGTCTGGGAAGAGTGAATGCGGAAATTGACAAAGGCCTCAGCATATGCTGGCATTACATTAATCTGTCAGACAGAGAAAGGCGGGGGGGGAACAGTTGGATCAATATTAATGCTGAGAGTAATTTTATGTGAATATATGTATAAACAGAAAATAAATGATGTGAATGGCAGCCCACCTTAACACCAGAGTTAAACATTGTGACGGCAGTTGTTGTCCTCACAAATGCATTTGTGTCAGGCTGTCCTTCCAAAACACTGCACATGTGATTTGAAAGTGTCACAGCATGTACTCATTAGTTACTGTAGAGAGCAAAAAACATGGCCTACCCGCTGAGCAGCGAAGAGAAGAGCCACAGATTAGACATGACCATTCTGTATGGCCAGTCAAACTAGAAGGCAAAGGGGAAAGTATAAAACAATGTAGCATTTGCAGGAATGTCATAAGCATTTTATATTATGTTTGATTTATTACCTTATGTGCCAGATGCTCAAATGTGGCACGCTCTGGACCATGACCAAAAAGATTGGGCATCCGGTTCTTCTCCAACCTGGGTCATTTTTAACCAAAACACAAACAATTACTTACATCATTACTTTATGTATGACTTATTTATTCATTAATGATTCGTTCAAAATATTTATTTAATGTTTTATCATAAAACAAAAATAGGTATAAAACTACTTTAAAATCAAAAACAAAGCAAAAAATAAATTCAAGGCAGAATGAATAATGCATAAAATAAATAAAACATTTTTTATAAAGCACAAATATTTCTTAAAAGTTTAATATTTTTTTAGTAAAAATAGCTTGTTTATTTAGAGAGTGGATAGCTTGGCTTCATTTAGTAATACATATGTTTTTAATAGTAAATTATGAAATTCAGTCTGGAATATTAATTTTTATTATAAAAATCATATCACGAAAATCAATACTTTACACCACTATGTAACCAAGTAGAACGGCAAAATAAATTCAAAGAAGGTTCATGGTATTTTACTTTATAACATGCTTGAATACAGTGTAATGCAGTAATGTAGAGTAAGATTTTACACAAATGTGCCAGACGAACATTGATAATGACATTTGCAATGGGTTTATTCCATTCTGTCTTGCTTTTTGTAAATGCAAGATCATGTCAACTATGAACGGACCCATTAGAGGTGCACACAATATTTAAATCACCATATTCACAGTTTTCATATTACAGTAAATGTTAACATTTTTTCTTGCCTTGCAACTGCTGATGCCAAGATGCCAATGCCGCTCTCTGGGAGGCATGGATGAATGTCCAGGAGCGCTGCGGACACTCAGCTTTACTGTGGCCTGACCTTTCTCACTTACACCAATTCTACAAAAACACACAAGACATAAATTACACACTACTCTCAATATCTAAATGATCATATTAATGCAGTAAAACGAAGGTCTCACAGGGCACCAGGTCCGATCAGGCCATCTACCACACCATCCATAATCGTGAGACCTTCATCTAAAACATACTGGAGCTTCACTCCACGACTCTTCAGGAGCTTCACGATATTCACAGCACCTTGAGGCCACTGATCTGAGAGAACCAAATTAACAGCTGCATTTACACAAGCTTTCTGCTGGGCTTTTAGCAGATAAACTGATTAGAACTGAGACGGACCTCCTCATCGTGACCCAAGCCAATGTAGAAGCTTCTCCGAGGAGTGTAACCTCGTTCCAGCAGGTATTCCAGCGCCTGAAGGATCCCCTTCAAAACACACATCATTACAGTGATCATCAGTTTAGACTGAACAGATGTGATAAACGATGCAGTGCTGATTCACTGTACCATCACAGACTGTTTATTGTCGATGGTTCCTCGTCCATAAATGAAGCCGTTGAGCTCTTGAGCAGAGAAAGGAGGAGCATCCCACCCATCCGCCTCATCGGCCGGCACTACATCAATGTGTGCCAGCAGCATGTACGGATCCAGATCAGGCTCGCGTCCTGGTACTGTGAACAGGTGGCTGTAGTTTCCCACCATCTCATGTTGGACCAGACTGGATGAGAAGATCTTTGGGAAGACTGAGTAAGGAACAATTCATTATTAACCTAATCTTTAATGACACTATATTTTAATAAAGCATGCAAAAGTAATCCTTAAATCATCAGTTTCTCACCCCTCCTCAGTAGCAGGTCAAACTCTTGCAGGGCACTTGTGTTTTGATGTGATGATGAAAATGACACTGTGGGAATCTGAACTGCCACTGTGGGAGATAAAAGAAATAAAACAAGAAAATCTGACCATGTTTCTATGTACATCATTTTCTGATTAATGTCAATATTCTGATTAAGCCTTTATTCTTAAATTAGGTTTTCATGAGTTTTTTAGGCCCTGAATTCTCATTTTATTCAGACAAAAGAACAATTTGAAAAAAACAGTACATAACTCAGCCTGCTGTATCATATCATACATACATTTCTAAGAGCTCTGCATTATCAACATGATCAAAATTAGTTTACAATCTACTATATGCTGTAGTTTATACTTTATTAGCAAGTAAAAGCACTTTTAGAATAATTGTAAAAATGTCCACCTTCAAGTCATGCTGATTTTTTTGGTTTAAAAAAATCTATTGATTTTATAAAGTAAACAAAAATAACTTTTAAATTGTTAGTAATATTCCAAGATGAACACTAGCTATACTGACACAAATTAGGTTTACTTGATAATCTCTCTCTCTCTCTATATATATATATATATATATATATTAGAAGAATCATGTTAAAATGTATCAAATAGTTCTGTTTTAAGGAAAATAAATTTGATCCCTCAATTATCGTTGTATTGCATTGCATTATGTTTCTCTCCCAACAATAAATACCAGGCTGTACAGGGTCAGTGGAGCCATGCAAGCGGTTTTACTCGGATTTCTTATGATCTGAATATTGACCCAAATAAATTAAGCCAATCAGAGCATTTAAATGAATTTAATTTAAATTTTGCATTGTCTGAAAATAACCAAATTCTGATTCTCTACCTATTTATTATTACTTTCTCCATCCGATTTATGAAGCATTTAAAATTAAGTAATGCTTTTCTTACCTTTAAAATTTTCCAGCAGCTGCTTTTTCTGTTCTGGACTTAAGCTGGGATAAATTGTACTTGCATTTTCCCACTGTCCAAGTTCTGTGTTCACTTTAAAGGTAAATGTCCTACCGATCACAACAGCAAATAAAATTAAAACCGAAAGTACAAGGATCAACAGCAGTATTCCAAAAAACTTCAAAATGGTCTTCTTCATGATTTTGGTCTTCATCTTTCAGAAGTTCAGGAGGAATGATAGTCATCTGCATGATCAGCGTTCACATGTTTTATTGCCTTGACAACTGGTGATGCAACATAAGGGCCTGGGCTGACGTGGAGCCAATCACAAACAAAGAGCAGTGGAGATTTTCTTAACCATCTGCATGGGTTAGAGTAATCAGCAACAGATATTAAACATTATCATTAAATAAATTAACAATTTCAAGTACTCTGCAGAATATTGAGCTGCATTACACCACATATTTGTAAGGTCATATTTCATAGAGGAAAAAGCTGTAATTCAAATGAAACTCAAATCACCCTTTTCTGATATTTATTCTTTAAAGGTCCACACAGTACAGCTATTAATAAGCTAATGTAACAATTTTGGGTGTCTGAATTTTTAATGGCCATTGGTCCCATTTACACAAATGTGGCATCTAGGGACCCTCCTGGTGTTAATATAAATTTACATGTGTAACTATTAAGACACAGAGAACAATCTTAGGAGAACAAATTTATTTACTTTAAATAAAACAAACAAAAGATATACATTAAAACCGCATCATTAATCCAGCTGTGTAAGACTGTAAGAGAAGAATGTGATTGTTTCTATGGGAGTTCAAATCTCAAATAAACTGTATAAAATACACATCTATGATAAAAGATCGATCAGAGAAAACACCATGCACAGGATTAGCCAACTACATCTCATCAATTCAAGTTTAACATCCTATACGGTCTTTGAAAGCAAGTGAATGCAGGTGTTCTGATGTAGCGCTCTGAGTTTCATTCAGTCTAATCTCACGGTTTCCTCTGATACCAGTTTAAAATGATAATCGTCTGAACGACACTTGGCTGACTAGAGCCTGAGGTAAATGTGAATGAACCTTCATTGGCATCAGTGTTGCACACCTAAGATGTAGCGTCAGTGGTGGATTAGTCCTCTGAGGTGTATATAAGAGCAGTTTCTTGCAGGTCTTCAAGCAGAGCAGTGAAAGGATTGGAGAGCGGCTCCTCCATGGATGCGTAGATGAGGTACAACAGGCAGACCATCAGGAGGAAGACCACGATCTGAACCCACAGAGGCACCAGACGCTGCTGAATCTCCAGCCTCTCCATTGTAGTAGGACTCAGTAGCGGCATTTCAGGGTATTTAAATTGCACAGGGCGGCCCGCAGCTCCTTTATAGGCCGTCTCTTTGTAGCACTGCAGGCAGAAAAACAACCTTAGAACTAATGTACAATGATGAATTGAAATAGAGGCATGTCCAGAGTTTGTGAACCATGGTAGTATTTAGTTATGAGAAAAGTATCACAGATGGTACTCACTAGATTCCAGTGGGGGTTTTAGCAGTGTCAGGAAACATCTCTGAAAGAACATCCGTCACAGGTTCCTAATGGCCAGAAGAAACAAAACTGAATAAGAAAACTTTAAATGAAAGAGGAAGAGATTTAGAGTGAAACGGACATCACAAAAAAACTAAATATGAGGGAGGATGGAGTGAAAAAGAAAAGAATAGAGAAATACCAGCCCAGATTCATGAAAGTCATGTGGAAAACACAAATCAGTGCCAGAGTGAGTCTCAAAGCTGAGTTTTAAGTTCAGTGTCACATGGTCCTTCAGAAATCATACCAATATGCTGATTTGCTGCTCAAGAAACATCAATATTGAAACCCTGATACTTTTTATTTTTTGATTAGTAAAGTTAAAATAAACAGCTTTTATTTTAAAAATAAATATTCTGTAAATGTCTTCACTGTCACTTTTAATCAATTTAATGCATCTTGAATAAAGGTAAAATTCTCAAAAACAGTCTTGCTGACCCTAAAAATTGTAATGTACTAATGTACTTTTAGAATTATATTTATGACAAAGTATATTTCTTTAGATTCTCAAAAAAAACATATATATATAAAAATAAATAAAATGATAAAAGTAATACAGCGATTGGTACATTTGTTAAGGAACTTTTTCCTACTGCTTGAAGAGTGTAACGGTGCAGGTCAGCCATACTGGGCTAAAGTATCATGTGATCTGCATTCATGTGCACAGCATTAACATCTAAGACACGAGTCAGAAACAAGAAAGCCAGGCCTTTGATAGAACTTCTGACATTTTCTCTGTCTGATCTACCATCCAAACATCAATGCTGGGATTAAACTTTACACGACCTTTTTACGTAAAATAAGGAAGAGAGGAATACAAATATACCATCTCTCTAAAATTAAGATGCATTTCTGGCTTTTTCCTTAATGCATTTCACAGGGGGTAGAGCTCTCACATCTGGAAAGCCAGTGCAATAAAGGGAGAAAAGGAAGAAACTAAAGAACTCTGAGGCATTTCCCAAAGGACAGAGGGAGTGTGAAAGCCCTTTGGATGTCTGGCAATGCAGCATGTCTGCTGAATTAAACATCCACCGAAAGAGTGAGGACAAACGAAGAGGCAGACCCTGAGGAGAGAAGAGGAAGACTGAGGGGAAAGCAGTTACTGTGACAGTTTGTTTCTGATGGGATGATGGAGACGTTAAACAAAGAGATCTGCCAGTTATGGTGTCTTTATCCAGTCTCATGAAGTCCTGATGAGAAAATCAGAGCTTTTGTTAGATTTGTTGAGTGATGCTGTTAAAGTTAACATTATGTGTAGCCACAAACCCGCAGGGCCCTGCTGTCCACCGTCTGCTCGCTTCTCTGACCAGATCGCCTCCCAAGCTCTGTTTGTTTTGACTGAGGACTGAATCTGTTCTCAATCTGTTGACAAATACAATCCCACAGCAAAAATAAACCCCCAAGACTCATAACGACAGACCTAAACAAAACCACTGACAATCAGCTCAAAATGACTGAGATTCTCAGTTTAAACACACACACTTTCCTCTTCCACCATCTGAGTGATACTGAAGGATCTGTGCGGGGACCCGCTTTGACTCAAAGACCTATTCTGGGTGGCGTCTGAAGACTTGTGCTGAATCTTTCCCTGCAATGGAACTAAATTGAATAAGCAGAACTGAAAAGCACAATGACATCTGGTACGGTTAATCAGTTGCTGCACCAAAAGCCCACAATCCTTCAGTGCAATGGAAAACAATGTTTTATAAAAACCAAAAATAGTGCAAGGTGCAGATTTTTCTAAATGGTTCACACACCACAAAACAATCTGTGGAAGAAACCAAATTATAGTGCTGTCGACCCCTTTATCTCCTACAGACAAGCATCCCTGTGCCAAAAGGAAATGTTCATACTGTACATTTATGAATCCAGCTGAGGGCACAAAGCAGCGTGGGTAAAAATCTCGACTCTGACTGAACGTCCCTGTCTGCAAACCAGAAACAACTTCTAGTAGTTTGAAACAATGAGGCTCTGCAGTGCTAAACGGTGTTCTGTTTGCAGAGCTTGCCTCTCTTTGGTGTGTGGGTGCAATTAGGTTAGATGCAAGCTGCACAAATTGAATAAAGCACATTCAAAATAGCTGCAAAGAGGAAAAAGGCTCAAAATTGACATTTAGCTAAAGCTACTTTCTTAATAATTACAAAGATACCAATATATGCCTTTTCTACTTAGGTGGTGAAGGATTACAAATTTTATTTTAAATGTTTAATTTAGATACACTTCCTGACTAAAGAAAGTGTCAGGAAATACAGATGTTTGAGAGCGTTTCCTGACCATTTGAGCTCGAGACAACGGTGCCTTTTGTCTCTTATGTTAATGGTAAGATCAAGGAGTCAGATTCAACCTTTGTTAGGTTTATTGGACCACGGGAAGGTTCCTGTAATTAACTAACGCCTCCCTCAGATGTTTGCTTTGTTTGATGTTTGTCTCCACCTCTAAGAATCCCTCCTCCAATTCTGTCTATAAGATACCCTGTAAAATGACTTAGATGAGATCTTCGATGACTGCAGATAACAACACATGTCATAGAATAAAGAAATTCTGCTGACGATCGAATCCAAGTCTCCTGGTCTTCTCTTCTGAGTTTTCTACTTTAGAAGAACAGAGTTTTCAACAGATGGTGCCGTGACCCGGATTGAGTTCCAGCTTTCTCACCTGAAAGATCTGCATCTTTTGGAATCCAGCGAAACTTCAAACTGAACAAGGATTCCCAGACTGAAATTTTCTCTCTGGTGAGTGCTGTCTCTAATCCGAAAGAACCTAAGACCAGTACAAATTTTTGTATCCTCTGTGTCAGAGAAGAGTTAACATACATCTGTAGGGTTTTGTTTAACTAAAGGTTATCCTCTGTTTTCAGACAGGGAAGAGTTTATCCTCTGTTCTTGTAGGCAGGGAAGGTTATCCACTGTTTTCAGGCAGGGAAGGTTGGCATTACGTGCTAATTTTTGGTTTATCCTCTGTTCTTTCAGGCAGGGAAGGTTAGCATTACGTGCTAATTTTTGGTTTATCCTCTGTTCTGTTCAGGCAGGGAAGATTTAGCATTACGTGCTAATATTTGTTATCCTCTGTTTTGGCAGGGAAGAATTGGTTATCCTCTGTTCATGCAGGGAAGATTAGCGTAAAGTGCTAGTGAATTGTGTTATCCTCTGCTTTGCCAGGGAAGGTTAACAATAGTTGATCTGTGTTAACAAGTGTACCCTCTGTTGATCAGAGAAGTTTTAGTGTTTTGATTGTGTGATAACAAAGAAACTCACAAAATGTTTAGAAAGAATGCTAGACTGATCCCCACAACTGAAAAAGGTGGTCTAGCGACTCCTTTGTGGTCAGATAGCGAATTCAAATCACTTTTAGGAGTGCAAATGAACATAATAGTCACTGAGAAAGTTAGACAAGAACTAACTCAGAAATATGAGATCCATCCAGACAAGACTTGGTCTGTAGATGAGTGTAAAAAGGTACTGGGAGCATGTATTCGCAAGAACAATGTGAAAGGCATTATCTGTTGTCACAGAGAATTCAGTGTAACGCTAGCGACACAACAGTCTCAGCGTATTTCAGAGCTAGAGAAACAGAACAATGAACTCCGTGCTAGAATATACACTTTGACCAAGAAATTGAACCTCAAGAAAGAGGCAAAACTGATGTGGAAGTAAGTCAGCCTGATAACATTTACCCTGATTTACAAGCGTTTTTGAAACAGATGTAGCTCTCCAATCAGTAACTGATGTGCCTGTAAATTCCTTCAATGTGTGTGGTGCGAGGAGGAGATCTCAGGGATTGAGGAAACTGATAGTGTTCCTCTCAATTCTTCTGTGGTGCAAATACAAACTGTTGCCAAAGCTTTAGGTCCTAAAGATATAGAGACTATCTCAAAGTTTACCAGCAACACGCACATTTTTCTGAATTTAGAAGAACATTGATCAGTAAAATGCGTCTTTATGACATGTCGTTGACAGAAGTCACGCAGCTGATGTCACAAATACTAACTGAATCTGAATTCAACAGTTTTGAATCTGCTGTCACTTCTGAACTGCGAAATGCCAGTAAGGGTGATTTAAGAGAAGGTATTTTGAAAATCCTAAAGAATATCTTAGGACCCAAAATAGATTGGTCTAGAATTACTACCTGTGTGCAAAGGAAAGAAGAAACTGTGAGTGAATATACTGAGAGATTTTGTCAGTCAGCTGTAATCTACAGTGGAATTGTTGATGACCCTGAAAGTGTGCTAGATGACAAGGGACCCTTGGTTCGTATCTGGTCAGATGGCCTTGTAGCCGAATACAGAAAAGCTTTACCATTCTTAGATCTAACTTGGTCTAACAGAACTCTCAGAAGTAACCTAGACAGGTTAACTACATGGGAAAGAGATGCTGATGTCAAAGCAAAAGTAAGAGTAGCAGCAGCTACGTTTAACACAACGAAACAAGACAATAGATGGTCTAAAGAAAGCAAATGCAAATACTGTGAAAAATTTGGACATTGGGAGAAAGAGTGTAGGAAGAAGTTGCAAGATAGTAAAAGAAATGCTATGCATAATTCTGCTCCTTCTCAGCCTGCACACAACCCTGAAGTAGTTCCGCCAGTGACCACTGAAACTATAGGACAGTTAGTTCAGGCTCTTCTAAGAGCACAACAAGACCAGGAAAAAACTAATTATTGGGGCTGTGGTAGCTACCTTTCCCCTGTAATCCAACACAATGACCAAAGAATTTTTGTGAAAGGTAGCATAAAAGAGAAGTTAGCAACTCTCACAGCCCGAATATTGTTATACAGCGTGCACCAGTCACGAACCCATCCTCATGTATGATGTCTGCAATGACTGAATTTGTGTTAGAGGATGAAGGCGAAATGACTCATGATTGTGTTACGCTTACATATGCAGCGACAAGTGAAATAGCAGAAACTCCCATAGAGAACGCAGAATTGGAGTTGTTTGTTGATGGTTCAGCTCAAGTTATTGAAGGTAACAGACGAGCAGGATATGCAGTAACTTCCACCACTGAAGTAGTTGCTTCAGGTCGTCTTTCAGATCATTTTTCAGCTCAAGCTGCAGAACTAGTAGCCTTAACTAGAGCATGCACGCTAGCTTCAGGATCGGTTGCAAATATCTACACAGATTCCAGGTATGCTTTTGGGGTAATTCATGATTTTGGTGTCATTTGGCAAACCAGAAAATTTCTAACTTCTGCTGGATCCCCATTAAGCATGCTGGATTAGTGAAAGATTTAATGTTTGCCATGAAACTCCCAAAGAAATTAGCAGTGATCAAAGTGAAAGCACATCTCACAACTAATACTACGGAAGCTAAAGGTAATGCTCTTGCTGATGTAGCGGCTAAACAGGCTTGTTTCTATGCAACTGTACAAGTGTGTTCAGGTAGTACAGCACAGAAGATAATTCTACCTCCTGAATCAATCGTTGATCTGTATAAAGGCGTTCCTCTATATGAAGCATGGACATGGTTAGACAAAGGAGCCACTGTGGATTTATCCGGCTGCTGGACCAAAGGGGAAAGTATGTTGCTCCCGAATCACTGTTGCCATATTTGGCTCAACAAATACACAGTTTGGGTCATAGTGGTCCAGCAACGATGAATCACAGGTTCTCAAATCAATGGTGGAATCCAAAATTCAGAAACGCAGCCACTGAAACAGTCAAGAGATGTGTTACATGTCAGAAAAATAATGATGTACCAGCAACCATTACACCAACAGCACATACCCCAGCTCCACCAGGGCCATTTCGTCACCTGCAAGTTGATTACATATCGTTGCCCCCTTGTAAAGGAAAAACTGACGTTTTGGTAGTAATAGACAAGTTCTCAAGATGGGTAGAAGCTTATCCAACAGGGCGCGCTACAGCTGCACATACTGCTAAATGTCTTGTCACTGATTTCATTCCCAGATGGGGATTACCAGATTGCATTGACTCAGATCAAGGTACCCACTTCACAGGACAGGTAGTCAAGGAAGTGTCTAGAATGTTGAAGATTAAGTGGAACCTTCACTGTCCCTATAGGCCACAAGCATCAGGACAGGTTGAGCGATCAAACAGAACAATCAAAACCAGGCTAAGCAAAATGCATCAGGAAGGAGTACCATGGGTTGAAGCACTGCCCGCAGTACTGTGTAGTATGAGAGCATCACCTAACAGATCAGTAGGACTGAGCCCTCATGAGATTATTACTGGACGCCCAATGCAGATGCCAGGTGTGATTGATCTTAGAAATGCTGATGTGCACATTGCTTCAGATGCCCTGATCGCTTACTGTGAAAACCTCACAAAGGCAGTGCAGAGTGCCAAAGAGAGTTGAGTCGTGTTGGCAGACTCCACCAGAAGGGGACACACAATCGTCCCAGGTCAATGGGTCATGATAAAGACATTCAAAAACAAGCCATTAGAGCCTAAGTGGTACGGACCACATCAAGTGATGTTGATTACAGCAGCTGCAGTATTGTGTCAGGGAAGGAAAACTTGGACTCATGTGTCACATATTAAGGTTGTTCCTCCCCCTGCAGGGATAGGATAGGGCAGACACAAGAACCAGTGAGGAGCCCAGGGAAGAACCGAAAGCAACAGGCTTCGGGGGCCAACCCTGAGGTGAAGATTTCCTCATAGGCCTTTCCTCCATTAGTCCATCCTTTCCTCACTGTTCTTTAGGTGTCGCAGGAATTGAGAAATAGGGAAAGAAGGAACAACCATAGCAGACTATATTTTGAACAGAGGATACAACCCTAATGTATGCAGACTCTACAAATACTGCTCTGGGCCGTTAGTTCTCTCTTGTTTGTGTTTCTTTCTTCCTCTGTGCAGATACCATTTGATGGCTGTCCTGAGATCCATATGCACCACCCTTCTCACCTGCGGATAAAGCCACAACCTCTAGAAAACAACCAGACCCATTGCCAACTATCACACAAGAAAGAAAGAAGAAAGAAGAAAAAAAATACACAACGCAGAGACTCACATACGATCTTTCAGCAAAACTAATTGCATGTTTTGTTTCTGTGTCAGCATGCAATTACATATAAGCAACACAGAACATGTACACTGTGCCTGTAACGATTACAAGTTACAAGAATTAACTTTTAAGTGTCTAAATTTGTATTTTTGTGAGAGTTATTAGAACTCTCAAAGAGGGGATTGAAGGATTACAAATTTTATTTTAAATGTTTAATTTAGATACACTTCCTGACTAAAGAAAGTGTCAGGAAATACAGATGTTTGAGAGCGTTTCCTGACCATTTGAGCTCGAGACAACGGTGCCTTTGTCTCTTATGTTAATGGTAAGATCAAGGAGTCAGATTCAACCTTTGTTAGGTTTATTGGACCACGGAAGGTTCCTGTAATTAACTAACGCCTCCCTCAGATGTTTGCTTTGTTTGATGTTTGTCTCCACCTCTAAGAATCCCTCCTCCAATTCTGTCTATAAGATACCCTGTAAAAATGACTTAGATGAGATCTTCGATGACTGCAGATAACAACACATGTCATAGAATAAAGAAATTCTGCTGACGATCGAATCCGAAGTCTCCTGGTCTTCTCTTCTGAGTTTTCTACTTTAGAAGAACAGAGTTTTCAACAGTGGCTATTATAGATGCACAGAACCAACTGCACAGTTTGATTAAAGGCTATCTGCAGGGTTTGTCAAATCAAAATTAAGGCTTTTTAAGACCCTTTTGAAATCTGCACAAATAACAATAATGTCCATTCAAAACAAACTGATATAACTTCAAAACAAATCAAGAAACACTTAAATCTCAGAATCTTTTGCTTAATTAAACAGGCTGCGGAACACATTTAATGAGGACTTCATAATGCTAATCAGCAAACAACTGCAAATGTAAAATAACCAAGACATGTTTTATTCAATATGTATTGAAAATGGTTTGTGTTAATACACAGTCACCAAAATGTGCATAGATGAAATATCCATAACATGCATTTATAAAAGTTTTTTTTATTTTCAATTTCTTGCCACTTTTAGACTTATGACCTCACATTTTATAGAACGGAATTTAAGATTAGTAATCCTTTATGTATCCTGAGCAGGCCAACACCGCAGCACTGGCTCTTTAGGGCAGGATTATCTTGTTTGTCATTATTTATCACAGCATTTTGTGATGCTAGAGGCACTGAAATTACACACTTCCGCTTTAAACTCACCATGGCACCAAATCAGCTTGAGTTACCATCAAGTGCTTCTTTGATACATAAAAAATGTCTGTCTCACATACATAATTGATAACGTTACACAACAAAACTGACAAGACAGCTGGTTGTTTGACCTCTCTACACATGCAACAACTCCTGCCCATGTTAATGATCAACATACACTCATAGCAGAACATGAACAGGCAGTGGAGATAATGGATGAATCGTGTTTAAGTCTCAGGAGGGAAACAAAGATGGATTGAGGTGCATGTAAAACCACTTACTCTGCTTGCTGTTTTGCTGGTCTCTGTCCGGGCCATCATTTCAGACCGAAGCTGCTCTGACTCTAAATAAACATGTAAAACACATGTATAACCAGCCAGAACAGTAAAAGACACAACCTTTATATGAAAGTCAATAAAATGACTAACTTAGTGAAGGGCCACAAGACATCCAGTCTTTAGAAGCTAGTTTAGACCCACTTCTTTAGTTAACATGCAAACAACATTTTGTGTCCTTCCACTGTGCTGCTTTTGAACAGATACACATCCAAATGAGGTTGTAAACACCTCTAATTGGGGTCAGGTGAACCCAAACAAGCCTAATCATTAATTGTTTTATTATTAATGGCTCAGTCATTCAGGCAACCCAAAGACTAATCAAGAGTCAATGTCAATGCTGCTCCTTACCGGAGTCCTTGTCCTCGTCTTCCTCCCTCCCAGAGTCCTTGGCCTCATCTTCATCCCTTCCATCCTCTTCATCCTCCTCCTCATTGTCCGAGTAGAGGCCTGCATCCCTTGTGCCATTGACCCTGTGCTGTGATGCCTGTGCTGAAGAATCTAGCAGCCTTTTCAGCTTCTTTTCATATAAAGCTCTAGTGGAAGCTGCTCAAAACATACACACAGACACCATAAGAACATGCTGAATTTATTGTATTTTCAATTTTGAAAGGAAAGGACTGTGACTCAAACAGACTAACCTACAATAGGTCCAGCTTTGACTCCATACTGGAGCAGTTTGGCTTTTAGCTGATCATCAGTCAGTAAGACCAGGTCTACCATTTCTGCTGCCTCTTTCTTCTCGGCCTGTACAGTAACAGTGAAATACACACAACAAACTATTTAATAAAAAAAATCCTGTCGAGGCAGTGAAATTACAGCGATTCATCATGGTGGAGTGAGGAATCAGCACATTTTAGCATAATCAAATAAACATATGCTGACACTAGCTTGCCAAAGGGTGAATCTCGGCTCACGCAATCCTCAACAGACTCTTGTTTTGAGGCTTTCTCGCCTTTGCATCTTGCACTGACACGTTCTGAAAAGGGGTCACATCCAATATTAGCTGCTGTTGCAGTTTCCCAACCAACCTCAGGCTGAAGAAACTTCATTTTTTAGCAGAATTGAGCAAAAATACTTTGCACAAAATTAAAATACAGTGATTCAATTAAGTGTGACTCCAAAGTCAACACATTTGTGACAAATTAAAAAGTATAGAACAACTGAAAAAGAATGAATCTGGACAAATACTTGATGTTTGCATTATGTAAAAATGCACAGCACTGCTAATGGCTCAGAACAGATAGCATTTATCTGAACCAATTAGTCAAAAATCCCTTTAGCACTTTGTTCCTCAAATGTACAGGCGGCAGACCACTCCAACTATGAAACCAATTGCAGACAACCTAATAGTCTCATTTGCTTTCACCGATCCTGCCTTGAGCCATCAATATTATCCATCATTATTCTAGCAAAAAAACTAGACAGCAGTTTGGAATGAACTAGACTGCAAATTTCAGCTAATGAGCCGACTGTCAGCCAAGTTAAGCCAAACATTTACATACACTGATGCATAACTGAGTCACATAAATCAAAAACACCTAAAACTAATTAAATACACGCACATACACCAGCCATCCTCAAATCTGGCCCTGTTTAGCTCTAACCCTAATCAAACACAGCTGAGCATGCTAATCAGCGTCTTCAGGATCATTAGAAAATCAGGTGAGTTTGATCAGGGTTGGAGCTAAACTCTGCAGCAGATCGGCCCTCCAAAGACGAGGAACCCTGACATACAGTATATAAAAGAATAGGATTTTTAGTATTGTTTATAAAGGATTATATATATATATATTAGTGGTGGGCCGTTATCGGCGTTAACGTGCTGCGTTAACGTGAGACTCTTATCGGCGATAAAAAAAAAAATATCGCCGTTAATCTATTCTCAAAGTTGGGTTGGGTGCTGGGTCTATTCTACGCAAGCTATGATGACTTTCACCTTGATATTTTAGCGCGGATGTATACCTAGCCGAATTGCACTGTAGGGGGCGAGAACGAGTCTTCGAACTAGAGGCTGACATTTTTTCGGGAATCCCGCGGGATGGGAAACAAAATCGCTACGAATTACGTGATTGGGACGGGAGAGGAAAATATTTAATCGGGAGTGGGCGGGACCGGGAATAGTAATGATACCCAACTTTACACACAAATATACATTTTATATAAATAAACTATAAACTGTATATCTTAATTCTGAACTCAACTGTCTCTTTATGCTCTCCTCCTGTTTGCTTTGGTGTGACTGGTTAAGTGAGCAGCGCAGTCCGTGATGGACAGATTGTTAACGGCTGGTCTATGTGGTAATACACTCGGGCAGGACATCCAAATGCTCACTTATCATTCATCAACCTCAAATATGGCTTTTCATCTGAAAGATGTATGTAGTAGCAACTTTACATGGCCGCTCAATATGATGTTAACCTAGAGAAATGTGCGCTATTGAAGTGTTTGTGTGGAAGCGCGTTTGCTGCAGGACAGGCTCCGGTGCGCTCACTTGCTCTTAAAATCTCCGTCATTTTTGGTCATACAGATAAAAGTAGCCTAATACATCTTTCGAATCTGTAAAGACTCTACGTTTATTTGTGTGCACTCTACGTTGCGCTTTTAAGCAAACAGGATGCGCTTTAGGTCTCATGTGAACTTGAGAATTCACTCCCGTGTCACCCTCTACTTCAAACCTGTGTGTATGCCTAATGTTACTGTGAAATTACCACATCAAACGTGACGTGCTAACATGGATGCAGCTATGAAGCCGCCGGGTTTGCTTCAGGGAAAATTTATTTTTAAGAAGCTTCCCAATGGAAACTGTAAACAGTTCATCACGACCTCTTATGTAGGCCTACAGTTCAAAATTCATGTTTAACTGAATAAACAGTTAGTAAACACAAGTACATCTTATTGAACAGTTTATTTTCATCACCAATTATCATAGTAGAACAACTTTCTCAAGCAGTTTGTGATGCATTTTGGAAACAGGAGATGAGCCCCTGGTCTAATGCGCCACCTGGCTTGAGAAACCCGTTCTCAAAGACTTACTTTTAGTCATTATTTGGGTAGCACACATATTCTGAATGCCTTCGGCAGAATTCAAATGAGCCATTTTAATCTAGATTAATTCCAAGATTAATCTAGATTAAAAAAAATTATCTATGCCCACCACTAATATATATATTTTGTTTATATATTTTCAGTTTACCTTCTCATTTTTAAGATTTAGTATTTTGATAAGAATAAATTGTATAAACTATTCCAGTTTTAGTTTTTTTTTGCGATTTGTGCTTAAACGTTTTATTTCAGTTAGTTGCCAATGCAACATTTTTCATTTAAGCTCAAGTTTTCATCTAATATTTATACTCTAACGAATGGAAATCCTAGTAACAGGTTTAGTTAGGCTATCAATACTAGATATAGTCACAAACAGCTTGGATTTCATTTCCTACAGCAATCATTGTGTACATGCACTGTCAATCCACAAAATCATAATCGATGTAAACAATATGCATGTTGTGATAAATCGTCTCAAATCTTAAACACATCGCTCACCCCTCAAAAAGTTCCTAAAAATTCACTTATAACTAACTACGGTAAATTTGCACCAGTAACAGACAGAATTAAAAGTACTAGCTTTAATGCAAAATATAAAATAGAAATGGCCAACTCAAGAATCTGGTAAAGACATGCTACTTTCTGGGGCAACACCGCTTTGGTCATCCTAGGTGTGCACGATAGATTGCATGTGATAGTCAAGCGCATCTCGCCAGTAAAGACATACATCTCATCACCTACTTTCAGATGGAGACGCAGTTAATACACAGAGCTGTTTATCGCTGACAAGCTACGCAATATCATGTTCAAAATCGAATGCGATTCATCTGCGCTTCTGAGCGCGATTACTTGTCAGTGAACTTCGGCTCTGTGTATTAACTGCCACTCCATCTGAAAACAGCTGATGGAGATGTACATCTTTACTGATGAGATGCGCATGTCTAGCATGCAAAATATCGTGCAGCCCTACATCACACATTAAACACTTCTAATCATAAACTGAAAATTTGACACCCAAGATGGCTCCTCTGACCCAGATTCCCCAGCCCCCGTTGAGGGCCCCCTGACCCCCGCAGTGGTCTTACAGACTGCCAGAGAAGACAGCTGGAGCTCTATTCTACAACTCTAAGGAGTCATGTTTCACTCAAAAAAAAGGTTCCCCATTTTGACAGAGCAGTCTTTGATGTTTTGAGAAGCATGCGTGCTTTATCTGCATTTCACTGCAGTTGGGAGCTGACAGGCAATGACCTACAAACCTCTCAACAGCATGAAAGCACAGAACATATGGGTATGAATATTCACAGCACAAATCAAATATATTTCAATCACGGCACCTTGTGTCAAACTGTTGGCCAGACAAGTGTGGATATGGAAAAAGTAAAAGGTTTAGGGAAATCCTTCAAAATCAGTCTGCAAGATGTGGAAAAAACCCAGTCTCCAGGAATGAAGTTTATAAAGTGACCTCTAACGTTACAGCTGCTAAACCTGTGTCTTTAACTCACGCGGCCAGGGAGATGATCCTCCTCTTCATCGCTAGAGAAATCTGTGCTGTTTGTCCTCACGTGTTTGAGATAAAGCTCCACATACGCGTGTTTCTTGCTCTCCGGTGGGGGTAGATCCACATTATGCGCTATGAGCTCCGACTTTAGCCTCTCTTTCGAGAAAAAAGCGGGGTCTTCCACAAACACCGGCATGGCAGGTGTGGAAAGCGAATGCTTTTGAAAACACAGGCCCTGAGGAAATTATTTCCGATGCACGGCGAACAAAACGTCGGCTTTGTTTTCCAGAAAACGGTGTAAGTAATAAGCTCACTAGGTTTTGAGTGTCCCACAGCCGCGTCACCACGACCAACAGCTGTTCACAGGGGTCTTCCTAACGTTACATGCTCACAGAAACGCCTTTTGATTCATTCATGTGGCCGTGAAAAATACCAGACACGATTTTCCAAGTTTAAATCAACAGAGATGACTCGGAAACTATATACACGGATATTAATTCATATTTAAGGTGGCTGAGGCTCCATGTGTTAAATAGAAATCTTGTGTGTTTGGTCATTTAATGTTTTAGCATGCATACAAGTGGTTTGTTTAAGGTGTCAATTAATTAATAAAGCCGATTATACTTTCAAACTCACCTTGTTAGAAGCTGTTGTGCGATTTACCTCGGACAAAACAGCGCTTTAAACAAGTCTTAATTAGGCGCTTTACCTGAATATTCTTTCGATGTCCGCGCGCTGATGCAACGTCCTCTGATGATTACTGACAACGTCACAGGTTGGATATTTTCCCGCCATTTCTTCAATGAAACGGGAACTGCAAAAATATATTTTATCGTCAGTGTTTATGTATTTTAACCATAACATAGATTCAAATTTGATATGTAAAGTGATAATGACATGCTGACTGCAAATCATCCTTCTTTTCACTGGACTGCAGACTAGCCTACTTACTAAAAAATAAATAGGCTACATGAAATTAAAATACTGATTTGAAATTATTGTGGCCTATTTTTCTATTAATGTTTTTACTTTAGATTAGTATAAGATAAGTGTAGGTTAGATTAGCATAAAGTTCAGACAGTAAAAATGTCCATTGTCTAAACTTGCGTTAATTGAATAAAATCTGAGTCTTATTTTTATATGGAATATTGCAGTGTTTTTTATTCATGTGCACTCATAACAATAATCTTTAAACATAAACAACAACCTGTGGCTCACATGAGATCACCAAGTGCTGCAGGGAAATTTTGGTGATATTTTATAGGCCAAAACCTGAAACAAGCATTTAAGCACTTTGGGTTCCATCATCCATAAGCTAGGGTTTGAATGTTTTTGTTTTGCTTACACAAGCGCACTATATTTTCACATTTTATTCTTTAGCATAAAATACATCAGCAATACCACTTTTTTAAGCTTTTACTTGTCTTGTTGTCAGTTGTCAGAAGATTAATAATGGTGCGTGGTGTTGAAATCATGTGACCTTAAGCTTGTTTAAAATCATAAAAGTATTGTTAATTTGGGAAGATTATCATGATGAACAAAACATGTAAGAATCATAAACTTTTGTTGGTCACAAAATTTTCTGCAGTAATCCAAAAGCCAATGGAAAAATTCTGTTAAATTCTGCTAACTTCTGGGTTGGCCTACAAAAATACATAATTACTGCAGCATTATCAAACGACCATGATCCAATCATGAAGTTCAATGATCTGATGGACAAAATCAACTCCCGTCCAACATTTGTGTTTGTTCAAGTAGCTGTTTCACTCAAATATATGTCATAATGCGGAATGAAAAAATGATCACATTCCATTTAATGAACCTCTGGTATGTTGGCATGGTGAAATACCCATTTTAACGGTCATACAAAATTATTTAACCATTCATTGCTGTCATAAGAATTCCAGAGATCCACATGCTAATGAACTTCAAAAAGCAATAGACTACATTCATGTAATGGCATCTTAGAATTTATTCTAATAGCAAGGCAACATTTTGAATACTATAATATGTATTTTACAAATAAAAGGCAAAGGCCTTCATCAAAACTGCCTCTAAACAAACAGCAAATAATTTTCTTATTCTTCACACACTGTCAGTTTTCAATTCCATACAGACTATAGACTGCATTTTGGTTATTCACCAGACTTATATCTGCCTGATACATTACTCCGTAGGGCTTCTAGCAAAAGGATTATCGTGTACTACAAGCCCCTTTAATAAGCTTCAAGAGTCCAGAAGGATCTGCCAACAGTAAACGTGCCGTGCATCACAACTGCGCTCTGTCTCCCTCATGTCACTGGCAGGCGCAGGCACAGATGCTGTGTGTTTCACCACGAAGGTGCATCCCTAGTGGATGAACTCCGATTCACTCCGCTTCTCTATTCTGGAGATGCAATGCTTTGCCTGTTGCCCAGATTAGTGGCATTCATTCGCTCATTAACATGCATAACCCACGTCCCTCCCCCCCACCCTGTCTCTCTGTGTTTCTCGTTCTCATCTTTTTTGTTTAATTTTTCGTCTCCTTTCATTCTGAAATGAATGCCTCTCTTCTCTCAGGAAACCATGATGCAAGGGAGGGCAAATGTGAATATGCCATCATCACCCCAATGCATTTTTAACATTCAAAACATGGCACTCTGTTAAACAACAACACTGCTATCTATTTAGGCATTATTATGTTGCTGTATATTTCTTTTAAATTAAACATCTCAGCTCTCCTGTCCTATTTTATAGCCATGTTAGTTCAAGACAATTGTGGCTGAAAATGTGTAGTAGCGAATGCTCTGGATATATACTGGATTGATTATATCCACTGCTGATAAGCCACTCTGTACCTAATGGCTTTGAACCCTACATGAGACACCATATCAAAATCACATAGGAATAGAAAGCCATAAAGCACAGTAGTGTTTTGAGTTGAATCAGGCTGAACTCGTGTTTAGATCTGAGGTGAAACCACCATGAGACTTGCTGTGTTTCCGTACTTTTATTACGTGACTGTTTTTTTCACAGCTAAACAGATTCTATTTAAACCACTTGAGTCAAGTTGCAGTCTGCAGAGAAGATTAAAGAGAGAAAAAACTCACATCATCATGAATAATTAAACAAAAGAGAGACAATTATTCAGTTTTTTTCTGTTCTGGGAGGATTAAAGTGTTTGTATCTCATTGTTCTTTTGAAAGTTTCTCCTTGGGGGAAATTCTGGGATTTCTCTTGTTTTATGTATGGGTTTACTTTTTTATTTCTCGCACTAAGCCTTCTATGAGCTCCTCATCACACTTCAGTAGCGAGATGTGTTTTTGTCCATCAGTCTCCAAGAAAATTCCAAACAGTCTTTGATGATACATTGTAACGATGCCAAGAAATAAAAAGGTAGAGCGCTAATCAAAAGGCTTTTGTGATTTCCACAGTGGCCCTGGTGAATGCTGAGGGGATTATGTAAACATTCCATTTACAATTAGACTCCAGAAGTCTAGCTGACTTTCTGCCTCAGACAAAATACTTTTTTTACATCACAGCTCAAGGGAGTTTAGAATATCTGATTAATGAACACAATCTACGCATAAATAGTCAAGCAAACTTGCCATTCCGGCACTAATGAAATGGCTGATGAAAATGGCACATTATAATCTGATTTTTGTTTTGAGCTCTGTGCTTGTTGCTGTAATTTATTCACACAACAACATGTTTTGAGAATCCCAAAAGAAACACAAAAATGTTTTACTCATGGTAATATCTCCTTTATATAATATTTTATGCTTTAAATTATTATCATTAAAAAAACTGAATTAAAATGATTGGCAAAGCATTCCAGGCTGTGCATTAGTAGGCTAGTGTGTGTATTTTACAGTTGCTCTTTATACGTTATATCATTACGCCAGTAGGTGGCGACAATTCTACAAGTGACTCTATATAAGTGAGTCATTCCATCACACACAATTGATTTGTTTAAAACACAGATTCATTCAGGAACAAAGCAAGTGACTCTTTATTGTGAGTCATTAAATCATTCACTCAACTGATTCTGTTAATTCATTCAGGAACTAAACAAGTGACTTTTAATGAGTGAGTCATTGAATCATTCACTCACATGATTGGTTCAAAAACACTGATTCATTCAGCAACATCATAACTGTGTGATTATGGGAGATGTACATAATACTTTTTATAGCTATTTTGGCAGAGCAAAAGACAGACAAACTAACCAGTGTCTAATATGTAAGTTATTTAATACTTTCTTATTGTTTATTGAACTGCTAAAGGCAATGTCAGGCTCGTATTCTTACTGCGGTCTGAAAATCAGTACGGTTGTCCATATCTGCAACAATTGAGTTAGTTCTGGAAAAGACTAGATGCTGAAAAATTAAGTGTAGGCCTATATGAATGCTAGCATAATAGCAGAATTATACAGTTGCTTATTTTCTGTGAGTCTCATATTCTGTGTTGCAGATTGTCAGTTTTGATGGTTGCATCTCTCTCTGTCTTTCTTTCTCTGGCAATAATGATACATTGGTCATCTTTGCCCATTCATCCTCATAAATATCTGGCAAAGAACTGATTATAGTGAGAGTGTCTACACGTCACCAATTCCAGCAGAGCTGATTAATATTTGATTAACATTTATATTCATAGCCTAATTTATTCTGACAATACAGTACGGTCAGAATTGGAAAAAGACACCTGTGTGTGTCATGACAACACATCACAAACAATATTCACATACTGCCATTGCATATCTTCCTACCTCATTATGTGCGAATAGAAATCTCTCTCTGGATGTGATGAATATGTCTCTCCTTGAACAGATTGATAACTGGAGGAACATAAGCTAGCAATTGCGAATTTTAGCTTCAGAAATCCCCTAATTTTCTTGTATTATGAACAGCGTATTATATGGAGCATATGAGCTATAAATTGCTTTTTGCAGAAAATACCATTTAATAGCATTGGGTGAAGAGGGAATGTGTAAACTCAGCCATGCAATTTCCCACAGAAAAATGGGCATTTCCATAACATCAGCCATTTTTGGTGACATTTGAATGAATGTATTTACTGTAAAAATACCTGTAAATGATTGAGAGTTGTCATTGTTAGCTAAAACTATTAAAATAATTTTCATTAATGGCTGTATGCTGAAATAAAGTAACCTAAATATTAGCTGAAAAACATAAAAATCTTAGAAATGTTAGAAATATTGGAAATGACCCTGGCAACTAACTGAAATAAAATAAGTCTACATTAAGGTACTAAACTCACTTTAAAAAGACTATCCATCCATCCATATATCCATCCATCTATAAATTATAATAAGAAACAATACCAGAAACAAGGTTATTAAAGCTAAATGAGAACCTATAAAGTTGTGGTTCTCAGTCACCCAGTCGGTGGTATGATTCTATTATGAATACCGAGCACATACTCCATACCTACACTGATATGAGCAACAATGTGCATGTGTGAGCTCATTAAGTCTCTGGCAGTCGAGGCTGTCGCCCCCTTTCTGATGCTTATTCGGGGACAGTAATTCAAATAGAATAGCTAATGGCAACACTGCAGTAACCGTACCATGGCTCTGTTTTTATATCTTGTATATGACAGCTTTTATCAAGCAGCAAACCTAGCCAATTAAAATGATGTCAAGTAAAACCTGTGTGACAGAAATATAAATACAAATGAATCTGACAGGCTTGTTTCACATGCATTATAATTCAGCCTCAGGAAAGGGATAAGGAAAGATGTGTGTCTTACTCAGGCCAGTGAGACAACACAGAGTTAAATGAAGTGTTTCAGGTTTATGCATTAGACGGAACTCTAATTACTCACATTATAACAGACGCATGCACTAATGATCATTATGCCAAGCCAGTGCAACACGGCAAAGCAGTCCGTTTAGAGGCTCTTACGATCTCTCTGATTGGCTGTTAACTCTGACTTGCTGCCAAATCACTATTGAAGTCACATCCCATGAAAGCTAATTAGACAAAACATTACAGTGCTTGATCAAATGGAATTGTTAATGTGATATAAAGCACACTCATTGTTTGTGTGTGCATTAAAAAGACATAATGAAGGATGATTAAGACATTAAACATATTAAACAAATGGGTAGCTCACCAGACTGAGGACGAGGGAATGGGCAACCAACAGCTTAAAGAAGCGAGAAAAATGGGACCAAGAGAGCCTGAAAAATCGAATTGGTTTAAGTCCGGTCACAATGTTTCTGTGACATGAAAGGAAACAAGAAAGAAATTCAAACATTTTTAAATGACACAATAAAATATGAAACAAGGGTGAGAATGGGCTGCATCTTTAACCAAGCCTCTTTCTTACTTTCTTCAATGAGTCCTTGTGCTTCAGTTTTGGCACTGAGCCATTGCCTCTTAGATGGAGAGCATGCAGAGGAAGGGGGAGAGCTATTGTATGTGTCCCCCTCTTCTCAATACTACACAGACACCGGATGCTGCGCTCTTCATACTCCACCGGTTTGATCTGCTCCGGAAAGGAGCACCAGAAACCTATTTAGGCAAATTCTCTCATCTGAACATAAATGTGTTTATCGGCATTCAGACAGAGGGTTCCCATCGGAGCCATTTGGGGCTAAGTGCCCTGTTCAAGGGCACAACATCTATATCCAGGGGTGGGACGTAAAAGCAAGATTGATCGTGTGGCATTTCATGAGGGGGGGTGCAGATTCTCCATCGCTCTCCCAACTGTTGAGAACATCAGCATTTTAATTTGTATATGCCTTTGGAAGACTGTAATACAGTGCACAAGTCATATGAACCACTTTTATGGTGCTTTTTATTGTCACATTCGCTTTTATTACAGGTATATTCAAAAGAGAGAACATTTTACAATAATTCACTTTTTGGGTTCCACAAAAGGAAATGTGAAATGTATTCACATTAAAGTCGACAGATCTTTTTCCCATATTGTGACATACAACCGAGTTACATGGATTATTGAAAAAAAATATATAAAATGTATAATAAATAAGTAATACATATGTGAAACACTACATATTTTATGCTATATGCAATATATGCAATGCTATGTTATATTATGTTTAAATTGCTGTGCATATATAAATATATATATATATAACATATTAAAATAACAGCAAGTGACTATTAATACACAATATAAAATGTAATAAATAATGCTTTCTACTATATTTACATTTTAAAAAGTTCTACCAAATGTTATGAAAAAGCCATTGCAATCTTGCCACACATTTTAATGACATTGTTATAAATTAACTATATGTAGATACATTACATGAATATAATATACAGTATCTATCTATCTATCTATCTATCTATCTATCTATCTATCTATCTATCTATCTATCTATCTATCTATCTATCTATCTATCTATCTATCTATCTATCTATCTATCTATCTATCTATCTATCTATAAATTTAAATTAAGACATATCTAAAATGTAATTCTTACCAAATGTGATGTTTCCTTCCATAGACTTTTCTTTTGGTGGGTGGAGGAACACAGAAGGTGAAGGTGCTCTGCCTTCCTGAGGTGAATTCATTCTGTTTTTTCTCTCTTTCTTCAAACTAGAATCTCTGAAATGTCTCTTTTTACAGAAATCCGGCATATCTTCGCTGAGAAACTAGTGGAAAAGCGGCCAAAAAATGGAAATCACAAAGATTTCAGTAGTACATCTTCACAACTCTTCTCCTCTCAATGCTGCTTTTCACAGAAACCTGGCAGACCCCTGTCAAGAAACTGAAAGGAAAGAGGACAAAAACATGACATTACATAAGAATTCAGTAGTACCTCTTTAGAACTCCTTTCCCTCAGTCAGGGAAAAGTAGAAGTGAGAGGGGAGGAGTGGAGGAATGGGAAGGCTATTTCCATTCTCCTCTGCATCCCTCTGTATTCTCACAGCTCTCCCTGCAACACACACACACACTGCACAGCCCCCACCTCTCACCCCTTCTTCTGCTCTGTCAAATAGACACACAAGCTTAGTTCATTACTATTCACCGGGTCTTCCTAAGACGCGCAACGCTATACCCTACTAAGAGAGGAAGCCAGCGAGGGGAAAACAGGCTTGTTGCATCTAATGTGAAATGGATTGTCTCATGCTGCGTCCTTTCTGAAATATCAAAAGCCCTCCACCTCCCTGCGTCCAAAAAACTGTGACATAATAAGCAGCAATGTAATATATTCCTTTGTCTGTCCTTTTTGTTGCTCATGATACACGATACAGGTATGTGCTGAAATTGTCGTGAGTCTTATCTCAAACTTCCTCTCCCACCATCTTAAAACGCCATCTTATCCCATTCATTGAATCCCTCTTGTGTTACCCCCGATCTTTGTTTAGCTCCCATTTTCTCTCTACTAGCGTTTGCTGGGAGTGATCTGTCTCGCTTGGCTAGAGAGCTGGCAGCAGGGCTGAGGTGAGGAGAGAGAGCGGGTACACTGAGGTTAGCCGTGTGAGTCCTCTAGCTCTCTCAACTTCCCCTAAGGAGCCGCGTGCCTCTGGGCTCTGCACTCAGTTCGATCAAGTTCAACAACTTTTATTTTCAACTTCAAGTTTTGATGACATTTGAAAGGTTGAGTGTAATGCATGGAAAAAACTGTTTGACAAATGTGACAGATAGTCATTGAATGCCTTTTCTGTCAGCTTGTGATTTCTGTGCGTCGTTGCAGAAAAAAAGTGGGCATTTTTGTTTGCAAATTCTTGGAGGTAATTATTTTTTCATGTCTGCCAAATTCCTGGCAAGGACGATCTAGCGAGTTACCTTTCCTGCATTTTTTCCTCCTCACTCGCTACCCTGCCTCACATTGTTGACTGAGGAGTGAAATGAGAGAGGAAATCCTTGTACACATGATCTGGTCCGTTAGGCTTGGTTAGTGGTGCCTTTCTGCTACAGTTTTGTTCTTGGTTAATTACTTGTCATTTTTGGTCTATGTTAGGTCTCTTACAATAAACTAACTGTAAAATCAAATCAAACAAAAATTACTTGCTTGCTTGGGGTTGACTGACTTTTCAAACTTGCATGTGTTGGTATAAGCGGCCTAATTTAGGTTACCACTAAAATGTCTCCATGAAATGGAAATTTATCTTATGTGTTTTCAGTAACAAAGAAAAGTATAGGGGACCAATTCTCACAATTAACTAGTTGCTTATTAACATGCCTATTATTAACATGCCTATTGCTCTCCACCTCTGGAGACCATCCTGACCGCTGGCAGCCGCAAAGCTCTGCAAAGGGTCGTGCGAACTGCCCGCCACATTGTTGGAGGTGAGCTTCCCTCCCTTCAGGACATCTACACCAGGCGGTGTACAAGGAAAGCCCAGAGGATTATCAAAGACTCCAGCCACCCGTCCCACAGACTGCTCTCTCTGATGCCCTCAGGGAGACGTCTCCGCAGCATCCGATCGCGCACTAGCCGACTGAGGGACAGCTTTTTCCCTCAGGCTATCAGGCTAATGAACAGTCAGAAATAACTCACCATACATCACACTCCCACTCACACAACATGCCATGCACTGCACTTTAACAAAGTTATACCGGACTACACGCACACACTGCACTAACACATCTGCTATCACTGGACACCATACAAAGCATATCCACGACTTTGCATATGTATAATCTGTTGTACCTTTGCACAACTATCTGTTGCACAACCAATCTGCTGTAAATGTATAATCTGTTGCACCTTCACATACTACTATGTATAGATGTGTACATAATGCAGATGTGTACATAGGGTGTATAACGTGTATTGGTAGCTAAGTATGTCTTTATAGTACACTGTGTGTACTGAGTATATGTATGTGTATTCTGCACATTGTCTTCTGTACAGTCTGTAAGTATGTACTGTCTATATATGTAAATAGTTTTTGCACTGTCTGGAGCACGCTCATAAGAATTTCACTCACCAAGGCACTTGTGCTGTGGTGATGTGACAATAAAAGTTATTTTATTTGATTATTAATATATTGGGTAGTTATGATATATAAACATAATATATTTGGGTATTTATTTTATATTATTATATATAAAAATATATACTTTTATTATAAAGCACATATTCTGCACGACCATATTATACATCCCTAATCCTAATACCTAAACCTAACCTTGCTAACTATTAATAAGCAGCAAATTAGGAGTTTATTGAGGCAAAAGTCATTGTTAATGGTTTGTTAATAGTTAGAATTGTACCTTAAAATGAAGTGTGAACATGTTTTCTTAATGATCTTATTGTGAACGATTCATCATATTTCATTTTCCGACCTTGGAATTTTGTATCAAAATGTCATAAGTGATTCAAATGATTAATTATCCTTTTCACTCAGTTATAAGACACAATACGGAAAAAAGATCCATCGCTTATTTCATTTAATTTGCATAAATGTCATTGATTACTCACTTTCATGTTTTCTTTTATAGAACCCATAAAGTGATTTTTTTTTATGTTATGGTATCTCTTTTTTAATGTACCTGTAATAAAAGTGAATGAGAAAAAAGCACCATAAATATGGTTCAAATGACTCGTGTCTATTATCAATGATAATAGTATTACATTCTTCCAAAGGGATATAAAGGATTGTGAGGAAAAGATGGAAATGTAAGTTGTTATTCATGGAAAAATATTGCCATCTGCCTTGGCTCTGCTTGATGAGTTCATAAAAGCTTATAAAAGCTGTAGCGATTTATGAATGAATCATTCTTGTGAGTCAGATTTCTTGCCTCAAAAGAATTAAGACATTTTGGAACAAATGAGTGTGAGTAAATGATGACATTTATTGCCAGGACTTTATGGTGGTAGTTTAATGAAAAATTTATGACATCCCTTTATAACCTCTTTAATAACCCTTTAAGATTTTGTAATAATGAAACCATCAAATAATTTAATAATTAAACCTAAAAACGTAATAATCTGTAAACAGCAACAAAAACTTGAATGGAATAGTTCACCCAAAAATGTAAACTTTGTCTTCATTTACATGAGTAATGTTCTCCTCATGTTCTAAATCTGTTTGAATTTCCTTCTTCTATTGAACACAAAAGAAGATATTTTGAAGAATGCTTGTAACCAAACAGCTGATGTAGCCATTGATTTCCATAGTATTTTTTCATACATATTACCACAATTCTTTAAAATATCTTCTGTGCTTTAAAACTTGACAAGCACTGTTTGAGCACTCATAAAATTGCAGGTTTGAAACCTAATTGCGACCATTAAAAAGTACTATATAGTATAAATATCAGTAGTAGTTTCACATGATTGCCATTCACAAATCCTCTCCTGTGGTCTCATGGGATGGTACAGTGTTCATTAGGTGCGTACTTCAGAATCTTGCTTCATTTAAGTCACTCAAGTGTGTTTAATATAGCCTACTGTTTTACAGTATGAATATGAATTCTGTTTCTTTGCATATATCCTTTTCCACTTACTACATAGAAGCAAAGCAAGTATATTCAGACGCAGGGATGAACTATTATTTATACTTGCAAGTGCTAGTCAGAAGCAGGTATTATGGTGGGACATTTTCATTCTAGAGTGCATTTTATTGGATGAAAAATTCTGAATAAAAAAAACGGTGTATTTATATTTGCTAAAAGTGATTTTCATAAAAATAAGGCCCACTCACACAAGGACGATAATGCTAAAGATATAGTTACATTTTTTAATTAAAAGAAAAGCTAAGTCCACACCACAACTATAATGAAAAATGATATTGTTGGAATCACTTTCAAAACAAATTTTCTCCAGCTGATGAATAACAAAGACATTGGCAGCCAACCAGCATCCACCAGTTTTAAAGACCTCAAGCAATTAAAGCGACAGATGACAATAGCCAATATGGATGCTAATATAGTCATTGTTATAGTTATCTTTATAGTTATCATTCTTGGTGTGAACGCTAGCATATAGATGGCCTCAAAGCCACACAACTTAAACTCTTTAAGTACAGAAGGATGTGTGATGCCTTGTGCACTTATCTAGTGAGAGTTCATTTCTCTTCTCCAGCTCTCTCTCTTTCTCAGCTGTCAGTCTGGTCAGGTCCAGTCTGTTTGTAGCTCTATTTTAAGCGAGGACACAGCCAGGGGGAGGGGAGGAGGAGCAGGGGATGATGAAGGCTCCAGGGGCGAGAGGGTGTCGTAATGAAAGACTTATCAGCAGGCCAGAACACCCGTCCAGACAGTCTATGAGATCAAGCAGCATGTAGATTTTCATATCCGTCCATTGACACTCACCTCACATATCAAAACCGTCAATAATTAACTAGGCCTGGAGCTATAATTATTCATTATCCATCAGAGGTGCTGATAATCTGGTCATGGCTTTGCGATAGACTCGCTGCTCAAGGTTATTTGGAAATGACGATCATTAAAGTGACCTTGCTTGCATATAAAAAGCATTGTGCAGCATTTCTGGATGCTTTAGATCTGTTACAAAAGGCTTGCTAGATTGAGCTAGTATGAGCAAGTATAGTTTTGTGGGGCATTTTGGCAGGAGATGTTCAGTGGGACTGTTTTTCATGCGGTCCTAAAAGGCAAGGCTCAGATGCCAAAAACGAGAGACGTCTCATCAGAATTATGGCCAACTTATCTTATCTTCTCCCAGCCAGACGGCTGTGTGCGAGCACAATCTAAACCTCTCAGAAACCTCCAGAGCATCTTTCTCTTAATCTGCATATTCAGATGTATTCAGTGTTGTGATCATCACACAGGCCTGCTCTTGTTTGCAAGGAAGCCTGCTTTTGTCTCAGATCTCCACAGACGGTTTCCATCAGTCTGAACAGCTGCTTAACAGCGAAGATGATTTACCTTTATTTTTTTTCTCCTTAGCATGCCTTTCATGATTATTTACATATCAAATAGAAACATTAAACTGACACACTTTCATAACTGCCCCAAAGCAAGATGAATACTAAATCGTGATTCAATGCACAAGTGTGTATACTAAAGCATATTAAAGCATGTGAATAATAAAGTATAATGTAGTGTTCATGTTTTCTGTCATGACAACTTCTAGAGAGTCGGTAATACTACTGCCAATACATCCACAGACATGCTGCTGTGAGCATATAAGAAATACTGCTGCGGCACATATAACATATGAAATAACCCCCATTTATAACATGCATTAAATCACCCCATAGCAGATCAATACAGGTGGAGCTGGGGAATGTGGGGGTTTCTGAGGTGCGCTGAAACTGCTATAGCAAGCTCGTTGGCTGCTGACAACCAATCAGCTGTGCAATTTTAAAATGATGTCAGGTCAGACTGAGTTAGAACCTGTGCCATCTAGAGTCTCGTGACAGAACTTACTAACTATACTAAAGTGTGATACAGTGCTAATGGGTATGATACTAACGCATGATACAATGCTAATATTTTGCACACTAAAGTGTGTTGTAATTCTTACACTGTAGTTTTTATACTAAAGCATTATATATTGTAACTAGTTTGTATAATACATTGTGATTAAGGGTGCATACTGAAGCATGATATAACGCTAGAAGTCTGTATAATAAAATATGGTTTTTATACTATATATGTATACTTATATACATGTATACATGTTACAATGCTAAAAGTCTGAATACTAAAGAATTATATAGTGCTAATAGATTGTATACTAAAACATGATAAAGGATGCATACTAAAGTAGTATACAGTGCTAAATGTTTAAAGCATGATGCAGCAGCATGCATACTAAAGTATGATGCAGTGCTAATAGTTTGTGTACTAAAACATGATACAGTGATAAATTAAAGCATGGGGATGCATACTAAAGTATGATTCAATGCTAATAATGTGTACACTAAAGCCATTATACAGTGCTAATAGTTTATATGCTCAAGCATGATTCAGGATGCATACTGAAGTACTATCCAGTCACAGTGTTAATAGTTTAGGCTACTAAAACATGATACTGAGGCAAAAGGGTGCATGCTAAGACATGATAGAGCAATAATAGGGTGCAAAGTGAAAGATGCATTCCTGTTCCAGGACTCCATTCGATCTGATGCACAGAGCAGCAGCACAGTGAAGTCTATAGAGCTCTAATTATGACAGAACAGTCTGCCTGTAACCAACCTGCAAACAGCCCCACCGAAGCCCCATCTCTCATTTATCTTGTTTGGAGGAGGGGAATTGGGTTCCAAATAAAGCGTAGTATATGGTGCTACCTTGGTGTGGCAAGGTGGAATAGATTGATTTGTTGTGGTTGAGGTCTGTGTGATGGATGTTGGAAAATCTCTTTTCGATTTTATTGCCTTTAAAGCCTTGGGAAGGCTTTTTTATGCCTTGTATTGTACACTGGAGGTCGTTCTGTGAAGATAACTTCGGTTCAGAGTAGCATTTCACCAATAGGCCTTAATTCTGGTTTTCTTGATTGTTTTTTCTTTCATTATCTGATTAAATGACTCTGAAACAGCTCTGTTGCTCATGCGATATTGCTTAAACTGCACTTCAGATTTGGATGTTTCATTCTTCATGTTGGTTTTTGGTCGAAAGTGGAGCACAGATAATATCAAAGTCATGCCAGCAAGCATGAGATACCCTTTGAGTGTTTAGTAACGTCAGCTTGTCCTTTGGGAATTCCCCCAGACTGGGATAATGTCAGGTCCATGCTACCCCTGCTGTAACAGTACAGCTTTAATTACAGTATGTGTGTGTGCGTGCGTGCGTGCGTGCGTGCATGCGTGTGTGTGTGTGTGAGAGAGAGAGAGAGAGAGAGAGAGAGATGGAAAGATTCACTGTGTGAGATCATTAAAAATTCACAGTGGAAGAGTTGAACAATTATTGTGTATACAGATTTCTAATTATCCTCAGTTTATGTGTGTGTACACATTAGTGCATTTGCTGGGAGTGAAAGTGTTGCTAAATGTCAGGCAGAGGAGGAGGGTCATGCCAGCTGCACAACACAGACGTGGCACCCATACCAAATATCAGCAGGCATGTCTGGATGAGTCTAATTTATACATTCAAAAAGCAAAAGAGCTATTTCTTTCTTTAAATATTTCAATATATTTTTAAATGTATTTAGTATATTATATAACTGTATCAAGTTGAACAGATTTGAAAATGTAAAATGTACATTTATACATTTAATATAACAACACACACGTTATATGTGACACACAAACATGTGTGTGTGAATTAAATATTTGCAATGCACATAATATTTGCAATCTTTGGCATTTAAAATAAGATAAAACATAAATAGTACAAGTCATGGGTAATTTCTCAAACCCTAACACATGATGACTGCAGAGGGCTCAATTATTTAAAATCATTCAAAAAAAATCCTTAAATGTTTAAATATTATTATATTATTATTATTATGATTACATTTCTTCTATATTTTAAGTTTTCTGATTTAAAGTTTAACAGATTTTTTAACATTGAAATGCATTTATAAATTTGACAGTTGTAATATGAAATTAAATATATGAATTAAATATGTGCAATAGTTGTGAGTAATTTAAGAATAAAATGACTCAAGTTTCAGTTCCTGTATAAAAGTATTTCTTTCCTTGTTTCACTTCATTGACTAGATGACACTACATTATGACATCTAGTGGAGACAAGGAGAAATCATTATTTCCACCAATAATTATTAGTGATTCAGGGTCCCATACAACTAAAATCAAGATGAAACGAGGAAACCACACGTTTGTGTGTCACATATAACAGGTTTCCCTTTCTCCTCTCAATTTGCTAAATTTTAACATCTCATGACCTTTTGCATTTCACATATCTTCCTGTCATTAAAATGCAACAATGGTTAACCGGTGCTCATAGCAGTGCATATTCCCATCATATTCAAGTCTACATAGTCATGGCCATATGTGGTATTGAATGAATGCCTGAAAAATAATTGACCTGAATGTCGCATGTTGAAGCACGAAAACCAGTTACATTTACTTTTGCTCAAGGGATATTGGAACATTAGTTACTCCATTATCTGTAGATAAATACAAAACAAAAGCTTCTTTAGAAATTGTTTTAAAATATTTACCACCACTAAATGTGGATAAATAAATTACCCGTTGTGTTTTAGTACAGAAGTTTATGCCAAAACTTCAAGGCAAATGACATATTCAGTCTCTGATTTCAACAGGGCGAAGCATTAATAATAATTATGGATTTGACAAATTGCAGCCTCTGTTAGACAATCATTTTGCAATCAACTTCATTTTGTCTCTGATGCTTCAGAGCTGCGTCATGCTGATGAGACAAATGAGACCTCCTACTTCTAATGCTGCCATATGACTGAGGCCGAATACTGAGAGATATAAACATAATCTATCCTCAGATCTCTATAATCACAGAGTACATCCTGCAATTCACAGAATGATAGCTATGTTGAAAATTAACATGTCCTCATTCAGAATGTCAGATGTATTTGAGGTCTAAGTCTGCAATTACCTTCCAATAAGTCACTTTGGGTTAGCTTTGGGAAGTGAGAAAGTGTTTAAAAGGGTTAATCAATGTCTATTATATTGTGTGTGTGTGTGTGTGTGTGTGTGTGTGTGTGTGTGTGTGTGTGTGTGTGTGTGTGTGTGTGTGTGTGTGTGTGTGTGTGTGTGTGTGTGTGTGTGTGTGAGCCAAATGTAAATGAAAATAGTTGCATCAGTGGAGCATGGTTTGGCTGTTGACAGCCACTGAAATGTTTTTGTTGCTGTAGGAGAAATATGCTTGTCGGGTTCCTGCAAACTCCCAAATGGGTCCCCGAAAGATAACCAGGATATGCAGATTTGAGAACACTTTGTATTGTAGAGCTGTTGCGTGATTTGGTGCAGAGCATATTCTGTTTTTTGAGTTAAGAACTTGAGGCAATTTAGCTTTGCATCAATATAAATGCTTCCTCTTATTCTCACTATACAATACAGTGTATCACAATATAAATCACAAATGCAGAACTCAATGCAGTTCATCAATCTCAAAAATTGCTATTTACAATAAGAGATGAATAATAAAGCATTAACTACAAGAAAAAATATATTCTCTGTTAATAAATGCAAGAAGTTAAAGTTTTGGACTGTAGAACCTTGGGGGTCCTTAAATGTGTGAATTATAACATACATGTAGTTGCAATTTATAGTTATTTATATATTGCAATCTGTGTTTAATCCGATTAATAATTACATTTGTATTATTTTATTTCCACTGTAATTCTGTAATCCATCTATCCGTCTGTCTGTCTGTCTGTCTGTCTGTCTGTCTGTCTGTCTGTCTGTCTGTCTGTCTCTGTCCGTCTGTCTGTCTGTCCGTCTGTCCGTCTGTCTGTCTGTCTGTCTGTCTGTCTGTCTGTCTGTCTGTCTCTGTCTGTCTGTCTGTCTGTCTGTCTGTCTGTCTGTCTGTCTGTCTGTCTGTCTTTAAAATATGTTTAATTAAAAATAAATGTTTGTATTCTGCAGAATAAAGAAATTCATACAGGCTTGAAATGACATGAGGGTGAGTTAATGATGACAACATTTTTATTTTGTTATGATTTCAATATGTTTCTAAATTTAAATAGTTATTTAATAATTAAAAATACATACATTTAATTATCTTTAATTCAAATATATTTTATTATATTCTGCAGAATAAAGAAAGTCATGCAGATTTGAGACTAAATAGTGAGTAAATAGTGAGATAATTTTCATTATTTATTCACAATTTTTTTTTAAAGGGACATACATCTAAACATGCAGGTCTTCACCGGGACCTTATTAGCATATGGGTTTTGACATTTCAAATAAACCTTAGAATGAGTTCATGGGCCATTGTTTAACAAGTACTGTACATAAGTAACACTCTGTAATTTTACAAAGCTAATGATTGTCTCATTGGCTCTCTGAATTTTTTGTAGGATAAACTTCAATCAATGACATAAGCCTTGTAACAATCCATTCATACTGAATTGAAGAGCCAGGAATATATTTATAGCCAACCTTTAGAAATGCTCTTTTAGGAATTCTGTCTTTTTGAGATCATGCAGACATAATGTCCCATAGAGCATTCTGATGTAATATAAGTGGTCCATTTGAGTTCAGATTATCACATTCTGATCCACGACTCTCATTGAGAATCAAAATCATTGACAGTCGAACTGAAAATCATTGACAGTCTCAAAGAGCTCTGTTGAGAGGTGATTTTTAGGCATTAACTTCAGAAGCATCGCACAAAGGTTCATAAAATGGGAGGAGTGAAGGAATATAAAAGCAGGACATGATCATCTATTCTGTGATCTGTCATCTAAATAAATAATCAAAAACCCATAGAAAGAAACATTCAGACTCCTGGACTCCAAGAACTGCAGCTGTGAGTGGAATAGGTTGGAGATTCTCCCGCTATGTTAATTGACGAGCGCATAGTTACACTTTTCAGAAGGAACTGTCAACATACACTGACATACTGGAGTGTGTTCTTCAGCTTTGGACTGAGCATAGCCTTTCTGGGGCCTACGATCCTAGATCTGAAATGCCAGACTGGCTCCACGTTACAGGAGATCACCTGGGTGTTCTTCTCCCAGCAGTTCTGCCTGCTCATCGGCAGCTCGATTGGAGGAGTTTTCACAAAAACGTGAGTAGAGCAGCGCGTCTCTGCTGAGAAACTGTATGAGGAGACCGCTGGAGATCGACATCTGCATCAAGATAAACTCTCCATTACTCTACTGTTTGGGAAACTCGCTGTCGTTTAGTTTCTGTTTAGATATTCAGTTCATGTCAGACACAGGTAAAGACTGCCAGAGTCGATTACTCTCCTGCCTGGAGAGTTTATGCACTTTTTGTCCCTCTTTTCCTTTTTTCAAGATTAACCTTGTGAATCTCAGAAGTTGGTTGACCTTTTATTATGGCTGCTTTATAGTTTAACACTGATTTATTGCTATGTATCATGTTAGCTTTCAGCCTGAAACTTCTTGACATCCTCAACAGATGTGATCTGAACACAGTGCAATTAAATATGCTTTCACTGTCACCATGTCTCTCAAACAAACCCTTGAGATTTTACAGAAGATGAAGCTAAAACCTACGTTTATTTGTGTAACCTGTTTAAAAAATTTAAAACTAAAGTTATACACATATATAAATCTATTTAAAACTATTTTAAAATAAGCATATTACATGTATTTTTTGAGACATACACTATATTGCCAAAAGTATTGGGTCACCCCCTTTTAATGAAAGGTTTGACTACTTTAGTCATCTCCATGAGTACAAATCTTAATGTTTAAGCATATAATGATATTCTAGGGAGTTGTGTGCTTCTAATTTTATAGCAAAAGTTTGGACAGGACTCTTTTCTATTTTATTAATTTTTAATTTATTTGAAAAGGGACCATGCACAATTTTAACATAAATGTTTCCATTTCATGCATTGTACCGAATTTAGCCAATGGCTAGTTTCCATCCGCAGTCCCTTGGCATATTCTAACATGACAGTGTCTCTGTGAATAAGGCAAGGATCAAATAGAAATGATGATTCAGTCAGTGTGGAAGAACTTGACTGGTCTGCAGAAAGCCAAGTCCTAATCCCAGCTGAACGCCTCTGGTGTGACTTTAAATGCAGACCTTGTGCCAAAAACTCATCACCATGTAAAATGTAAAAATCATCATACTAACCAGAGCTGCACCAATGATGATGTCTTGATAGATCTTACGAATCTTAAACTGTAGCATTTACAATACTTTGAAACAAAAGTTCAAATCTGAGATATTAAGAGGGATAATTAACAAATAACAAGTAACCAAGCATCCAAGATATTCCTTGTGTTCTCAGGTTGTTCTGGGCCCTCATCGCTCTCTTCCTCTCCTCCCTCATCATCTCTGTGGTTTTTGCAATCATCCCACTTTGTTATAATGTGCTGTTGCTGGCGGTTGCTATGGCAGTGTCAGGCCTGGCGATGGGCATCATTGACACTATTGCAAACATCCAACTGGTGTCCATTTATAAGAAAGACTCTGCTATCTTTCTACAGGTGAGGAAAGACATTTATCTTCATATATCTCACTCGGTGTTAGTCCACACATTCAGTTCTTTAAAGTGTTTATTTCAACAAGTTTTGTATGAATTTTGGTATGAATGTCTGTTTAATGTATAGAGTCAGCGATAGTCCTGTAAAATGAAAAAACGTGAAGCCTAATTCAAATGGTATTATGTGAAAAGTAATCAAGAAATGCAAGAAAGTGTCTTAAAATATCAAGAGTCCATAATTTTCTTTTTTTAAATATCCTTGTGTCCTCACCCTGTTAATATTTTAATGATATAATAAAACAGTAAAAACCTCATTACTGTAATGCAAAATATGTAGTCTTATATAATCATTATAATAAATGATAATTATTAAAAATCATTTATATAAATTTGAAATGTAATACAAATTTTAAAAATCATTTTATTTTAATTAAAAATCTTTGCAAACCGTATTTACTTTGATCGAGTATAATAAATAACATTATTACAGTAATGGAATTCCCTTTAAAGAACAGAAATACTAAACACTTGATGAAAATGCTCCGGTTACTCACGTAACCTCGGTTCCCTGAGATAAGGAAACGAGCATTGCATCATCATATTTTAATGACGCCTGCTATTGGGAAACTCCTGTTTATTCTATTACTGAAGCCAGATTGGTTAACGTTTGTGTACTGCACAAACCAATGGTGCTTTAGCCCGCTATATAAGCCAGCCCAGAGCAACATTTCATCGGAATCAACGACTGAAGCGACAGCCATCGATTTTGCGTGTAGCTATGGCATGGCCAGTTACGTAATGCTCGTTCCCTTATCTCAGGGAACCAAGGTTACATGAGTAACCGGAGCATTCCCCTGTTGCGTCATCATATTTTAATGACAACTGCTATGGGGAAGTATCCAGTAGCGCCGTGCTATGAGCATAAGCAAATCTAAGCCTGCTCCGTGAGCTCAGCTCAGGCATGCTCAGAGTGGGCCTCGTTAGTCCAAGCTATAAGACCTGAGAAGTATCTGGGATCTGCTTGTCATAAGCCCTGTCTGACCAAGGAGAAAAATAGCACTAAGCAGATAGCACCCATGCCTGCAGGGCAGGGACGTCCAAACTGTACAATCTGATAATGGTCGACAGCGACAACCATCCGGCGGCCGCACAAATCTCCCCAATAAAGATTCCGTTGGACCATGCCCAGGAGGAGGCATTCCTCTTGTGGAGGGGGCCTTCACACCAATAGGGCACTATATGCCCACTGAGGAATAGGCTAGGGCGATAGCCTCAACTATCCAATGGGATAGCCTTTGCTTTGTGATCGGCAGCCCTTTAGAGCGGCCTCCAAAGCACACAAAGTGCTGTTCGGACTGTCTAAATGACTCGCATTGCCCGGACTGGGCATAGCAAGTTGGGACCCTGCTCACCGTCCGATGCGGGGAGTGCTAGAAGGGAGATAACTTGGGCTCTGAATGAGTTGTGAGCACCTTTGGTACATAACCACTGCGTGGCCAAAGAATGACCTTACAGTCGCTGGGTCCGAACTCAAGACAGGAAGCACTGACGGATAGGGCTTGCAAGTCACCCACTGACTTGACAGATGCTACGGCCAAAAGCAGAGCGGTTTTGAGCGACATGACCCTTAAGCCAGCTGTTTGAAGCGGCTCAAAGGGAGGGCCCTTGAGGGCCCCGAGGACTATAGATAAGTCCCAGTTGGGTACAGTATTAGGGCGAGGAGGATTCAACTGCCAAGCGCCTCTAAGGAACTTAACAACGAACTAATTTCTGCCAATAGTCCAGCCCGCCTCAGAATGAATCGCCACGATAGCTACCCCATAGACCTTAAGCGTGGAAGGGGTGCGCCCCCTTGTCCAGCAACTTTTGTAGAAAAATAAGCTTGTGGGACATGTCACATGAAATCGGATCCTGACTACGTGCTGAAAACCAGTCGCTGAAGACTGGCCACTTAAGGGATAGAGACACCATGTGGACGGAGCTCTAGCATCTAAAATGGTATTGGCGACTCCCGCTGGGAGTCGATCGACCTCCTCACGCATGGGACGGAACGCAAGATTTTAGCTAATATTGGAGGGGCCTCATATGCAGAAGGCCCAGAAGAATGACTAAGGAGGTAGCGGCCATGGGGCCGAGCATCCTCTGAAAGGCCTTGAGTTTGAAAGATGCCTCCGCTCACTGGATAGTCAGGGAATGTTCCGGCGTGATCCAAGCACGCATTTGCACAGAGTCCCATTTGATTTTTCCCAGAGAGGATGCTTGTTGTCTGGGAAACAAAAAAACTCTTGGATGGGTTGATTTTCAGCCCTAAGCGCTCCAGATGATTAAGCAACAATGACCTGTGAGTGATCAGTTGCTGTTCTGAGTCGGCTAGCACCAGCCTGTCATCGAGGTAGTTCAATATGCGGATTCCATCTGCCTCAGAGGGGAAAGAGCCGCATCTATGCACTTCGTAAAAGTGCGGGTCCAAACGGGAGGACTGTATACTGATAGGCCATCCCCTCGAACGCGAATCTCAAGAACGGTCTGTGACGGGGCGCTATTTGGATGTGAAGTAAGCATTTCTCAGATTCACAGACAGGAGCCAGTCCTCGGGCCGAATTTGCACGAGGATCTGCTTTAAGGTTAACATTCTGAACAGCTGTCGCATCAGGGCTCGGTTTAGAAGACTGAGATCAAGAATCGGTCTGAACCCACCGTCCTTTTTGGGAATGAGGAAGTAGCGGCTGTAAAAGCCTGACTCGCTGTCCACTAAGGGGACCGTTTCCACCGTACCCTTTGCAAGCATTGTGCATATTTTGGCTCGGAGAACGTGAGATTCGTTGTCCTGCACGAAGGTCTGCACCCCGCGGAATGCAGGTGGCCTGCGAGCAAACTGGAGCGAGTAGTCTCGTTTCAGGTTTCTAGAACCCAAATCGACACACCTGGGATGGCTTTTCAAGCCGATAGCCGGGAGGCGAGAGGTTCTATTTTTATTAATGACATATCACCGCCCACAGAGGGAGAACTGACATTTGTGGACATTTTCACAGAGGGTAACTGGCCTTGTACCTGCTTTTTATGCTGCCTCATGGCCAGGCTGTCATTGTAAATGAGAACAGGTTCTCAACTGACTTACCTGAATTAATTATGCATTTATATAAATAAAAGTTAGTTACAAATGTTAGCACCTATCAAAAAAAAATACTGTATTTCGTTTGTGTGTGTGTGCAGGCCAGGGCACCGGACTAATGGGTGTAAACTTTTGAAATGCATGTGACTAGAGACTGAGCTCTAATTGGCTTGTTTCAGATTGTCCTCGGGGGCGCAGATCACTGTGCCCAAGACCCTCCCACTTTTGTTCTTTGCGAATCAATATTGTTTTATGCATTTTGGCCTCATGAGATTGGACCGTTCTCGACCGTCAAATAGGCGCAATCTCTTACATTCTATGCTCTCTTCCAAGATTAAAGTAAATTTGATTTTAAATTTACAAAAAATACTTTCACAAGGCATTCAAATTGATGAAGAAAAACATTTTTTTTAAGAAAAAATCAAATACAAATACAGATCATGGAGATTGGATGGAGGTGGCGAGCAAGGTGCGATGTAAAGTCATGCCTTTTATTGTTTTTCTGATTGTTATTTCAAATTCCTGTCACCGAAGCGTTGGCAACGACATGGAAGGTAATTAGAACAATGTAGTTTAACTTGAGCCGATCACCGAGATCCTAGTCTCGTATAGCCAGACCTTCAGACTGACGGCTGAAGGTCTGGAATATATGGCTGCATTCATTGGTCAAGGCCTGCCCATGAGGCCATTAGACCAACATGTCAAACAACCAATCACAGTTTGTTTCATTCAGCGTCATGTTACGGGGCGTGGAAATGTCGCCACAATAACAAACTCTTGATGAACAATAACAAACTCTTGAGCGAAACTCTTGGATGTATTTTAAAGACAACTTGAATAATATATTTTCAATAACATTAAAATTAAGATAAAAAACATAATGGTCTATAAGTCTCTAAGAGATTACAGTTTTTCCATACTTATTACATTGAACTTATTAAACCTTATGGAAATTTAATGAATTTATATGCAATTGTTTTGTCTAAAAAGACAAAAAAATTAAGTTAAATTTTATTTAACCATTTTCAGTTCTTATCATGAATTATTTGCTATCCTGTGGCTCAATTGTGTGGACAATTATCTATGAATTACGTTAATATAAATGTATAATATTTTTTTGAATGATTTCAAATGTTTAATGATTACTTACAGATAATATACACACATTAAACTCAAATTCACTGATTTGGTATCTTATTTTACACTTTAACAGTTGAATTTTCATCTTACATTTTAAGTAGTAATGATTCATTATTATGTCACTTGTTAAATGGCTATTTAACAAATGCATTTAGTCATATGCTGTTGCATTATTAGATTGATTAAGTTTGTTTGAGGCCCCCCAAAAATGTGCACCAGCTGCAACTGGTGATATGGTTATCTATTCTGATATTAATGTCACAAAAAAGTGCCATATTTTCCTTTTTTTTATTGTATTGAAAAAAAAATTAAGGAGGGGGATGTGGTATTTATGGGGGCATAATTAAATGTATTATTTATTTATTTCATAATCAATTAAATTAATTAAATTAATACCTTAGGTCAGGGATACTAAAATCTGGCTCGCGAGATCCACTTTCCTGCAGAGTTTAGCTCAAACGCTAATCAAACACAACTGAGCATGCTAATCAATGTCTTTAGGATCATTCGAAAACCACAGGTAGGTGAGTTTGATCAGGGTTGGAGCTAAACTCTGCAGGAAAGTGAATCTCGCAAGCCAGATTGAGTATCACTGCCTTAGATTGACATCTCTAATTTGAGTCTTGTCTCTCTTTCCAGGCACTGCACTTCTTCATTGGGCTTGGTGCTCTGGTGAGCCCCCTGATTGCAGACCCTTTCATATCAGAGCACTGCCTGGGCAGTAATAGCACAGAAAATGCCACAGAGATAATTCCCGACTTCAGATTCAGCTTCAGGTCACCTGTAATCCACGCTGAGAATTCCCCACACTCAGAGCCGGTGGAGGAGAAGGCCAATGTGGCGTATGCCTTCTGGATCATGGCTCTCATAAATGTAAGCTGATGCATAGCCCTGTGTGTGGTGCAGAAGGTCTTGGGTCTCTGTGAGTTCTCAGTGTTTTTTTCCTAGTTGCCTGTGCCGATTGTGGTTTTTGTGCTGATGTACCAAGAGAAGCTGCTCCCCTTCTGCCCAAAAAGCACACCACGACTGCTGGACAAAGATGAGCTGGCCATGGAGACTAAAGCACCAGAAAGCACAGAAATATCTGAACCAGATAATGCAGGTACAAGTGAACAGCATGTCTTAAAGCATATCCGAGCATGTCTGAGCCACCAACACCTCTACCAGTTACATTTAGGCGAAATCTTTGTTCCCTTTCACCCTCACATCTTACCTTGGTAGTGTCCTCCTCTCTTCCCTCACCGACCCATTTCTCAGCTCTGGATGTGAATACTGCAACTGACACTTTGTGTTCCACTTTAACCTCTTGACTAGACCATAAGTCCTCTCTCCTCCAGGCCAGCACGTGCTGCCCCTTCTAACTCCTGGCTATCCGATGTTCTTCATGAACGCAACGCAAATCAAAAGATCCGTCAGACCTGAGTATCTAGCAGTTTTTGCTTTCATCTTTCTCTGCTGAAGTCCACACTGCCAAGGCTTCATACTTCCACAACAGCGCATCTGACACACATAATCTCTTCAAAACATTCAACTCTCTACTCTATCCCATCTCGTATCACCTACAGCTCAACCTGGCAAAAATAAAAACAGCAATATTGTGAATGATTTTACAATTTAAAATAACCTATTTTCTATTTAAATATATTTTAAAATGTAATTAATTAATGTGATTAATTAGCATCATTTTTCAGCATCATTACTCCAGTCTTCAGTGTCACATGTTCCTTCAGAAATCAGTCTAATATGCTGATTTGCTGCTCAAGAAACATTTCTTATTATAATCAACGTTGAAAACAGTTGAATTGCTTAATGTTTTTGTGGAAACCATAACCTTTTTTTCCAGGATTCTTTGATGAATAGAAAGTTAAAAAGCAGTATTTATTTGGAAAAAATATTTGTAAACATAAAAAAATTATTTAATGTCCCTTTTGATCAATTACATGCATTCCTGTTTAATACAATTATACTGACCCTTTTAAACTCTTAAACAGTTGTGTAGTTGCTGGAAACCATTTATGCAAGTTATTTTACTTTTTTTTAATTATGGTCCTCATAGGTTTTCACCATGGAGGACATGGAAACATCTTCAGCTGCTGTATGAATGGTAGCCTGCGTGGGTTACCAGTCACATTTTTTGGTATCCACATCTTAGGCGGTTTGGTGTTATTCATGACAGAAGGTATTATGGTGAGTGAGCTCAATGAGACTAATTCTTTTTATGAATATTTTTGAGAACTGCAAGTTAATATTGACCCTTGAACCTCACTTTTAGGGAGTCTATGGCGGCTTTGTTTACACATACGCCGTTTCAGCTCCCATGTCTCTGCACGCTAAAATGGCAGCATACCTGAACTGTATCTTCTGGGCAGCTGTCACTGCTGGACGACTGGTGTCCATCCCACTGTCATACCGATTCAGATCTGTGCATCTGCTCGTCGTGAACCTGGTAATCTATTATCAAACTCTGTAATATAGTATAGCTCATTATCACTGTTTATAGAGTACACATCCTCTCAAACTATGTTTTTATTATTATGCTGCTCCCCTGTTGCTGTCAGCTATTGGAAATACAGCATGTGGCTTTTGAGTATGTAATGAATCAATGATTAAGGATTGTTGAATGTGAATCCTCTCTCTTCAGGCTGGTGTGATTGTAACATTGCTGCTGTTACTGATCCTCTACACAAACCGAGTGTTTCTGTTTGTTGGGACGACCTTGCTTGGGCTTTTCATCAGTAGTGTTTTCCCCTGCCTAGTGGCCTACACCGAGGATATCCTAGAGTACCGCGGTAAATTACACACATACATACTTCATGTTTTACAAGGAGATCTTTAACTTTCTATTGTTCTTATATTCTACATTCCATAATATTACAAAATATTTAATAATAATAATTGGTGTCATTATTCTATAAATTCTGAATAATATATTATGAATTTATATTACAGACTTTAAATTACGAATATTGTTTATTATGAATGTATACATTACAAATTTGACCCAAAAGTGAGTGAGAAAATATGACAAAACCAGCCCGATCTCACTGCAATTCGTACATATTTTATGAGGGGGCTAATTCGTATGAATTCGTACAACGTCACTCGTACAAATTCTTACGATTTGTGCTAAATCGTACGTATTTTACGAGTTTTCAATTCGTATGAATTTGTATGAATGACCTACACCAAACCCCGCCCCTAAACCTGCCCGTCACTGGGGTTTAGATAAATCGTACAAGTGAGGTCGTACGAGTTAGCCACCTCGTAAAATATATGAAGTTTATAAACGAAGTTTATAAACTAAGTTCGGGAGGAGCATGTCAGATACTCAGGCTAATTAGCACAGGTGGTACACAATCTAGGTAATTAATCCTGGGGCATAAATACAGCTGTCTTACCTCCATCTAGTTGACGGTTAAGCAGCATCCCTCCACCACCCCTTCTCCACCAATATCACTAGAATTCTAATCACACGGGTGGGGGGGGATGGGGGGTTCACTGGGTTCGGGCCATTCCCGGCTAGGAGCCCTCCCCCAGGACAGCACGCCTACAACGTATTACCATACACGCCAAATACGCATTACGTTTATCGTGCTAGTAGATGTAAGTGTGAAATCGTGAAATATGAATTGCCGTGAGATAGCGTTGGACAAAACCTCTTGTTGGGGACCTCTGATGATGTTCTTACAGTTTTTTCAACTGCTTACTCACATTTTTTTCAAAACTTTACTCACAAATCCAAGAATTGTACACACAAGATGCCTCACATCTCTTGCAAAATATAGCTCAAAAGCAAACATTTGTCTTATGCTGCAATAATATTATGTTTTGGATATATCACATAAACACAGTTATTCAAAACCTAAAACTCTTCTTTCATGAGCTCCTATGTACATTTCTGTGCAACATTGAAAGTAATTAGCTGAGAGATTGATGGTAAACACGAAAGCAAGATTGAAGCCAAACTTTTTTTTTACTGTAACTAAGCATTTGTGGTTGTGAATACAGTATTACACAGTACAAAATAAAATAAATACATTAACCATGTGTAGTTGTGTAGATGTGTATTTATAGGTCTATTCTAAAGCCATGATGGGTTGGTGGAAAAAGTGTTAAAGGCAGAGAATTAATGTATGGTTTTGCAGATTTGGTGTGTGTTCTGGTGTTTGAGTGTCAGGTTTCAGAAATTGTGTGATAAGTAAAGATTCTGTGTATAAGCAGTTGAAAATGAACAACTAAACAGAGCTAAATATATTACACTAGACTTCAGATTCTTCAGATGGTCCCCACAATTATGAATCAACAAATGAAGCCAAACAAACACTAACACTTTTTTCTTTTTTTCTTCAGGATGTGCAACAACTGTCTTAGTGACAACTGCCGGAATGGGTGAGATGACGTTGCAGGTGTTGGTTGGATCAGTAAGTTCTTATGCTCCTGTTTTAAAATGTGGGAAAGATTTAAGGAGGTAAATAACCCTGAGCAAATTTTTTCTAGCTAATTCAGCAAAAAGGCACTTACAGTTTTTTGGTATGTGGTTTGGTCATCGGATGCCTCGGTTTCGTCTTCTTTCTCAGCGTGATCCTGTGCAACCACATCCACAGAAATCTCACAGGTAAAAACATCAAACTTACATAGGGATAATGTATGTACTGGTGAACTGGTGATATTAATACTGTTTGAGTAAAATGGACAACATAAATGACTCTGGCTCAATGTCTTAATCATCCAGGAGCATCTAAAAAAACAGCCACAGTGGAAGCGCCACCAGCACCTGCTCCACTTGCTTCAGAGAAAGCAGCTCCAGAACAGAAAGTTGCTGTAATGCAAACTGAATCTATTAAATGTGACTCTGGATGAGACTATTCATGGGTCATAACCTGCTGGAAATACTTAACAATGCAACTATAAGCAGTCAGTGTGCTTTTATTACCATATTTGTGTATTTTAAATGTATTTCTGCTAAATTTTGTATATATATATATATATATATATATATATGTATATCAGTAGCTCACAAAAGTGAGTACACCCCTCACATTTTTGTAAATATTTTATTATATATTTTCATGGGACAACACTGAAGAAATTACACTTTGCTACAATGTAAAGTAGTGAGTGTACAGCTTGTATAACATTGTAAATTAGCTGTCCCCTCAAAATAACTCAACACACAACCATTAATGTTTAAACCGCTGGCCACAAAATGAGTACACCCCTAAGTGAAAATGTCCAAATTGGGCCCAAAGTGTCAATATTTTGTGTGGCCACCATTATTTTGCTTTAACCCTCTTGGGTATGAAGTTCACCAGAGCTTCACAGGTTGCCACAGGATTCATCTTCCACTCCTCCATGATGACATCACAGAGCTGCTGGATGTTAGAGACCTTGCGCTCCTCCACCTTCCGTTTGAGGATGCCCCACAGATGCTCAATAGGGTTTAGGTCTGGAGACATGCTTGGCCAGTCCATCACCTTTACCCTTAGCTTCTTTAGCAAGGCAGTGGTCGTCTTGGAGGTGTGTGTGGGGTTATTATCATGTTGGAATACTGCCCTGCGGCCCAGTCTCCGAAAGGAGGGGATCATGCTCTGCTTCAGTATGTCACAGTACATGTTGGCATCCATAGTTCCCTCAATGAACTGTAGCTCCCCAGTACCAGCAGCACTCATGCAGCCCCACACCATGACACTCCCTCCACCATGCTTGACTGTAGGCAAGAAACACTTGTCTTTGTACTCCTCACCTGGTTTCCGCCACACACGCTTGACACCATCTGAACCAAATTATCTTGGTCTCATCAGACCACAGGACATGGTTCCAGTAATCCATGTCCTTAGTCTGCTTGTCTTCAGCAAACTGTTTGTGGGCTTTTTTGTGCATCATCTTTAGAAAAGGCTTCCTTCTGGGACGACAGCCATGCAGACCAATTTGATTCAGTGTGTGGCGTATGGTCTGAGCACTGACAGGCTGACCCCCCACCCCTTCAACCTCTACAGCAATGCTGGCAGCACTCATACGTCTATTTCCCAAACACAACCTCTGGATATGACACGGAGCATGTGCACACAACTTCTTTGGTCGACCATAGCGAGGCCTGTTCTGAGTGGATCCTGTCCTGTTAAACTGCTGTATGGTCTCGGTTACCGTGCTGCAGTTCAGTTTCAGGGTCTTGGCAATCTTCTTATAGCCTGCGCCATCTTTATGTAGAGCAACTATTCTTTTTTCAGATCCTCAGAGAGTTATTTGCCATGAGGTGCCATGTTGAACTTCCAGTGACCAGTATGAGAGAGTGAGAGCGATAACACCAAATTTAACACACCTGCTCCCCATTCACACCTGAGACCTTGTAACACTAACAAGTCACATAACACTGGGGAGAGAAAATGGCTAATTGGGCCCAATTTAGACATTTTCACATAGGGGTGTACTCACTTTTGTGGCCAGCGGTTTAGACATTAATGGCTGTGAGTTGAGTTATTTTGAGGGGACAGCAAATGTACACTGCTATACAAGCTGTACTACTTTACATTGTAGCAAAGTGTCATTTATTCAGTGTAGCCACATGAAAAGATATGATAAAATATTTACAAAAATGTGAGGGGTGTATTTATTCCTGTGAGATAATGTGTGTGTATATATATATATATATATATATACACATCGTAAGTGTCAGTAGATCGTGAGAAGCGCGTTTTTTAGCTGCCCATGTAAATGAATCAGAGGGTCGGACATCATCATGCTTCCGATGTGGGCGTCGACAAAACACACACTGCTCACACTAACAACTCCACTAACACCTGTTTCACATCACGTCTTAAAGACATTCAAATCTGCATTCATGCTGCTGTTGATCCAGAAAGAGCAACACAAACAGTCTTTTCAACCCCACATCACTATTTCTGTGTTACAGACATTCAAATAACAGAAGTACTGGGATAAAAGTTTATATTTTGGGTATAAACACGTATTGTCTACAGTAGCGATCAAAACAAAAGTATTGTAACACTTATCTTCCGCCAGGATGTGGCGGCAACTCGTTTATAACATGTATTTGACATTGAATAATTCATTCAGGAGATTCCTACAGTGACACTGTCTTTATGAAGTGAGACACTGACTCCATTTATTTATTTTGTTCAAATTAATGTATATTTTTAAAAGACTTAAACAATGAACATTTTGTCAGAACCACTAGTAAATTACGCCATTTTGTTTAATTTAGTAAAAATAAAAAAAAAATCAGTATCGTTATCTGCTATTGATTTAAAAATAATTGTGATTCTCAATTATTCAGAATCGTGCAGCTCTAGTTTACGTTGCTTATTACTGCATATAATTCATTAAAATAGAAGGTTAATTTCATAAAGTACTGTTGTACTACAAAATGTACCTACTTTTTATGCATTTTGTGTATCATTGTTTCATCATTGAGGATTTTTTTTAAGTAAAAAATGAGACTCTCGTTCTTGTGAAACCAGTCTCCTGTCTCGTGGGATAAGTGTCTCGTCACACCCGTAATATATATATATGTTCGGTTTCTTGCAGATAATCTTGACTGTTAATTTATTAATATTATTGGAACAGAAGAGTCTAACAAATGTGAGAAATCTTTAATTACAGGAGGGGAATTAAGTAACTTATGGCATAAAATGTATTTTATGCCATACAAAATGTAGGTTTTGTACTTTACCAAAGACTGAAAATCATTAACATTAAATTAAATACCAGATTAAACTCTTGTTTAATAATTCACCAACCTGAAGTCATTCAAATTCCCAGTCATTCAAAACTGTTTTTTTCTCTTGGTTAAACTGGTCTTGGGCTGGAGTTCATGGAGTAATATACTGTATTACATGCAAATAAATAAACTCATGATGACTAAGGCAAACAATTATTTGCAATAAAGTATTGTTCACCATATATTAGATAAATTACAGATTGTATGAATTCCTATTGAACGCTTTTTATCCACAAAAATTCACAGAATAGTAAATGTGTGACAACCATTAACTATTTTACTGTGCACTACTGAGAAATCCCCTCAAAAATCCCAGAGGTCATTGCCACACTGTTTTATAAAAGCAAATCTTGCTCAACTGATCTCTTCCAGAAAGATCTTTGCATCATGCATGAAAACAGATAAAAGAGGAGTTAAAGAAAAAGTAGCGTTTCTCTCAAGCTATTGCTTTGATTTCCTGTGTGATACTATATTCAGCCATCCTGGGATGCACAGTATTGGTTATAAAAGAAAATATATAGCATAGCGTAAGGAACTGTACAAACATAAAACACAGCTGCACATCAGAGATCAATCTTCTCTGATCTTCTTCAAACCTGCAAGAACTCAGGAAGGAGCTCTGCTTCAACTATATTCATCCAGCACTTGAAGAAAACATCTTGATGTCAGTTTTTAATCTGAAAAAAGCTAGTAAAACATCATGATGTCAATTCTATTACAGTCTAACAAAACTTTATGCTATTAAAAGAAATAGTGAAGAACAGGTCACCAACTACTAGATTTCTTTAAAGATACATTTTATTTTTTCCTTGTAAAACAAATTTTACAAAAATCAGAATAGCGTAATTAAAACAAACATTTATTTTGGATAAATCATGATATAGACTGAAAGGCTACAGATTAGGATGGAGATACAAGCAATAAAAATAGTCCTATGCAGCTGAGAAAGCTACTGATGGTGTGCACTGAAATCAGCTCGTTTTAACCATTCACATGGCTCAACAGACCACTCATTTAAAAAGGCATCTATAAGCGTCAAATATTCTTAAAAAATGCACACATGAAGCATTACAGAGGTCAATAATAATGTTTTCACTAGCTCACTTCTGACATCACTCATCCTGAAGGTTTACATAGGAGCCCGAGACTCCGCCCACCGACATACTTCGCACCACGTAAATGAAAGCATGCCAACCATGAAAGAGGTTCAATACAAACATAGAAAAAGTCATTTTAGATCAAATGCTCAGACAGAAAAAAGCTGATTTACTAGACAATCAAGAAGTAACTGCACGGAAAGTGGGAGAAAGTAGCGTACTAGAGCTATGTAAGGTACAGTTGATGTAGCAAGAAAATCACGTGACTGAACTGCAGCCACAACAATCCAGTGCAGTTCATGACAAGCGTATGTGTTCATTATAAGCCTGTGTTTTTTCACCGGTCAACGCAGCTGGGATGAGATCCTGTACATTAAAAGTCACAGTAATAATTGGGTTGGGAATTAACGAGCAGTTGCGTTCTTTTCAAATGCATTTGGAAAAAATGTAAGGTGCCCAAAAGTAAACTACAGAGCCTACAGTATAATCTGTATTTTTTGGGCAAATCATCTTCCTTTGTTATAGATTGAAGGTCAACTGTAACAAAAAGCTTTCGGCAAAGCTATAATTGAAACATTGATCAATATTAATATGAAAGACCGCATTTCGGGATTAGGCCATACCGTACAGATTTAGGATAGGTCTGATGATACTTTACAGATTTCGTTTTTGAGACGGTATTTACAAGCTGAGAGACGTAACAAACATCCAAAACACTCTTTGAGTATTGTGGGAATTAAATCCTACTGCTCCTCGTTAATAAAAACAGATAACACACGTTCACCAGCAAGTGAAAGAGCTCAGTCTTCACCTGATGGAGCTTCCTCCTCAGAAACATCGTCCTTTTCCTCGTTCTCATTCTCCTTCTCCTCCTCCTCCTCCTTTTCCCCGTTGTCATTGTTTTCCTCTCCTTCGGCGCCGCTTTCGACATCCTGCTTCTTCTTGGGTGCGGGCGACTCCTTTCTGTCTTCCTCTTGCGCCTTGTCCCCTTCCTCCTCCTCCTTGTTGCTCTCGATATCTTCATCTTCGGCTTTAGGCGAGGCCTTCTTCACAACTCTCTTCACCTTCGTCTGACGTTTTCCTCTCCTCTTCTTGGGCCCTCGGGTTGCTGGGAGAAGATAATTGACTTGATTACTTTAACTGTGACAGTTAAAGGCATCTGGAGGAAGTTCTTAATTTGAGCAGGATGTGATTAATTATGAAGGTATTACAGTAGACCTTTCTAATGGTGGGTTTATGGGTGGCTTTACCTGAAGCCCTTATCTTAGGTTTAGGGGATTTCTTGTCTTTGCTTCTCCTGCTCACTTTTGAGTTCCTCCGTTTGGGTCGGCCATAATCACTGTCATCATCATCATCCTCAGCCATGAAGTCTTCATCACTGCCTGAATCCTCTGTGAGCAGAAGAGAGATTTGATAAATCAAATCAATTATCTCACTGTTAGCTAACATGTATGTCAATGTTCTTCAAATATTTTGACTATATACCCCCAGTGTAAACGTCACTGTCATCTTCCTCCTCCTCTTCCTTTCCCCCCTCATCCTCACTTCCTCCATCCCCAAGAAGAATCTCTCTCTGTTTGGTTGCAGCTTTAGTGGCAGCCTGACGCACCTGCCGGCCCTTCTTCCTCACAACCTTACCATCATCATCACTGTCATCTGTGCGTCACAAAAGAGCAGATGCATGGTTAATTAACACAAACTGAAGGTTTGCATTAATATGCAAAAACAAATCACAAACGCGGGCATGAAAAGTTACTGCGGTTTTGCCTAAGTGAATAAAAGCAAGTTAATTAGAGTGGCAACATTACAGGCGAGAGCAGGCTGACATTGTAAAGAGGAATAAAAGAACACAATTGCATTTTAACAGCATAAAGAGCGAATGAAGAAAAGCATGAAACTATTATTTACAATAGATATTAATCACTACCTACTGACAGAGTAAAGTTTGTGATGTGGGATGTTTTTATTTAACGTTATACAGTACTAGTCAAACAAATCTAGTTTTCCTTTATTTGGGATGCTTACATTGTTTACTGCTTACTATTTGAATAATTAACAAAAACTTGAAACTATAATTGCCACCAGTTTTAATACAGTTAACTTAAACTAGATATACACATGTATGTATATATATATAGTTAAATATATAAACACAGATAATATAAAATAATAACGCTGATGGAAGAATACAAGCCATTATTTTTAATTTAACTTATATTTTATATAATATATTTAGAATTTAATGAAGAACATTTACAAGGCTGAATGTCAAACTTTCACAGAAAGTTGCTTACACCATCAAAGGTGTCAGAAATGAAGCTGTTTATATTGGTAATACCTGCAGCTCTTTTCCGTTTAGCTGTTGCCTGTCTCCCTCTGCTGGCCTCTTTAGCATCAAAATCACTGTCACCACCATCATCCTCCTCTTCCTCATCCTCCCCATAGTCATTGTCTTTATCACTTAAATCCTCTAGAATATGGGGATGAAAAAGCATTTTGTCAGAATATTCAATAACTAAATAAAAAGTATTTAAAAATAAAATATATGTAAATGTTAAATCCTAATATAAAATAATTGCAAAAAAAGGAATATAAGAATTGACTTACTCTTGTGGTCCTTGATTTGAGAAGCATCACTACATTAGAAGAAACACAGCATTTATTTGTAAGGGTATTTAAAATAATTCAGAGAAAATACATGAATTTAAATAAAACGGTGTCATGAATATGCATGCAGCTCATAAATAACATTTCAAATGGAGCACTAAAATAAATACATGCAAATGAGACAGCGGTGCTTAAACTGAAACATCACACTTTTACAACCACTATTTACATAATGTTTTGCTTTCATAAGATAGTAATCTTTTATTACCATCTCAGATGCTACATATTAATTTTTAACAATAATATAATGATTCAAACAGACTGACCTGCGTTTTACAGGGGTCTTCTCAGGCCGATCCGATTCTTTTACATATTCCTCATCTGTATCAAATCGTTCAGTTAAATCAGGTTAGAAAACAGCAAGACTTCAAAGCACATTCAACAACACATCTACTAAACTATTAATGCAGCACAGTGTCACTATTTAACACTCATTAGAGCTCCCTTTCCCATCACTTTTTATTTGAAGCATTTTTGTGATTTTTCCAAACCTGGAGGAAAATATTTTTGACATCTTCCCGATATTTCCTGACTGTGGGAACTCTGTAAAGTGGGACACAATGGTGATGTATACAACAGGATAAATATTTGCATTAGAGGAGCTTACCTGCATCGTCAGACTCCTGGAATTGTGCATAGTCAACAACCCTTTTATTCCTGCGCACAAAGAGCATGAAAGAACAAATAAATGACCCACAAGATAACAAACACACATGCAGTAGACTGTTTATAAATCATTTATTATCTATGACCTAAAAATTAGTTCACGACAAGGGTCTTCGATCTATAAGAATATTTTTATGTCACAATATTAATGCATTTACATGCCTCAGTGCTTACATTACAATGTCAATAATCACAAAATAATAATGAATGGTGTAGAGGCCTATTCTTGTACATTACATTGTAAATGTACTTTTTAAAGAGAGAGGAGCAATAAAACATTTAGCTCTGGTTGAAGTGGAGTATTTTATTATTATGTTTTATTTGTCTGAACTCAAAGAATTGGCAGGTTATTCCAAAAATAAACGTTTACACAACCTGATCTGAATGCAACAGAACTTATCTCCAGGCAAAAAAATGTTTTATTCATCCTCCATACAGCAACAGCGCTGTCACTCCTCGTATTTAAAGCTGTGGCTTGACTGAAGGGGCAGAGGAGAGGAGACAGGGGTGCCATGTTGGAGTAGGTTAATTGCCATGCCAACAGCAGCAGTGTGGGGAGGGACTCGAGGACTCTGTGCTCGGAGAGGGGCATTGAACTACAGGCCCTGCGGGTCAGATTATATTCACTGCCACAGGAACTCCTTAATCCATAAATTATACCGACGAGAACAACATTCCCTCCCAAGCTCTCATGTTATATAAAAAATACAGTCTGACAGATGAGAAACAACATGTTGCATGCCAGTGTTATCGTCACTTGAGCTCGTTGGCTCTTATCAAACGCTAATGTTACGAAAACAAAACCGGCGCGTTTAAATATATATTTTCCGCGAAACGTAAACACGTTTATTGATTATCTATTTAGAGGCCTTCATTTCTGACTGAAACCAGATCCGAAACCAAAGTGCATTAATTAAAACACAAGTTTGCAGGAGAGACGTCTCGAGTCGTGTGTGTGTGTGTGTAATAATGGCGCGCATTGCGCTGGTGGAGTTTGACGCTGTGCTGCTCAAACACACGCCGCCGCTAAACTAACACTCATGCTTACGGGGCTAACTGTGGAAAACACCTGAACACATTTTCGCTACATTGCTAGTTTAAAGCGAGTGTGTTTTTGTTGTTGTTTGCGACTATGGCTAGCTGGTTGTTCTTGTATAACACTGATTAGCCACCAGCTTGAACTACTATCCCGCTTTTTTATTTGATGCTGGCTGCTCGCGGTTAGCATTCGCACGTCTGGGGATGCAGAAACCGATGTAGTCACGTTTTTAATTAAAATAAATCTATACGTGTATAAAGAGATGGGAACCGAACGTTACGTGTTAACTTGTGATTTTAGCTGTTTTGGGTCGCAATGTAAACACGCGTAGAAAAATGCTGGTTAGCCATTTAGCATTTAGCAAACATGGAGAGACCCACATTACAGGTCGCATCATGTGCGAACCTGCGATTGCTGTAAGCAAGAGACAAACAAAGCGAGCTTACCTTGAAGGTCTCGCCATTCTGCACACAGATTGAGAGATATGCGATCCCAAACTACAAGTGTATTTGAAAACTAAGGTGCTGGCTTTTTGCAGCTGAAATTCAGGTGTCTCCTGCTGCTGGAAAGCGCTTTCTGTAGCACGGAACTGTACGAAACTATCCGAATGCAACGCAAACGTGTGCGATCTAGACTAGAGCATGTGTTTGCACACCACGTTGATCTGTGTCGGTTGGAAATGTTGAAGTATCCACAGTCTGAATTGACCTGGTTAAGCCTGCTGTCGAATAGTAGCTAACTAATTAGCTACTGCCTGGCCTGCAAGCCAGGATTCTTTTATGAGTAAAAGTGGGATGGGAGTCAGAAGAACGCAAGATGCCCGCAAACCAGGATTGGATGACCGCACTCAGCAACTGTCCTTTACTATCCATTCATTCACTACCAGAAAGATGGTTAATCAACTGATTCGATTGTTTTATTGAACTATTTATAAATCCAGTTTAGTCAGATAATGTTATTACTGTGACTGAGAGAGTGAAGCCAGACTCGTTCAATAGTGTAATAAACATACTTAAGTTTTTGGGCTGTTTCCAATATCACCAGAGTAAAAGACACTTGGGCACATTAGTTCGGATTTAAAGTGGGGTTACACAAAATGAGATGCTTTGTGTTGCAAGTGTAGGAGGCAACAGGTGTATGGCAAGCCGTTTTAGCCTAAAATATACTAAGTGTTACTCGTCGTAATTGCATTTTTACTAGTAACAATTCAATTAGAGAGCTCTCTAAATCAATATTTACTAGTTACAATTACAATTAGACAGCTCTACAATTCAATTCTTACTAGTAACAATGCCAATTCGAGAGCTCTCTAATCATATTCTTACTAGTAACAATTATAATTAGAGAGCTCTACAATTAAATTCTTACTAGTAACAATGCCAATTACAGAGCTCTCTAATTAAATTCTTACTAGTAACAATTCCAGTTAGAGAGCTCTACAAATGAATTTTTACTAGTCATATGTCTCCATTGACTTCCATTCATTTTCATTACAGAGCTCTACAACTGAATTCTTACTAGTAAGAATTCCATTTGTACATTTTACAGAAAATGATGTGTCCTATGATTATGTAATTAAAATATAATAAAGCTCTTAATGGTGTTGAAACTATAAAGTTTCAGTTACTTTGCTGGTAATAATTTGTAACAATTTGAATGGGGTTGTTTTCTGGGTATAAATTAGCTTTCACATTCTGTCTGAAATAAAATCAGTTTTGAAGAAGAATAAATAAAAATGAAGGATAGATTTACAATTCGGCATTATGATATGATCTTTGTTCTCAGCCTTATTATGTAATAAATTGTTTCTTTGAATTAATGTTTCTGGGTTTGCAGCTCTTGTAAACATTAATCTCTAACATAAAATTAAAATAAAACATAATCTTCCATCCAACACATGCAATACAATAATCATAAGATGCAATACATCAGAGTTCAATATTCATCTATATAATGTTTGTTTCCGTACATTATATTGGCCTATTCATCTCTTCTTTCCCCCTTTGGTCTTTGCTTGAAACAAAAATTGCTTTATTAATCTTATGAATATCAAAAATACTGATAATAGAAAGACTCAAAAAACATGCCACATTGGTAACAACAACAGCATATCTAACATAATTAAACAAACAATTTATTTAGCAATTATTTTGCAAAACACTGTTACATATTCTATAGCTATTGTAAAATGTGTTGTATAATTTGTCATAGCCATATAAAATATTTTTACAATGAATATTGGCTAATATAAATGGCTAATATTTTCACATGTTAAGTTGATAGTAGTTGTACAATTAAACCATTTGATTAATTGGTTTTTAGATTTGTTTTAATAGAAAAATATGGGCCTATGACAAGGGAAAACACAAAATCTATTAATAATAGAAAATAAACTATTAAAAGTATAGTAAAAAGTCAGTGTGTAAAATGAAAGTAGCTTGATGCTGTATACAAGCACTGGCAGTATTTAGTTTTGTGCTGCATACATATAAATTATATTACCTTTTTTTCGGATAACCATGACATTTCATGTCGAACTGTATAAACCAGTGGCGCTGTGCTTCATCCCTCCAGCAAATGCTCAAATCTGCAAAGAAAAAAATATATTTATGTCAAATTAAATGGCGTTTGATGTGGGTTACAGGCCTCCAAGTGGCGATAGTTAGTCATAATAATGGAAAAAGTGATAATTTCGTATTATTAATTTGCGTACTATCAATCACTGAAATGTATATATGTAAGTTTAATAAGGTCAAGGATAGATTATGGGAGTGTTGTAAATGGTTCAGCAGCTAAATCTGTACTTACAAGACTTGATGTAATACAGACTAATGCATTGAGACTATGCTTAGGAGTTAAAACATCCCCAGTATGTGCACTACAAGTGGAAGCGGGAGAAATGCCACTGGACATTCGACGTAAGCAATTGCTGGTAAATTACTGGATTAATCTAAAGGGACATGGAGACGGTCATCCTACTATGAGAGTGGTGCAAGCTAGCTGGGAAAAGGAAAAGGCGCAAAAGTTTAGCTTTGGGTGGATAGGAGATGAGGCAGCTAGAGACTTGGAGGTGAGTGAAAAAGAGTTCTGCCCAACTGTTGTATGACTTTCCAATATGGAAGATTAAAACCATGGAAGTTGATTTTAAATTACATCGAATTAAAACAATAAACAATAGCGTAGACCTTGTGGCTGAGTTCTACATATATGTGGATGATAAATACAGAGATTATATTCAGATTTATACAGATGGGTCAAAAGATCCTGAATCAGGAAGGACTGGATCAGCAATTTTTAGAGTTAATCAAGGAGGTGAGGAAAGCAAAAGAATCACGGATGATCTGAATGTGTATACAGTTGAGTTATACGCTATCATGATGGCATTAGAAAGAATGGATTAGAAAAGAGGACAAAATAAGTCAAGTTTTAATTGTGAGTGATTCATTATCAGCACTGTACAGTCTCAGGACAGGTATGTCCAATAGCCATCAGGACCTGTTGTATGAAATATTGACTACATATACAAGAGTAAAGGAACAATGTAATGAGATTCAACTGATTTGGACCCCAGCTCATGTAGGCATTTTGGGGCAATGAGAGGTCAAGGTTTGTTTATTCGTCACATACTAAATGTGACTAATAAACAAACCTTGACCTCTGTGAGAGGTGCAATGAGAGAGTGGATAAATTAGCTAAACAAACATATAAAAAAGAGAATATTGAAGTAAATATAAAAACGTCAAAATCTGAAGGGAAGAATATTGTTTGGAAAGAAGCAGTTAGAGAATGGCAACGAAAGTGGGACAGGGGAGCTAAAGGAAGACATTTGTAAGACATTCAAAATCAAGTTGATACATTGAGGAACTGGGGAGGGACTATGAGAGAAGAAATGGGGATGACAAGACTAAGAATAGGGCACAGTAATTTAAATAGTACTTTACGCATTATAGGGAAACATCCTACTGTTTTTTGTGAGTACTGTCAGACATTAGAAATAGAAACCATAGAACATACTTTTAAATTGCAGAAGGTGAAGAACAGAGGAGAATTATGATGAAGAATTAAGAGATGGGTTGGCAGGAGCAGGTATAAAATATATACTGCAAAATGATGTAATTAGGCAAGGCAGGAAAAATATTTGTAATTTCCTAATTAGAACAGGTTTGATGAAGAGAATATGGAGCGGAAAACAAGCTGGAGAAAATAAGATGGAGTAACATTGAAGACGAATAATCCAGAAGATGGCGGCAATGCAACGCTCTTGGATGCAAGCCGCCGTTAAACCTCAACGAAGAAGAAGAAGATTTCGACTAATGAACTACGACAGATTCGCCGCCGCAAAGCAGGATGGGGCGCTGAAAGTATGGCGGATGGAGAAGAGCCGTAAGTGATGTAGAATGAACAGTGAGCACAGATGAACTCATTACAACATTACTACACGGATATACGGTCGTGTGCAAGCTTGTTTGAACCGTCGCTCATTTCTTCTTTTTAGGGAGAAGAAAAGAAGGAGAATAGCGGCGTGGACTGAGAAGTTAGTGATGAAATGCTAAGAGCTGGCTGCAGGTTTGAGGATTGCTCAGCATAGGGACTGGAAATTCACCCTGCATTTATTTGACTTGTAAACAAAGCGCAGATAGTAGCAAGAATCAAATGATTAATCGGATTTTAATTTATTAAGGGAAAGATATTCGTAGCACACATAAATGAAGTGTTATGCTGCTAGGCTTGTTAATAACATCCAAGGCAGCTAACGTTAATGACATTGCACATTACTGTATGTCGTCGAGTATAACGTTAATTAAGTCCAATTGTCTTTCTTAGGTCTGGTCTGTGTTCAGAGTAAGACTTAATTAAGTCCAATGGTCTTCATTAGGTCTTGTCTGTGTTCAGAGTCAGACAGAACGGTCTTTATTACTTTATTCAATCTGAGCTTTAACTGTGATTTTCTTAAACATTGCTGGTTGCGTTATTTTTTATATATAACTCTTAAACTATATCAAGTGTTATTCCAGTAAGTTCCAGTTTTGTATTTACTGTGCTGCATGGTGTACATGTAAGAATGCTGTATTGACAGCACTGACTCATTGACAGATAGACCATGTTCAGAAACCTCAGCATTTTGAAACTTCTGCATCACAATTAACACAATGTGAGAACATTCATGATCGGATTGCAAAAAAGATTTATAGAGATCACATTTATCAAACATTTAATTAAGAAATAAAAGCCATATTTCTACCCTTAATTTGGGTTGTTTAGTGTAGCTATAGCTAATACTATTGTTTTAAATTCTGGTGGTTGTTGCATGCGTCTTAAAGTATATTTTGGTATTTTTCACTTTGTTTTTTCGCTAGCATGGCAGTTGAAGGTTGCAATATTGGTGACTGGGATGGCCGCTGGAGTCATGTGCAGAAGTTCCTGGAGAGAATTGGCCCCTTCACACACCCAGACTTTGAACCTAGTGAGGAGGTGAGAATGTTTTTTAGGAGGAATTTTTCAATAATGAAATGCCTTTAACTGAAAAATGGGCATTTAATCTTGTCATTTTACATTAGTAATACATTATTTTTCTATTTTGATATTGTGCAGTTGCTTTGACACAATTTGTATTGTTAAAAGCACTATATAAATAAAGCTGACTTGACTTTTACAATTTTACCTTTTAGTACTTCATATTATTTAGTTAGTAATTATTTTCATTTTTTTCTATTTGGACATTTTTCCTCATTTTAAAAGACATTACAGTTTCTGTTGGAAACATGCAAAATCCTGGTCATCGGAGCTGGGGGTCTTGGCTGTGAACTACTGAAAAATCTGGTAAGTTCTCTCTATTTTCTTCAAACCAGTCCAATATTTTGTAACTTTTCTAAAAAGAATTCATTTTTTTTAAGGCTCTGTCAGGTTTTCGTCATATTCATGTTGTGGATATGGACATCATTGATGTCTCCAACCTCAACAGACAGTTCCTCTTTAGGTACGAATGTGTGCATTTTAAAACGGACACCACGTTTGTTGGCACCTACATTATTTTATTTTGTTTATGCCTAACTTATTTTAGGTCCAAAGATGTTGGACGACCTAAAGCAGATGTGGCAGCTGAGTTTATAAACCAGCGTGTTCCTGGTTGTAATGTTGTACCGTATCCTTTAAAATAATGCTAGGACTATGACTTTACACTTACTGACGTGCTGAACACGCATGCTTAACACCTCTGTAAATGAAACAAATAATCTATTTTCTTAATTTCATTTTAGACATTTTAAAAAAATTCAGGATTTTGATGCTTCATTTTATAGACGTGAGTGCTGATTTTTTCATTATAGCTGAAACCATCTTTATGAAATATTTATAGAGTCGGTGATCTGATCTATGAATATTTCTTCTTTGCCTTTAGAGTTTCATATTATTGTTTGTGGGCTGGACTCAATCATTGCCAGGCGCTGGATCAATGGGATGCTGGTCAGTTCTGATACATCAAATGCATTTAACTATGAAAACTGATTTGGATTTTATCAAGAGCCAGTAAACAAATGTTTGCTAAATAATACATCAAAACTACCAGCTCTTTAAAACTACACTGCCCCCTTTCTAACCATTGACAGACAATCCACACAGTCAATATATTTCCTCATCCATCTGTAATATTTATATTTGCAATTATTGTATTTTTAATTTGTACTCTGAATTTTATTTTATTTAGTTTTAATTTAAAATAACTTAAATACTTGATTTGTGTAATGAGAGGAATGATGTGTGCCCAGCAGGTCTTGAAACACACTAAAATTATCTGTAAAATAGATTTGCTGTTGTAAAGTAACTTAAACTCAGTCAGTAGTTTTTCTTTTACCAATGAAATTTCATTGCAAAATGCAAATCCTTTTCTTCTTTGTGCATTTTATTTTACTAAAGCTTACGCTTAGGGCTCATAGCTGACTTAATCTGTGGTTGTGAAAAGTAAATGCAGTATTGTAGTAACCATCATATAACGTCTGCCACAGTAGCTATAAGCCCTGACTGACATGTTTTGATTTAACTAGTTGGTGTGCTTTCTCTTCAGTTGTCCCTGCTCTCTTATGAAGATGGAGTTTTGGAGTCCAGCTCTATCGTTCCTCTGATAGATGGAGGGACAGAGGGCTTTAAAGGGAATGCAAGAGCCATCCTGCCAGGAATGACAGCCTGTGTAGACTGTACACTGGAGCTTTACCCACCACAAGTACTGTAGTCTCACTCTCATATGCTGTTAACTCCATTATCACTGTAAATGAAGGGCTTTCTGTGACCATACAATTGTACATCACTCGTATTGCTGAGATGAAGTGACTGTCTGCTTTTGTCTGTGTTCTCTTCAGATCACTTTCCCAATGTGCACTATTGCTTCAATGCCACGGCTACCCGAACACTGCATAGAGTATGTGAGAGTGCTGCAGTGGCCCAAAGACACACCCTTTGGAGGTGTTTAAACTATATTTATATTTTTTTGTAAAAGTTCATATGATTCTGTAATGTTTGATAGTGCATTGAATGGCTCAACATTGACGTGGGATTGCAGATGCTGTTGGTCTGGATGGTGATAACCCAGAGCACGTTCAGTGGGTGTTCCAGGAGTCTTTAAAGAGAGCAGCTGAGTTTAAGATCACTGGTGTCACCTACAGACTCACTCAAGGTAAAGCCGGCTGGATAGATGCATCTGAGAAACTCGAGAGTGCTTTCTTATAGACTGTAGTTCTAAGATGTTCATGCTTTTCTTTCAGGTGTAGTTAAACGAATCATCCCTGCTGTTGCGTCTACAAATGCAGTCATCGCTGGTATGGATCGAACCTGAGAGGAAACAACTATTTTCCTCCCTTAGGCTGGCCGCACACTAGACGATTTTCAAATCTTAACGATTTTAAAACCATAGGAGACCACAGACATGAAGACAGTTCAACTGATTTGTAGCCTTATAATCCTCTGAATGTGCACACTAGATGATTTGAGCAGACCATGAGACCACACACTTGTCGACTGTAGGAACAATTTCACAGTGACACGTGATCACTCGCGAGATCAAACATGACTAGAGAAGAAAAAAAAAGGACAATAAACGTTGTCAGCTGGCTCTCCTGGCGTGTTCTGTTTCACAGTGAAAAACAAAGTATAGAAAAGAACATGGGTGATTGTTTTCTGCTTTCACGGCATGTTTGTGGCTGCCAAGCTTCAGCTATTAGAAGCACGCAAAATCAGGTTGGTGACGCTCGCTCCCTCTCATTGGCTATTGCAGGTGTCACGTCAGAGGCAGCACGATCAAGAGTCCTAAATAGTCCTATATGTATTTTTAATCTGGAACATACATACACAAAACAAGCATGAATGTTGACTGACAAGTAAGCTACAATTAATTAATTATAGTAAACCTATAGTGTGTGTGTGTGTGTGTGTGTGTGTGTGTGTGTGTGTTTTCTAAATGATTTGAGTTTGGGGAAGCTCTGTCTCGATCGGTAGCAGTTAAATAATCATGATGACACCACACGATAGAGGATTTTTTGGACAAAAAAAGGGGCTTAAAAATGTCTAGTGTGTGGCCAGCCTTAGTTTTTATTATTATTCATTTATGTAGTTGAGTTTTACATTTTTCCCCATTTTCAGCTGCTTGCGCCACAGAAGTTTTTAAAATTGCTACAAGGTGAATGAATCATCTATACATTTTGATTCCTTCTCTGACATTTCAAATTTGTTTCTTGACCAGTAAAAAAAAAAAAAAAATTTGTTTAAACCTTTTGTGTTTAGATCTTGCGAAGCCACATTCTTCAAACATTTAACCTTGTCTAAAGTGTTTAAAATGTATATTTAAAACATTTTACTAGTCACCTAATCTAGACCTTAATTTATGTGTGTGTGTTTTCTTTCAGCGCATATATCCCATTAAATAACTATCTGGTTTTTAATGATGTGGATGGATTGTATACTTATACTTTTGAAGCAGAGCGAAAGGTAAAGGTGACATTTTCAATTTTTTATCTATTAAACATGTTACAAACTTTAATTTAAGGCCTCTTTACAAAGATTCAGCTTTTTGAAAGTAAAAGATATGAAATGTTCCCAGCTGTTGTCATATTGCCTGTTATGATTGGCAGGAAAACTGTACAGCCTGTAGTCAGGTTCCTCAAAAACTACAGTTCCCATCGTCTGCTAAACTGCAAGAGGTGCTGGAGTATCTGACTGAGAATGCTTCTCTGTAAGTACACGATTCCCATTAACGCAAATAATTTATAAATACTCATCTACTTGAATTTCAAATGTTTTTTAGTCAAATGAAGTCCCCAGCTATCACTGCAACACTTGAAGGCAAAAATAAAACACTCTACCTGCAGGTAAGACTATCAATATGCTAAGATTCTGAATATAGTGATGTTTATTGTATTTTTTGCAATGCTTAAATATTAAGGTTTTATTTGTGTCCTTCAGACCATTGCCTCGATTGAAGAAAGAACAAGACCCAATCTCTGCAAAACTTTGAAAGGTGAGATCATTTCCAGCCATGAGAATCACAAAAGCACAGTTGAAATTGAATTTCCAAATAGTCAGCATTATAATTTTTATAAATGCCATGATTTTTAAATACTATGATTTGTGTGTGTTAAAGAGTTGGGATTGGCTGATGGACAGGAGTTAGCTGTTGCTGATGTCACCACACCTCAGACTGTCCTCTTCAAGCTCAACTTCACGTCAGAAACATGCAACATTAAACAAGTACAAAATTAATATAGTGGCAGTTGTTCCTCAAATTCACCTGCAACCGTTTATTTGCAGCATGTATCAAATACCCCCCTGTATGTGTAGAGTCTGTATTTGCTTTGTACTTCAAACTGTAACATCATGTATTGTTTTCTCATTCATTTGTAACTCATAATTTATTAGGAATGTTGTCATTTTATCAACCAACAATCCAGACAATTTTAGGAATATTATGCAAGTATGATGAGGTCTGTACCACAAAGCAAGTTAAACCAGTTAGAATGAAGTACTACAAAGGTGAATTGGTTCTCATTGGAATAACTAACTTACTCCAGTGCAAGTTTGTATTGTATGTATTTGACTAATCAGCATGTCTCAGATGTGCAGTGAAGACATCATCTCTAACTCTCTTGTTCATCGTGATCTCTTGTGCGGTGTAAGCGTTTACATTCCTCATGTTTTTTTTATATATTTAATGAACATTGATGAATTTCTTTAAATAGTTTTGTACTACAGGCCTCTGGTAATTCTGTGTCAGTTGCAGTTTTTTAGTAGGTAGCACTTTACAGTAAGGTCCCATTAGTTAACATCAGCTAATGCATTTACTAACAATGAGCAATACATTCGGTACAGTATTTATTGATCTCCTTTAACCTTATTTAATAAAAACTTAAATGTTCATTGTTAGTTCACACATGGACTGCTTGATTTTAATAATGAATGAGTGAATGCTAAAATTAAACGTAGTGTTTTATTGTTGTTAGTTTGTGAACTATAGTTAACCGGTGTGAACAAATGGAACCTTAGTATAAAGTGTTACCATTATAGTTTTATTTCTTGTTTTACCTGTGTCTTGTAAAATATGTTTTAAGTTAATGATTGTACATATTGTTTATGCAGATGTTTGTGAGTGAATTTGACCTATAATAAATTCTTTGCTGAAGTTATTACACATTTATTGGCAAATGAGGACACTTCAATATATAGCTGTATTCACTCCGTTGACACACTTTTATTTGTTTATTTGCATCGCAGTATTATAAAATGTGCTGTAATTGTATTTTATATCAGTGTCTTAAATGTTAATGTATGCACATTTAGTAATGTAATCCAACAGCTGGACTGTGTTAACAATATTCTACATCATCAGTGGAGCGCAATTATGACGCGAGGAGTGCATTATATGAACATGCTTTTCTAGAATTCTCTGTTGGGAGTTTTGGCGATTTTTGCGGTTGGTGTTTTTGTGTATTTGGCGAGTTTTACAGTGATTATTTCGGCTATATCTCGGTTTTTGACTTGTTTTCGGACTTTTTTCGGCTTTTTTGATTTTGACAATCGGTTTCGACCCTTTTCTGTTTTGACGCTTCGATTTTGACTCTGTTTGGACGACCCGCTTCTGTTTTTGACGCCGATTTTGACTCTGTTTGGACTCTCGGTTTCGACCCTTTCTGTTATTGACGCCGATTTTGACTCTGTTTGGACTCTCGGTTTCGACCCTTTTCTGTTTTGACCCACGGCGGATCTCCTCGGATTGGTTGATAGCTCCCCTCTCCCCATCCTTTCCATCCATGGAAATGGGAGCGATTGGCGTTTGTCAGTGTGTGTAAGTATGCGATATGCTATCAGTAGATTACTAACAATGACTATCCTGCAAAGAGCTTCAATAAGTTTCAGAGTATTTCAAAATATATTAGCATATTTGCTTTAATTTTTAAATAGCTAATCGTAGATTTGAATTAGAGTACATGTTGCGGGATATGAACTCCTAGATATCAAAATGTACACCTGTTAGAAATAAAAACCCTTCTCATGTATGTTGTGCTGTGCAGTACAATTCTAAGTAAGTTAAAGATTCCTGATTAGATTTGTGATTTCTACTGATCCTCCGGCTTGGACAGGTGGAAACACCAAGAGCCTTGTTCGGTGTGCCCCTCATCAGCCTGAGGAAGAGTGGACAGATGAGGCAGGGTCTTCCTCTGGTGTTCACACACATAGTGGAGTTTGTGGAGAAGCACGGTGAGTGTTTGACAGTGTTTGTCACTTGTATGTAACGTTAGAGGTTGTGTGTATTTGGAAAATGTGTGTTTATGTTTAGGTCTCAGTGAGACTGGCCTGTTCAGAGTCGGAGGGTCAGTGAAACACTGCAAGGAACTGAGGAAAAGTTTTGATGAAGGAGGCTTTCCAGAGCTTGACAGTATGGATGTTCATACTTCGGCCTCCTTATTGAAAGTTTTCATCAGGGAATTGCCTGGTGGACTTATTCCAGAGCCACACAGGATGCAACTGCTGCAGGTGTTCAGCGGTAAGTGAAGTTGATGGTGATGATGAGTTTTAAGTAGCCTACTTGCTGCTCAACAAAACAGATTTATAAGATCCGACTCAATCTTACTGAATCCTTGTATTTTGCAGATTCGAAAAAGGAAGAACTGAATCAGGTTGTGAAGACTGTGCTGAACAGTCTTCCAGAGGAACATTTTAATGTTCTCTGCTACCTAATGTTCTTCTTGTCCCGTGTTGCTGCTGAGAGTCATCTAAATCTTATGACATCTAAAAACCTGTCAATAATTTTTGGATCCAACATATTTCAGTAAGTGTTTATATGTGTGTTCAGCTGATATAGTCTGTTCTTCAGAACACATTACAAAATAACATAAAGAACTGAGGTGTCTAAAATTAAATGCACAAGTTTTCAGGATATTATAAGACTCCGAGACCTGTCTGATGGCGCTGTCAGTCATAAAATGAAGATGGGTGTGTGTGTGATGTATTTAGTAAGGTGACATGTATTTGTTGTTTGCATATGCAGTGTTCCTTTCAGCCCCACCATGCTTGAAGAACAGGGGCAGTGTAACGTTTTGATTGAGCATCTGCTGGACAACCTGAGCCACCTGCTGCCAAACATGTACCCTCATGCATCCACCAGCAACGCAGCAGTGAGTTTATACTGTATTATACATTTACGTTTCAAATGATAGTTGCATCTTTGCATGATTGGCTGATGAATTAAATCAGGATGTTGTTAACTATTAGTCATTGCTAGTGTATAAGAGTGATAATAATAACAGAAAATTATTTAATTTTGTATATATCTGAGAGATTGAAAATGTTTAGAAATGTGTTTGTGGGTTTTAGGAGGAAATGGACTGGACTAATGAAGAGTGTGTTCAACAACTGCCACTCAAAGAAATAAGGTATATATGCTGAAGACACACACACACACACACACACACACACACACACACACACACGTGTGCAGACACTCAGAATGGTGGTCATTGTAGGTTATTACAATGAATTAATTGTAGCGTGCTTGTCAGTCAACATTCATGTTTGTTTTGTGTATGTATGTTCCAGAATAAAGCTTCCCAAAATTGGACGACTTGGGCGATTGAGAAAACGATTAAGATGTTTTTGGAGAAAGTTGTGCTCATGCACTCACAGGTACACAGTAGGATCACAGTAGACAACATTTTTATGTTCGAAGATGGAAAAGAGAGAGAAAGAGACTGATATGGTTGTCCTGTTTATGTGTTCATAGAAAGTTAAGGAATCACTATAAATAAGACTAGATGAGAATAAGTTAACATTAAAATTATATGGGTCATAAACGTGTTAAGTGAACAAACTGTTTCTTTTTCATTCCTTCACTATATAGCAGTGACATAAAGAGTGAAGAAGCCTCTGGAGACCCAGCTATAGGAGAGTAAAAGAAACTGTGGCTTATGAGGGTCACCACAAAACATTGGGGCCAGTAAGGTTCACTGCTAAACAATGGGGCATGTGAGGACCAGCAGAAGATACTGGGGTCGGTGAGGGTCACTGGAAAACTGTGGGGCCGGTGAGGGCCACCAGAAGACAGTGGGGCCGGTGAGGACCACCAGAAGATACTGGGGTCGGTGAGGGTCACTGCAAGATAATGAGATTGGTGAGGGTCACTGGAAGACACAGGCTGATGAGGATCACCCAGAAGGTGCTGGGGCTGATGAGGGTCACCTGGAAGGCAATGTTGGCAGTGAGGGTCACCACAAGACAATAGGGTTGGTGATGTTCATCGCAAAACCCTGGGGTCGGTGAGGGTCACCGCAAGACACTGGGACTGGTGAGGGTCACCACAAGACATTGGTGCCTAATAAAAGTCACTGTAAAACGATGGGGCATGCAAGGTTCACAGCAAAATACAGGCTTTGGTAAGGGTCACTGCAAGAAATTGGAGCCAATTAAGGATCACCTCAAAACAGTATGGCTGGCAAGGGTTAAAGCAAACACTGGGGCTGGTGAGGGACACCACAAGACATTGGAGCCAAGAAAGGATCACTGCAAAACAGTATTGCCAGTAAGGTTCACTGCTAAACAATGGGGCCAGTGAGGACCACCAGAAGATACTGGGGTCGGTGAGGGTCACCAGAAGACAATGGGGTCAGTGAGGGTCACCGGAAGACACTGGGGTCGGTGAGGGTCACTGCAAGATAATGAGGTTGGTGAGGGTCACCCAGAAGGTGCTGGGGTTGATGAGGGTCACCTGGAAGGCAATGTTGGCAGTGAGGGTCACCACAAGACAATAGGGTTGGTGAAGTTCATCGCAAAACCCTGGGGTCGGTGAGGGTCACCGCAAGACATTGGTGCCAAATAAAAGTCACTGTAAAACGATGGGGCCGGCAAGGGTCACAGCAAAATGCAGGGGTTGGTAAGGGTCACTGCAAGAAATTAGGGCCAATTAAGGATCACCTCAAAACAGTATGGCTGGCAAGGGTTAAAGCAAAACACTGGGGCTGGTGAGGGTCACCACAAGACATTGGAGCCAAGAAAGGATCACTGCAAAACAGTGGGGCCAGCAAGGGTCACTGCAAAACACTGGAGACACTGAGGCAGGTAAAGGTCACCTGGAAGACACTGGGTTTGGTGAGGATTACCACAAGTTAATGGCGCCAAGTTAGGGTCACTGCAAGACATTGGTGCAGGTGAGGGTCACCGCAAGTCAGTGGGGTTAGTGAGGGTCACCTGTAAGACACTGAGACAGGTGAAGGTCACCACAATGGCACTGGATGGGTTACAGCAGGACATTGGGGCAACTTGGGGTCACTGCAAAGACACTGGGCTGGTGAGGATCATCACACAAAACAGCACTGGTGCTAGTGAGGGTCACCCCTCACCACAAAGACATCGAGTCTGGTGAGGGTCACTGAAAGAGAATGGGGCACGTGAAGGGCACTGGAGAGGGTGAGAGAAGATGGCAAATTTGATTATGAAGACACAGACATGACAGATGCTGATGTTGCTGACACAAATAAAGCTTAAATCAGTTAGTGGCTCTTTTTTTTTTCTTGATTAATTCTGATCACAGTCTTTAGTTTTTGGTTGTCCAGACAAGTTCTTTGTATAACATTTAAAATTTAACAGAAGCCAAAATTCTGCACTTCAAAGTTAAGCTATTTGCAAATGTATGTACACCAAAATAAACTTAAATAGAGATTTTGAATATCTAAAATGTCCTTTTAATTGCGCTTAATTTAAATCACATGTTATTAGTGTTGGGGGTAACGCATTACAAGTAACGCAAGTTATGTAATATTACTTTTTTGCAAGTAACTAGTAAAGTAACGCATTTTTTATTTACTAGAAAATATCTGAGTTTTTCAAAAAAGTAACGCCAGTTACTTTTTTCCCATTTACTGACTGAGGTTTATTCATTACACTTGTTGGTGTGAAAGGGCTTTTATATTTGCTATAATATAACTTATTGTATTAAAAACAAACAATAAAGCCCTGCTCCTATTTAAAAAGTAACGCAAAAGTAACGTAATGCATTAATTTCTATAACAAGTAACTAAGTAACAATATTAGTTACTATTTAGTGAGTAATGCAATATTGTAATGCATTACTTTTAAAGTAACTTTACCCCAACACTGCATGCTTATTGGTGTTATTATAATATATGGAAATGTCAGTATGGTGGTATAGAATAAACAGAATACTTTATTCCTGTCATAAGCTCGTGCTATAAATATCCCTATCTACCGCGTAACAAGTAATCGCCTTTAGAGTAGTAATCGAGAAGATCTGAATGAACAGATGGTCTCTTGATTAAGATTGATACTGACGCAGGCAGGAAGCGTCTTCCAGTCAAGTGTTGAAGTAGTAGCCTACATGAAGAGGAGGGACGTTTTCCTGAAGAAATACAGGTTAGGCAACTCTAAACTTTTCATTTTTAAAATGAGCAGGTTGAATTGTTTGTATGCTATATTAATTTACAAAATCAACATAGCATAATTGCTCAAACACTGCATGACAATAAATTATGAATAACGTAAACGCGGCGTGCGCATGACGTCCGCGATAACTTGCAAAGATAAAAGTTATCTGCAAATAAAAACTGCGGGCAGGTATCGCATTAGTTTATTAAGGAGCATGTCATATAACAATCAGTGAAGAGAAATAGTCCTCGAAATCAACACAATCTTGACACGAATCAGCTAATATTATCGCAATTTATCACATTTTTTATTATTTTAGCAGTCAGGAAGTGTCTGTAAATTAGTACAGCAGTAGTTTGAGTAGCAGATTGTATACGTTGTTTTCAGTATTTGTTTGAATTCGTTTATAATAGCGTTGGAAACCTCTGAAATTTGTTTTACGTTAATTTCGCAATAGGCGACTTCGTCAACAAATAAATTGTAAACGTATTACTTTTTATTATTCACACTTCAGGGTGAAAAGGGGGGCATTTAAAACGGAATAAAAAAAACTGATTAGTCTATCCTTGAATCTCGGCTTTCTAATTAACATCACATTTGGGTCTATTTATATACTTATGTTTGTGTTGTGTTTATGTTTGTTTTTGTTCACAAATTGATTTCACATCCTGTTAGTTGTATAAATGTGTGAATATCCTGAACGTAAAAAAAAATGCTATCCTGGTAACATTTTAGTTATTATCTTTCCTGGGCGCTCTAGAAGAGCACTAGGGATCGGTTTTCCATATGGCCAGGCACTATAAAGCTTGTGTTTAAGACACTCTGTCAATAACAGTCAGATGAGAGAAGTCACCTCTGAGCTCACTTGTCATGGAAGGGTTGCAGATCAGAAGAAAGATCAGATTAACCCTGGGGACTTGACAGTAATACTGACACTAATCGTATTTAACAGTATTTTATTTCCATCACATTTTTTTGTTTCTTTCTAGGCCTTGCATATGATAAAGATGATAACAAGGATGATGCAACTGAACCTCAGACACTCTTTTGCATTTGATGGCTTGCAGATGACAGAACATTAAGTGAAGAGTCATACTAAATCCTCTGAAGATCTACCAGTTTGAGGCAGAGCAATTACTATGGTTAATAAGAAGTATTGAATGTATGATGTGTCAAAATATTAATATCCCTGTGTATTTTAGCCGTATTCTGTTATTTTTAAATATGGTACAGAAATAGGCTTTTGTAATTACACACGATGCATTCATTATTAAAAAAATATTAAAATAATTATCAAGACAAAATACACAGCTTTTTTCTTACAGGAAAATGCAAGCATGCCTTGCAAAAGAGACATCTGTGTGGAGCTTATCTACAGGAAGAAAGTAAAGCTGAAACCTGGAGCTCTTCTGCTTGTGTGTGTGTGGCTCCTGTGCTCACAGTCAGTGTCCAGCAGCAACCAAAGCTCTCGAGGCCAACCTGGTGAGCTAAACTACTGCAACATCTCTCTGTCTTTCTCTTTCCCCTCAGGTCCAATTAAACACACTGGACACACAGTTATATGGCCCCCCTGAGTCACAGTCAGAACCACTGCTAATAACAGCTAAAGAACCATTTGCCACCCATTATAACTCATTCAGTCATTTGGCCATGAGGTGTTTGGTAGATTGAAAGTGTTTATTTGAATACTTAAAAAGTCTAATAATATATATTTATATATGTATAATCCATCATTCTGTGTCAAATTAACCAAATTTCAGAAACAATTGTATTTATTTTTTTTCTGCTTTTGTGAAGTCTCTGGACTAGAGCTCAGTGTAGGTGGTGTAGTGTTGTGTATGTCCATGTGAGGGCGCCAGAATACTAGGAATAATACTGCCTGTGCCTTTTTCACAGTTTTCAAGATGTGTGAGCACACAATATGACAAACATCCTGCATGAAATGTCTCTAACTGTCTTTCTGTCAATCTAAGGCTGGTCTGAAGTTAAGCCGGGAACCTGTGACGTGGTTGCAGCTCATCGTTGCTGTAATAAGAATAAAATAGAGGAGAGATCTCAGGCGGTCAAGTGCTCATGTCTCCCTGGACAGGTTGCTGGGACCACCATGCCCAACCTTCATGTGTAGATGGTATGTCCACTGTCCACGGTCACTGCTTTTATATGAATTCTCGTGATGCAGCTTCCACACCAATAGGGATCAATACAGTCCATAACTGTCACATTGGTCAAAACAAAATAAATTATTGTATGACAGCATAAGCTGCTGCAGTCAGACTCAGTGGTATTTTAGTGTCATTGATACTGTTATAGTTTTTGTTAATATTTTGATTTAGAGTTTTCTTTATGTATTTTCTATTTTATGAAAACTTTTGCTAACAATTTTTTATTCTTTTTTATTCTTTAAATATGTTTTATAACTTAAAAATAAATAAATGTAAAGTTTTTTACGTGTTTAGTTTCAGATCCAGCTTTAGTTTATATTAATAACCCTGGCTGTATTTGATGGTTTGCAAACTCCCGTTGGCTATATTTTAGTTTCAGAAAAAGATTGGACTTCAGGGCTCCATTTGATTTCAAACTCCAGCAACATAAAACTGTGGCTTTCTCAAGCTGTCACTCTACTTACATTTAGCCCAGGCTTCGAGGTGTGAATCTAATCCTGCTCTGCCAGTTTGCTTACTTTTCAATCAACAGATATTTTTTGGGATTTACTGCCACAGACTGGGTTTCTTGCTGGAGGTATCTATAATAAACTGATACAATAAACTAATAATGAATGAACAAATAAATGGTTGATATTAAAATTCTATTGTTTTATGTCTAAATAAATGAAAAATAAAAATGTAACCCTTAGTTGTTATACCTAAATTTTTTTAGGTACAGTATAACAACATAATAATGTAAAGTATGAAAATTGGATATCTGAGTTTTGCTAAAGATTACTTTTAACAATGTTGTAAATGTATATTTTTAAGTAACTATTAGATGATAAGCTTTTACAATTGAATATCAATATATCGGTACATATCCAAAATTGGCAGATGACTTAGAGGGTCAAAGCAAAAAAAATCCAGAGTCTGACTTTTTTTTCCCGGGTGGGGTTTGGTTTCGATTGGTGGACACATTCGCAGGGTTATTTGGCAAAAACAAAAACCAACATTATTTGAACGATTTTCCATGAAACTAACTAAGGCTCAGACTACTGAAATTGTTTTGTTCAAAAGAAATAATGGTAAATAAAATACTAGGAAATTAATATAAAATAGGAAATATACAAAGACAGTTTACTACAGAAAACTACAGTTCAGTTCAATTAATAACAACAAAAACAATAATATGCTCCAAGAACTGGAAACTTAAAAGCGTTCAGTACAGATACTGTTAAATGAATTTCCAGGACTTTTCAAGCACTACTTTTTCAAGGACTCAAATCAGAGATCTCACTTATCAAACAGCATCATTATTATCTTTCAAATTCTTATTTAATAAACTAATACAACAAAATGGTACAAATAAAGTGCAGCACATGCAAAGAATGCAATGACTGTGGCAACTTTAACATTAGAAAGGAATCTATGGCAAAGTTATCACTTTCCTTATTCCTTATGATTGACCTGAAGAATGAAAGCAATATCGTACACTTGGGAAACTATGAGCTATATCACCACATATCGACACAAGGATGTGACAATGTACTTAGCTCACGAGATGAGATAAAATACAGACACCTGGTTCACGATATTTTAATACTATTTTAAATACATTTTTCAATAACAGAATATTTGTCTTTTAATCACAAAAAGTAAACAATGCAGTTGTATTTTGAAATGTTTTAACTAATCTAGGGCTGTAACTAACGATTACTTTGGTAATCAAGTAATCTACTAGTTAATTTGACAATTGAGTAATCTGATATTTTTAGTAATACAAATAAAAAGTGAAACTGAGGCTTTAATATGACTATATTTACATACAAACTAACAAATAGGCAATAATAATTGGCTTAAATAAAGTATCAAAACCAAGTAGTACTTGGTTTTATTGAACCATACACCAATATGCCTTTAATATGAATATAACCAACTTAACTATGCCTACATTAAAACAAATAGCCTACCAGCAGAGGCCAAACAGTCTGGTGTTGTTTCACTTTACAGCGTGAGTCATGACGATTAAACCCACTTTATTTCACATGCAAACTCAGAGCGAGGGTTTAAACTTTTACTTTGAAATCGCGATGTTCAACAAATCGTATAGAAATATGTTAATATATTATCCTGTGTTGGTATAGGTTTATAAATGTTTTGTGTACCAAATCTAGTGAGATAATGCACACTGTTTTCCCAGATGACCATTAGGTAACCCAAACTCACAGCATACGCATGAAGGAAGAGTTTAGCGCTTTTCACACATTCAGTCTTTACTGGTAAATTACCATTAAGAGATCAGTACCTATTCAAAATATCGTTCTGAAAATCATATAGTTTTTATGGAGATGATGTGATTACTATGAGCCGTTTACAAAGCTCTACTGCTTTTAAATAGCTTTTCTATGTAAATATGCGCTAGAGTGATATCTTTGACCATTGCGAGACTCAGGCTTCTTCTCCGTTCATCAGGGCTGCGGCTCTGGATACTATTTGCGTCTCGTTTTATAAGAGCAAGCAACAACTTCTGATTGGCTAGTAATGTTAGTTTGGTTGAGAGTGAAATAGGTGTCCTCTCTCATACTCTTCATAGGTTCCACGTGGCGTCACAGTGTTTTATCGCCGCCATTTTGTGTCCGAGTCACAGCTGCGCGACCTGTCAGTCTATGGCCACAGCAGCCACAACTACCAAAAGGAAGATCAGAAACACTCCCAGAAGGTTTATAACAGTACCGTTTCTAGGCATGGGTGAGCTAGGCGGTGGCCTAGGGCGCCACCAGCTGAAGGGGCGACAATGAGCACACATACTGGCACTACATTTAACAGGGTTGTAAACAAGAGTGGCAGGTCACCCTGAAATATGACTGCCCCTGAATATGATCCCACTGGATCCCTGACATCATTGGGCTAGAGTACTGTCAATCTGATGATGCCTGTATGCCATTGGATCAGAGCAATGCATTGTTAAAGAATCAGCGTGTCGTGTAATATTCTGATATAAACTTTAACAGCCAATTAAAAAAAATATTGGTATAGTAAAATTTGCTAATTCACGAGATCAATACATCCTTTATTAAACCGCTTTGTCGAGTTTAATGCATCCTTATAGGGATTATTCATCCCAATAGGGATTTCATCTAGGGCGTCAAATTGGCTAGAAAGCGGCCCTGGTTCATAAGGTTACAGTATGCCGGGATATGTTGTGCTGTAACAACAGTCGTCAGAAAAACCCCTAACTACAATTTTATTCTATCCCGAAGAGATTAGATCGGGAATAAATTGTTGGCTTCAATCAGAAGGCACCACTGGCAGCTAACTTGCGGTCAGAAAAGGATCATAAGAGACAGTTGTGATTCTTTATAGGAGAATAAAGGATGCTAAAATATTTGTGTTTATGTCTGCAGTTGAGTATATATACAGTGCTCAGTGTAAATGAGTACACCCCTTTGAAAAGTACAATTTTAAACAATATCTCAATGAACACAAAAACCATTTCCAAAATGTTGACAAGACTAAGTTTAATATAACATCTGTTTAACTTATAACATGAAAGTAAGGTTAATAATATAACTTAGATTACACATTTTCAGTTTTACTCAAATTAGGGTGATGCAAAATGAGTACACCCCACAACAAAACTATTAAATCTAGTACTTTGTATGGCCTCCATGATTTTTAATGACAGCACCAAGTCTTCTAGGCATGGAATGAACAAGTTGGCGACATTTTGTGAGATCTATCTTTTCCATTCTTCAAGAATGACCTCTTTTAGAATTGGATGCTGGATGGAGTGATGCTCAACTTGTCTCTTCAGAATTCCCCATAGGTGTTCGATTGGGTTCAGATCAGGAGACATACTTGGCCACTGAATCACTTTCACCCTGTTCTTCTTCAGAAATCCAACAGTGGCCTTAGATGTGTGTTTAGGATCATTGTCATGTTGGAAAAGTGCCACGGACGACCAAGGGCACGGAGTGATGGTAACATCTTCTCTTTCAGTATAGAGCAGTACATTTGTGAATTCATGATGCCATCAGTGAAATGCAGCTCCCGACACCAGCAGCACTCATGCAGCCCCACATAAGGACACTGCCACCACCATGTTTCACTGTAGGCATCATGCATTTTTCTTTGCAGTCATCGCTGGTATGGATCGAACCTGAGAGGAAACAACTATTTTCCTCCCTTAGGCTGGCCGCACACTAGACGATTTTCAAATCTTAACGATTTTAAAACCATAGGAGACCACAGACATGAAGACAGTTCAACTGATTTGTAGCCTTATAATCCTCTGAATGTGCACACTAGATGATTCGAGCAGACCATGAGACCACACACTTGTCGACTGTAGGAACAATTTCACAGTGACACGTGATCACTCGCGAGATCAAACATGACTAGAGAAGAAAAAAAAAGGACAATAAACGTTGTCAGCTGGCTCTCCTGGCGCGTGTTCTGTTTCACAGTGAAAAACAAAGTATAGAAAAGAACATGGGTGATTGTTTTCTGCTTTCACGGCATGTTTGTGGCTGCCAAGCTTCAGCTATTAGAAGCACGCAAAATCAGGTTGGTGACGCTCGCTCCCTCTCATTGGCTATTGCAGGTGTCACGTCAGAGGCAGCACGATCAAGAGTCCTAAATAGTCCTATATGTATTTTTAATTTGGAACATACATACACAAAACAAGCATGAATGTTGACTGACAAGTAAGCTACAATTAATTAATTATAGTAAACCTATAGTGTGTGTGTGTGTGTGTGTGTGTGTGTGTGTGTGTGTGTGTGTGTGTGTGTGTGTGTGTGTGTGTGTGAGGACACAAATTTGTATAATGACATGGGTATGACACAGGTATTACAAGGAGAAGGTGATTTATGAGGACATTTCAGTGTCCCCATAATTTAAAACTTATAAATCATACAGAGTGTGGTTTTTGAGGAAAAATATAAATGCATTAAAGTTTATAATCATAATGTAGTTGAGTTTTACATTTTTCCCCATTTTCAGCTGCTTGCGCCACAGAAGTTTTTAAAATTGCTACAAGGTGAATGAATCATCTATACATTTTGATTCCTTCTCTGACATTTCAAATTTGTTTCTTGACCAGTAAAAAAAAAAAAAAAAATTGTGAAAACCTTTTGTGTTTAGATCTTGCGAAGCCACATTCTTCAAACATTTAACCTTGTCTAAAGTGTTTAAAATGTATATTTAAAACATTTTACTAGTCACCTAATCTAGACCTTAATTTATGTGTGTCTGTTTTCTTTCAGCGCATATATCCCATTAAATAACTATCTGGTTTTTAATGATGTGGATGGATTGTATACTTATACTTTTGAAGCAGAGCGAAAGGTAAAGGTGACATTTTCAATTTTTTATCTATTAAACATGTTACAAACTTTAATTTAAGGCCTCTTTACAAAGATTCAGCTTTTGAAAGTAAAAGATATGAAATGTTCCCAGCTGTTGTCATATTGCCTGTTATGATTGGCAGGAAAACTGTACAGCCTGTAGTCAGGTTCCTCAAAACTACAGTTCCCATCGTCTGCTAAACTGCAAGAGGTGCTGGAGTATCTGACTGAGAATGCTTCTCTGTAAGTACACGATTCCCATTAACAAATAATTTATAAATACTCATCTACTTGAATTTCAAATGTTTTTAGTCAAATGAAGTCCCCAGCTATCACTGCAACACTTGAAGGCAAAAATAAAACACTCTACCTGCAGGTAAGACTATCAATATGCTAAGATTCTGAATATAGTGATGTTTATTGTATTTTTGCAATGCTTAAATATTAAGGTTTTATTTGTGTCCTTCAGACCATTGCCTCGATTGAAGAAAGAACAAGACCCAATCTCTGCAAAACTTTGAAAGGTGAGATCATTTCCAGCCATGAGAATCACAAAAGCACAGTTGAAATTGAATTTCCAAATAGTCAGCATTATAATTTTTATAAATGCCATGATTTTAAATACTATGATTTGTGTGTGTTAAAGAGTTGGGATTGGCTGATGGACAGGAGTTAGCTGTTGCTGATGTCACCACACCTCAGACTGTCCTCTTCAAGCTCAACTTCACATCAGAAACATGCAACATTAAACAAGTACAAAATTAATATAGTGGCAGTTGTTCCTCAAATTCACCTGCAACCGTTTATTTGCAGCATGTATCAAATACCCTCCTGTATGTGTAGAGTCTGTATTTGCTTTGTACTTCGAACTGTAACATCATGTATTGTTTTCTCATTCATTTGTAACTCATAATTTATTAGGAATGTTGTCATTTATCAACCAACAATCCAGACAATTTTAGGAATATTATGCAAGTATGATGAGGTCTGTACCACAAAGCAAGTTAAACCAGTTAGAATTAAGTACTACAAAGGTGAATTGGTTCTCATTGGAATAACTAACTCCCTCCAGTGCAAGTTCGTCTCAATCACAGGTCACAAGCATGTATTTGACTAATCAGCATGTCTCAGATGTGCAGTGAAGACATCATCTCTAACTTTCTTGTTCATCGTGATCTCTTGTGCGGTGTAAGCGTTTACATTCCTCATGTTTTTTATATATATAATGAACAATGATGAATTTCTTTAAATAGTTTTGTAGTACAGGCCTCTGGTAATTCTGTGTCAGTTGCAGTTTTTTTAGTAGGTAGCACTTTACAGTAAGGTCCCATTAGTTAACATCAGCTAATGTATTTACTAACAATGAGCAATACATTCGGTACAGTATTTATTGATCTCCTTTAACCTTATTTGATAAAAACTTAAATGTTCATTGTTAGTTCACACATGGACTGCTTGATTTTAATGAATGAGTGAATGCTAAAATTAAACTTAGTGTTTTATTGTTGTTAGTTTGTGAACTATAGTTAACCGGTGTGAACAAATGGAACCTTAGTATAAAGTGTTACCATTATAGTTTTATTTCTTGTTTTACCTGTGTCTTGTAAAATATGTTTTAAGTTAATGATTGTACATATTGTTTATGCAGATGTTTGTGAATGAATTTGACCTATAATAAATTCTTTGCTGAAGTTATTACACATTTATTGGCAAATGAGGACACTTCAATATATAGCTGTATTCACTCCGTTGACACGCTTTATTTGTTTATTTGCATCGCAGTATTATAAAATGTGCTGTAATTGTATTTTATATCAGTGTCTTAAATGTTAATGTATGTAATCCAACAGCTGGACTGTGTTAATATTCTACATCATCAGTGGAGCGCAATTATGGCCGAGGAGTGCATTATATGAACATGCTTTTCTAGAATTCTCTGTTGGGAGTTTTGGCGATTTTATGCGGTTGGTGTTTTTGTGTATTTGGCGAGTTTTACAGTGATTATTTCGGCTATATCTCGGTTTTTGACTTGTTTTCGGACTTTGACTATCGGCTTTGGATTTGCTTCGTGTTTTGACAATCGGTTTTCGACCCTTTTCTGTTTTTGACGCTCGATTTTGACTCTGTTTGGACTCTCGGTTTCGACCCTTTTCTGTTTTTGACGCTCGATTTTGACTCTGTTTGGACTCTCGGTTTTCGACCCTTTTCTGGGATTGGTTGATAGCTCCCCCTCTCCCCCATCCTTTCCATCCATGGAAATGGGAGCGATTAGCGTTTGTCAGTGTGTGTAAGTATGCGATATGCTTTCAGTAGATTACTAACAATGACTATCCAGCAAAGAGCTTCAATAAGTTTCAGAGTATTTCAAAATATATTAGCATATTTGCTTTAATTTTTAAATAGCGAATCGTAGATTTGAATTAGAGTACATGTTGCGGGATATGAACTCTTAGATATCAAAATGTACACCTGTTAGAAATAAAAACCCTTCTCATGTATGTTGTGCTGTGCAGTACAATTCTAAGTAAGTTAAAGATTCCTGATTTTATTTGTGATTTCTACTGATCCTCCGGCTTGGACAGGTGGAAACACCAAGAGCCGTGTTCGGTGTGCCCCTCATCAGCCTGAGGAAGAGTGGACAGATGAGGCAGGGTCTTCCTCTGGTGTTCACACACATAGTGGAGTTTGTGGAGAAGCACGGTGAGTGTTTGACAGTGTTTGTCACTTGTATGTAACGTTAGAGGTTGTGTGTATTTGTAAAATGTGTGTTTATGTTTAGGTCTCAGTGAGACTGGCCTGTTCAGAGTCGGAGGGTCAGTGAAACACTGCAAGGAACTGAGGAAAAGTTTTGATGAAGGAGGCTTTCCAGAGCTTGACAGTATGGATGTTCATACTTCAGCCTCCTTATTGAAAGTTTTCATCAGGGAATTGCCTGGTGGACTTATTCCAGAGCCACACAGGATGCAACTGCTGCAGGTGTTCAGCGGTAAGTGAAGTTGATGGTGATGATGAGTTTTAAGTACTTGCTGCTCAACAAAACAGATTTATAAGATCCGACTCAATCTTACTGAATCCTTGTATTTTGCAGATTCAAGAAAGGAAGAACTGAATCAGGTTGTGAAGACTGTGCTGAACAGTCTTCCAGAGGAACATTTTAATCTGCTCTGCTACCTAATGTTCTTCTTGTCCCGTGTTGCTGCTGAGAGTCATCTAAATCTTATGACATCTAAAAACCTGTCAATAGTTTTTGGATCCAACATATTTCAGTAAGTGTTTATATGTGTGTTCAGCTGATATAGTCTGTTCTTCAGAACACATTACAAAATAACATAAAGAACTGAGGTGTCTAAAATTAAATGCACAAGTTTTCAGGATATTATAAGACTCCGAGACCTGTCTGATGGAGCTGTCAGTCATAAAATGAAGATGGGTGTGTGTGTGTGATGTATTTAGTAAGGTGACATGTATTTGTTGTTTGCATATGCAGTGTTCCTTTCAGCCCCACCATGCTTGAAGAACAGGGGCAGTGTAACGTTTTGATTGAGCACCTGCTGGACAACCTGAGCCACCTGCTGCCAAACATGTACTCTCATGCATCCACCAGCAACGCAGCAGTGAGTTTATACTGTATTATAAATTTACGTTTCAAATGATGGTTGCATCTTTGCATGATTGGCTGATGAATTAAATCAGGATGTTGTTAACTATTAGTCATTGCTAGTGTATAAGAGTGATAATAATAACAGAAAATTATTTAATTTTGTATATATCTGAGAGATTGAAAATGTTTAGAAATGTGTTTGTGTGTTTTAGGAGGAAATGGACTGGACTAATGAAGAGTGTGTCCAACAACTGCCACTCAAAGAAATAAGGTATATATGCTGAAGACACACACACACACACACACACACACACACACACACACACACGTGTGCAGACACTCAGAATGGTGGTCATTGTAGGTTATTATAATGAATTAATTGTAGCGTGCTTGTCAGTCAACATGTTTGTTTTGTGTATGTATGTTCCAGAATAAAGCTTCCCAAAATTGGACGACTTGGGCGATTGAGAAAACGATTAAGATGTTTTTGGAGAAAGTTGTGCTCATGCACTCACAGGTACACAGTAGGATCACAGTAGACAACATTTTTATGTTCGAAGATGAAAAAGAGAGAGAAAGAGACTGATCTGGTTGTCCTGTTTATGTGTTCATAGAAAGTTAAGAAATCACTATAAATAAGACTAGATGAGAATAAGTTAACATTAAAATAATATGGGTCATAAACGTGTTAAGTGAACAAACTGTTTTCTTTTTCATTCCTTCACTACATAGCAGTGACATAAAGAGTGAAGAAGCCTCTGGAGACCCAGCTATAGGAGAGTAAAAGAAACTGTGGCTTATGAGGGTCACCACAAAACATTGGGGCCAGTAAGGTTCACTGCTAAACAATGGGGCATGTGAGGACCAGCAGAAGATACTGGGGTCGGTGAGGGTCACTGGAAAACTGTGGGGCCGGTGAGGGCCACCAGAAGATTGTGGGGCCGGTGAGGGCCACCAGAAGATAGTGGGGCCGGTGAGGACCACCAGAAGATACTGGGGTCGGTGAGGGTCACTGCAAGATAATGAGATTGGTGAGGGTCACTGCAAGACACAGGCTGATGAGGATCACCCAGAAGGTGCTGGGGCTGATGAGGGTCACCTGGAAGGCAATGTTGGCAGTGAGGGTCACCACAAGACAATAGGGTTGGTGATGTTCATCGCAAAACCCTGGGGTCGGTGAGGGTCACCGCAAGACACTGGGACTGGTGAGGGTCACCACAAGATTGCCTAATTGGTGCCTAATAAAAGTCACTGTAAAACGATGGGGCATGCAAGGTTCACAGCAAAATACAGGGTTTGGTAAGGGTCACTGCAAGAAATTGGAGCCAATTAAGGATCACCTCAAAACAGTATGGCTGGCAAGGGTTAAAGCAAAACACTGGGGCTGGTGAGGGACACCACAAGACATTGGAGCCAAGAAAGGATCACTGCAAAACAGTATGGCCAGTAAGGTTCACTGCTAAACAATGGGCCTGTGAGGACCACCAGAAGATACTGGGGTCGGTGAGGGTCACCAGAAGACAGTGGGGTCAGTGAGGGTCACCGGAAGACACTGGGGTCGGTGAGGGTCACTGCAAGATAATGAGGTTGTGAGGGTCACCCGGAAGGCGCTGGGGTTGATGAGGGTCACCTGGAAGGCAATGTTGGCAGTGAGGGTCACCACAAGACAATAGGGTTGGTGAAGTTCATCGCAAAACCCTGGGGTCGGTGAGGGTCACCGCAAGACACTGGGACTGGTGAGGGTCACCACAAGACATTGGTGCCAAATAAAGTCACTGTAAAACGATGGGGCAAGGGTCACAGCAAAATGCAGGGGTTGGTAAGGGTCACTGCAAGAATTAGTGCCAATTAAGGATCACCTCAAAACAGTATGGCTGGCAAGGGTTAAAGCAAAACACTGGGGCTGGTGAGGGTCACCACAAGACATTGGAGCCAAGAAAGGATCACTGCAAAACACTGGAGACACTGAGGCAGTTAAAGGTCACCTGGAAGACACTGGGTTTGGTGAGGATTACCACAAGTTAATGGGGCCAAGTTAGGGTCACTGCAAGACATTGGTGCAGGTGAGGGTCACCGCAAGTCAGTGGGGTTAGTGAGGGTCACCTGTAAGACACTGAGACAGGTGAAGGTCACCACAATGGCACTGGATGGGTTACAGTAGGACATTGGGGCAACTTGGGGTCACTGCAAAGACACTGGGCTGGTGAGGATCATCACACAAAACAGCACTGGTGCTAAGGGTCACTGAAAGAGAATGGGGCACGTGAAGGGCACTGGAGGGTGAGAGAAGATGGCAAATTTGATTATGAAGACACAGACATGACAGATGCTGATGTTGCTGACACAAATAAAGCTTAAATCAGTTAGTGGCTCTCTTTTTTTTTCTTGATTAATTCTGATCACAGTCTTTAGTTTTTGGTTGTCCAGACAAGTTCTTTGTATAACATTTCAAATTTAACAGAAGCCAAAATTCTGCACTTCAAAGTTAAGCTATTTGCAAATGTATGTACACCAAAATAAACTTAAATAGAGATTTTGAATATCTAAAATGTCCTTTTAATTGCGCTTAATTTAAATCACATGTTATTAGTGTTGAGGGTAACGCATTACAAGTAACGCAAGTTACGTAATATTACTTTTTTCAAGTAACTAGTAAAGTAACGCATTATTTTTTAATTTACTAGAAAATATCTGAGTTTTTCAAAAAAGTAACACCAGTTACTTTTTTCCCATTTACTGACTGAGGTTTATTCATTACACTTGTTGATGTGAAAGGGCTTTTATATTTGCTATAATATAACTTATTGTATTAAAAACAAACAATCAAGCCCTGCTCATATTTACAAAGTAACGCAAAAGTAACGTAATGCATTACTTTCTATAACAAGTAACCAAGTAACAATATTAGTTACTTTTTAGTGAGTAACGCAATATTGTAATACATTACTTTTAAAGAAACGTTCCCCAACACTGCATGTTATTGGTGTTATTATAATATATGGAAATGTCAGTATGGTGGCATAGAATAAACAGAATACTTTATTCCTGTCATAAGCTCGTGCTATAAAATATCCCTATCTACCGCGTAACTAACAAGTAATCGCCTTTAGTAGTAATCGAGAAGATCTGAATGAACAGATGGTCTCTTGATTAAGATTGATACTGACGCAGGCAGGAAGCGTCTTCCAGTCAAGTGTTGAAGTAGTAGCCTACATGAAGAGGAGGGACGTTTTCCTGAAGAAATACAGGTTAGGCAACTCTAAACTTTTCATTTTAAAATGAGCAGGTTGAATTGTTTGTATGCTATATTAATTTACAAAATCAACATAGCATAATTGCTCAAACACTGCATGGCAATAAATTATGAATAACGTAAACGCGGCGTGCGCATGACGTCCGCGATAACTTGCAAAGATAAAAGTTATCTGCAAATAAAAACTGCGGGCAGGTATCGCATTAGTTTATTAAGGAGCATGTCATATAACAATCAGTGAAGAGAAATAGTCCTCGAAATCAACACAATCTTGACACGAATCAGCTAATATTATCATTATTTTAGCAGTCAGGAAGTGTAAATTAGTACAGCAGTAGTTTGAGTAGCAGATGTTATACGTTGTTTTCAGTATTTGTTTGAATTGGTTTATAATAGCGTTTGAAACCTCTGAAATGTTTTCTTTAATTTTGCAATAGGCGTCAACAAATACATTGTAAACGTATTACTTTTTATTATTCACTCTTTAGGGTGAAAAGGGGGGAATTTAAAACTGAATTAAAACAAAAGCTGATTAGTCTATCCTTGAATCTCGGCTTTCTAATTAACATCACATTTGGGTCTATTTATATATTTTGTTTGTTTTTGTTCACAAATTGATTTCACATCCTGTTAGTTGTATATAGTCATGATGAGCTGACAAGCAAGTGGATCTAGACAGGCTTTATAGATGATTGAGAAGTTTAAAAATGTGTGAATATCCTGAACATTAAAAATGCTATCCTGGTAACATTTTAGTTATTATCTTTCCTGGGCGCTCTAGAAGAGCACTAGGGATCGGTTTTCCATATGGCCAGGCACTATAAAGCTTGTGTTTAAGACACTCTGTCAATAACAGTCAGATGAGAGAAGTCACCTCTGAGCTCACTTGTCATGGAAGGGTTGCAGATCAGAAGAAAGATCAGATTAACCCTGGGGACTTGACAGTAATACTGACACTAATGCTAACAGTATTTTATTTCATCACATTTTTGTTTCTTTCTAGGCCTTGCATATGATAAAGATGATAACAAGGATGATGCAACTGAACCTCAGACACTCTTTTGCATTTGATGGCTTGCAGATGACAGAACATTAAGTGAAGAGTCATACTAAATCCTCTGAAGATCTACCAGTTTGAGGCAGAGCAATTACTATGGTTAATAAGAAGTATTGAATGTATGATGTGTCAAAATATTAATATCCCTGGGTATTTTAGCCATAAGCTTTGGACGTATTCTGTTATTTTTAAATATGGTACAGAAATAGGCTTTTGTAATTACACACGATGCATTCATTATTTAAAAAGTATTAAAATAATTATCAAGACAAAATACACAGCTTTTTTCTTACAGGAAAATGCAAGCATGCCTTGCAAAAGAGACATCTGTGTGGAGCTTATCTACAGGAAGAAAGTAAAGCTGAAACCTGGAGCTCTTCTGCTTGTGTGTGTGTGGCTCCTGTGCTCACAGTCAGTGTCCAGCAGCAACCAAAGCTCTCGAGGCCAACCTGGTGAGCTAAACTACTGCAACATCTCTCTTTCTTTCTCTTTCCCCTCAGGTCCAATTAAACACACTGGACACACAGTTATATGGCCCCCTGGGGCACAGTCAGACCACTGCTAATAACAGCTAAAGAACCATTTGCCACCCATTATAACTCATTCAGTCATTTGGCCATGAGGTGTTTGGTAGATTGAAAGTGTTTATTTGCATACTTAAAAAGTCTAATAATATATATTTATATATGTATAATCCATCATTCTGTGTCAAATTAACCAAATTTCAGAAACAATTGTATTTATTTTGTTTCTGCTTTTTGTGAAGTCTCTGGACTAGAGCTCAGTGTAGGTGAATTGTAGTGTTGTGTATGTCCATGTGAGGGCGCCAGAATACTAGGAATAATACTGCCTGTGCCTTTTTCACAGTTTTCAAGATGTGTGAGCACACAATATGACAAACATCCTGCATGAAATGTCTCTAACTGTCTTTCTGTCAATCTAAGGCTGGTCTGAAGTTAAGCCGAACCTGTGACGTGGTTGCAGCTCATCGTTGCTGTAATAAGAATAAAATAGAGGAGAGATCTCAGGCGGTCAAGTGCTCATGTCTCCCTGGACAGGTTGCTGGGACCACCCATGCCCAACCTTCATGTGTAGATGGTATGTCCACTGTCCACGGTCACTGCTTTTATATGAATTCTCGTGATGCAGCTTCCACACCAATAGGGATCAATACAGTCCATAACTGTCACATTGGTCAAAACAAAATAAATTATTGTATGACAGCATAAGCTGCTGCAGTCAGACTCAGTGGTATTTTAGTGTCATTGATATTATAGTTTTTGTTAATATTTTGATTTAGAGTTTTCTTTATGTATTTTCTATTTTATGAAAACTTTTGCTAACATTTTTTTTTTCATTCTTTAAATATGTTTTATAACTTAAAAATAAATAAATGTAAAGTTTTTTTACGTGTTTAGTTTCAGATCCAGCTTTAGTTTATATTAATAACCCTGGCTGTATTTGATGGTTTGCAAACTCCCGTTGGCTATATTTTAGTTTCAGAAAGATTGGTTGGACTTCAGGGCTCCATTTGATTTCAAACTCCAGCAACATAAAACTGTGGCTTTTTCAAGCTGTCACTCTACTTACATTTAGCCCAGGCTTCGAGGTGTGAATCTAATCCTGCTCTACCAGTTTGCTTACTTTTCAATCAACAGATATTTTTGGGGATTTACTGCCACAGACTGGGTTTCTTGCTGGAGGTATCTATAATAAACTGATACAATAAACTAATAATGAATGAACAAATAAATGGTTGATATTAAAATTCTATTGTTTTATGTCTAAATAAATGAAAAATAAAAATGTAACCCTTAGTTGTTATACCTAAATTTTTTTAGGTACAGTATAACAACATAATAATGTAAAGTATGAAAATTGGATATCTGAGTTTTGCTAAAGATTACTTTTAACAATGTTGTAAATGTATATTTTTAAGTAACTATTAGATGATAAGCTTTTACAATTGAATATCAATATATCGGTACATATCCAAAATTGGCAGATGACTTAGAGAGGTCAAAGCAAAAAAAATCCTGAGTCTGACTTTTTTTTCCCGGGTGGGGTTTGGTTTCGGTGGTGGACACATTCGCAGGGTTATTTGGCAAAAAACAAAAACCAACATTATTTGAACGATTTTCCATGAAACTAACTAAGGCTCAGACTACTGAAATTGTTTTGTTCAAAAGAAATAATGGTAAATAAAATACTAGGAAATTAATATAAAATAGGAAATATACAAAGACAGTTTACTACAGAAAACTACAGTTCAGTTCAATTAATAACAACAAAAACAATAATATGCTCCAAGAACTGGAAACTTAAAAGCGTTCGTACAGATACTGTTAAATGAATTTCCAGGACTTTTCAAGCACTACTTTTTCAAGGACTCAAATCAGAGATCTCACTTATCAAACAGCATCATTATTATCTTTCAAATTCTTATTTAATAAACTAATACAACAAAATGGTACAAATAAAGTGCAGCACATGCAAAGAATGCAATGACTGTGGCAACTTTAACATTAGAAAGGAATCTATGGCAAAGTTATCACTTTCCTTATTCCTTATGATTGACCTGAAGAATGAAAGCAATATCGTACACTTGGGAAACTATGAGCTATATCACCACATATCGACACAAGGATGTGACAATGTACTTAGCTCACGAGATGAGATAAAATACAGACACCTGGTTCACGATATTTTAATACTATTTTAAATACATTTTTCAATAACAGAATATTTGTCTTTTAATCACAAAAAGTAAACAATGCAGTTGTATTTTGAAATGTTTTAACTAATCTAGGGTTGTAACTAACGATTACTTTGGTAATCAAGTAATCTACTGGTTAATTTGACAATTGAGTAATCTGATATTTTTTAGTAATACAAATAAAAGTGAAACTGAGGCTTTAATAAGACTATATTTACATACAAACTAACAAATAGGCAATAATAATTGGCTTAAATAAAGTATCAAAACCAAGTAGTACTTGGTTTTATTGAACCATACACCAATATGCCTTTAATATGAATATAACCAACTTAACTATGCCTACATTAAAACAAATAGCCTACCAGCAGAGAGCGCCAAACAGTCTGGTGTTGTTTCACTTTACAGCGTGAGTCAACGACGATTAAACCCACTTTATTTCACATGCAAACTCAGAGCGAGGGTTTAAACTTTTACTTTGAAATCGCGATGTTCAACAAATCGTATAGAAATATGTTAATATATTATCCTGTGTTGGTATAGGTTTATAAATGTTTTGTGTACCAAATCTAGTGAGATAATGCACACTGTTTTCCCAGATGACCATTAGGTAACCCAAACTCACAGCATACGAGAGGAAGAGTTTAGCGCTTTTCACACATTCAGTCTTTACTGGTAAATTACCATTAAGAGATCAGTACCTATTCAGATATCGTTCTGAAAATCATATAGTTTTTATGGAGATGATGTGATTACTATGAGCCGTTTACAAAGCTCTACTGCTTTTTAAATAGCTTTTCTATGTAAATATGCGCTAGAGTGATATCTTTGACCATTGCGAGACTCAGGCTTCTTCTCCGTTCATCAGGGCTGCGGCTCTGGATACTATTTCGCGTCTCGTTTTTATAAGAGCAAGCAACAACTTCTGATTGGCTAGTAATGTTAGTTTGGTTGAGAGTGAAATAGGTGTCCCTCTCTCATACTCTTCATAGGTTCCACGTGACGTCACAGTGTTTTATCGCCGCCATTTTTGTGTCCGAGTCACAGCTGCGCGACCTGTCAGTCTATGGCCACAGCAGCCACAACTACCAAAGGAAGATCAACGAAACACTCCCAGAAGGTTTATAACAGTACCGTTTCTAGGCATAGGCGAGCTAGGCGGTGGCCTAGGGGCGCCACCAGCTGAAGGGGCGACAATGAGCACACATACTGGCACTACATTTTAACAGGGTTGTAAACAAGAGTGGCATGGTCACCCTGAAATATGACTGCCCCTGAATATGATCCCACTGGATCCCTGACATCATTGGGCTAGAGTACTGTCAATCTGATGATGCCTGTATGCCATTGGATCAGAGCAATGCATTGTTAAAGAATCAGCGTGTCGTGTAATATTCTCATATAAACTTTAACAGCTAATTAAAAAATATTGGTATAGTAAAATTTGCTAATTCACGAGATCAATACATCCTTTATTAAACCGAGTTTAATGCATCCTTATAGGGATTATTCATCCCAATAGGGATTTCATCTAGGGCGTCAAATTGGCTAGAAACGGCCCTGGTTCATAAGGTTACAGTATGCCCGGGATATGTTGTGCTGTAACAACAGTCGTCAGAAAAACCCCTAACTACAGTTTTATTCTATCCCGAAGAGATTAGATCGGGGAATAAATTGTTGGCTTCAATCAGAAGGCACCACTGGCAGCTAACGTACGGTCAGAAAAGGATCATAAGAGACAGTTGTGATTCTTTATAGGAGAATAAAGGATGCTAAAATATTTGTGTTTATGTCTGCAGTTGAGTATATACAGTGCTCAGTGTAAATGAGTACACCCCTTTGAAAAGTACAATTTTAAACAATATCTCAATGAACACAAAACCATTTCCAAAATGTTGACAAGACTAAGTTTAATATAACATCTGTTTAACTTATAACATGAAAGTAAGGTTAATAATATAACTTAGATTACACATTTTTCAGTTTTACTCAAATTAGGGTGATGCAAAAATGAGTACACCCCACATCAAAAACTATTAAATCTAGTACTTTGTATGGCCTCCATGATTTTTAATGACAGCACCAAGTCTTCTAGGCATGGAATGAACAAGTTGGCGACATTTTGTGAGATCTATCTTTTTCCATTCTTCAAGAATGACCTCTTTTAGAGATTGGATGCTGGATGGAGAGTGATGCTCAACTTGTCTCTTCAGAATTCCCCATAGGTGTTCGATTGGGTTCAGATCAGGAGACATACTTGGCCACTGAATCACTTTCACCCTGTTCTTCTTCAGAAATCCAACAGTGGCCTTAGATGTGTGTTTAGGATCATTGTCATGTTGGAAAAGTGCACGACGACCAAGGGCACGGAGTGATGGTAACATCTTCTCTTTCAGTATAGAGCAGTACATTTGTGAATTCATGATGCCATCAGTGAAATGCAGCTCCCCGACACCAGCAGCACTCATGCAGCCCCACATAAGGACACTGCCACCACCATGTTTCACTGTAGGCATCATGCATTTTTCTTTGCAGTCATCGCTGGTATGGATCGAACCTGAGAGGAAACAACTATTTTCCTCCCTTAGGCTGGCCGCACACTAGACGATTTTCAAATCTTAACCATTTTAAAACCATAGGAGACCACAGACATGAAGACAGTTCAACTGATTTGTAACCTTATAATCCTCTGAATGTGCACACTAGATGATTCGAGCAGACCATGAGACCACACACTTGTCGACTGTAGGAACAATTTCACAGTGACACGTGATCACTCAGATCAAACATGACTAGAGAAGAAAAAAGGACAATAAACGTTGTCAGCTGGCTCTCCTGGCGTGTTCTGTTTCACAGTGAAAAACAAAGTATAGAAAAGAACATGGGTGATTGTTTTCTGCTTTCACGGCATGTTTGTGGCTGCCAAGCTTCAGCTATTAGAAGCACGCAAAATCAGGTTGGTGACGCTCGCTCCTCTCATTGGCTATTGCAGGTGTCACGTCAGAGGCAGCACGATCAAGAGTCCTAAATAGTCCTATATGTATTTTTAATCTGGAACATACATACACAAAACAAGCATGAATGTTGACTGACAAGTAAGCTACAATTAATTAATTATAGTAAACCTATAGTGTGTGTGTGTGTGTGTGTGTGTGTGTGTGTGTGTGTGGGCATGTTTATGTGGTTTATGAGGACACAAATTTGTATAATGACATGGGTATGACAGGTATTACAAGGAGAAGGTGATTTATGAGGACATTTTCAGTGTCCCCATAATTTAAAACGCTTATAAATCATACAGAGTGAGGTTTTTGAGGAAAATATAAATGCACCGTCTCCTGTGAGGGCTAAGTTTAGTTAGGGTAGGTGTAAACAGCACATTACAGCTTGTACAGTATAAAAACCATTTATGTAGTTGGAAATTTTTCCCTCAGAACCATAAAACCAACAGGTGTGGAATCATCTATACATTTTGATTCCTTCTCTGACATTTCAAATTTGTTTCTTGACCAGTAAAAAACAAAAGAAATTGTGAAAACCTTTTGTGTTTAGATCTTGCAAACCAAGAAACATTTAACCTTGTCTAAAGTGTTTAAAATGTATATTTAAAACATTTTACTAGTCACCTAATCTAGACCTTAATTTATGTGTGTGTGTTTTCTTTCAGCGCATATATCCCATTAAATAACTATCTGGTTTTTAATGATGTGGATGGATTGTATACTTATACTTTTGAAGCAGAGCGAAAGGTAAAGGTGACATTTTCAATTTTTATCTATTAAACATGTTACAAACTTTAATTTAAGGCCTCTTTACAAAGATTCAGCTTTTGAAAGTAAAGATATGAAATGTTCCCAGCTGTTGTCATATTGCCTGTTATGATTGGCAGGAAAACTGTACAGCCTGTAGTCAGGTTCCTCAAAAACTACAGTTCCCATCGTCTGCTAAACTGCAAGAGGTGCTGGAGTATCTGACTGAGAATGCTTCTCTGTAAGTACACGATTTTAACGCAAATAATTTATAAATACTCATCTACTTGAATTTCAAATGTTTTTTAGTCAAATGAAGTCCCCAGCTATCACTGCAACACTTGAAGGCAAAAATAAAACACTCTACCTGCAGGTAAGACTGTATCAATATGCTAAGATTCTGAATATAGTGATGTTTATTGTATTTTTTGCAATGCTTAAATATTAAGGTTTTATTTGTGTCCTTCAGACCATTGCCTCGATTGAAGAAAGAACAAGACCCAATCTCTGCAAAACTTTGAAAGGTGAGATCATTTCCAGCCATGAGAATCACAAAAGCACAGTTGAAATTGAATTTCCAAATAGTCAGCATTATAATTTTTATAAATGCCATGATTTTTAAATACTATGATTTGTGTGTTAAAGAGTTGGGATTGGCTGATGGACAGGAGTTAGCTGTTGCTGATGTCACCACACCTCAGACTGTCCTCTTCAAGCTCAACTTCACATCAGAAACATGCAACATTAAACAAGTACAAAATTAATATAGTGGCAGTTGTTCCTCAAATTCACCTGCAACCGTTTATTTGCAGCATGTATCAAATACCCCCTGTATGTGTAGAGTCTGTATTTGCTTTGTACTTCGAACTGTAACATCATGTATTGTTTTCTCATTCATTTGTAACTCATAATTTATTAGGAATGTTGTCATTTTATCAACCAACAATCCAGACAATTTTAGGAATATTATGCAAGTATGATGAGGTCTGTACCACAAAGCAAGTTAAACCAGTTAGAATTAAGTACTACAAAGGTGAATTGGTTCTCATTGGAATAACTAACTCCCTCCAGTGCAAGTTCGTCTCAATCACAGGTCACAAGCATGTATTTGACTAATCAGCATGTCTCAGATGTGCAGTGAAGACATCATCTCTAACTTTCTTGTTCATCGTGATCTCTTGTGCGGTGTAGCGTTTACATTCCTCATGTTTTTATATATATAATGAACAATGATGAATTTCTTTAAATAGTTTTGTAGTACAGGCCTCTGGTAATTCTGTGTCAGTTGCAGTTTTAGTAGGTAGCACTTTACAGTAAGGTCCCATTAGTTAACATCAGCTAATGTATTTACTAACAATGAGCAATACATTCGGTACAGTATTTATTGATCTCCTTTAACCTTATTTGATAAAAACTTAAATGTTCATTGTTAGTTCACACATGGACTGCTTGATTTTAATAATGAATGAGTGAATGCTAAAATTAAACTTAGTGTTTTATTGTTGTTAGTTTGTGAACTATAGTTAACCGGTGTGAACAAATGGAACCTTAGTATAAAGTGTTTTATAGTTTATTTCTTGTTTTACCTGTGTCTTGTAAAATATGTTTTAAGTTAATGATTGTACATATTGTTTATGCAGATGTTTGTGAATGAATTTGACCTATAATAAATTCTTTGCTGAAGTTATTACACATTTATTGGCAAATGAGGACACTTCAATATATAGCTGTATTCACTCTGTTGAGACACTTTTATTTATTTATTTGCAGTATTATAACATGTGCTGTAATTGTATTTTATATCATTGTAATGATTTAACATTTAGTAATGTAATCCAACAGCTGGACTGTGTTAATATTCTACATCATCAGTGGAGCGCAATTATGACGCGAGGAGTGCATTATATGAACATGCTTTTCTAGAATTCTCTGTTGGGAGTTTTGGCGATTTTTTGCGGTTGGTGTTTTTGTGTATTTGGCGAGTTTACAGTGATTATTTCGGCTATATTTCGGTTTTTGACTTGTTTTCGGACTTTGACTATCGGCTTTGGATTTGCTTCGTGTTTTGACAATCGGTTTTCGACCCGTTTCTGTTTTGACGCTCGATTTTGACTCTGTTTGGACTCTGGGTTCGACCCTCTTTCTTTTTTGACCCACGGCTTCGGATCTCCTCAGATTGGTTGATAGCTCCCCCTCTCCCCATCCTTTCCCATCCATGGAAATGGGAGCGATTGCGTTTGTCAGTGTGTGTAAGTATGCGATATGCTTTCAGTAGATTACTAACAATGACTATCCTGCAAAGAGCTTCAATAAGTTTCAGAGTATTTCAAAATATATTAGCATATTTGCTTTAATTTTTAAATAGCGAATCGTAGATTTGAATTAGAGTACATGTTGGATATAAACTCTTAGATATCAAAATGTACACCTGTTAGAAATAAAACCCTTCTCATGTATGTTGTGCTGTGAATTCTAAGTAAGTTAAAGATTCCTGATTTGATTTGTGATTTCTACTGATCCTCCGGCTTGGACAGGTGGAAACACCAAGAGCCTTGTTCGGTGTGCCCCTCTTCAGCCTGAGGAAGAGTGGACAGATGAGGCAGGGTCTTCCTCTGGTGTTCACACACATAGTGGAGTTTGTGGAGAAGCACGGTGAGTGTTTGACAGTGTTTGTCACTTGTATGTAACGTTAGAGGTTGTGTGAATTTGTAAAATGTGTGTTTATGTTTAGGTCTCAGTGAGACTGGCCTGTTCAGAGTCGGAGGGTCAGTGAAACACTGCAAGGAACTGAGGAAAAGTTTTGATGAAGGAGGCTTTCCAGAGCTTGACAGTATGGATGTTCATACTTCTGCCTCCTTATTGAAAGTTTTCATCAGGGAATTGCCTGGTGGACTTATTCCAGAGCCACACAGGATGCAACTGCTGCAGGTGTTCAGCGGTAAGTGAAGTTGATGGTGATGATGAGTTTTAAGTACTTGCTGCTCAACAAAACAGATTTATAAGATCCGACTCAATCTCACTGAATCCTTGTATTTTGCAGATTCGAAAAAGGAAGAACTGAATCAGGTTGTGAAGACTGTGCTGAACAGTCTTCCAGAGGAACATTTTAATCTTCTCTGCTACCTAATGTTCTTCTTGTCCCGTGTTGCTGCTGAGAGTCATCTAAATCTTATGACATCTAAAAACCTGTCAATAGTTTTTGGATCCAACATCTTTCAGTAAGTGTTTATATGTGTGTTCAGCTGATATATTCAAATTACAAAATAACATAAAGGACTGAGGTGTCTAAAATTAAATGCACAAGTTTTCAGGATATTATAAGACTCTGAGACCTGTCTGATGGCGCTGTCAGTCATAAAATGAAGATGGGTGTGTGTGTGATGTATTTAGTAAGGTGATGTATTTGTTGTTTGCATATGCAGTGTTCCTTTCAGCCCCACCATGCTTGAAGAACAGGGGCAGTGTAATGCTTGATCGAGCACCTGCTGGACAACCTGAGCCACCTGCTGCCAAACATGTACCCTCATGCATCCACCAGCAACGCAGCAGTGAGTTTATACTGTATTATACATTTACGTTTCAAATGATGGTTGCATCTTTGCATGATTGGCATATTGTTAACTATTAGTCATTGCTAGTGTATAAGAGTGATAATAATAACAGAAAATGATTTAGTTTTGTATATATCTGAGAGATTGAAAATGTTTAGAAATGTGTTTGTGTGTTTTAGGAGGAAATGGACTGGACTAATGAAGAGTGTGTCCAACAACTGCCACTCAAAGAAATAAGGTATATATGCTGAAGACACACACACACACACACACACACACACACACACACACACACACACACGTGTGCAGACACTCAGAATGGTGGTCATTGTAGGTTATTATAATGAATTAATTGTAGCGTGCTTGTCAGTCAACATTCATGTTTGTTTTGTGTATGTATGTTCCAGAATAAAGCTTCCCAAAATTGGACGACTTGGGCGATTGAGAAAACGATTGAGATGTTTTTGGAGAAAGTTGTGCTCATGCACTCACAGGTACACAGTAGGATCACAGTAGACAACATTTTTATGTTCGAAGATGGAAAAGAGAGAGAAAGAGACTGATCTGGTTGTCCTGTACATGTGTTCATAGAAAGTTAAGAAATCACTATAAATAAGACTAGATGAGAATAAGTTAACATTAAAATTATATGGTTCATAAACGTGTTAAGTGAACAAACTGTTTCTTTTTCATTCCTTCACTATATAGCAGTGACATAAAGAGTGAAGAAGCCTCTGGAGACCCAGCTATAGGAGAGTAAAAGAAACTGTGGCTTATGAGGGTCACCACAAAACATTGGGGCCAGTAAGGTTCACTGCTAAACAATGGGGCATGTGAGGACCAGCAGAAGATACTGGGGTCGGTGAGGGTCACTGGAAAACTGTGGGGCCGGTGAGGGCCACCAGAAGATAGTGAGATATTGGGGTTGGTGAGGGTCACTGGAAGACAGTGGGGCCGGTGAGGACCACCAGAAGATACTGGGGTCGGTGAGGGTCACTGCAAGATAATGAGATTGGTGAGGGTCACTGGAAGACACAGGCTGGCGAGGGTCACCCAGAAGGTGCTGGGACTGATGAGGGTCACCTGGAAGGCAAGGTTGGCAGTGAGGGTCACCACAAGACAATAGGGTTGGTGATGTTCATCGCAAAACCCTGGGGTCGGTGAGGGTCACCGCAAGACACTGGGACTGGTGAGGGTCACCACAAGACATTGGTGCCTAATAAAAGTCACTGTAAAACGATGGGGCCTGCAAGGGTCACAGCAAAATACAAAGTTTGGTAAGGGTCACTGCATGAAATTAGGGCCAATTAAGGATCACCTCAAAACAGTATGGCTGGCAAGGGTTAAAGCAAAACACTGGGGCTGGTGAGGGACACCACAAGACATTGGAGCCAAGAAAGGATCACTGCAAAACAGTGGGGCCAGTAAGGTTCACTGCTAAACAATGGGACCTGTGAGGACCACCAGAAGATACTGGGGTCGGTGAGGGTCACCAGAAGACAATGGGGTCAGTGAGGGTCACCGGAAGACACTGGGGTCGGTGAGGGTCACTGCAAGATAATGAGGTTGGTGAGGGTCACCCAGAAGGTGCTGGGGTTGATGAGGGTCACCTGGAAGGCAATGTTGGCAGTGAGGGTCACCAAGACAATAGGGTTGGTGAAGTTCATCGCAAAACCCTGGGGTCGTGAGGGTCACCGCAAGACACTGGGACTGGTGAGGGTCACCACAAGACATTGGTGCCAAATAAAAGTCACTGTAAAACGATGGGGCCGGCAAGGGTCACAGCAAAATGCAGGGTTGGTAAGGGTCACTGCAAGAATTAGTGCCAATTAAGGATCACCTCAAAACAGTATGGCTGGCAAGGGTTAAAGCAAACACTGGGGCTGGTGAGGGTCACCACAAGACATTGGAGCCAAGAAAGGATCACTGCAAAACACTGGAGACACTGAGGCAGGTAAAGGTCACCTGGAAGACACTGGGTTTGGTGAGGATTACCACAAGTTAATGGAGCCAAGTTAGGGTCACTGCAAGACATTGGTGCAAGTGAGGGTCACCTGTAAGACACTGAGACAGGTGAAGGTCACCACAATGGCACTGGATGGGTTACAGCAGGACATTGGGGCAACTTGGGGTCACTGCAAAGACACTGGGCTGGTGAGGATCATCACACAAAACAGCACTGGTGCTAGTGAGGGTCACCCCTCACCACAAAGACATCGAGTCTGGTGAGGGTCACTGAAAGACAATGGGGCACGTGAAGGGCACTGGAGAGGGTGAGAGAAGATGGCAAATTTGATTATGAAGACACAGACATGACAGATGCTGATGTTGCTGACACAAATAAAGCTTAAATCAGTTAGTGGCTCTCTTTTTTTTTCTTGATTAATTCTGATCACAGTCTTTAGTTTTGGTTGTCCAGACAAGTTCTTTGTATAACATTAAAAATTTAACAGAAGCCAAAATTCTGCACTTCAAAATAAACTTAAATAGAGATTTTGAATATCTAAAATGTCCTTTTAATTGCGCTTAATTTAAATCACATGTTATTAGTGTTGGGGTAACGCATTACAAGTAGCATGAGTTACGTAATATTACTTTTGCAAGTAACTAGTAAATTAGCATTTTTTTACTAGAAAATATCTGAGTTTTTCAAAAAGTAACGCCAGTTACTTTTTCCCATTTACTGACTGAGGTTTATTCATTACACTTGTTGGTGTGAAAGGGCTTTTATATTTGCTATAATATAACTTATTGTATTAAAACAAACAATCAAGCCCTGCTCATATTTAAAAAGTAACGTAAAAGTAACGTAATGCATTAATTTCTATAACAAGTAACTAAGTAACAATATTAGTTACTATTTAGTGAGTAACGCAATATTGTAATGCATTACTTTAAAGTAACTTTTCCCAACACTGCATGTTATTGGTGTTATTATAATATATGGAAATGTCAGTATGGTGGTATAGAATAAACAGAATAGTTTATTCCTGTCATAAGCTCGTGCTATAAAATAACCCTATCTACCGCGTAACTAACAAGTAATCGCCTTTAGAGTAGTAATCGAGAAGATCTGAATGAACAGATGGTCTCTTGATTAAGATTGATACTGACGCAGGCAGGAAGCGTCTTCCAGTCAAGTGTTGAAGTAGTAGCCTACATGAAGAGGAGGGACGTTTTCCTGAAGAAATACAGGTTAGGCAACTCTAAACTTTTCATTTTTAAAATGAGCAGGTTGAATTGTTTGTATGCTATATTAATTTACAAAATCAACATAGCATAATTGCTCAAACACTGCATGACAATAAATTATGAATAACGTAAACGCGGCGTGCGCATGACGTCCGCGATAATTTGCAAAGATAAAGTTAGTGCAAATAAAACTGCGGGCAGGTATCGCATTAGTTTATTAAGGAGCATGTCATATAACAATCAGTGAAGACAAATAGTCCTCGAAATCAACACAATCTTGACACGAATCAGCTAATATTATAGCAATTTATCACATTTTTTATTATTTTAGCAGTCAGGAAGTGTCTGTAAATTAGTACACCAGTAGTTTGAGTAGCAGATGTTATACGTTGTTTTCAGTATTTGTTTGAATTCGTTTATAATAGCGTTTGAAACCTCTGAAATGTTTTTTACTTTAATTTTGCAATAGGTGACCTCGTCAACAAATAAATTGTAATCGTATTACTTTTTATTATTCACACTTCAGGGTGAAAAGGGGGAATTTAAAACGGAATAAAAAAAAACTGATCAGTCTATCCTTGAATCTCGGCTTTCTAATTAACATCACATTTGGGTCTATTTATATACTTATGTTTGTGTTGTGTTTATGTTTGTTTTTGTTCACAAATTGATTTCACATCCTGTTAGTTGTATAAATGTGTGAATATCCTGAACATTAAAAATGCTATCCTGGTAACATTTTGTTATTATCTTTCCTGGGCGCTCTAGAAGAGCACTAGGGATCGGTTTTCCATATGGCCAGGCACTATAAAGCTTGTGTTTAAGACACTCTGTCAATAACAGTCAGATGAGAGAAGTCACCTCTGAGCTCACTTGTCATGGAAGGGTTGCAGATCAGAAGAAAGATCAGATTAACCCTGGGGACTTGACAGTAATACTGACACTAATCGCTAACAGTATTTTATTTCCATCACATTTTTTTGTTTCTTTCTAGGCCTTGCATATGATAAAGATGATAACAAGGATGATGCAACTGAACCTCAGACACTCTTTTGCATTTGATGGCTTGCAGATGACAGAACATTAAGTGAAGAGTCATACTAAATCCTCTGAAGATCTACCAGTTTGAGGCAGAGCAATTACTATGGTTAATAAGAAGTATTGAATGTATGATGTGTCAAAATATTAATATCCCTGGCTATTTTAGCCGTAAGCTTTGGTCGTATTCTGTTATTTTTAAATATGCGACAGAAATAGGCTTTTGTAATTCCACACAATGCATTCATTATTTAAAAAGTATTAAAATAATTATCAAGACAAAATACACAGCTTTTTTTCTTACAGGAAAATGCAAGCATGCCTTGCAAAAGAGACATCTGTGTGGAGCTTATCTACAGGAAGAAAGTAAAGCTGAAACCTGGAGCTCTTCTGCTTGTATGTGTGTGGCTCCTGTGCTCACAGTCAGTGTCCAGCAGCAACCAAAGCTCTCGAGGCCAACCTGGTGAGCTAAACTACTGCAACATCTCTCTGTCTTTCTCTTTCCCCTCAGGTCCAATTAAACACACTGGACACACAGTTATATGCCCCCCTGGGGGCACAGTCAGACCACTGCTAATAACAGCTAAAGAACCATTTGCCACCCATTATAACTCATTCAGTCATTTGGCCATGAGGTGTTTGGTAGATTGAAAGTGTTTATTTGAATACTTAAAAAGTCTAATAATATATATTTATATATGTATAATCCATCATTCTGTGTCAAATTAACCAAATTTCAGAAACAATTGTATTTTTTTTTCTGCTTTTTGTGAAGTCTCTGGACTAGAGCTCAGTGTAGGTGAATTGTAGTGTTGTGTATGTCCATGTGAGGGCGCCAGAATACTAGGAATAATACTGCCTGTGCCTTTTTCACAGTTTTCAAGATGTGTGAGCACACAATATGACAAACATCCTGCATGAAATGTCTCTAACTGTCTTTCTGTCAATCTAAGGCTGGTCTGAAGTTAAGCCGAACCTGTGACGTGGTTGCAGCTCATCGTTGCTGTAATAAGAATAAAATAGAGGAGAGATCTCAGACGGTCAAGTGCTCATGTCTCCCTGGACAGGTTGCTGGGACCACCCATGCCCAACCTTCATGTGTAGATGGTATGTCCACTGTCCACGGTCACTGCTTTTTATATGAATTCTCGTGATGCAGCTTCCACACCAATAGGGATCAATACAGTCCATAACTGTCACATTGGTCAAAACAAAATAAATTATTGTATGACAGCATAAGCTGCTGCAGTCAGACTCAGTGGTATTTTAGTGTCATTGATATTGTTATAGTTTTTGTTAATATTTTGATTTAGAGTTTTCTTTATGTATTTTCTATTTTATGAAAACTTTTGCTAACAATTTTTTTTATTCTTTTTTTATTCTTTAAATATGTTTTATAACTTAAAAATAAATAAATGTAAAGTTTTTTTTTACGTGTTTAGTTTCAGATCCAGCTTTAGTTTATATTAATAACCCTGGCTGTATTTGATGGTTTGCAAACTCCCGTTGGCTATATTTTAGTTTCAGAAAAAGGTTGGACTTCAGGGCTCCATTTGATTTCAAACTCCAGCAACATAAAACTGTGGCTTTCTCAAGCTGTCACTCTACTTACATTTAGCCCAGGCTTCGAGGTGTGAATCTAATCCTGCTCTGCCAGTTTGCTTACTTTTCAATCAACAGATATTTTTTGGGATTTACTGCCACAGACTGGGTTTCTTGCTGGAGGTATCTATAATAAACTGATACAATAAACTAATAATGAATGAACAAATAAATGGTTGATATTAAAATTCTATTGTTTTATGTCTAAATAAATGAAAAATAAAAATGTAACCCTTAGTTGTTATACCTAAATTTTTTAGGTACAGTATAACAACATAATAATGTAAAGTATGAAAATTGGATATCTGAGTTTTGCTAAAGATTACTTTTAACAATGTTGTAAATGTATATTTTAAGTAACTATTAGATGATAAGCTTTTACAATTGAATATCAATATATCGGTACATATCCAAAATTGGCAGATGACTTAGAGGGTCAAAGCAAAAAAATCCTGAGTCTGACTTTTTTTTCCCGGTGGGGTTTGGTTTCGTGGTGGACACATTCGCAGGGTTATTTGGCAAAAACAAAAACCAACATTATTTGAACGATTTTCCATGAAACTAACTAAGGCTCAGACTACTGAAATTGTTTTGTTCAAAAGAAATAATGGTAAATAAAATACTAGGAAATTAATATAAAATAGGAAATATACAAAGACAGTTTACTACAGAAAACTACAGTTCAGTTCAATTAATAACAACAAAAACAATAATATGCTCCAAGAACTGGAAACTTAAAAGCGTTCGACAGATACTGTTAAATGAATTTCCAGGACTTTTCAAGCACTACTTTTCAAGGACTCAAATCAGAGATCTCACTTATCAAACAGCATCATTATTATCTTTCAAATTCTTATTTAATAAACTAATACAACAAAATGGTACAAATAAAGTGCAGCACATGCAAAGAATGCAATGACTGTGGCAACTTTAACATTAGAAAGGAATCTATGGCAAAGTTATCACTTTCCTTATTCCTTATGATTGACCTGAAGAATGAAAGCAATATCGTACACTTGGGAAACTATGAGCTATATCACCACATATCGACACAAGGATGTGACAATGTACTTAGCTCACGAGATGAGATAAAATACAGACACCTGGTTCACGATATTTTAATACTATTTTAAATACATTTTTCAATAACAGAATATTTGTCTTTTAATCACAAAAAGTAAACAATGCAGTTGTATTTTGAAATGTTTTAACTAATCTAGGGCTGTAACTAACGATTACTTTGGTAATCAAGTAATCTACTGGTTAATTTGACAATTGAGTAATCTGATATTTTTTAGTAATACAAATAAAAGTGAAACTGAGGCTTTAATAAGACTATATTTACATACAAACTAACAAATAGGCAATAATAATTGGCTTAAATAAAGTATCAAAACCAAGTAGTACTTGGTTTTATTGAACCATACACCAATATGCCTTTAATGTGAATATAACCAATTTAAGTAGGCCTACATTTTGTGTATTAAAACAAATAGCCTACCAGCAGAGAGCGCAAACGGCCTGGTGTTGTTTCACTTAACAGCATGAGTCAGCGACGATTAAACCCACTTTATTTCACATGCAAACTCAGAGCGAGGGTTTAAACTTTTATTTTGAAATCGCTATGTGCAACAAATCAAATCAAATAGAAATATGTTGATATATTATCCTATGTTGGCATAGGTTTATAAATGTTTTACATACCAAATCTAGTGAGATAATGCACACTGTTTTCCCAGATGACCGTGAAGTAACCCAAACTCACAGCATACGCAGAGGAAGAGTTTAGCGCCTTCCACACATACAGTCTTTACTGGTAAATTACCATAAGAGATCATGTGTGAACTGTACCTATTCAAATATCGTTCTAAAAATCATATAGTTTTTATGGAGATGATGTGATTACTTTGAGCCATTTATAAAGCTCTACTGCTTTTGAATAGCTTTTCTATGTAAATATGCACTAGAGTGATATCTTTGACCATTGCGAGGCTCAGGCTTCTTCTCCGTTCATCAGGGCTGCGGCTCTGGATACTATTTCGCATCTCGTTTTTATAAGAGCAAGCAACAACTTCTGATTGGCTTGTAATGTTAGTTTGGTTTAGAGTGAAAGAGGTGTCCCTCTCATACTATTCCTAGGTTCCACGTGACGTCACAGTGTTTTATCGCCGCCATTTTGTCACAGCTGTGCGGCCTTGTCAGTCTATGGCCACAGCAGCCACAACTACCAAAGGAAGATCAACGAAACACTCCCAGAAGGTTCATAACAGTACCGTTTCTAGCCATAGGCGAGCTAGGCGGTGGCCTAGGGGCGCCACCAGCTGAAGGGGCGACAATGAGCACACATACTGGCACTACATTTGAACAGGGTTGTAAACAAGAGTGGCACGGTCACCCTGAAATATGACTGCCGCTCCACTGGATCCCTGACATCATTGGGCTAGAGTACTGTCAATCTGATGATGCCTGTATGCCATTGGATCAGAGCAATGCATTGTTAAAGAATCAGCGTGTCGTGTAATATTCTCATATAAACTTTAACAGCTAATTAAAAAAATATTGGTATAGTAAAATTTGCTAATTCACGAGATCAATACATCCTTTATTAAACCGCTTTGTCGAGTTTAATGCATCCTTATAGGGATTATTCATCCCAATAGGGATTTCATCTAGGGCGTCAAATTGGCTAGAAACGGCCCTGGTTCATAAGGTCACAGTATGCCCGGGATATGTTGTGCTGTAACAACAGTCGTCAGAAAAACCCCTAACTACAGTTTTATTCTATCCCGAAGAGATTAGATCGGGGGAATAAATTGTTGGCTTCAATCAGAAGGCACCACTGGCAGCTAACGTACGGTCAGAAAAGGATCATAAGAGACAGTTGTGATTCTTTATAGGAGAATAAAGGATGCTAAAATATTTGTGTTTATGTCTGCAGTTGAGTATATATACAGTGCTCAGTGTAAATGAGTACACCCCCTTTGAAAAGTACAATTTTAAACAATATCTCAATGAACACAAAAACCATTTCCAAAATGTTGACAAGACTAAGTTTAATATAACATCTGTTTAACTTATAACATGAAAGTAAGGTTAATAATATAACTTAGATTACACATTTTTCAGTTTTACTCAAATTAGGGTGATGCAAAAATGAGTACACCCCACATCAAAAACTATTAAATCTAGTACTTTGTATGGCCTCCATGATTTTTAATGACAGCACCAAGTCTTCTAGGCATGGAATGAACAAGTTGGCGACATTTTGTGAGATCTATCTTTTTCCATTCTTCAAGAATGACCTCTTTTAGAGATTGGATGCTGGATGGAGAGTGATGCTCAACTTGTCTCTTCAGAATTCCCCATAGGTGTTCGATTGGGTTCAGATCAGGAGACATACTTGGCCACTGAATCACTTTCACCCTGTTCTTCTTCAGAAATCCAACAGTGGCCTTAGATGTGTGTTTAGGATCATTGTCATGTTGGAAAAGTGCACACGGCGACCAAGGGCACGGAGTGATGGTAACATCTTCTCTTTCAGTATAGAGCAGTACATTTGTGAATTCATGATGCCATCAGTGAAATGCAGCTCCCCGACACCAGCAGCACTCATGCAGCCCCACATAAGGACACTGCCACCACCATGTTTCACTGTAGGCATCATGCATTTTTCTTTGCAGTCATCGCTGGTATGGATCGAACCTGAGAGGAAACAACTATTTTCCTCCCTTAGGCTGGCCGCACACTAGACGATTTTCAAATCTTAACCATTTTAAAACCATAGGAGACCACAGACATGAAGACAGTTCAACTGATTTGTAACCTTATAATCCTCTGAATGTGCACACTAGATGATTCGAGCAGACCATGAGACCACACACTTGTCGACTGTAGGAACAATTTCACAGTGACACGTGATCACTCGCGAGATCAAACATGACTAGAGAAGAAAAAAAAAGGACAATAAACGTTGTCAGCTGGCTCTCCTGGCGCGTGTTCTGTTTCACAGTGAAAAACAAAGTATAGAAAAGAACATGGGTGATTGTTTTCTGCTTTCACGGCATGTTTGTGGCTGCCAAGCTTCAGCTATTAGAACACGCAAAATCAGGTTGGTGACGCCGCTCCTCTCATTGGCTATTGCAGGTGTCACGTCAGAGGCAGCACGATCAAGAGTCCTAAATAGTCCTATATGTATTTTTAATCTGGAACATACATACACAAAACAAGCATGAATGTTGACTGACAAGTAAGCTACAATTAATTAATTATAGTAAACCTATAGTGTGTGTGTGTGTGTGTGTGGGCATGTTTATGTGGTTTATGAGGACACAAATTTGTATAATGACATGGGTATGACACAGGTATTACAAGGAGAAGGTGATTTATGAGGACATTTTCAGTGTCCCCATAATTTAAAACGCTTATAAATCATACAGAGTGAGGTTTTTTTGAGGAAAAATATAAATGCACCGTAATGCAACGATTTGAGTTTGGGGAAGCTCTGTCTCGATCGGTAGCAGTTAAATAATCATAATGACACCACACGATAGAGAATTTTTTGGACAAAAAAGGGGCTTAAAAATGTCTAGTGTGTGGCCAGCCTTAGTTTGTATTATTATTATTCTTCATTTATGTAGTTGAGTTTGACATTTTTCCCCATTTTCAGCTGCTTGCGCCACAGAAGTTTTTAAAATTGCTACAAGGTGAATGAATCATCTATACATTTTGATTCCTTCTCTGACATTTCAAATTTGTTTCTTGACCAGTAAAAAAAACAAAAAGAAATTGTGAAAACCTTTTGTGTTTAGATCTTGCAAACCAAGCCACATTCTTCAAACATTTAACCTTGTCTAAAGTGTTTAAAATGTATATTTAAAACATTTTACTAGTCACCTAATCTAGACCTTAATTTATGTGTGTGTGTTTTCTTTCAGCGCATATATCCCATTAAATAACTATCTGGTTTTTAATGATGTGGATGGATTGTATACTTATACTTTTGAAGCAGAGCGAAAGGTAAAGGTGACATTTTCAATTTTTATCTATTAAACATGTTACAAACTTTAATTTAAGGCCTCTTTACAAAGATTCAGCTTTTGAAAGTAAAAGATATGAAATGTTCCCAGCTGTTGTCATATTGCCTGTTATGATTGGCAGGAAAACTGTACAGCCTGTAGTCAGGTTCCTCAAAACTACAGTTCCCATCGTCTGCTAAACTGCAAGAGGTGCTGGAGTATCTGACTGAGAATGCTTCTCTGTAAGTACACGATTCCCATTAACGCAAATAATTTATAAATACTCATCTACTTGAATTTCAAATGTTTTTTAGTCAAATGAAGTCCCCAGCTATCACTGCAACACTTGAAGGCAAAAATAAAACACTCTACCTGCAGGTAAGACTATCAATATGCTAAGATTCTGAATATAGTGATGTTTATTGTATTTTTTGCAATGCTTAAATATTAAGGTTTTATTTGTGTCCTTCAGACCATTGCCTCGATTGAAGAAAGAACAAGACCCAATCTCTGCAAAACTTTGAAAGGTGAGATCATTTCCAGCCATGAGAATCACAAAAGCACAGTTGAAATTGAATTTCCAAATAGTCAGCATTATAATTTTTTATAAATGCCATGATTTTGAAATACTATGATTTGTGTGTGTTAAAGAGTTGGGATTGGCTGATGGACAGGAGTTAGCTGTTGCTGATGTCACCACACCTCAGACTGTCCTCTTCAAGCTCAACTTCACATCAGAAACATGCAACATTAAACAAGTACAAAATTAATATAGTGGCAGTTGTTCCTCAAATTCACCTGCAACCGTTTATTTGCAGCATGTATCAAATACCCCCCTGTATGTGTAGAGTCTGTATTTGCTTTGTACTTCGAACTGTAACATCATGTATTGTTTTCTCATTCATTTGTAACTCATAATTTATTAGGAATGTTGTCATTTTATCAACCAACAATCCAGACAATTTTAGGAATATGCAAGTATGATGAGGTCTGTACCACAAAGCAAGTTAAACCAGTTAGAATTAAGTACTACAAAGGTGAATTGGTTCTCATTGGAATAACTAACTCCCTCCAGTGCAAGTTCGTCTCAATCACAGGTCACAAGCATGTATTTGACTAATCAGCATGTCTCAGATGTGCAGTGAAGACATCATCTCTAACTCTCTTGTTCATCGTGATCTCTTGTGCGGTGTAAGCGTTTACATTCCTCATGTTTTTTTTATATATATAATGAACAATGATGAATTTCTTTAAATAGTTTTGTAGTACAGGCCTCTGGTAATTCTGTGTCAGTTGCAGTTTTTTTTAGTAGGTAGCACTTTACAGTAAGGTCCCATTAGTTAACATCAGCTAATGTATTTACTAACAATGAGCAATACATTCGGTACAGTATTTATTGATCTCCTTTAACCTTATTTGATAAAAACTTAAATGTTCATTGTTAGTTCACACATGGACTGCTTGATTTTAATAATGAATGAGTGAATGCTAAAATTAAACTTAGTGTTTTATTGTTGTTAGTTTGTGAACTATAGTTAACCGGTGTGAACAAATGGAACCTTAGTATAAAGTGTTTTATAGTTTATTTCTTGTTTTACCTGTCTTGTAAAATATGTTTTAAGTTAATGGTTGTACATATTGTTTATGCAGATGTTTGTGAATGAATTTGACCTATAATAAATTCTTTGCTGAAGTTATTACACATTTATTGGCAAATGAGGACACTTCAATATATAGCTGTATTCACTCTGTTGAGACACTTTTATTTATTTGCATCGCAGTATTATAACATGTGCTGTAATTGTATTTTATATCATTGTAATGATTTAACATTTAGTAATGTAATCCAACAGCTGGACTGTGTTAATATTCTACATCATCAGTGGAGCGCAATTATGACGCGAGGAGTGCATTATATGAACATGCTTTTCTAGAATTCTCTGTTGGGAGTTTTGGCGATTTTTGCGGTTGGTGTTTTTGTGTATTTGGCGAGTTTTACAGTGATTATTTCGGCTATATTTCGGTTTTTGACTTGTTTTCGGACTTTGACTATCGGCTTTGGATTTGCTTCGTGTTTTGACAATCGGTTTTCGACCCGTTTCTGTTTTTGACGCTCGATTTTGACTCTGTTTGGACTCTCGGTTTCGACCCTTTTCTGTTTTTGACCCACGGCTTCGGATCTCCTCGGATTGGTTGATAGCTCCCCCCTCTCCCCCATCCTTTCCATCCATGGAAATGGGAGCGATTGGCGTTTTGTCAGTGTGTGTAAGTATGCGATATGCTTTCAGTAGATTACTAACAATGACTATCCTGCAAAGAGCTTCAATAAGTTTCAGAGTATTTCAAAATATATTAGCATATTTGCTTTAATTTTTAAATAGCGAATCGTAGATTTGAATTAGAGTACATGTTGCGGGATATAAACTCTTAGATATCAAAATGTACACCTGTTAGAAATAAAAACCCTTCTCATGTATGTTGTGCTGTGCAGTACAATTCTAAGTAAGTTAAAGATTCCTGATTTGATTTGTGATTTCTACTGATCCTCCGGCTTGGACAGGTGGAAACACCAAGAGCCTTGTTCGTGTGCCCTCTTCAGCCTGAGGAAGAGTGGACAGATGAGGCAGGGTCTTCCTCTGGTGTTCACACACATAGTGGAGTTTGTGGAGAAGCACGGTGAGTGTTTGACAGTGTTTGTCACTTGTATGTAACGTTAGAGGTTGTGTGAATTTGTAAAATGTGTGTTTATGTTTAGGTCTCAGTGAGACTGGCCTGTTCAGAGTCGGAGGGTCAGTGAAACACTGCAAGGAACTGAGGAAAAGTTTTGATGAAGGAGGCTTTCCAGAGCTTGACAGTATGGATGTTCATACTTCTGCCTCCTTATTGAAAGTTTTCATCAGGGAATTGCCTGGTGGACTTATTCAGAGCCACACAGGATGCAACTGCTGCAGGTGTTCAGCGGTAAGTGAAGTTGATGGTGATGATGAGTTTTAAGTACTTGCTGCTCAACAAAACAGATTTATAAGATCCGACTCAATCTCACTGAATCCTTGTATTTTGCAGATTCGAAAAAGGAAGAACTGAATCAGGTTGTGAAGACTGTGCTGAACAGTCTTCCAGAGGAACATTTTAATCTTCTCTGCTACCTAATGTTCTTCTTGTCCCGTGTTGCTGCTGAGAGTCATCTAAATCTTATGACATCTAAAAACCTGTCAATAGTTTTGGATCCAACATCTTTCAGTAAGTGTTTATATGTGTGTTCAGCTGATATATTCAAATTACAAAATAACATAAAGGACTGAGGTGTCTAAAATTAAATGCACAAGTTTTCAGGATATTATAAGACTCTGAGACCTGTCTGATGGCGCTGTCAGTCATAAAATGAAGATGGGTGTGTGTGTGATGTATTTAGTAAGGTGACATGTATTTGTTGTTTGCATATGCAGTGTTCCTTTCAGCCCCACCATGCTTGAAGAACAGGGGCAGTGTAATGCTTTGATCGAGCACCTGCTGGACAACCTGAGCCACCTGCTGCCAAACATGTACCCTCATGCATCCACCAGCAACGCAGCAGTGAGTTTATACTGTATTATACATTTACGTTTCAAATGATGGTTGCATCTTTGCATGATTGGCATATTGTTAACTATTAGTCATTGCTAGTGTATAAGAGTGATAATAATAACAGAAAATGATTTAGTTTTGTATATATCTGAGAGATTGAAAATGTTTAGAAATGTGTTTGTGTGTTTTAGGAGGAAATGGACTGGACTAATGAAGAGTGTGTTCAACAACTGCCACTCAAAGAAATAAGGTATATATGCTGAAGACACACACACACACACACACACACACACACACACACACACACGTGTGCAGACACTCAGAATGGTGGTCATTGTAGGTTATTATAATGAATTAATTGTAGCGTGCTTGTCAGTCAACATTCATGTTTGTTTTGTGTATGTATGTTCCAGAATAAAGCTTCCCAAAATTGGACGACTTGGGCGATTGAGAAAACGATTGAGATGTTTTTGGAGAAAGTTGTGCTCATGCACTCACAGGTACACAGTAGGATCACAGTAGACAACATTTTTTATGTTCGAAGATGGAAAAGAGAGAAAGAGACTGATCTGGTTGTCCTGTTTATGTGTTCATAGAAAGTTAAGAAATCACTATAAATAAGACTAGATGAGAATAAGTTAACATTAAAATTATATGGGTCATAAACGTGTTAAGTGAACAAACTGTTTCTTTGCTAAACAATGGGGCATGTGAGGACCAGCAGAAGATACTGGGGTCGGTGAGGGTCACTGGAAAACTGTGGGGCCGGTGAGGGCCACCAGAAGATAGTGGGGCGGTGAGGGCCACCAGAAGATATTGGGGTTGGTGAGGGTCACTGGAAGACAGTGGGGCCGGTGAGGACCACCAGAAGATACTGGGGTCGGTGAGGGTCACTGCAAGATAATGAGATTGGTGAGGGTCACTGGAAGACACAGGCTGGCGAGGGTCACCCAGAAGGTGCTGGGACTGATGAGGGTCACCTGGAAGGCAAGGTTGGCAGTGAGGGTCACCACAAGACAATAGGGTTGGTGATGTTCATCGCAAAACCCTGGGGTCGGTGAGGGTCACCGCAAGACACTGGGACTGGTGAGGGTCACCACAAGACATTGGTGCCTAATAAAAGTCACTGTAAAACGATGGGGCCTGCAAGGGTCACAGCAAAATACAGTTTGGTAAGGGTCACTGCATGAAATTAGGAGCCAATTAAGGATCACCTCAAAACAGTATGGCTGGCAAGGGTTAAAGCAAAACACTGGGGCTGGTGAGGGACACCACAAGACATTGGAGCCAAGAAAGGATCACTGCAAAACAGTGGGGCCAGTAAGGTTCACTGCTAAACAATGGGACCTGTGAGGACCACCAGAAGATACTGGGGTCGGTGAGGGTCACCAGAAGACAATGGGGTCAGTGAGGGTCACCGGAAGACACTGGGGTCGGTGAGGGTCACTGCAAGATAATGAGGTTGGTGAGGGTCACCCAGAAGGTGCTGGGGTTGATGAGGGTCACCTGGAAGGCAATGTTGGCAGTGAGGGTCACCACAAGACAATAGGGTTGGTGAAGTTCATCGCAAAACCCTGGGGTCGGTGAGGGTCACCGCAAGACACTGGGACTGGTGAGGGTCACCACAAGACATTGGTGCCAAATAAAAGTCACTGTAAAACGATGGGGCCGGCAAGGGTCACAGCAAAATGCAGGGGTTGGTAAGGGTCACTGCAAGAATTAGTGCCAATTAAGGATCACCTCAAAACAGTATGGCTGGCAAGGGTTAAAGCAAAACACTGGGGCTGGTGAGGGTCACCACAAGACATTGGAGCCAAGAAAGGATCACTGCAAAACACTGGAGACACTGAGGCAGGTAAAGGTCACCTGGAAGACACTGGGTTTGGTGAGGATTACCACAAGTTAATGGGGCCAAGTTAGGGTCACTGCAAGACATTGGTGCAGGTGAGGGTCACCGCAAGTCAGTGGGGTTAGTGAGGGTCACCTGTAAGACACTGAGACAGGTGAAGGTCACCACAATGGCACTGGATGGGTTACAGCAGGACATTGGGGCAACTTGGGGTCACTGCAAAGACATCGAGTCTGGTGAGGGTCACTGAAAGAGAATGGGGCACGTGAAGGGCACTGGAGAGGGTGAGAGAAGATGGCAAATTTGATTATGAAGACACAGACATGACAGATGCTGATGTTGCTGACACAAATAAAGCTTAAATCAGTTAGTGGCTCTCCTTTTTTTTTCTTGATTAATTCTGATCACAGTCTTTAGTTTTTGGTTGTCCAGACAAGTTCTTTGTATAACATTAAAAATTTAACAGAAGCCAAAATTCTGCACTTCAAAGTTAAGCTATTTGCAAATGTATACACCAAAATAAACTTAAATAGAGATTTTGAATATCTAAAATGTCATTTTAATTGCGCTTAATTTAAATCACATGTTATTAGTGTTGGGGGTAACGCATTACAAGTAACGCAAGTTACGTAATATTACTTTTTTGCAAGTAACTAGTAAATTAACGCATTTTTTATTTACTAGAAAATATCTGAGTTTTTCAAAAAAGTAACGCCAGTTACTTTTTTCCCATTTACTGACTGAGGTTTATTCATTACACTTGTTGGTGTGAAAGGGCTTTTATATTTGCTATAATATAACTTATTGTATTAAAAACAAACAATCAAGCCCTGCTCATATTTAAAAAGTAACGCAAAAGTAACGTAATGCATTAATTTCTATAACAAGTAACTAAGTAACAATATTAGTTACTATTTAGTGAGTAACGCAATATTGTAATGCATTACTTTTAAAGTAACTTTTCCCAACACTGCATGTTATTGGTGTTATTATAATATATGGAAATGTCAGTATGGTGGTATAGAATAAACAGAATACTTTATTCCTGTCATAAGCTCGTGCTATAAAATATCCCTATCTACCGCGTAACTAACAAGTAATCGCCTTTAGAGTAGTAATCGAGAAGATCTGAATGAACAGATGGTCTCTTGATTAAGATTGATACTGACGCAGGCAGGAAGCGTCTTCCAGTCAAGTGTTGAAGTAGTAGCCTACATGAAGAGGAGGGACGTTTTCCTGAAGAAATACAGGTTAGGCAACTCTAAACTTTTCATTTTTAAAATGAGCAGGTTGAATTGTTTGTATGCTATATTAATTTACAAAATCAACATAGCATAATTGCTCAAACACTGCATGACAATAAATTATGAATAACGTAAACGCGGCGTGCGCATGACGTCCGCGATAATTTGCAAAGATAAAAGTTATCTGCAAATAAAAACTGCGGGCAGGTATCGCATTAGTTTATTAAGGAGCATGTCATATAACAATCAGTGAAGAGAAATAGTCCTCGAAATCAACACAATCTTGACACGAATCAGCTAATATTATCGCAATTTATCACATTTTTTATTATTTTAGCAGGCAGGAAGTGTCTGTAAATTAGTACAGCAGTAGTTTGAGTAGCAGATGTTATACGTTGTTTTCAGTATTTGTTTGAATTTGTTTATAATAGCGTTTGAAACCTCTGAAATGTTTTTTACTTTAATTTTGCAATAGGTGACCTCGTCAACAAATAAATTGTAATCGTATTACTTTTTATTATTCACACTTCAAGGTGAAAAGGGGGAATTTAAAACGGAATAAAAAAACCAGAATAGTCTATCCTTGAATCTCGGCTTTCTAATTAACATCACATTTGGGTCTATTTATATATGTTGTTTGTTTTTGTTCACAAATTGATTTCACATCCTGTTAGTTGTATATAGTCATGATGAGCTGACAAGCAAGTGGATCTAGACAGGCTTTAAAGATGATTGAGAAGTTTAAAAATGTGTGAATATCCTGAACATTAAAAATGCTATCCTGGTAACATTTTTGTTATCTTTCCTGGGCGCTCTAGAAGAGCACTAGGGATCGGTTTTCCATATGGCCAGGCACTATAAAGCTTGTGTTTAAGACACTCTGTCAATAACAGTCAGATGAGAGCAGTCACCTCTGAGCTCACTTGTCATGGAAGGGTTGCATATCAGAAGAAAGATCAGATTAACCCTGGGGACTTGACAGTAATACTGACACTAATCACTAACAGTATTTTATTTCCATCACATTTTTTTGTTTCTTTCTAGGCCTTGCATATGATAAAGATGATAACAAGGATGATGCAACTGAACCTCAGACACTCTTTTGCATTTGATGGCTTGCAGATGACAGAACATTAAGTGAAGAGTCATACTAAATCCTCTGAAGATCTACCAGTTTGAGGCAGAGCAATTACTATGGTTAATAAGAAGTATTGAATGTATGATGTGTCAAAATATTAATATCCCTGGCTATTTTAGCCGTAAGCTTTGGTCGTATTCTGTTATTTTAAATATGCGACAGAAATAGGCTTTTGTAATTACACGATGCATTCATTATTTAAAAGTATTAAAATAATTATCAAGACAAAATACACAGCTTTTTCTTACAGGAAAATGCAAGCATGCCTTGCAAAAGAGACATCTGTGTGGAGCTTATCTACAGGAAGAAAGTAAAGCTGAAACCTGGAGCTCTTCTGCTTGTGTGTGTGTGGCTCCTGTGCTCACAGTCAGTGTCCAGCAGCAACCAAAGCTCTCGAGGCCAACCTGGTGAGCTAAACTACTGCAACATCTCTTTCTTTCTCTTTCCCCTCAGGTCCAATTAAACACACTGGACACACAGTATATATGGCCCCCTGACAGTCAGACCACTGCTAATAACAGCTAAAGAACCATTTGCCACCCATTATAACTCATTCAGTCATTTGGCCATGAGGTGTTTGGTAGATTGAAAGTGTTTATTTGAATACTTAAAAGTCTAATAATATATATTTATATATGTATAATCCATCATTCTGTGTCAAATTAACCAAATTTCAGAAACAATTGTATTTATTTTTTTCTGCTTTTTGTGAAGTCTCTGGACTAGAGCTCAGTGTAGGTGAATTGTAGTGTTGTGTATGTCCATGTGAGGGCGCCAGAATACTAGGAATAATACTGCCTGTGCCTTTTTCACAGTTTTCAAGATGTGTGAGCACACAATATGACAAACATCCTGCATGAAATGTCTCTAACTGTCTTTCTGTCAATCTAAGGCTGGTCTGAAGTTAAGCCGGGAACCTGTGACGTGGTTGCAGCTCATCGTTGCTGTAATAAGAATAAAATAGAGGAGAGATCTCAGACGGTCAAGTGCTCATGTCTCCCTGGACAGGTTGCTGGGACCACCCATGCCCAACCTTCATGTGTAGATGGTATGTCCACTGTCCACGGTCACTGCTTTTTATATGAATTCTCGTGATGCAGCTTCCACACCAATAGGGATCAATACAGTCCATAACTGTCACATTGGTCAAAACAAAATAAATTATTGTATGACAGCATAAGCTGCTGCAGTCAGACTCAGTGGTATTTTAGTGTCATTGATATTGTTATAGTTTTTGTTAATATTTTGATTTAGAGTTTTCTTTATGTATTTTCTATTTTATGAAAACTTTTGCTAACATTTTTTTTTTATTCTTTAAATATGTTTTATAACTTAAAAATAAATAAATGTAAAGTTTTTTTTTACGTGTTTAGTTTCAGATCCAGCTTTAGTTTATATTAATAACCCTGGCTGTATTTGATGGTTTGCAAACTCCCGTTGGCTATATTTTAGTTTCAGAAAAAGATTGGACTTCAGGGCTCCATTTGATTTCAAACTCCAGCAACATAAAACTGTGGCTTTCTCAAGCTGTCACTCTACTTACATTTAGCCCAGGCTTCGAGGTGTGAATCTAATCCTGCTCTGCCAGTTTGCTTACTTTTCAATCAACAGATATTTTTTGGGATTTACTGCCACAGACTGGGTTTCTTGCTGGAGGTATCTATAATAAACTGATACAATAAACTAATAATGAATGAACAAATAAATGGTTGATATTAAAATTCTATTGTTTTATGTCTAAATAAATGAAAATAAAATGTAACCCTTAGTTGTTATACCTACATTTTTTAGGTACAGTATAACAACATAATAATGTAAAGTATGAAAATTGGATATCTGAGTTTTGCTAAAGATTACTTTTAACAATGTTGTAAATGTATATTTTAAGTAACTATTAGATGATAAGCTTTTACAATTGAATATCAATATATCGGTACATATCCAAAATTGGCAGATGACTTAGAGGGTCAAAGCAAAAAAATCCTGAGTCTGACTTTTTTTCCCGGTGGGGTTTGGTTTCGTGGTGGACACATTCGCAGGGTTATTTGGCAAAAAACAAAACCAACATTATTTGAACGATTTTCCATGAAACTAACTAAGGCTCAGACTACTGAAATTGTTTTGTTCAAAAGAAATAATGGTAAATAAAATACTAGGAAATTAATATAAAATAGGAAATATACAAAGACAGTTTACTACAGAAAACTACAGTTCAGTTCAATTAATAACAACAAAAACAATAATATGCTCCAAGAACTGGAAACTTAAAAGCGTTCAGACAGATACTGTTAAATGAATTTCCAGGACTTTTCAAGCACTACTTTTCAAGGACTCAAATCAGAGATCTCACTTATCAAACAGCATCATTATTATCTTTCAAATTCTTATTTAATAAACTAATACAACAAAATGGTACAAATAAAGTGCAGCACATGCAAAGAATGCAATGACTGTGGCAACTTTAACATTAGAAAGGAATCTATGGCAAAGTTATCACTTTCCTTATTCCTTATGATTGACCTGAAGAATGAAAGCAATATCGTACACTTGGGAAACTATGAGCTATATCACCACATATCGACACAAGGATGTGACAATGTACTTAGCTCACGAGATGAGATAAAATACAGACACCTGGTTCACGATATTTTAATACTATTTTAAATACATTTTTCAATAACAGAATATTTGTCTTTTAATCACAAAAAGTAAACAATGCAGTTGTATTTTGAAATGTTTTAACTAATCTAGGGCTGTAACTAACGATTACTTTGGTAATCAAGTAATCTACTGGTTAATTTGACAATTGAGTAATCTGATATTTTTTAGTAATACAAATAAAAGTGAAACTGAGGCTTTAATAAGACTATATTTACATACAAACTAACAAATAGGCAATAATAATTGGCTTAAATAAAGTATCAAAACCAAGTAGTACTTGGTTTTATTGAACCATACACCAATATGCCTTTAATATGAATATAACCAACTTAACTATGCCTACATTAAAACAAATAGCCTACCAGCAGAGAGCGCCAAACAGTCTGGTGTTGTTTCACTTTACAGCGTGAGTCACGACGATTAAACCCACTTTATTTCACATGCAAACTCAGAGCGAGGGTTTAAACTTTTACTTTGAAATCGCGATGTTCAACAAATCGTATAGAAATATGTTAATATATTATCCTGTGTTGGTATAGGTTTATAAATGTTTTGTGTACCAAATCTAGTGAGATAATGCACACTGTTTTCCCAGATGACCATTAGGTAACCCAAACTCACAGCATACGCAGAGGAAGAGTTTAGCGCTTTTCACACATTCAGTCTTTACTGGTAAATTACCATTAAGAGATCAGTACCTATTCAGATATCGTTCTGAAAATCATATAGTTTTTATGGAGATGATGTGATTACTATGAGCCGTTTACAAAGCTCTACTGCTTTTTAAATAGCTTTTCTATGTAAATATGCGCTAGAGTGATATCTTTGACCATTGCGAGACTCAGGCTTCTTCTCCGTTCATCAGGGCTGCGGCTCTGGATACTATTTCGCGTCTCGTTTTTATAAGAGCAAGCAACAACTTCTAATTGGCTAGTAATGTTAGTTTGGTTGAGAGTGAAATAGGTGTCCCTCTCTCATACTCTTCATAGGTTCCACGTGACGTCACAGTGTTTTATCGCCGCCATTTTTGTGTCCGAGTCACAGCTGCACGACCTGTCAGTCTATGGCCACAGCAGCCACAACTACCAAAGGAAGATCAACGAAACACTCCCAGAAGGTTCATAACAGTACCGTTTCTAGGCATAGGAGAGCTAGGCGGTGGCCTAGGAGCGCCACCAGCTGAAGGGGCGACAATGAGCACACATACTGGCACTACATTTTAATAGGGTTGTAAACAAGAGTGGCACGGTCACCCTGAAATATGACTGCCCCTGAATATGATCCCACTGGATCCCTGACATCATTGGGCTAGAGTACTGTCAATCTGATGATGCCTGTATGCCATTGGATCAGAGCAATGCATTGTTAAAGAATCAGCGTGTCGTGTAATATTCTCATATAAACTTTAACAGCTAATTAAAAAAATATTGGTATAGTAAAATTTGCTAATTCACGAGATCAATACATCCTTTATTAAACCGCTTTGTCGAGTTTAATGCATCCTTATAGGGATTATTCATCCCAATAGGGATTTCATCTAGGGCGTCAAATTGGCTAGAAACGGCCCTGGTTCATAAGGTTACAGTATGCCCGGGATATGTTGTGCTGTAACAACAGTCGTCAGAAAAACCCCTAACTACAGTTTTATTCTATCCCGAAGAGATTAGATCGGCGGAATAAATTGTTGGCTTCAATCAGAAGGCACCACTGGCAGCTAACGTACGGTCAGAAAAGGATCATAAGAGACAGTTGTGATTCTTTATAGGAGAATAAAGGATGCTAAAATATTTGTGTTTATGTCTGCAGTTGAGTATATATACAGTGCTCAGCGTAAATGAGTACACCCCCTTTGAAAAGTACAATTTTAAACAATATCTCAATGAACACAAAAACCATTTCCAAAATGTTGACAAGACTAAGTTTAATATAACATCTGTTTAACTTATAACATGAAAGTAAGGTTAATAATATAACTTAGATTACACATTTTTCAGTTTTACTCAAATTAGGGTGATGCAAAAATGAGTACACCCCACAACAAAAACTATTAAATCTAGTACTTTGTATGGGCTCCATGATTTTTAATGACAGCACCCAGTCTTCTAGGCATGGAATGAACAAGTTGGCGACATTTTGCCAGATCTATCTTTTTCCATTCTTCAAGAATGACCTCTTTTAGAGATTGGATGCTGGATGGAGAGTGATGCTCAACTTGTCTCTTCAGAATTCATAGGTGTTCGATTGTTCAGATCAGGAGACATACTTGGCCACTGAATCACTTTCACCCTGTTCTTCTTCAGAAATCCAACAGTGGCCTTAGATGTGTGTTTAGGATCATTGTCATGTTGGAAAAGTGCCACGACCAAGGGCACGGACTGATGGTAACATCTTCTCTTTCAGTATAGAGCAGTACATTTGTGAATTCATGATGCCATCAGTGAAATGCAGCTCCCGACACCAGCAGCACTCATGCAGCCCCACATAAGGACACTGCCACCACCATGTTTCACTGTAGGCACCATGCATTTTTCTTTGCAGTCATCGCTGGTATGGATCGAACCTGAGAGGAAACAACTATTTTCCTCCCTTAGGCTGGCCGCATACTAGACGATTTTAAAACCATAGGAGACCACAGACATGCCTATGGAAAGTCCCCGTAAACCATAAAAACCAACGTGTGTGTGTGTATGTGTGTGTGTGTGTGTTGTAAACGATTTGAGTTTGGGGAAGCTCTGTCTCGATCGGTAGCAGTTAAATAATCATAATGACACCACACGATAGGGGATTTTTGGGACAAAAAAGGGGCTTAAAAATGTCTAGTGTGTGGCCAGCCTTAGTTTTTATTATTATTATTATTCATTTATGTAGTTGAGTTTGACATTTTTCCCCATTTTCAGCTGCTTGCGCCACAGAAGTTTTTAAAATTGCTACAAGGTGAATGAATCATCTATACATTTTGATTCCTTCTCTGACATTTCAAATTTATTTCTTGACCAGTAAAAAACAAAAAATTGTGAAAACCTTTTGTGTTTAGATCTTGCGAAGCCACATTCTTCAAACATTTAACCTTGTCTAAAGTGTTTAAAATGTATATTTAAAACATTTTACTAGTCACCTAATCTAGACCTTAATTTATGTGTGTGTGTTTTCTTTCAGCGCATATATCCCATTAAATAACTATCTGGTTTTTAATGATGTGGATGGATTGTATACTTATACTTTTGAAGCAGAGCGAAGGTAAAGGTGACATTTTCAATTTTTATCTATTAAACATGTTACAAACTTTAATTTAAGGCCTCTTTACAAAGATTCAGCTTTTTGAAAGTAAAGATATGAAATGTTCCCAGCTGTTGTCATATTGCCTGTTATGATTGGCAGGAAAACTGTACAGCCTGTAGTCAGGTTCCTCAAAAACTACAGTTCCCACCGTCTGCTAAACTGCAAGAGGTGCTGGAGTATCTGACTGAGAATGCTTCTCTGTAAGTACACGATTCCCATTAACGCAAATAATTTGTAAATACTCATCTACTTGAATTTTAAATGTTTTTTAGTCAAATGAAGTCCCCAGCTATCACTGCAACACTTGAAGGCAAAAATAAAACACTCTACCTGCAGGTAAGACTGTATCAATATGCTAAGATTCTGAATATAGTGATGTTTATTGTATTTTTTGCAATGCTTAAATATTAAGGTTTTATTTGTGTCCTTCAGACCATTGCCTCGATTGAAGAAAGAACAAGACCCAATCTCTGCAAAACGTTGAAAGGTGAGATCATTTCCAGCCATGAGAATCACAAAAGCACAGTTGAAATTGAATTTCCAAATAGTCAGCATTATAATTTTTATAAATGCCATGATTTTGAAATACTATGATTTGTGTGTGTTAAAGAGTTGGGATTGGCTGATGGACAGGAGTTAGCTGTTGCTGATGTCACCACACCTCAGACTGTCCTCTTCAAGCTCAACTTCACATCAGAAACATGCAACATTAAACAAGTACAAAATTAATATAGTGGCAGTTGTTCCTCAAATTCACCTGCAACCGTTTATTTGCAGCATGTATCAAATACCCCCCTGTATGTGTAGAGTCTGTATTTGCTTTGTACTTCGAACTGTAACATCATGTATTGTTTTCTCATTCATTTGTAACTCATAATTTATTAGGAATGTTGTCATTTTATCAACCAACAATCCAGACAATTTTAGGATTATTATGCAAGTATGATGAAGCCTGTACCACAAAGCAAGTTAAACCAGTTAGAATTAAGTACTACAAAGGTGAATTGGTTCTCATTGGAATAACTAACTTACTCCAGTGCAAGTTCGTCTCAATCACAGGTCACAAACATGTATTTGACTAATCAGCATGTCTCAGATGTGCAGTGAAGACATCATCTCTAACTCTCTTGTTCATCGTGATCTCTTGTGCGGTGTAAGCGTTTACATTCCTCATGTTTTTTTTTATATATATAATGAACAATGATGAATTTCTTTAAATAGTTTTGTAGTACAGGCCTCTGGTAATTCTGTGTCAGTTGCAGTTTTTTTAGTAGGTAGCACTTTACAGTAAGGTCCCATTAGTTAACATCAGCTAATGTATTTACTAACAATGAGCAATACATTCGGTACAGTATTTATTGATCTCCTTTAACCTTATTTGATAAAAACTTAAATGTTCATTGTTAGTTCACACATGGACTGCTTGATTTTAATAATGAATGAGTGAATGCTAAAATTAAACTTAGTGTTTTATTGTTGTTAGTTTGTGAACTATAGTTAACCGGTGTGAACAAATGGAACCTTAGTATAAAGTGTTTTATAGTTTATTTCTTGTTTTACCTGTGTCTTGTAAAATATGTTTTAAGTTAATGATTGTACATATTGTTTATGCAGATGTTTGTGAATGAATTTGACCTATAATAAATTCTTTGCTGAAGTTATTACACATTTATTGGCAAATGAGGACACTTCAATATATAGCTGTATTCACTCTGTTGAGACACTTTTATTTATTTATTTGCATCGCAGTATTATAACATGTGCTGTAATTGTATTTTATATCATTGTAATGATTTAACATTTAGTAATGTAATCCAACAGCTGGACTGTGTTAATATTCTACATCATCAGTGGAGCGCAATTATGACGCGAGGAGTGCATTATATGAACATGCTTTTCTAGAATTCTCTGTTGGGAGTTTTGGCGATTTTTGCGGTTGGTGTTTTTGTGTATTTGGCGAGTTTTACAGTGATTATTTCGGCTATATCTCGGTTTTTGACTTGTTTTCGGACTTTGACTATCGGCTTTGGATTTGCTTCGTGTTTTGACAATCGGTTTTCGACCCGTTTCTGTTTTTGACGCTCGATTTTGACTCTGTTTGGACTCTCGGTTTCGACCCTTTTCTGTTTTTGACGCTCGATTTTGACTCTGTTTGGACTCTCGGTTTCGACCCTTTTCTGTTTTTGACCCACGGCTTCGGATCTCCTCGGATTGGTTGATAGCTCCCCCCTCTCCCCCATCCTTTCCATCCATGGAAATGGGAGCGATTGGCGTTTTGTCAGTGTGTGTAAGTATGCGATATGCTTTCAGTAGATTACTAACAATGACTATCCTGCAAAGAGCTTCAATAAGTTTCAGAGTATTTCAAAATATATTAGCATATTTGCTTTAATTTTTAAATAGCGAATCGTAGATTTGAATTAGAGTACATGTTGCGGGATATAAACTCTTAGATATCAAAATGTACACCTGTTAGAAATAAAAACCCTTCTCATGTATGTTGTGCTGTGCAGTACAATTCTAAGTAAGTTAAAGATTCCTGATTTGATTTGTGATTTCTACTGATCCTCCGGCTTGGACAGGTGGAAACACCAAGAGCCTTGTTCGGTGTGCCCCTCATCAGCCTGAGGAAGAGTGGACAGATGAGGCAGGGTCTTCCTCTGGTGTTCACACACATAGTGGAGTTTGTGGAGAAGCACGGTGAGTGTTTGACAGTGTTTGTCACTTGTATGTAACGTTAGAGGTTGTGTGAATTTGTAAAATGTGTGTTTATGTTTAGGTCTCAGTGAGACTGGCCTGTTCAGAGTCGGAGGTCAGTGAAACACTGCAAGGAACTGAGGAAAAGTTTTGATGAAGGAGGCTTTCCAGAGCTTGACAGTATGGATGTTCATACTTCTGCCTCCTTATTGAAAGTTTTCATCAGGGGCCTGGTGGACTTATTCCAGAGCCACACAGGATGCAACTGCTGCAGGTGTTCAGCGGTAAGTGAAGTTGATGGTGATGATGAGTTTTAAGTACTTGCTGCTCAACAAAACAGATTTATAAGATCCGACTCAATCTCACTGAATCCTTGTATTTTGCAGATTCGAAAAAGGAAGAACTGAATCAGGTTGTGAAGACTGTGCTGAACAGTCTTCCAGAGGAACATTTTAATCTTCTCTGCTACCTAATGTTCTTCTTGTCCCGTGTTGCTGCTGAGAGTCATCTAAATCTTATGACATCTAAAAACCTGTCAATAGTTTTTGGATCCAACATATTTCAGTAAGTGTTTATATGTGTGTTCAGCTGATATATTCAAATTACAAAATAACATAAAGGACTGAGGTGTCTAAAATTAAATGCACAAGTTTTCAGGATATTATAAGACTCCGAGACTTGTCTGATGGAGCTGTCTGTCATAAAATGAAGATGGGTGTGTGTGTGATGTATTTAGTAAGGTGATGTATTTGTTGTTTGCATATGCAGTGTTCCTTTCAGCCCCACCATGCTTGAAGAACAGGGGCAGTGTAATGCTTTGATCGAGCACCTGCTGGACAACCTGAGCCACCTGCTGCCAAACATGTACCCTCATGCATCCACCAGCAACGCAGCAGTGAGTTTATACTGTATTATACATTTACGTTTCAAATGATGGTTGCATCTTTGCATGATTGGCATATTGTTAACTATTAGTCATTGCTAGTGTATAAGAGTGATAATAATAACAGAAAATGATTTAGTTTTGTATATATCTGAGAGATTGAAAATGTTTAGAAATGTGTTTGTGTGTTTTAGGAGGAAATGGACTGGACTAATGAAGAGTGTGTTCAACAACTGCCACTCAAAGAAATAAGGTATATATGCTGAAGACACACACACACACACACACACACACACACACACGTGTGCAGACACTCAGAATGGTGGTCATTGTAGGTTATTATAATGAATTAATTGTAGCGTGCTTGTCAGTCAACATTCATGTTTGTTTTGTGTATGTATGTTCCAGAATAAAGCTTCCCAAAATTGGACGACTTGGGCGATTGAGAAAACGATTGAGATGTTTTGGAGAAAGTTGTGCTCATGCACTCACAGGTACACAGTAGGATCACAGTAGACAACATTTTTATGTTCGAAGATGGAAAAGAGAGAGAAAGAGACTGATCTGGTTGTCCTGTACATGTGTTCATAGAAAGTTAAGAAATCACTATAAATAAGACTAGATGAGAATAAGTTAACATTAAAATTATATGGGTCATAAACGTGTTAAGTGAACAAACTGTTTTTCATTCCTTCACTATATAGCAGTGACATAAAGAGTGAAGAAGCCTCTGGAGACCCAGCTATAGGAGAGTAAAAGAAACTGTGGCTTATGAGGGTCACCACAAAACATTGGGGCCAGTAAGGTTCACTGCTAAACAATGGGGCATGTGAGGACCAGCAGAAGATACTGGGGTCGGTGAGGGCCACCAGAAGATAGTTGGGCCGGTGAGGGCCACCAGAAGATATTGGGGTTGGTGAGGGTCACTGCAAGATAATGAGATTGGTGAGGGTCACTGGAAGACACAGGCTGGTGAGGGTCACCCAGAAGGTGCTGGGAATGATGAGGGTCACCTGGAAGGCAAGGTTGGCAGTGAGGGTCACCACAAGACAATAGGGTTGGTGATGTTCATTGCAAAACCCTGGGGTCGGTGAGGGTCACCGCAAGACACTGGGACTGGTGAGGGTCACCACAAGACATTGGTGCCTAATAAAAGTCACTGTAAAACGATGGGGCCTGCAAGGGTCACAGCAAAATACAAGGTTTGGTAAGGGTCACTGCATGAAATTAGGGCCAATTAAGGATCACCTCAAAACAGTATGGCTGGCAAGGGTTAAAGCAAAACACTGGGGCTGGTGAGGGACACCACAAGACATTGGAGCCAAGAAAGGATCACTGCAAAACAGTGGGGCCAGTAAGGTTCACTGCTAAACAATGGGACCTGTGAGGACCACCAGAAGATACTGGGGTCGGTGAGGGTCACCAGAAGACAATGGGGTCAGTGAGGGTCACCGGAAGACACTGGGGTCGGTGAGGGTCACTGCAAGATAATGAGGTTGGTGAGGGTCACCCAGAAGGTGCTGGGGTTGATGAGGGTCACCTGGAAGGCAATGTTGGCAGTGAGGGTCACCACAAGACAATAGGGTTGGTGAAGTTCATCGCAAAACCCTGGGGTCGGTGAGGGTCACGCAAGACACTGGGACTGGTGAGGGTCACCACAAGACATTGGTGCCAAATAAAAGTCACTGTAAAACGATGGGGCCGGCAAGGGTCACAGCAAAATGCAGGGGTTGGTAAGGGTCACTGCAAGAATTAGTGCCAATTAAGGATCACCTCAAAACAGTATGGCTGGCAAGGGTTAAAGCAAAACACTGGGGCTGGTGAGGGTCACCACAAGACATTGGAGCCAAGAAAGGATCACTGCAAAACACTGGAGACACTGAGGCAGGTAAAGGTCACCTGGAAGACACTGGGTTTGGTGAGGATTACCACAAGTTAATGGGGCCAAGTTAGGGTCACTGCAAGACATTGGTGCAGATGAGGGTCACCGCAAGTCAGTGGGGTTAGTGAGGGTCACCTGTAAGACACTGAGACAGGTGAAGGTCACCACAATGGCACTGGATGGGTTACAGCAGGACATTGGGGCAACTTGGGGTCACTGCAAAGACACTGGGCTGGTGAGGATCATCACACAAAACAGCACTGGTGCTAGTGAGGGTCACCCCTCACCACAAAGACATCGAGTCTGGTGAGGGTCACTGAAAGACAATGGGGCACATGAAGGGCACTGGAGAGGGTGAGAGAAGATGGCAAGTTTGATTATGAAGACACAGACATGACAGATACTGATGTTGCTGACACAAATAAAGCTTAAATCAGTTAGTGGCTCTCTTTTTTTTCTTGATTAATTCTGATCACAGTCTTTAGTTTTTGGTTGTCCAGACAAGTTCTTTGTATAACATTTTAAATTTAACAGAAGCCAAAATTCTGCACTTCAAAGTTAAGCTATTTGCAAATGTACACCAAAATAAACCTAAATAGAGATTTTGAATATCTAAAATGTCCTTTTAATTGCGCTTAATTTAAATCACATGTTATTAGTGTTGGGGGTAACGCATTACAAGTAACACAAGTTACGTAATATTACTTTTTTCAAGTAACTAGTAAAGTAACGCATTACTTTTTAATTTACTAGAAAATATCTGAGTTTTTCAAAAAAGTAACGGCAGTTACTTTTTTCCCATTTACTGACTGAGGTTTATTCATTACACTTGTTGGTGTGAAAGGGCTTTTATATTTGCTATAATATAACTTATTGTATTAAAAACAAACAATCAAGCCCTGCTCATATTTAAAAAGTAACGCAAAAGTAACGTAATGCATTACTTTCTATAACAAGTAACTAAGTAACAATATTAGTTACTTTTTAGTGAGTAACGCAATATTGTAATGCATTATTTTTAAAGTAACGTTCCCCAACACTGCATGTTATTGGTGTTATTATAATATATGGAAATGTCAGTATGGTGGCATAGAATAAACAGAATAGTTTATTCCTGTCATAAGCTCGTGCTATTAAATAACCCTATCTACCGCGTAACTAACACAAGTAATCGCCTTTAGAGTAGTAATCGAGAAGATCTGAATGAACAGATGGTCTCTTGATTAAGTTTGATACTGACGCAGGCAGGAAGCGTCTTCCAGTCAAGTGTTGAAGTAGTAGCCTACATGAAGAGGAGGGACGTTTTCCTGAAGAAATACAGGTTAGGCAACTCTAAACTTTTCATTTTTAAAATGAGCAGGTTGAATTGTTTGTATGCTATATTAGTTTACAAAATCAACATAGCATAATTGCTCAAAGATGTGCATGAAAATAAATTATGAATAACGTAAACGCGGCGTGCGCATGACGTCCGCGATAATTTGCAAAGATAAAAGTTATCTGCAAATAAAAACTGCGGGCAGGTATCGCATTAGTTTATTAAGGAGCATGTCATATAACAATCAGTGAAGAGAAATAGTCCTCGAAATCAACACAATCTTGACACGAATCAGCTAATATTATAGCAATTTATCACATTTTTTATTATTTTAGCAGTCAGGAAGTGTCTGTAAATTAGTACACCAGTAGTTTGAGTAGCAGATGTTATACGTTGTTTTCAGTATTTGTTTGAATTCGTTTATAATAGCGTTTGAAACCTCTGAAATGTTTTACGTTTAATTTTGCAATAGGTGACTTCGTCAACAAATAAATTGTAATCGTATTACTTTTTATTATTCACACTTCAGGGTGAAAAGGGGGAATTTAAAACGGAATAAAAAAAACTGATCAGTCTATCCTTGAATCTCGGCTTTCTAATTAACATCACATTTGGGTCTATTTATATATGTTGTTTGTTTTTGTTCACAAATTGATTTCACATCCTGTTAATTGTATATAGTCATGATGAGCTGACAAGCAAGTGGATCTAGACAGGCTTTATAGATGATTGAGAAGTTTAAAAATGAGTGAATATCCTGAACATTAAAAATGCTATCGTGGTAACATTTTGTTATTATCTTTCCTGGGCGCTCTAGAAGAGCACTAGGGATCGGTTTTCCATATGGCCAGGCACTATAAAGCTTGTGTTTAAGACACTCTGTCAATAACAGTCAGATGAGAGCAGTCACCTCTGAGCTCACTTGTCATGGAAGGGTTGCAGATCAGAAGAAAGATCAGATTAACCCTGGGGACTTGACAGTAATACTGACACTAATCACTAACAGTATTTTATTTCCATCACATTTTTTTGTTTCTTTCTAGGCCTTGCATATGATAAAGATGATAACAAGGATGATGCAACTGAACCTCAGACACTCTTTTGCATTTGATGGCTTGCAGATGACAGAACATTAAGTGAAGAGTCATACTAAATCCTCTGAAGATCTACCAGTTTGAGGCAGAGCAATTACTATGGTTAATAAGAAGTATTGAATGTATGATGTGTCAAAATATTAATATCCCTGGCTATTTTAGCCGTAAGCTTTGGTCGTATTCTGTTATTTTTAAATATGTGACAGAAATAGGCTTTTGTAATTACACACGATGCATTCATTATTTAAAAAGTATTAAAATAATTATCAAGACAAAATACACAGCTTTTTTCTTACAGGAAAATGCAAGCATGCCTTGCAAAAGAGACATCTGTGTGGAGCTTATCTACAGGAAGAAAGTAAAGCTGAAACCTGGAGCTCTTCTGCTTGTGTGTGTGTGGCTCCTGTGCTCACAGTCAGTGTCCAGCAGCAACCAAAGCTCTCGAGGCCAAACCGGTGAGCTAAACTACTGCAACATCTCTCTTTCTTTCTCTTTCCCCTCAGGTCCAATTAAACACACTGGACACACAGTTATATGGCCCCTCTGGGGGCACAGTCAGACCACTGCTAATAACAGCTAAAGAACCATTTGCCACCCATTATAACTCATTCAGTCATTTGGCCATGAGGTGTTTGGTAGATTGAAAGTGTTTATTTGCATACTTAAAAAGTCTAATAATATATATTTATATATGTATAATCCATCATTCTGTGTCAAATTAACCAAAGTTCAGAAACAATTATATTTTTTTTCTCTGCTTTTTGTGAAGTCTCTGGACTAGAGCTCAGTGTAGGTGAATTGTAGTGTTGTGTATGTCCATGTGAGGGCGCCAGAATACTAGGAATAATACTGCCTGTGCCTTTTCACAGTTTTACATTTCAAGATGTGTGAGCACACAATATGACAAACATCCTGCATGAAATGTCTCTAACTGTCTTTCTGTCAATCTAAGGCTGGTCTGAAGTAAAGCCGGGAACCTGTGACGTGGTTGCAGCTCATCGTTGCTGTAATAAGAATAAAATAGAGGAGAGATCTCAGACGGTCAAGTGCTCATGTCTCCCTGGACAGGTTGCTGGGACCACCCATGCCCAACCTTCATGTGTAGATGGTATGTCCACTGTCCACGGTCACAGCTTCTTGTGATGCCGCTTCCACACCAATAGGGATCAATACAGTCCATAACTGTCATATTGGTCAAAACAAAATAAATTATTGTATGACAGCATAAGCTGCAGTCAGACTCAGTGGTCTTTTAGTGTCATTGACATTGTTATAGTTTTTGTTAATATTTTGATTTAGAGTTTTCTTTATGTATTTTCTATTTTATTAAAACTTTTGGTAACATTTTTTTTATTCTTTTTTTATTCTTTAAATATGTTTTATAACTTAAAAATAAATAAATGTAAAGTTTTTTTTTTACGTGTTTAGTTTCAGTTTATATTAATAACCCTGGCTGTATTTGATGATTTGCAAACTCCCGTTGGCTATATTTTAGTTTCAGAAAAAGGTTGGACTTCAGGGCTCCATTTGATTTCAAACTCCAGCAACATAAAACTGTGGCTTTCTCAAGCTGTCACTCTACTTACATTTAGCCCAGGCTTCGAGGTGTGAATCTAATCCTGCTCTGCCAGTTTGCTTACTTTTCAATCAACAGATATTTTTTGGGATTTACTGCCACAGACTGGGTTTCTTGGAGGTATCTATAATAAACTGATACAATAAACTAATAATGAATTAACAAATAAATGGTTGATATTAAAATTCTATTGTTTTATGTCTAAATAAAAATGTAACCCTTAGTTGTTATATCTAAATTTTTTTAGGTACAGTATAACAACATAATAATGTAAAGTATGAAAATTGGATATCTGAGTTTTGCTAAAGATTACTTTTAACAATGTTGTAAATGTATATTTTTAAGTAACTATTAGATGATAAGCTTTTACAATTGAATATCAATATATCGGTACATATCCAAAATTGGCAGATGACTTAGAGGGTCAAAGCAAAATAAATCCTGAGTCTGACTTTTTTTTCCCGGGTGGGGGTTTGGTTTCGGTGGTGGACACATTCGCAGGGTTATTTGGCAAAAAACAAAAACCAACATTATTTGAACGATTTTCCATGAAACTAACTAAGGCTCAGACTACTGAAATTGTTTTGTTCAAAAGAAATAATGGTAAATAAAATACTAGGAAATTAATATAAAATAGGAAATATACAAAGACAGTTTACTACAGAAAACTACAGTTCAGTTCAATTAATAACAACAAAAACAATAATATGCTCCAAGAACTGGAAACTTAAAAGCGTTCGTACAGATACTGTTAAATGAATTTCCAGGACTTTTCAAGCATTACTTTTCAAGGACTCAAATCAGAGATCTCACTTATCAAACAGCATCATTATTATCTTTCAAATTCTTATTTAATAAACTAATACAACAAAATGGTACAAATAAAGTGCAGCACATGCAAAGAATGCAATGACTGTGGCAACTTTAACATTAGAAAGGAATCTATGGCAAAGTTATCACTTTCCTTATTCCTTATGATTGACCTGAAGAATGAAAGCAATATCGTACACTTGGGAAACTATGAGCTATATCACCACATATCGACACAAGGATGTGACAATGTACTTAGCTCACGAGATGAGATAAAATACAGACACCTGGTTCACGATATTTTAATACTATTTTAAATACATTTTTCAATAACAGAATATTTGTCTTTTAATCACAAAAAGTAAACAATGCAGTTGTATTTTGAAATGTTTGAACGAATCTAGGGCTGTAACTAACGATTACTTTGGTAATCAAGTAATCTACTGGTTAATTTGACAATTGAGTAATCTGATATTTTTTAGTAATACAAATAAAAGTGAAACCGAGGCTTTAATATGACTATATTTACATACAAACTAACAAATAGGCAATAATAATTGGCTTAAATAAAGTATCAAAACCAAGTAGTACTTGGTTTTATTGAACCATACACCAATATGCCTTTAATATGAATATAACCAACTTAACTATGCCTACTTTAAAACAAATAGCCTACCAGCAGAGAGCGCCAAACAGTCTGGTGTTGTTTCACTTTACAGCGTGAGTCAACGACGATTAAACCCACTTTATTTCACATGCAAACTCAGAGCGAGGGTTTAAACTTTTACTTTGAAATCACGATGTTCAACAAATCGTATAGAAATATGTTAATATATTATCCTGTGTTGGTATAGGTTTATAAATGTTTTGTGTACCAAATCTAGTGAGATAATGCACACTGTTTTCCCAGATGACCATTAGGTAACCCAAACTCACAGCATACGCAGAGGAAGAGTTTAGCGCTTTTCACACATTCAGTCTTTACTGGTAAATTACCATTAAGAGATCAGTACCTATTCAAATATCGTTCTGAAAATCATATAGTTTTTATGGAGATGATGTGATTACTATGAGCCGTTTACAAAGCTCTACTGCTTTTTAAATAGCTTTTCTATGTAAATATGCGCTAGAGTGATATCTTTGACCATTGCGAGACTCAGGCTTCTTCTCCGTTCATCAGGGCTGCGGCTCTGGATACTATTTCGCGTCTCGTTTTTATAAGAGCAAGCAACAACTTCTGATTGGCTAGTAATGTTAGTTTGGTTGAGAGTGAAATAGGTGTCCCTCTCATACTCTTCATAGGTTCCACGTGACGTCACAGTGTTTTATCGCCGCCATTTTGTCACAGCTGCGCGACCTGTCAGTCTATGGCCACAGCAGCCACAACTACCAAAGGAAGATCAACGAAACACTCCCAGAAGGTTCATAACAGTACCGTTTCTAGGCATAGGCGAGCTAGGCGGTGGCCTAGGGGCGCCACCAGCTGAAGGGGCGACAATGAGCACACATACTGGCACTACATTTTAACAGGGTTGTAAACAAGAGTGGCACGGTCACCCTGAAATATGACTGCCCCTGAATATGATCCCACTGGATCCCTGACATCATTGGGCTAGAGTACTGTCAATCTGATGATGCCTGTATGCCATTGGATCAGAGCAATGCATTGTTAAAGAATCAGCGTGTCGTGTAATATTCTCATATAAACTTTAACAGCTAATTAAAAAAATATTGGTATAGTAAAATTTGCTAATTCACGAGATCAATACATCCTTTATTAAACCGCTTTGTCGAGTTTAATGCATCCTTATAGGGATTATTCATCCCAATAGGGATTTCATCTAGGGCGTCAAATTGGCTAGAAACGGCCCTGGTTCATAAGGTTACAGTATGCCCGGGATATGTTGTGCTGTAACAACAGTCGTCAGAAAAACCCCTAACTACAATTTTATTCTATCCCGAAGAGATTAGATCGGCGGAATAAATTGTTGGCTTCAATCAGAAGGCACCACTGGCAGCTAACGTACGGTCAGAAAAGGATCATAAGAGACAGTTGTGATTCTTTATAGGAGAATAAAGGATGCTAAAATATTTGTGTTTATGTCTGCAGTTGAGTATATATACAGTGCTCAGTGTAAATGAGTACACCCCCTTTGAAAAGTACAATTTTAAACAATATCTCAATGAACACAAAAACCATTTCCAAAATGTTGACAAGACTAAGTTTAATATAACATCTGTTTAACTTATAACATGAAAGTAAGGTTAATAATATAACTTAGATTACACATTTTCAGTTTTACTCAAATTAGGGTGATGCAAAATGAGTACACCCCACAACAAAAACTATTAAATCTAGTACTTTGTATGGCCTCCATGATTTTTAATGACAGCACCAAGTCTTCTAGGCATGGAATGAACAAGTTGGCGACATTTGTGAGATCTATCTTTTCCATTCTTCAAGAATGACCTCTTTTAGAGATTGGATGCTGGATGGAGAGTGATGCTCAACTTGTCTCTTCAGAATTCCCCATAGCTGTTCGATTGGGTTCAGATCAGGAGACATACTTGGCCACTGAATCACTTTCACCCTGTTCTTCTTCAGAAATCCAACAGTGGCCTTAGATGTGTGTTTAGGATCATTGTCATGTTGGAAAAGTGCACGACGACCAAGGGCACGGAGTGATGGTAACATCTTCTCTTTCAGTATAGAGCAGTACATTTGTGAATTCATGATGCCATCAGTGAAATGCAGCTCCCCGACACCAGCAGCACTCATGCAGCCCCACATAAGGACACTGCCACCACCATGTTTCACTGTAGGCACCATGCATTTTTCTTTGTATTCCTCACCTTTGCGACGCAATATAGTTTTGAAGCCATCAGTTCCAAAAACATTTATCTTGGTCTCATCACTCCAGAGGATAGAGTCCCAGTAGTTTTCATCTTTGTCAAGCATGGGCCCTGGCAAACTCTAGGTGGGACTTTTTGTGCCTGGGCTTTAGGAGAGGCTTCTTTCGTGGACGGCACCCATGCATGCCATTCCTCTGCAGTGTACGCCGTGTTGTGTCACGGGAAATAGTCACCCCAGTTTGGCTTTCTACTTCTTTAGATAACTGCAGTGAACTTGCATGTCGATTTTCTTCAACCCTTCTCATCAGAAGACGCTCCTGATGAGGCGTTAACTTCCGTGGGACGACCTGGACGTCTCTGTGAGATGGTTGCAGTTCCATCTTTTTAAATGTTTGTACCACTTTTGCTTCAGTATTCTGACTGATAAGTAAAGCTTTGCTGATCTTCTTGTAGCCTTCACCTTTCTTGAGTAAATAAATTATTTTCTTTCTCAGGTCTTGTGACATTTCTCTTCCATGTGGTGCCATTGCTGACAGCATGAAAGGGGAAGGGGTTTTCTTTAAGTAACACCCTTTTATAGTCAACTGTCACCTGTGTAATGAATAATTAGACTCACCCATGGTTGAATTATTGTTAAATTAGACATTTGTAGTCTAAAATTTAGCTTTGCTCCAGAGACTTTCAGTGGGGTGTACTCATTTTTGCATCACCCTAATTTGAGTAAAACTGAAAAATGTGTAATCTAAGTTATATTATTAACCTTACTTTCATGTTATAAGTTAAACAGATGTTATATAAAACTTAGTCTTGTCAACATTTTGGAAAATGTTTTTGTGTTCATTGAGATATTGTTTAAAATGTTACTTTTCAAAGGGGGTGTACTCATTTACGCTGAGCACTGTATATATATATATATATATATATATATATACATATATATACATATACATATTTACAGGTTTATAAAAATAATCACAAGATTTTCAAAATTAATCACATTATTCATATTAGTGAATTTGCAATACAAAAAAACCTGTCCAGAGTAAAATTTGGATTGGATTGGATCAATTCACAAATTACCTTTGTGAATTGTGACTGGCTGCACAAGTGGTGTAATAATTTAGGACATAACCTTAGCCTACATACATATATATGGCATACCTTTTGAGAGCATAACAACTGAAAGTCTGAATCGTCAGTCAGTAAAGCATTTTTTTTGGCAAAAAAAATAACTGAAATGTTATTGTAGCTATGAATAAATGAAAATGCATATTTTTTATTAAAGAGAACTTGGTGTGGGCTGCTTTTGGTTCCTGGATTTGTGCTTCAATAATGAAATCCAGGTTTAAGAATAACGTTACACTAGAAGTGAAAGACGTCTTCCCTCAGGTAGAATGCATGTTTTCTTGGCTTGCTGAATCATCAGTAATCACGTTATTTGCATTCACCAAAACTGAGTTGCTAAAAAAAGGCGGAAGGAGAAGAGATCCCAAGTCCAGTTCGCCGTGAAGCAGGAGCGAGCAGCCGGCAGCTCATATTTTATATTTTCAGGGATTAGTGTGGGAAATGGTAGTAAAAGGTAGTTCATCTCATAGAGATGTGCTGTGCTTGTTGTCACATCGGACACAAATATGGCGGCGAGCATAGCGTAAGTGACGTCTTTAGAAGCCATGAATTGGCAGGCGAACTCGTGAACTCGCCTATATATATTTTTTTCACAGCCGAACGCCGGAGATCTGACACGGTGCCGGAGAACTTTAAGCCCTGGACTTATGGTATTTTTGTATTAATAAAATCCAGTCATATAAATAATATTCCTTATTAATATACCATTTTTAATGTCTTTTTTTGCACACAGGCCACTTACATTCACTTGTGCTATCGGTGATGATTCTCTAGTACTTTGATTTAGATTGGAAAAATGATAATTCAGAATCATGCAGAACTTGATTCAAAGTATTTATAATTCATTCTTAGATAAAATGTCAAGAAAAAAGTTTTGAAAGAAAAATCCAGATGTAATACCTCATTCACTTTCATAAATGTTTTCATATCTTCAATAGCATTACTATATTCTGGTGCCTGGGGTGCACATGCATTGTGTTAAGCAGGATATTACCATTTTACAAAAGAAGCGGCTGACTGTGTATGGATCAGTCTCTGAATATCCTGCTAAAAAGACTAGCATGATTTTTTTCTGACCAGCACTGTCTTTATGATGAAGCTGAATGATCAGCACAAGTCTTGAAGGTTAAGCGACCCATACTGTGACTGTGTCCAAAACCCAACATATGCTGTTCTGTCATGCGATTTTGTCAGTATGGAGCATTAATCAGCCATAGCTCGGTGTTTTTGTGTAATTTAGCATGCACATTCTTCATTCTGTGTTGCTTGAGTGTGGGTTTATGTGCATCTGAGAGGTGGGCAGTGAGTTTATGTGGGTGATATGGTCATGTTTTGTATGCCTCGGAGCAGGTGGAAACTTCAGGAAATTTAACACAACTCAGTATTTCACAATGTGTTTTCAATCCAATTGAGTTATTTGTGGTTTTATACATTCTTCGTTAACTGATCTCTGTAATACTAGATTTCTGATTGATCTGTTGTGGAAAACTTCAGTTTTATGACTGTTAAACTCTAGACTGTTGTCTCTGGCAAACAGCATGCTTGTTTTATGTCTCTTGTACCACCCTGCTTTCTCTTTCTAGTAAATAATTTAAACTAAATCAGTATTTTATATCATTGTTGTATTTATTAAATTTTTAATTAGCAATATATTAAGCAGAATGATAGGGCCAGTAATTTTTGCGGTTACTTATTTTAATTGAATGCGTCTTTGCTGAATAAAATATATATTTTAAGTACTTTAAAAATTGTACTTTCAAAAGTTTTATTCAAAAGAAAACAATACTTTTATTCAGCAAGGATGCATTAAATTAATCAAAAGTGACAGTAAAGACACTTTTAATGTTACAAAAGATTTCTATTTCAAATAAATGTTGTTCTTTTGAACTTTATGAAAGTAATGTATAATGTCCCCCAAACAAATATATTAAGCAACACAAGTGTTTTCAGCATTGGTAATAAATAATATAAAATGTTGCTTGAGCACCAAATCAATATATTTGTCACGGTACACGGGGATCCAGGAACGAGGAGACGAGGATTCTGACAAACGAGGTATTTAATGAGAGACAAACGGAGGAGAGACAGGAACACAGGTAAGGACATCTACGGCTTGGACACATGACATTAACAATAATCCACAAGTAACATGGGGCAGAACAGACTAGATATAGGGAGACATGACTGGAAACACCTGGGACATAATCAAGATACAGACGAAGACTAATCAACTAATGATGGGGAACAGGAAGGACCATATAAGGGTGAGGGGACAAAGGCAGAGGAAGACAAAGTCTGACATTACCCCCCCCTTCCAATAGGCGCGTCCGCGCCGTACGACATCGAAAGGGGAGGGGGGGTGGGCACTCTGGAGGCCTCAGGACCTGGAGACCGGACAGGTGACCTCCAGGGCGGTGCCCGTCCGGGACCCACGGCGGATCCGGGGACTCAGGCGCCACGGGCGGATCAGGCGGCCATGGCGGATCCGGGGATTCCGGCGCCATGGCAGATCCGGGGATTCCGGCGCCACGGGCGGATCAGGCGGCCATGGCGGATCCGGGGATTCTGGCGGCCATGGCGGATCAGGCGGCCACGGAGGGTCCGGGAACTGAGGAGGCCATGGCGGAGCGGGTGCTCGGGCGGCCATGGAGGAGGGGTGCTCGGGTGGCCATGGAGGGTAGCCCCAAAATTTTCTTGGGAAGCTCCCATCCCAGGGGCGCTCAGGAGCCGTGGAAGGCGAGCTGGACAGGGCCAGCGGAGGGAAAAGTGAGCTGGACGGGACCAGCGGCGGCCCAGGTGAGCTGGACGGAACCAGCGTGGGCCAAGGTGAGCTGGACGGGACCAGCGGAGGCAATGGTGAGCTGGACGGGACCAGCGGAGGCCCAGGTGAGCTGGACGGGACCAGCGTGGGCCAGCGTGGCGCTGGGTGCCGCTGACTCGGGCGCCGGAAGAGCTGGACGGAACCAGCGGGAAATTGAAGCGCACTTACGAGGAGCCGGCACTGGAGGGCGCTGTCGAGGTGCAGGCACTGGAGGGCACTGGCGTGGTGCAGGCACTGGAGGGCACTGGCGTGGTGCAGGCACTGGAGGGCACTGGCGTGGTGCAGGCACTGGAGGGCCCTGGCGAGGTGCAGGCACTGGAGGGCACTGGCGAGGTGCAGGCACTGGAGGGCACTGGCGAGGTGCAGGCACTGGAGGGCGCAGCCTCGAGCAGGCACTGGAGGGCGCAGTCTCGGAGCAGGCACCGGAGGGCGCTGTCGGGGAGCAGCCACTGGATCTCGGCGGCGCTCGGGAAGCGCGGGCTCTCGGCGGCGCTCGGGAAGCGCGGGCTCGCGGCGGCGCTCGGGAAGCGCGGGCTCGCGGCGGCGCTCGGGAACCAGCCGAGACGAAGACGAGCTGGGCGGCACCAGCGAAGAAGAGCTGGGCAGGACCAGTGGAGACGAAGAAGAGCTGGTTTCGACTCGGGACCGGTAACTTCCCAGACACCGGTAGATCCCCTCTCTCCAACACAATCCTGTGGTGTCTGGGAGATCCATAGGGCGCTGGTAATTTGCCCCGAGCCGAAACAGATGGAGGATTGCCGCGTGGAGCTCCGCCACCGCTGGCGAGCTTGCAGAATCCTCCGCGAACTCCAAAAGGAGAGATTCCGCCGGCTAAGGGCGAGGGACGCAGGCGGCGAACTCCATCGTTGTTTGCGTGGATTATTCTGTCACGGTACACGGGATCCAGGAACGAGGAGACGAGGATTCTGACAAATGAGGTATTTAATGAGAGACAAACGGAGGAGAGACAGGAACACAGGTAAGGACATCTACGGCTTGGACACATGACATTAACAATAATCCACAAGTAACATGGGGCAGAACAGACTAGATATAGGGAGACATGACTGGAAACACCTGGGACATAATCAAGATACAGACGAAGACTAATCAACTAATGATGGGGAACAGGAAGGACCATATAAGGGTGAGGGGACAAAGGCAGAGGAAGACAAAGTCTGACAATATTACAATTATTTCAGAAGGATCATGTGACACTGAATACTGGAGAAATTATGCTGAAACTTCAGCTTTGCATCACAGGAAATAATTACTTTTAAAATGTATTCAAATAGAAAACAGTTATATTTGACTAAATTACTGTTTTTACTGCATATATTATTCATATTTATATACATTTTACATTTGTGTGTGTACGTCTTTGGTTGCTTCCTTTGTATAAAAAAACTGTATGTGTCTATATATATATATACACACACATACACACACAAAGTGGGGAAAATAATTATTTGATCCCCTGCTGATTTTGTAAGTTTGCCCACTTAAAAAAAAAAAAGATGGGTTTATACTTTTTATGGTAGGTTTGTTTTAACTGATAGAGACTGGAAATACAGTTTTAGTAAGTCAAATAAGTATTTGATCCCCTACCAACCAGCAGGAATTTTGTCTCCCACAGATTGGTTATGTGCACATGTGGAACACAGATTAGTCCTGTCACTTTAAGAAGATAATCCTAATTTCAGCTCGTTGTGTGTATAAAAGACACCTGTCCTTAGAATCTGTATCTTCCATTCCATCTCCAATACAATGGGCAAGACCAAAGAGCTGTCAAAGGACATCAAGGACAAGATTGTGGATCTGCACAAGGCTGGAATGGGCTACAAGACCTTCTGAAATAATCTTGGTGAGAAGGAGACAACTGTTGGTGTGATTATTCGGAAATGGAAGAAATGCAAAATAACCATCAATCACCCTCGGTCTCCATGCAAGATCTCACTTTACGGGGTAAGGAAGATCATGACAAAAGTGAGGATCATCCCAGAACTACACGGAAGGAGCTTGTTAATGATCTCAACAAGGCAGAGGGGACCACAGGTAACAAGCAAAAGATGATAACACACTATGTCGCAATGGATTGAAATCCTGCAGCACCCGCAATGTCCCCCTGCTCAAGAAAGCACATGTACAGGCCTGCCTGAAGTTTGCCAATGAGCATCTAAATGATTCAGAGACGGCTTGGGAGAATGTGATGTGGTCAGATGAAGATCAGGCTCAAGATCAAGATCAAGATCAGGCTCAAGAAGAAGCACATTAAGATCCTGGAGTGGCCTAGGCAGTTTCCAGACCTTTATCCCATAGAAAATCTGTGGAGGGAGCTGAATGTTCAAGTTTCCAAACATCAGCCTCGAAACCTTAATGAGGATCTGCAAAGAGGAGTGGACCAAAAACCCTCCTGAGATGTGTGCAAACCTGGTGACCAACTACAAGAAACGTCTGACCTCTGTGCTTGCCAAGTACTAAGTCATGTTTTGAGAAGGGGTCAAATGCTTATCTGACTTACGAAAATGTAAATCTTTTTTTAACATTTGTATGCTGCTTTTACTGGATTTCTTGTTTGATTTTCTGTCTCTATCAGTTAAAATAAACCTACCATAAAAATGATAAATCCGTCTTTTTTTAAGTGGGCAAACTTACAAAATCAGCAGGGGATCAAATCATTATTTTCCCCACTGTAAATACATACACGTGTATGTATGTATATAAGTAATGACACATTTTTTGATGGTACTATGTTATTCCTGTCTTTAACTTGGTTTTCCTTTCATTCCCTTTCAGCGTCTATCGTGCGGATGAAGTGGTGGTGTCAAATGGAGCCATGCTTAAATGGTGAAGAGTGTAAAGTGTTGCCTGACTTCACCGGTTGGTCCTGCAGCTCTGGGAACAAAATCAAAACTACCAAGGTGAGTTGTTAGGCCTGGTCTATGGAGAGAGTCCACTCTTAGAAATATAGTTAGCGGTCTAACAGAGACCACACGTATGTCAGAGCTTCATCGCTAAATGTTTTGGGCCAAATGTCCCAGCAGTGATGCTTGTTTGGACTGTAAATGCATCAGTTTTCATCTATTTATTAATTGCTAACACTACATGTCATATGGAATATCATCTAAAGTGCATCTTGGCTCTTCTTCCCCTCTTAGGTCACGCGGTAATGCAACACTTCTGTGGACATGTGATAACAACTCATAATTTCACACGAGCATATTTTAAAATCAGACCTGCAAATGTCAACAAAAATGCACGCTGGAGCAGAAACATGCAAACTGTGAACTAAGACTGTGAAAAGAGTTAAAACGATGCAAGGCATTGGCTTCACAAAATATTTATAGTGCAAATAAATGCAGTTTTTTTGTTTACTTTATTAGTCCAGAATAAAAAAAAAAAAGTATCACAGTTTCCACAAAAATATTAGGCAGCAACTGTTTTTAACATTGAACATAATAAGAAATGTTTCTTGAGCAGCAAGTCAGCATATTAGAATGATTTCTGACTGGAGTAATGAAGCTGAAAATTCAGCTTTGATCACAGGAATAAATTACACTTTAATATATATCCAGATAGAAAACAGTTGTATTTTTGGGTGAGCATAAGACTTTTTTTTACAAAAACAATGCTTACCCTACACTTTTGAACAGTAATATGGTACATTTTCCAAAATATAATCTTTTGTGCTTCACAGACAAAAAAAAAATGTCATACAGGCGTTGAAGGTCACAAGAGTGAGAATTTGCAGATTTTGATTTTGATTTTGCAGATGTCTTTAAATATCTTTGGAAATCACAGTTATGTTTTGTTTGTATTGATTAAACCATGTTGCATCATAATACGCAAATCTGTTGTTCCCTATATTGTAACTAAGTTAACTCTGATGTTGTTTTTGCTCAGCAAAACTTCTTCTGGGTTTCTGATTTAGACAAATATTAAGAAAAAGCTCCTACCAACACGCACACACAAACACAATGCCTGTCTCTTCATTTTCATCTGACTGACTTGACACACCACCTGCAAGTGGAGGCAAGTAAACATGGAAGTTTGGAGCAAAACAAGCCCTGTTTGATATGGAAATAGAACAGAGGAGTGTGAGAGTGTGTGTGTGTGTGTTTATCTGGATGTGTGAGAAAGACAGATGGAGAACCAGACTATGCGGGAGCCCATGTGCTCCTGAGTTGTAGGTCATTATCATATTAGAGTTTATTAAAATTTTGATTGCTTTTTTTTTCCAGGTTTGTGGAAGTAGGGGGCTCAGCTTCAAATTATGACTAAAAACAGTGAAATTATGTATCCGTTTGCTTACTCAAACACATGTTGGGGATCACTGCAGGTTCCAGTCTGTTAATAATTCACACCAGGGTCACCGCTGACTGTTTTGAATGATTCATCATGAGGCTCATTAAGACGCATGACAATTTGCAGAACTAATTTGGTGGTTCTCAATGTAAAACTGAGATTTTTTCAAGTGTTAATGAATAAACATTCATTATCGAGATGCCTCTCTGTATCGTTATTTAACCGTGAGGAATGTGGGTATTTTTCACCTTTTCACTCTGCAGTGCCCATACAATTATAACTGGCAGTTTAAGTGGCAACAAGGAAAAGGAATTTGAATGTATTTTAAAAGAAACACATTTCAGTTTTAATGACACAGAACTCTCCTGGAGAGAGTAATTGTTCTGTGTGGAGATTCAGAAAACAGGGTATTACTTATGCATGCTGTGCCTGGCATCAGTCCCCTGGGGAGGGCCAGCTTCCACCTGTAGTGTTTTAGAAGAACCAGAGGACAGTGGATGAAAGTATACCTGCTAGAATTTAAACGATGTTGACGTCCATAATGAACTTAATGGTGGGTGCTTGAGTTTTACATTCACACTCTTCTGCTTGCGTGGCATTGTTAATAATAAGAGTGCAGCTGAATAACACGATGTGCCAATGTTCGCATACTTTAAAATAAGGAAATGAGAAACTCATGCCAACATGCAATGCCAGCATCTTATTACATCCAGCAGTGAGCGGAGGAAGACAGAGAAAATTGTTTGGCTCTATGGGAAATAAAAAATTCAAATTATGAACTATTTTAGACCAGCAATCTACCATTACCAGGCTCAGGTGGATCCGTCTTTTTGGAGGAGAAAATTAGAATGGATGTGGGGACAAAACATATCCAAAATGTGTGTTCATTGGTCAGATAATGACCAAAAATCCTTACTTACATCATACTCACAGTGGGACAGAGGAAAGGAACACATCATGTCACATCTGTGTGCTATTTTAAAGAGATATAAAAAAATGCACCTATAAATTAAGATTACTCTTAAAAAATAAAGGTGCTTCAAAGGGTTCTTAAAGCGATGCCATAGAAGAAACATTTTTGGTTCCACAAAGAACCATTCAGTCAAAGGTTATTTAAAGAACCATCTCTTGCTTACCTTTTTATCACCACAAAATAACCTTTTGTGAAACAGAAAGGTTCTTCAGATGTTAAAGGTTCTTTATGGAACCATTTCGACAAAAAGGTTCTTCTTTGGCATTGTGAAGCACCTTTATTTTTAAGAGTGTATGTCACTGTTTATTCATCCTCATTCATCCTCACTTCTACCATCAAACACAAAAGGAGATCCAAGCTGCTCTTTTCCATACAATCAATGTGCACTGACTTTCGCTGAATGGCAAAGAGTTGGTTAGAATGAACAAATTATGACAGAGTTGTCATTTTTAGGTGAACTGTTCCTTTAAAATTAAGTGTACAAGACCTTTCCATTATGGAAAAGAACATTACACTCACTCACTCACTCACTCACTCACTCCTCACTCACTCACTCACCACTCACTCACTCACACACACACACACACACACACACACACACACACACACACACACACACACACACACACACACACACACACACACACACACACACACACACACACACACACACACACACACACACACACACACCCATGTCATTATACAAATTTGTGTCCTCATACACACCACATACACACACACACACACACACACACACACACACACACACACACACAGACAGACAGACAGACAGACACAGACACACACACAGACAGACAGACAGACAGACAGACAGACAGACAGACAGACAGACAGACAGACAGACACAGACAGACACTTTTTTCGGACACTTAATTGCATGTTATTATATTATAGTATATATTTAGAGATTTTGGGGAAGGTTGAGAATTGTGCAGTCAGTGGAAATGAGTTACAGTAACTGTACAGGTGCTTGGCATGAGTAATTGAGTAATGATGTGCTCCATCTGTTTTGGGATTTGTCTTTGTGTGTGATTTAAAAAATCTGAGTTTCAATACAGGGATTGAATCAGTCCAGAAATACATTATATTTTGTACGTTTTTACATGCACATTAATCATAAAACACAGTCTTATTGATATGTGTAGAGCAACACAGACAAAACTGATTTGGTGGATCATTTTTATTAAACTCTTGTTTTGCTTCACATCTGCTGGGATGTTCTTATTGTGAAGGAATGTGCTTTTGCATGTGACTGTGAATAGGGGTGGAAAATGCTTATTATTTTAACATGGTCAATTTTTTACAGCCCTATAGACATTTTAATTTGTGATACATTTTTATTGACTAAAAATGTTTACAACTGCACAGTTGGTTACTTGTCCCAATAATTACAACACTAAACTGAGCCCCATGCCATGCACAAGAAATTATGAATAAAAAATAAATCAACTTTTTTGAAAAAGGCTTGGGGTGTTCTAACCTCATTAAAAATATTTGTTTATTTATTTCAATATTACCTTAAAACTGTGTATGCTAACTAGTTTTGTGTTTCATGAAGAACTACAGACTCTGTAATGAGCTGTCTAGGATGCTTTTGTGTGATTCACTTTTTTTTGGCTGCCCCTTCTGATCGAGTGTTTTGGTGTGTGTGTTTGCAGTTGAGAGATACCTGTCTTGTTTGTGTAACCGGGTGTGAGAGGAGGCTGTGAATTACATGATGTGAGAAGGTGAAAATGAAAGGTGAGAGCGTGTCTTGTGTTCGCATAGTCTATCACCACAGCCTGTGCTGATCTGATATTCAGGTACCACGATTAAAAAAGAATAATGATGGCTGGCATTTTAAAAACCAACTCAGACAACTGTGAGATTTGAACAGGTTGGTTGGTTTAGCTTCTGTGCATGCCTTAATCATGTTTTAGATTTGGAAATCTCTGCTTTTCTTTGAATTATTCAGTGTTACCCATTACTCGATTTGGAAAGAGTCCGAGGTAGTGATTCTGGGGAAATTTTAATGCTGTATTGCATGCACATTTCCAAACAGCACACACTTTGACGGCTCCTGACTCTCTGCTGGTCATTAATAATTGTGATTGAGAGCAGGGTTGTATAAGAAGCTCCTGATGTCAGGTTAAATTAGAGTCAAAAAGAGGGGCTTTACCAACAAAAACTAGGGAGCTCACGTTGTGATCAGTTAAACACAGCAAGAAAGCAGACATTGTTATATTGTTGCCCCTGTTAATAAAAAAATAAAAATAGTTCACCCAAAAATGAAAATGTACTCACCCTCAGGCCCCAAGATGATTCTGCAGTGAATGGGTGCCGTCAGAACGAGAGCTGATAAAAACATCACAATAATCCACAAGTAATCCACATGACTCAAGTCCATCAATTAACATCTTGCAAGTGAAAATCTGCATGTTTGTAAAAAAATTATCTATCATTGTGGTGTTTTTTAACTTCAAACCATTGTTTCTGTCCTCTATAATATTGTTTTCTCTACTGGCAAACTATCCTTTCATAGATCAATTCTTTAATTTCATACATGAGAATTTTGGTTAGTGTTTTCTGTATTTCTTTTGAATCTTTCAGAAAAAATATACAAGCTAGTTATTTTCAAAAGGATCCAATTTGCAATCTCATTTCCTGTCCTTTTAAAGTGTTATATAAATGACTTTTTGTAATGACATTGAGACTTGCAGAGCAGACAGAGAGCCTCACAGGAGCGTTTCAGACTTTCCAGACCTAGAATTGTCTCTTTGAGCAAATATCAGTGCAGTTAACTCTGTGGCAGTGAGGAGGACATCGCTGCTTTTATCCTTCAAAGCTCCAGCGGCTTCATTGTATCAGAAACGCTTTGAATTCTTAATAGCCTCATTTGCTCGACCTCAAAGAGCTCAACAAGCAACCATCAGCATGTGTAATATGTTTTTTTCCAACACCTTTTCTGAAGAACTCACAGTCATTTACCTTTCCCAAAAAAAAAAAAAAAAAAACAGCACCGGAGGTTGAAAGTGGTAAAAGGACATGGTAGAAATGCTGGGAAATATGTGTTTGGGTAATTGACATTAAACACTACAGGAAAATCCAATGTCCTGTGGTGTGACATGCTACACTTTCCCAACTGTATTTAACTGCTTTTTCTGTTGTAATTTATTTTTCTTTTCTGGTATAATTATTATGCATGCTGTTTTTGTGAGCTCATATTACTGACAGACAGTTTCAGCTGTATTTAACCATTTGACATTAACTAATAGAGGCAATTTTTTTACAAATTATTAAAACATTTTCTTTTAAAGAAATTGTGACCCAGATATACACTTTCTCTTATCAAATTGTGAAACTATTCAAAAGATCCATGGGCCTGTTGTCAATTACCCATATACATGTGCTTAAATTACAGAAGGAATTGCTTGTTTGGGAGTTTTGATGATTTTAATGGCCAACTTATATGGCAAAATGTCTAGTTTCAGTAGATAGAATTCTGAAACATTGGTAGGTGTTTTATAAAAAAGCAATATCACACAGGCAGAAGGGCTGTGATTCATCCATATGCACAAGGCTGCAGTGGGAGATATTTCTTTTATACAGTTCAGTAAACAAGAAATATTAGACACAGTATTGTCAGTTATTTGCTCTGCCACTGAAAATACAAAAATCAGTCAAAGCAGAATCATTTCCTAGCAATGGTGTCCCTGAATGAGTGCTCTTGAACATATCAGCTGAGTAAACGAGACAGTGACTAACTCTTTAAATCAGGCACTTGTTTAGCTCCTAAAGGAATCATTGTTTTTAAACAAAGTGGTTAAAATGATGGTTAAATGATTCACAAATAAAGACAGGGACTATATATAAATATACATACATACCTACAACATAGTTGGCAAAAAACTAAATACAGTTTTTGAAAAGATCAGTATGTCTTTATTTATCAAAAACAAAACACACTATAATACATTTCTGCAGTTTGCATCTGGTCACTGTGAACACTTTACTATCCCATGAGGCCATGGGAGAGGACTTGTGAATGGCAGAAAAGCAATGCAACCGATGCTAGTAGGTCTCATGGCAATGAGAGAACTCATTCTATAGAAGCAGCTGCTCACTTGGGTATGCAAATTCAGACACAACCATTTCCTGAATGAATCAGTTCTTTTGATCAAACTTGTTGAATAAAATGATTCAATGATTCGCTTGTTTTTGATGAATCCGTTGAAATAATGATTTAGTGATTCACTTATAAATACAGTCATTTGTTACGTTTCTGAATGAATCATTTTTAACAAATTTGTTGAATGATTAATTCAGTGACCTGCCCTCTCTCGCAATGATGCAAACTGCAGTAAGTAACACTGTGAAATCCCCAATATTAATGCACAGACAGTTTCGAAAACCCATCACAGACAAGTGGGTGATACAAGTCCCAGTGCTGCTGGACTATCGCAGAACCTGATTTTACCAAGTGCAACATGCTCCTGGATTGACATCTTTGTTGACCCTGGAACAACATTGGTATTGACCAATCAGATTTGAAGAACAAGTTTGTCATTTTTGTGTTTAAGTTTCATTTTTAAGTTTAGGCTTACAATCAGTGTTTGTAGCTTGTACATTATTGTCATTCATCTATCATTTCCTCTGATTTTAGGGATGGGTAAGGATAGGTTTCGGTGTAGGGAAATGGTCAAGATTTAATTTTTGGATTAAAATGTGGTTCCAAGGTCAACATTATATGTTGACCCAGGAACACATCTAACTCAGCAAAATCAGGACGTGCTGAATGTATCAGCACTCTTGGAACACTGCTCAGCCAATCAAATCTGAGCACGGAAACTATTATATAATGATGTTGAAGACTGGAATTAGATCAGCTTATTCCTTCCATTTATGTTCTTCAAAATAATCTTTTCAAAAACACAAAATAACCTTTTAAATTGAGCAAAAACCATACTAGCAAAAGCTCAGCCAGTCAGAGATAATGCTTAAGATTTCCTTGCATTCATTTTCCACTCTGATATTCTGTAGTCAACTGTTTGAAATTCCACTAAAGCTCCGCTGAAGGTGAGGGCTAAAGTTCATCCTCTGCTGTCCCATGCGGAGGACTGTAAATGTAGTGATCTGTATTCACTCAGCCTGTAGTTAGAGCCTTCTTTCTGCATGCCGACAGCAACACGGAGGCTCTTATGTTCACGGCTCCCTGCTTATGCTGGAGCTACATATTCAGAGTGTGTGCGTGCTCTGGCCCTCAGCTGCTTCGAGCAGAGAGGACTATTTCTGAATGTGAACGACAGGTAAATGTCCCAGCGGGTGTCAGACTGTCCACAGTGTCCTTTAGTGTGGACTGCCAGCCTAAACATTCAAAGACCCTCCACCCGCTTTCCTGGGGTCCATTCAAACGTCCAGATCCCTAATATACAGACTGGTCTTAATAGGTCTTGAACCCTTTAATGAAGGCATATTTGAACAACGGAAAATTAATTTGATTCAGAATATATAAATGTCACAGCATTTTATATGTGCATGCACCAGCATATTTCAATCAGGCTTCATTAACTTCAGTAATAAATCCACAACTTGTAAATATTGCTGCAGCCAAAGTGACGGTCTATTAGTTTTTCATTAAACATGTAAATTCTCAGAACACTTCAGTTAAGCCTTGATGACTCAATTTGTCAAAATATTACTGAAGCCCAAAAATTATAATAAAAACAGCATCTTTAACCAATCAATAGAACAGTGGACACGAATATGTAAACAAGACTGTTCCTTAGCACTTCCCCACCCATTACTTTCACATGAAATTATGATTTATTGTAAGTCAAATACATTTTTAACATAATTCTCACCTGTTTTGAATTCATTTTATTTATGTAAAACATTTCCTTCACCTAATTGTACAGCTTTACAGAAATCATGCTGAAGACTTATTTGGTTTTAGTATCACCACCAGAATTCATTCTGATAAAACGTTCCAGGAAACAGAGGAACATTTCCAGACTGGATCCGTCCTTCCGTGTATGTGCTCCTCAGCATTTTACTCACAGTCGATGCACAAAGTGTCTTAATTAAACTTCCCCTTCTGAAAATCCACATGAACAGAAGCCAGTTTCACTACATACAGTAGGAGAATTGATATGTTCTTCCGGAGACATAGGAACATCCAAGAATATTACAGTTGAAGATTATTTCAGGCAAGGTATAGCTGCTTTGAGTGCACTCCACACAAAGGGATACGAGTTTAATTATCCAGAACTCATTGAGAGGAAACAAATATTTGACAAATGTCAAATAAAAACAAAACAACGAAAGAACCAGCAGTGTTCAACGGCCACAAAGATTTTCTTAGAAAGTCTGGTGTCCGTGTTAGTCAGAGACAGATGGATTTATGAGCAGAGGACTCCATTTCAAGCCATTAAACACATGTCTGTCGGTTTAGAGTTGAGAAACCTTAAATCAGCTTGTCGTCTTGGATGTTTCCCTGAAAAAGTAGAGTAAATAAAACTGGATGAGTAATATGAAAGCAAGCTGAGAACGGTTTTCATGTTTGAATAATTTGCAGCAACATATCAAACGGACTAACTAAATGCGATTTAAATGATCAGAATTTATTCACAACATAGTGTCTACACCTTTGAAATCCATCATTTGTCATTTTTTGCCTTGTCTGAATCACAATTGTGACAGAAAGAAGGAATAATATCAAACACCTTCGTAAAGTTCCTCCGTTATGAGCTTGCAGTAACATTACATCTGCTACAAGGATGTGTAAGGGTGGGTATTCTGTAAAAAAAAATTAAAATAATAATTCACATCTGCTTTTATAGAAATTACCTTATTGTTATCTGAAGAAACACTCTGATTGCCTAGTTTTATTTTTAACAAATATTTGAGTGTCATTTTCTGCTTGAGGAAAGTTGACCGAATCGCTGCTATTTTAATAAATATTGGATTTCAAGTGCGATCCAGCAGTGTGCAGCTCTTCTACTTTTATAATACTTCCAGCGTCCAACATACCTGCCTGCAGCCATTCAGGTGTAGGACAGCTGTTTATTTATTGTTCTGTATTCTGTTTTTTATTAATAAAATATTTCAGTGAAAAAAAAAAACAGATGGGGCACTCACACACACACACACACACACACATTAACATCATGCAATCACACACTGCACCACCAAGAGTCATGTATTGTTAAATAGCTAAAGTATCCCATGCTTTTGGCTGCTCTAAATCTCACCCTGGTGGTTTTGATTTTGTTTCCGGAGTAGCACATCCAGCCGGAGTTATCTGGTAGAGTCTTGCATTCCTCTCCCTCCAGACACGGCTCCATCTCACACCACCACTTCCCAATCACTATGGAGGCTGTGAGCAGATCAGAACCGGGTTAGACTCTCACTGGCATCTGACTTAAAACAGAGTAATGTTCCATTCTCCATGATCGACTGCTCCTTGACCATCTGACTTATGATATTTACATGTCAGAGGATGCTTTATTAACTGACTGCATTACTCCAAGTGTTTTAGGATAGATTATTATGCATATACTCTTAGCAATTTAAGCATTGTCTAAATTTAATTAAATGTAATGTTAAAATAAAAATTCTGTCATTATTTCTTCTTTGGAACATGAAAGAAGATGTTTTGACAAATGTTTTGTTTTGTCAATGGTCAATGGTGAGTAGATTTATTCAATGAATACATAGCATATACAAAGCACACAGCATTACATATAATATGTAACGATAATATTTGTCATGTCTATTTATTGTAATATGTGCTTTGTCAGAGGAGAATGGCTTTTTCCAGCAAGGTCTGGTTCCTCTCAAGGAAGCGTTCTCTTAAACATTGTATGGATTTTTGTTCTTGCCACAGTCGCCTTTGGCTTGTTCACTGGGGCTTTAAGGTACAATTTTCTGTAAAGCTGCTTTGAAACAATATGTTGTGAAAAGCACTATACAAATAAAATTGACTTGAATCTAATGTGGTTGAATAGCCTCAGTAGATGTCTGCGGTCAGTAGGAGCACAGCCATTTCACATGAGTGGCACTTTATGAAATGTATTATTCTGAAATGAAATCTCATGCCGATTCATTCACTTAAATCATTCACCTTGTAGTCTAAGGAAATCTTATGAAGAATTACATGGTCTATATTCTATATTTATATAAAATGAAGGTCAATTTACTGCCATTACAATGGAAAGTTTCACGTCATTTCAGTTGCTTGAAACAGAAGCATCCTTGTAAAATTATAATTTTTCCCACTTTGTGAAATTTATGATCATTACCAGATGGAGAAAGAATAGAGACCATTAAGGAAGCAGGTGCTCAGGGGTTTGAGAACATCTTGTCTTTGCATCAGTATGAATATGTTAGAATATGATACAATAATGCATCACAGTAATGCTATCCAACACCAAACACCCAACATTTAAGGAGAGAGTGTTACATAAAAAATATAAAATAATGCACTTTTACGTTATTTATATTAAGTACATGACAAGTTTTTTCACTACCCCAGGTCCATGATAACGGGTGAACTTAAGTCATATACAATAATATTGTAAAACCCAAAAGCACTCAACCAGTAGTTGTCTCCTTGCAAACAGGACATTAACAATAAAATTAGATTTGCCTGTGCTCAACACTTTCTCCATGGATATTTTTAAAGGATGAACAAAAGTTTATGCTTTATAGACTTTGCATGCATGTACAATAGTCACAGCACTGGCTGAGGCGGACCTAACACTGTTCTTCCCGTTTTTGCCAGTTCAGCATGGCCAAGGACACAGCAATAAAAAATTCATGGAAAATATAACCTCAGGCAAGAGCTCTGTGTTTTGATAAAAATTCACTTTGCTGAGGTCTCTTATCCTCCAAAAGTAAACAAAGCATCTCATACATAACATGTAGCCTTCAATGTCATATACTCCTTTGACAGAGAGAGGGAGAGTTAGCCTTCAGCCTCATATCCTAGAATATCAATGTGAATGAGAGGAGTGAGAACATGGACCGGTTTTAATGGCCATCATCTCAGTGACACCTCAGTAAATGTGGCATCTCGGTTTAACAAGGAACCAGAGATCATAAAATGCAACAAAATATAGCCATTTTAATCCTAGTTACTGATGTAGATGTAACATACAACTCTATTAAACATAACTGATAAGAAAAAACTAAGAAGAAACATAGTTATTTCAAAGACAAAAACTTAAAATTCAAACAAAACTTGAAATGCAACGCAGGGAATTCTGGGAACGTCAGTTTACGGGTTTCCCCTGTACATTTTACAGGAACTTACCGTTAACCATTTTCACAGTTTTTTACCCTTAAAATCACGGTAGTTTTTACAGTGTAAAGCTACTTCAGTAAACATTACTGCTGCAAGGCCATAATAAATTAAAATTATCAAGAAATTAAAGTAAATATTCACTTAATTTAATGTTACTGCTGCAAAACCTAAATACATAATTACACATATTAGTTTATATTATATAAGTTTATATAAAATAATAACACTACTTCTGTTTAACTCATAACGGATTATTAACTGATTATGATTACTTTCCAATCTTAAAATAATAATAATATGGGAACTTCTTCAAAAACTTGGTTAAAGCTTCCAGAATGTTTCTGCCATTGTTTTTAAATACAATTTTTGCAGAATCTCTCTCTCTCTCTCTCTTCTCTCTCTCTCTCTCTCTCTCTCTCTCTCTATATATATATATATATATATATATATTAGTCTATCGTTACTTGGAGTTACAGCTGGAATATGAAAATAAATTAATACAAATATACATTTTATGAATGTTTTACTTAATTACTTCAGTTAAAATTACTGTTTCAAATCATAGAAACATTATATGGGATACCTTTAAAAATGTGGATAAAGCTTCCAGAATCTATTGTTCATTGTTTTTTAATTACGTTCTTGGCAGATTTTTTTTTAAAGTAAACCGGCAACAACAAAGTTCCAAGTAACTTGAGGCATCTTTGGACCAAACACCGTTGATGTTTTTCAGACCATCGTTGTGTATTTTCCTTTTTCTGTCTTTCTTTTTGGTAAAATATCAACAACAGAAATCACACACACATACACACACACACAAATATCAGGAAAAAGTCCCATCCACACACACACCTCATGCCTCTGAGCTTTATTAGACAACACACTGTGGTCTGTAAAGATGGAAACAGTAGCTGCCTATATATTTATGTCTTGCAGAGTTTGCACAGAATTTTTTATTAAATCATGATGCTAACCCTTGATTTATCCCTTGCTATTTAAGGAAATACAGCCTCAGTCACCGTTTATCTTTTTCCATACAATGACAGCGAATGGTGACTGATACTGTCATTCTGTTTAACATCTCCTTTCCTGAATAAAGAAAGTCACAGGTTTGGAAAGGCAGGAAATGTGACCCTGGACAACAAAACCAAGTTTTCAAAATAAGATTTATGCATAATCTGAAAGCTGCATAAATAAGATTTTCGTTGATGTATGGTTTGTTATGATAGGACCATATTTGGCTGAGATATAACTATTTAAAAATCTGTAATCTGAGTGTGCAAAAAAATCTAAATAATGAGAAAATCGCCTTTCAAGTTGTCCAAATGAAGTTCTTAGCAATGCATATTACTAATCAAAAATGAAGTTTTGATATATTTATGGTAAGACATGTACAAAATATCTTCATGTAGCATAATATTTTCTTAATATCCTAATGATTTTTGGCATAAAAGAAAAATAGATAATTGTGACCCATACAATGTATTTTTGGCTATTGCTACAAATACACCCCAGTGACTTAAGACTGGTTTTGAGGTCCAGGGTCACAAATGATGCTAGAATTCCCTTCAAGCTGAGCCTTTGGGTGTTTTAATATCCAAAAAACGACACACTTCACCTTTAGGAATAGAATATCCTAACGAGCTTGACATGAGGAAAAGGTTGGATGCTCCTCCGCTTGATTCAGTCAAAGTTAATGTTCTTTGATTATATATGGTGTGTTGAAAGTGAGATGTTCTCCCAGAAGTGTTAGTTTACAGCAGCTCGTTTGTCATAAGGACAGAGCATTAATAATGAAAAGCCCTGTGGATCTGAGCTTTTCTAGGGCAGGGACACTGCAAGAGCGACCCTGAACAGAGTTTCTTCAAACATACCACACCTTACAAAGCTCCACAGTCTTTTGGAGCACCTTGCAGCTTTACACAGCGGCACAGAGTGTGTTTAAGCACAGCTGCACTGTGCAAGCCTGTTCACGCACTGCAAAGCTGCATTGAGATGGTTAAAAACAGTCGAGCATCTGTTACATTTATAACAACATAAAACAAATGACATCGAAGATGTTGATGAGTTTGGTTCTTGATTGGAACAGATTTGGTGAATGGGTGCCGTCAGAATGAGAGTCCAAACTGCTGATAAAAACATCAAAATAATACACAAGTAATCCAGTCCATCAATTAACATCTTATGAAGGGAAAAACTACATTTTGTAATAAACAAATCCATCATTAAGACATTTTAATGTAAAACGGTCACTTCTGGCCAAAACACAAATCTATAATGCATAATAACGCTTCCTCAAGTACAAAGTCCATCCCTTGTTGTCCTCTCACATCACAATCCACCAACACACATGCTTGTTTAGAACTGTTTTGGAATATTTCTGTTTGTAAACCATGCTTGATCTGTGCATAATTCTCACCTGATTCAGACAGGATGGCATTTTCACTGGAGAAAGCAATTTGATGAAAAACGTCCTAATGATGGACTTTAACTTTATTAAAAACATAGCTTTTTACTTCACAAGATGTATATAATATTAATAATTTATGGATGTATAATTTAATTGTGTGGATTACTTGTGGACTATTGTGATGTTTTATCAGCTGTTTGGATTCTCATTCTGGCGGCACCCATTCACCACAGAGGATCAATTGGTGAGCAATTAATATAGTGCTAAATTTCGACACATCTGCTCCAAGTAAGAAACAAATCTTCACCTGCACCTTGGATGTGAGTACATTTTCAGCTATTTGAAATTTTGGTGTGAATCTTTCCTTTAAGATGTCATCCATGGTTGGCGTCTCTTACCGTCAACACAGGAGGGTTTATTCCTGGTGGTTCCTGCCACTTTTCCAGGTAAACAGGAGCACTTCACTGTCTGAGATCTCTCTTCAATCTTGTTTTTGTTACAGCACCTGTGTGCCGCAATCACCTCGCATGTCCCTCCTTCTGTCGAAAGACAAAGCTATTAGTAAACAAACAAAGACTCCCGACTCGCCACGTGGATCTACATTTGCAATCATTATCTCATGCATGACATCTTTCATGGTCCCCTTATATTGCCACATAATTCATCATGCGTTTCAATGTAGACACCGCAGACACTCCTTAGGGAGGATGAGGCAGTGCTTTAGAAGCAGAAGAGAAAAGAGAAGAGGGAGTGAGATATATATGAGAGATGAGACATATTTTCTACAGGAATACCATATTTTAGATCCAAATTGTATTATTTGACTTTAATATATGTTGTCTTTTCTCTAAATTGTTCTTACAGATATTAACCTTATAATGTTTTTCTGTTATTTTTTCCTTGTCCCTTTCCTTTATTCTTCCATTCAGTTCTTTGGATTTAGTTTATTTGTTCCTTTATTTTATGTTCCCATTTAAGTATTCTTTATGTAATATATTATGTTATATTTCTTCCTTGGCCATTTTTAAAAGTTCTTCTTCATTATTTCTTTATTTACGTACCATATATTTTCCTTATATTTGTCCTACATTAAGTTTATTTTTTTTCTACTTCTCCCTTTCTTTTATATTCCCATTATTTGTCATTTCATTTATGTTCCCATTAAAATCTAATATTACTTTATTTACTGTTTTTTCATGTACCTTTTTAAATCACCCCTTCAGTACTTTCTTATTAGCTCGACTAGCTTATTAACTTATGTTTTCCTTTTATGTATTCCTTGTTTTTTTGTTTGTTTGTTTTTTCTCCTTTATTTCTTTTTGTACCTTGTTTATTTTCTGAATGATCTATTTCGGTACAGCAGTATGCTCTGCCAATACTGTAAATTCTAACAATTATGCTAATAAAGCTTTGCTGACTCTATATACAGTTGAAGTCAAAAGTTTACATGCACCTTGCAGAATCTGCAAAATGTTGATTATTTTACCAAGTAATATTTTTCATTTAATACTGCCCTTCAGAAGCTACAGAAGATAGTTACATGTTTTCCAGAAGACAAATTATGTTAAATTTACCCTGATCTTCAAATTCAAAAAGTTTTCATTCCCGGCTTTTAATGCATGGTTTTGCTCCTTCTGGAGCATCGGTGAGTGTCTGAATCTTCTGTGATAGTTGCATATGAGTCCTTCAGTTGTCCTCGGTGTGAAGAGATGGATCTCAAAATCATACAGTCATTGTTGGAAAGGGTTCAAATACACACAAATGCTGGAAAACCAAAGAATTTGTGGGAGCTGAAGGATTTTTCTGAAGAACAGCAGACAGTTTAAGTGTTCAGGACAAACAAGGGACTCATGAACAACTAGCACTAAACAAGAAAACACAGCTGTGGATCATTCAGGTAACAACACAGTATTAAGAATTAAGCATATGTAAACTTTAGAACGGGGTCATTTTTATAAATTCAAGTATTATTTTCTCTTGTGGACTACAGGTAAACATCTTTTATGTGAAATATCTTATTCAGGTCAGTACTAAATAAACAATAGCATGCATGTTGTATGATCCCTCTTACTTGGTAAAATAATCAATGTTTAGCAGATTCTGCAAGGTGTATGAAAACTTTTGACTTCAACTGTATAGAAGAGAAAAGGCTCTGTAGGATCAGGACAAAGGAACATGATGGGTAACTGCATTTGTCTTAAGAGCATTTTAACAATGAGTGATCTAAAATAAACCGAAGTCCTTTAAGAATGACAGCCTGTAAGTTCCTGTATTCACAGTGCGATATTACAAAACACTCTGCTAATCCAGCCTTTAGAGACAGATATATCAGATGGAGAATCTTCAGTTCATCAGCAGATTGGATCTATTGTTCACTGAACTGAGCACCATTCTGCAGTACTCTCTGAATTCAAGGTTATCTGAATAGATTGTTATTTTAACACAGATATTCAGTAAATACACTGAACAGCAAAGGGATGACTTGCTACCATTTCAAAGCATAATATAGGCCTGTACATTTGTGTCAAATACAGATTTGTGCAAACAGGTGAATCAAATGACAAAACCACATCAGCCCGCTGGAGAGAAATGAACTATTCATTATAAAACTGATAAAACAGTTCAAGTCCTGTTTATATCAGTGCAAAACCCCCACAGAGACCAATTATTAAAGGAATAGTTCATCCAAAATGGAAAATTGTCATATTAATATACTCTAATTTTGTTTCAAATGTTCATTTTGAAGATTATCCTGATCAATCTTTTTTAATATAATAGAAGTGAATTGTGAGGGGGTTGTCAAAAAGCAGCTCTAGTTCATACCCAACAAACAGAGCCTTCCCCTGATGCTCCCATATGGTTCCCTTTTTTAAAATGTATTTATTTATTTGGAACAAAATAAGAATGTTCTAGGAAAGTTATTTTTAATAGCCTAAAGAGAACCTTTGCACAACATTCCCTGCAGGTTATTTTTGGTTTAATTTTGTAACCTAAAGATCATCTTGCCAGAACGTTGCCTGCAGGTTATTTAAGGACGGTAATTTGAAGAGAAGCTTTCCTGAACGTTACCTGCAGGTTATTTTTAGCTTTATTTTCATAATGTAAACTAATTAAAACTTTGCAGATGTTTCTAAGTGATGCCCAACAGAGAGATTATTATAATGCTGAAATGTGTACTTTTTATAAAGAAACAATTAGCAAAATAGTTTGCAGATGTCTGAAATAAGCTTTTAATAAAGTATAAATTAAAGCAGTCAAATCGCTTTATAATGATAATATAATTATATAGCTAAAATAAAGTCATAAACACCTGTTTGTAGTCCATCTTCTTTCTATCTGCACGCGCTTCTCAAGCACCGCTTCTGTCTTCCACAGAAAGTAACTCAGTAATTTCGTTTTACTGACCTGACCTGTGCGCTATACATTACGTCTGATGAAGTGACATAAGATATATGTGAGAAAAGACTGAAATTAAAGTCTTTATTCACTGAATGTTTGAAAAGCTCCCTTCATACCTTCCTGTGACAAGCAATCAGTGTCATCAGATTCATGAATGAATCGTTCTTTCAGAAATTTGAATTGAATTGGTTGATTTAGTTCACAAAGCCAGTCTAAATGATTAATTCGCTGATTGGGTTCAATTCATTTCACTCACTCAAAGATCCGGTGTTGTGCCCATTTTCGACCCATGCATTTTCGACCCCTGCCTAATCCTTACCCTAAACTTACCAATACTAGGAGGGTAGTGGGTCAGAACTTGATACAACACCGGGAACAGAAAATAACACCAACAGCAGCACACGAATCAAATGGACCACTTTTATGGTGTTTTGTGTTTTTTAAAGCCTAAAATCCCGCTGAACATTTACTGTATGGAAAACAGCAAATATCGAAAAGTTTCTCCCCTTGGTGTTTGGTTTAAGAAAGAAAATCCTGTTGATTGAGAATAATTTGATTTACAATAAAGTAATCTAGCACAACCTACCAAATTGTGAAATTTTATACAATTTTTTTAAATAATACAACAATTACAAAATGAACCTTCATCTTCAGTCCAGAAAAAAAAGGTTTTCCATCCTCTTATAGTCCTAACTGGTCAAAAATGATCCAGATCAAGTAAGGAAAATGGCATAGTACAATATGTGCAGCTACTAACAACACAGTTCCGGTCATGGCCATACTGTAACTCGAAGGTTTGGCTTCGAGAAGTCAAACAGACAAATAGCATTGTGGAAATCAGGAATAATGCTCTACTGAGAAATATTGTGGATTGTTGAGTAGGCCTTGTTTGTGCTTCCTTAATTATGAGAAATACTCCGGTGGGGCTTCAGTCAGAATTCACAGGGGCTTGGTTTCTTTAATGCCTAGTCTTAATTACATAAGACAGACCCAGTTTCCGCTTTGATCTATCAAGAGACGGAGAAAATGCAAGAGCTCCTGACTAAAATATCTTCACTCCTCAATGAGCGTAAACAGAGCAGTGGGCCTCTCATTTGGGGATTTGAAAGGAGTGGGGGTAAAATATTAAATGCACTTTCAAAAATCAATAAAAATGTAAATAGCTTCTCTGTCTCCAGCTTCTTAGGCTCTCATTACCTCTAGATTGAAGTTAGTCAAAACAGGAGAGGAGAGACACTCAAAGAAAGACAGGAACAGAACGTTGCCTATCGACTGTTTTAACAGCACATCAGAATATTTTAGAGCACTTCTGAATGTTTAAGCAGGTGACAGTGGACAGCTCAGATCCATGCAGGGACGGGATTGCTTTTTCTATTCTGTCACTTTGTGCAACTCTCTAAAAATTGATTGCTGAACCTCAGGGGCTTAACGTTATCTCGTATAGGCCTCCATGTGGCTCCTTCTTACTCAACATATCAAACAGAGAGTCAGAGGACTTTTAAACCTGTGGTTAAGCACTGTCAGGCAGCTTTCATTAACTGGACCTAATGTCAGTGTGTGTGCGCACATACTGTACACTGGAACCAAAAGTCTGAGACCACTAGTAAAAATGATGCTGTTTTGCATTTTTTATTACAAATTGAATGAAAAGTTGAACTGAGAAATGACATTAATTTGTTGTAGAATTTGTTCTCTTTTTTTCTTTAATGACAGCAGCTCTTGTGCTGCATGAACTCCATAAGATTGTGTAAAACCTGGTATTCTCCAGCATGATTTGATATGATCCAAAGAGCAAGGTTCAAGGTTTCTTTATTTGTCACATAATAAATTATACACGGTATAATCAAAAGTGAAATGTAGGATGTAGCATGTAGCATCTTTCAGTGGAAGTAAGAACATCTGACCATCTGTACAAATAGTCACATGTTTACTTATTTGATTAGTGACAAAGAAATAGTGAAAAATCTTAAATAGGCCTTTGTCTTAATCATTTTACGTCATAACGTAGGGCTGCACATTTTGTGGAAAAAACAAATATAAAGAGATATTTCTGATACATATTATTGTAAAACAGTTCGTAGATACGGGAAGAAGGAGGCGGGAACCGTCGAACATTCAAAGACTGTAATAATAAAATAAACAAACAATGAAATGAAAGTAAGCTTTCTCTTTGGCTCTCAACGGAGGTGGTCGCTTTCTCTCCCCGTCCTCACCCTTATCTTCCCTGCTTTGCTCCCTTGTCTCGTGAGAGACTCTCTCTGCACTGCTCTCCAAACTAAAATATTATGGATTAACCGGTCTCTTAATGCAATTGACACTATCGAAACTTGGGTTTCGGGGAACCTGACTGCCCGTTCGCAGCCGGCTATACGATGGCGCGTGGGAGAGGTGGCGAATCGTGTGTCTGGCGGCTCTTTCCGTGGAGGACATTGATATCTACCTATTCGGAACCATGATAACAGGTATTTTGCTGATTGGATTAGGCTTTACCCTGGGTTATCGAAGAATTCAGAAAACGGGAACAGCTGTCCAAAGCCCCACAAGGCTGCCCGTATGATTGAAGCTGTGGGAAGAGCGGTCAGCATTGAGACTGAACTATAATCGCAATATGGATTGTACCAAGGAGAAGTTCACGGCTTTACAAAGGGAAATTGATTAAAATGAGACCAAAATGGAAAAAAATGGACAGAGGCCTGCAAATGGCCTGATGGCAAATGGCCTGCAAAAATTGGAATGTTTACTCGCCCCAAAGACAAAACAATCTTATCTTTTTCTGGCTCCCCTACAGTGGCCTTGGCAAGGCTGTTGCTGGAATAAACCCCGGGAGTGCAATGCAGTTAGACGCTCTTGCGTTCCTCCCCCACCCTACAGACATTACAGACATTACAGACATTGCCCCCGACCATTCGCCTCTGTTCGCTTCGATCCGCTGGCCTTGTCAAGCGGGTCTGACCAGCGCCGGATCAGTGGCTGCGGGATCAGATGGCTGCTTGCTGGGCCGGATTCACTTCCCCTGTGGCTATGTCGTGTATGTGCTTTTGTGTTGCTGAGGTGTTTTTCCTGTTCTCACACTGTACTCCCCAAGGAGCATAGTCTGGGAGTTATTTTTTTCTCCTCACTTTCCTCATGTAAATGCTGTATTTTTCTTCAATTCTACTTGCATTTCACTACTGATTATACTTGTATGATTGTGTATGTGACGAATAATAGCACACTCGACCATTGTTACACCCCCTTCCGGACGCATACAAGTCCCTCCCCGCCAACCTTTCGCAAATCGGATCACTCTTCCGTTCTGCTCCTGCCTGCTTATAGGCAGAAACTGAAAGCGTAAACACCCGCCTCAGGACAGTTCATTGTTGGTCAGACCAATCGGATGCTATACTACAGGACTGTTTTGATCACGTGGACTGGGACATGTTCCGGGCAGCGTCTGATGACGACATAGAGGCGTATTCAGATATGGTCACGTGTTTCATCAGGAAGTGTATAGATGATGTAGTTCCGACCAAAACAATCCGGATCTACCCCAACCAAAAACCGTGGATTAACAGCGATGTTCGATCAGCCTTGTCAGCGCGGACATCTGCCTTTAAATCCGGAAACACTGACGATCGGAAACAAGCCAGTTACGATCTCAGGAGATCCATCAAAGCAGCCAAACGAACATATAAAAACAAAGTTGAAGAACACTTCAACAACAATAACCCAAGAAGCATGTGGCAGGGCATCAACAACATCACAGGCTTTAAAGGGAATAAACCGGCTACTGTGAACATCGCCGCCTCTCTACCGGACGAGCTCAACACCTTTTATGCTCGGTTCGAGGCTGATAACACCGCCCACACAGAGAGCGCTCACACGGCTGCTGCAGAAGAGGTCAGTCCACTCACCCTTTCTGTCGCGGATGTAACTCGATCCTTTAAACGGGTGAACATACGTAAAGCTGTGGGACCTGATGGTATACCAGGCCATGTGCTCAAAGCATGCGCTTTCCAGCTAGCCGGGGTTTTTACAGATATTTTCAATCTGTCCCTCTCTCTGTCTGTGGTTCCCTCATGCTTCAAAAAATCCATCATTGTGCCCATACCAAAGAAAAATAAAATCACATGCTTGAATGACTGGAGGCCCGTTGCTCTGACCCCCATCTTCAGCAAGTGTTTTGAGAAGCTTGTCAGAGACTACATCTGCTCTGTGCTGCCTGCTTCACTGGACCCACTACAATTTGCATACCGCAGTAACCGTTCCACAGACGATGCTATTGCCTTCACCCTGCACACTGCTCTCTCCCACCTGGAAAATAAGAACACCTATGTGAGGATGCTGTTCGTGGATTATAGTTCAGCATTTAACACTATAGTGCCTGCCACACTGGTTGCGAAGCTCCAGACTCTAGGACTGAACAGATCTCTGTGCAGCTGGATCCTGGACTTCCTGGCAACAACACATCATCTCCCCTGATCCTCAACACTGGTGCACCGCAGGGCTGCGTCCTCAGCCCACTCCTGTACTCCCTGTACACACACGACTGTACAGCTACACACAGCTCCAATGTCATCGTCAAATTTGCTGATGACACAACGGTGATAGGCCTGATCACCGACAACGATGAGACGGCCTACAGAGAGGAGGTGAGTACCCTGACTAAATGGTGTCAGGAGAACCACCTCTCACTCAACATCGACAAGACCAAGGAGCTGGTGGTGGATTACAGGAGACAGAGCAGAGAACACACACCCATCACCATCGACAAGACACCTGTGGAGCGGGTGACCAGCTTTAAGTTCCTCGGCGTTCACATCACTGAGGATCTCACATGGTCTGCTCACACAGATGCAGTGCTGAAGAAGGCACATCAGCGTCTCTTCTTCCTGAGACGGCTGAGGAAGTTTGGAACGAGCCCCAGAATCCTCAGGTCCTTCTACACCTGCACTGTGGAGAGCATCCTGACCGGCTGTATCACCGCCTGGTATGGAAACAGCACCGCTGGCAACCGCAGGGCTCTGCAAAGGGTCGTGCGAACTGCCACATTGTTGAGGTGAGCTTCCCTCCCTCCAGGATATCTACACCAGGCGGTGTACAAGGAAAGCCGGAGGATTATCAAAGACTCCAGCCACCCGTCCCACAGACTGCTCTCTCTGCTGCCCTCAGGCGACGTTTCCGCAGCATCCGATCCGCACTAGCCGACTGAGGGACAGCTTTTTCCCTCAGGCTATCAGGCTAATGAACAGTCACAAATAACTCACCTACATCACACTCCCACTCACACAACATGCCATGCACTGCACTTTAACACCGTTCAACTGGACTACACACACTGCACTAACACAACCTATCTGCTATCACTGGACACCATACGATGCACATCACGACACTGCATATGAATAATCTGTTGCACCTTTGCACATCTATCTGCTGCTCAACCAATCTGCTGTTAATTTATAATCTGTTGCACCTCACATTATTACTATGTATAGACCACATTATGTATAGATACTGTACATAATGTAGATGTGCCCATACGGTGTATAATGTGTCGTTGATAATTGAGTATGTCTCTATAGTACACTAAGCGTACTGAGTATATGTATGTGTATTTTGCACATTGTCTTCTGTACAGTCTGTAAATATGTACTGTCCATATGTAAATTGCTGTTGTTTTTTGCACTGTCTGTCCATATGTAAATTGCAGTTTTTTTGTTTGTTTTTTTTGTTTGTTTTTTGTTTGTTTTTTTTTGCACTGTCTGTCCATATGTAAATTGTTGTTGTTGTTTTTTTGCACTGTCTGGAGCACTGTAAATGCTCCAGTGCAGTTTTTTTGCACTGTCTGTCCATATGTAAATTGTTTGTTGTTTTTGCACTGTCTGTCCATAGGTAAATTGTTTGTTGTTTTTGCACTGTCTGTCCATAGGTAAATTGTTTGTTGTTTTTTGCACTGTCTGTCCATATGTAAATTGTCTGTTGTTTTCTGCACTGTCTGGAGCACGCTCATAAGAATTTCACTCACCAAGGCACTTGTGCTGTGGTGATGTGACAATAAAAGTGATTTGATTTGATTTGATTTAATAAAATAAAGAACCTTGAACCTAAGCGGCAGCTCCTCGCGGATGACTGCCGCACACAAAACACAAAATAAAAGTCCAGGCCTGGTCTTCTCTCGTCTTCCACTGTCATCACTCCTTCTTTTATCCTTCTGGAGCTCCTCTGTGGGACTCGAGACCGGTGAATGGTGCAGGTGTCGCTCATTATTATTAAACTCCACCGCCTCGCTCCGGTCCCACGACTCTCGGCCCCGCCCCACTCATCACAATAAAAATTGCAATTGAGATTATATATCAACATGACTATAAAAAAATATATATATAATAACAATAATTATTCCTAAATATTAAACAAAACAAAAAATATTGTCATATTTTGCTGTAAAATAAAAAATTAGTATTACAAATATAATAATCATTTTATTTACGGTACAACTGTAAAATTACAATACTAATATTTAAGGCTGTCTTATTTTACTAACTGATGGAAAGCTAGTTTGTGCATGTTGCATTACTAAAATTCAGATGCAGAGAGGTTTTTGTGTGGAATTTTACTGTGACACGAGCCGCTTTGTGGCTCTGAAAACACTGTATCATGAGCTGTTTGCGTGTAAAAGAACACAGTGCTGCGCTTCACTCTGAAACATTTGACTAAACTGCACCCTTTGTGATTTGATAATCACACTAAGCGAAATCAAGATTTAGATTTTATTTTTATTAATCGTGCATCATAGCATTTTTTGTCCTAAAATGGTTTGTGGTCAGATTTAAATTAGATTCCCATAAGCTCAGACTTTGAACCTCACTTTGTTTGTACCATCAACCATACAACACTGCATTTTCTTATTCCTTTTTTAAAACCTTATCCAATTTTTAGCATTTTTGGATCTCTTTTCTGGTTCTTTTCATCAAATTTATATCTGAAATTATATCCGGTATCCATTTAAATGGAAGAAGCCAAAAGCAGTCTAGCACTTTGCTGCCATAATGTTCACTAGCCTTTGCTGGAACGTCTCAAAAACATCCCGAAAATTCAATTTAAAAGTCTTGCATATAATTCCATGAAATGTTATTGACTGAGCAAACTTAGAAAACCTACAGAGTATCATTGAATGGTGCTGAGTATCATATTTTTAAAAGACATAACATAAGGTCACCCTGAGGGAGTGTGGACTACACCACTGATTGATTTAGCGGATGCGCTGATAGCTGCTGTGGTGGGGAATCCTGCATCATACTGCTTACTACAAGGGCTATTTCAGGCACTTATTCAGTTTAATGGATATGAGACCAGGCCATCGGGGACCAATAAAAGCTCATTTTCCTCCAGCAGCCAGGGTGGGAGAGAAAAATAGACAGTGTATTACACACGGGCTATAACTTTGACTCTTCTGCTGTCTAATTAGCCAGCTGGAGTGTGTGTGTGTGTGTGTGTGTGTGTGTGTGTGTGTGTGTGTGTGTGTGTGTGTGTGTGTGTGTGTGTGTGTGTGTGTGTGTGTGTGTGTGTGTGTGTGTGTGCGTGCATCATGTCTGTCTGTCTGGAGAAGGCGTAGTGTGTGCATTCAGCCTCAATTGTTCCATTCATCCGCAGCCATCTGCGGGAGAGTTTTCTCTGACAGGCAAGTTATATCACAACCTCTCAGCTGCAAACAAACATGCTTTCAGAGGACAAACAAACAGCGACAGATGAGCAGGCACAATGCGGCTCTGACTATAAACATATGAGCCTGGACAGGAAAGATTTCAGTCGATGCTGCAAAACAGCTAGAAGCAAAACGGGGCAATGAAAAGAGGAGCCAGTCTGGGTGAGGAGACAAAAATGCTGCACACTGAAATCAAAATCCTGACAGGATCTGTTCCCTTAGTTATGCTCCTTATGACAAATTTACTATTGAAGTGTGTAATGGTTTTCACAAAATGTTTTTTTTAAATACTCTGTGGCACTTTGTGTGAATGAATGGTTCAATGTCAAAATCTGGCTCAACCAATGGTGTACATTTCTGGGTGGGATTAACTGTTGACAAATATTGATAAGCGGGGCAAAGTGTTGTTTACAATTTCTTGGGAAAACTTGTTTGGAAACAATAAGAGCTTGCAAGGCAGGAATTTATATGTTTTTGTTGAATTGTCTGTGTCTACAAAAGTGCAAATAGCCTGTCTATACTTACTCTGCCCACCATTGTCTGGTTGAGTCAGACAAAATTACAAACTAAACCCAAACAGAACAGAAGCACTGGCATGGAGAGTAATGGTGAATGTAACAAACGTGAGTTTGGACCTGAGTTCTTTCTCTTTTCAGATTACATATCAGCTCAAAGAGACATTTATTTGAAAAGAAAATTAAGATAATATTCCAAAAGTGCAAATAAAGTTCCCAATGGGTATTAAATAATCCTAATTGAAAATAGATGTAGTAGTGTTGATGAGATGAGCTGCACGTTGGACATGATGTGTGCAGCTCATGTTGTTACCATCTTTGAAGACAGTGAGCAGATGGATAAACGGTTATTTTTACTTAGTGTAAATATCATCTATTGCTATTAGTGTTATAACACTTGACACTATTTGCATTTATTGCAAATAACCTTGTTTTCTCCACAGTATTTGCTTTAAATCATTTTAGCCTTAGGTGTGCTATTTATTTATTTTTACAAACATTATATTTTATTATTTATACACTCTTAAAAACACTGTTAAAACAACCCAACTTTATGTTTTACAATAATAATATATTTTTTCATTAATTACTTACATAATAATTAATGTAATTTTTCTTTTAAAGTAAAAAGAGCCGTATGATAACAATTACAACAAAAACAAAGCCAAGGGGCTCCATTTGTTTGAATATTTCTTTTTAGAGTCTCCATCCTTTTTTTAAAGTCATCTATAAAACACATTGCACACAGAGACTGCTTTCTTACAGTTATATTTACCAGCAGCCATATCACCCTGCAGCCCAAGACTAGTTTCCCACTGAAGCTAAGCAGGGTTGAGCCTGGTCAGTACCTGGATGGGAGACCTCCTGGGCTGCTGCTGGTAGAGGTGTTAGTGAGACCAGCAGGGGGTGCTCATCCTGTGGTCTGTGTGGGTTCTAATGCCCCAGTGTAGTGACGGGGACACTATACTGTAAGAAGCACTATCCTTCGGATGAGACGTTAAACTAAGGTTCTAAGTCCCTGTGGTCATTAAAAATCCCAGGACGTCCATCGAAAAAGAGTAGAGGTGTAACCCTGGCATCTGGCCATCATGACCTCTCATCCCCATACACTGATTTTTCTTCATCGCCATCATGACCTCTCATCCCCATACACTGATTTTCTTCATCACTGTCTCCTCTCCACCAGTAAGCTGGTGTGTGGTGGGCGTTCTGGCGCAATATGGCTGCCGTCGCATCATCCAGGTGGATGCTGCACATTGGTGGTGGATGAGGAGATATCCCCCTTACTATGTAAAGCGCTTTGAGTACCCAGAAAAGCACTATATAAATGTAACTAATTATTATTATTTACTGTCACTTCTACTTTATTTTTCATCCAATCCCCCTAAACCAGGTCTGTTTAAATCGAACCAGCAAACAAGAATGTTCCAAAGCCCGAAACCAGAAGGTTTCTTAAGGTGACCTTGGCAGAATACAGGTTTTAGCCATACACTCTGACAGTGTTGTCAACAGCAGTTGATGAGAAAGCAGACTGATGACACGAAGAAAAATCACAACCTCCACCGCTATTACAGACTGGCCAGGGGTGTTTATTCCTGTGGGTGTTACATCACAGAATGCAGTCACTCTTCTGGGAAAAGCTGAAATTGGTGAGTACTGTTCACTGATGAATTGTTTTATCGTCGCAACCCTCAAAACAAATTTGTCACCGATAGAAAAAAACCTGTTTCTCACAACCAAGCTGCTTCCACCAGGGTAAAGAATGAACTCTGAGGCAACGAACAGAGGTTATCTATTCCAGTGCACATGAAACACATCCCTAGCAGTGTATTTTTACCCAGTGGAAAAAAGGCTAACAGGTTTACTGCTACAGAAAAACATCCACCAACAGAGCAGAATTATTACCCCGTGAAAAAAACAAAAAACAAACACTGAATTTGTACACAAACTTTTGGGGTCGATGAGATTTATTTTGAAAGTTTTTCTCATGCTCACCAAGGCTGCAGTTATTTGATCAAAAATACAGTGAAAACATTAATATTATCAAATAATATTGCATTTTAAGATCAATCTATTCTAGTGTAATAGATTTTAAAACATATTTTTACGTTTTTCTGTCACATGATCCATCATAAATCAAGAGTTGCTGCTCAAGAAATATCCCTTATTACTGTATGTTGAAATCAGTTGCAATGCTAAATATTTTGAAGAAACTGCATTATTTTTTCTGGATTCTTAGATGAGTAGAATGTTTAAAACAACAGCATTTTTTGACATAATTTTTATTGTAACAATGTGTTTGCTGTCACTTTTAATCAATTTAACGCATCTTTGTATTCCATTTTACATAAAAGTATAAAAGAATCTTACCCCAAACTTTATATATTTTTGTTACACATTTTTGCTTCTCAAATATTATCCTTTAAGCAGGTTTAGATAATCACTATTATATTAAGTATATAATTTTTGCAGCAACAATAAGCTGCAAATACATTTTTTCTACTGTCATGTGAGAATGATCTTGTACAGAAGTCATTCTCACTCTCTGTTGAATTGAGGTCTGGCCTCTGACTGAGCGACTCCAGGACGTTACACACTTTGGTTTTCAGTCACTTCAGTGACTTTTGTTGTAAGTTCTTCCTGTAGGAAGATGAATCATCTTCCGTGTCCCAGAGCTCCTTACTGCGCCACCAGGGTTTTTCTACTTTGCTTTCGATTTTGTTCTCTATCCATTTTCCTTTCGCTTTTTTATGAGTTTTCTGGTCCGTGCCGCAAAGAATCGTGCCTCAAGCGTGATGCTGCTTCACAGTAGGGATGCTGTGCTCATAGTGATGTGCTGCGCTAGGTTTGTTCCAATATAGCACTTTGTATTAAGACCTGAAAGTTGGAATCTGGTCTAACTACAGAATCCTCTTCAAAGTGTGAGTCTCTCCTACACGTCTTTGGGCAAAACTCCTGCTGAGATGTGATGTGTGTGTGTGTGTGTGTTTTTTCTCCCAGCAAAGTTGTTTTGGTTGTACCAGGCAGATTTCTGAACTGTGTTTGTTATTGTTGTCTCGCATGCACAGTCTTCTGTGTTTATCACAGAGGCCTGTAACTCTGTTAGTGTTGCCGTGTTAGTGTTTCTGTTAATGACCTCTGCTTCTGTTTCTCCTCTCACCCAGACACTGTTTTGGAGAACAGCCAGTTCTGGACAGATTCTCAGTTGTTCCTCGTGTCCAACCCATTCAAATGATGGAAAGTACATTAAGTTCTTTGGGTTGCCTTTCACAATTACTGATATTTTTCAAGAACCTGGTCTCATAATGACTTTTAGAGTTCCTTGGTGTTTCTTTGGAAATACAATATCTCAGTACAGCTTGAAACGCACTCATATGGATTCCTGTCAAGTCATTGTGAAACTTGGCAAAGGGTAATTAACTCTTATAAAAGTCATTTGTCAAGCAAAAGGGGTGTATAGAACTAAATTATTTTCTTTGTAATTTATTTTAAAATGTAATTAATATTATAGAATTTTTTTCTATTATAGTGCAGTGGGTTTAACTAGTTTTGTTTTAGAAGTTTACTTTGGATATAAATTAGTAACCCAGCAGAGAACCAAAATTGTTTTTATGTGCATAAACCTGCTTACAATTTGTGACCCATTTGTTGGTCAGGTTATAAGTTCATGCCGCAAGTCTTGGTGTTGAATTATGATTTATTGCTCAAATCCCCCAAAATTCTTGGCTGTTTACATTTTTTTTCAATTATTTGTGTGTGAGCTGATCATGGTCCTGAACAGACTCGCATGCACAAAAGAACTATAACAAAGACGGCAAGCAGGGCTCTGTCATGTGGAAGACCATTGAAGTCAGTGTTTACTCATGCATTTATAAGGTGATACCGTGGAAGCCTACGAATTTGTGCACAGGCTATAAGCAGGACGAAGACAGTGTCGAGGAGATAATAATTGGCCAGCAGCCATATCACCCTGCAGCCCAAGACTAGTTTCCCACTGAAGCTAAGCAGGGCTGAGCCTGGTCAGTATCTGGATGGGAGACCTCCTGGGAAAACTAGGCTGCTGCTGGTAGAGGTGTTAGTGAGACCAGCAGGGGGTGCTCATCCTGTGGTCTGTGTGGGTCCTAATGCCCCAGTGTAGTGACGGGGACACTATACTGTAAAAAGCGCTATCCTTCGGATGAGATGTTAAACCGAGGTCCTGACTCTCTGTGGTCATTAAATATCCCAGGATGTCTTTCGAAAAGAGTAGAGGTGTGACCTCAGCATCCTGGCCAAATTCACCCTCTGACCATCATGGCCTCCTAATCATCCCCATACACTGATTGTCTTCATCTCTGTCTCCTCTCCACCTGTAGCTGGTGTGTGGTGGGCGTTCTGGCGCTCTATGGCTGCCGTCGCATCATCCAGGTGGATGCTGCACAATGGTGGTGGATGAGGAGATTCCCCCTTACTATGTAAAGCGCTTAAAAACAGAAATATTATTATAAATAATTGTTCAAAGATTTTACAATTTAAATTGATCCTGTGATGGCAAAGCTACATTTTCAGCAGCCATTACTCCAATCTTCAGAATCACATGATCCTTTAGAAACCCTTCTAATATGCTGATTTGATGTTAAGAAACGTTTATGCATAATATTTTTGAGAGACTCCTTTCAAAACCTAAAAATCGCTTCAGAACCCAAACAAAAATTAAAGAGATACACTACTTTTTTAGCAAACTTCTTTTTTTCTATATAATTGTCAGGTGTAAGTTTTATATTATATTATATTATATTATATTATATTATATTATATTATATTATATTATATTATATTATATTATATTATATTATTTATATTATATTATATAATTGCTCCATCATATAAATCTGGAGATGAATTACTTTTTACAGACTTTCATAGACTCTGAAAACAATATGCACTTCCGTAAAATGCTAGCACTAGCTGAGAACAAGCATTTGTAAAAACTTTTAACTGTTCAATCTCTCTGCTGCCGCTGCTGGCATGATGTCAGTCTGATGGCGTCATGCTGTTCAGAGCTTTGAGATGAAGCTGATTCACAATGAGAGATTTCACATGAAGGGCAAACAGAGAGAGACGCCCCAGCGCACACCCCTTAAAATGCACGGCACCACGTCTTAAACAAAATGCGAATGAAAAGAAAGATCATATTGAAAGGTATACTCTGAACTAATATTTGTTCTCCAGTAAACAAATGCAAGATGTATTCTGTTGAGGCATCTCTTCACCTCTGACCTGAGCGTGGTTCAGTGCCGAGGCAGAGCAAGGCTGTTTTCTGACCCCGACCACTAAAGAATAAGATATTTGAACTGACTAGCAGCTAATGCATTTTGTGCCATATCTCTGTAAGCAACTCACGTGTGAATATACAGTTTATTTTTTTACTCGTTCCAGTGGCCGTTGGGCATGGTTATATATCACGGCTAAAATTATGCAAAAACTCTGAATGGGCACATATTCCATTTATTATCTCTGTCGTGGATTCATTTTTCCGAAACAATGCCCTTTCAAATGGCGGGTAGGTTTTTTTCACACTACGATTTTTACAACACGTGTATTTTACACATGGGTGAAGCAAATATCAATAGCGGGACTGAAAGCACGAGTCACAGAAGACAAATGAAAGCGGGTGGTTTATAAAACTACACATGCCTCCGAGCACCACTATCCAAGCGCTGAGTGAAAAACAGCCTGCCAAGGGAGACCTGTATAAAACTGCCAATGTTTTATTAAAATGCCGTGCAACTACAAAAGGCGAGAGCTGGTGTTGTTTTTAGATTAATAAGAATGGCATGAAAGGCAGTAAAGAGAGAGGGGACTGAAGAAGAGAGAGGGAGGAGAAGGAGAGGGGAAGAAAGGATAGAGGATGGGGAAGAGAGAGAGAGAATCTATCCACATCAGTATGCGTTTCCTCAAAGGCCGTCAGCGGGCTGTCACATTCAGAGGGGGCTGAAGCTTCAGACAGTGGAACTGAACTGGGGCATGAAATCATATTCTGAATCTCCTAAAGGACCTTAAGAGGCCCCAAAAAAAAAAAACTGTGGGTGCTCTGTTTGTGCACTAGATTCACCAGTATACTGGCACATACAACACTGCCAGCACTAGCGATTTTACACCAAACTTCAACGTGAGAGAATATCTGAGACTGATGGTAACTGACAGAAAGAGAGTGAAAAGATTTCATTAAAGAATAATGTAGACATTCGAACATCACACCTAAATGCACACGCACATATCTATCTATCTATCTATCTATCTATCTATCTATCTATCTATCTATCTATCTATCTATCTATCTATCTATCTATCTATCTATCTATCTATCTATCTATCTATCTATCTATCTATCTATCTATCTATCTATCTATCTATCTATCTATCTAAAGTCTGTTTGTCTGTCTGTCTATTTACATTTGTGTGAGTTTAAAATATACATGTATATCTTTATCATATATTTAATTACAAATGAAGAGTTAATTTGCAAAAGCAGATAACTCAGTATTTAAAAATTTTCAAAAATTATGTTTTTTTTGTCCTGCATCCCAATTACAATAATATCAATCAAACTGCAGTTAGGTTGTATTTAGTAAATACTGATAAGTAAACATACATAGATAACTAACACAATAAAAAAATATTTTATAAAATATTGTTTTATTATAAAACCAGACAAGCAATCTGTAAATGTGTAGATTTATATAAACATTCACATATTTGCAAACAGGAATGTAACTTCAATAAACCCAACAAAATTGCAACTTGATGTCTAGTGATCACTTTACTTTCCATTATATGGAAAAGAGTGGCTTTTGACAACTTTTGTAGTTTTCCAATAGAATTAAATAATAGCGTATTTACACAAACACTTTTTTCAGTTTCGCAACTTAATTATAAAAGAATTAGAATTCTTTTTGAAGTTCCATTTGAAGTCTGCTGACTCAAAAGCAAGTGCCCCGTCAGGTTTGAAGCACTTGATGCTTGTTGAACATTTTAATTTCAACACCACAAGTCTTAATAGAGAGTGGATCCTCCGTTTGCTTCTATAACAGCTTCCATTCTTTTAGGAAAGCTTTCCACTAGATCAGGCTCTGTGGATTTGCTCCCTTACAGTCACGGCCATCACTGAGGTCAAGTGCTTTAGATTCTCAAAGGTGTCCAGTGGAGTTCAGGTCTGCAAAGTAGTCGAGTTCTTACACAACCCAGACACCATAAACCATTTCTTACGGACCGGGTGAATGTCGAATCTCGTCCCTGTAAATCTCTGTCTAGGGAAATTGCGTCTGTCTGTAACTAGTCAAGTCTATCTTTGTTGATCAGTATGTGATCTGTGTGCGAGCGATTCCCTGTCCTCTTTCTAATCTCTTCCTCTCCAGCGTCCTCCAGTCTCCACAACAGAGCTCATCTCATCTCCAGAAGAGGCTGACGTGTGTGTGGAACATTTGGACCTGGCTGCTCTTCACACAGCTGTCTCATGCTCAAGCGTAATCACCACCAACATGACAGACCTTGACAGACAGCCTTGTGGCCCGAGTAATTTCGCTGTTAATGTCGCGAAGAAGTGTTTCAGACAAACACAATTACGTGACGAGATTGTCTGCCCACATGCATGAATAACCAGGAGATGAGAGCTTGAACTGGTAGAACCGATTTAAGCCGCTCTCGGTTATGCTGCTCTGGATGCATTCAAGCACATAAGTATTATCTACTCTTTTTCTAAAAATACACAGCCGCTGAACCCTGTTGAATACCTGTCTTCATGGACAGAGCAATCTGTTTTCAGTACTGCCACACTGATCAAAGCGGGCCACTGGCGCCGTATAAATGCGACGGGCTCAAATTGTCCAATGTTAACACCATCTAACACACGCGCTCTGCTTTTCCTCCTCATTCCATTCACACCTCCAACAACCTCGGTCTAATCCCTTCATCCTCTCATAATGAGAGAAATGAGCTTGGGCTGCAATAACGGCCTCGTAACTCCATGAAGGTGAACACCAGTAAGTGTGGGTGCTAAAATACACACGAGGAACTGAATAAAGAACAACGGCCCTAATCACGCACCAAGCCCCAGATCGGGTTCCTCGTTATCTTGCTAATTTATGAAGTTTCCCTCCCTTTTGGGCTCAATTTCCAACTCAAGAGGTTTTCTTTGGAAATAATAAGGTAATTAATTATATATGAAATAATGATAATTCATTTTGCAGTGTATTCCTGAAGAAGTCTTATTAGAAGAATGCAGATTCAGGGAAAATGCATCTCATTGAAATTTATCTGCAGTTTCCCAGTGGACTTGAATGGGAAATAACAGCATATCTCAACAAAACATAATGCGTACTCATATTTATTTCTATGACACGGTTTACCACGCATTTTGTTTTAAAATCCCATGATATTCAGCTTTAATGAGTCCTATGGCCAATGTGGGTACAAATAAAAATGGTTAGAAGAAAAGAAAAATATGAATATAACAGTCTAAATATTTGCATTGTAATTATGGACACAGGAGATCATATTTATGAGAGTGTCCAGTTTCATTGTTCCCCAAAAGAGATCTTGCCCGTAAACCATCATTAATGTGTATCACTAACAAGCTAATCATTTTGTACCAGAGAAGCACTAACAGCATTCTGGCTGTGATTTAGGTGGTGCTAATCTTGCCGTTTTGCTTGCAGGGCATACAAAGCACAACTCACAGTGGGCCTTTTAAACTCTCGTTACGAATATTCACATGGCCTGGGGGAAGAACACTGAACTGATGTGTTAATTCAAACACACTGATTTCACAACTCTATTTAATTCCTATTATCTCTCGCTTTTTGCACATTTAGTGGGGAATTGGCTTGTATTTTCTGGTCATTTCCTGGTGTGATGAGTTTTTCCCTCACTGTGAAAATACGTTCCAAATCTTTGCAAATTATACCAGAGTCGTAGGTTATTTTGAACAGTTACTGCTCTTGATTGTATATCGAAATGTTAATCTCATGAATGTTTATGCTTTCTTGTAATGTGAGCATGTTTTATAGTAGGGTAGACTGGGGAGTGATATAACATGAGGTGAGTTGTAACATCATCGGTTTAACCAATTAGACCAGTGTTTGTTAACTCTTCTGTGTCACATGATCATTCAGAAATCTCTCTCATATGCTGATTTGCTGCTCAAGAAGCATTTCTTCTTATTATCGATGTTTAAAACAGCTGCTTTTGGAAAAATGTGATTCATATTTTTTAGGATTCCTTGATTAGCTCTTCGAACTGCATGTTGACCATGTACACATCAATGCTTTGGCATGTTGGCATGGAAATAAATGTGATATTACAACCATATTACAATATCAGTGTTCACAGTAACACTTAGTAAATTTTAGCATGCTATATTTAGTTTTATGATATTCACAGTGAGATAGGGATTGTAATCATTAAAAGTTCAACATTAACTTGCTTTACTTGTCCTCAAAATCACGGGTAATTCTTAATTGATCTATTATTGGGAGAGGTTACTCTCTCTCAAACATTACGCATATGTATTCCTGGGGTTTTCTTCTCCACAGCTAGAACACATTAATGGCACACTAACCTTCTGTCCGTTTCCACTGTATGCTGTAGAATTCATTAGCCTGCACTGTATTCTTGAAAGTGGCGTCCAGACAGGAGAAAAGTCCTGTCCTTGCTGAAGTGAGTCATTATGTGTGTAAATGAGTTCAGAATTGCCCTCAAACCCATAAGTACTAAAACACTCTACTCTATTCATCTGAAGGGCCCTTAGTGTGTTCAGACGTGTGTTTAGGGCTGTGTGATATGGTTAAAAAAATACGATCACTGTTTTTTAAATCTGTAATTTTGATTTTAATCATAATTTTGACCGTATTTTATTACATGCACGCTTTTACATTTATAAATGCATTTTGGTGTTTTTTGAAGTTCAGAGGAAATCCAATAAGAGCTTTATTAAAAAGCTCTAATAACATGTCTCTGGAACAGACATATAAAAAAATAATAAACACATTTTGAAATCATTAATAAAATGCACCATAAATCTTAACCAAGACTCTAATGTTTTGTTTCATCACATATCTGAAATAGTTGTGGCTTTATTGACAATATTTGTGCATAAATGATACGTGATGCCATTGGTTATTTCTTTCCCTTTTTAGCTACTTTATTATGCATGTTATAAAATGCTTGAAGTAGCTTAATGTCCTAAAACAGAAACCAAGCACAACCAGTTTTCTCACACATTTCACATTATAATGGCACCATAATCCAAACGGAAAGACAACACTAAATGATTTCTCATCCACAGAAAACTGTTGCAGCGAAAACACTTAAGACAATGATATTAAAAGACTAAATTTGATACACACCTTATTAATAAAACATGCTATCTACAGACAAATGATCAGCCCAGAGCATCAACAAAACATGCAAAGTTTTGTCTTAGGAGTTTTCCTCCCGTAGAAAAACATTTTAAAGTGGCTTAATGCATCCTAACAGGAATGTCTTTGAATGTCTAACTGATTCTCAGATGTTACACTAGAAATTCTGATTTATATCATCCTGACATATCCTGAATGGTCTTCTCTCGTGTAACATATATTAAAATATGATTCATTTTAGTGAATCGGTTCACTGAATACCTATATCAGACCAATGAAAACTTGAGCTGCGTTACACTACAAGTGACGTTATACAGCTTAAAATTCATTGCGAGAGATTTTGCTTCCTCTCAATGTGGTCTTCATTTTCCTGCCTGCACGACAGTTTTTGATTGATTACTTCCCTGCGTGGCTGATGGCTGCAACTTTCACATGCAAAACAGTTAAATTGCCTTGCCACCTCTACTGCTGCAGGTAGGAAGAGGAATTGTATGAGAGAGAGAAGGTGTGAGAGTGGATGCGAGGGAAATGAGAGAGAGAGATGGCATGTTTATTATTACATGGGGATCCACTTATTGGATATCTGTGGCTGTGAGCGACATGTGAGGACAAAGTGTGGTGTAATTAATTAAGCTGTAGGCGACCGAAATCCATTTTTCTCAACCACCGCCTGTACACTTTCAATTACTCCTGCTGTTTAAACAATTACACACAAACACATTTTTGATACACCCTCTGAATTATTCATCAACTCCAAAAGCGATTTTTGCCTGTAAGCCACAAACTCAAACTGGTAACCTCTATAGAAGACTCTGAGAAGTGTCCATGCTGGGAAGTAACTGAAAGTAGAAATCATTAACTAATATTCATTTAGAAAGTCTGGTCCATTCAAGTGAAATGAAAGGTTCTGAATGGTCTTCTCTCTCATAAAGTATGTCACAATGGAAATTCAGTTTCGTTTTAATGCTTTAGTTTGTTCTCATCTCATGCACTGTGTGATTTATTCACGTGAAAATAATTCAGTGCTTTGAATCTTGATTCGAGCCCTTTTAGGCTTTCTTAAACAACACTGTGTTAAATGGGTGATTGTCAGGACATTTTGTCCAGATTGCAGTAAAGAAAAAAGAATATTATAAGCCTGAAATTGTAAATAAAATTGTAGATAGTCTTTTATTTTCATTTCTTTAATATCAATTCGGTGAAGGAGTTCGTTTGAAAAACAGAACCTTTATGATTGTGTGTCTATGTCATATGTCTTTAAAAATATTGTATATTTTGACCTTTTTAAGAAAATACAAGGTTAGTTCAGGTCAAATAACCCCAAGAAAGTACTAAATGATTATAATTACTTGTATTCAATATGTAAGGAAAGTATTTCATCAGATTTAATTTGACCTGTCATTTAAATCAGTACATTTTTCTGTTGAAAATGGTGTTTGATGGATGAATGAAACTAACATGAATACAGAGATCACATTTCTAAGAACTTGGTACTTGCGCTGGATTTTTAAATTATGTCACCTTTTCGTCTCTGACATATTTGTCACCATTCAAATAAGAACGTCAGAGAATGTTTTTATAATATGTGTTTTAAATGATTTTAAATGTAATTTAAATATACTTCAATCAGAGCCGGTTTGGGAATAAAACCAAGGGTTTCTGAATGCAATATATATATACTGTAAATACAGAGCTGGGTAGATTGCTTACAAATTAGTCCGTTACTGATTAAAAATTACGTGACATTGTAGTAACGTAATCCATTACATTACACATTTTAGGTATATAATCAGACTACTTTTAGGTTACTTTTGACCTGACTCATTTTATTTAAATAGTATAATCTTGTACCATATTGATGTAAAATACAAATGAAAGAAATTCTATGGCATTCATTTTTATTAACAACATGAAGTGCATTAAACATGACATTGCGTCAAGTTTTCCCAAACTGGGATTTGTGTAGAAACTGCAGGGTGTTCGTGAATTTAATGAAAAGCTCAAAATTAGTTAATTATAAAAATGTGAAATTAAAATAAATAATTTTAAAATAACACGAATCAAATTAAAACACTTAGTAAAAAAAAAAAAAAAAATATATATATATATATATATATATATACATACATTTCAACTAACGTCAGAGAACTGTGAGCATGCAAATGTGATAATGAACTAAATATTTATTTTAAACTCTTTGGTACTTTAAGTAAATATATTAGGTGAAAGAGGTTCAGATAACAAAACAAGTTTGGGAATCCCTACACGTTTAATGTAAATAAGAAATTAAATGAATTTGTGCATGTTAATGTGTTGAAAGGCAAAGGCCTTGTAAAGACACGGTAATAAATGATTAAACAACCCACTGAATAATAATACAAATAAAATGAATGTCTTCATCGGTAGTTAATGCAATGTTGAAACACTTGATTTGAGTGCATATATTAAAAAGGACCATTTAAAAAGGAATAGGAATTAGGGAGATTCAGTAAATTATAAATCATCATATTGGTATTGTGTGAACAATATGTAATCATGCAATCAATGTAATTATATATAATCAAACATATATATTATTCTAATTTATATTTATATTCATTTATTTTTTAATGGGGGGTTGTACAGGTTTCTAATTCATCCTACAACAGAGGTTTACAAATCTGCCAGTTACACAAAGCAGCACTAATATTCTGTCTACATCATCTGGCCATGTTGGACTCGTATATTGATTCTCATCAGCTATTCCCTGAATGTGATTCACAAATCACGGATGCGTTGTTTCCTTACACACAAATCATGCATAAAGTTTCCATGGCAGGAGAGTTTAATTGTAAGCGAGACAGCACCACACTGTCCTCCACACTTGAGTCTGTTGCTCTGTCTATATTTGTTCTCATTCTGCAGCTGTCAGGTTTGGTTTCACAGAAACAAATTTAAAACTACAACAAAAACAATAAGGGCAATGTTTGGCTATGCATCAGCAGCTCAGTTTCTGTTCCTCCCTGCTGAACATCTGAACATCAGCCTGAACTCATCTGCAATATAGATTTCTCACTTGCACACTGGAAACTAGCACAAACAAGCCTATTAAACTTCTGCCGTTTGCGAGATATGAAATCAATTAGAGGAGATTAATGGATAGAGCAGATCAGTGTTTTACTGTCCTGTGAAGACTTGGATTACCCCAGCAAATCCCCCTTCAAACCCCAAATCATCAAACAGAGAACGCATCAGTATAGTGTAGCCATGACAACATCAGCAATATGTCACTTTAAGTTCTACGCTTATTGCATCATGGGAGATCTGAAGAGCATTAACATTGAACCAGAACGAGATGACAAAGATGTAACGACGCAACATACATTATCTTATGAAGTGAAAAATGATCTCCAAAAATAAATGTATTAAATAAATAAATAAAAATAAAACAGCAAAATTGCTTTCTTAAGTATCCACCCCTTTTATATATATCTAAACTAGTATTGGTGTATATCTAATTAAATATACTGTATATGAAAAAATAGATACATTTAAAATGATCCGTTATCTATCTATTCATTTTTCACATTGTATATGATAAAGTTTTGATGCATGATTTCACTTGTAACATTTAAGATTCACATTTATAACATTTAAAATTGTAACATAAACATTTTAATTAAATAGATTTTTTTATAGAACTAAATCAAATCTGCAAGACAGCTGCACCTTGAGAGAAGAAGACCTCGATCATAAAACGACAATGCTAAGGTCCTGGACTGGTCCAAATCTCCATCCAGCTGAGAATGTTTGAGAGGGTTGAAAATAAAAAAGGCTCCACTCACAATGTCTATGAGCAGTTGTTCAGAGAACAATGGGGAAAATTGCAGTGGCCAGATCTAAATCCACATAGACTCAAGAGTAGAATTGCTGCCAAAGATAGATCAACTAAATACTTGATTTGAAGGGCTTGAATTTCTTTTGCATGTGATTATTTTTGACCAATTTGTAGAAATTCTTGATTTGACATACAGTATAAGAAAAAAAGCTTGTTTATAAGTTTGTCATAATAGCCAAAACAAATCTTCTGTTCAATGTTGTAAAAAATTAAACATGACACTGAATATATAGTTTGAGTTCAATGACTAAAGTTAATACACTAGTTATATAATCATAGTTAATTACATTTTGACACATATTTTTCTAAGGGGGTGAATACTTTTTTTCCTAGGCACCATCAGTGTTGGGGAAAGTCACTATTAAAAGTAAATGCATTATAATATTGCCTTACTCCATAAAAAAGTAACCAATTGCATTACTTAGTGACTTTTTATGATAAGTAATGCATTACATTACTTTTGCGTTACTTTTTGTCACACCTCAAAAAAAAACCTGAGTTATATTTTTGGCAACTGTAAGAGACCCTTTCACACCAAAAGTGAAATCAATAAGCCTCAGGCTGAAGTCTGCACCCAACTCCCAATTTTTCTAAACATAGGGACAGGAGAGATGTCAGTGAATAAATGGGAAAACAGAGTAACTTGCATAACTTATTTAAAAAAGTAACTCACTAGTTACTTAAAAGTAATCTGATTATGTAACTTGCATTATTGTTATGCATTGCCAACACTGGGCACCATATTGATGATACTGAAGATGAAGTGTTAGTAAATATATGTTTGGCTTTGACTATGCATGTTTAACAACTTGAAATGGTAAATGAGCCAATAATGTGTAGAAGTTTTGTGTTTTAAAGAAAAGAAAAACAAATCTAAATCTGTCTCTTGGTTCAGGTAGCTCAATAGATGTCACATGTCCAGTAAAACTCATAAGGCTGATGTAATAAATTTGATATCGGACTTCCTCCGTGCTCTGGCAAGGGTAGAATTAAGAGTAGAGGTAATATGTGGTCGTATGTGTCTGGTGGCTTCAGGTATTGTGAGGTCAGATTGGCATTCATAGAAGCGCTTGTCTGGAGCAGAGAGAGAGAGAGATGGAGGGAGCGAGAGGAAGTATGACAGAGAACAGATGGAGGACAGCCCAGGGGCTGAGACTGTACGACTCTCCCATTGTTCCTACAGGCGAGCTGGCACTGTCAGGAAGATTGGATGGAAGCGGGAGAGATGGACGGAACGTCTCTGCTAAAATAATGTGCCTTTAGGAGCTGTATTATATAAGGCTATTAAACTGTCAGTGTGTGCTGCCGTAAATGCGGGAAGATAACCTTTGTTTTGCAGCAGATGAAAAACACATTCCATGTTTGTTTTGATGTAGCTACATCCATGGCCTGCACCCGTTGGTACGTGTGGGGGGATTATCCCAAATGACAGTCTTCTCTATGCCGTTGAGATATATTTAATACAAAGAAGGACAAGCAGGATGCCGTGCCGCAGTCGAGCCCTGATTCTGTCAGAGGCACTTTGTAGGAAAGTCTTTGGCGGCTTCGGCAGCCTAGAGCTGCAGATGGAGAACGGGCATCCAACGTCACCTCTGTTATTGAGCTTTATTGAGCCCTCCTGGAGATTTACTCAAGAGAAACTCTAATGGCAGAGCGGAAACCAGATGACGCTTTGATTCAAAGTGATCCGGGCGTGTCTTTATTGTAGCCTGGGAAAGATGTGAAATATTGCCAGATCTCCCGCAATGAGTGCATTAAACTTAACAAAGTTAAAACAGCGTGAGTTAAGGGTTAGACTGTTTGTTTGCTCAACCATTGGCAAATAAACAGGTTTATGTGATACCTGGAGAGAGCTATCCATTAGAATTCCCATTTATCTCAGCGGCGGTTGCTCGGCTGGCATCGGGCCAGGCCTGGAAGTACGTGAACCTGGAGGCGGCCATCTTCATGGGGGCTCAGTTCTGCTGCCAGGTTGTTTTGAGCCAATTAACTGAACTTAAATGGCATGTGATTAATGACTGTAGAGCCGAGAGGAAAATGATGTGTCATGATCACACTGATTAGCTGATGGCAACACAAAATTCATGCATTTCATTTGGTGTGAGCTGGGAATTTGGAGCAAAAATATTTCTGTTTCTGTTTTAGAAGCCTCTTAAAAAGAATCAGGCTCTGGTGAAGCATCTACAGTAATAAATGAAATATTTGTGGTTGCTTGTGAAATGTTTTATTACACACTCCAGCTCTAAATTCTATCTGAATGTCTGCAGATCTCCCTTTTTCATTCTTCTTTAATACTGAAATAGACCTTGTTAATATTATATTGATTCCATTTAATTTAACTATATAAACAATATAGTTAAACATGATTCAATGTTTTATTACGAAAGAAAGATATATACAGACAAATGTATTTATCTTTTTTCACATACTTATATTTTTAGGATAAAGTTTTTCATCTTGAAATAAGAATTGTCTATCCAGCTGCATCGGTTTTGTTCATTCCAATTTATTATCGGTGTCATCTTTTTTTTTACCAGCAAAGTGAACAAGGAAACATCCAATGGATGAACGAACCTGCCCTGTACAGATGAATTATCCCACATACTGCTGTACACCATATGCTTAGTCAAGCAGTAGTAATACAACATTTAATATTCATTTCAACAGAGGTTTGAGTAGATATATACATGTGAGTATATCTGTACTGACAAGAGATGCTTTTAACAAAGAGCACACTCTATAAGAGGAGTACAAGACCTTCATACAGCAGTTGACTATATACATTGGGGAAAAAGATTATTAATCAGTGTTATTAGTTAGTGTTAAAAAAATATCTGAATGTTCCTAAAACAAGATGTATTTACTCGAGAGACAAAAATTGATATCAAGAATTACAATATTAATAATTTTGTTAGATTTGTATTTAATTTGCCAGTTTTTTTATTTTACATGAGAGTACCAACCATTACTAAGACTAGTTAAAGAAGTGCATTTATTTTAAAGACATCGATCTGATGTATACAGGCCTATATTGTATCATCAGTTGTTCAAGCCTCAGCTTACATGGATAAATGGAGCTGTGGCGTGATGTATATCCGATGCCTTATATGACCATGTCTGGATGTATGTTGATACATATTGCAACGTGTCATACATTTTCACAGCTTCATGTCCAGGAAGAGCTACATTGATCAAGAACCTAACAAGTAAAGTGAATCTGACAGACAATCTATATTTCCCAGAAACTCCACAAGATTGATATGATATCTGCCCTCTTAAACCACAGCAAGAAGCTCACAAGTCACAGTTGTGTGGCTGTTAAAGTAAAGAGGCAGCCGAAACACAGTTATCGGATTAGCCTGCTGTTATTTTCAATGTAATACAGTTAGCCGCCTGTCTACTATTAACACTTGCACTTTAAATCTCTTATCTACCCAGGTTGATTCCGGCTTGGTTGGTTTTATAATAGCCTACATGTCCTTGGACTTAGTGATGGTCTCCCAGGGGCCTGAGAAACTGTCTGTGTTTGTTTGTAAAGGGTTGGTTCAGGTCTCGGTTTGTTAAAGATGGGTTATTTTCTACATCTGGAGAGTTCAGACTCATAACACTAAAACATGGCAGCTATGCATGCATGACAAACACAATTTGCTTAGTGCTGTTGCAGCTGTCAGAGCTGAATAAAGACCTGGTCTCATGAATCACCCATCCTCATCTGTCTGTCTGAGCCGGAGAGCAAGAACAGCCGGCAGCACATCTGTGAGAAGCGCTACACGTTCCTCTCTCTGTCTGTCTCTCCGTCTGTCTTTCGCTCTGTGCTTTTCACTCTCTCTATCCCTCGCTTCTACATTTAAAACACATATGATCATCAATTTGCATCGCATTGCAGCAGCAAGTAAACCAGGACCTGTGAACCCACAGAGCAGCCGATGTATACACATCACGGAGAAAATTTCAAAAACTGTAGGCACTATGTGGTTTCAATGCATATAGCTATAATAATTCAGATTCCTCAATGTGTTTTGCAAAAATACTTGTCATGTAGAATTTGTATCATTGTTAGCAATAAAATTATATAGTTTTAATGTTAACTGTGCTTTATTTTCTAGTTATTTACCTAGAAGCTGATTAATAGCTAGTATTGCACATTCACAGAAATGAGTTTACTTCTGCGTTGCAAAATAAGGTGGAATAGACAAGATAGTTCCAGTCCTGGCTCCAGATTGTTCAATACACTGTTCCACTTCCAAAGAGGGTGCGCTCAAACCCCTCACCACCATAAAGCTATATACTGTTTTCTGTCTAAATTAAAACTTAAACTAAAAACGTTCTGTAAGTCTTTCGCTCTTACCCATCTCTACATTTGAAATACATATAATCATCGATTCGCATCTCAGCAGCAAGTAAATCAGGTCTCTTGAGCCCACATAACAGCCGATGTACACTCATAATGCAGAAAAATGAAAATAGATGCAATCCCTTGCACTATGGACATGGCGTTTCAATGCATATAGCTGAAATATTTCAGATTCCTTGAATGCTTGTCAGAAGTTTTATAATTGCTATATAGATATGTAGTCATCTCTATTCAGCCTTTAAATGATTGCTTTTGATTTATTAAAGCAACAAGCCAGAAGAAACTGTGCTTTGCAGTGATTCTTCCTGTAAACTGTGACTCGGAGTGGCTTATACTGTAGCTTCACAGCACTATAATAAAAGACACCCATGCTAAATACACAGTATAAATGTCTTTTAGTTTGTATTTGTAATATATTTAATATTTATAATAATAGTTTATATAATTATAATAGATATTTAAAATACATATTTAAATATATGTACAATTATTTAAATGAGTATAATATTATTTTTAACATTATAGAAGAGATAGTTCCAGTCCTGGTTTCTGATTGGTCAATACATTGTTCTAGTTCCTAAGAGTGGCGCTCAAACCACTCCTCCACATTAAGGTGGTGATCCCAGTTGTGTTGACCAATCAGAATATAGTAACAGCTTTTACCTATTCATCACATCACTCCACAACTCCAATAGTGGATCATTATTTGTATTGCATATCAGTGTTCTGAGGCTCCGATATTAAAACTCTGGCTCATATCAATAATTGTTGTCTTTTTATGGCAGATAACCGATGAATGATGTTGAAGTGCTATACTATTTTGTTTAAATAAAAAATTTAACTAAAAACTAAAATCAATCATTTTAAATGCTGCAAGTTTCTTTAGAAATCTTAACATTATAATGTACATTATGAAAATGCATATCATTATAAGATTTGATAAAGATTACATTTATAAATGTAATTAAATTGTTAGCTACATGAGTGTTAGATGAGGACAAAGCTTATCTAAAAATAATAAAACAGAATATAAGAATGAACAATTAAATATTCAGCACTCTTATAATATATATACAATATTGACTGATACAATCAATTATCTCTCAATTAAGCTTTTGACCATATAATGTCCATTCCTATCATCTAGTGTAATAATTCTCTTATTGAAATAATGTTTAAATCAAAAATTGTGTCCTTTATATTTGTATTGTGTGGTTGGTAGCTGATTTTGAAATATATGCTACCAGCGCCTTTTAGCTATGACTGTATTCGCTATGTTGCACATCTTCTCAAAACGCATTTCTTAAATAACTTTTTTTTCTAACTATAGGCTGTTTGCAGTTGGCAAGCAACATTTTTTGGGTGGATTAATATGTGCAGTTTATACTGCATAATAGTCAATACTGCATAAATCAAACATATGTTCTCATAAACCTCGACCTCCAGGGAAATTCAGATACTAAATCAAAATTAGCAGTATAAAAAAACAAACATTTTTGCAATGGATGTAGCTGAATTCATTAGTTTCTGAACAACACCTTTTTGCAATTTCCTGCAGTGATTTTGGTCACTAGTCACATTGATAGTTTTAATGAAAGCAATAGTACCGCAACAATTCATGACCTGTCAACCCTGATACTCAGAACAATCTACCAGCCTCAAAGCACTCAATACTTAAACAAATATCTCTTTGTAACACAACATACACATGCACACACTCCCCCCTCTCCAAAGCCACAGTCTCACCCTGACTGGGGGAAAAACAGTGCGCACTTGTCATAACATCAAAAATGTCGATATGATCACACAAGGTTTGAAAGAAGAGCAGATGTTGTCAGTTTGGCTGACCTTTAAACATTTTTTTCTTATATGATTGGCAGTTTGAGAAAATGTTTGCTGAGCTTGACGTTTTTATAACATGCAAATGCATCCTGGAGCTGCTGGTTGTTTGTGTTTTCACAGAAGACAAGTGGTTAAAGGAAATGGCTGCGAAGATGTGGTTTCAGAAAACACTGATATCGCAAATTCCTTCCTTTGTGAAAGAAGTAGTGCAGAAAATATGACCATAAATTGACATCTTTTGGAGAAATCATCTCTTTGGAGCAGAATGGGGACTAAATATGAATTATTCAGTGCCTCTTTTTATACTCAGTCAAGAAACATCTAAATTCTTCAGTATTGTTCATCTTTTGAGAGAACATATGGACACTTAAACATAATCTCTGTCCATTCATACCATCCAGCACCAAATGTGAATTTTATGCAACGTCACCAAAGCTCATAAAATCCCAATCTGTGCAGTTGGTTTATCTGCTCTGATGTTCAGGTTTAAGGTAGTGGAATCCCAGAGTGCTCAGTACTGGTGAGCCAATATATAGACCTTCATTTAGGATGCACATGTGATTGTTAAGAAATACTACTGTGCTCTGATAAGTCTCTCAGCTGGAGCTTAATTGTTTAATCGGGGCTAGCTTTCCTAACATTGCTCTATCTACATTCTGAATGACACTGAAGCCAAATCTAAATAGTTGAAGCATTTGATGTCAAAGAGGCAAAACTCCACCGACTTTCTGCTTTGAATCAAGAATAGCATGTACCTCTATAATTGTTCTATAGTCTGTACAATAAAATCAATTCCAATTCAGGATCCAATCCCACTAAAGTGCCTCTAGCAAGATTAGTTAAGGTAAGTGGTACGGTCTCAAATTGCTTTTAACCCTCTCATTTGAAGGTGTGAGGTTACAAGAAGCATTTGTGCTCTTTTTCAATTGAGGCGAACCTTAAATCCACCCCAGACCGCTGAAATATTAGGCAAACAGAATTTTCTAATAGAGTTACATTCTGATAAAAATGTATAATATCCTCTTGGCCTGATGTGGGGAAGAGAAACTGTATTTTTTTACTGTGATGGGCACAGGGTGCACGACATCTCTCGTTCTATTATTCATTCCCCATTCCTCTATGTGCATGTTATAGTCTATTTGAGAGAAAATGTCATTTGTAGTCATCACTTTAGTTTTTTAGTTCCTCAATTTAAAGTGTTAACACAACCTGAATACACTATTGTTGAGGATGCAGTGTACCTGTAGGTATATTTGAACCTGAACAAATATTAAAAATTCCTCTGACACCCCAGGTGCTTGTAAACTTGGCTAACCATGAGGTCAGAGAGCAGTTCTCAGCTGTTGTTTTGCATGTTCTGATAGGGATAAAAAAAAGGAAGGAAGAAAAAATATTTGTTAAATGGAAATAAATAAAATGCAACTAACCATATAATTGTGCTTAGTTAGCATAGTAACTTATAAACTTGGAAGGAAAAAATGCTGGTGTCAAAAGACATGACTCCAGTGCAAATTTGTCATCCATTTACAGATGGTAAAAGCCAGCCAAATTAGGCAGAGTTACTTGGCATGCCCTTGATGTCAAGTGCTTGACTCCTTGAGAAGCATAAAAAACTCTGCAAACCCCGACATCATTAAATACAGACCAAAATGTGATGTGTGCAGTGAATTACTGGGTACCGAGAGCTTGAAACCATCAAAACAATTCTGCTACTGTGTTGGGTTGCCACTTGATAAATGTCCAAATCTGAGTCCTGCAGCAATGCCATGTTGAGAACCACTGTGCTAGAAATCCATCCCTGTGTGTCTTTTTTCCTGAATCAGAGCTGCACCAATGAGAATTCAATTAAGAAAAGATTTGTTAAAGTTGTGTGCACTACTTATAATATAATAATACATATAATATAACAATACACTGCCTAACAAACCAGTGATTCAAACCTTCACCTGCAATTAATTTTGATTGTCCGCCATGGTGGGTTAACCAATGGAAGAAAACAGCAGCAAAAAGACCCTCAAATATACTATGACACCATATGTGACCCTGGAACCAGTGCCGATCCTATAATTCTGGGGGCCCTACGCAGAATGGGGGTTGTGGGGTGGATGCAATGCAGATGCTCCCAAAGAAACACCCCTGGTGTTTTGGGGGCCCCACGCAGCTTGCGTATTCTGCGCATAAGGAGGATCGGCTCTGCCTGGACCACAAAACTGTCTTAAGTAGCATGGTTATATTTGTAGCAATAGCCAAAAATCAATTGTATGGGTCAAAATTATTGATTTTTCGTTTATGCCAAAAATCATCAGGACATTAAGAAAAGATGATCCATGAAGATATTTTGTTGATTTTCCTACCGTAAATATATCAAAATTAAATTTTTGATTAGAAATATGCATTGCTAAGAACTTCATTTGGACAACTTTAAAGGCGATTTTCGAGTGTCATATAGAAAAGGATATCAAAAATATCTTATATATTAGATTAGATTAGATTAGATTAGATTAGATTAGATTAGATTAGATTAGATTAGATTAGATTAGATTAGATTAGATTATTTAAATTTTAATGTACACTTAAAATATCTAGATACTGTATATATGCTCATTTTGTATATGTTTATTTTTCTTTAAATATTCTTTGTTGAATTATTATAATTATGAAAATTCTCAAATTAGCTGGCTCTCTAAAAGGGATATTTCATCCAAAAATGAAAATTCTGTCATTAATTATTCACCCTCATGTCGTTCCAAACCCGTAAGACCTTCGTTCATCTTCGGTACACAAATGAAGATATTTTTGATTAAATCTGAGAACTTTCTGATTCTTCATAGACAGCCATGCAACTGAGACAAGGTCCAGAAAGGTAGTAAGGACATTATTAAAACAGTCCATGTGACATCAGTGGTTGAACCATAATTTTATGAAGCTACTAGAATACTTTTTGTGTGCTAAGAACAGCTGTTTATGCAGGGTCTGAGATCTCTAGGACTTAATCAAAATATCTTAATTTGTGTACTGAAGATGAACAAAGGGGTCTTACGAGTTTGGAGGTTTGGAACGACATGAGGGTGAATAATTAATGACAGAATTTTCATTTGAGCGAACTATCCGCTTTTAAATTCTTTATAGGAATTTGAAATTGAAAATGTGTCTGTCATCATCATTTTAAGCTTTTATTTATTAAGAAACACTGGGCAAAGCACATACATAAAGCACATCAAATATGGTAAACAGAAACTCGAACATGCTTTGCTTGATCTCTGAGAACCAATGAGGTTTGTTCTTGCATGTCACACAAGCATGTCTGAGCTTCCGTTTATCATATTTCAATTTACCATACATCAATGTGCTCTACTGTATGTATGTGCATCAATCAATGTTTATATGTGAATAAAGGCCTACATTCAAACTCTTCATCATAGAAAGTGATTGTTTCTCTTTTAGAAGATTTGTATTAAACCGTTGAATTTATTTACTTTTACATACTATTTTAGTTTTTAGTGTTTTGCATGAAATCTTTGGTTGTGTGGACTTTCAGATAGAGATTGAGAAATCATGCTGACGATGAGGCAGGGGATGAAGAGAAGGGAGGACTCACCGAGGATCTGTATGTTGGTTCCGGGCGGGGCCAGGTGCTGCTGGATGGTCTCGTAGAACGTGGCTTCGCACATCAGCAGGACTGTCACACTGACCCACACCCACACCAGCCACGACATCCCAACACTCCTCTGAAGATGCACAGAGAGAGGTCAGTAACTCACACGCTCGCTTGAATCTCTCTCTTACATACATTTCAATGCCACGAGGTCCATTCAAACCTGGTATTTCTAATTAAATCTGAAAAAATAAATATTATCGATTTATGCGAGACTGACAGAACTTCATCACACTATACAAATGATTAGGAATTTGTAAATAAAGCCATCATTTGAGTATGCTTTACAGGTAATTACTATATCAATTTGTATACGTTAATATTTCACATTTAATTCAGTGTTGCTTTCCATTTCTTTGTAATTGTTTGTGAAATGCACTAGCAATTTCTGTGGGAGAAATTGATTGTACAGCAAATTTTTGCCGTGCGGAGAAATCTCGGTGATTCAATCTCCATGTAGACCGACTTGCTTTTAGCCTCTTAGTGTGTCTATTAGGCCACATTTAGAGATGAAAGTGCCAATCGGTTTCTTTTCCTCAACCACCTGACAGTCTGCCTCCATCCTTGAGTCTCAAATTGCCTATTCATATTCATAAATTAGAGTTATGACTAGGCAGTCATATTTTCTTCAGTTATCCACATAGCATGTATACTGAAATTGAATGTCAGACTATAAAACTATAAAAACGTCTGGAGAACTTGTGAAAAGAGCCTGCCATTCAGTCTCACGGCATATCCTTCATAATGTAGGCTATAATAATCACTGAATGCGAGATCAGATAAAGATATTCATGCTGATCTTCCAGTGCACTCCTTTTTCACAGAAAAACAACCATTTTCCTTGCATCAAGGGAAAAACATATTTGTTTTCTGAACATTTCTATTGCATTAGCAGCATGCTGATACTTGGTAAAAGGCAAACAAACAACCTGAAACAACTACTGTACCTGTATCATTCAGAGACAGCCGTAGGATAACTCAACACTTTGTCCTCAATCCATCCATTGTGAGGTGTCCAGATATCCCCACGCGTCCAGGTATTGTCGTCTTGTAGAAACTCTCAGTTCTTCTGTCTTCTCACTTTGAAGCCTGAAGGTAAAATCAGGGACACTGTAGGACAAACAAAGAGCGAAAGAGAGAGAGCGCTATGATTCAAGCACGGCAAACCCGCTCATCTAACACTGGAATCGCCTCCTCACTCCCCTGAGCCACAGAGATGATTTTCCGCTTCACATTTAAACACAACTGAAGGGCGGTACTCTCTCTCTCTTCCTCCCTCCCTCTTTCTTGCTCTCTCTCTCTCTCTCTCTCTCTCTCGCTTCACTCTCCCATTTCATCTCTTTCTCTCTCACACACTTTCTCTCTGTCACTTTCTCTTAGTCCCTCACTCCATCTTTCTCTTCCTCCCTCCTATGGCATGTAATAATTTTTCCTGATACATGAGAGCTCCTAGCTTCAAGCTATACATGATCTCTCATCTAAAACATGCCTTGATGTGGCAGTCATTGGAAACTGGGAAATGATGCCAGGCATTTGTATCTTAATATATCGTTCCAATGGTTTATGGTGGTGACATTTATCAGAAACTTTTTTTTTCTTTTTTGGCGCAACACAAATCTCCCCTTGAGCAATATTTTTCACTCAGCACGCAAACCGATTGTGGTTGTGATCTCAGTAACTCTCAGGATTTTAAGCCACCTCTATCCTCTGCATGTAATTGAGCCCAGACTTTGACAGACCTGGAGTCACTAGCTTGTCACAAATAAATTGCGTAAGCTACAGAGCACAACAAAATTATATTTTTCTTTTCTTTAAACCAAACCAGGCTACAGACAATAGACTTGTGACACCGTCAGCAGGTCCTAAAAACAATCAATTAGCTCTTTTAAAAGGGACAATCATTCAATTTGAACTTTGAGATTAGAAATAGGAGTTGTTTTTGAACTATACTAATTCATTTGAAAGACAACAAATCTTGAATTAAAGAAAATGTAAAGCACATACAAGGTTTGATGGTCCCAACAAACAAGAACATGCCTGTGGTATATTATAAATGGTCAAATTAAATATTTGGTTATAATTGTAAACAGCAGAACAAATGCATGCACATTCTGTATATAATATTTAGGTTTTATGTACAACTTTTTATTATATATATAATTTGAGAATGATTTGCCCAGAATTATTAGTCCCCTTGATAAATATGAGAAAATAAGGTACTGGTCACATACTGACAAAAAGTATAACCTGAATGTACTTTGGATAAAAGCTTCTGCTAAATGCATAAATGTAAAAATGCATAAATGTAAGGTTGTAAAAATAAATCTGCATTGTTTATCCATTTGATCGGTCATTAAAAAAATGACAAATTACAGTTGGAGGAAAGGGGAAATACAGGTTTTTCTCAAATACACGGTGGCCACAATTATTGGCCCCTTTATTCAATACTTTTTGCAACCTCTGTTTTTCAAGATAACAGCTCTTGTGCTTCTCCTATCATGCCTGATGAGGTTAGAGATCGGAGACCATTCTTCAATGCAGAATCTTTCAAAGTTTCTCAAATGCGAGGTCAATGTAGGTGCTTCTCCTCTTCAGTTCACCCCAATCATTTTCTAAATGGTTCAGGTCAGGGGACAAGGGTGACCATGGCAGAACCTACATTTTGTTCTCATACAGTTTTTATGTTTGTTTTGGATCATTGTCCTGATGGAAGAGCCAACTACGGACCATTATAAGATTCAGTCAGGTTTAGATTTTTTATCTGTTGATATTTGATAGAATCCATGATGCCATGTAAAAGAACAAGATGTCCAGGGCAGCTGGTAAATAGCTGCAAGGTGCTTTAAAAGAGAACGTACCTCAAGCTGCTCCACCTGGGGTATAGCCTGTAATGGGATTTGATGCTTCTTTATGAGTTTGTAAAGCAGACCTTCAGACCATGTTTATGTGTTGTGAAATTGCTGGAAACCATCACTACCATGGAGAGCTCCCACTCAGCCTGCCTACTGACTCCCTTCCTGGCCGACTCACTTCCACCTGCTGGCTCCTGCAAACCTGATATCCCTCCCACTAAAGACTAGTCACTGCAGCGCTGCTCACATGAGGGAGCTGCTTCTGAGTAACATGTTTTCTGAGTGGAGTTTGTCTCTTCCAGAGCAACAGCTCTATACAGCCTCTCACTTTAGAGAGTAGATCTGCCAAACCAGGGCTCCTAAAGCTGTCTGAACTGAGACCTTGAGCCTCTCTCTGCAAGCTGGATTTTTCTTCGCTTTTCTTGTGAAGTATGAGATAAAACTTTGGACAAACTAGAAAGTACAAGTACATTTTGTGCTAAAGTCTTAATGTTATCCACTCCCTTTTAAGTCCAAGTACAACTTCACCGAAACCAGACATAATTGTGAAGAGAGTTTTAGAGCTGTCTTTGAAATAGTTTGAGTGCTTACCACCAAGTAATGTTCAACTCCTGTCAGAATCGGATTAAAAATGTTATGTTGTCCTGTTCCATTCTTTCTTCCTCGTGACGTTTAATTATTTAAAACAGTTCAAACTCTGAAAATGTAAACCAGGAGATGAGAATTTTCCTGCTATGGAAAACTTGCACCAGATTTAGTTTGCTTGTTTGTTTGTTTTGGCCAATATGTCATTGTGTTTCCATATGTATCCAGTAGCTTTCAAGCTTGCAAAGCTGTTCATTGGTTTAAACTAAACTCATGGACATATCTTAGTGCTTTTCTTTGACACCTCTACATCTCTATTCATTTCATACCTCTTAGTATTTTGAGATTTTATCACTGTTCATCTATAATTCACAGAGGTCTCATCAGATTTCTTAAGAAGTCTGAAACAATTTCAGGGAATGTTTCTTTCATACAGCGTCTTTTTAAAGATCTTATATACAGTATCATCGTGTTTCTAGCTCATCATGTTTCTAACTCGTTTTTTATTTAGTTTTTGGAGTTTTTTTTATTGTTACGTGAAACTCAAGCTGTGTGCTGTTGCTTGGGTTTAATATCACACAAAAGGCTTGTGTTTTTGGGTTGTGATCAACACACTGTGTATGAGGTGCTTATGAGGAAAACTGCTTTTCTGTACACTAATTAGAAGAAAATTACAGCTTTTATGCTGTGAATTTTGAGATGAAATTAAGTGTGATTGAATTACATTTCAAAAACTTCAGTTTAATAAAAAAAAAACATTATTAGAATTAACTAACTACGATTAAATATATAAAATATAAAAAGTTATTATATTCTGAAATCTCTGGACTTTTAAATCGCCGGAAAGGTCTTTATGAAGCTTTATTCTGAGAGCTGCACTTGAGCAATTTTAGGAAGATAAACCTGGTGCGATAATACTGCATCAGCATCTCTCCTGATTCCCTTGTTACCCTCAATCTATGGGAGGTGTGTTTAGAGAGACAAAGCACCAGGATATAGTTGAGGGAATACAGGATCAGGATGTAATTCTTTAGGTAACACTGCAATAGAGACATTTCAGCGAAACCAGGGTACCATGTAAGACAAATCCCAGAAGCAAGAGTTTTGAGAAAACTAGAGAACTAGAGGCGTTTTAGGGAGAAAAAAGAAAACACAAAACAGAAATGTGCTTTAGTGCTGATAAAGCAGGATTTTCATAATGAGCTCTGTGAAACTTTTAAATATTTACTCCTTTTGGGGTGTGATTAATGTGGATTTTAACAAAAGGGAAATCAAAGGAAATGCGTATGTCAATATTTCTGCTGCTTGTGGGAGAATTGAATGTCAGTCATATGAGAATATTTCTGTATGGAATGGAATTAGATTGAAACTCATTATCTCATGAGCACAAATCTCTCTCCTCTGATTCTTTCTAATGGCTGACAGTTACATTTCACAGTGAGCCTGCCAGATACACTATCTCTAATACAGTATGTCTCTCAGCTGTTTCTCCCATCAGTGACTTCTCCTACCTGCCCTGAAGAGATTACTAATGCATAGTTAGAAACACAGCTTCTCTCTTCGCTCCAAACATCCTTGCTGTGCATATGCTCAAATAGAGTATATTTTTAATGGTATGCCAGGGATTTGCATCGCATGTGCATTTGTATCTCATCGGCCACGTCAACGTCACCCATCTGAATCCAGTCCTCTCAATAGATTCACTTTTTTATATTCATTAGGGAAGCCGGTGGATGACAGGTGAATTTAAATGGACAGTTTCGGTGTAGGAGTCTCTGATAGGACATGATGAATAGTCTGATTAAACATCTCATATCTGCACATCGTGTCTGTCTGAGCACATTTGGGTCAAGAGGGCATGGTTTAATCATTTAACACGTTTTAATATCTTGTCTGAGAGAAACATGACTCGTGGGTTTTCAGCGCCATATATATTCTCTCTGTCTACTGAACTCGGTGACAAATGATAAATAGTCACTTATCCTGAAGTCGCTCTGGTTTATTCTATACTTTCTGCTGCATAAAAATGCAGTGTTCATGAACTCGGGACCTCTGTCAACCAGCATTATGAACGACATAAAGCAGCTCTTATAAGCGCTCACGCCGCATGACGTGTGAGACAAGAATCCTGTAACTGTGCAAAAACGTAGTGCAGTATGCAATGTGCAGGTGTTGTCGGCAGTAAGTGAGTTAACCGAATATGTGTGGGCACCAAGGAGCTGAAGGTGAGCTGAAAAGCATGATGTTCTTTTTTATGAGCTCCAGGCATCTGGCACCTGCTCTGATCTCTCAATGGAGGGATTGATGCCCTGTGGGCCTCACACACACTTCCACACACTCATCCGACCACATTGCACATCTCACTGACAAGTGGTGTCTGAGAACGGATGAGAGGGACTTGATGTAAAGAGAGAGGAAGATGGAAGAGGCTTGGGGGGGAATGGGGACTTGAGGAGTAGAGAAGCGCCAAGGGCAAGTATGTGATGGATGATGGATGGGATGAGTTTTTGGAGTGATTGTCAATGGCCATTTTAGCCGGTACTGGCTACAGATATTGCTCAGCACCACGGACAGCGGCATCCTCTGTTCAGCACCGCTGCTGAGTGGACAGCTCCTGCGTATACAACAGCTACTGTAGACCATCAGCTCTAATTACTTTCGGCTCAATCGAGGAGAGATAGCAAGTGTGAGCACATGCTGTACGTTAATAAGCAGTGCACTTTCTCCTTTGCTGGTGTTCCCACAGGCGATAAATACGAATGTGGTTGCCCAGAAGAAATAGAGCGCAATGAATCCTACACACTCAGGTCAATGACAAATAGGAGTGGTCACCACAAAGAAAAGAAAATATCATAGAAACATACTCTTTGAAATAATTTTGTTTTTGTATGGTTTTGAAAACATTTGAAAGAAAAGTAAAAATCTCATGTGGGGTTACCTTCAGATAAAAGTAATAATGTAATTTGTTTTTCTCTTTATTTGTAACTGTTCATACAAATGAAAATATTTGTAATGTAATTTAAAACACATTTTACACTCCACGTGACATTTTACATCCTGGACTAACTTTGTCATAAAAAGTTAAATTGATCCGATATTCTAAGATATTCATTGACCTTGACTCAGGGTCTGCTGAGGTCCTCTCTATGACATAATTTCCTGTTTTATGTTTTGTTTCTGTAGCACTTTGACTTGAATTTACATGAATTAATAAGCAGATCTATTATTTTTTAAAGAAATAATAATAATCATAATCATAAATAACTACTAATTAATTATTAATGATGCCTTTTTATTTATTATAATATCAGGACAGTTGTATCACCCTGACATGTTTTACAATAAAATACAATTTGGGCTTTTCTAAAGAAACTGATACTGTTAATTAGCAAGGATGCATTAAATGAGTCAAAAGTGACAGTAAAGCCATTTATAATGTTACAGAATATTTCTAGTTCAAATAAATGCTGTTCTTTTTTATTTTCTATTCGTCAAAGTATCCTGAAAACAATATTATGGTTTTCACAAAAAAATGTAAGCTGCATTCAATAGTTCCTAAATGTTTTCAGCAATGAAAATAATACAGAAATGTTGAGCATTAAAATGATTTCTGAAGAATCATGTGACACTAAAGATTGGAGATAGCTGCTGAAAATTGAGCTTTGCCATCACAGGAATTAATAACTTTTTAAATGTATTAAGAAACGGTTATTTTAATTTGTAATAATATAAAAAAATATTACTGCATTTTTGATCATATAGATAAAACAAATTGTATAACTATTTAAAAAAACATTAATTTCAATTAAATTCATTTCAATCAAACATTTGTTCTGTATATACATAACAATAAATATTAATTCAGAAATGAGAACATGTTCATCATAGTAGAGGTGTGTTCAAGTAATGTTATGAATAAATAGATCCTGACAAAAACATTATCCGCGTCATTTACCCAATCACAGGGTAAAGCGGTACTATCTCACACCTGCTCCACCTCTTGTGCAATCATGCCTTAAAATCAAAGTCGATCTCATCCTGTCCTGTTACAAAAAGAGTTTTCCAGCTCATATAACATCACACCACATTGCTTCATCCTTGCTATTGAGTCTTTCGATTGCTGTCATTGTTGACTGGCCCAGATAATGTGCTTTAATGGACGGTCCACAATGGACGCCCTTCTTTTAAAGCATTTGAATGTGCAGAGCACTTATTAGGGAATTAATGGAGCCAGCTGATGGTGCTCCATTTCCAGCTGAAACACAGAAGCAGGCAGATGGAATGGAATATTACTGAAGAGGTTCCAGAATGCTGATGAACATCTCCAGAGAGAGCATCTGCTCCAGCTTCTGGCCTTCGCTCCACACTACTGAACCTTAAATCAGATGCCCCTTCAAGCATTTTCCCGTGGAATATCACCTTTCGTAGAAGGCATACTGTATGTATAATGTTATTCAGGTGCAGGCTAACAGTGAGTAAATAAGGACTTTTCTCATGTCACATTGAGGAGAGCTTTGAGAATGTTTGTTCCACCATGTGATGTCTTTGAAGTTGACTCACAGCTTTGCCCTCTCACTTGGACTCCATCTAAATGGGTTTAGAGAGGACTGTGAAAGTGAAAGTCACAAAGTGATTTGAGCCTGTAAGAGGTCTAAGTGACATTTTAAGATCACATGGAGTGGACAGGGACACTCTGACACTGTTTGGTCTAGATGTTTCGATGATGTCATAAGATTGGAAGTGCTGCTTTTCCTGAGATTGAAATGCAGTCTCTAGAGTCTTTGTTATTCCCGCTAAGGGATTTTTTAAACCTCTGCGTGAAAGTGCATTTAAGATGTTCAATAATAACAGAATGCACCCGGGAAAACGATTGTGTGCTGAAGTAAAAACAGCAGACACGGTTTGGTACTTTCTACAGTGAATATATTTGTTCAAGTGAAAACTTGAAAATATGGAACACACTTTAAACTCATTTCAAGTCTGTAGAAATTAAAACTCAAACTTTTTTCTTGATTGTCAAGTTTAGTGGTTTGTTTTGTGAAGCATTGACCTTGTCTACTAAAAAGGGTTCATTCATGCAGAAAGTGAAGATCTGTGTGTGTGTGTGGGGGTTATTTCTTAAACCTACTCTACCGTTCAAAAGTTTGGGTTAGTAAGAATGAATTTATTTATTTTGATGCATTTTTTTTATGAAAAATACAATTTAAAAGAATGGTTTTCTGTTTGAATAAGTGTAAAGTGTAATTTATTCTTGTGATGGCAAAGCTAAATTTTAAACGTTATTACTCCAGACTTTAGTCAGTCACATGGTCCTTCAGAAATCATTTTAATATGCTGATTTAGTTTTTTATGCTACAGTGGTGCTGCTTAATATTTGTGTGGTAACTGATGCATTTTTCCCAGATTTCTTTTTATGAAATATAACATTATAAATGTCTTCACTGTCACTAATAATACATTTAATGCATCCTTGCTTAATAAAAACAAAACAAAAAAATTGTTTTTCCTTTTTGTTTTTTATCTCGCTGACCTTTTAAATGGTACTGTACTTTAAGGTCATGTTGTATCAGTTTAAACAGCATGTATTGAGCTCTTCACATCACTGGGAAGCTTGAACAGCGAATTAAAGAAAATCTTATCTTGTACAGCAATTGAATGTTTGTATACTATATATTTCTTTTAAATGATATTTTAGGTTTGAAGTGCCATTACATCATAATGCAATTTACAGTGAAATCCATGAACCGTAAGGTTCTAGTTGTTATTGAAATATGCTCAGATTATGTCCAAAAATATGTTTTTACTTGAGTTTTACTTTACATTTTATTCAGTTTGCATCAGCGGTTTTGCATTGCTTTAAACTCAGCGGTGAGTGTTGTATCAACAGCTTTACCTTTTCAACACTGCTTAAGCTCCCAGATACCTGATTAATTCAGATACATCTCTTTCTGTGGCAGCGGCACAACGACATTCTAAGTGAAAATGTCAAGGTCGCTGTGCTGCAGATTAAAGCTTCAGTCCGTTTCTTTCGCAAGACTTGTTGAAATGTCTGAGTTCTTTGCTTGGTGTCTGAGGCTTTCATTCCTGACACAAAGCACCTGGCTAGAGCAGACGACACACCTACTTCTCACATCAGCAAGGTTCTTTAATAACACAAGCATGCATGGCTGAAACCGTCTCAGTATTTGTTCATGTTCAAGGTCGACTTTGCTAGACAAGACACAAATTACATCACGGTGTTTGTGTCTCATCACTGATCGAACTTGAACTATCCCTGGTTTTCCTAGTCTAAAACAGATGTATTGTGTGATTGTGTCTTGTGGAATGAGGGGAGAAGGACATTGCGTGTATTAGCAGGGAAAGAGCAGAGGCACGCGGTGATGGACAGATCTCGCACCAGGCCTGTCAGTGGAACATGCCTGCAGGGACACGCAGATGTAGAATAGCTCCACTCTCTTTTAGCACACACCAATTTGTCAAACTGCATTTTGGGGGGAGACTAGTGTCATTCTCCTAATACAAACTATAGAGGGACAAAGATTAGACTGGAGAAGATAACTATTTTAGGCAACCAGGAGGGCTTATTGCTTCTGGAACATCAATGAAAGTCAGTTGATGGCTTCCTGATACATACTTCAATGGCCAAAATAAGTCTCTCATGATCCAAAATACAGTAAAAACTGTAATATTGTGAAAATGTATTACAATTTAAAATAACTATTTACTGTTTTATTGTATTTAAAATATATTTTAAATGAATTCTTAGCAGCTATTAATAATATGATCCTTCATAAATCATTCTAATATGTTTATTTGGTGCTTAATTATTATTGATGCTCAATTATTATAATTACACAATATTTCAGCTTTCTTTGATTAATATAAAGTTTATTGAACATAATTTATTTGAATTTTTTGTAACATTATAAATATATTTACTGTCACTTTTAATGGATCCTTGCTAAATAAAAGTAGAATATCTCTTTTTTTAACTTACCCCAAATTTTTTGAATAGTATATTATGGTTTCCGTAAAATGATTTTCAACACAAAAATGTAAAATGTTTGTTGAGCACCTAATGAGCATATTAAAATGATTTCTGAGGGATCATATGATACTGAAGACTGGAGTAATTATGCTTAAAATTAAAATTTCACCACAGAAATAAAGCATATTTAAAAAAATATTTCATCTTTTTCTTTTAAATTTCAATAATATTTAACAATTTAGCTGTCTTTTTTAATCAAATGAATGCATGCTTGTTTATTATAAGGGACTTCTTTCAAAAACATTACAAAATCTGAATTATTCCAAACTTTTGGCCACCAGTGTAAATCTGACCGAGCTTCAAGAAAGCAGTTTGACATCATGCGGCACTTGAATCAGGATCTAATGAGTATTTTCTCCTAGATCTTGTTTTCATAGTCTGAAATGTTTTCGATTTGGAGTGTCTCATATTCTAACCGAAAAGTGGAGTATTTAGAGTCCTACAAGAGGAGACGGGTCTAGTGTGCCATTATGTTTTTCAGCTTACATTCCTTCTTCCCTTATGTGAGTTACACAAAATTGGTGGATATGAGCCCTGAAATTGCATTCTCTGCCTGTGATGAAAGGAGATTGCTTGCCTAGCATGCCAGTTGAGGAAAACCAGCATGCACGACAAACGCAGTTGCCAGGGGAACATTTTTCATCCTCAACTAGGGGTGCGTGAGTCAGGTTTATTACTTTTGGGAAACAGGGTCCTGCCTTTATCTTCCTGAAAAGACTCATAATTATTGCCCTGTAAATTTATGGCGCATTGCTGCAGAAGGCAGAGCGCCGAGAGGCTGCCGTTCCCCTGTCCCATAATGCCCCGTTGATAGATACGTGCCATCGTCATTCAGTTGATAAGTGCAATTTTTCAGGAACTGTACAGCAGAGGTCTTTTGAGAGACGTTTCTCTCTCTTGTTCTTGGTGTGCGAGTGCGAGTGTGTGTTTGAGAAATGAGTGAGAGCAATTCAGCCTTCAAGTAGAAAGTGAGAGCGGTGTTACTTACTAGAGGTACTCTGAAAGGTCCATTAAACCCCTAGGATGGAGCTGATTCTTTTAGTTTGTTCAGAAAACGATTTGCAAAAGCTTCTTCAAAAAAAAATCTATTTTTTTAGACCAAACTCTTAGACTTGTGTTTATGCATTATAATCTGTGGCCAATATACTAGACACATTTCCCATTACAACCTATTCAACTCTGTTATTTGGCTTTATGTTAAATTCTACTTCTGCCTGCAATAGTTAAACTACATCTGTTCATGACTAGTTATTAATTATCCAAGTCTGCTGCTATGTTATGAGAACGTTTCCCACGCTAAAATGGATGCAAAGATTCTAAATCTGATTTTGCTTTTACCATGTGTATTTATATGTTAAAACACTTAATGTTACTTCAGCTTAATATGTGCTGTCGTATATAAGCTATTCTTAGACTGATACAATGTGGGTTTTAGGAAAACTATTTGAAAACATTACTGTTGATATTTAAATCATTGTCATTTTTTTCAAGTCAAGTAACCTTTATTTATGTAGTGCTCACAGTATCCAATACAGATCAAATCAGCTTGACAGTAATAACAGGATAATAATAACAGGAAAATAACAGAATCAATGATGCAAACTTCAATAAATATGAGACAAATTCAAATTCTGCTGTAAAGCAGTTTTGTATTGATTTCATATTTTTTTTACTTGACACTAAGAGTTCAACAAAGCACAGAAGTTCAATTAGCTTGCAGTAGACATTAATTCATACCTGACTGAATGGGAAATGTGTTTACAGTAAATATAGTTGTAATGGATCTCAGCAGAATCACAAATGTTTAAAATATGCAACTATAACCATAGCACTCTAACAATACTTGTGCTACATCAGTACATGTAAACTCATGTCATGACCAGTTTCACGGGCAAACACGATTTCTTTAAGTGTCTTTGCGGAAGTAGCAGGAAGTAATGCCAGCATCTGTAGATCTCTGTTCACACAGAGCTGAATTCAGCAAATATTTGTGGCTTGACTACAGCATCATTCCTGCGGGTTCCCACTGGTAGCAACTTAACACCTCACGTAACAAACATTTTTACTGAACAACTCCTGAGCTAAACTATGAACTCCACCATTCCACATTCCTGCTTGCACGGTTTCATTTGTGTCTTTATTGTAAATCTGTTTCCTGTTCATTTATAGACATTATTTAAACGTTTATAATAAGAAATATTTTTAGAACAGCACAATAGAATAATTTCTAAAGGATCATGTGACAATGAAGACTGGAATAATGATGAATGTTGAAACTTTAGTTTTACATCACAGGAATAAATTGTATTTGAAAATATATTGAAATAGAAAACTATTTCACAATATTACTGTTCCCCTTTTTGTTTCATTTTTGATTAAATAATGCAGCCTTGGTGAGCATAAGAGATTTTCAGAATCTTACCAACCTCAAACTATTGAACTGTAGTTTATGTTGAATAATAGACTGAATATTCTTTTAAGTATCTTGCTAGAAGGCATAACGCTGAGCAGGATAGTGATTTCAATAACTTTCCAGTTATTGGGTCATCTACTCTGAACCATACCTGCAACATCTTAAATGTCTGAAATATTAGATTGCCACAACGTTTTCAAATTATATGTATATATATATATATATATATAAATATTTTTTATTTTTTTTTTTTTTTTTTGACATGAATTGAACTTTGATTCCAGCCACAGAAAGCTGAAGTATTTCGACATAGATCGAGCCCTGCGTGAGTAATACAGGTGCAGCTACGGCAGGAGTTTTCAAAGAATATTAACAAGAGCAAGATAAAGACCTCTCCGAACCGTGCTTGTATAAGACCATTACAATTACATTAGCGCTGAATAGAAAAATGGGAGCCCTTTATCTTTAATTATCCCTTCAGTTGAGTGGATCTTTCCACCAGCCAGATTGTTCAGGACTCGATTAGGATCTCGGCCAAAACATTAGCTGCAAATATGGTCCTGCTTCACCCAGCGACCTGGGTTCATTATCTGATAACTGCATCCCAGTTCCTTTTTCGACATTGTTTTACAAACCAAGGGCATGTTCTTCATCATTCAGACTTCATTAAATTCACTTCAGTCCAGCTTCTATAGTGAACCTGCCTTTCAAAGAGCGAGAGGACAGGCGTTCATTTCATAGTTCAGTGCTCAGTGAGGGGCGATGGCTCTCTGGATGCCTCTGTCTGTCTTCATTCGGTGTTATGTATTCAGAGCAGTCATGGAACGTGGTGTAATGTTCTACAGGATCACGCAGCCTCATCATCTCATAGCCAGCGCTGACACAGCCTGCATGACATGCGCTGTTGGTCAGGTGAGTTATTCTCTTAAAGAGAGTTTCCATGAAGTCCATACATCGCATAACGAAGGAGAAGGGACTCGAAATGTCAACTAAATCATTCACGTCACGCAGTATTGGTTGCAAATTTGACATACAAACTATATTGGCTATCTGTGATCCCATTAGAAACAATGCAACATTGAACGATAAATGAGGTAATTTCAGACTGTGTATGATTTCCAACAAGGAGAGCCAATTTGACAAAGAAGATAGGAGATAGGAGAGCTAATCTGTTCCCTCTCCTCAAAATGATTCATTCACTGAAGAACACTTGAAATGTGTAACAATCATCCTGTTTCCACAGGGCTGGCTGTACAGTTTGTGACTGAATAGTTTCGATTTCAGACGCGGTTGCATGTAGAAGAACACCTGTTTTGCAATCATATTGGTTTGAGAGCTCATGCATATTAAAATGACAGAAGATCTCAATCTCAAGTTATCGCCCTCTGTTTACTCTAACGTACTGTATAATATTGTTTTAGTTTTATTGTGACAGAGGAGATGCAAACGCTGTACCTTGAATAGTACTGATGCAATTCAAATAAAATCAAAGTTTATTATGTAAAATGCATTATACAGGGTTATTAAATGGTATAATGCATTGTAATTATAAAAAATAAAAATTCTAACTGAATTTAAAATGCATAGTGTAATAATGAATTGATAAGTGTTATTATATATTAACCTGTGGTTACAATTATTCATGAGATTGTACAATGTATTATAAGGTGCATCACAAGACACAATTAATGCATTAAAACTACTTTTATAATGCAATATACATAAAATCTTTAAGTAATGTTTTACCAAAAGAAAGATTTGTGAAGGTAGAATTTCTATATAATTGAATTAGAAATGTGCAAATATAGTTTACTATATACTTTATAATACTTCAGTGCATGTACTTCTGTATCACAAAACAGCAGAATTATGTTTATCGAAAACAAGTTATTTAGATATGTGATACTTTATGAACACTAATGATAATCTACAGGTTCACCAAATGGTTTATTTATTAACCATTAAGATTATTTGTATTCATATGGGAAGTTATGCATGTGGAAAGTTGAATAATATGAATATGAAACATGCATGGATGAATCTCTCACATTAAGATTATTAAGATGCATTTAGAACAAACAGATTGAAATTGAAAAATGAATAAAGTAAAACGATAAAGACTGAATTTCCATTTCATGATGAATTTTAATTAAAATGTGTCTAGATAAACATGTCGAAAAATTACTTTGTCATTTTGTGCAAGTTCAATTAAAATATCTCTTATCTGCATTTTTTTAGTTAATTTAGGATATTTTACTATGAGTAAATCTGACATGTATTTACTTGCTGTAAGTAGTAACTGTCTGTATTCTTCCAGCAGTTGTTTCAGGGCAGTTGAAGTGCGTCTACATGCGTCTTCGAGTCTGTCACGTTAGCCCTAAGTATGCTGATGGCTGTTTTGAGGCTTACTGGTGTGTCCTGTATCAGATTCATCTGACTCAGACTCGTTTGCATAATTGAGCTTCTGTTTGAATAGATTTCAATATATTAAAATTGATTGGACACACAAGTGTTATAAACTAGAGCAAAAGTGTTTTATATTCAGCTGCAGGTTTTCGTGCCGGTCTCTAAGGTGATTATCAATGCCATCCGATATTATGATGAGTTTTGTTTCAGTTGAGATGTGTGGAAAAGACATGCGAACGCACTTTGAGAGAAAAGGTGTGGCAGACAGATAGATGCATAGATAATTGAATGGATCTCTAAGGGCAATCCAGGTGCAAAAACGAAGCGTATAAATATGTTGAACTGTGATTCAGGATCACCCCCTTCATCCCCAGATCAGTAACTAATTCATCAGTGATGTGTCTTTGATGTGAATCATGTAGACGGGTTTGAATAAAGCCCATGTAAACTGTACTTCAGTTATGACATTAGCCTATGCATAATTTACCCTGAACTTTGGGAAGGGGGGGTTTGTATTCCAGAGGAGCGTTGTGTAACAGGCCAGCTATAATGCATTTAATAGCTTCTCTTACAGCCTGAGTTTCTTGCTCTCGAGGGGAAGTTTGAGAGAACTGCACCCTGCTGAAGGAATGAAAGCAGCTGAGTTTGGCTCTCCTTGGGCTCTCTACATGAAACTGCTTTGCTAATGAAGTCTCGTTGACTACATCCTAGACATCACGATGCTTGCGTACTGTGGTAATGATGTTCTTGAAATACTAAGGCTGCTATGAATGGATAAAGACAGTTCGTGCTCCATGGCACAGACTCGCCGCTGGAGATGAGTATTTGTAAGCTCTATGATTCGGCTCAAAAGGTTGGAAAACTTCAGCAGTTGACGAAATTAAAAATTTGTTTTTTTTTCATGCAAGCCAGCGATACACATTTATGCTGATACCTTCTCATTAACAAAGTTGTGGTTTTCAGTGTTCATTTTCCAGATGCACACAGTAATTAAATGGACAAGGTAATTATTTTGCAGGTGGAAAATGATAAAGATTTTGCATGCATAAAGGCCTTGGGAGGTGTGAGAAATGTCCTATTCTAATAGGTATACATGCATGTGTAATGATATTTAGTCAGCATGTTTAAAATGCTACATATCCTGTAGCTCAAGTACACTATGCTGCAAGGTCACAGGATTGATTTCCAGCGAATGCGTGAAAAGCAGCATAAGTCACTTTCGATAAAAGCGTCTTTCAAATCCATAAATGTAATCTAGTGGTTGTCATATCAAAAGAGCATACATGTTCAACAGAGGCGCTTTGTTGTGTAAATGAGAGATGGTCACTTTCAAAACACTGCTTCTGAAGCTTTTAACACTTTATGAATCTTTTGTTTTGAATCAGTGTTCACACTGGCCAAGTCATGGGATTTTAGCAAACTAGGCTGTTTTGAATCTTGATTTTGAAACTTTTGGAATTCTGAAGGGATGTTAATTTAGTGAATTCATGAACCAGTGCCTAATACATGGTTTGATCTTTGATCAGTTTTATAATGTAGGTTCAGTAATGACTTTTAGTAAACATGCATGTGGAATACAATAAGGGAGAGTCCATTGTTTCTGATTGGACTTAGCTGGGTGCTGCATAAACACACAAAAACAAGCACTACAGTTTAATACATAAACATACATTTCATATTTAATGGTAGTTAATGATTTGTAGATTACAGTTAATATATTACACTTTTGTAATTGGTGTATCTTTATTAATAAATAACATTAGCACTGTTTTGGGTGCTTCGAAACAGTCCTTTTGCAAAACAGTTGGTTCAGAGTTCCAAAAAGATTTGCTTCTCATCACTAATGGAAATGTGCTAGTTTTTCAGCGTTTTACGTGAGCAACGTTTTTTCAAGAAGCTGTGTCAAGTTAAATATTCAACTTTTAAAAACACGTCTCGAGCCCCTGCATTCTATTCCATTTCGTGGCGTTGGGTTGTATTTGCACTTTTAAATGCAACAGCATGTTCAGTTTTATTTGTCTTGTCAAGCTGAGATTGAAAAAGATTGCAAAACTGACATTTCCACTGTGCCACTCAATAGAATCTTTAAAAATGTCAAAAGGATCAGTGAATATTCCCTCGTCTGCCATTGGATGAGTGAAGAGATGTCCCAATAATACCAATATTGCCCTACAGCGGGATTCAAACAAAGCAATGCTTGCATAGCATTTACAGACTCTGTATATTAAGCTGGCATATGATAAAACTATTTAAAATCCTCTAAAATGTTATGCTTCACTTTAAACATTTTTAAGTTTCAATTGTATGTCATGACAGATCTATGCTATCTATGAGTTGATGGTTCAATCTCTCTCCTCAGGGCTAGAGCAGACAGACATGCCTCACTATGTCTCATAATTGTTTCTCTCTGTGTCTGTTTTTCTCTCTCTTTTCCCCCCTTTCGCTCAATCCCAACAGTGAATTGCATCTGAAGCTGGCATCTCTCTCCCAGTGGACCTGTCACCGGTGTGGCTGCCTGTCCACCATGTTAAAGTCAGCAGGAAATGGAAATTGCAGTTGTCTTTTCTTCCCTATATTGATGTATATCCGAGTGAAACAGTTTCTCAAACAAGGAGACATGTAGGGCAAGACTTGATTTGTCCATTGGGAATGGATTTTTGGATCATGTGTTAATTGTTACACGCTCATGTGAGTGACAGGTTGCTGAAGGAGAGGGATTACTGTCCCGTCCTCATGTTTATTGATTATTGCACACGTCATTAAAGACGAGATGCTGTGTGAGGGGAGGGGAAGTTAATGTTTTTGATTTAAGATTATAAGGGCATATGAATTAAGTACACGGATAAATCATTTATAATGAACACTGCAGCATATCATAAAAAATGACGCACGCAGACAAATTTATAATAAACACTGCAGTAGTCAATAAAAAAGGATGTAAATAAGCCATTTTAAATAAACTCTGCAATATTTCACAAAGAATATATATACACAAATAAATCATTTATTGAAATCACTACAAAATTCAATAAAAATAATAATGTGCATGGATAAATCATGTATAATAAATACTGCAATAGTTGTTTATTTTGATTTCATGGTGACTTTAATAGAGATTTGAGCCTCACAGATCAGGTATGAAAATAATGATGTGCATGGATAAATCATTTGTAATAAGCACTGAAATATTCTATAAAAAATATAAATAGTTGATTTTCATTTCATGGTGAATGGTGAATAGTTCACCCAAAAAATATGAAAATGTACTCTCAGGCCATCCAAGATGTAGATGAGTTATTTCTTCATTTGAACAGTTTTGAACAAATGTAGTATTAAATGAAGCATTAAATTGTCCCCAATGGATCCTCTGCTGTGAATGGGTGCCGTCACAATAACCCACAAGTGATCCACAACACTCCAATCAATGAATGTCTTGTGAAGTGAAAAGCGTGTTTGTAAGAAATCCATCATGAAGACGTTTTTAACTTCAGACTGTGGCTTCTGGGTCCATAATCCATAATAACGCTTCCCCCAGTGAAAAAATCCATTCTCTTTCTATAAAATCCACTGACATATTTGTATAGAACTGTTTTGAACTGCTGCAATGTTCTGGATAAACGATTAGTATTTTAGCCAAAAGCCAGAGTTTTAAATTGAAAAACGTCTTAATGATGTACTCTCATTCTGACGGCACCCATTCACTGGTGAGCATACATTTCTCCAAATCTGAAGAGACAAACTCATCTGCATCTTCAATGGCCTGAGGGTGAGTACATTTTCAGCAAATATAAATTTTGGGTGAACTATTCCTTTGATCCTCACACAGATCCGATAAAATCCTCCAAATGAGAAAATAAAAAGTCACATTTATTTTTCTATTACCATGTTTTAACTCAGTTCGAAATGCTTTTGTAATTTCAGTGACCTGATAATCGATTTCTATGATTTCCTACACATTGCCATGTCTCAAAGTAGGTTGTAAAGAAATTACACCCACCACAGCACCGTTGCGATGGCGATCCCTTTAAAGATCATTGTGCCGTGTTCAGGAGATGCGTACTTCAGATGCAAAGCTTTTTCCGTGGCGGTATTGTGAGGATGCCAGTGTCTGACCCTCATGAAGGCAGTTACTGGTTCTGATTAAATCGGATAACCTCTATCAGCTTTATGGTCATGCTATACAACGAAGCGCTGGATGAGGTCAGAAGTCAGTGTGTGTTGCTAAAGAAGCGCTGGATCTTCATCACAGTCTCAAAGCTATGATTACAGGCTTTTTCAAAGGCTATCCAGAAAACGATATACTCACTAGCCTCTCAGGAACACAACTGGCTCTTAATGGTGCACTGAAGGCCCAAAAAGAATCCCATTGCTGGCAACATACTGTATATACTGTATATAACAGAGTGGTATTAAAGTTACTTGAGGTGATTCTTTATGTGGCCCGTGTATGTTTGTTATCCTGCTAGCTACAAGCATTCAAATCGACATCCAAGCCATACAGAACATGTGTGTGTCATAACAGACATGAATAATAGCTTTATTCAAGCATACGCTTGTAAAGACCGAATGTCGTGGGAATATCTGTTCTGCCGTGGCTGTTGGAGGCCTGCTGTGTTGATTTGTTTTCTCTAACATCGGCAGCATTAGTGGATTCCCTTCTCTGTCTCGAACCCTCGAGTGGGCACAAATACACATACAGATACAGGATTACCGTCCCTCAACACAAAGACTGCTACTTGTAGCCTGCACTCAACAGATAAAACCAACACAATGCCTCTAATAGGTCCCAGAAAGACACCGTATCCAATGTTTCAGACAAATGTATTTGTTTTCATGAAGGATAAGACGTAAATGAGCAGTGTCAGGCTGGGTTACAGTATTGTCGGATGTGAAAGGTATTGTAAATGTGGGATTGAGTGATAATGCTCATATTCAAACCAGCCAATGGTCCTACACATCTGCGATCATTGGGACTCTTTAGATTTAATGACTGGGAATCATTCTTTCACTGTTTCTTTAGTGTGTGCAGTCGTCCCTTGAAGATTTCTGGGGTGTTTTTCATGAGTTTCCCAAAGTTTGTTTGTTTTTCTTGCTTTTGGGAGGGATCCTGTTGTCCTACGCGTTCTCACGGCAGTATTCTCTGGAGATTAAGGATTGAACGTCTCAGTGGGACGTCGCTGTGCCGTTTAATTACAAACACCCAATTCTGAAAGCTGTTTCTCCAACTCTCCAAGTTTGATTCTTCTGTCACATTGTTTTAGGATGCTAAACATAAACTTACTTTTCTTCATGCAGTGTTGCATTCTATGTAATGCAATATAGAAGTTTATTTTTTCTCACGAAGACTGCATTTATTTGCTCTAAAATACCTTAAAAACTGAAATATTGTAAAATATCACCATTTATGATTACTGTTTTCTATTGTATTATATTTTTAAATGATTTTAGTTTCACATGATGCTTCAGAAATAATTCTAAACATATAGCTGGTCAAGAAACATGTTCTTATTATCGGTGTTGATTATCACAGCTGTGCTGCTTAATATTTTTATGGATGATTTTTTCAGGGTGTTTTTGAACCTCTCAACTGTCACCTGTAAGAGTTTACTTCACTATTTACTACAAATTAATACTAATCTAATCATGACAAACTATACATCATTGGAAAGGTCTAAGACTCCTAAATAAATATTTTACCACTGTGTTTTGTTTCAAATTATGTAGGAACAGTAATAGAAAAAAACTACATCATAGCAGGAGTTCTAACCTTTGTCACAAAAAGTCTTATATATAAATGAAAACCTCAAAATTCATCCTGTGAAAACCATTTTAAAATCGGACATTGCATTACCATGCAAGTGACACTTCAAAATCATATAAAACAATGTATTTGTTCATGAATTAAAACAATTAATTAAACAAGTTTGGATAGTGCATGTTCAAAAATATATTTAAAATATATTTGACTATATTTAACATCATGAACATAAATGTCATTACTGTCACTTTAAATCAATTGAATGATTCCTTGCTGAATGAAAGTAGTGATTTCTAAGCTTACTGACTCTAAACTTTTGAGTGGTACACTAAAAATGCTGGGTTAAATACAACCCAGTGCTGGGTAAATATTGCACAGAACACAAGCTAGGTTGTTTTCAACCAACAGTTGGCTTAAATGTTTAGCCCAACCTTCTGGCCAGTAACCCAATCACCGGGTCCATATTTTACCCAGCGCTGGGTTGTATTTAACCCCGCATTTTTTAGAGTGTAGTGTTTATATATTGCATGAAGAGAATGAAGCTTATTTTTATGATCATTATCCTATCGGAGTTAACATTTCCCTCCAAAATTTACATTAACAACAAAACTCTCATTCCCAGTATTATATTATCATACTGTCATGTGTAAATAACAAAGTACAATTTTAATTCCAAAATTTGAATAATAAGTTACAATTGTGTGTGTACTTTTCTGAAAGCATTATGGTAACAGAGAAAGTTTGATGTATTGTCACTTCAAAAAAAAAAAAATCCTGACCTTTAAATAGGCTTCATTTTCTGTGGGTTACCCATCTGCACACAATATCACTAATAAACTACTAATAGCTCACTGATATATCAGAAGACGTGTATGTGCATGTTTATATTTTATTGAAGAAAAGAGGCCGGTCTGGCTGACCCAGATAAATGACAACCAGCTCAAATTCTTGCCTCTTATTTCTGCAACTGTCCTCCTCTCCAACAGAGTCTCAGTCTCTTCTATATCCCTTGTTTTTTCTTTAGATACTTCAAGGAGCACACAGAAGAATAGACATGACTTCTTGGGGATCTACACTGATAAAATCAACATGAAGCACAGTCTTTTCTATATCTTGAGGGATTTTCAGAGACAGCTTGTTATCCAAATGATGCATGTTCATGCTGTCGATGCACGTGTTTCTAAAAGCCGATCAGGTTGTCGTGTGCTTGTGCCATCTGCCCTCTAGAGGTTCAGCATAAAGCAGTCTTGTGTTCTGATTACACCCAAACTCTCATATTTACACAGTCCGGGGGGATTGAATTGTCCCGAGCACATTAATAATGCATATTGATGAATCGGTCTGTTAGCGTGCTCTGGAGATTCTAGACAAAACCTTTAGTTGCTTTGAGAACAAGCACCAGGACGTCTCTTTCCGACACCCCTCAGTCTTTAACCTTGTCTTCACACAGCCTCCGATGTTTGTCCTCTGCGGAAGCCAGAGCTCCATTGTTAATAGTGAAAGTAATTGTCCTGACAGTGCAGAGATCTATGGGATGACAGCAAGTGTCCATCAAAGCTGTCCTAACACAAGGCCCCCTGATAGATGCTTGACATGATGGAGCAGACGTTGAGCAACACATCAGAGTGAAGTGAGACAACACAGTGACACTCAGTAACCATCAGCCATGATTCAAACCACTCGCCTCAACCTGATGTTTGAGATAACATCTGTTTCACTGCACACTCCACAAATGTATGTTTGGCCCATATCGTATGGTTTGAAATGTCAGCTACTCAGAGTGTGCAGTAAATAGTAGATAAAATCAAAAACATCCTTGCATATTTCAGAACCAAGTGGTAACTGTGAGAACTGTTAACCTCTGAAGTGTAATGTTAACATGGGCTGTGTAGATTAGGTGGACTGAAATAAATGAAACTGAGATCACAGTGGAACTGCCACCCTATGGACAGAAATCAATCTGTGTGTGTGTGTGTGTGTGCGTGCGTGTGTGTGTGTGTGTGTCTAAAGCAGATTTACGAACATCAATCTGGGCTTACTTTAATTATGCACAATCTGTTCAGTAAAGGATTTAGCAGGACTTTTGTGCACAGCTGCCAGTATTTTCCAGTTTTACTTTGTTTTTTGCTGGTGATGATTTAAGTAGTTGTATATTTAAGTCATGGTTTAATACTTTAAAAAGCTGCAAAAAAATCCAAAATGATCTAATGATATCTGAACATAAAGATATCTTTATCTGAATTATGTTTTTAAAATTTAAAATCGCATTTAAGTCTTTTAATGTTGTTGTAAAGATCTTTGACCCTGTCAGTCACAGCATAGATCACATGCTCATATGAGCCTGCTGTCCTGATTGTTAAAATAAGCTCAACTCTGCCCTCTGTTGGTCCAGTTCTTCAAACCACAATTGATGTTTGAGGCAAAATGCTTGTAATTCATCTTTTAAAAATAAGTATTAGTATGTAAATGCAAATAAATTATTCTAGATTTAGAAGAGGTTCATTTTACAGCAAAGGGAAAAGACAAGTTTTTTGAGTATCATATAGAGCAGTGATTCTTTTTTAGAGCAGTAAAAAAAATTGTAGTCAGTTTGTTTAGGCCTAGTATCTTTTTTACTTGAATGCTACTGTAAAATTTTCTGTACTTAAAAAAGATTAAATTGTTTTTCCATTTATTTGTAGTTTGCTATTTTTGTTCTTATTTTTATAAAGTAACTCAACTAAATAACTTTATTAAGATATATTGTTATTTGACGTGAACATTTTCACCAATCTTACAAAGCAAATGAGAACAAAAAAAATCCTTTCAGCTAGCTTGTGTTAGTTCTATACGTAAACATAACATTCACACTGGCATCAATTTAAAATGTTAAGTTAGTTTTTACTGTGGTATTGGTAAATTATACAGATAATCTAGTCATAATTTGTGTATCATGACAACACCTAATAGCAGTAGATTTCAGTTGAATTGTATGAATATTTTAATTTGAATAATTTTAAGTCATGCTAAGGTTCTCTAGTGGGTCCCGGCACTCTGCCTGAGAGCCACTGATATAATAGTGATATAATAGTCAGTATAGTGGCAAATCCAACACATTTCATATTGACCATCTTTCCTGGAGCTGTGTTTAGTTCACTGCAGTGATCCATAAGCGTATCTACATCAGCAAATATTAATTCATTAAAACTCATCCTGTTATGGTTAACATTTTATTTTACACAAAAAGATACGTGAATACCAGAGACATTCAGTTTGCATGACTCCTGTACAACCTTATGCTTTTTCTATGGAGACACATCAATCATTAGTACCTCAGGGGCACAGAAGTGCAGTCAGTATATAAATACAAGACAGACTCAAGACTTGAAAAATTTACAAGATTTCCTCTCATGGCAGTGGTAGCACTTCCACTCAGATACTAAGTATCTTAACTTTATGCTAAAAATGCTTAGTAAGTTTAGGTCTTCAGTCACAGACCAGTTTTGGGTATTTCAACTGGAGTTTCTCCACTCGGTTTCCTTTTTTCTTTCAGGGTTGCATGCGGATGGCTCCATCCAAGCGAATCACCTCGCCGTTGATCATGGGGTTTTCTGCTATTGCAGTCACGAGGTGTGCAAACTCAGCTGGATCTCCCAGACGTGACGGGAAGGGCACCTGTCTGGCCAGGAAGCTTTGCACTTTCTCAGGTAATCCTGCTAGAAGTGGGGTGGAGAACAGGCCTGAAGGGCGAAAAAATGAAGAAAAAGTTTGAAGTTTTGCTTTGTTTACAGTAGTAAGTGAGGATATGCTGTATCGCTGCTGTTCCATAAGCGCCACCTGCTGTCAGAGAGTGAATTTGCGTTCTCATTCAGTCCGTCTGCTTTATGTAGTTTTATGCAGCATAATTTCATATAACTGAAATCAGACCATTCTGTTTTTCTACAAATGCATCTTCTGTACAAGGAGCAATTCCTGCTGTAAAACGTGGACATGCTGATATTTCTTTTAAAGAGGGGTCTAATGCTATTTCATGCATTCTGAGTTATCTACATTGTTTAAGAGTTGGATGCTCATGCTAAACATGGCCAGAAATTCTGTGTCAAATACACTCCTCCTGGGTAAGTTTTGGAGTTCATGATGTATTGAAGGGAGGAATTCCTTGAATGGTCATTTCTCCTGTAAGAGCACACGTCTACCAGAGCGAGAGCGAGAGCACGCCCTTCAATGTCATTCGCAGCGCTGCACAAGACCAGCTCAAGAAAAATGTATCTAAAGGAGTGTGTTTTTGGATGTGAGGGAAAGATTACCTTGTATTTCAATTTATTTTTGTTATTTGATAAAAGATATTTCAATTTCACAAAGAAATGTGCAAAAAATTAAATGAGATAAAATCATATCACATCATGAGTTGAGTGAATCGTTACATTCCTATCAAACAATTAATTTTCATAGAGCAATGATGGGACACAATGAAAATCTCATTCTGTTTAGAAACAAAATATGCATCTCAGGGACACTGACCTGGGGCGATGGTGACCACGCGGATCCCCATTGGTGCAAGGTCTCGAGCAATAGGAAGTGTCATACCCACAATCCCACCTTTAGATGCAGAGTATGCAGCTTGACCCACCTTAAAAAACAACAACAAAACACATTACAAACCCTGCAGTGTCATACATTTATAAGTTTAGTGAAATAAAGTACACTAGTGTTAAAAAGTTTGGGGTAAGAGTTGTCTTATTCACACCAAGGTTTTTTCTTTGCTAAAAAATACAGTAAAAACTGTAATTTGTGGAAATATTATTACAATTTAAAATAACTAATTTCTATTTTAATATTTTAAAATGTAATTTATTCCCAAGAAAGCTGAATTTTCAGCATCATTACTCCAGTCTTAAGTGTCAAATGATCCTTCAGAAATCATTCTAATATGCTGCTCAAGATAAAATTTATATTATTATCAGTGAAAAGAAAGTTAATTAAACAGAATTTATTAGAAATAGAAATCTTCTGTAGCATCATAAATGCCTTTACTGTCGCTTTTGATCATCTTAATGCAGCCTCAGTAAAAGTAAAAAATAACCCTAAATTTTGAACGTGACTGTATAGCTGATATACCTGTCCATCATACGCAGCAACACTGGCTGTGTTGATGATACAGCCTCTGTGTCCATCCGCATCAGGCTCATTCTTTCCCATCTCCCCTACAGCCAGTCTGATCACATTAAACGTCCAGCGATGTTCACCTTTAACAGATCAAATAAAAAACATTATAATATATACAATAACATGGCATTACCTGTCTTCAGATTTCACACATCTCAAAAGACTGATGCTTTAGAGAAATAATAGCGTTGAACTTTACAGTGACAAATAAAAGCAGAGGATATTTAAATAGTCATCATTTGTAGAAATATGAGCCAGTGTCATGAGGTTCAGGCAGCACTGTAAATACAGCGAGGCTTACAGTGATAACACGAGTGAAGTCCTCCAGACTGTGAGGAAGGTCCTTCTTAAAGTTGTATGTTTTCACAGCCACAGCTATCCCAGCACAGTTCACAGCCAAGTCAACTTTACCATACTTCTCCCTGGCCAAATCCACAGCCGATCTCACATCTGACTCCGACGTGACCTAAAAACAAAACCCGATCAGAAGAAAACAAATAGTTTATCATTTCAAATCGAGCACTGCTGTCTAAAAGAGCAAGAAGAGAAAGTGGGAAATATCAAAAGCTCTTTAACAATAAGTGTCACTCACATCAGTAGGTGCAAATGCACATCTGTCTCCGAGAGCAGCAGCCACCTTGTGTCCATCTGAGCTGGGCAGGTCCAGGATCACAGCACTGGCCCCCTGACTGATGAGCCGCTCCACAGTGGCTCTGCCCAAACCAGAGGCCCCTCCTGTCACCAGACCTACCATACCCTGCCACACATTCAGTAAGGTCACACTGCAGCACAACCTGCATGGAGCTTGGTAATGTTTCATTATACAACAAACACAAGATAGGTTCAACTGTAATATGCTGCAAAACAATGAGGTTTAAGACTACAGCACCGAATAACGTAATAAGTAAGAGCAAAGCTGGTTAATCGCCATTGTTTCTGATGTTTACATTTCTAACAGTCACTCCCATAACTGCACAGAAGTTCCATTGAAGTAACGTTAGTTAACGTTAGCACTGCGGCTAACGTTACAACTTCAAAATACAGTGAGAAGAATACAACCACACAACGACGTGCAGACTAAAGCGAGCTGCAAAGCAATCCTGAAATATTTAACTTCAGGACAGACTACTTTTTTGAGCCAGTACATTTCTATTAATTCATTCAACTTTCTCTCACCTTGACACTTCTGATGTTCGCCATATTCACACGCTGCAACGGCTTGGGTACCAGTGGCGACGTCACTGCGAGTAAGCGCTCTGCAGCCCAATCAGAAATACGGACACGACTACGCCCTTTAAGCCGATTGGCTACAGTAAATTTGATTGACAACTTCACGGGAAGTCGCACGCCAGTCGGTGATAATTCAGAATTAGAATTAAGGCGCCAGGCGCATTTAATGACCTACATTTAATATATTGATCCACTAAAGGTCTCAACATATTTCTACATTTGATTATTCGACTTGTGCAGTATTTCTCACTTTAATTCCATTGCTGAATAGTATTTACTTCAAAAATGTAATCAAAGGTATATTGCATCTCCCTGTTGTTTCTAGTTTGTATCTAAGATTTAGAGAAATAACATTGTTTTGTTTCTAATAACATTGTATTGTTATTGTGAAATGCAATGACTTAAGATTAAAAAGGACAAAACATTGTCTTTTGCCAGTGTTGGGAAGTAACTAGTAACATGTAACTAATTTACATAATTTAATTAAAAAATAAATGTAATTGTAATCAGTTACAGTTACTGAGAAAAAAAATGTATAATTAAATTACAGTTATTATGAAAATGTTAACAATTACACAGGAGGTTACATCTGAATTTTTTTCACACACATACAGATTTAATTGATTTCTTTCATAAATTGCATTATCTGCTCTAAAATATTCAGGAGTTTCAGGAGTTTAGTTCATTTGTGCAATGATAACATACCAGCAATGTTAAGATGATTTTTAAATATATTAATATGACTACATTTATTACAATATAAATGTATTAGAACGAGTACAATATTATTTATGGGCTTAAAAAGAAGATGTAAACAATCAGAATATTTTACCTGGTGGAGAGTTCAATGTAAACATTAAACATATGCCATTACCTATATTGTACTGTGGTACAGTTATGGAGGCCCTTCAACTGCTGCTCTGCCTATAGTTAGAAATGGCCCTATAGTATGCAGTGTTTAATAAACAGCTGTTTTACTAAATTCTTCCGAGGTGAAATCCAGTGCAGTTCCGTATCGTGATTTTACTGGTGATACACAGCACTAGTCATAGCTATTAAACTATTTCTTGTTTTGATTTTAAATCTGTATTTACCCTCAGAACGATCACAGAGTGAAAAGAGGTGTTAAACGTCGGATTTTGTGGTGGCTGCATGTGCTTTAAAATAAAAATCGTCCGTCACGTGACACATCAGTCACAAAATCACTTATTTGTATTTATTTATTTTCCTTTTTTAAACATTCCCAAACGCATTAACTACATCATGAAATATCTTGATTCTCACCTTTATAGATTATGTTAGTTGATCTACAGTGAGCGATGGTCAACGTAATAATGTAGTCTATTAACTAGCATAAAAACCTGTCTGTTTACTTAAGTAACAGATATAGGTGTCATGCCATAACATATTTAATATGACGACTGACTTTATATTTAATGTGAATATTAAAACTATTGTAAGTTAGGCTACTTCATAACCCTTTCATTGTACAGAAATAGAGCAAACCTTATCATATAACATTTTCACTGTCAGCAGAGTTCAAGCACTCCCATTAAAATCACTGACGCTGTTTACACTGTGAAATTACATACAGATTTGCACTTCGATGTTTCTGACGAGATTTCGACAGAAAGAGGTATTCTGTCAGCGACCGAGTGAAGAAAACACCGGTCTTTTAGCGATGACTCTGAACTTCTCTGATTGGCTAACTGCATTCATAAACTCAACAGAATCGTGTGTGATTGGTTATAATGCGCTGTGCTGTAAAACGCATCTGTCTCTGCGCCAATCATCGAACGCAGATTTGAATTTAGCAGCTGATGATATGACGCACTGAATGTTCTAATCACGCTGGTTGCGATTGTATTACATATAGAAAATATGAATCGGCTATTTTTTTGTCTTTTGGAAGCTGCATCAAAATCCGCTTGGCTCAAAAATCTGAGGGGGCACGTTCAATGGGCATGACGCCTCTGTCTGTAACCTATTACATTTCCAAAGAAACCTTCCCAACACGGTCTTTGACAAAGACTCATAAATATTCACAATTGGAAGAGATTTTACAAGGATCATTTAATTTAGAAATAGTAAAAATAACATAATATAGGACCTAAATAATTACTGATAAAGTGAATTGAGGAACGAGACACAAATGAGTATTTAATTTACTTTTATAAATTACAGCAGGTGTAAACAAACAAAAAAATAGCAAACAAAGTAATCAAACAAGATACACATATGTATAAACTGGCAGTGAACATAATCACATACCATAGCAATCTAGTTACAGCATATTGAATAATGGCCGTACAGTTTGAATTCTGACCACCAATTAATTACACACCTTTAACCATTCCATAAAGACCACATTAATTAAATCAAGATTTTCAATTATGACCATCAATATTTTGTATTTGTGAGCTAAGCTTTAGTAATTTGTACAATGAGACAATCACCACTTCTCTACTAATTACTCAGAAAGCACACAGTACAAAGCAGCATATATTCAGCTATCCCACAATCCCATGTGAAGGTACGTCATCGGTGTATCTGATGTGAGGGAGCAGCTGTGAGAAAGACAGTAGGCTGTATAGTTATCTCCCAGATCTGGTGTGATCCCAAACTATACAAACTACTACCTCATTCCACAGCCCCCAACAGCAGCACCCCCTCTGTCTGGTACCCTGCAGGAGGAGAGGAAGACAGACATGTCAGTGCTAGAAATAAAATGCTTATTTGTGCTATTTTTACTCTAAATTTAATGAATCACCTTTGCAATTGCTAATTTGATTTCCATAAACCCCACAGTGAAAGCTGTCTGTCGTCATCATCCCTTTAACCCAGTATTAACCTTCCTCAAACATCCACACCATGAGTGTGGGCAGATTTCTGGCAATACAACTCATCTTTTGAAATGGGAGTCATTACATGCCATGAGAAACAAAGAGATTGCACAAAATGGATCAAGGATCTGGTGCTCTGTGGCATTTGATGTGATATAAATGTGCCACCTACATGTGCTCATTAATGAAGCTTAAAGAGCACTGGCAAAAAAAATCATGAATGCTGCATATTAAATATTGATTTACAATAATATATTATGCATTACAATATATGCACAACTATATTTCACTGCATGACTGTGTCCCTGGTTATATGCATTATGCAGTGCACTGCATTTGTAAAGATGTTCCAAGAAAGGAAATAGCTGTGTCAAATATGTATTAGGACCGAGTTAAATTAAACAATAAATCAAGCCATATGAAAATGTTTTTCATACTGTACAAAATAGTACATATGCAAACATACGCTGTGGTCCTTTAAGCATGCATCCCAGTTGGAAAATCCAGCTTAAGCTGGTAGCTAAGTTATATATCATTTTTTACTGGTTTCTTCTTGTTTGTTGTCAGTCCAATGATGGTTACCAGTTTGCACCAGCTAGAATCATGTTCCACAACCCATCTACCATCTTAAACTGTATTTTCCAACAGGGATGAGCACATTTGAGCAATGCAAGGCTCAAACATAATCAAAATAATATGCATTTGAACTGAATGCCAGAGCTGATGCTGACTGTCCATGTCTATTATTATTGCAAACCATCCATACTAGCGTCTCATTAATCAACAGCTGGCAGAGGCATGATAATGCATATCAGTCTGATGTGTTTGAATCACAAGAGGCGTTTCGGCGCTCTGGTCGCCAGATTCACTTTATCATGACTAGCAGAGACACGCGTGCGATTATCAAGTGTTTTATCGACAAATTACAGCTTTATGAATCCAATCGACAGCCTAACTTGATTGACTTGCCGCTGGAAATGGAGTATTCTGTCGGCTAATATTTCAGAGGAAACTGTAGACCCGCATGCATGATCTACTCCTCTTTTCTCATGACATTATGATCATATACTCTGATAGTTATGCTATCAAATCCTAAAAATGGCGGTTGCCTCAATAATGCGCCCGGTATGATCATCAATAAATTGCATGCTAAAGCAAACCTAGTCGTCAGATTAAACAGAAATGTTTCTAGGCAAAAACAAGACAGAATGCAAATGTAGCGCCAGTGTTCACGGTGACTGCGGCAATGACATTTCAAAGAAGGAACGTAATGTTTCTCTCACCTGAGACCGCGACTGTACAAGATACCGCCATCTTACATCAGCAGCAAGAACAGAGATACACAGCTGCAGGCGCGCAGATCTACCCCTGAGGTGACCTGCCCCTCGAGTGATCCGATCCGCCTTCCGCTCAGATCACGACTAGATGATTAAGTGGACTACACAGTGTGCGGTTCAGCAGTGGTTGTCAAATGTCACAACTTGTACGAGAGTAAACGGCAGCCCCTTTTGAAAATGTAATGCTTAGAAAAATTAATAAACGGACATTCCACGAAAAAGAAAACCATTTGATTGCCTAATTATTTTTATAGCCAACATTTTTTTCTTTAATAAATTGTTACATTTTACATTGAAGTTCAGCGAGTTCAGTTATCCATGTGTCCAGTTATGCATTAGGTAAAACAATGAACTGTATTTAACAGCAGGCAGGTTATTAATCGAATACACTGCGTTCACATTTAGTTGTCAGTTGAAACATTAACAGCAAGGTACTATGAACAAACACAGATTATTAAACAATGGTATATTTACCATAAGTCTGGAGTAGTTTTAATAGTATTTTTTTAAATATGGAATTTATTCACGTGATGCAAAGCTGATTTTACAGCATTACTCCAGTCACATGATCCTCCATAAATCATTCTAATATGCTGATTGTGCTCAAAAAACGTTTATTGTTATCAATGTTGAAAACAGTTGAGTTGACTAATATTTTTGATATGTTCATTGGCAAATAAAGATAAAAGGAACATTTATATGAAATATTTTTTCTGACTTTTTGTTTTACATGTTTGATCAATTTAATGCATCCTTGCTGAATAATATTATTACTTTTTCAGTTACAACCCAGAAGCCGCATTTCCTTATATAGAAAACATGGCAGTATAATGCTGAAAGTCTTTCAAATAAACAGGAAAATAAAACCCAAACTCCTGTTTACTAAAAGAATAAATTTTATTTCAGCACTGTAAGTCATTTCCCAACCATACAAACATGACTGCCAACTTTGACTCTCTCTCTCTCTCTGAGCCTTTTGGCTTTCTCCCCGATCCACTGTGAAATCCGACCACAACAGCAAGACAAATTAAAAAGAAAGTTTCTTTCCAAAACAATCAGGTGCTTTCTTTATACTAAAAATGAGAAATTGTTAATAACGATCATCATAACCATAACAGCAATAATAATAATGAACTTTACCCTTCACTTCACAAGTTTTTTGGAGCTTTTGGAGATCTTGATGCATGCATCAATGCGTGTGTGTTAATGAACGGATTGGATTTCCAAGAACAGACGACAATGTGTTGCCTACAAATGGATGTCTCGACTTGACGGTCTTGGGGGCAACATGCTAAAAAGCAAAGAGGACGAGATATAGAGGCTGCGCACCTCCAGAAAATGTAGGATGTCAGCGGGCCACTGTACACAACACATTGCTGTTATCAGCCTAGGATCGAAACCGGACCACACCAGTGGTCCTGTGGAGTGAAGGGCGACAGAGCAAGGATACAGGGGTAACAGTTATAAAGCAAGAGTCAGATCTGAGGTCCAGACACAATTCTACAGGAATGCACAGGCAAAACTCTTTACCAAAATAGCTGTTGTGTGTGTGTGTGTGTGTGTGTGTGTGCATGGTTACAGTATGTGTTCACACTTAACCTATCCATGACTACATTGAAGCTACATTTTTCAGAGGGACGATACATGTGCATGGGAGCTGAAGAAGTGTTCTAGGGTTAATCACTATGAAGAGCTTTTTCCAAGGCTCCACTTGAGAGGAAATAAAACAATCTTCATTTTAGCAATGAAACCGGACGATACAAGATTTAGCCACTGTTCACCAAAAAGATGTAAACATCACATTTTCTTCATTTAGTATCGGATTACGGACCGCTTACGTATTCTAATAGCTCAATTACTGAAACCACGTAGCTGTATAATCAAATATTCAGGATCCAGAAAGCGAATCAAGACTGTTAACTATATACTGGAAAGCAGTTTCCAGAAATTGACTTTGGTTGAAAATTAATGTTGCACAAATGTGTATTAGTCTGCTTTGTGTGCAAGGAAGCCAAATTTGCTCAAAATAATTCAGCTTTAAAGAGACTGCAAACTGTCCAAACACAATATGTTGTTTCTATGAGTGACAATTACATCATAATGGTGAAGTGGTGGGAAACAATACCATACAAAATAGAGGTGAGGAAAATTACCACGTAGCTGTATAATCAAATATTCAGGATCCAGAAAGCGAATCAAGACTGTTAACTATATACTGGAAAAGCAGTTTCCAGAAATTGACTTTGGTTGAAAATTAATGTTGCACAAATGTGTATTAGTCTGCTTTGTGTGCAAGGAAGCCAAATTTGCTCAAAATAATTCAGCTTTAAAGAGACTGCAAACATTTTTAAAAGAAATCACTGTCCAAACACAATATGTTGTTTCTATGAGTGACAATTACATCATAATGGTGAAGTGGTGGGAAACAATACCATACAAAATAGAGGTGAGGAAAATTGCAATTATTACAGTTGAAAATATCTAGTTATCTCTGCTAAGCAAATTTTAATACTAAATGTAGCAACGGTCAAAGGAGTAGCTGTTGTAATAACATTAAAAAAGTAAGAAAAACACAATTTCACAACTGAATGAAACCAAAGATGGTAAGGGTTAATTTCTCGATTCACTGTTGAAAATGTTACCAACTCTTGTCTAAGGTTACTTACAGACAGATTAGACTAATTTTAAAAGTTAAAATCTCTCACTGTTAGTATGAAAACGTAAGGAGAGTTGCTGCGGGGGAAACATAGGCAAGAATAAAAGAATGAACAGAGACAAGAGCTAAGAAGAGGGAGAACACAAACTTATTATGAATGTCCATGGCCCAGAAAACTGAAAAAGAAAAGGGAAAAGTTTGGGATTTGCATTTGTGACCAAATGTTTTAACGGTTTTACCAAGAACAGCATCTGGAGTAAAACAGCGCCATTCCAACAACCCTACTGATCTCCAGAGAATCCTTCTCATGTATTTCTTAGTCTACATTTTACTCTCACATCAATCTCCATAAATGTCTGGATGAACGTTAAAGCAGCGATCTAGAACAGAGCAAAGCAGAGAAGCTTTGGGGAGGGTAACTTTGGAACCAAGCATCTGAAACTGCAAATTATCAAAGTAATTGTAAGAGAAATTAACACACTGGACAATACATTAATATCTGAATATGCCAAAGTTTTACTTTTTTTCTCTCTCATACTAACTGATATCTCTCTACAGGTATAACAAAGGTACTGTGTGTGTGTATGTGCGAGAGAGAGATTATATCTTTATTTGGTGTGTCTATATATTTCGGTTTATGCTGTTCCTTTCTTAGATTACACTTATAACTAAATGTGAAGGAGTTACTGATACTTTGACAAACACACTGGGAAAAACCCAACTAACTGAAACGGCTGTTAATCGCGGATGAAATAGGACTGAATGTTTTAAAAGGATCTACTGTTATTCTGAAGAAACCCAAATTCCATTGACGGGTGCGTACGCATGTTCATATGCACTAACACTACTGTACTTAACGCGTAATAAAAATGTGACAACCTAAGGTTTTAAATGCTCTAGCGTGCATGACAGTGTTAGTTCACTAACACTACTAGTCACGCTACGGTCAAGATTCTTCTTGGTTTAAAGTCTGTCCGGTATGTCCAGTATTGTCATATTCTGACACCGATCTATCGCGGTCATTTTTTTTAACTTATTTTATAGCAAACTGCATTAATGCATGCTTCAGGTCATCATGATATTTCTGACGGGCTGATCTGTCTGGATTCCTCAAGAGAGAATTTGCAGAATATATATAGACATGTAACTATAATGGGTGTCTTCCATAATCTGCTTTAAAGAGCTTTCGATATACTTTTAGTGGCACTAAATATAATATTAACTTCTTAACAAAATAAGGTGCATCTTATAACTTCAATAGAAAGCTGTGATGTAATCTTGACTTTGTCAATTGTACAGATCTTAAACTATGATTAAATGCAATAGCCTCTCTCAAGTGTATTAGTTATTCTTAAAATTAAATTAGCATTCATTACCAACAAATCATTGGTACAAAACATGTATTTTGTTTTTAAAATGCATTTGAAACATTAACATGGAAGTAAAATAAATCTCCTAACCATCTGATGCGAAATGGTCAATATAACGGCAAGTGCGGCTTTAATCTTCAGGGTGTTTCGTTCGTTTTCATTTTAAAGCCTATTCACCTCAATAGAAGTAATGTTTTGAACATAGAAGTGCATGAGTTCATAGGACTGTCACAAAAACAAGACTAGACGAACTGATCACGAAACAGTCTGGTGAAGCACAGACTCCATTTTTTTTTTTTTAAATGACTTTGTCACAATTAAAAGGTCATCTAAGGTTCGTTCGATTCATTTCTTTCGAGCGTAACAAAACTACAATGACTTTAGCGATGGTGGGAGAATGCACATGTACAAAAAAGCATCCACATGGTAAACATGCACAAGGCACAGAGACGAAGTGAACAACGAGGGGCGACAAATAAAAAAAAGCTGCTAAAACCCGAAAGCAAAATGATGTGAAGCAGAGAGATGTCAAATGGCAGGTTTGTCTGAGGGTCTGTGTGCATTCTCAACCACTGATTAAAATCACTCCGCTACTTCACGTCATTTGGTAACAGGATCATGTACATTTGGGTCTATATACAAACGGCTGGGATGTCGAACAGTATCACGGTTCCCTCCGAACACACTGCTTCCTCCCAAAATCTACCAGAGGCCTCGATTTTTCTTTATCCTGGTTTGAGGACAACCCAGTGTGTTTTCGGTTTTAAAACAAAGAGCAGCTTACGATGCACTCCGTTCTCACATTCAAATGGGTTGGTGTTGATTTGTACGTCATACTGGTAAACAACACGCAAGGTAAAGTGTATCTGGACAGTTAAACTGTCAAAAGAAATGACGGCCTGCTGCTTAATAAAAGGACATAAACCAATTAACTGTATCTATATAGAGCAGTACTATCATAAATATTATTAAGTGCTTTACGTTACAATACAATCCATTTTAAGGGTATTTCTTCCTCAGACGAGGGGAGCTTGCATATAATTTTGGGCTTAAGGTGCTTTAAATATTTCTACTTTAGAACTACTCGAGTACTGCTGTGAATCCTCAAGGGGATGTGGGCCTAAAAGAAGATTGTCTACATGTGAGAAAGCAACAGAGGAGAGCTAGCTATGCAATGTAGACCTCTACAAATCTTTTCCTTCCGTTTGCACGTCGTTACTCAAACAAGCCTCTCTGAGCCTGAACTTCTCGAGCCGCCCGTGGCCCCTGTGCTGAAGACAATAGCAACTTCTCCACATGCAAATCACTCTTTGATAAGATAATATCCAAAACAACAAAACAAAAACAAAGGGAGTACCATGTGTGTGTGAATGCACTGTGACATACAAATACAACCCGCGTTTCCACTCGTCTATTGTATGCAGGGCAGTGTTGATTTGAATCTTCCCTATATGGTACACAGCAGATGTGTAGTACAAATAGTGTGATTCTTTGCTGTGTGTTGGAAACTTTAGAGCAGGTGCTGACACGTGCAAGTATTTTGAGTAGGTCAATTTTCAAATACACTTTGGGCAATAAGGGGCTTTTCGTAGCCATTTTAGGCAATCATACATATAAGGTCACCGTCAATGTACTAAGGTCAGAAAAGAAAACGGTGTCAAAATAAAAAGCTTTTCACGATGCTACAACACTGATGGGCCAGTGGAAAGGATGAGGTCCAGAACCCTGAAGATTCAGGGCGATGTGCAATCGAGGGTTGTAATTTAAACTCGCTTAGTTTTAAACCAGACCCGGCTCTTAAGGTGAAACATAGACCGCATTCCTGACACTGTCCATCTGTCGTTTCCAGCATGTGCAGCATCATAAATTATATCATGACAGCACAAAGTGGCTACTGTGCCCTAAATATTCAATTTAGCAAGGAAAAGGCAGTCGACCTTAGATCATTCCCTCTCACTCTCTCATTCTTATTACATTGTGGGATGTAATTACTCCTCTTTCTGTAGTGCATCTGATGGGCAGTCGTCAAGGCAACAAGGGGCCTCTACTTCCACCCCATCTCCTGACTGGTTGTCTCTGCTGGCTAAGGCACACTGGATTGGCTGGGCCAGTGGTGGCAGGTCAAGAGCTTGACCAGTGGCACTCCCTGAAGAGCTGCCGTTCAGCTGCTGTGACACGGTCCCCGTTCCCTCCGTGGGCCGCCCCACAGGTTTAGCATCCTCTGTGAGGTTCGGGGGGCTGGAGGAGGGTGGTGAAGAGGACAGAGACTACGAGAAACATGGGGAGGAGAAGATGAGAAAAAAGTGAATCTCATCGCTCCCATTTAGCATTTAGAAAGTGAAAGTTATGCATCGAACTGACCTGTGTTCTGTTGGTGGTCACTTTCTTCCCTCCCCTTCCTTTCACTGTCAATTCTTTACCCCTTCTGAAAAAAAAAAAGATCAGATTTTATATATACATATGTGCATTAGGGATACAATTTTGGCTGATTTTATTATGCTTCAAAACAATAATACAACAATATCGTCCTCTACATTAACAGATAAGCTCTTTAAAATGTACACAATAGTGGAGAGAATTATATATTTATGAAAAATGTCTTTGGCACAAAGCATGTTCAACTGTATACAAAACCATTGCATTTTTGGGGCTGCAATTTAACATGTTTGTATATTTTCAGCAGTGAATATTTAAAATAAAAACACTGCACATTTTAATTTATATTTATTAGATATAAATAAATATATACCATCACCACCAGGTAAAACATTTTAAATTCAATTGTAAATTTAAGAATAGTCTCAATACACAAACGCTTCTGCATTTTTAGCATCAAAACCACTGCAACTTCTGGTGCAGCACAGTGTATGAAAACTGAGAAAATTATGCACAATATTAAATCTTGAGAAAGTATTACATGACAGGACAAAGCAATATGAATACGAACGTATCGGTAATGAGTTCGAAGCTTCTCAAACTCGTTACTAACATTTTATGGTTAGAGATCCACCAATGGCAATTTTCTTGGCCGATACCGATTTTTGCCGATTCGATTTTCTTTCTATGAACTATAATTGACAGCATATACAAACAAAATCTATGCAAATTTAAACAAAAAATTATTTACATAATAAAATAAATTATTAAACATTACAATTTCCCCAATCTGGACCAATTTACAGATTTTCTCTCACTTAAACATCTCTCAAAATAAAGTGCTCTGTGACTGGAAAGAGGAAAAAATTGTTTACCTAAAATGAGTTGCTTTATGTAACAAAACAGATGTCATATCCCAATGTTTATAAATGGTCATTTCTTTCCACTAACCTTATTGAATGTGTCATCTTTCACATCAAATTCTTACTTTGTTTCAATTTATTCAGTTTGCATAATAATAAGAAGCTGTGGAGTTGTTACCTTTCAAATGAAATTAGCATTAACAAACTATCTTTCCACTGCTGAGGAAACAGAAGCTGCATCTGAAGTGTGTATTAGATGCATTTACACAGACTGTTTGATGAAGCTGAGGTGCATGAGGATAAATGCATTTACACTGCACAATTTCAAATGTATGAATAATTTTATAAGATTAATGTTTTATATATTTTTTTAAACACAAATACATGTTAAAAAATGCAATACTTTTAAATATGACTAAACCACCAGTAGGTGGCGGCAAATGTATGTTTTAATGAGTGAATCATTTATTCAACCGATTCATTCAAACGGCTGATTCATTCAGAAATTAGGCAAGTGATTGTCCTCATGAATGGGGCACTGAATCATTGACTCACATGATTCGTTCAAACACGTGATTCATTCAGTAACAAAACACCGCTGTGTTGCTCAGAGACACACAACAGTTCTGCTGTGGCTTTGATCGCAACTATTTCCGTCGGCAAAATTGAGCAAAACTGTCAATATTGGGTCTAAAATCTAAGTCACTTAATTTTAACCTCTTGCTTATTGAAATTCTATTGTATAAAATCAGTGTCACAATGCAATCGTGCTGATATTGTTATTCGAGGAAACATCATGGCCATCTAATGTTGCTTACTCTTTTTTTTTTTTACGCAGTATGCATCTATACATTTCTGAGAGTTACTTTGTGTGTGCTGTCTCTCTCTCACACTCACTCAGGCTGTGCAAGCCTCATTTGGCATGACATAAATACATTATCAGTCACCATTTACACTGAATGCCATTAAAATTAGAATCATTCTCATGCGCAACGACGCGTTTACACACTGCGCCGCTGGCAATAAAACGATGAGACTGACCAGCCGGTCACCGATCCGGGCCGGTCATGCAAAAAAATCATCCGATTCCAATCACTGGCCGGTCAATCGGTGCATCTCTAGTTATGGTTTAATACCAACATTTTTATGTTTACTATAGTTTACGGAGTATACAATACTATAATATATAGCAATTTTTGTGATAAACATTTAGAAATAAGAGTTTGCTACTGCCACAGTTTGCTATCAGCTGGCATAGCACTGAGATTTTAGTGGAAGTACATATGCAGTCGACATGCATAGAATTCAATGCATTAAAATCTCCGCTTGCTGATACAAGCCTCATCAGTAGGTTGTGCAATTGAGAGTTGATAAAGAGCAGCAGAGAGAGAGGATTTGTTGTGAGGCTTCTGTCATACCTCCATAAATAATTGCCACAATATATGGCCACAATTTTATGACACAGAATGGACTCACCCTTTCCCTCCTACTGACACCACCTGCATATTGACTCTGCCACGGACTGGTTTGTTCCCAGCCCACTGACCAACAACCATGCCAGCTATTTCCAGCTTGCCACCCTGGGGAGGTATAGACTGGATTCCTAAAAGTTTCAGAAAATGACTCAGTGACACCCAAAGGCCAGTAAAGAATATTAATTAAATGTGCTAAATGGGAGGAAGGTGTTACCTGGGAAGGCCCTGGGCCGGTACTGGTGGTGATGGTGAGGAGGAGGAGGCATTGAGCCCAGGGAGCGAGGAGGGTATAGAGGATGCATGGGGTAGAAAGAGGGCACCATGGCAGGGGGGAGGAATGCAGGGGGTGGCAGTGGTGGAGGTGGGGGAGGCGGCCGGGACAGGTTGATGCCTTCCAGAATGGCCTGGCGCATCTTCTCCACTCTCGAAACCAGCTCCTCCTGCAGGACAAAGTGTCAAAGACAATAAAAAACTTAAATATTCCCAAATACTAAACGGATGTGCCTGCACCTATGCCTTCATTACCTGGCCTTCACACATATCATGTAAAGAGGCTCTGTCTCTGGTGGCTTTAGCTAGCTTGCTCTGGAACAACTTCCCGTCAAAAAAGCCCCAAGGGCAGCAGTGGTCCCATGGCAAGGGCTGTCCACATACATCATTCACAAAGAGGGCAGTGTCCACTCCACTCATGAACAGAGAGGCCAGCTGCACCCCACGGTTATCCACCTTCTCCACCTGGTATCAGTGTCAAAGAGAAGAATATGATCAGGCGGCTTGTTTGGCATTAGCCTGGTAAATGTCACAGTAGCATGTCACTTCAGATTTCACAGAGCTCTTTCAAAGCAGATTATTGACAACCTGACAGTTGAAAGACAGCATTCTATTTTAAAGATTTTTTGCCTTGAACCTTTTGCTCTGTGTGACATACAGCTATTAAAGTTGATCTGAGCTGTTGAGTCCTTACATACAAGTTAGGCTTGTCTGAAACATGCTTTGCCTCAAGGCAAAGAAAAAAAGTGTCAAAATTGTTGTGAATGAACATTTAATAAAGAAAGCGTGGAAGATACAAAGACAAAGAGTGCATGGGGTATGTTGTGTGCAGTGTTCAATTCATTCCCGCCTCTCACTGCTTTTACTGTAATCTGGATCTGTACAGTTATATAAGAACATGCAAACACATGCAAATATGCTCAATTTAGTCTCAAACCACAGCTCTCTATCCATCTGTTTTTAACACAAAAATGTGTTAATTAGTTTTCAATCATTCTCTAAGATGCTGAAAATAGACACACACACACATATATATATATATATATATATAGATACATACACACATTGTCTGTCATTTTGATGGACAGGGTCGTAAAATTTCCATTATATCTAATATTACCCATCATTTTAATTTTCATATTTTAGTTATAACGTTTAATTGTGAATGTTTTTGTTCACATTTTCATTTTTAATAAATGAACCTACAGAACGAGTATATAGGCTTATGCATTTATTTATTTATGATGAGAACAGATTAACAGAGACGGTGTCACTTTTCATGTTCAACACACACTGCAGTGACACAGCTAAGGCCAATAAAACAACAAAATATGCTAGGGCTGGGTTAAAAAGAAATGATTTCTCTATTTTAATAGATTCTCATTTTTATGAACCAATATCACTTCTTAAATCCCAATCGATGCTGTTTTCAGTTGATGAATGAACAGTACTACATAGTGCGCCTCCCCTCCAATAAATCGTAATAGGCTGCTTTGTGCGTTGGTTACTTTTAAATGAAACAAAGGTTCATATTTCAAATTCTGTCCATTTTATTAGGAAATTGAAGCAATAAATACAGTTTAGGCACTCTTTAATGTGCCGTGATAGATTGCTGTAGACACCTCAGATCAAGTGAAGCGGCAGCAGGTGAACTGATTATCTCTTTGGCTTTACTAGTGGGTACTAAGTGGACGCAAAATGCATACACTCTTCTGTATCTGCCTCGACACGGGGATGCGTCTTATACGTCGATTTACGCTCTGATTAAACGCAAACAGAGCAGCCTTGTGGCCCAGCTGACACAGAAGCGCATACGCATTTTGCGTCCAGGGGATAATCTCCAAAATGGCGCTACGCTGATGCAGAGGAGATGTTATGGTGCCTAATTATTGAATCAAAATTTTGTTTTTTCCATACAAAAAGTAATCTCGTCACTTCATAATGTTACGATTGAACCACTGATGGCAGATGGAGTATCCTGGCGATGCTTTTCTGGACCTTGACAGTGTAATTTACTTGGCAGTCAATGGGACAGCCACAAGCCTCCCGGGTCTCATCCAAAATATCTTAAATTGTGTTCTGAAGACAAACAAAGCTTTTACGGGTTCGGAACAACATGGGGGCAAGTGAAAAATGACAACATTTTCATTTTGGGGAGGAGTATCCCTTTAAATCTCTTTTTTTAATGAAATTTGACAGTAGCAATATATTTTTATCCTGGCAAACATTTTAATTCAGAAATAAATAAGAATATTCCTAATATAGCTTTTATAGTTATTGATAATAATAGTAATAATAATGCATAATCACATTGATATAAACCACAACATTTTTCACCAAATTGTGCAGCCCTAATACAAGAAAAATTAAAAGGCTAGCCCTAATTGCTGGAGGGGGTGGTCACTGTGTGACAGTTAATAAGAAATGCATTACCTTGAGTTCCTGAAGTTGGTCAGGCTCATAGAGCTGGTTGGACACCGCTTGAGCCAAAAAGGCATCAAGCTCATGGCGCAGAAGAATGCGACCCCCTGGCCACTGCATCATATACCTGTAAACACACAATATCGCTCAAGCACCCAGAGCTCCTCAGGTTCAGTGCTGATCTACTTATCCAATCATTTAGTAAGAACCTCTCAATGAGAAACAGGTCTCAATTGATGTCATCTTGTAAAGGTACCTGAGCACGCAGCACATGAGCAGCAGGTGAGATGGCACACAGGTCGGGTTGAGCAGGGCAGGGCAGTCAGAGCGCATGCAGGCTAGGAAGGCTCGTGTACGGCGGCTACGGTCCTCAGACGCTCTGCCCAGCCACAACCGCCTCAGGTTGGGACACGTCCACTCACGGAAACACAGGGCTGGAACGAGCTCTGGGGTCAGGGCAGATTTAGCTTTACTGGCACACCACTCCTTTACAATCACCGGAGGCACTGCGGAGTCATACAGAAATGAGACTCATTTAGATTCATTTCCATCTTACTTTGTTGCCTTCTTCCTCACAGCCAGAGGGGACATCTCTATTAATAAAAGCAACACAAAACAAGAGCTAATTCCCTGATTAGATATGTGACAATATCTCATTTTTTAGAAAGATTAAATACATTTTATTTTAACTTTCTATCAGGTAATTTATGTACTCATCCCTTGTTATTAATATAACAATGAAAAACAAGCAATGTTTAATTTTATTAACAAATAATTGTCCATTGTTTTGATCTAACTTGCACACATTTAACCTAAATATTAATATTGAACTGCACATTCATTTTTGCTGTGGTACTTAAATCAGTATTGAGAATCTCAAAGGTTGCCTGGTATTGCTTTTAGCTATTTACTTTTTGGTTTTGTGACAACACTCAAAACATGTAACAGTCTCATCTAACCAAGGTCTATGCTCACAGTCAATTGGACAACGCTTGCGCATGGCCAGTCTCTCCAGCCTCCGCTGGGTCTCAGCCAAGCTGAACAGCACCCCGTAGGCATACTGGCGGGCAGAACGGAAAAGTAGAGAAGCAGGAGGCAGGTCGGGGTTGCACTCATCCTCTATACACACTGGCATCTTCATCTCCCCCTGGGAGAGAGACATAGAAGGGAGAAACAAGAAGGGACAGGGAGAAGTGTTAGAGCTCCGAGAGGTATTATTAGATGCTTTTAATACATTAAATGGGTTTTCAGGGCATTTGTCAACATAAATGTAAACAAATTTTGGTATAACATTATTAAACTCCCATTTAAAAGGATGGTTCACTCAGAAATTAAAGTTATGTCATTAATTACTCACCCTCGTTTCTCACCCTGGGCCTAGGAATGACATGAGGGTGAGTAATTAATGACAGAATTTTCATTTCTGAGTGAACCATCCTTTTAAACATTAACGGTTATATTATATACACTATATTGCCCAAAGTATTGGGTCACCACTTTCTAATGAAAGATTTGACTACTTTAGTATTTCCATGAGTACAAATCTTAATGTTTAAGCATATAATGATATTCTAGGGAATTGTGTGCTTCTAGTTTTATATCAACAGTTTGGATAGGACCCTTTTCTATTCTAACATGACAGTGTCTCTGTGTATAAGACAAGGATCAAAGAGAAATGATGATTCAGTCAGTGTGGAAGAACTTGAACACCAATGACTTGTATATATGGGTACAGTTATTTCATACACTTCAAAACTGTTACAACAGAGGTGGACATACAATTTTTAAGTACATTAATTATGTTTCCATCTTTGTTGCCACAGTTTGGAAGTGCCTTTTTCTCTTCTAAAGAAGGGGGTGTCCCATTACTGTGCAAGTCATTGCTGTTTGGTGATGAATTCTTGGCTCAAGGTCTGCATTTAAAGTCCAGAAACACCAGAAGTGTTCAGCTGGGATTAGGACTAGGCTTTCTACAGACCAGTCAAGTTCTTCCACACTGACTCAATCATAATTTCTCTTTGATCCTTGTCTTATACACAGAGACACTGTCATGTTAGAATAGAAAAGAGTCCTGTCCAAACTGTTGCTATAAAATTAGAAGCACACAATTCCCTAGAATATTATTATATGCTTAAACATTAGGATTTGTACTATTCAAAATTGCTAAAATAGTCAAACCTATTAATTAAAAGGGGGTGACCCAATACTTTTGGCAATATAGTGTATTATATGTTAAGTAACTTTGAAATACAGTAATAATATGGATCTTAAATGCATAAAAAAAACTGAAAAGAAAAACTACAAAACCTACAACTGTGTCACTGCAGATTGAGCAGCAAGAAATATTAGGGATTAAACCAGAATGCCATTTATTTGTGAGCACATGCTGGGTGACTGTTGTACCTTGGTCAGGATGTGGTAGATCTGTGGATACATGAGTCCTCTTCTGTGTCTGTGTTCTGCCACTCTCAGCACCTCGGCACTGACTTGTGGAAGGGGTGGAGTTGTGATGTCCATGTGACTCCGCGTTGGCATGGACAGCAATGATGGAATGGACGGCCCACTTCCGTTACCATGGTGCCCGTCCCCAGAGCCACTGCCGCCCCGTCCACTGGGATCTTCCCATCTTGTGGACTTGTCAGCCAAATGACTATGAAAGAAAATGAATATTCATTCTGCTCTGAATATCAGATTGCTTACAGGTACACAATACAATGAACGGATTCTGTACAATATAAACTCACTTAGTGCTGGTGTCATTTTGCTCCTCCCCATCTGAAGACGACGATGGTGAAGGGGAGGGGCCTGTAGGAGCAGCAGTGTGATGATTGGGCTGTCGGTTGCCACCTTGAGAGGAATCATATGGAGCAGACCAATCAGCAAAGCCCATTTTCCCAGCTAGTGTGTCATTACAGTCCTGCAGAGGCTGAGTTGGGTTCTGGCATAAAAGGGCTGGACCAGTGGCAGGGCTAAATCCGTAGAGCCCACTTGGATAAGGCACCTTAACACCTAACACCTGGGGTGGACCAAACTGTGGAGAACAGAAAAAAGAGATCGGCTGAAATCAGTTTTGGGAAAATAAACATGATTTGCGGCACTACACTTCTTTAGCAAAAAATTACCTGAGCTTTTACAGGCTGCATTGCCCCCATGTGGCCTGGAGGTCCGCTAAACTGACTAGGCCCAAAGCCTGGAACTGAAAGAAGAGTCAGGGAAACCAAATTAATATTGTGTGAGTACAATCTGATTGATGTATGGCTTCTGAAAGCTAAAAAGTGGAAAATAAACATACACTGTTCAAAGGTTCGGGTCTGTAAGAGGTCTGCATTTGATTGAAAATACAGTAAAACAGTTACATTATGAAATACTGCTGCAATATAAAAGGGTTCTATATTTTAAAACAAATTATTCCTTTGATGCAAAGCAGAATTTTCAGAATAATTACTCCAGTCTTCAGTAATACTTGCTAGTAATAATTACTTGCAGTAATTCTAATATGCTGATTTGTTGATCAAAAAAGAAAAAAAGCTTGCTGATCCCAAACTTTGAACGTTAGTGTATGTACTGTCAAGGGTCTTCAAACACCAAATTATACCTACAGAGGTAAGGAGAAGGTCCCATGGAGAGAGGTCTAGGTTTACTGGCCGCTGAAAAGTATTCCACTGCCTTCTTAAACCTCTCAATTTTATCTTCAGTTCGTGACTGGAGGTTAGAAAATGAGAAAGTCCCCTTGTTATGATGAACTTTTGAAGTAAAAATAGTACATGAAAATGCATATGGTAACACAGCCATGCTTCACCTGTGACTGCTTGAAAACATCCTTGGCCACCGAATCTAAATTCCCAAGATCTTTGATGGATGCCACATACTCAGATACAGCCTTAATAACAACCTCACATGGAGGGAGCACTAACTGATGAGCCCTTACCTGAACAGAGAATAAAAACAAAGAATGAAGTTAAAAGAATGGGTTATATTGATAAAACTGATGCTCAAGGATGTTTAAGTCTGTATCATTAATTACAATTATGGAAGAATGAAAATATCTGAAAATGTGTGAAATGACAAATTGTATAAGCACCTTTAGGGAGGCAAGAGGGTGTTCTGGGCCTAGCAGACTCCAATGAAAGGCAGCCAAGTCTTCATCTGGCAGAATGTGGTTACCTGTTTTTTTGAAGACCCACATTTAGAACCAAACAATGTATGGGAAAAAATGCAAAGTCATGTCCTGGACTAAAAAAACACCATGGTGTCACTTACCAAGAAGAGCAGCAAAGATGGGCAGGTGCTGGGTCTTGAGGCCGAGCTGGCGAGCCGCCTCTGATAGCAGGTACTGGTGAGTGGTCAGATTCTTGCCATTCCAGGAGAGCTTGAGAGCGTGGGAGCTGAAATAGGCCGGAACGTTGCATAGCGCAAACTCTGAGTCCTGTGCAATCAGACCCTGAAAACCATAGTCTCTGTACAGGGATAGCACCTCCTGATGGTGGTCCTCCAGGGTCTGCACCACCTACAACACAAGCAGGGTGGAAGGAGACCATGTATTTTAGTGATATACTGATAGACAAGCTCCTTTTGCTCTGAATTTCTGATCAAACAGCACTATGACCATCTAGCTTAAAGGTGCACTCAGTTAGCCTACTTTTTTGGCTGATGTGGCAGTTATCTTGGGTTTATACGAACACATTTGTAGTCAAATACTATTTTTTATACATATTGATTTTGAATATTTGAAACAATTACAATACTCATTTTCTGCAGCACTGATACCAGTTCTGACATCAAGACGACACAAATAGCAGTGTGTATTTTAATTAAACAATTATATAGTTTGTTGCATGTTTCAAAGTGAAGTGCATCTCTGTTTTGTTACACGCGAGTGGCTTGGTTTAAAGTAAACGCAGAAAACTCCATCTCTGTGCTATGAGTTTAACATGCACTTTGTAACACGACGGACACTGCCAGGTATACAGCTTTTTTCACATCTGCATAATTTCAAACTATTTTGTCAACATATAATCACAGCACTTCACACAAATTTCTAATGAGAAGCATATGTAAACGTGTGGTCACAGATACTTTAATTCATGTACTGTTTTTTTACTTTACAGTGCAGTTGTATTACTACTCGTAATGTAATTTTCCTAGAAATAATAATAATGTTATTGATATATAACCTTACTCAGAGCTATCAGGCCTGATGTATCTCGGACATCAGAGTTTCAGTTGATAAGAAAACACTTTGAATGTTGCAGTAAAGAATCGTAGCAATTAAAAAATTATGTTGAATATCAATATTTTTCAAGTTGTTGTATCAAATTTATAAATTACAGTATTGTGACAACCTCATAACACACATTAGCTAGAAATCTAAAATTGACTGTCAGCTGTGATTAACTTATTCCTCAAGCAAAAGTGTCAGAGGGTTACCAAGATGAATCAAGGAGCATTTGACTAGTCATGTGATCATAACATGGCAGCCTTCATGAGGAGACCCGCTCCATGTAAAATAAAACAGCTTTTATTAGTATCCAGTTTTGACTGGAGTCTCACCTGTACATCATTGTAAACATTTTCAAAATATTAATCATCGCATTACTTGTAAAACTTTGATGAGGAAAGAGTGCGCCTTTAAATTTACAGTAGAATGAAAATGGATGTCTTTGAAGATTATTATACTTGCTTTGCCAACACTTTCACAATTAAATTGGCAATGCATCTGCAGCACAAATTGGCTAAAACACTCTATATTTAAGTGTAAAAAAGTAAGAAAGCTGCTAAAAGGACATGGCAATCCATAGTTCCTCTCGAGGAGGGCATCAGGCCACTCACCCGCACGCGGAATCGGAACATGGCGAGGCGGACACAGTGGCTCAGGCAGGCCGGGGGCAGAAACCAGGCCCTCGGAGGGGGCGTCGCCTTGCTTCCGACGTGGTTGACGATGAGCTGTGCGGTCTGTCGCTGCCCCTGAGCCCGCCGCGCCCACTCCGGCCAGCGATCCTTCCCAAGCGTGCCATTAAAAACCACCACCAGCTCCAGTCCGCCTTGGTACAAACAGGCCTGGGAGAGCGCTGCCAGATAGCCGAGCATTGCATTCCACTCGCCTCCACAAACCCAGTCGGTCTGGTAGCCCCCGTAGAGCCGCTGAAGGCCAGAGTCTGCGTCAACCAGAATGCGCGCTGGCGGGGGAGGCGGAGGCAGCGAGCTGGGATGATGGGGATGGTGGTGGTAGTGGTGATGGTGGTGATATGGGGGTTGACGGCCTGCGGTTCGCGCGAGCTTGAGAAGATCTACTGGAACTGCCGCCCCAGGGCAGCGTTTCTCCAAATACTCCTGAAACCCTTGAACTCCCATATTGTGTCTAAGCGCTTGAGATGGATGAACCTTGTTAATAAGTTGATCTCTAGGTTGTGTGCTCAGAACTAACGTTAGATCTATCCGGTTGTAACGTTAGTTGGATAACTAAGAGCTGAAATGTCTTGTAAATTATCCCACAAATGCAAGTGCCAACTGACCCCCTATAAAATTCCAGATAACGTTACGCGTGGCTATTTTTTACGTTTGGTCGTGTAAATGCAATCTGTGTCCATTCCTTATTGTGTCAATAGTATATTCCCGCTACAGTCTCTCTCTCTGTTTTGATCAATTACAATGTTGCACAGTCTACAATGTAACGATGGAGGATAACGGCGCGCACGCTAGTTATGATGTCGACAATGTTGGTAACATCAAAATATAATCCTATATGTAACCTTTCTAGTTGCAAACTAAACAACAACTACGCCGTATCCAACATGATCGTTAGGTGATTCAAACTAACTCTAGCTGCTAACGTTAGTGAATACAGTATGTCCTGTGATGGTTAACAGTAATAAGGGCTAACGTTACAGTTTGTGGCTAACAAACTAGCTCGCGCAGTTAGCCAGTTAGCTAAGATCCCGGCGTGATTGACGCGTCAACTAGTCGAGACAAATCGGGGACTGCCGCGATTCGGAATGAGATGAATAATTAAGGGGAAAATAAAGTAAAACAACTAAAAAAAACAAAAGCCCGACGTAAGCTCCCTCGCTCTCTGTCTCACTCACGACTTCATGTTGAGGAGAGGAACATACTTTCATGCGACGTCGGCCATCTTGCGACTTCCTCGCGGACCGTCAGAAAGTGGGAGGGCAGGCGAGCTGAGGAAAGTGGGAGGAGCGATGAGCCTGGGGGATGTATTTTTTTATGACTGAAACGGTACCTGGATTGTAGAGTAAAAGACTACAACTACCAGTACAGCAATGTGACAGACCCGTGGCATGCCATATTCTAAACAGAACCGTTCGTTCATTCAAAAGTTTATAGGGAAAATTGGTTCAGTTGGAAAGCTAGATTAAAATCACTGTCTCTGAAGTTCTCAGTCAGTGTGAGAATAAACAATTTAGGACAGGTGGACCACAAGAGGATACCAGGGGCTCTGCAGTTAAGAGAAGGAAAAATAATAAATAATCTTAGAAATGTAGGTTATTTAAGGGCTGTCAGGTATTAGCTACCACAACAGTTTCAATACATTTACCCAAAAAAGTATAATTATAATTTTACTGGGTTTTTTTCTGCTAGAGACTGTTCAATGTATTATTTTATGTTATGTTTCATTTTGACAGCCCTGGTTGCCAGTAAGAAATCAAAGCCAAATCCACATATAGATTTGTGGGGGGAAATCTTTATTAATTTAAATAGCGTTCACCTCTTGTCCCACTGTCTGCAAAACTGCTTTGAAATAAATAAATAATAATTGAACTGGAAGTGTTTCGCTTTAACTTAATAGATATATATTTCCTAACAGTATGTAGAAAGAACATGTAACAATAAAACATAAATATTTTCCAGGTAATATTTAATAACATTCTTTGGCTTCAAAACATTAAAACAAATGTAATAAGAGTTATTTTTGGAAACAGCATGTTTAATTTTTTTTACATGGTACAAATAGATCTTAATATATGAAAAAATATAGCTATATAGCATCATATTTGAGAGAACTTGGCATTAAAACTTTTTTTTTACCCTGATTAAGAGATGTATGGTACAGGGTTTCAAATAGGCTTATATCTCCCTTCTGAACCAAATGCAACAAATAGGCTACATAGTTTTTTTCTGTGTAAAAATAAGGAAAGTGATATTCAGTGCTTGAAAATAGTGTTTTATATTTTTAAACATTACAAAAACGATGTTCATATAAAACAATGTCTTATTTTGATTTAAAATCACAATTAGGCTTACTTTCCAAATCATTTGGGAAAGAATTTCTCACAACAAGGACGACTACAACGGTCTGAATCTTCACGTTAACATACATCCTTTTGGTAGTTATGTAGTCCTTTTGTAGCAATGTTAGCAAATTCACTTAAAAGGTTAATGCTGTGACTGTAGTACAACACGCAGCCTAGTAATTATGTTGTAGTAAAAACTTAAAAGTATCTTTAAGTAATATTAATTACCATCATGTACTCGACATTTACATAATTTACTTTTTGGATCGAAAAAAAGCCCACGCTGATCGGGTTGGCCTACAAATTGACGTCATGTCTGCACACCTCAACAAAATAAAGATACACATAAACGACACTAGAGCGCGCTAAAGTGTTTGGTTAAAAAAGTGAATTCCTGAGTTTTGTGTCAGCTGATTGTGGAACAGCGCCGCTGGTTCAAACAGAGCACGGCGGCATTTATTTCGGGTTGTTTGCTGATGCTGGAGCAAGCTTAACTCAATCCAAAATGTCCACAGCAGCGAGATCAGCGCTCGTGACTCGTCTTCTTCCCAACCGGACTGAGCGCCGCAAACCACCGTAAGCCCCCGCTTCAAATATATTTAATTGTTAATTTCCTTTAATTTTACATTTAGATTACCTTTGCCATCATATAACAGTCACTTAAAGTTATTTAAAAGCAATAATAATTTAATAATACTGTTAAATCTTTAGCAAATATCGAAATCAATATTCATTTAAATCATGTGTGTTATCTCAAAGCTCACTGTATTATATTTAAGGCATTGAGACAAATGTATATAATTTAAATATCGCCACTTAACTTATCGGCCATAACATACAAATGATTATAGATTTACCATCATATTTAAAGGAATAGTTCAGCCAAAAATGCTAATTTGCATAATATTTACTCGCCCTCGGGTCATCAAAGATTAATTTATTTCTTCATCAGAACAGATTTGGGAAATTTAGCATTATATCACTTGCTCACCATTGTATTTTTACATTTAACTTCTGATTATACCCTGTATAATTTATTATGTGAAGAATAAAGAAACCTTGACCTTGACCAATGGATCCTCTGAAGTGAATGGGTGCCGTCAGATTGAGAGTCCAAACAGCTGATAAAAACATCACAATAGTTCACACAACTCCAGCACATCAGTTAATGTTTTTTGAAGTAAAAAGCTTCATGTCCGTAATAAACAAATTCAGCATCAAGGTGTTTTAAGCAACCGTTACTTCTGGCCGAAATGTCATCTTGTCTGAATCAGGAGAGAAATATGCACAGATCAAGCACCGTTTACAAGCAAAAACAATCCAAAACCGTTCTAAACAAATATATTGCTTGATGTCAGAGAGGACAACGGGGCATAGACGTGTTCACTTGAGGAAGCATTATTATGAATTATGGACTATTTTGACCAGAAGTGATGGTTTACAGTTAAAATGCCTTAATGGTTTTGTTTCTAATACATGATCTACATCTTGAATGGCCTGAGGGGGAGTACAGTTTCAGCAAGTTTTCATTTTTGGGTGAACTATTCCATTAAATTGCATGCAGTGTATAAATCAAGATTATTTTACAGGTAACAGAGACTAATCACAACCTTCCTCCAGCTCATAAATCCAGGAACAATTTGCTTTGGTAAGACATCTTAGATTTGTTTTTCCTTCACTTGACTATCTGTGGTAAATCCAGAGGGTTAATTTAATGACTGGTTTTAACTCTCCGACAGCACATCTTTAGACATGTATGCTAATGTCATGCACTGTCAGTCTCTTCCTGGTGTCCCGACCCGCCACAAAGACATTGATGTGATCATCATTCGGGAGAACACAGCAGCTTGGAGCATGAGGTCCATGTGTTTGAGTCTCTTATAGTTTAAGGACACCAGTTACACTCATTCCTCAAGTTTAAATCTCCTCTCTTCCAGAATGTTTCCGGGGTGGTGGAGAGTCTGAAGATCATAACGCGTGTGAATTCATTGCGGATCGCTGAGTATGCCTTTAACTTGGCCAGAGAGAAAGGCCATCGCAAGGTCACGGCAGTACATAAAGCTTATATCATGTGAGTCCCTTCTTACTTAACTCTGCTTTACTTTCAGACAAATCACCAGACAAAACCACGTCTGCATATATCTGGCTGAAATATTGGCTTCCTGTGGTACAGGTTCAAATTAGTTTAGGATAGTTCTTCCTGTGCTTCATAGGAAGCTTGGCGATGGCCTCTTCCTGCAGTGCTGTAAAGAGGTGGTGGCTGGATATCCTGAAATCACATTTGATGACATGATCATGGACAATACCACCATGCAGGTAGATGAATGGTGAACTATATAAGTACATGATACACTACAGTCCAAAAGTTTGGGGTCAGTAAGATTTAAAAAAAAATAAGCTAATACTTTTATACAGCAAAGATGCATTAAACCGTTCAAAACTGACAGTTAAGACATGCATACTATACTGTTTCAAGAAATGCTGCTCTCTCGGCCTTTCTATTTGTTACGAATCCTGAGAAAATGTGTCAGTTTCCACTAAAATATAACGCAGCACTACTATTTTAACATTAAATATAATATAAAATGTTTCTTTGGCAGCAGATCAGCATATTCGAATGATTTCTGAAGGATCATGTAACACTGGAGTAATGGTGCATTTAAAAATGGTCCAGGTCTGGTTCCAGGAATCAACTACGGCAGGGACTACGCTGTTTTTGAGACCGTAAGAAAGAACCGAGCATGTACTGGTCAGCTATTAGAGTTATTAAAGAACACATGAGATATCTTTAGTTTTTATATAGGCCACTAGGAACACTGGGAAAAGCATTGCTCACAAGAATATTGCAAACCCCACGGCCACACTGCTGGCCTGATGCTGGATCACTTAAAGTATGTGTGTATGAATATTAATTTTGATTATTTTCATTGGAGGATTTACTAATATTAGAGGTTTTAAATCCACATTTACTTCAATGCATTATAGGCTACATGAAACATAATTATACATAAAAAGTTATCTGTTGGACAGGAATTGTGCATTCCATTCATGTCTGGGCTGTCTTTCCTCTTTCCTAGGCTTCATACATATGCCAAGATGATTCGAAAAGCAGTTCTGAAAACTTTGTCTGAAACTCTGGTATCATACAATACACTCTCAATATGTCAAACAGTTATAGCAATTAATCTCACGAAGACAAGCCAAATCAATCCCTCATACCCTTTTATCCACTCTAACACATCTGCAGTATTACATCTCTACTAAACGCATCCTGCTTGTATAGTCATCTGTTTTCACAAGTCTCTATATCCCTGCAGTTGCAGACTGCTGACTTGGGAGGTCAGGGTACTACATCTGAAGTGGTCTACTCCAGAGAGGAGGACCACACACATCAGAACAGATCTGAACTTCATTTCTGCAGGTTCTTGACCCTCACACACACCTCTAGCTCACGGAGAACACAGAAGCGATCTAATGCTTTTGTGAAACACAGGACGCACTGTGAATTCTTCAATGAAAAGATGCTGAGACTGTAAAGATGTAGGTTAGTGTGTTGAAATAGTGTGTATTTTTCTTTTGCAATCTATATATTTAACGGTATAAATGTTTCTGATGTGATTTATCTGTTATGATCAAGTTGAGATAAGGCCTTTATCTGAACTGGACTGCCGTGTATTTCATTTCATACCCAATAGCTTCTGTATTAAGGTTTTCATCTTATTCATTTATTATTTATTGCCTGTTGTTAATTGATGATGCACCAAATTCTTTCATGAATAAATGTCTATTACTTGATCAAACTTCATGCCTCTTAAGACATGTTCAAAGTAAAAAGACAGTATGATTGGTTTACTGGACAAACATCTTCCAGTAGGTGGCACTAAAAGCCTGCACTTCAGCTTTATCAAATTTGAATGCTTTTGACATTTGGTTTATGAGTATTATAAAATGTTCACAAAAAGTGAAATATAATACATGTAATGTTTACTTTTAGTGCATGTGACTTTGCAGTAATGAGAGAGCTAGAATGTTTTTTCTAGGGATAAAAAGAATGAATTTGTACACTTTAAAATATAAAGCTTTTATTATACATTTATTTTGACACTGATTTGAGTGTTTCCATCTTTGGTAGTCATCAATTAGATATTATTTTGCATCATGAATCCTGTAGGAATGTTGAGCGTAAGTACATCTGTCATCAGTGAATTAGGAAACCAAAAGTTAAGAGGTTTAGATACTTGTCCAAAACACATGCCTGTGAAAGTGCTGTGCAAAGATTTCTGGCAGTCGTCGTGTTATGACTGGTATTAATAACAGCCATTCTTTTCAGGTTGATTTATTTTATTTGATTCATCCAACCATACAAGTATTTTTTCATTTTGTGTTTATGAATGATGCACAGAAAGGGAAATTACTCAAAGTTTGGCTGAACTAGTGAGCTTTGACAAGCAGCAACACTTGTTTTTGACCTGCAGGAGTTCATATAATTATAAACAGGAGAAACAAAAAGGTCAGAGGAGAAAAAGATCAATCAAAGGGAAGAAAGTCTTTAAAGGAACTAATATCACCCTGCGGTTATTAAATCAATGTAAGCGTGCTCTCTTGATGAGAGAGTAATTGAGTGGAAAAAAGACAGTTTGCCATTGCCAGCGAGAGGCGGTGAAAAGGAAAGTGATGGAATGTCAAAAAAGGAGTGAAAAGGAAGGAAAAATTATGCAAAAATGAAGGACATATTGTACGGAATTGTACATATTATACTGAATAAATGTTTCTGTTGATCACACATACACCCCTCCCCTCATGATTTGAATTATTGGCAAAAACAAAATATTTAGCGATCTTTGCTCACAGCAGCAGGGAGATAGGGGCACGGGCGGGCCGTTATGAGCGCTTTGCTGGTAATATAGAACAGAGTACTGAAGTACCTCTGAAGTAAAATGAGAAAAACAGCTTCAGCATCTCAGCTCCAGCAACGCAGAGAAAAACAGCTCTCGAATCAAACGGAAAAGGGCCCAAAGTAATTGTGCTGTCTGTAACTGTGCTTTCAAAAACAAGACGTGTTCCAACTGAAGAGGCCTCTCCAAAACAGCCGGTCTCACTTTTGGAGTGCTATGGCAGTTTCATCACTTTTCCCAGAGGAAACAGAAGATTGTTCTGGGGGGTAGGGGTGGGAATCAGGAAATGTTATGTGAAAGTGGCCAACTAGTCAAGTTAGTCACTGTATTTAATATTATTTAATGGAAAAACATTTTTGTCAACATTTAGCTGAAGAAACATGGAAAATACACTTTAAAAATATATTTACAGTAGCCAAACTGAATTGTGAAAATTAGATGTGAGGTAAAACCATAGTACAGTATAACCCATTGATTATCCCTTAAAACAGCATATTCATCATTTTAAGCAAATTAAATATAAATAAGTACATAAGTAAACACATAATATTTAGGTACCTTACATTTGAGCAATAACCATGTTCCCCTGAACCCAATAAAACCATCTAAATAAATGTTTAAAAATTATAATAATAATCAATCTAAAAAACATTGGTTTCATTTACATTTAATTCCCCCTCCCCCTTCAAGTTTACTTACAAAATTCACAGCATTTTCATTTTTAATAAAACCCTTGTATTTATTTCTAAATCTCAGTTTCTCTCCGGTCTCTAATTATTTTGTTGTGGACTTGAGGATGTATGATTATAATGTAGGCTGGCCTTGTTCCCACTTTCTGTCCGAAAGGGAACCAGCATTTGTGATTTCATACCTTTCCTTACCCTCACATTTACATCGACGCAGCTACTTAATGTCATCAAAAATTGAAGACGTCTTGACCTAAATGTTGCCAAAATGCAGGGCAGTTGAAAGCCTAGTGGAGCCAGCGATCACGCTGTCTATAGCTGCTCACATAACCGCTCTGATTCTTACTTTTATTTAACTCTTCCAAGTATGCATTCACGCCATCTCTTCTTCCTTTTCCCCTCCCTCCACATGTACATCTCTGCCCCTCTCGGTCTGTCATCACGCTGCTCAGCGCAGGTTCTCGTAGGCTGTAGTAATTAGTGTAGACACCCGCTGCCCTCCTCGAGACCTGCAGTCATCCCGGATCAGCATCAGCAGCCGTGCGCAATAGATCCAGCCATGATGGAAACAACAGCAGGAGGTGCGTAATTCCCCAGCAGGAACTTACAAGGGCCACTGCTTATTTCCATGGTAACATTAGGGGCGAGTGCAAGTACTCCAGTCTCACCGCAAGGCCTGTTTCACACCACACACGGAAGGAGCATCATGCTTTCACATTCTCTATAGAAGAAAGACATTTCTTGATTACTGCTTTGAGTGTTTCTTTTAATGTTCAAATGTTTTCAGGAGTGGTCCATTGAGAATTATTACAAATTTGATCATCTTGAAATCTACATTACGAACCTAGTAAAAAATTATAAAAAAAAACTTTTTTTGAAATTTATTTCATACTGTGTAGTCCATTTATATATTTAGTGACATCGCTCGAAACTTATAAAATTATAATTCAACTTTATTTGGAGTGCTACTTGCGGACAATGCACATTTCATAATATTAAGCCTAAAATGTGTTTTAATCGCACTATTGATGAGGATTGTATGATCTTTGAATAATATCTGTCTTTAAGTTAAGTAGGCCTATACCTAAAGAATACTTTCAATAGTTCCACTTTAGCACAATCAAGTATAATTCAGTATATCTTTAATTGGACTTCAGTATACTTCCACACAATTAAAATGCTAAATTAGATGTTCAAATTTAGCAGACTTTAAGTATACCAGTTTATATCAAAAATACAATCACAGGCTATTTTTATTAAATAGGTTTATACTTGGTATTACTTGGTATTAAATAAATATATTTCAAATACATTTTAGTATATATGTTTCACTAGGGGAGGAGTCACATTTGCATCTAAATGGTAATTAATCTACACTGAATTCAGGCCAAATAAAAAACTGTACATTCCTAAACCATGTGTATCAGTCCTCACACGCTTGCAAGAGGGCAAAAAGATGGTTTTAATTATTTAAAATAAAACGGCTCAAATTCAAGACCTAAACATATTTCTTATTTAAATTTTTTCCCTCAATGACTGTCATATTTATTTAAGAACCAGGAATACATGCATATGTGAAATGTTAAGACCTGGGAAGTCATAGAAACGAATAAAATACCAAGAAGCCATGGAAACGTCTAGAATGACAAAAACTAAAATTCTTAGATATATCAAGTTATGTTAAAATATTCAGGTAGAAATCACTGAGAATTTGTGAGGAAGTAAAAAGTAATATATATTCATTGGAAATAAAAATATAAATGCTGAACACAAAGAATATAAATGCTGAACTTCTGTAATTTTATTATATTAACTTTAATGATACAATTATTTAAATATAATTATTTTAATATATTGCCACTTCTAATTTCTGTAAATAAAGGTTCAAATCAATTTTCATTACAACAAAAGTATCAAAAATATATTATATATTCAAAATTGCTAAAAAAAAATCCATAAATCGGTGTTCTTTGGATGCGGGATTCTTTTTATCATCAAAACACTCATAAATCCAAGGCACTCGAGTAGTGTGAAAAATGAAAAGCCTTTATTCACATGGCTTTAAAGTGTTGTTTTTACATCCAGGAGAACCACTGGTCTATATTCAGACTGATTGAACGTAATAGAAAATGTCATTCTGGAACTTGAATCAACCCCAATGGGTGCATTGTTTTATTAGTTTTTTTAAACAATGGATGAGTAGTGCAGTCCATTTATTTTTATGTTGCTTCATTAAACCCTATACTAAAAAAACAAACAGAGACAGAGCAATATTTGTCAGTGTTTTTTCAATCAGCTACATGTGGCAAAAAACAGGTTTGACATTGAAACCCTATTTGTCACGCAGTTCCTTTAAGGCAAGTCATTCAAGCAGCAATTTAATTTCAACTGTTTCCATTAATCCAAACATAGCTCCTCTTTACTTGAATGTGAAAATACTGAAACATATTTCAATCAGGTATAAAATGTGGTAAAATGGCCCCATAATATGGACTATAGCTAAATTCACACACAAATAGTTTTTAGGCTGATAATGTGCATTAGCATTCTCTCCATTAATTGAACAACTGTTCCACTCCTACAGCAGCCATGATGAGTGTTGCAAAGTCTCATAAAAATCATAAAAGGATTAAAGGGATAGTTCACCCAAAAATGAAAATTCTGTCATTATTTACTCACCCTCATGTCGTTCTAAACCTGTGAGACCTTCGTTCATCTTCAGAACACAAATTGAGATATTTTAATGAAATCTGAGAGCTTTCTGACCCTAGACAGCAAGGGTCCTACCACGATCAAGACACAGAAACGTAGTAAGGACATTGTTAAAATAGTCCATGTGACATCAGTGGTTCAACTATAATTTTATGAAGCTACGAGAATAATTTGTGCGCAAAGGAAACAAAAAGAATGACTTTATTCAGCAATTCTTCATTTTGGGGAGTACCACGACATATGCGATCTTGAAAATTCTGCGATCTTGACAGGATTTTCATATTTGGGTGAACTATCCCTTTAACTGTAAACAGCATTAGTGTCTTTAGCACCTTCCACTCACCAGGATTCCTCTGTTACGTGGGCAGTGTGAATAAGTTTTAATATTAGCATGAAGTTGTTAATTTTGCATGCGGTGTGAAACAGGCCTTACGGTGAGATCTGCTATATAAGAACATTATATCGGCTGCGTGCGCTTTCATTTTAGCATCTTGTGTTGTCCTGTTCCTCGGTGCCAAACAGCTGCTGTTTTTCCAACCCCTACCCCTCCTTCCACGGCTTCCTCTCTTTCCCACTCTCTCTAAGAATGTCTGCCACCATCTGTCCGTTTTTCCACACTGTCCCCTTCATCAGCCTCACCAGGTGCACTGCTCTTATAATCCAACGTCTGGAAACAGATTTGGACCTCGCTGAACCTGCCGAGGAGCGATCTGTGACTCATGCTCTCATTCACAGATGACCGCATCCAGCGCTTCTGCTTAGCATTCGTTTAATGGAAACGCTTCATGTTTTAACGCAGAGTTGAATCGTTTTTCAAGATTCATCCAGCCTATTATTTCAAAGCAAGGAACTGTGGATGTGCGTGCGAGTGTTTCGTGTAATGAAAGATGTTGCGAATCATTAGTTGGGTCAGATATCAGGGGCTGTAGTTTCACACTGGCAGCTGTGCACTGACACCTGTCGAACCACATCTCTACAGGGAGAGTGAGAAACAATGAAAGGCAGACAGAATATATCAGAAGTGGCCATTAAAACAGAGGGAGAAAGTAGATTAAAAAAGCCAGAGCTGAACGAAAAATAGGTGCATGACACCCCTGGAATGTGTGATCATCTCTAAACGTATATTTGGCAGACATCTCACGATTACGTCACTGTGAATGCTGTGCTAACCATGTGCATGTACTGTATGTGGGCAATGCATGTGTTTAGAGTTACCAGGGTGTCTTAGGTAAACGGGGTGCACTGGCCTTTGCAGCAGAGTTTTTGACCTCAGTGGGTCAATCTAGTATTATTTGTAGTAAGTGCACATTATACAATAGTTTGTTCTGGTCCTCAAATTGAACTGGCTGAGCTGCATTCCAAGAGCGCTGATATAACGGTCTTACAACAACACTGGGATTGTTTACTGTTTGTGTAACTATGCTTGTCTGTGTTGGTGTGTTCCAGACAGACTGTATGTCTGTGGTGGGGATTTTTTAGTGACTCTTTCTGCAGGTTACATCGTTGCACCAATAGTTGGCAGCACATGACTGTCTTAATCAGTTATTAGAATCATTCACTCAACTGATTTGCTCAAAAACATTGAGTCATTCACAAGTTAAACAAGTGACAACCTTTCTGAGTGATTTATTCAATCATTTACTCTGTAGATTTGTTCAAAAACACTGATTCGTTCAGGAATGAAGTAACTGTTTGCCTTTTTCTGTACATTAGTTAATTCAGGATCCAAATACGTGACTTCCTTACAGAGCGATTAATTTGATCATTTATTCAGCCAATTTGTTCAATAACATGGATTCGTTCAAGAATGAAATAAGTGTCTGCCTTACAGAGTTATTAATTCAATAATTTACTTAACAGATTTGTTTAAATATACTAAATTATTCAGGAGGTAAAAAAATGACTGCCTTTCTGACTAATTCATTCAACATTTACTCAACCAATGTTTTCAAAAGCATTGATTCATTCAGGAATGAAACAAGTGACTGCCTAACAGAGCAATTCATTCAATCATTTCCTCAACCGATTTTGTCAAAACACTCATTAGGAACAATTTTGTTGAGGGACATAGACAAAGTAACTGGCAATGACTCAATGAAAATGTAAGTTACTAAATATTAACTTGTTGTATAAAAGAACACACACACTTGCACTCAAGTCTTGCATTGTTTGCTTCCTTGTTCATTTTCCCACTGATAAACAGGAAAGTACTAATTTGCACCCTCTTGAGTATTACAATATCCGCTCCGTTCATCTCCCCCTCACCATATGACATTTCCTCACATTGATTCCTCCTCTATCCATGTTTGTCTAGCCTCATCTGTAGTCAGTTCTCTCTTTTATTCTTCCATCCTGCGCATTCTCTGAGTGAATCCTCCTCTCGCAGACCATCTCTTGACCTCAAAGGACCTGCTTTAAATCCGCACAGCCTCTCCATTCGTGTGCTTGCAGACAGGATATCGACTGCTCCAGTTGCCTGTCTGAATCTGTATTTGGCACCACAGCTTAAACAAAACCAGACAGAGAGTAATAAACAAGGCTTTCATTATTTGCTGAAAACTAATAGCTGATTTAATGTCTCCATGGTAAAAGAAGCAGCAATGATCAATATAGTTCACTCGGTTGTTTAAGCTTCAGGGAATGGTTTGGTTCAAAGGAATTAAATGTTATTGAATTACACATGGAACAAACAAATCCATCCGTCCACACCTCTCCTCTCCTCTCCACCTCCTGCTCGTTATTGTCTTGTATCCCTTTCTGTTTTAACACATCATGCTTTATGTGGTTTTGACTTTCTGGTAAAATAATAATAAAGCGATCCATGGAGGTTGCATATGATTAGATGTGCCTTTTTGGCTTGTATTGTGCTTAAAGGGATAGTTAATTCTCTTCCACACTGAACGTCTATGTAAATACTTCATAAACAGACTTTAAATATTAACTGATGGTTGTCACTTTAAGTTAAGTTAATCTTCTATGGATTCTGTCAACTCAAATCTGCAGACTGGCTCTGATCTTTGGCAACTAGCATCAACTTCTCCAGACTGTAAATCTGTGGAAAATCGTGGCAAAAATCGTGTAGTGTATTTCAGGCTTAAGACTATAGATAAGTTGACATCCATTTAAAAAGAGGTTTCATAATGAGACTAGTTTCTGTGTTCATCCCATGAATGAAATGTTTGATTGGTTTGTTTTGTCTGATGTTTGAATGTGTTACTTACCTGAACGTAGTGTTGCAATGTGCTTAAGAAGGTCCCATCACCACTTTCTACAGGGAACCACTGAGAGCGTGCTGACCAGCTGCATCACTGTCTGGTACGGGAACTGCACTGCAGCAGACCACAAAACCCTCCAGCGGACAGTGAACACAACTGCAAAAATCATCGGTGCCCCTCTCCCCTCCATCCTGGATATTTCCCTTGCACGATGCTCCAGCAAAGCCAATAGTATCATGAAGGACCTTCCCACAGTCTCTTCCAGCTCCTACCATCAGGAAGACCGTACCGGAGCATCAGAGCCCGCTCCGCCAGACTGCTCAACAGCTTTTTCCCCAGGCTGTGAGAGCCCTGAACTCAACTCACCCCACCCCTCTCTGAAACCCCATACAAACCCCCTACCTCCTGAAACATGGACCATCTTACCCCCCAACTTTCTCTCTTTGCACATGTACAGTATTTGTGAGGCATTTGCACAGTTGTACAGTTGTATGTTTTAGTTTATGTATAGGTAACCACTTTTATATATAGGCTAGCATATGCATAGTCAAAATCTGTCAGTAGGTCAGTTGTGTAAAGGTTTATACTGTTTTACTCCATTGTTGTATGTCTGTATTCATGTAGCACCATGATCCTGTGATGCACGACATTTCGTTCCACTGTATGTCCACACATGTAGCGGAATGACAATAAAGCTCAACTTGACTTGAACTTGACTTGACTTAAATGACACTTCATTATGAATATATAACTGGTCGACTTGAATGCCTTTTTGCTTGATTTTAGTGTTCTGTGTTTTTTTGTGATTAACTTTGTTTATGTGAGCTTTATAGGAAAAGGGGTCTGCTTAAAGGGTGCAAAATGTGTGACCTTAAACAACATCGCCAGGTGCACTGCAAATTTGGATCTCAGTAAAACAGATAGCCATGATATATATTTATTTTAATTTCCTCTTATTCTCTTTTGCATGGACACTTCACCCCAGGTGCCCTTGACTGACCTTCATCCACATGTATCCTTTGATGTCCCACTTCACAACTCGGTTGCCCTGACAACATAATTACAGATTATCAAGATGAATGCAAAGTGGAGTCCTTCATAAAGCTTTTAGCATCTGCTAGAGAAATACATCATGGCCTTGCTCCTCTACTCACATAATGATGGCAGCCCCGGATAGAGGCTGTCAAGTGCAAATACAAAAATCTGTAGTTCAGATGGACAGCAAACAGGACGCGACAGATGGAGACAAAGCAAAGGAAATTGGAGACAGAAACACCGAACTGCCTTAATGAGGCACTTTTAATGCTTGTGATGACCCAGTAGCAAATAACTCGTTAAAAACAAAACTCCTCATGGAGAGAGTCATTTGGTTAAGTCCAGCGAGATATGCAAGGAACTGAATGATTAGCATGGGCCCTCATCCACATGTATGCTAATGATGCTAACTGAATGACAATTAATTAGCCCTATCAGTTGAAATTAACTCCACACTGCCCATCCAGAAAGCGAAAGGGTCTTTATCACACCCTCTCCAAAAACGTCTTATCTAAAGCCTGAAGGTATGCTTATAAATGTTGCTTCCGCTCCTCCTCAGCGGTTATTTAATTCAGCAGCGTGTGTGAGAAAAGCAGCGTGGAGACCTGAGATGCATCAGAATAGATTCTCCTGGGTTCAGCAGTGTCCTCTTTTACAGCCCTCTCCATTCATCATGATCACCTCTCTCTCTCTCTCTCTCTCCTTCTCTTTTTGCCATGCTACACTTTATGTTTTCCACGGTTCATGCACCTGCAGTGTAAGCCATCTGCTTCTTTTACCATTCCGCTCATTCTGTTAAGTCCTTGACAACAGTATTCCCCTCATCATTACATCTTCACTACGTGAGACTGAACTGAACTTAAACCAGTTACAGTACTTTCTAAGCTTTTAACCACACATTTAGCTGTAATGTGTAAATTGAAAATTCTGTCATTAATTACTCACCCTCATGTCATTCCAAACCCGTAAGACCTTCGTTCATCATCAGAACACAAATGAAGATATGTTTTGATGAAATCCAAGAGTGTTTTGCCCCTGCTGAACTGACGCATTCAAGGCCCAGAGAGGCAGTAAGGATATTGTTAACCCTCTGGTGCTCCTCAAGAGTCACACTTGTGCTCTTCATGGTCAAAAGTGACCGGACGGACACCTATAATGTAACCTCTTATTTTTTCAGTAAAATCATTCTAATTCATTTTTTTTATTATACTTTTCTTTTGCATTTTGAGAGGGTTTTGTGGTAATAATTAATATTTAATTAATATAATACATTTTTTAGATCCATTTTGTATCTATTTTCCAATTTATTTATTTTTTAATTAATGCAGCATTTCAGGTTAAAATAGAGACCAATTTTGGAAGGCAAATTAGCACATCTGTTATAAAAGAGAGAAAACATCTGTATTGGCAGGTGTAAGTTGATGCCTGTATAGCTCTCTATAGAGGGCAGCTTGTGAATCACCTAGTTGTTTTCAGACAATTGATTCAACATTTTTATTAGGTGGAAGAGTTGAAAATATATTTTATATACAAATATAATCTCAAAGACTATTTCTTATCATGTTTTGGATATTTTTTTGTTATAAATATGATTTGAAGTGTTAGTTTTTGTATTATGATTACAGTCAAACCTAAACATTGTGTTAGAAAGAGAACACAAGGGTATTTTGTTACCCATTTTTTTATTTAGAATTTGTACAAAAAAGTGCAATACAATTTTGACAAGCTGGCACTCATCTGAGAGATTTGGGGAAAATGGGTAGAGAGACTTCAATTTATGTACAGTCCATGGACATGAGAGAAATCTAGACAAGCGAGTAGTGAAACAAATGATGCGTGGCCTTCAGGGACATATCGTCAAGTGACATTTTGTATTTATTTTTTACAATATTCACTTCCTATGGTTGGCCATTTTCTACCGAAAAGCACAAATGTGACTTTTGTTTGCGACCGTTTAGCCTGCTCGAAGAGCACCAGAGGGAATAGTCCATCTGACATCAGTGGTTCAACCATATTTATAGGAAGCTATGAGAATACTTTTGTGTGTGTAAAGAAACACGCAGAGAAGAAACTTTTGAATAAAGTAGTTATGAGTGTGACCCTGGACCACAAAACCAGTCATAAGGGTCTAGTTTTAAAAATATTGAGAAAATGGCCTTTAAAGTCGTCCAAATGAAGTTCTTAGCAATGCATATTACTGATCAAAATTAAGTTTTGATATATTTACAGTAGGATATTTACAAAATATCTTAATGGAACATGATCTTTACTTAATGTTCTGTTGATTTTTGTCATAAAAAATCTATCATTTTGATCCATACAATTTATTTTTGGCTATTGCTACAAATATAACCATGCTACTTAAGACTGGTTTTGTGCTCCAGGGTCACATTTTTGTTTTCTTTGCAAACAAAAAGTATTCTTGTAGCTTCATAAAATTATAGTTGAACCACTGATGTCACATGGACTATTTTAACAATGTCCTTACTACCTTTCTGGGCTGTGAAGGGTCAGAAAGCTCTTGGATCCCTTCAAAAATATCTTAATTTGTGTTCCGAAGATGAATGAAGGTCTTTGGTTTGGAATGACATAAGAGTAATTAATGACAGAATTTTCATAATTGGGGGAACTATCTAATGGCTTCTGCTAATGCAACATGACAAGAAATGCCAGAACCCATACTGTACTCTTCTGCTGTAATGAAACACCTGTCATGACCGTCCACTGTGAAGCACACTCTGTTTAATTAATTTCCTTGTTGGTACAGGCTGGTTAGTGCTGGTCTAGCTGTTGGCAACTTCAGATCTTAAAACCTGTATGCATTTTTTTTCTGCATGAAACACAAAAGATAACATTATTTTCCATATAAAGTAAAGTGTTGTTTAGAGCTCAGTGTTCTTCAAAATATCTCTTTTGTGTTCCACAGAAGACAAAAGTCATACAGGTTTGGAACGACATAAGGGTGCAAATGATGACAGAAAACGTTCTCCTCAAAAAGCCTGATGGGAACGGCATCACGGCAGTCTCCAAAAGACAACATATGCTAATGACCATCAGCGGGTAGATCCAAGAGGTCAAGGTTTGGCTATTTAGCATAGCCCTGTTAGCCCCTGCTGGCAGACAGCCGTCTAATGATGGCTATTTAAAAATAGCCATGTACTCTGACAAAATATGTTTTTTATATATAGACTACTGGTCAAAGGTTTGAGGTGGGTACGTTTTTTATGTTTTTGAAAAAGGTCTCTTATGTTCCCAAGGCTGCATTAAAAAAAAAATAAAAAATAAACATTAATATTTTGAAATCGTATTACAATTTAAAATAACTGTTTTATATTTTAATATGTAACTTATTCCTGTGATGCTAAGCTGAGTTTTCAGCATCATTACTCCAGTCCAGATCCTTCAGAAATCATTCTAATATGCTGATTTGATACTCAGGAAAAATGTATTATCATTATCAATGTTGATCATTCTTATATGAACAAAATTCAAAACAAGCATGTATTTGAAATATAAATATTTTGTAACATTCTGAAGAAAACGTTAGTTTCAGTAAATATGTTTTACAGATGAAGTTTAGTTTTTCTCCATTTTATTTGTATTTTACTTCCTGTTTGCACAGAGCTACACAGCAGGCCAGTTGTCTCTCAGTGCATGGGTGGCTGGGTGTATGTCCTGACCCTTCTTCTTCTGTCAAACACTCTCAGACTGGCCTGAGTAAAAGCTGCTTCTGCAGTTTCCTACAGCACTGACTGAGGAAAACACAATACAGTTATCTAGGGAGAGAAGAAAACTGGCCAAACGTGGAACCCTCGTAATGAGTCTATTGTGAGATGGTAAGAGAATAGTACAGATGACAGTCTGAGGAGGAACGGTCTGATGGAATTGCTCACTTACACTCAGCTCCTTTTAATTAAGCCGTATAATAACGATTAATCAAAGCATGATTAATGCGCCTCACTGAGAGCTGTTCTGGGATACCTACAATCCGTCTTTCATTAAAGAACAGGAAAGTGGTGGATGTGAAATATATGTAGAGTGGTAGAGCAGCTTTGAGAGATATGAGGAAAGCTGCAGAGGACATAAAGGACATCAGTGCATGTGCTAAAGACTGGGCTGTTCCCTGTGGATTTTGTTACCACAGGAAAAATTACTGATATAACTGAGCAAAAGATAGCATGGTTAATGACAAATAAGAGAGTCCACCAGGAAGGAAAGAATAATCTTTTAAAGTCTAGCTTAAAGCATTTACATTCTAAATTCTTAGAAATGTACGATTTGTATTAATTTTGTTTTAAAAAGCTAGGGTAACAATTTATTTGAAGGTGTCCTTGTTACAAATTACATGCACTTTCTATTATAACAACAATAAGCTATGCATAATTACATGCAAGTAACTCTAAGCCAACCCCTAATCCTAACCTAACCATACAGTAAGTACATGTAGATGATTAAAATTACTCAGTACTTAAATGTATAATTAAACTGTAAAAAGGAAACATTAAAATAACGTGTAACCAAAGCTAGTTAAAAAAAAAAAATTACACTATTTTTTTATGTTTATTAATTTATAAATATTAGTTTATAAAGATTTCTGGGGAAAACATGCTTATAAAAGAAGCGTGTTCAAGTCACACACATGAATAAATGAACAATTCATTAATAATGTAAAATCACGTGTAATTTAAATAAACTGGTAGATCCAAACAAGAGCATTAGTCACGTCATCAACACGTCAAAAACTTGGGGTTGGAGTACAAAAAAGTCTTTATTTTTTAATCGAATGCTGCACTTATTGGATAAGCTAATATTATGAAATTATGAAGCATTTATTTGAAATATAAATCTTTTGAAACATTATAAATGTCTTTACTGTCATTTTTTCTTATTTTAATGCATCCTAGCTAAATAAAAGTATTAATATCTTTGTTTATGCTGTTGTCTACACAAAACAGAATTAATACAATGCCCTGATCTTTCTTCACAGATCACTTAGAGTCATTCATTTATACTGTATAATTTGATACACCTTCTAACGTGAACTTTGAATTCTATTTTAGAACAGCAGTTCGGAGCTTTTGCGGATGTGCATTAATGTGTGTAATATAGAAAGTTTGTTTTAAATGAAATGTCCAGTAAAAGGCTGGATAACTGTAGCCTGCAGCTGGATTTGTGTGAGGATATGTCTAACTTGGCACCCAACTCTAGAATCCCGATCCAAGTGTCCGCCCCCCCATTCCTTCCTCAAAGGATTCAGAACTTAATCAGATGCACTTGCTGTAATCCAGATCCAGATGCAGTCATCCCTGCTCTCTGTCAATCAGACCTTCTTGTTTATGTAGTTACATGTGTGACCTTGACTTATACAATAACCTTAAACCCTGAATTTGCATCAAACGATGTATGCAACCTCGTGAACTGAACCTTTCACCCTAAACGATGTACTCTGTATATATTATAGAAACACTGCTGACAACCACCATTGTTCTCATGATTAGATAGATGCTCACGTGTGTTTAAGGGCCCCTCGGGATTAAGATAGCAGTGGGACCCTAGTCATAAACTATTAGGTATAATGATAGCACATTGTGTGCAAGGATTTATTTGGTCAGTTTCAGTAATTGATAATTATGAAACGGCCCTCTGTCATGTGAAGTATTGTATGATCACACACAACACAACACAACACAACACACACACACACACACACACACACACACACACACACACACACACACACACACACACACACACACACACACACACACACACACACACACACACACACACACACACACACACACACACACACACACACACACACACACACACACACACACACACACACACACACACACACAAGCCCAGTAATGGGTTATACAGATATAAGTGAGGCTTTGGGATCTGTTATTGTTAAGATGTCTTCTATTTTTGACAGGAGAATCAGTGAAGACCCTATTTGCTTTCCATTTGATCTCATTGCTGAGTAGAAGGAATAAGTCAGATAACTATGTGTCATTTTCTTGGGACAATTTCAATTAGTGGAAAAAGCTAAAAGAACTGTTAATGCTGCTTTTATTGGCGAGCTTAACAGTCCTTATATTTTGTTGAAATGTAAGACCATGGTGATGAAAAATGGATGTCAAAATATAACTGCTGAGAGGCATTGTTTTATGGAAAATATAAAATAAGATAAGAAATATGTGTGTTTGGTTGGCTGCCTGAGTCTTTCTTCTAGCTCCATGGGTTCTTAAGATCATAAAACAAATCTAGTCCTTGATGAACCCCGTAGGTTTTCACACAACAACCAAGTCCCTTGAACACAACACCCAGAAGATGAATTTATTGTAAAACACATTTTATAGCAGTCCCACTAGACAACTGTCTCTTATATAAGTTCTTAGCACATCTTTGGACACCAGAATGGGAATCTGAAACTTCAGGAGAGTGCCAAAATTGTCTCCAGTATAGCGTCTACAATGACACAAGGGAGTTTGGGCTAAATCCTAGAACGAGAGGAAGTTTTGATTCAATCCATTATGAAGACAGACAAGGTCTCCTCCTAAAGGTTATGCCTTTAGAGAATCAACTCTAATACCGTGTCCATATGTGCACCAAATGCTCCCTAATGGTGAACACACCACTCAAAGTGTCATAATATGTGCTGTCTTATTCTTTGCAGAGAACAGCGTTTTATGAGCCAAGTCGTGAAGGGAGCTGTTATACCTCAGGCTCACCTCTGACCACTCGCTTATGATTCTGATCACATGGTGAGACTGCAGCGAGAAGCTGGACATCAGTCCAAGCCAATATGAAACAAAATGGTCAGAGATTGTAAATGAATACTTTTTCTCTAGAAAAAATTGGACTAATCTGTATAAAGGTCCGTTCAATGATAAATATAAAGATAACAATAAATAGTCATCTGACAGTTTTGTGCACATGAACCCTTGACTTTATCAGATTCACATATCCTTTTACTTTTGCATTAGGTGTACTCTGAACTAAATTAAATGAAGTTTTTGATAAGTTATTTCAGTAATTATTTTCCCCAAGCAATGAAAATGGTTTAAAGGTTAAAGTTAATGATAATAACCCTGGCTTGATAACAACAAATTTAGTTCGAATGTAAAACTAGCCACGATCAGCTAAATGTATAATATACTGATTCATTTAAATAAATACATTGTTAAGATACACAGTTAGGATTTCTTCAGAAACCCTTGAGGAAACACATGAGGTATTTTTGTCAGGAGAATCTGCGGAGACTCCATTTGCTTTCGATTTGATCTCATTGCTAGAAGGAATAAGTGAGATATCTTGTGTGTGATTTCACATTCTAAACATTGTGTGCATAGGAACCCTTGACTTTCTCCGATCCACATATTTGTTTACAGGTGCATTAGGTGTATTTTGAACCAAATCGCCACGTTCGTAAAAATGCAGAACGCCACTGTAAAAAGGTCACCAGAGCTACTGCAAAATGCTGTTTTTCGCCTTGATGACTAAAAAATATGTCAGATGTTTTTTCAGTATATATGTAGCAAATATTCAATCTCCTTCATGTATCGGTTATCGGTGTATCGGTTTATTCATTTTTATGAAGCCATTTTCCTGCAGCGTCAACATTACATGGCATTTAAGGCTCAATTGAATGGCCAGAGCCGAACCCACATGAGCAAACAGGGCGGAAATCAAATCACATGCTGTTCCTGTGCCAGCCAAGTCACTACCATTGCTATGAATGGGAACACTAACACAACATAGCTTTCTCCAGGTATTATAGACCTGCTTAGTTGAGACAATTTGCACTATAACTGATCTGGTCTGTGGACGGAAAGTTTCACAAAATTGAATTATCTCGCTCAGATACACACTTTAATGGCATGAGGCATTCTCCTTCTTACAGTGCCGCTAGTGTGTGCGCACACACGCTGCCTCTGCAGTAAGAATGAACACACTCTTTTACAACGCCTCTGTTTCCCTGTGAGAGCAAAACAATCGCACGGATGGTCATTGCTAACCGAACCATGCATCAGCCCTGCAGATCTATTTCATTAACGCAATTAATTACTTTTAAACATTCAAATCAGTCCCACTCTTTCTTCTCATATATCCATCCATCTATTTTATCTATCTATCCATTGTTCTGTCATCAGGAAAAATTGATTAGGCAGGACTGAGGAAGAGCTTGAAGGGGGGAGTGGGGGATTTATGTCATTTTTTGGCTGACTCAAGCACTGGGACTGCTGAGGATGGAGTTCTGCACTCATTTGAATTGCAGAGAAAAGAGAGACCGTCATTTGCTCAAACTTCCATTTAATCCCTTTCAGAGGAGCAGGTGTTTGAAACGCTCGGAGGCTGAACACTGTCATGTTTATGTATTCAGTGTAAGTGTGTAATCTCTTCCATGTTTTAATCAGTCATTTAATGTGATTAATTTCATTGCATAATGAGCCTGTCAGGTCTAATTTCGTCCTCCTTCAGGGAAAATATAATCATGGGATTTCTTGTTATGTGCTGTTTGCACACATATATTATGAAGATGGATGTTTCTAAGCCATCGTTCACTCCTGTGGATCTGGAATAGACTTTACAATTCCAAGAAACAGAATACACAAAGAACTTGTGACTACAAAGAGGTCAATGTGCATAAGTGTGATTATTTCAGTGGCATAACTCCAATCTGGTTGTTATAGAAGCCCTTCAATGTCCTGAATTATGTGTTTACAGGTGCATTAAATATATATTTTGAACCAAACGCCACATTATCTGTAAAATGCAGAACGCACTGAAAAAGGTCACCAGAGCTACTGCAAAATGCTGTTTTTTCAGTTGATGACTAATATGTCAGATGTTTTTTCAGTATATATGTACAAATATTCAATCTACTTCATGTATATAGAATATCGGTGTATCAGTTTATTCATTTTTATGAAGCCATTTTCCTGCAGCGTCAACATTAATGCATTTAAGGCTCAATTAGAATGGCCAGAGCCGAAACATGAACAAACAGGGCGGAAATCAAATACATGCTGTTCCTGTGCCAGCTGAAGTCACTACCATTGCTATGAATGGGAACACTAACACAACATAGCTTTCTAGGTATTATAGACCTGCTTAGTTGAGACAATTTGAACTATAACTGATCTGGTCTGTGGATTGAAAGTTTCACAAAATTGAATTATCTGGATATCTAAAACAGATTGAGTGTCAACATAGAAGGCGTGGACGCGGTATGGACAGAGCACTGTATGGCTTAGTATGTGAAGAAAACTGTGGATTGTATCGTGAAGTGCTATACTTACAGTGAAGAAACGGAGCTGCCTGACGGTAAGTGCTGCTAATCAATCAGCACTCACATATCTTTCTGTTCGCGCGCACCACTCATCCATGTCTGTCACTCACGTGCTCCCTTCTGGCGCGACAACGCCAAACGACTTTTCATTTGGTTGAATACGTTCAAATATTTGGTTACTATTATGTATTCAGTCTTCAACCACCTAAATAACGATCCTGATTTTCCCAGTGTTTAAAAATAATACAACCTAAAATGATATAAGCTTGTATTAACTAAATATCATAGCCTACCTTTTCCAAATGACCTGAGGAGCAACAATGTGAATCGCAAATGTATTTTAATTTATTAACCCCCAAAATGAATCTGGAGAAATGAGGTTAGGAGTAAAGATAAAATAACATTAATTAATGTGTCGATCGAGCACTTGATAATATCTAAATTTATGACTTTTAAAATGTTCGTAATTTGAAGAGGAAGATAATGCAAAATACTACAGTATAAAAAATTGTTAATTGCTTAACTATAATGCACCAAATGCTTTTATATTAAAATATTGTTCAAATGTGTTTTTGTAGCTACATAAAATCAGTCACCTGATAAACAGTAAAATAGCATTCCCAGAATTCCCTGTGTGATGGGAATGCTATCATAGTCTATATTATTTAAATAGGTGTAGGTAACATTGACATTGCTTAATTATTTAGTGTATCGAATGTCAAATGTGTGTTACCCTAAAGTGTTTTGTGTTTATGTGGATAATATTGTACACATTCTGAATTCTCTTGGAAAACTTAATGAACTTTGTTTCATTGTGTATAACGTTTCAATAGTTCAAGTAGGTTGTTATATTCACTGTATTATACAGCCACCAAAATGTCATCTTGAAATGCCTGAAACACTTGTTCTGAATGTCTGGCAATAGCTGCAGGTTTTGATACTACATCTAAACAGGATTTTGTGAGTGAGGAATATGGGCAGAATATGCATGGAGCCCACTAGATTGAAGGATAAATCATAGTTCAGTTGTCAGTTCAGAGTTATGTTGAAATAATTAACTTTAGAACACAATGCAGTATAAAAGATTTCATAAAATGATTGCGCTTCATTGCATTTTGAGGTAAACACCCATTCGGTCCAGTGGATTTTGATGGCTGAGGTCAGCTGTAAAGGTCACAGTACATCCATCATCCTCATAATACACATAGGAGCCTGTGTGTTTCAGAGCCATGCTAATTGCCCTTGATGCTTTTCATTTTCCTCTTAATTAAGACTCGAAAATGCTTTACAGTCTTTCATGAAAAGCTTTACCCATGAACGGCCGCTGAGTCACTGGACATTTGGTCATTGTGATTATGTGGGGCGGTCACATTTATGATTGATTGACTTATAAAGGATTTTGCAAACAGGAACTTAGGCTTCAATTAATGTATGTAGGCTTACAAATAGATTACATTCAATAATCCAGAGAAGAAAAACGTACTGTAGTGACTCATTAAAATTGCACGCTTAATTGTTCAGGATTTAGACAACAAAAGTAGCTATGCCATGGAACCTGTTAACGCTGCAAAACTGGAATCACAGTCACTTGAATAAACATGAGTGACCTGCTTTTGTTGAAACCTTACAAAGCTTCATGAATCTGTGGACTGAGAAAAAATTACTAGGTAAAGTTAGTTGCCCACAGCTGTCCCAAATTTCAATGTGTTTCCCAGAGTTGGGTTAATGTGCCTCCTAAAGAACTTTGAAATCATGGACAGAATCCTGTTATACGTAAACAAACACACAGCGTCTCTCTGTGAACCTGAGAGGTTTCAAAGTCCATTGATGTTTTCGCTTATGCTTCCCTTGTTGAGTATGGCCCGGACTATGCAGATTAAAGCAGGATAATAGGGTATGGACTGTTTGCTCATATTGATTTTGTACTTTCGGTTGTGTTATTTTCCTTTTTTCAAGGTTTCATTCTGCATTTAAAGACTGATCTGTTTAAACGGGCATATATGTGATGAGTTAATGAGTAAATGTGGAGTCATTTACTCAAGTCATGAGTCCATGAACCAATTTCCAAGATCTCCATGTCTTCATTCTCACACACACCCATTCATGCATCATGTATACAATTTGTACCTACCTGAAAAGACTTTAAATTAAATATCTGCAAAAGAAAAAATAGTTTGTTGCTCTATACCTCACTAAACTATTCTGTACTAAAATGTCTGTCAGGGTTGGAGGAATGCGGGTTTGTTTTGGGAGGGACTCTGGGGTTCTGACCCAAGCGCAGAACAGAGCTGAAACATGAAAGGACAAACAGAGAGTGAGAATGGGTTAGAAGATAAACAAAAGCGCTAACAGATGAAAATAGGTGGATCACTCAGTCATCCTTCCTGTGGTGTGGCTGTTTTCCTGTGATTGACAAAGACGTCAAATAAAGGAGCGAGATTTACATGCAAGTTTTTTTAGAAACAGCAGGAATATTTAATAAAACCAAGACTATGTAGAATGATTTAGTTAAAGTTAGATATGTGTACAGTTGAATCCAAACATTTTAGACAACTAGTGGAAAACTTATTTTCCATTATTGATTACTGGCCCAAAAAATAAGGTGCAGAGTCTGAAATATTTCTTATTAATTGTAGCTACATCACAACTTTTCTTGTTTTTCATTTTTAAAAACCTCAACTTTCAAATTACTTTCAGGCTTCAATGGAAAAATACAGATTTTAAAGTGGTCTCAGACTTATGTGACTGGTAGACAGCTGCTTATATTAGAAATAAGACACACAAGTGATCTGCTGCCATCATTTGACACTTTCTTTTCAATCCCTCTATTCTTCTCTATCATCCCTTTAAAGATAGGGATGCTGCACTACACAGTAGCTTCTCCTGCTGTGAGGCATTCCTGAGACGTTCATAAATTAGGGATTACCTTCCATACACTTATTTTTCACCTAGTTCACCAGACACGCACGCACATGGATTCCAGTGTAGCCACATAATGCTCTCCTCTGATGTGCTGACGTACATTGATAAATTCCTTATCAGCCCTTCATCCCCGCTCAGTGTGAGATCGGACCACTCATACTCAGCAGCAGAAGGATTAAAGAAACCATCCTGGTCGACCATCTCTAAGCCAATTTTCTATTTTCAATATAAATATTATACAATGTAGTCTTTGCTGCACAATTTACTTGTAAATGTATATAAATTGTACATTGAATTTATTAGGTCATAGTGATGTCTGTGGCACTGGAGGTAAGACTTTGGTTCCCAGCATCCAGTGGGTCATAATTAAAATTATTGCTTTTTTCACTGTTTAAATGTTATTGTGAAAGTAGTGTTCTGTTTAAAAAAGCTCACAGACCAATTGACCCATCGCTATATTAAAGACATTAGTGACTATTTCTGCCTTAGCAACTGTTGTCATCTGCTGTTCTCAGTCAAGCTTGTGCTCTGTTCTTATGTAAGTCTTTGAGGATTAGTTTTTTATCGCTTTTAAATGCAATATACAGAAATTCTACTCAAATTCAGTAGACATAAAAATGTTTTGCATTGAAATAATGAACCACAAGTTAACATTAGAAACAGCGACACATCCCACTATAATGCTGACCTAAAAACCTAATCAAAAACAAGCTTTGACCAATTTCAGTTCCCCATTATCATATCATAGTTTTCTGATTTGAAATATAACACATTTCTGAAACAAATGCACACACACACACACACACACACACACACACAGAGAGAGTCACACACTCACAACGATTCACATGTAATTGTGAGTCAAAATCATCACAATTAAAAGAACCAAAGACTTAAACTACTTCAGTCTGTGTGCATTGAATTTATTTAATACACAAGTTTCACAATTTGAGTTGAATTATTGAAATAAATGAACTTTTCCACGACATTCGACTTTATTGAGATGCACCTGTACATACTCAAAAAGTTACAAAAAAATATTTTTTATGTAAATATATTTTTAAAATCTATATTGGCCCTTTTGCACATTTTGTGTTTTTAATATCTATTTAAAATGTATTTCTTGCCATATATAATTGCCAAATACAGTTAAATGTTTAGTTATAATTGTGGTAATTTAACCAGTAATATAATATTATATAGTAAACACCTGAGGTTTTATATCATCTTCCTCTCTGATTTTTAAATTCTCTCAATTTCCAATGTGCATTTCTGTATTCCCTCTCTTTTTCTTGTCCACCTCTTCTAGTATTTCCTCTCTCGTTTTCCACCATATTTATTTATTTGATGGCAGAAGGCACCTTTAGAAAGTGCTGCTTAAAGGTCACAGGCTCAAGTCCCAGTGCACCCCATTTCTCTACCTTACCCGTCCTTTCCTCCTGTCATATGACCCCGGGCTGGCACCGAGCATTTTGTGAAAGGCACAGGTTTGAGAAGCATCATTTTTAAAACCCATGAGAGTCATTCAGCAGATGAGATCTGAAAGGTAGTGGTTACATCTCAACATTAAGAGCTCAGCTGCGAAGTGAAGAACCAGGTTGAGTTTAGCTAAACTGTTTCTGTTCTGTTGCTGGAATAGATTAGGAGATATCAAGGACAGGCTGATCTGGTAAAAGGATGAGATTTACGTGAAAGTCCAATACTATGAACAGCAGCCACTGCTTTCCTAGTGTCTGGAGGAATACAAACTGAGAAGAGCAAAGGAGCGAGAGAGACGGATGAGTGCACTGCTGCTCTCCACAGTTGGCTTTCACATCCTCGACTCTCATCTCCTCTTTTTCCACTGCCTCCTTGACCTCTAAGCAGAGCACCATGGGAAACGTGAAATATTTTTAGTGTCCATCTGATAACCAGCAGATGGAGGTTTGAGAGACCGAGAACACATCTCTGTTAGCTTTGGTGTGGTTTTGATCGGATTCTTTGATTGCTCTTTCATAGGTCAGGAGACACTCTTAAAAAAAAGAAAGGTTCCAAAATGTAGGTTTTCACACCAATGTCTTTTTGGTTCCCAAAGAACCTTTTGGTGAAGAGCCGTTCTTTTCTTAGTGTGAAGAACATTTTCAAAATCTGAAGAACCTTTTTTTAGTTTTGAGAAGCTTTTGTACAATGGAAAGGCTCCATGGATGTTTGGTTTATAGAACCATATGCCAACAAACAACCTTTATTTTCAAGTGTTAAGATGTTTCTTCTAAAATCTTTAGGATAAATAAAAACAACGAGATCTTTGACATACAGTAAGAGTTTAGAGCTATAAAATTCAAAGGCCACATGAATTTCATCTTCAAATATATTTTTTTAAATGTTCAGTGCTAAGATGGAAAAATTACAATGCATAGTTGTGAAAACCAAGTAAAAATAGAGCATGTAATATAAATACATTAAATTATTATTATTACATTTAGGAAAAATTGACAAATATATTTCAGGTAAAAAATATGGGATTGTTCAAAAATGTGTAATTATAACATAGAGCATAATTTTCACATATTACCGTTTTATTTTATTTCTAAGCTGGACAAAAAAAATCTTCACACAAATGATCACACTGCAAAATATTATGATTATTTTTAGGTTCTGAATAAAACAAACATTATTGGAGTATGTTTTACAAGAAAATATTGTTTCAGTCTTTCTACTCCAAAATTTCATTTTTGATTTAATGTTACTTGCTGTTTCTTTGTAAGTATTTGTAAATTATTTTCTGAGTGAAATTAGTTTTTTAAAGAAAAGCTTACATTATTTTTAGTGTAGTCAGTGTTTTGTGAGTTAAATATTTTTTTTTTGACATCTGACCACGTGTGAAATTATTGCAATCTCTTTTAAAACCATAGAGAAGACGCATGTGTTATTTCTGGAGATTTTCTGAGATTCCATTTGCTCTCCGTGTAATTTCAACATGAGAAATGAAAGATCTAATATTTACGCTTTATCTTGTGGGTAGACCCAGCTGAGCGCTTCATGCACACATGCCCAGCAGGGACACATCACAGAGCCACTTTCAGTCTGATGAATAGCCAGTGCCAGCACACATTTAAAGACCCAGCGCATGCGAGGAGGCTCTTTCTGTAATTTCCCAGGCGGTATCAAAGTAGGTAATGGAAAGTAGTTGGAACATGCAAAGAGTGCGAACAGACGACAAAGTGGACAGCAAGTGCAACTGACGGGCTTTCTCGGCAACGTCAAAGGAAGACCTTGCCAGGCTTTGTGTTACAATTGGAAGGACTTCATTAAGACTCTGTAACCAGCACAGCTCTGAAGTGGCTATTTCTGTTGTGAATTGATTATGCAAATGCCAGATGAAAACCACCACTCCAGATGGATGGAGTGAGAGCAAGAGTGAGTGAGTGAGGATGAATGAAGTGAATGAATTATTGCAGGTGTCAGACACTTGGACTTGAATCAGGTGCTAGTTTTAAAACAAACCACATTCGAAGGCTTTCTGGTTCCATTCTTGCTAATCCTCACATAAATCATAAACACATTGACAGGAATACACTCATGGAAGGCTAAGCAGCATGAATGAGCTAACAAACACCAGAAGAATCAAAGAAAATAGAAAACCACACAAATCCATACCTTGGTTTCCAGTGACTACAACATATTTTTAAATATTCAAATTATTCAAATGATATATTATTATAGCATCCAGAAGTTTCAGTTTGGTAAGATTAAAAAAAAAGTTTTTAAAATAAGTCTCTTATGCTCACCAAGGCATGCCGATTTGAAACGTTTCTTATTATTATCAATTTTGAAAACAGTTGTGCTGCTTATTTTTATTACATTTTATTTTTGGAAGAAACCTTTATTTATTTATTTTTCAGGATTTGATAGAACATTAATAAGAACAGCATTTATTTGAAATATAAATATTTTGAAACATTATAAATGTCTGTACTTTGTTTTGTTTAAATTAATGTATCAAAATAAGTAATACATTGAATTAAACATTTAAATATTTTAATTCTGAATAAAATTATTCATAAAAAAAACCTTTACACATTAATCAGATTAAAATAAGACTAGTCCTTCGAACCTGTCTGTGTGAGACTTTACAGCCACACATTTTCTCCTCATAGTGGCAGCGCTCTTTCCAATAACACTCTGTTCTACCTTTATTATCCGATATTGTTTTCTTAAATGCTTTCGCACTTTCACTCATATTTGATTTCATGTTTCCTTAACACCAGTAGGCATGCACGGTAAAAATTGCATGCACTTTAAAAGTCGGCAATTTATAAGCGTATTCAATAAATTAGGCAAAAATAAAGTTTAATGCGAGTATTAGCAAAATGTACTCTTGGGCCTTCCATTTCAGTTATATACTGCATGTCAGCACATAATAACTACAGACACCTTTACAAATCTGCATTCTTCTCCATTTAGCCCTTAAAAGCCTGTCCTCCTGCCCACCTCCCTCATCCATGCCTCAGTGCCACTGTGTATCCAAAAGAGGGATTTAAACCATAAGTGTTTCCATATCTCTTTCGTATTTTTTTTCTCTCAGTCTCACCACAAAATATGTTTTCCTGTGTCTGGAGACAAAGGATGAGTAGATCCCAAGAGAATCTCAGATTTGCCTTTCAGATATTCTCTAAATAAATTTGCTTTAGCAGCTGGTCATATTAATCCACGCAGCATCTTCATGAGGCAGACATAAAGAAATTGGAGGGGTTTCTGAATATTTATGTGGAGGTTCCAGAAAGACAATGATTCAAAGCTGTCTTTAATAAATTCATAAACAATTTTATTATTTATGTTTTTCATTTGCATTCCAAACCTCAAAACTAAGTACATGTGTAGTTAATTTCTTACTGTTTTGGCTAAAAACACAATGATTTATCATGATGTTTTAAGCGCTGTCTCTAAAAACAGAAGCTGAGATGGAGAATTTAATTTGAGATGATATAGCAGACATTGTAATGCCTTCATTTGATTTAGACGCCACCATTCTTTTACTCTTGCTGAAGAGCTACAGAAATAGCCAACAAAATGAAATTCATTTGGCCTAATTTTATTAAAATGATTTACAACTGTTTGTTTAACAATTTAGGCCAGCAAGGAATCAGTGTTAGGATGTTTTGGATTTGCCTCTCACGTCTGTCCTTCTCATTGTAGGTCATGAAGATGGTCTCTTGGGAAGAGAATTTGGGTCAGCAGCCCAATCGCTCTGAGCTGGAGATGGAGGGCCCACCAGACCTGTCCAGCTCCCTCTTCAATCTCAGCAGCAGTTATGGGGGCACGGGGGCTTTCCTCTGGCTGTTTCCATTAGAGAACATCACATGGACCACCACGAGGCCCACAATCCAGCCAGTTGCCCCTCCACGGGTACGGGACCAAGCCTTGGCCCAGGCGGAGATGGGGGTGCTGGGGTTGGTGCTTGCGCTCACTGCTCTGGGTAATGGATTCGTGCTGTGGGTGTTGCTGCGTAGGAAGAAACATCACGCTCCCATGCACCTCTTCATGGTCAATCTGTGTGTGGCTGACCTGGTAGTGGCCTTCTTTCAGGTAACAGCCTCTTGAGACTATTAAAAATGATGAGTGCAGGGAAATGAGCTTAACGGTTAAGTAATCATTGACCTGAATGGAAACATATAGTCAGACTACATTTATTAAAATGCAGTTGAAGTATCAGGTGTGGGAGTAATGTTGTGTCAGCAGAGAAGTTCTAGACATTATAAGAGCTGCATGATTAATTGAAAAAAATCGTGATATGGCTTTGTGCAATTATCAGATCTCAATTACTGCAATATAATTAAATAAATAAAAAACAGCGTGTTTAGATGTGAGGTGCGGCAGTGTTTTCTTTTGCATGATTTAACATTTGAAATAAAATGAATTAGTTTAAACAGCCATAAATATTAATATTGTAATTTCATGGTGAAATAAGTAGTAGTAGCAGTTGTAGTAATAGTAATAATATATTTTATTTTATTTCATATTTTTATTTAATGATAACAATAACATCAATATACAATCACAACAATTTTGGCCAAATTCTGCAGCACTACAAACAAGCACAGCAAACCTGGAACGTAATTTTTTGCGCAATTGCAATTTTGCTAGCGGTGCTGAGGGAGGAGGAGGTTTGCAATCTCATTGGCTGCACAATCAGCAAAGGCCAATCAGCTTGTGCCGTGACGTGACTGTGTGGAAAAGGACCTATCAGGCGGCACATCTAGAGTTTCATGACTGAAGTAGATATATGTAGATCTGTCACAGATGGAGTTTTGGTTCTTTACCACTGTAGGCTTTAGCTTGCTTAGCTGGGGACACTTAATTTCTGGCAATATAGTCGACTTGATTGCACAGATACTATTTGAACTGAGCTGGACGATGACATCACTGAATCAATGATGAGCTGACTTTAACTGGAAAATTGAGTGTTTACTATTGTCTTCTTGCATTATCGACACACTATTTTCCTATTTAATACTGTAAAGCTGCTTTGACACAATCAGTATTGTATAAAGGGCTTTATAAATCAAGGTGACTTGACTTGATATGTCTTTATTTTGTCCCCAGGTGCTGCCACAGCTGGTGTGGGACATCACAGAGCACTTCCAGGGCCCTGACGCTCTGTGTCGCTCCGTCAAGTATTTGCAGATCGTGGGGATGTTTGCATCCTCCTACATGATTGTTGCCATGACTGTGGATCGGCACTATGCCATCTGCTGCCCCCTGCAAGCGTATCGGGGAGGTGCACCCTCCCGCTGGAACACTCCCATTATGGTTGCGTGGGGCCTGGCCCTTGTGCTCAGTGTGCCGCAGGTAAGGAGTAAATTGTCTTAGATCATTCCTAATTTTTTTTTTTTTTTTGATTGGCTCACAAGTATTTTGTCTCATCGTTTGCACGCAGGTGTTTATCTTCTCGCGGTCAGAGGTGTCCCCTGGGGTGTTTGAATGCTGGGGCCACTTTGCTGAGCCGTGGGGTCTTAAAGCATATGTCACCTGGATGACTGTGGCTGTATTTGTATTGCCAGCCTTTATCATCACTGTCTGTCAGGTATCTCCAGCTTTTTCTTCTCAATCTCTCACTATCTACACATTTTTTTATTAAATGTATGGCTTTGACATCTCTTGTCTAACAATGCATCATAGCATAAGAACATGATGTATACTACAGGTATACAGACTTGGCATGTTTAATGGGAATCAGTGGTGGAGGTAACGAATTACAACTACTAACATTACTGTAATTAAGTAGTTTTGTTGGGGTACTTGTACTTTTTGAGTATATTTTAAAGCTGTACTTTTACTTGTACTTAAGTACAAATTAATCGACTTTGTTACTTTTAAATCATAGTTCGTTACTGAGTACGCCCACAATTTGAATTGATATTCAAACCTTTGATGGCTCTTCAGTAGCCAATAAAGATATCCGATCGTAACGCAACTAAAAAGCCCTGATATCTGGACGGGAAAAGCTGCCGATGCAGCCAGCAGCAGGCCAGGGTTGAAGAGCTGATCGGACAGCGAGGGAGCGCAGCGTAACTTATGGACTCAAAGTTTGGAGAAACAAGCTACATGGTAGTTTTATCATAAATATCTATATTTTGATACCGATACTGAAATACCTGACACGGTTCCATTACTTACTCTCCACAGTCTCTACCATATATATATATATACGATATATTTCAAAGTAGAAAAGTATCGGTGTATATAAGTATCGGTGTACACTTGAGAAGAGTACTTTGTACTTTCACTTAAGTACTGTTTTTACACCAGTAATTTTACTTGTAATTGAGTATTATTTCAGCAATATAACCGTACTTGTACTTAAGTACAAATGTTCAGTACTCTTTCCACCACTGATGGGAATTAGATGCACTGCAGGGTACAACTTGATGGCTGTGCCGGTGCTGGGTGAAACTCAGAATTTAATAATTGCCTCCTTTTCAATTCATGAGTTGGATGTTGAATTTGAATGACAGGAAGAGGAATTTACTTAATTGCAATTCAAAACAAATCACTGTAACACCACAGAGGAATTTTCATCGTCCAAAACAAGTGCTAAAATGCTACAAAAAAAAACAGTTAATTATAAGTTAACGTGTATGGCTAAGAAAAAACTGTAAATGGTTTAACATCACATTATATGTGTATTTACTGTAGATTATTGGCAAAATGTTGTCAAATATATGTTTTTTGGAGGTTAAAAAAATATATTAATTAAAATGTAATTTACTGTGAAAACAGTAAAAGTAAATCCCAAAAGTCCATATGATTGTAATTCATGTACAGTAGTTTGTTTCTTCTTTTCCTGTTCTTCTTTTTGATATTGTTGTTGTTGTTATCAGTAATTCACATTAGGGTGTTTTGAGCTTGCTAGGGTTACTAGGGTGTTTTTTTAAGCATTTTCTGTTATTTAGTTCATGTTTACTACATTATTTAGTGTCATACGCAATCTAACAACATGATTTCCTCAACAGATTAAGCACATATATCAGAATTGCCAAAACTGAAGCATTTTCCAGCAGCATAAAATGTACACCACACTTTGCAAAAAGTTCAGTTCTAAATTACACACAAATCTGGACCCATATAGTAGGAGTATGCTTACATAGATGTATCTCTTTTTCACCTCAGGTTCGCATCTTCAGGGAAATCCATGACAATATCTACCTGAAATCTGAGCGAGTGGTAACAGCAGAATTTAAGAAGAACTCTGTCTTCTTCCACTTTGCTCAGCGGGAGGGGGGCAGGGGAAGGAGCAGAGAGAGAAACAGACAGAGCAGACACAGTCACCATGCTGACAGCAGTCTCAGTCAAGCTCACTGCAGGCCCTCACATCATGCAGCGTCCTCCTCAAACCTTTATGATAGCTACTCTCATACTCTACCCTGTAGGAGCTCTATCTGCGAGCCTTGCTTTGGGCCCCGCCCCTCTTCAGACAGCTCCTCCCCTTCCGTCCAAACTCACCTGCAGAACACCCCCAACCCTCTCTCAGACCCCTCCCATTCTCAGTCATTATCAGCCAATAGCGTGTCTGCATTGGCTGGACAACCTAATAGCTCCGGAGCTTCTGAACTGTGGCCAGGTGTGCTTCCAGATGCTTTTCCACTTCCAACCAACTATTCGCACCCGCCGCCTCTCCCAGGTGTGACTAAGGCCATGTCTAAGACAGTGAGAATGACTCTTGTCATTGTGCTGGTCTACACCATCTGCTGGTCTCCTTTCTTTATTGTTCAGTTATGGGCAGCCTGGGACCCCAACCCACCAAACCAAGGTCAGACTTGAAGCAAACAGATGAATATATACATGTCCTGTATAGTCACACAACAAGGCTTTGTGGATGCTAAAACAGTATGATTTTAAATATTCATATCATAACAGGAAATAGGCAATCAATTTTTTTATACAGACTACAGACTTTTTTGTGCATGTGCATTATCTTAGCCTGAGATTTTTTTTTAGGGTGAATAACATTTAGTGATGATTTGGAAAAATACACCATCGTATATAGAAAAATTATACTCTTATTCAGCAAGTATGCATTAATTTTATCAAAAGGGACAGTAAAGAAATGTATAAAGATTTGTATTTCAAACTAATGTTCTTTATGATCATCAAAAATTCTACTCACATTTTTCAGAAAAATATTAATCAGTAACTGTTTTCTACATTGATAATAATAATAAATGTTTCTTGAGCAGAAAGTCAGCATGTTTGAATGATTTCTAAAAGGTCATGTGTCACTGAAGACTGGAGTAATGATGCTGAAAATGCAGCTTTGCCATCAGCAGGGTGGTGTTTGTAACCAAAAAACAAGCAGCACATTCTCCAGGAATATCTCAAAAGCAAAGATGCCCGTTCCTGGAAATCTTCCTTCCAGCAGAGTTCCAAGTACAATCAAAAACACATGAATCAGTTCATCAGCATCTTCAAGGTTGCTTGTAAATTGCAGGCAGGTGTGTCAGAGCTTGGCTACAACTGAAGTCTGTGGCAGGGGAGATCTCCAGGAGCAGAAATAATCAATCATGTTTTCAGTGTGCCCTGTTTTTTTATCGTCCTCTTCTTTATTTAACTGTCCCCTGCTTTCTTTCCCCTTAACACGTAGACAAACAAGCACCTGCTCACTCTCCTGAGTGTTGGGTAATCTCATTTGTATTTACACTTCTGTATTAGACTGGACTTTCTGCACAGTTTGACCAGCCACCTGGCAACCGAATCACTATGAAAACAGCACAAACTTACTCATAGATGTTTTAGTTAAATTGGGTTCCATATGGCTTATATTATTATATTTCGCATTTAACTGACTTGTTTTTATTATACATAAGTTTGGGCTGGAAATCAATGTATTCAGCAAGCAGAGGTGGAAAGTAACGAATTACACTTACTCGCGTTACTGTAATTGAGTAGCTTTTTTGTGTACTTGTACTTTTTAAGTAATTTTTAATCTGTAATTTTACTTTTACTTAAGTATATTTTGTGTGAAGTATTGTACTGCTACATTTTAAAACACATTCGTTACTGAGTAAAAAAAAAATCGCTCAGTGGAAACAACTGCAGCAAATAATGGGCAGAAGAAGAAACTGGCGCTAAAATCACAAGAAAGATGCAGACGAACAAGACAGGCGTTAATGGTGCAGACCCAGCTGAAAACCAGACCCCGTCGTACTCTGCTGAAGTTGAACTCGAAGGAAATAAAGTGAACCCCTGGCCATATGTTCATGCTCTATTATGCAGTGTAACCTGTTTGCCTCGGGAGACCGAACTAGCAGCTTATAACATCATTCTCGACATCGCCCTTCGCAAGCATGTAGAAGTAATGTAAGATAAATACTTACTTATCGTTGCATTGGTGGTTAAAATGAAGCTTTGACGGTTTAGCAAAAGGTTTTGAATAAATGAGCCAAAAAGACAGTGGTGCAGAGTGTGCAATATCATTTGAGATAATATAGTAATTGTTGTTTTAACAATGTGCGATTTGACATTATCAGTATTTTGCCAAAAAACAAACAAATCACTCTAAACAGTGTGCCGTGAAATCTAGTAACGTTAGATAAGACTACCATATGAGGTTTTTTTAAACTAGTGTTTATAGGTGTATATGCACGTGTTTTTTGTGTGTTGATAAGCTTAAATCCTAGGCGGCGCCTCATAAATCCGCGTGCATATGGAGTGCTTTCTTTCACTGCGTGATTCAGTCTGTTAAAATGCGTTTAGAATGATCACAAAACTGAAGATATAGAAGCAGAAAATGTATATATTTATATAATTTAATATAGTAAGTCAACATCACATGAAGAATGCCGTTTTTCTCAAAAAAATCACCATGATTACATATGCCTGTAGTTTTGCTTTTTACAACAGTTCAAAAAACAAGAAGTTAATTAAGAGACTTGCGTTTTAGACACCATATTGCCTGTTTTTGCTCTATTTCGACAACAAAAATAATTCCAAACACAGCCACCAAACAGTTTTGCGTCTCTGACTCTGAGCAATGACGTGTTTCATTCCTTGAATTAACCGTTTAAATGATTCTGTTCAATCGCAATGACTCACTTATGAGTGACTTGCTGACACCTACTGGTGGTTCTAATTTAACATTTAAAGTATCTTTTGATTTATTTATTTCAAATGACTATTTAACATTTGTGACCCTGGCATGGAGCACAAAACCAGTCTTAAGTCGCTGGGGTATATTTGTAGCAATAGCCAACAATACATTGTATGGGTCAAAATTATACATTTTTCTTTTATGCCAAAAATCATTAGCATATTAAGCAAAGATCATGTTCCATTAATATATTTTGTAAATTTCCTACTGTAAATATATCAAAACTAAGAGCTTAATTTGAACAACTTTAAAGGAGATTTTCTCAATATTTGGATTGTTTGCTCCCTCAGATTCCAGATTTTAAAATATTGTCCAAACATAACAAACCATACATCAATGGAAATATTATTTATTTAGCTTTCAGATGATGTATAAATCGCAATTTAGGAAAATGGACCCTTATGGTTCTGTGGTTCAGGGTCACATTTTATGTCTTATTTATCAAAACATTATTTCTGTATTTGTAACTGCAGGCTAAATGCATTCATGTCAGTGTGTAATACATCTATGCCACTTCAGATGAAGCTTATGCGTTTCCTCTGCATTGCAAAGATTAATTTTGTTGATACTGATTTAATTTCCCTGGTAACAGCCTAAATGTGTTATTATTCTAATTAACCGATTACTTTAATTAAAAACACCTAGTTTGAGATGTATAGGCCCATATCCCAGGTGTGTCAAACTCAGTTCCTGGAGGGCCACAGCCCTAAAGAGTTTAGTTCCAACCCTGCTCCAACACACACACCATGTAGTTTTCAAATAAGCCTAAATGATTAGTTTAGCTGTATCAGATGTGTTTAATTAGGGTAATATCTACACTGTGTAGGGCTGTGGCCCTCCAGGTACTGAGTTTGACATCTTTGGTCTTTCCCATTTTTTCCTCCCTCTCATTGTTAAAATGTAACTAAGTAATTTTTACTCAGAGTAAATTTTAAATGAGCTACTTTTTACTTTTACTTGAGTATATTTTTAGACTGGTACTTTTACTTGTACTTAAGTAAAATTTCAGTAACGTAATGGTACTTTTACTTGAGTAGAATATTTTTGTACTCTTTCCACCTCTGTCAGCAAGGAAGCATTAAATTGATCAAAAATGTCAGTAAAACATTTATAATGATGCAAAAGGTTTCTATTTTAAACAGAAATGATTGTAAATTATATCATAATAGAAACTTCTTCGGATAGTGCAAGGATGTTCTTTTGCTCTGAAATTTCTGTCAGTATTATTATTTGCACTGATTGTGTTATAAGCTTTAATACTAATACTTTTCTAAGCAATCTTAAGACTTTCAACTGATAGATGATAACAGGAAAAAATCTCATAGACCTGCACATATTATTCACACAAAGATATAGCAATATTGTAGAGCTGTCAATGCAGTAATAAATGCAAAGTGTTATTTCCTTGCCTTCTCTCTCATGCAGGGGCTGCTTTCACTATCCTGATGCTTCTCGCCAGTCTAAACTCCTGCACTAACCCATGGATCTACACAGCCTTCTCCAGCAGTGTGTCCCGTGAACTGCTCTCACTGCTGCGGTGCCACACCGGATCCTCACGCAGAGGTTCACTGCCGGACGACTCAACCACAACTCACACATCAACCAACACCAAGGACTCCATATACTGACCTCGGACCTGACTCTACTGCGCCCACACAAACACACCACAGACGGGACGGGCTACACCCTGTCCCAACTGCCACAATTTGCCCATGTGTCGATGACATAATAGAGCAGCTGGGCTCTTAAATGACAAATGGGATGCCCTACGGTCTTCAAGGACAAGTGCCAATAGCACAAGTGTGCAAAAAGTGTGCCGTTTGGTACGGGACTGGGGTAATGTCCTGGCTGGCTACTTTAGATTCAGGTACATGGCGGTTACACAATCTGAAAAGCAGATACTGATCTGTCTTAAATAGTGTTTCATCAATTACAAAGACAAAACTGCATCACCATGCCCAGTGCATTTTACAGACCGCTGTCCATTCAGTTACTTGAGAGCAGACTGGAGTGATGAATCAAGAGGAAGGTTAGCAAGCAAAGGATCGGAGGTCCTCCATTCTTCTCCATCTTTCTTTCATGGATGTTTTTCGTAGATTAGGGTTGCAGGATTACATCAGACTTTACAGTACAAAGTGTGGAAACTGCGATAGTAGGAAGAGAAGAAAGGATGTGAACCGTGCATACAGACTGGACAAAAGGTTATCTGGTTGTCCTCCGGACATCTTCCAGCACGATGCTGCAAATGAGAGCCTCAGAAGTTTATGAGAACATATCCACCACCAGAAAGAATGTTCTGAAAATATCAGCCTGATTGTGATAATCAAACGCAGTGGCAGCTTAGTGACTTCCCGAATCATATTTAATCTAGATATCAAATCTAAAACGTTCAAAAGACACTGTGGATTTAATTGGTCTACAGTATTAGCTCTTAAATGATTAGAAGTGCTGGCAGTGGACAGAAATCTACATTTGACTACGAAGGAAGTCTCATTTTCTGTGTTGGTCATTTTGTGGGTTAATGTACCAAAGCAAAGACATAACACATTGTTTAGAAGCTGGTGAGTGTGTAATGTATTTCAGTACAGCTAATACTATGTATCCTCACAGTCCTGGGAAATCCTTGGAAAAAAAATAGCATTTTATTTTTATATGCTTTGGGTGAGAAATACGTTTTTTACAGAAGAAACAGGGTAATGGTAAATGAACAGCAATACACAGGTCAATTTTCAATTTTAAAGCAACTGTCACAGTTGAAATCTCTATCATGTATATATGTACACACTAATCACTCATTCATTTGTCACTCTTTTAGCTCTACCTCTGGTATTTTCTTGATTTGTATGTGTGTTTTTGTCATCTGGAATCAGGGGACCATTCACATGCTTCAGAGTAACTTATTTGTACAGAAAATATGAATTATTGAAGGTTTAAAAAATATTACATTGCAACTTAAGCGCCTTATTCAAAAAAAGTATTATATATATATATACAGTACATACATGTATGTTTCTAACAGATTATTGAGGTATTCCGTGTCATTAGTAATTCAGTAGTGTCTGTGGTAGTTATAGGAGGCTACACTTCTGCTAATTATTATAAACACGTATTTCACTCATAAATTCATTCTGGAAGTCCAACACTCGCTTACTCTTAGCTTGATAAGAAATTAACTACCAATTTAGTACATTTTTGTAATTTTGAAGTACATTGACTTATCACATTTCATGCTTGATGACAAAAGATTGAAATTCTTGCTGATTGGAAATGCATTATTATATCCCCCATTTAACAAAAAAGCAACAAATCACATCATTTCCATGAACAATCAGTCTTGATTGGGACAAATATACTGTTTTTCAATATATCATTGTCCAACAGTATATAAATGACTGTGATTAACTGTAAACTACTAACCATTAGATATTAGTAAGAATAGTGATCAGATATTGGACACATTGACAAAACTAACTGCTAGTTATACTCAATGCATAATGATGGATAATCATAACATTATTTAGCAAAGATTTGCAGTTCCTAAAATACGATCAACATTGTAATAAATTATTTTTATATCAATTTACACTTTGTTGTTCTTTATTGGTCCTTCTTATTTTCTTAAGTTAAACATAGGACACATGTAGACTTTGTGTGACAACTGCAGAAAATGTTTTGCGCTTCAAGAACACCAATTGTTTTACAAATAGCTACAGTTGTAAGGCAGTACGTGCACAACTCACTTGAATAAGTTGAAGTCGAGTCTCAGCCAATGGGTTTACATGGCTCACGTAAACCGAGTTTATATTATTTATCTCACCAGACAGTAAAAGGAAGCTTTGTCTACATGAAGAGGAAATAAAGTTGAGTCTTGACCAAATTTATGCTTAAAACCTTCTATCTAGAAAAAATACTGAGTGGATGTTTACATGCATTGCAAACCTATTGCAAACATTATATGACATAGTTGCACTGCTCATTTAAGACTTCCTGTGTCTTGTGTCAGCTTCTGTTCCTCAGCCTGAATGCTTTGTGGCATGCTGATGGCTCTATGTTGTTGGAAGGGCTTGTGAAACAATAGAGTTTAAAACTGAATGCATTGGACATGGATTTCCAGTGCAGAGAGGACAGAAGAAACTGACTGCTCGTGGATTTGCTTTCGGTTTACTCTGCATCTGCTGGCTGTGTGCTTTACCTCACGGGGAATGACAGGCAGAAGGGTGCTGCGGCTAGGGGTTAAAAGAAGTGCCCATCATCTCCCATCATCTTTAAATCAAACCAAAAACATGATAAACCACACTGCAGCTTGACTGTATAAGGAGAGGCTTCTGTTTAAAGAAGAAAAGTACCAGTTTAATTCCATCTGCTCATCACCATCAGAGGACACTTAGAAAGAAAAGATTAACTACTGCACACCACATTCTTACACGTGTTAAACCCTGTTATCTGGTTATTCAAGCCTTGGGGTGAACTAAAGGGCCACACGGCTGCTATGAGTGAACAGAGTGAAATGGAAGAGACTGGATATGTCTGGAATGGAATACTAACTTACTGAATACTGTGTAGTGCTGCATACAGTGATAGTTATATATAACCACACACACAAAGAAAAAAAACCTTTGGGTCAGTAAGATTTTAAATATTTTTAAAGAAGTATTTTATGCACATCATAAACGCTGCATTTATTTGATCAAAATACAGTAAAACATCAATATTTTGGAATGCCATTACAATTTAAAATAACTGTGTCTATAATAGATTTTAAAAGTAATTAGTTCCTGTGATGCAAAGATGAATTTTCAGCTTCATTACTCCACTCTTCAGTGTCACATGATCTTTCAGAAATAATTCTAATATATCAATAAATAGTTCTTATTATTATCAAAGTTGAAAACAGTTAGGCTGCTTAATATTTTGTGGATTTTATTTGTGGAAAACATCCTTTTCAGGATTTTTGATCCATAGAAAGTTGAAAGGAACAGCATTTATGTTAAATATAATAATCTTCTGTAAGAAATGTTAATGTCTTCAGTTAATATATATAGCAACCTGCTATATATCTCTCTCACTTCTCAACAAGACAAAAAAGTTGACTCTTTTAGACTGTTACACCACTCTTCGTGTCTGAGAAACGCTGCAAAGGGTATTTTTGAAGAATAGCTGCAGAAACGCACTTACGTCAGAGGCAGTATATATTATGCAGATATTTTGGGGCTCATGCTCTCCATACTGAACTCACAAACCAATATCTGTTACCCCACTTTACTCAAGCTCATATGACATATTGTTATTGCTTGTGCAACAGATTGCCAGCTCACACACTTAAATCAAAATTGAACTGCAAACAAAACACTGACCTCTAGATCCATGACTGGTTTTGATTCGAGTTTGATTCATTGTATAGTAGATGTAAAGTACGCTTTGCTGACGTAAGACCCAATCTTTCTGCTAATGATATACAGCTCAGCATTGAACTGGTTAGGAGATACAAAGTCAAAATTATGAGATATACATTTATAATCATGATAAAACTGTTGACTATCTCCATTTTGTGTCAATTTTGAAACATGTTTTTAAATGAATAAAACAACCAAGGCACTGAGTTATTCATGAATCATGTATGTTTTAAATTCAGTAAATTAATCAAGTTTATAAAAGTCATATTAATCCAAATACACTTGTTGCGTTGTTTGTTTTCACGTCCAGCTGTAGGATGTTTCTTGTTTAGCTTTTAAGATTTAGCAGCAATGGCATGGATTCAACAGCAGGGGAGCTTTCTAAATCAATATACCAGACCTAATCAACACATCAAAATGTAATAATCAGTGATGACAATGAACCTTACGTAGTATTAAACACAAACACACAATAATCTGTGCAGAGAGCATTAATGCACAGTGCACAACTGGTCCACCAAGGGTTCTGCTGAACCGGTTTAGACTGGGCACGGTGTCAGGCTCCGTCAATAGAAAATGAGTCGAATCACAAGCTGTTAAACTATTTCCTCACTGAGATCAGACTCTGCACCAAAAGGGCATTATGAAAGAGAAAAAGGGGTTGGGGAGTGTGAGAAGGAAAAACTAAATATGCACACAATGCGCAGTTATGAATCTCTTCCTCTGCTAATCAAAAACAAAGCAGATGATGGAGGGAGAAGAGCTGGTAAACTAATTGTTTTAGGTCAATAAAAAGACAGATGATGATCTATAATGGTCTAATTGCAGATTCAGGAAAGGAGAGTGGAAAAGGAGAACAAGAATTCCTATATATTCTCATATTGCGCTCATACACTTGAGAAATGGAACAGTCTCTTATTATTATGAGGGAGAGATGACAAAATGAAAGTGCTTTTTTCTACTCTTAGTGAATAAAGCTGGCTAGATATTTGGAGACAAGTAGTTCTAGAAGGTTTTCTGAGCTGGAGTGCATGAGGTGACAAACAAACGTATTCTCCAGAACTAAACATTTTATATGGAAGTTAAGTTTAAAAGTGATATGAAAATCTTCCTTCTTAGTATCTTGAATTTTGTAAAAAAAATCATAAATGCTTCAGCCTACATCTATCCATTGGCAGAAGATGAAAAAAATCTGTTTCCGATCATGCACATTTATGACAACTATGTTCATTCGTTCTTTTTCAGTTTTCTCTTTGCTCATAAACCAATTGTCATATGCTCAAAAAATGCAGTGTTTATCATACACTCCATTTAGCTGTCAATTACTGCATCTGAGGTTCAAAAGAGGTAAACTAAAGCAGCAAGATGTTATGCAGCCAATACATAAAGAGAACAGAACTGCTTCCATCTTATAATATTGCACTCTGCTGACACACTGTGGTGAACCATGTGCAACAGATCTAGACTCTCAACAACAGAGACCATCAAACAATCTTCAATGAATAATAGAGCCAGTTTAGAGAAATCACAGGTTTATTTTGGATGAAAACTGCAATGACAAAACCAGTGGCAAGTGAATGAACATGGCAGATCAGCCTATCCCTTCCTATCTAACATCAACCTCACCCATCCCATGAGCTGGGTTTCGAGAGAGAGGTGTCATAAAGAGGACTGTGGACACTGCTGTTCTGTCCCAGACATTCGATTGGCACAACAGGCATTCTGGGCTCACCCTTGACCAGAGAAAGCTGCTCAACCCTTTCTCAAATACAAGGGAGAGAACCAGACTACCTTATCTTCTGCTGCTCAGACTGAATGAGAGAGAAGAAAACGAGTTTACGATGCACATCATCCATATGTCTCGACACAATCATTCAGAATTAACTGCTGCCCCTAAAACCATGACACGTATGTATTCTAATGAATGAAGAACCAGTCTAACCTCATCCAACCAGTGTAAGGTCACTCTATTCTGAAAACGAACCATAAGAGAGAACATTAACCTAATTTTACCAGGCATATATCAATGTTACAAGGATGTCCTATTAAAACAGGTGGAACATTCAGACATGTGGACTGTACAAGATCAACTTAAAATAAAAAAAATTGAAACTTGGATAATTGCATGTAAATCTTTGATACAAATTCAATATTGATTGTACCAATAAAGATCACAATTAAACAAACGGTATTGATTATTCAAGCCCCAGGATACATTGGTGTGACAGTGTGTCACGCTTTGACACATCTGTCAGATGGCTTAAAAGAAAACACTTGATTGTCATTTTAGGATCGTCGCTATTCAAAGCGTTTGATTGATCAGGAACTCATTGGAATGTTTTCTTAGTAAGCCTGGCTTCATTTTAGTGCGAGGTCCCAAAGCCCACCTCATAAACCAGAAAGAATTAAGCTCCGGATAGGGTTTAAGCTAAAAAAAGTCCCCCAAATTGATTTTGGTCAAACATTTTCTAGAGAAGGAATAGTTCACCCAAAAATATACATTTTATTTTACTCAACTTAATTTTATCCTAAACTCATGTGTTGTTATTTTTTCAGAGGAACATGAAACGAGAATTGAGCACATTTCCTTGTAACCATAACTGTTCATTTGTTCAGTGATCTGTTACTCAAGTTGACAGATCACAAATTTGAACAAATTTGGTCTGCTGATAGCAAAACGTGACTTTCTTACTCTGTATTTTTTCCCATTCCAGTACAACTATCATTTAACGGTTACATGAGAAGCATAAAATATAAAAAGTGAGTTTCAATTTAAAACAAGAAAAGACTATTTATGGTAAGAAAAATCATAATAAGGAAAAGGCTTAATTCAAGAGGAAAGCAGGTTTATGCATACCCTATTTTTTCTCAAAATGAGATGAGGAACTCTTCTTCAGAGCTTGCCTCTCAGGATGACATAAGAAACGTTTAATATTTGTGCTAGAAAATAAACTGAGTAAGAAAATCACTTTTTGCAGTGTCTGGCATAAAGAAACTTGGAAAATTGTGCAGAAGAACAACTTTCATGATGTTTTTGGATAGAAATAGTCACTATGATCAGTTGTATAGATTTTCTTTTTTAAATGAACATAGCAGCATACAGGTTTTCAGCCACATGAGGGTAAATAATTCAGCTTGGGTGCTGTTTGGGTGAACTATTCTTTAAAAAAACTGCTCAGTTGGCAAAAAACGGAAACAAAGTGGAGGTGTGTGTGTTTGAAAGAATGAGAGATGAAAATGTTTGCGTGTTGTCCATTCCATCTCCCACCAGGTAAATCAAAACATTTTTGGTCTGTTGCTCTCAACCCTTTGGTTGAACAGGGGGAGGAAATGGACAGCAGGAGTAACCACACATACTCGGTCCTTCACACAAACTCCATGTCTGTTATGGCCACACACTCAAATCTATCAAGCTCACTCAGGACATGATGATCAGTGAGAGAGCCTCCGTGGCGCTGTGGAGTTGTTAGGTCAGCTGCACCTCAGGAGTACTGGCATTATTGTTGCTCCCTTCCTGTGCGTTGACCACAGAGCCACGGTACGGGACCTCTATGATCCGAGGTTTGTCAATGATGCGGGCGCAACGATTGCCCTTCTCCACGATGCCAATGATCCAAGCCTGTTGCCCATCGCCCACCCCTCCATCCTGCCCCACAGCTCCTGACAAACCCACACGACTGGACTTCATCTCGGCACAAAAGCGGGCTGCTTGTTCCCGCGGCAAGCAGATCAACAGACCACCTGAGAGATGCAGGAAAAAGACTTTTATCTACCTCAGAGCTTGGAGAAATCTCAACATACCTAGAATCACCATATTCAGAAATAAAATTTAAAAAATAATTTCATGAATTTATTAATGTTGATACCACAAAACCTGTGGAGGATATTGAATATAGTGTATTTATTTTTATGAATTTTTTTATAAAACAAATGTGAGATTTGATATTATTAGTCCACTGTATATTAATATATTTAGGCTGTTCAGTGTAAATTTATTTTCTTTAATTTATGGTTCATTCGTTACTATTAATAGTTAACTTTTCAGATGATCAGTTAGGATGATGCAGAGAGACAGACGAATGAGCAGGGCTTTTTGTTAAAATATTTGAAGTGACAATCTTTATTTATGAAGAAATCCAAAACGGATTATGTTAAGGCACTTCAGGTTTCAGTGTAATTTCAAAGTTATAACAATCATTATTGGTTCTCAATTGTGTTCGTGCACTGAGCTGCGACTCTCACCTGATGTTTCAGAAGAGGTGCCGTGCAAAAGCCCAAACAGGTTGCCACCAGCCTTGCTGATTGCGGCCATTTTGGAGATAATAGGAAGGTTGTGAATGACAAAGGCAACATCATTTTTCTGCTGCTGGGCGAGATTCCGTGCGTGACCTATGATCCCGAAGCCTGTGATGTCTGTGGCAGCGTGTGCATTAAATTTGTGCATTAAGGCAGCAGCTGGAGAGAGAAAGAAAACATTTGGAAAACAATATAAAACTGGTTGTTTTGGGCTATAAAAGAAAAAAACACATACCCAACCTTTCAAAAGTTTGAACTCTGCATTTTTGAAAATGCTCATGCTCACCAATGCTGCATTTATTGATAAAAAATACAGTAAAAACAGTAATTATGAAATTAAATTATTATAATAAAAAAACCTTTCCAATCCCCAAATCTTTGAAAGATACTGTATATACCTAATGGGGTCTTTTAAAAATTGGAAATAATTTAGAATAGGGAACACATTCACAATTAAGAGGTTTCCCTGAAGAAACTTCTAATTGGCTGCTTATTAATGGTTAATAAGGTATTTGTTAAGATTATGGGGTGGATTAAGGGATCTAAAATATGGTCATGCGGGAAAAGGTATTAATATATGCTTTAGAAGTACTAATAAACAGCCAATATGCTAGTAATATGCATGCTAATAAGCAACAAGTTAATAGTGAGAATTGGTCCTTAAAATAAAGAATTAGCTATCATTTACCAGTGCGATTGAGGGAGGCCATATTGAGCATGGCCTCCTGATAAGCTTGCTCCACCTCCTCCCTGGATATCACCAACTTTATCTTGTTCCACTTCTCCGGCTAAATAAATTAAACACAAAGGTAAAAGATATACAGACAGAAATGAGATGAGATTACAGAGATGTGTTACATGTGGACTTATCTCTTTATAACGTCTACAAAAAAGGGGGAATAAACAGACAAGCAATCATTCCAAAGATGTACGTCATATTTGAGGCTAATACACAGCGGTACTCACTATATCCAGCCACTGATGTGCATTCACTGCTACTTGAGTTCCCAGAGGTTTAGTCAGAACTAACACGTCTCCAGGTACAGCACTGTCAGGCCTGCAAACATGTGTCACACAAGGGATATTCACTGTGATAATTGTGGAAATATCCATTAAGAAAAATCTGAATAATTCAGAAGCACGTGTAGAGACACACAGTTCTTTGATTCACAAGAGAGCAGACAGAGACACTCACATGATGAAATCATTGGGCTGGCACACCACAGAAGCCACACCCCCGATGATGATCCAGGGATTGATGACTGTTTGTCCCCCGGTTACCGAAGTCCCAGCCTCCTCTGCCGCATCACGGAAGCCCTTCATCATTAAAGGCATCACCTGATCTCTCTCCTGAGAGAACAGCAGCACAGTACAAAGAGAATTAACCATTTCACACTCAGCATCCTGAATTTGCACAAACCTATATATATATAGAAGACATATTAATGAAACGTAAAAAAAAGATAGAAAATGAACGCAGAGAGATCCCAGCTCACCTTCTCATTCATCTTCTGACTGACGCTGAGAAGCATGAGCATGTTGTCACACTCTGTGATGCCCATGGCATACAGATCACTCAGAACATTTGCACAAGCAATTCGTCCCTGTAAAAGAACGGATGGGAGTCCCATTTATTTGAAAGCTCCATGCTAACATTTCCAAAATATTAAGAGATCCCTCACCATCATGTAAGGATCATCCACTAAAGGATAGAAGAAATCTGTGGTTTGGACCAGGGAAAGACCTCCATGCCTCAGAGGGATCACACACGAGTCCAATCCAATACCTGCAGATAAGAACGAACAGATATTATTTTTCACCCTCTGTAATTTCATGCACAGTGTGCATGCATATTTAAAGAAGCTTTGACTAATCATATAATACAGGTACTTAAATCCTTATAAAACCATTCAGATGGCAACAGTATGAAGCATTTTTGTAGGATTACTTAAGATCAATTTTTCAGTGGAAAGCATTCGTTTATAGCCTGGGTCCATAGTTCACATCTCGTTCAAATGATTGCATTATACTTCCTAGTAGTTTTTAATTAACAGGATAAGCCAAAGGTTAAACAAAGTTTTACAAAGACAGACGTTCAGTGATCTTTCCAGACTGAGACTTACGAATAACATGAAAACAACTGTACTTTGTAGTTCTGTGTTATACATAAATATATGACAACATATTATTGCATGCTGATTAACGTCTATAGTAAAATAAATTATACATTTAATATAGTCATTATATAGTCAGACAATGGATATGTTTAGGGTATTTTAAAGGACTGATGCAAGAAACAAAACTGTTAGTTTCCATTTTGACAACTTTACAGCAAAAACGTTGGAATAAACAAGGATTTCTTTGCAAACCGGTTGGATACTATAAACCTGCTGTCAGATAACATGAGCGCTTTTGCCATTTCAGTTGGACATTTGGCAATGATGGAAAGTCTGACTCATTTCCGCGACTCGGTTCTTTTGAACAGTTCGTTTCCTTGAATCGATGTGACTGTGACAGGTCAGTCATACTTTACCTAGTCGAGGACCCTCAGCAACTGAAACAAATCCGAATTGAGCGGTCTCGTCTCCAACACCCACCCCCGAGCCGCCGTCCTCTCCGGGCGGGCGGTCCGGCTCTAGTCCCTGCAGGAGTTTGAGCAGAGTCTCCTGCGGGACTTTACACCCTCATCCCTTCAGATCGGAGAAGGCCGTGAGTCGGAAGCCGCGGTCTAGGCCGTGCTCCTCCGGGTTCAACGCCTGGTATCCAGCCGGGTAAAAGGCTCCGTACCCTCCCGCTCCGCCAGAGTCCACTGACGCTGGCTCGGAAACTGACATGGCTACAATTAATAGTATTTACTCTTCATTCAGATAGTGAAACACGGGGAAATGAAAGAGAAGGGTGAGTCGTTCGACGGGATAAATGGCTGACAGAATCAAGAGAGCGTGTTTTATCTGCACGCTTGTTCATAGAAACGGTGTGGACGCGGCGCGCTAGCGGACTGAACCATCTCACCCTGCAGAGGGGAGTTTAGAGTCACCTCATGACACTAGTTAGAGAATACATCGCTGACAGACAGATGACAACCAGAATACACTCAAACTGGCAGAGAAAGTGTAGGAAAATTAAACTGGCACCAAATGTAACTATGTCTAGGATGTTTTGCATTTGACTGGTCACAATTAAACCCCCTCAAAAATTAGCATCGTATAGTTTGCTATCGTGAGCTCCGCCTACTGTGGTTCTGCCATAAAGGTGCGTCAGACGATTGTATATTCATGCAAATAATGACTTGTTTGTTTTTGCGAACAATATATTATACATATTATAAAATGTATGCATAGCTATACACACACACACACACACATATATCTATCTATATAAATATGTGATGTCACAATGTTGATGGGGTAGGGTGGTTAATCATACAAGGTCTTTATGTATATTTATTAAAAAAAAGTCAGGAAAACTTTTGAGAATTGTTTATTCCCATAGTCAATGAATTTCATCGATATTTGGGACACTTCACAATTGAGAACTGGACTATGATGATAAGCCACAGATAAATCACCTCATTCTTTGTCTTTTTGAGGTTTAATAATAACAGCACAAATTATTTTATTTATTTAATTTGAGTTAGTTTAAAAAATATCACCAACTTTGGCTGTTATAATTAATGTCCATATTGATATTTTACCCCAAGCTCTACAACAACCAATCTCGTGTTTTAGCCAAGGTGTCCATGGTACTAAAATCTGCATATTAAATGTCAGAATAGGGAATGCCTCAAGACCAGTTTGAACGTGTGGTGGAAAATTGACTTTCTCATCTCAAGCCTGGATTGAACTTTTGGTGCTGTAGGCAAGATAGTAGACCATAACGCCAATCAGAGCAGCCAAGATCTCCGTGGACACCCAGGGACCACTCCATGCACCCTGCAATTCATAAATACACCGATTAATAAACAAACAGAGACAAATTATACAAAATCATAGAAAGTAAACAAGCAGTAGCAACACAATCCAATGTGGAGGTATATTTTTGTGAATATAGGTTTACAGGTTTTTCTTGGCCCTAATCATTACACAGATAAGGCGATTGTTGACAATGAAGATTAATATGCATATTTACCCTGTGATCCACATTGACAGAGAACAAAGGCTTGATGGCATCAACATCTTCATTGTTTCTCTGAGCCTGAAAGCATTAACATTTTTATCAGCACTGCTGAATATACAGTCCCATCATGTTAAATGGATATTTCACCCCCAAATTAAAATGGTTTACATGCACCCTCTTAATGCGATTATAATGAACATTTTGATAATATTGCGATTAATCTTTACCTCATGTAAACGCAATACTTCAATTTAAATAATTCGATTAGGCTCATAATTTATCATCATAAAATGTTCTTCTGGCTGGACTTCCATCAAACACAATCAAACCTCTACAAATGATTCAGAATGCAGCGGCACGACTGGTCTTCAACAAGCCCAAAAGAGCCCACGTTACACCTCTCTTTGTCTCCTTGCACTGGCTTGCATATAGAACAACCACAGGCTCAGCACCCGCCTACTTCCACTCACTATTACGAATCTACATCCACTCCAGAAGTCTGAGATCCATACACTGATTATTGGAAATAATCACATTATTTGTGTGCATGTAAAAGTAGTCATTATTTACTCTCCCAAACATGTACTCATTTCTTTCTTACGCAGAACCCAAAAAAACAATACTTATAATACTGATAACCAAACTGTATTGGTGCTTATTAAGTTAAAGTGCCCATATTATGCTTATTCGAATATTACCTTTCATGCCGTGTGTCATGTAGCTGTATGTGAACAAACTATCCTGTACAACAAAGTTGTGAAGCCAACAGTGCACGATAAATAAAGTTGTTGTCTATCAAAAAGAGTCGGCTCGTAATCGCCTAAACGAGTCATCAGGAATTCAAATCTTATTATTTTACAGCTCTACGGCACAAAGTAACACATTTGCATAATGGCCACACGTTCTCAAGGACAACTTGCCCGTCCAAAAACACAGTAAAATTTCTGTGTTGTTAACATCATGTCGAGAAGACACTGTATCCTACACTGTGAGAGTAAATTTGTTTTATCTCATCTTAGAATTACCACAAACTTGACACTTACCACTGAGAAACATCATGCTCTTATCGATCAGGCACTTCAACCATTTCATCATTAGACTCCGGCTCGTATTGGTAAGGTACAATCGATACATATGTGCATGTATGTGTGTGTGGCAGTGGGTGTTTCGTTTCCGACACAAGCTGTACATGGTAGACCAATCACAAAGGACTGTGTCATCTGACCAATCACAGCAGTGAGGGCTCACGGTTTAGAGAGACTCAGGGTTCCTACACAATTTCCATTTCAAAATTCCATACTTTTCCAGACTTTTCCTACCATAATTAACTTCTGATAAATGGTTTTAAAATTCAACTGCTAACATGTATTTTACAGAATCTCTATGTATGCTATTGTGTTGCCAAATAATTGCAGAAAAAATTTAGCTACTGTAGCTCATACAAGTCAATTAACACCAAACCCAGTCAAGTTCAAAGCACAGCATCTTATTAAAACTGCAATGCTAAAACAGTGCAATGCTATTCATTCTTGTCAGGTAAATAACTGTAAACCTTCAACCCCTACAAAAACAGAAGGGATGTTCATGTACAAATTACCAGGCAACTAGAAAATAGAGCTAAAGTCCTTTGGCTGCTTCATTGGCTGTTAGGTAAAGCATACTCACACTGTTTAACAAATAATTATAAATAATATTTAGCAATGCTACATTCAAATTATGCCTTTTGTGACTGTAACATACATAAAAACAAAATTGCTAAATCAGTCACAAACAAAATTAAAGGGTTAGTTTACTCAAAATTTTTACTTACATGTCATTCCAAACTCATAAGACTTTAGCTTCAAAACACAAATGAAGATATTTAAAGGATATGTAAGGGACTGAAATTCTCTAGATTTCATTTCATTTGTGTTCATAAGATGAACAAGTCTTATGGGTTTGGATTGACATGAGGGTGAGTAAATGATGACACCATTTTCATTTTTGGGTGAACTAAACCTTTAAGAACTCAACCATTGACTTGTTTCACATGCTCTCTTAAACTATAAAGTGCTGTGTAAACCACTGTGGAACTGTAAAGACAAAGGAACACACACAGGTCTGACCTGCACTGCCAAAGCTAGGCTAAACCCTCAACGTCATTTTATTGATTTTCTTTTCAATGTTTGTGTCATATATTCATTAGCTCTTGTTCTTTATCTTTGCAGCTCCGTTTGCACACGCCATTTGACTCAACTCAAGATATATTGTCATTGGTCTCAATTGAGTTCATCTGCAGATGTGAGACGACGGAGTAATGTTGTTCTGTGCAAGTCTCTTCATCTTCATTTGGTCACACCTCATCCTGTAATACTTGTTGTTTTTTGTTTGTTGTGAATTAATTTCCTCATTGAGGTATTTATGGTACCTCTGTCTTGCACAGCCAGCAGACTTTAGTAGTTCTTTGGTCATCGCTACATTACCCCACCCACATGGTGCAGGCGGTCTACTATTACCCGCTGGGCAATCATGGTTCTCTCCTTCATGTTTGCGACAGTGATATTCTTATTAACAGAGAACCCTCTTTCCACAGAAGCCTGACCATGGGACACCTGATGATCATTTGATAAAGTTCATCTGCTTTCTAGACAGATTAGCTCAAATTCTCAAACCTGATCAATCGGACCAGGTGGTTTCGTGAAGCGACAGATGTGGTGGGTCTTGGTTAGATCCTGGTCTGGGGCTGGGCCATAAACGTTGTGAGACTGTGTGTAGAGGATGCAGACGATGGTGCTTTTGCCCTAGCATATGGCTTATAATTGCCGCCTCCCCATGTTGGAGATGTGTTTAGATTTTACACAAAGTTTGCATTATAGCTTTTTTGTCCATTTCAAATCTTTAGCCAACCAGGCTTTATATTTGGGATTGTCAAGCCAGCCCTCAGAAAATTTGCATTTAAACCCATAGTGTTGGAAAATTAGGGACCTTGAATGCAGAAATTCACGCTGTTAGAAACAGGTGTATAGTTGAAGCAGTTAGCTGTAATCTCCAGGAAGATTGTGAAATTTACATTTTCTAATTGGTAACCACATCACAGCAGATTTTCCAGATCATCCATCATTAGCAGATCCAGTGTATAACCGATCTTTTGGCAGCGCAGGAGATTTGCCTTAAACACCTTGCACTCTGATTGTATGATTTATATTTAGAAATTCTTAATTCATATTTTAGAAAACTATAGGAACAATAGTCTGATTAACATAAATATTTTTCATCAGCATATCTGATTTATTTTTTCCATACTTTTAGACCTGGAAATTATACAAATCAAATTCCATACTTTTCCAAACCATAGAGGAACCCTGGAGACTGATTCTTTGAACTACTTCAAAAAAAATTACAGTTAGAAATGAGGTAAAATTAAATAATTTTTGAAAACTAAAGTTTTTTGATCTTGTGGACAGTGTTTTAGGAGACTCATAAAACAAATTAGCAACCTTAAAAATTGCATAATAATTTAAGGCATTCTTCATAATATATTGTATGCTTCACAGAAGCAAGTCAGTCATGTAGTTTTAGAATGGCATGTGGGTGATGACAGAACTTTAATTTATGGGGGAATTACCCCAATCATTCCTTAAATTTACCAACCTTTCTTAGAGTACTGTAAGACTCCTCGTCAAAGAATTTGACCTGATATGTGCCTGAGCTGGCCTGCTTATGAGGAATACTCCATGAGACCTGGACAAAAATACATGAGTTTGTCACATATGTGGAAGTATCTTACATGTATGGCTTTGTTAGAACACCATAAAGGGAGAGTTCACATAAAAATGAATTTCAAAAGTTATTTTGCAGAATTTTGGTAACTATACAGCTGATGGTGACGTTATGGAAAAAATACTACGGAACTCAACAACTACCATCAACTGTTTGGTTACCAACATTCTTCTAAATGTACTATTTTGTGTTCAGCAGACCAAAGAACCTCATACACGTTTGGAACAAGTGGAATTGGAACAAATTCTGAAAAAAATATATATATTGGGGGTTAACTATGTTATCCCTTTAAATCCTCTGTAACTTTACCTGGTATTTGCCAACATCTTGGCCTCTGGTCACAGGAAACTGCTTGCCATTGACGTCTGCATACAGAGCAACACTCTAAAAACAAAACAAGTCTCTTGTCAGTCCACATTTCTGTACAATAACGCGAGTATATATGTAACCGTTAGACCACTCACCTGAGCTCCGTTTGCACACGCCAGACTCAACTCAACGATGAACACGGTCTCGGAGGAGATGAGCGCGTCTGTCGACGTGTATGACGACGGAGTAATGACTGGGTCTGTGCAAGTCTCCGCTGAGGAGAAACAGTGGAACACTTATTTTGGTCATGTCAATACACTCAGAGATTTTGGTATGATATTGATGCTTTTGTTAAGTTGAAGCTTTTGTCAGACTTTTCTATACAAATGAGAAATATTATATTTGGGTATTTTGACTCGGACCCCACAAAAGAAAATATTAGTTTTATTATAAATTTAATCCTCATTTTAAGCAAATTTTATATCCATAAATGCAAATTCTCAAATTGTAAACCTGTCTTTACGGTCTTTTTAAGAGACATTGAGAATTATATTAATCTGATCTCGGTATCTAATAATAAGAAAGCTATAAAGACTGTTAGAATTTGCACTGCATTTAAAGTTCTCGTGTAGGGAATCTTATGTGGAAACAATGGCCCTTTATTGCATTTATTATTATTAAATGTATTTATTTATTTTAAATCATTATTTTCACTTTCTTCATTTTAAAGTGTTTTGTTTACTGTTTTATTTTGTTATCTGTTCAAATTGTATGTACATATTCTGTATTTTGTATGTTTTTGATTTCAGCAATAAAAAAATAAAAAATAAAAAAAAAGTCTCCGCTGAGGAGAGAAAACAACCGGTCACACTACGTTACAATCCTTACGAATAACAGGTTAACTTACATGTCAAGTTTGGTTCCTGAATTAATTACATTATAATGGTTTGTATGTAATAGACGACTGTGATAAAGCGGAACTAATTCAATGTAAGTTAACTTAGCTTGAGATATCTCGATGTTAGCCTGTATGACGATACACGAAAAGATTCAAAGCCGTGAATTAATTATGTTGTATATCAAACGTTAATTGAAAGAAAATAGAAAACTACCTGCACAAAGGCTCAGACAAAGAGCCAAAATCGCTGTTATAACTCGCATCATGTTGATCCCTGGTCAGCTGAATACACCTTCACTCACTCAAACCTGAGAAAAAAGACCAGCGCTCGCCCAATGAAGCGCAGACAGACACGTCATCTCAACGGAAGAGCGGCGCGTGATAGCGCGAGCGCCTCTGGTGAAAGCCGCCGGTGATGCAGAGCAGAGGGTCACAACCCAAAGACCTAGGCTTCCAAGAGAAGTCAAGTAATTATGTAATTTAATTGATGATAATATTATTATTAATACATAAAAATAATCGCACTTAAAAAATGCTAAAAGAAATACATACAAATAAATGTCCCTCATAATATTTTCCCCTATTAAACCAAATAAAAAGTGTTGGAAAATTAGGGACCTTGAAGTAAAAAAGCACGAGAGCCACTGCTGTAGAAACAATTTTACAAGTTGGGAAGACACTCCAAAATTAGCTGTAATCTCCAGGAAGATTGTAGAAATTTACATTTTCTAATTGGTATTGATTGTCACAGCTGCATTATGATTTTCCACATCCCATCATTAATACTTTTAACCAACTGGTCAAGGAGATTTGTTATTAAATGTATTATGCATTGTTGTATTATTGCAATTTAATAAATATTTACAATTCAATTAATATAGATATTAAAACTTGTGATATGTGATTAAATATGATTTAATTTCATCAGCATATCATATAATTCACCTGATTTTTTTTATTTACACTGCTAATATTAATATTATAATATACAAATAATTAATGAAATACTCTTTGGTCAAAATAGAAAATGAAAAAATATTTTTTTATATCAAAAAGATATTTTGAGATTTGCAAAAAAATACAGTTCATAGTTTTAAAGATGATCTTGTGGACAGTTGAATATACAAATTTGATCAAAACCAATTAAAAAATCTTTAAACTATTGCTTATAAAATAATTATTTTTGTAAAATCTTGACTAATGCCTTATATAGCTACTTTTGAGGTTTTTCATAAATGTAAGTGATTTGTAAGTACAGTCTTCTGCTGCACACACAGTATGTGCTTGACAAAAGTATTCATATTCATACATTTATTTCTTTAAATCTCTCCATAACAATAGTCTGTACAAAGTTCTTGTGTTTTTTTCATATTCACTTTGACTGATAATACACAATATTAACACAGGTGGGCATGAATCCTCAAGAGTGCGTACATCCAGATAAAAATACCACAGGTATACAGGAAACAATGTCACTGTCAGATGTGTGCAGACGCAAACATTCACACGTGCAGTACATTACACTATGCTGTCACAGAAAGCCAGTACAGATAAGCTTGCTTTTGTAAAGAGATACACTAAGTGTACAGAAACATGGTGGCTGCTCTATAGCCACATGATAAAAACATCTGCTATCGGTCTACTTCAAGTCAACCTGCAGCAGGATTAAATGTTCAAGGTCCTTAGATGGGTCTCGTGTTCTGGTATCTAGCATGTTTTTGATTTTCACTTGTTGATGTTATAGTTCACTCAGGTGTCAAGAACATCTCTTCCTCTCACTGTATACAGTCCATGACGTGAATCTGCAGGGTGTCCATGTCTGGAGCCTTGTACATACATTTGGGACAGCAGTAATCAGGCAGCCCGTCTTGATCTTCGTCTCTTCTGCGTACAGATGGAGGTTGGGCTGGATTGAACATGGCTGCTCCTGCGAAAGGTGCTTCAAAAGCAGAAATTTCAAGTTGAGACCCCAAACATGTTCGGTAAAGATTAATATAGTATGCTATAAGAACATAACTGTTTCATTTGCCATGTAGTCAATGAAACTAACAACAATTATATTAAAAACGAAGGAAAGAAAGTGCATGTTGTCGTTGATGCAGACTGAATGAGGTGTTTTACCGGCTGGAGGAGGGGGGTGTGGACGAGGCCTGTAATCCTCCAAATGTCTCTGTTGCATCTCTTCAATGCGAGCTCTGTGAGGTAACAATATTCACATGTAACTCTTGGACATTTGGAGGCTATAAGCAAATATTAATATATATTCTTTCAACATTTCAATTTCAATTTAATTTGATCAATTCACTGGCATACTACCTTTATCTAACATTATTACATGTATTATATACAAAAATAGCTACTTTTTGGTTTAAAAAATCAATTAAACCATTACTTTCATGCTACAAGTGAATTTAGGAATCGAATATAGTGTACAGTATAAAAAATGAATATTAATTTTGAGATCTGCTGAAGATTCAAACAATCATGAGTATTTGCCTGGGTTTATTTTGTTAAATACAGATTAATCTTTGTTAAAGGGATACTCCACACCAAAATTATAATTTTTATTTTCACTTACCCCTATGTCGTTCTGAACCCGTAAATGCTTTGTTCGTCTTCGGAACACAATTTAAGATATTTTGGATGAGAACCGGGAGGTTGAACCATCAGTGGTTCATCAATCTGACTGTTATGAAGTGATGAGAATACTTTTTGTATGGAAATAAAACAAAAATAACGACTTTATTCAACATTTAGGCATCATAACGTCTCCTCTGCGTCAGCGTAGCGCACTTTTGGAGATTATCCCCTGGACTCAAAATATGTACATTATTCTGAATCAGCCTCAACACAGGGATGAGTCTTCTTCGTCAATTTACACTCTGATTTAAACGCAAACAGCGCACCCTTGTGGCCCGGCTCATACAGAAGACTGTATGCTAGGGATGGGAAACTTTGGTCCTGGAGGGCCACTGTCCTGCAGAGTTTAGCTCCAACCCTAATCAAACACACCAGAATAAGCTAATCAAGGTCTTCAAGATCACTAGAAAGATACAGGCATGTGTGTTTGATAAGGTTTGGAGCTAAACTCTGCAGGACAGTGGCCCTCCAGGACCGAAGTTTTCCATCTCTGCTGTACGCATTTTGCGTCCAGGGCATAATCTCTAAAATGGCGCTACGCTGAAGCAGAGAAGTTACGGTGCCTAATAAAGTCGTTATTTTTGTTTCATTTCCATACAAAAATATTCTCGTTGCTTCATAAAATTCAGATTGAACCACTGATGGGAGATGGAGTAATCTGGCGATGCTTTTCTGGACCTTGACAGTGTAATTTACTTGGCAGTTAATGGGACGTCACAAGCCTCATGGTTTTTAATCCAAAATATCTTAAATTGTGTTCAGAAGACGAACAAAGCTTTTACGGGTTCCAAACGACATGGGGGTAAGTGAAAATAACAACATTTCCATTTTGGGTGGAGTATCCCTTTAAAGCTACTAAACTGATTCAGTCAAGAGCAGAGAGTGGTTTTCTTTATTACCTTTAACAACACAGACAGCAGCATATAAATTAGGCGGCTGTGGCTTTATGAACTAATATAATGATACACATCCAATTTCCTTCTCAGCTGTTTACGGTTAATTACATAACAACCAACTGTGTTCACGAGGATACTCAAGACGGTATTTTGAGAACTTTGTGTGTGTGACCTTTCAAGCAAAGAATATGTGAAAGAGAATTTGGTGTTTGAATACTCTCTTTTGCATCTTGCACTTGAATGGTTTCGCTTGAATGCTTGATTTTTGTAAAGACTTAAAAACACTTGCAAATTATATACTTTCACTATATGGTTGTTAAACTTCGCTATTAATCTGCAAGTCACATGCCAAACCACGGGACCTGGTCCATACAGATTACGGATCAACTCTGGTTTAATAAATAACATTATATGATAGAATAGGTCATCTAAATGTAAAAATAAACCAAATTAGCAAATTAATATCCAATATAACCGATATCAATAAAATGAAGAAACAATCTCTAATAACGTTCAGTAACATATATATATATATATATATATATATATATATATATATATATATATATATATATATATATATATATATATATATATATATATATATATATTATAATATGAGGTTCCTTCTTGCTTGAGTCTGTCTATCTCAACTAGTGCCTTACTCAGCTCCTCCTGCAACTCTTCCTTCTTTTGATTGAGTTTCTCTCTGGCTTCCCTCTCAGCCAGGAAGTCCATCTTATAGATCTCTGCCTGCAAAAATAAAATGTGAGATTATATGTGTGTTATTATATGCAGCATGCATGCTGAGCATGTATTTATAACAGGCTAAGACAAAGTAAGTGAGCAGAGCACTGTAACAGAGTGTGCAGGTGTTATATTCACCTGAGCGTTCAGCACTGGTATAGTCTCTAATGCAGCTCTCAGCCGCTCCGTTTCCTCTTTGAGTTTATCGATGAGATCCTGTTTCAGGGCCAGAGAAGCTCAGCTCTTCTGTAACAGCAATTTACTATCTGCCTCTGTAATACATGTCTACTGCAATTAAATGTAGCAATGCTTCCTTCAACAGAACAGTAGTCATGAACCATGCACTGATGCTAGTGCATTTCAGCAGTGTTCTCAACACTAATGAGAGGAAGGACACACGACACACACAGTGAGATATAGTTCCCTCACCTGCCTTGTGTAGCCTGAATTCAGTTAGTTTAGCCAAGTGAGCTAAGCAGACACATGGATAAAAACAGAAGACAGAAAGAGAGATTCCAAACCACTCACATTAAAAAGTTCAAAATATTTGAGATGAATTACATTATATTGATATTATTTTGATATTACATTATATTACAATGCAAGCATGCAGAGTCGAGGAAGAATCGCTGTTATGTTTTACAGCCTGTAGGAGAGATAGCAGTGTAAACTGAACATTTGAAAGTACCGATCTGCAGGACGAACCGATGCCTGATGGACTGACTCTTCAGTAACACCACCGTTCTAATATGCTGCAGATTGCCAATTAGCAGAAGTTAGATAGATATATAAATAACGTTTTGACATTTCTATTTAAAGAATGGATGGTTCATTTTAAACAGCAGATTCAGACTGATAATATTAAGTGTCTGAGAACATTTATTTAACACCAAATCAGCATAATTACAATTATTTCTGAATAATCATGCTTTACACTGAATGCTTATCTGAATATCACAGTTTCTGTCACAATATTACTGATCAGGCGATACTTGATTAACACACACACACACACACACACATAAGAGACATCTTTCAAAACATGAAATACATCTTACTGACCCCAAACACCAAATAAGTTTAAATTGATCTCAATAATAATTTGTATAATTATATAAATGCAGTTCACAACTCTTGTTTCCAAGAAATTAAGTCAACTACTTCAGGTCAAGTCTATTACTGAATGATAAAATGAGAAAGGTGTTGGACATTTTGTGTGAACTATTTTGGTCTTATATTAAGTATCCTGATATACATAATGTTATGCATAAACACAATTTTAAAGGAATATTAAAATGTTCACTGTATAAGGAATAATTTTTAGATTATTTATCTAACATTATTACATATGTTAAATAAAGCTTGAAGCATCAGAATCGGCCGATCACCATGACAAGAAATCTGTACTCCGAATTGGCTGCAAAAATCCTGATCGGAGCATCCCTAATTTTATATTTATTACAAATGTCATTAATTATTTAGTCTTATTGATTTTCACACACAATCATGAGGATTTGCCTGGGTTTTATTTCTATACATTTACTATTATGTTTTTTGTATGTTGGTTGCACAACATCAGCGTTTACTAAAACCATTACAAATAGTTTTCGATAACTGAAAAATCTGAAATAAAAACTTACATGTAAAATTCGAAATGTTGCCCTGCTATCTAACTGAAATTAAATACGTTCAAGTACTATAATTAATACAACTAAAACTGAAATATAAAAGCAAAACATTAAAAAACATCCCCCCAAAACAACCAAATAAAAACTATGATAGCAATGTTGAAAATTTTGTTTTGATAACCAAACAATTTATAAATAATTTTAAAATCACAAACAGCAGCTACCTACCCTGTGATTGGCTTGCTTTTCACTTTTGAGTTTTTTATCATAATCCTGAAACAAGCATGTGTACGCATGCTGGAGCTGGGCCAGCTTCCTCCTAGATGAGGAAGAGCAACAGGTTATTAATTGTGGGTTACTGTTACAACCATAACATTGAAAAAAGGAAGCTGTGTTTGATACGGTGTTCTCCATCCAACTAAACTCACCTCTCCTCCACTATGACGAGCCTCTCGTTCTTCAGTGCAGTTTCTAGGTTCTGTGTCTGCAGTAAAAGATTGTCCACTGTCACACTGTGCTGCATCTTCTGCTGCTCCATGTCTCTCTCTAAAGTCTGCAGGCGTTCAGTCTTCTTGCCCAACCTGGGAGATCAAACAGGTCTTGTACACACAGCTGCCGAATCTCATACACGGACACATGCACAAGGACGAAGAGATTCACTCACTTATCCTCTAAAATTCGTCTCTCTGCTTCACTTTTCTCCAGCCAATTTTGTCGTTCATTCAACTCACCAAGAAGGGACGTGACCTGAGCCCTCAGAGCTTCACTATCCTTTGTCAGCTACAAACACAAAGATGATGATCACTCATCACAAACTACTGCAAATGCTGCCACAGCTTGGCATAGAAAGAAATGGCAATTTGCATACTGAATCACAGATTGTATCTGCATTTAAGTACCTGAACAAAGTCTTTCTCCTTCTGTTTTAGTAGAGTCTCATTTCTGTCTCTCTGAACAGAGCTCTTCTGAAGACAGTCCAGCTTCTCCTGGAGCTCCCTGTACCTACATCACAGCAAAGACACAAACAGGATTAACCATCCATCTTACAGCAGTTCACCACCAAACACACCAATCCATTCCTATTATCAGTACAGTTTCTACATTATCAAATTAAAAAGAAAAAAAAGGCACAAAAATTGAAGTGTGAGAATACGTAATGACCAAAATGTTAAATCAAAACTACCTTATATTTTATCTTCTTGAATATACTTGCCTATAATTTGCTTAGATGCTAATTTTGGCCAACAAGGAGATGTTTGTGTATGCTAGGAACTTGTTAGCTGCATTAACTATTCGGTCTAACTCCATTAAAAAGATAAATATGGCAATAAATACTTTTATATTACATTTTTATTTCCAAAATCTATGAATAAAATAATAAATATAAAAACTATTGTTCAAAACTTTGGGTTCAGTAAAAAGTTGAAATGTGTTTTATTGCTGTCAAGCGATTAATCGCATACAAAAAAGTTTTTAGTTGCATATTATATGTGAATGTTCTGTGTATATTTATTATGTATTATATATAAATACACACATACAATATATATATTTAAAATATTTAAATGTATTTACAGGTCTATATTTATATTCATAATAATAAATAAATATAATATATAAACATGAAATTTTTAGAAATGTATACATGCATGTGTGTGTGTAAATATAAACAGCACACATATATATATATATTATGAAAACAAAAACTTTTATTTTGGATGTGATCAAGCTCGATTAATCGCTTGACAGCACTAATATGTTTAAAGATGTCTCTCTCTTATGCTCAACATGGCTGCATTTATTTGATCAGAAACTGCAAGAAACTGCAATATAGTGAAATATTACCATTTAAAATAACTCTTTTCTATTGAAGATATTTTAAAATATATTTCTGTGATGGCAAACCTGAATTTTCAGCCACCATCGCTCCAGTCTTAAGTGTTACATGATTTTTATTTGGTGCACAAGAAACAGTTGTGCTGCTTATTATTTTTGTCCATACAATCTTCTGTAATATTCTAAATGTCTTTACTGCCACCTTTAAACAATTGAATGGGTCCTTGCTGAATAAAAGCATTCATTTCTTTATTTAAACTTCTGAACAGTAGTCTAAATGAGAAATGTCAATGATGCTAGTGCATCCGTCTCATTCAGTCACAGACACAGTGTTCTTTCAACACCAATGAGAGGAAGGACACATGAGCGCACACACACAGTGAGATATAGTTCCCCTCACCTGCCTTGTGTAGCCTGAAGCTGCTCAGTTAGTTTAGCCAAGTGAGAGCTAAGCAGACACATGGATAAAAACAGAAGACAGAAAAGAGAGATTCCAAACCATTCACATTAAAAGAAAGGCAGCGAAGCACTTTGAGATGCATTACATTACAATGCAAGCATGCAGAGTCGAGGAAGAATCGCTGTTAGCTTTTACAGCCTGTAGGGAGAGATAGCAGTGTAAACTGAACATCTGAGAGTACCTTTCTGCAGGAACGGTGAGAGCGCATGCCTGCTGGACTGACTCTTCAGTTACACCACCGTTCTAATAAAGAGAGGATTAAACAATTAGCAGAAGTTAGATAGATATATAAATAACGTTTTGACATTTCTATTTAAAGAATCCTGAAATAAATGTCTCAAAATATTAAAGCACAACTACTGATAATATTAAGTAACATTTCTTAACACCAAATCAGCATAATACAATTATTTCTAAATAATCATGTGACACTGAATACTTAGGTAATGGTTATTTTAAATTGTAATAATATTACTGTTTTTACTGTATACTTGATTAAATAAATACAGCCTTGGAGAACATAAGAGACATCTTTCAAAACATGAAATACATCTTACTGACCCCAAACACCAGTGTATATCATTTAGAATTGATCTCAATAATAATAATTATATAAATGCAGTTATGATGACCTTGTATTAATTAAGCAACTACTTGGAAGTCTATTACTAAAAAATGATCAAAGTGAAAAGGTGTTGGACATTTTATTTGTGAACTACCCATATAATAGGTCTAATTGTATCAATAAACAAATGGAACATAAATGCACTACCTGACTGAGTTTGGAGCGCAACTGCTCTACAGTGGCGAGGAGATTTTCTCTCTCCTTCTCATTATCTGCCCTCTCCTTCTCCAGCTCCTCATTCCTCCTCTTCACTGCCCCCATGCCTACCTCCAGCTTCTCTTTGTGGCTTTTCAGCAGTTTCAGAAATTCATTAGAGCCCTCTGCAGGCTGAAGTGAAAAAGATTTGTAACGACGAAGGCACAAATACTTAAAAAAGAAACAACTTAATCTTTCACAGTGAACCAGGAGGATAAAACACATCACACACAAAAGAAGCCAAAGCAGATTAGCACTCAATGCTGATAAAGCTCTGTTGTACAGACATTTCACATATTGGCATTTATGGTAAATTACCAAACTTTGAGGCATTGTGTGTCTGTTAGCGACTCCTTCAGCTCGGTCTGTCAGTAAAGCTTCATTTAATACCTGCGTAATTAAACAATAAAGGCATGTTTTAATTCAAATGAACTGACAACTTTATGCAAGTTCCAAATGCTTTACAAAAGCACTTACTTCTGGTGAGTCCATGAGGACATTCTTCTCTACATTAGTGCACTTCAGCTCTTGGTCCTGGCCTTGATTTCCAGTCTCTTTAGAGATGCCAACACTTGGACTCCCTGTTTGACTGATGCTGTGGTTGAGCTGTCCCAACAGGCTCTGGTTATCCTCTGCCAGTCGCTGCACTAAAGCTCTGGCCTCACGAAATCTACAGCTCAGGAACTCGCGCTCCTCTCTCGACCTCCTCTGCCACCCCTCCATCTCTTCACATCTTTCTTTGAGGGCATCATTGCTTCGCTTTAGAGCCTCTGTGGAATTTTTAGAGTTGTTTATGCATTTTAATGTTATCAGTGGGCAATGAATCTGGCATATACAATCTCTCAAGTCTCACCTCGTAGCTGATGATTGTCCGTTATGAGTCTATGGACCACTTCATTTCCTGCTAATTCAGGAGGGACCCCTATAGACCCCTGTGAACTGGCCATCAGTGACCCTTGACCCCTGGCACCCACAGTCTCCTCTCCAGTCAGCTCCCACTGCAGAGTACAACCACTTGAAGGCTGCGGCTGGACCATGATTCTGAGAGAAAAGACCAGCCAATAATTAACATCTAGAGCTCGGAAATGTAATTCATTTTACAGTTGTTTGTGATTTTTGGATAAGCTTATTGAATCAGTTTATAGCAACTGCTGCAGCAAACAATGAGTCTTTATTAAGTGCATTTACAGTATTTATTAATCTTAGTTAGTTAATAAAAATACAACTATTAATTGTTAGTTCATATTAGCTCATGTCCATTAAATGATATTAATAGATACAACTTTTGATTTTAATAACGTATTAGTTGAAAATACACATATTATATTATTATTATTATTGGAATTTGTGCCATTACATTTCTGCAGTTTTTCTGCAATCAAATACTGCAAATGTATTATCATCTCTGTTTTGGTCAATAAAATGTTACACAGCTCACTTGAGAGTGAAAGGCTGTAAAGCGGAGTAATTATGCAATCAATAAAGTTAATAAGAATGCAACTGTTATTTGTTACTTCAATGTCAGCTCAGGTCCATTTTAAATAAATTAACATACACAACCTTTGATTTGAATATTTTTTATAAATGCTGAATTTAATATTGAGATGAATAAATTCTAAAAGTATTAAATATTTTTCAGTTAGTTAACTAATTTTATAGCATTACCAATAACGATTATGAACTTATTTATTTCCTTTTTTTATATTATTAACTTCTATGTATTTTTCAGTGCTGGGTTGTGTTTTTTATTAGTTATAATATTTAAAATTCTCACATGAAGTTTAATTGATGAATTGAGGGTTTTAATTACGGTTTCACTTTACAACAAGGGCTAAATGGGGCAATTCACTGACATTTCTGCCCTTAACAACACTAACGTTACAGCTAAAATGAAAATCTCTCCAATCACAAAACATAGTTTTTCATTCCGGTTTATGATCCTTTTCCCTTCAAAAATTGTTTACTATTTCTCAGTGCGGTGTTGATTCAAAAGACAAACACACACTTCAAAAACACCATTAAATATAATATTATTCTGATATTTAGTTTTAATCGACACGTTTGTGTTAAATAACGTCTCACATCTTCAGGAAAACAAGATTCAATGTTTTGTTTACAGGTTTCTGGCAGACGTAACGTTAACGTAACTGAGCTAACGACACGACTAGCATCGGCAAATTTAAACCCCTAAAACATTCAAAACCACACACTAACACGAGCCAAATACATTAGACATGCATCAATTATGTGATAACTATACGGGAGGATGTAATGAGAAGGTAATTACGAAGTTACCTTTTTAAGCCGTTCACAGTGTTTAACTAACTGCGCTAACACAGATCCACTGTCTGTCGGTCTTCCGCCAAGGAAACACGGCCCGGTTTACAGGCAACCATAGACGCTAAGGTCGGCGAACATCTTCAGCCCCAGCGAGCTGGAAAGTCAGAATCGAGTTTGATAAAGTGAATTAAATAAAAATGTCCAGAAAAGCTCAGACAGGTACAGACTGTCGAGGAATTCCCCCTCGATACTTCCGCGCATCACACTGCGCTGTTTCCGGGTGGGGGAATTATGGGAAGACAAATTAAAGTAAAAAGTAACGAAGAACTTCAGTGTTTCTATTATTACCGATACAAAACCTTTATATATAATATATATGTATCAATACTACTGCAGATTATTTCTGTTTTGACACAATACTAATAATACCGTATAGACCATTACAATGACAAAATAGTGGGCCTAAGCATTACGAATATGATCAATATTATTATTAACACTAATATTATTATTATTAGACCTCTAGATTAGATTATTATTAGGTTTACTTTGCCTATAAACACTGCTTTAGAGATCCACTAAATTGGGCTTTTGATTTGTAGTCCTGATATTATAACAAGGACATCTGATTAAGTAGAAAAGTGTAAATATTGATATATACACATATGCCCATGAGTAGTTGGCATATCAATGTGACCTATGGTGTGACAGCAAAAAAATAAATAAAAAAATACTCTAAAATTGAAGATAATCCTCTCATGCTATTTGTAACTCTGAGAATGAAGATACATTTTTTCTTTTATTTGTATGTTAAGGTTTTTTTCAAAAAATGTTCTATGTCACAACATAGGACACAGTCCAATTTTATTTGTCATATATATATATATATATATATATATATATATATATATATATATCACCTTCTGTGATAGTTGCATATGAGTCCCTCCGTCGTCCTCGGTGTGAAAAGATGGACCTCAAAATCATACAGTCATTGTTGGAAAGGGTTCAAATACACACAAATGCTGGAGCACCAAAGAATTTGTGGAACCTGAAGGATTTTTCTGAAGAACAGCAGACAGTTTAAGTGTTCAGGACAAACAAGGGACTCATGAACAACTAGCACTAAACAAAAAACACAGCTGTGGATCATTCAGGTAACAACACAGTATTAAGAATTAAGCATATGTAAACTTTAGAACGGGGTCATTTTTATAAATTCAAGTATTATTTTCTCTTGTGGACTACATGTAAACATCTTTAATGTGAAATATATTATTCAGGTCAGTACTAAATAAATAATAGCATGCGTTCTCTGTCATAGGTTCACTCAACGCTGTGTGAGCTTTTCACGCTTTGGGAACGCCCCCGGCGTGCCGATTGTCTGAAGCCCATATAGAATCACGCCAACTCATTGGCTGATGGCGCAAGCCGCCCCTGACGTACTCACGTCGTCAGCTTATACTGGCGAACGCGCCATCTGCTCCTCAGATTTCTCTGCCTTCAAGAAGCGGCCATACTAGCCCTCCTGTTGCTGGTTTTTCTGGCCCAATTTTCTATCGTGGATTTATCCATTTGCACTTCGGCGACTGCATCAGCGGAACATTGTTCTCCTCGCGGTGAAGTGCCATGGAATATCGCCGTTGTCAACCGCGTGCTCGCTTTATCGTGAGCAATGACCCGCACAGTAAGTGTGTAAAATGTTTGGGGTTTTCGCATGCACGCAAGGCGGTTTACGGGATATCGAAATGTAAATTTTGTGAAAATCTCCATCTCAGAACCCTCCGCTCTAGGCTTGAGGTTTTTGAAAAGGAGTCATCCGTTTTTCCCGTCGCGCCCCGGAGGCCTCCGCGGCCTTCCGTGAGTCCGTGACCTGGGGTTCGGATGTTGAGCTCGAGGTGATGGAGAGTGAGCAGACGGGCCTCGCCTTTTCTCTCCCTCTCTCACCTGAGCATGTGCGCCGAATCCTAGCCCGGAGGCACATGACACCGTCTTCGGGCTAGATGATGTATTGCTAACAGCAGCCTCCGACTCTGAGGATTTCGGGACTGTTTTAGCAGATGCTCTCCCGCCTAGCGGCCAGGAGGCGCGGCCTTCTGCGGCCTACTCTGAGATCGTGGACGTGCTTTCCCGCGCCACCGCAAAACTCGCGTTGGATTGCCCCGATGATCCCCGTGAGTCTCAGTTGTCGAAACTCGACGAGCGGTTCCTTAGTGGCCTGAACTCCAGGCCTGAAAGGAGGGCAGAGGGCAGACCAGCACGCGGGGAATGGAGGGGAGAGTTCCTTTCCTGGCACATAAATTGCCTGGAGCTCAGAGCTGTCTTCCTGGCTTTGATGCATTTTCTCCCCGTTCTCGGGAAACATCAAATAATAGTCAGGACGGACAACATGGCGGTAGTGTCCCACTTAAACCATCAGGGGGGTTCACGGTCGCGAATGTTACATTCCCAAGGTTTCGTTCTCATCGTTTCGCTCTCAGGTGGTCACACTTCACTCTTTCCATCCTCGTCCCTTTGCTTCGAATGAGGATGAGAGGCTTTCATGCTCTGTCTAGTTCGAGGTTTGAAGATGTATGTGGACCGCTCCAACATTTGGAGAAAATCCTCCCAGTTGATGGTGTGTTTTGGTGCTGGCCGCCGTGGGCTTGCCACATCAAAGCAAAGGATTTCTCACTGGGTGAGAGATGCCATTTCGCTGGCTTACGAGGTGCGTGGCCATCCTTCACCTCTCAGTCTTCGGGCGCATTCTACTAGGGTGTGGCCTCCTCTCAAGCTCTTTTCAGAGGGGTTCCCCTAGAGGATATTTGTGAAGCGGCAGGATGGTCCTCTCCGCACACTTTTGTCAGGTTCTACAACCTGGATCTTGATACGGCTCCGGGTTCTCAGGTTCTATCTGTTTGAACCAGCCGTTTGCTGTTTGGTTCGATTTTGGACCAGATAGGGCAGCGTTTTTAGCTTGGCGTGTTTGGTATATCGTTCCCAAAGCGTGAAAAGCTCATGCAGCATTGAGTGAACCTATGACAGAGAACGTCTTGGGTTACTCGCGTAACCCTTGTTCTCCGAATAGGGAACGAGACGCTGCGTTTGCTGCCAAGCTCCTCACGCTGCCGACAGGGATCTTTTCGGCAGAGAAATCTGAGGAGCAGATGGCGCGTTCGCCAGTATAAGCTGACGACGTGAGTATCGTCAGGGTCGGCTTTCGCACCATCAGCCAATGAATTCTATATGGGCTTCAGACAATCAGCCTCTTACTTGGTAAAATAATCAACATTTAGCAGATTCTGCAAGGTGTTTGAAAACTTTTGACTTCAACTGTATATAGGCCTATATATAGGCAATATGTGTATTGATCAAACTGATACCCTCTTAACAACAAGTTTTCATCATGCTGTGCATCTTTTTGAAAGGAATAGACTTATTGCAATGGATATGAAAATTGACTGTTCCATAAAGTTTTATTTGTTAAATGTTTCTTAAATAAATACTTTTATTCAGCAAGGACACATTAAATTAACCAAAGGTGACAGTAAAGACTTTTACATAAAAAACTACTTTCTATTAAAGAAGCCTGAAAAGAAAACGTCACAGATTCCACAAAAACATTAAACAGCACAACTAATCATATTTAAGAAATGTTTCTTGAGCACCAAATCAGCATATTAGAGTGATTTCTGAAGGATCATGTGACACTGAAGAATGAGAGAGCTTGTTGCTTGTATGTACAAGATGCAGGCTAAGTGGTTGTTTTAATCAAATAACCTACATGTATGACGTGGCAACCATCAAAACAGATATACATGACAGCTGTTCATTGTCAAACATCAGAGAGAGAGAGAGAGAGAGAGAGAGAGATACATATTAACAGATTCATATATGAAAAAAGGATAGACCTATAGGTTTATCAGTTTCGTATGACAAACCCATACAGAATTTGTTACAAATTATTAAATATCTATTTAATAACATGTAAAAATCTATTTAATAACAGGTAATCCTCTTCTTTGAATGTCTTGTAGTTATTTCAACACAGCTTTAAATAGCAAAAAATCCATTCAGCAGGTATTCCAATGATTCATGTTTTGTAATTGAGAGAAAAGCAGTTTGACAAGCTTCTTCAGATTCCTCGTGATTCGTCATTCTTTGGAGAACACCACATATATGCCACTGCAACAGCGAGCCACAGAAGTGCAGAACGGAGTGATGAAGATATTGACCACACTCATCCACAGTGACCTCACACAGGGCAGGCAGCTATGAAACACCTGAATACAGGGCATCACACACCTGTGGCAAGAGACAGTACATTTGAGTAAAAGGTTGTATTCCATTTATGTAACAGGTTTCATAAATAATCACCAAAATGAGCGTACCAGATGTGCATACAGGCCAGTAGGGCAAAGAGACACCCACAGAGACATGAGAGCGGAAGCGCACACAGCGCTGTGAGGCAGCGGTAACCCCAGAGCCGCGCGGACTCGAAGCCGATGCCGCTGTACACCCACACGCGGTCGTAGCTCTGTGTGGACGCGGGCTCCGCCAACACGTCGCTGAACTCTATCTGGTGTCACAATGAAGAGAAATTTAGTGGCACTTTATTGATGGTCATGTTTATTTCCAGTGTTGGGAAGGTTACTTTGGAAATGTAATTAGTTAGCCTACAGATTAGGATAAGTTACCAAATGTAACAGTCGTGTAACTATTTAAATTACTTATTTTATTAAAGTAATAGCTGATTACATTTGATTAATTCTTTGATTACTTTTCCAAATGTCTATTTTCAACTGTTGATCATTTTCAAACATGTAAACTAGGCAGGGTTAACCTTACAGTAGTAGGCCTATTCAAAATTGATTATGCACTTTCGCAATCCTTTATAATTAAGATTATAATAATTAAATTTTAAAGCACAGCCACCACAAAATCAGACTTACTCATTCTGAGGTGAAATACTGATTTAAAACCATAACAAGATATAGTTTATGATACTGTTTTTGAAATCAAATCTTCACATAACAGGAAACAATGGCTTGGGGGATAAAACGGTTAAACTTAAAAATAAAAAAAAGTATTTACACGTAAACCCAAATAGAAAATAAAACAGTTATATAGTGGGGTGGGGGACTATTTGATCCTCTGCTGATTTTGTATGATTGCTCACTGACAAATAAATGATCAGGATATAATTTTATTTGAACAGTGAGAGACAGAATAACAACAAAATTCCAGAAAAATGCTTTTAAAAAAAGTTATAAATTGATTTGCATTTTAATGAGTGAAATAAGTATTTGATCCTTTATCAATCAGCAAGATTTCTGGCTCCCAGATGTCTTTTATACAGGTAAAGAGTTGAGATTAGGAGAACTCTCTTAAAGGGAGTGATCTCAGTTTGTTACCTGTATGAAAGACATCTGTCCACAGAAGAAATCAATCTATCAGATTCCAAACTCTCCACCATGGCCAAAACCAAAGAGCTGTCCAAGGATGTCAGGGACAAGATTGTAGATCTACACAAGGCTGGAATGGGCTACAAGACCATCGCCAAGCAGCTTGGTGAGAAGGTGACAACAGTTGGTGTGATAATTCACAAATGGAAGAAATACAAAATAACTGTCAGTCTCCCTCGGACTGAGGATCCATGCAAGATCTCACCTCGTGGAGTTTCAATGATCATGAGAACGGTGAGGAATCAGCCCAGAACTACATGGGAGGATCTTCTCAATGATCTCAAGGCAGCTGGGACCATAGTCACCAAGAAAACAATTGGGAACACAATACGCCGTGAAGGAATGAAATCCTGCAGCGCCCACAAGGTCCCCTGCTCAAGAAAGCACATTTACTGTCCTGTCTGAAGTGTGCCAATGATTCAGAGGAGTACTGGGTGAAAGTGTTGTGCTCAGATGAGCCCAAAATCCAGCTCTTTGGCTGTGTTTGGAGGAGGAAAACACCAGGGCCAGGGCATTGAAGCCAGCCAGGGCATTAAAAATGGGTTGTGGATGGGTATTCCAGCATGATAATGACCCAAAACACACGACTAAGGCAACAAAGGAGTGGCTCAAGAAGAAGCACATTAAGGTCCTGGAGTGGCCTAGCCAGTATCCAGACCTTAATCCCACAGAACATCTGTGGAGGGAGCTGAATGTTCAAGTTTCCAAACATCAGCCTCAAAACCTTAATAACTTGAAGAGGATCTGCAAAGAGGAGTGGACCAAAAACCCTCCTGAGATGTGTGCAAACCTGGAGACCAACTACAAGAAACATCTGACCTCTGTGATTGCCAAAAATGGGTTTGCCACCAAGTACTAAATCATGTTTTGCAAAGGGGTCAAATACTTATTTCACTCATTAAAAGCAAATAAATGTATAACTATTTTTCTGGATTTTTTTGTTGTTATTCTGTCTCTCACAGTTCAAATAAACCTACTATTAAAAATAATAGACTGCTCATTTTATGTCAGATTTTTTCCCCCCACTGTAAGCATGTGTCCTATTCTGTGTCCTAAACTCCTGAAACATTGATGTCTCATATATTAGAGCTGTCACTGCAATTTATACATATATTAAATCTCTATGTATTAAATCAGATGTAACCCCTTTGTAATCAATAACATTTTAATAAGTAACTATAATTTAATTACACATTTTTCTCAGTAAATCTAATTGATTACAATTACATTTATTTTGTATTAAATTGTGTAATTTAGTTGCATGTAACTAGTTACTTACCAAAACGATTTATTTCACTTATAACCTCCCATAAGAAGAGAGAGTTGCGCTCACCTTCAAGTGTTTGTTGAGGCCACAGGGATCCCTGATCTCACCCTGAGTGAGGGACGAGGTGGAGGAGAACTGTGGGGGAGGAGGCGGAGACGGGTGGATCATCTTCTTCACATAATCATCTTCTTCTTCCTCATCATCATCATCAATATTACACTCCACCAAATACTCGTCTGACATCATATTGACTGCAAAGCAGATCACACTCTCTGTGTCTCAAAGGCATCAGTGCAGAACCAAACAGTACAGTACTGAGTATTTTTATTGAATAGGTTAGGTTTTAACATAACTGGGTTAAATGGTTTAGTTCCAGTAGAGAAACTACAGCAGTGGTTCTAAACATTTGTTACTGCAAGATATCCCAAGATATTTCTGAAACTTCGGTTATATTAGCAGATGCTCATTTTCAAATGTCTTATTTTTCAGAAACTTAGAGTGACAATATAAATCAAATGAAATAATTATAAATAATTCAAAAATAATTCAATCTTATACTACAAATAACTTAATCTTATATTACCAATAACTGAGTATTGTTCATGGTTTACAGTTTTTAATTACCTATTTACATGACTTTTCTAGTTTATAAATACATTGTTATTATATCTAAACTTGCAATAAAATTGTATATGATTGGGCTTAATATAAATTAATTATAACAAAATTTAAAAGACTTAATTTAGTATTTATTCATTTCGTTACTTTCCAGGTCTATAAATCAAAACTCTCAACCTCTCCAGGTTGTCTGAGATAGAGATAATCTGTTTTTTAAGTAAACATGTCAGTTGTTATGGGAAATAAATAAATAAGACAAATGACTTAAGTATATGTATTGCTATTTTTGCTGATTTTTAACCTTGTTTTGTCTTATTTTCAATTATTTTGAGGCATTTTGCATTGACTTTAGAAGTGTGCTGAGGCCTCCTGGTGGGGCCCAGGCCCACTGAACTACAAGCACATGACAAATATAAACTCAGATCAGACAAGACACACCCTGGCAACTCCTGCTTACTACTATTCACTCATTATAGTACATCATATTGTAATACTACATGTCTACTGAGAAGTGATGAAATGAACTCATCAGTACAGTATGGATGTATATGTCACCATCATTTTATAGATCAATTTGTCAAAAAAATATTTTTATCTAAAAGTATTTTGTAATCCCAGAAGAAAAACCAAGAAAGGCTGCAGTTAATGTTTAATAGTAATTAAATATGATGATGATTATGGTTATTATTGTATAAGTGTATATTATTCAATTAAAATGACCCATGATTCATTAATGCTGTGCAAAATAATTTAAGCAGTTATGAATATTTATCACTTACCCTATTTGATAGTCCTGGTCCAAAATTAAACGGATCCTGTCCTGGTCAATAAAGCAAATTCAGCAAAAGCAACACATTTTATATATCACTGATAATCTCCATAAATTGTCTCGTTGTCTCAAACTAGTACTGGGAAACAGGAGGGGACCGTCTTTCAGTGCGGAGGTGTGACCTCACTCTTTCTGCCTTGTGTTCTTTGCCATAGTCCAGTGTGTAGAAGTGCCTGTACCCAGTGAAGAATTAGCAGGCTGAGCGTGGAGTTATTTTGGGGAGAGGAATGGAGAGGGCACCTCTGATCAGGTTACGGGACAGGCTAACCCTCCTCACACGCAGCCAGTTTCCTCACATATCATCTTAAATATAAAACAATAATTTATTAATTATTTAGAAAACATACAGTGGGCTTCAAAAATATTCAATTTAAAATATCTGTCATTGTGTTATACACTGTATTGTTATTATTTTACATTACTGTAATCATACTATAATTATATACTTACTCGTATGAGTGGTGAGAAGAACCCATCACTGTATGGAATAGAACATTTCATAAATCAATTTGTTATTAAATAAATTTTTTAAACAATACACATAATGTCAGTCATCTGGTTTGTGTCTTGTGTTTCCGCCTCTTGTGTCCATATTTGGTTTGTTTCCTGTCCTTGTTAAGTGTGATTATGAGTTAATTCTTGTCCAGCTGTGTTTGTCTCATTATCTATGATTATCCTGTGTATTTATAGTCCTGTCTGTTCAGTTTGATTTTGTCTGGTCTACTCGTTACTCCCCGGTGTTCCTGTCTGTGTCTATTGCCTTGTCCTGCCCTGTTCAGATATATTAAAGACTGTTATTTGAGTTACATCCTCATCTGTGTTCCTCGATCCTCCCTCGTGTGTGCACCTGACACATAATAAACTGAAAGACAGAAATAAAAATAAAATGCTATTGGATGAAAAACTTAAAAAAAGACATCTATCTAAAATGACAAAAACACAACTAATAATGAAAACTTATAATACATCCAATTTAAATTATTTAATGAATACTATTATATAATTAATATTAAATAACACTGGTCATATAACCCAAATAGCATTTCAAGAGTAATTATTATGCATGATGAAACACACGCCAAGCCGACAGTAATTTGGAATCTATATAATTTATTTTGATATTATTGTAATCCACACATCAATGTTGACATCTACCAGAGGCACACACTGCTAAAGGGAATGCATGGGTGACGGGCTGGACGTCGAGGGAGATCAGTGACCAGGGAATCTATAATGTACAGCAAAAAGGAAGGGAGTGCCATTCTACTTCCTGCGACTACATGTGCGGTTTCACAGTTTGATCTTTTCTCTCTGGCTTCTCTGTTGGACAGTTCCTGAGCTGCTCTGAGTGGGACTTGTCTTCACAGTTGTCTTTCCAGTTTTTGTATGTGACGGAGAGAAAATGGAGCTGTAGGGTAAAAGTGGAAACAGAGCTGTGCTTATTTTGGCCGCTCCACCTGTTCCCACGCGAGACCATCTGCATCAGTGTGTTTGGATGCATGTGTGCTGGTTCCTTTATGGTAGAATGCTTTTTAAAGAATAATACCATTGTAATGCAAATAATTATAAAAACAGTAATGCAATTAATAAAGAAAGAAAGAAAAATATTAAATAGCAAATTATACAAAAAACCCTAAATGAGTCTTCTAAAAATAAAAACTGGAGCATTTTAATATTCATCATGTCGTACCTTGAACTATTTGAGCTATGCATATCAAAAAGCAACAAAAAAGCATTGAAAAAGAACAATTAAACCATTTAGTAGAATCTTGGTTGGCAAACATCTGAGGGTAACATTGGCCTTCAAAATCTCTTGCTACATTCAGGGTGACACGTCTATATCTAAAATAATGGACATCATTCCCACAATTCACTTATCCATCTGAATCTATGTGCTTTGAGTGTTATTTCTGGTACTCCATGAATACATAATCAGCAGATACTTATGTTTCTTCAAATGAACACAGTCTACACTAGTCAAAAACGTCAGACACATTGGACATCACTGTGATGAATGATTAGTTAGGAAGAGGGAGATTCTTGAATGAGGACCAGATTAACTGTTGTCAAAGCTAAAACAAATACAACCAATAATAGGATCAATGACTGGGTCTCATGTGAAACAAAACCATATTCAGTCAGTCAACTCAACTGAAATCTTTTGAATACACTTTAGTTAATAAGGCGTAAAGAGTACGTCTGGAAAAATATATTCATATCTGTGATGAGTTTGTTGTTCCCCCACAACACTCATACGCAGATTCAGTCATCTATCATCCCTTCATCCCCCTCAGTCTTGTTGGTCTTGGGGTTTGAAGAGACCTCTGCTGCGCAGGCCGAAGCCTCCCTTCTTCACCGAGGATCGAGCAGCAGCGGAGGGTACTGAAGGGACAGATGCGGGAGGAGAGGTGGGGGAAGGTTTCGAACCCGAGGCTTCCAGAGCAGGCTGACGGGACAACAGCTCCTTAAACACTGAGTTCATCTGCCGACTGACCTCCTATGAGAAAGAGAGAAACGTTTGTTATTCCATAAGGTTTACAAGTGCTAGCTCTTCAAATTCATGGATTGAAACTTAAATTCATTGTCCAAGATAATATTCCCCCGAGGTAGACATGTAGGTAATATATCTTTGGTACTTCTACTGTAATGACAAAGCTGCTTGTTTTTTGTTTACAAAGTAGAAATATATTAAAATATATATATATATATTTTTTTTAAATAATAATTATTCAAATTCGGTAATTCCATTTTAAAAACTGAATTTTACAGTAGTACATGGGGTATTTTTTACAGTTTAACAAATAGCAATTTCTCAGAAATTTTTCTCAGAACTATGTATATTCATAATAGAGATTTCCATGACTTCTTAATATATGTCCATGACTTTCCTAGATCTAGAAATCACATTTATACCCATTTTTATTTTAAAATAAAATAATATGATGTTAGTTCATTTATGTCTATATTTTTAACTTTTAATGGATATTTTGTATTTTTGAAGTCTTTTTAAGGCATCTTGCGGCCCCAAGGAATTGCTTTGAGGCCCCCAGCGGGTCCCAGTCTCTCTTTTAAGGAGTCGTTGAGGAGTCGACCATTTTTGGCATTGCCATAACTGTTAAGATTTTAATTACATTTCCATGACTCTCCCAAGCCTGGAAAAAATAATTTAGCAATTTCCTAATATACCCAGATTCTGCATAAATGTGAAAACCCTGGTATGTATTCAAATATGGCATGTCCAGTTCAGGTTTGATGACTGGTGTGCTACATTTTACATATACAAATGAAATTTGAAAGCTACAATAAGAAGGCAAGATTTTCAATGAATAATGATATAAATTCTGTTCATCTCATAAAGCTATCATATGGCAAATGAACACATGAATATAGACCATGAGTCATAGGGCCTATTTTTCTGGGGCTTTATGGTTATTATATGGTTATTTTTATTATCTGTCAAGCTTGAAAGTCCTAGCTTTACTTGTATGCTTTCACTGCACATGACGGAGTTCTTCAAGACTCCTCATTCTTAGTAAATGAATACAGAACTTACATTTTTGAGCATAGTATTCCTTCAGTTGAAATCTCAGTAAAAGAATCAGACCTTGTCAATATGTACTGTCTGTCGTTCTGCTGGTCCTCCTACTGGCCTCAGACTGTCTAAAGTGTGTCTGCGCTCCTGATGACTGAAGAGAAAGAAAGACAAATCAGGCAATGATGATGTAAACAAATACAAATATTAAATTGCTTATAACAATATACACAACAGCTCAAACATTTGTGGTCTGTAAGATGTTCTTTAGAGAAGTTTATGCTCACCAAGGCTGCACTTATTTACTAAATGTTTCCACTATCTGCTTTCTTCAGTGTAACAATTCACTGTTACTCAGAAACAGAAATGAAGAAACGGTGAACTATTACACTGAAGAAAGCAGATAGCTGAAACATTTGTGATACAGATTTTGTTCGTTCTTTAAGGGGATTTTTTAGAGTGTAGTTTCTAATTAAAAACACTGTAAAATCAGAAATGGTCTCAAATATTATAATCTAAAATCATTTTCTATTTAAAGATATTTTAAAATGTATTATTGCCCAGAAAACATTAATTATTATTGACAATGTCAAAATTATTTACAGTTTATTTTTCAGGATTAAAAAACAAGGATTATTCAGAATTATTTACTGAATTGAAACTTATTTTAAAATGGACATCTTTTAATTTTGCTGACACTTTTGATCAATATAATGCATCCTTGCTAAATATAAGTATTTATTTCTTTAAAATTCATCTTGTTGAAATTTAGATTCCACATAAACACTGTTTTTGTCATCTCCAGAATAATTGCGTAAGCTCATTAGTGGTGGACAGATAACTTCTCATACACTTGACTTTCAGCAGCTGTGCCATCAAAACGACACCTTCTGTTCTCCTACCCTGAGAATTGGCGTGCAACTGCAGTTGTCGGAGGAGGAAAGAGGAGTCGTCCCTCGGTAACCTGCAGGATCTTCCGGATGGGGCTTCCACTCCCACTGTTGCCTCCACCCATACTGCTGCCTCCGCTGCCTGTCCTCTGCCGGCCGGGCAAAGACGCGCTGTCACTGTTCACTCTCATACTGGGGAAGGACAGCAAACACGATACAGTAAAGATCTCACTGGGCCTGTGACGAACATTCAAGGTTCATTGCTATCAGCGGTCTGAGTGAATATACCGGGTGCTTTGTTCAGACAGCTGCTGTTCGTCTGATAGGTTTCCTGTGCTGCCCCCTCTGCTGTCCTCCTTCTTCCCTCGTTCTTTACGCTCTGCCCTGTGGATGAGAAGACAACAAGATGAGGTCACCAAAGCTAGTGGTCAGGTTATGACTATCAATATACTGTTTAAGAAGTAAAGCAATGTGTTTATCTATTATGAGTTTCCTTAGTCACATGTCTCTTCAATGGTTTGCTAGACTTAAGTTAGACACCATATCTAATTTGATGCAAACAAACAAAAACAGAGCTGTGAGGAACAGAATTACGGTTTGTTCAATGGGTCTCATAAACAAAACAAGCAGAATTTCTGTGTAAATCAGTCATAAATCACTTCTTATGAAAATGATTGTAGTGAATTGAATGTGACAATTTACATAAGAATTGATTGTGTCAGTGTCAGATTAAATTTGGCATCTATTCTGAATAAAGCTCTATTCATGACAGAACTAAATTATTTATTGAGCTTCTAATCAGTGACGTTTTCACATGGTTATATAAAAACAGAATTAGTGGACAAATAATTAATCATCACAGCTGTTTTGGTTAGCAAATTATACTCATTAACTCTGTTGCAAAACCTAATGAGTTGTCCATAGAGGCAAGATTCATTACTGAGAATATTGATAAAAAAAAAATGAGTTTAATAGATTATTTCCCCAGTGTTTGTGTGTGCCATGTATTTCTATACCTACACTACTGTTCAAAAGTTTGGGCTTGGTAAGTGTATTTTGAAAGACTTGGCACGCTTGTGAACGCAAAGAGAAGACTGACACAGAAGAGAAGAAATAGTTGAATAAAGTCATTATTTTTGGTTTGCCCACAAAGCATTCTTGTAGCTTCGTAACATTAATTATAAAGCACTAATATCACATGGACAATTTTAATAATGTCCTTACCACCTTTCTGGGCCTTGAATGTGTCAGTTGCATTGGTGTCTATGCAGGGTCAGAAAGCTCCCGGATTTCATTAAACTATCTTAATTTGTCTTCTGAATATGAACGAAGGTCTCATGGGTTTGGAATGTCATGAAATGAGGATTGAGTAATTAATGACAGAATTTTCATTTTTGGGTGAACTATCCCTCTAAGTCAGGATGTTTTTTGAAACAGAGCACCTGTAATAGTAACATCAATGAAATGTTTGAAGGAACCTCATCAATATTATAGTGAAGATTATGTCTCACCCTTCTACCACACTGATGTACTTATGGGGGATCAGGCCTTTCATTCCTCCTACTTCCCCTCTCCACCAATCAGCAGAGGCCTTGCTGTGTAGTAGGAGGTGGTCACCCTGCTTAAATGACAGCTCGGCTGCAGAGCGTGCAACATAATCAAACATGGCCACAGCCTCACACTCTGCCCATACAATGCACACACACAAACACAAAATACAAACACAACACAAAGCATGGCAACAAAAACACCACATATGCCAAAATCCAACATGGAATGGCCACAATGCAACAACAGGACACAAAAACCCAACATGGAATACACATAGACACATTTAGATAAGCAATTAATTACAACTTGAAAGGTTTAAAAAATATATTGGCATTATGTATGTGTTGTGTTCTCTTACCGTCTTCACTGGGAAGATGTTCAGATTCTCCCTCGCCCTCCTCTGTGATGGGCTCACTGGAAAAAGAGGTTGGAGTTACATGAAAGGAAAACAATTCTGGAAAGAACTGCCCAAAGAAATATTTAGCTGGAAAAAATCCAAGATAGTCATCCAAGATGAAGATAAGTTAGTTTCTTCATCTGAACAGATTTGGAGAAATGTAGCATTACATCACTTGCTCACTAATGGATCCTCTGCAGTAAATGGGTGCCGTCAGGATGAGAGTCCAAACAGCTGATAAAAACTTCACAATAATCCACATGACTGAAGTTCATCAAATTACACCTTGTGAAGTGAAAATATGTTTTTGTAATAAAGAAATTCATCATTAAGAGTTTTTAACTTCAAACTGTTCCTTCCGGCTAAAATACTAGTCCTCTATCCATAACATTGCTTTCTCCAGTCATCCAAAACCGTTCTAATCTATACAAATATATTGGTGGATTTTGGGCTTCTTCACTGGAGGAAGCATTATTATGGATTATGAACATGTGGTTTGGCCAGAAACGATGGTTTAAAGTTAAATGCATTAATTATGGATTTATTAAAAAAACACAGATTTTCACTTCAAAACACGTTAATTCATATGGACTGGAGTTGTGTGGATTATTTGTAATGTTTTTATCAGCTGTTTGGACTTTGACGGCACCCATTCACTCCAGAGGACTGACCAGTGAGCAAGTGAATTCTAGAGTAGTGTAATTCTAATTTTAGAATAATTCTAATTTTAGCGTAATTCTACATTTTTTCAAATCTGTTCTGATGAAGAAACAAACACTCTTCTTTGATGACCTGAAAGGTGAGTAACTTATTTTGTGCAAATGTTCATTTTGGGGTGAACTAATCTTCCAAAATGAAGATTTCTTTTTAGAGCTCGGCTGTTTTTTCGGAGAGAATCGTAAATCTGTGTCTTTCTTTTATAAATATGGTAACACTAAAGACTCTTTGGAGACATGGAGGATGCAATACTACTCTATAAGTACTCGAGATTAACATAAGATTGGGTGAAACTGTGTTATGATCCCTTTAAGACTCACCAGTACTCCTGCTCCAGAGTCATGCATTTCTCATAGACGGGGCCCGGGAGCTCGGACGGCCCAGGGAAAATGCTCTCATGATGAATGATCAGGGTCTTAACAAGGTCATTGATCTGAGGTGCCAGTGTCACTTCATCAGTACCCATATCCACCCCTCTGAGCAGACTGGGCCCGAAGCACACGGCCAGGTTATACGGCTGCATCATGTTCTCATCACTGTACTGAGAGACACTGAAAAGACACCAACAAAACAGGTTACGGACTGTATCACTGACCCCCTTAATCGGGTTTAAAATGATTACAAAGGCCTTTAAAAAGAGAGCAGGACTCACTGATCAAGGAAGGCGAAGAGATACCGCATCACTATGATGACAGGTCTGGGGAAGGACGACACTAGTGTCTTTATCTGCACTACTTTTTCTGTCATGTTTTCCATCTCTGAGAGAGAGAGTTGACAGAAATTAATCAACACACTGGATTTAAGACTTTAAAAAACAGTGACTTATTAAATGAACTAGATTGGATACACTGCCATTCAAAGGTTTGAAGTCAGTAAGTTTTTAAAATGTTTTTGAAAGAGGTATGTTTACTATGTCTGAATGTATTTGATCATAAAATACAGAAACAACAGCAATATTGTAATTTTATCATAATTTTAAAATAACTGTTCTCCATTTTAATATATTTTAAAATGTAATTTATTCCTTGTGATGGTCAAGCTAAAAGTCTTCAGTGTCACACGATCCTTCAGAAATCATTATAATATGAATTCATTATGTTTGGTCCCAATGATCAAAGTGTACATGATTTCAAAACTACATCTCTGTCACATACAGTACCACTTGTGTCAGAAACTTGGGTGTTTGGTTCGACAATAACTTTAAATGCAGATAAGCATCAGAACTGCTCCAACCTTGTCTGTTTTAAATCCACACTAAAAACTATTTTTCTCGTTGGCGTTTGATATTCCACGACAAACTGTCTCTGCCCTTGTTTTTGGAACGCCACACAGTTTTACAGCTTGTGTATATTCTGTGAACATTTAAGTATTATGTTGTTTTAAAAGTTTTTTCTCTTCCACTCTCTCTGTTGCTGTGTTTTAATTTGCTTATTGTTTGTATAGTGTTGTAAAGCACTTTGGTCAACTCCGGTTGTTTTTAAACTGTGCTATATAAATACATTTGTATTGTATTGTATGTGCTGATTTATTGCTCAAGAAACTTGTATTATTATTATTATTATTATCAACATTGAAAACAGTTGTGCTGCTTAATATATTTTTAGAAACCATACGTTGTTTTTCAGGATTTTTTATGAGTATAATGAGATCTACATTTATTTTAAATATAATTTTTTCATACATACATTTTTACTTTTGATCAATGTATTGGGTCCATATGGAATAAAAGTAATCAAATGTATTTTTTTAAATTATTGACTCCATACTTTTGAACAGAATTACCTTATGAATATTTGTATATAATGGACTGCAAAGGCCACAGAAAAGTAACATTCTGAGAAATGCCCAAGCATTGTTTGCTTGCAGATGTCACGGTTTGATATGTTGTTATCTAATGCAAATTACATGTCCAAATACTGTTTTGGGTGACTGAAAGTGCACACAATCACACAGAAGCAGAGAGAACAGATGAAAGGCATCTTACGGACACACTCCATGAGCTGGCTAAATCTCTCCTCAGGGAACAGAGGTTTCTCTAGACCTCTGAAATAGAGCTTCAGAACCCCTGCCACTGGATCAATGTCACTCTCGCTGTCAGTGAGCGGGTCCTCTCCTGCAAAACAAAACAAAAACCCAGAACAACAGTCAGAGAGACAGAAAAAAATACAATTCATATTTATAAAATACTTGTATGATAATATATACTACCATTCAAATGTTGTGGTTGGTAAGATATTTTAAGCTTTTTTGGAAGAAGTCCCTTATGCTCACCAAGACTGCATTTATTTGCATTTATAACAAATGCAGTAAACCAGTAATATTGTGAAATATTATTACAATTGAAAACCATTTATATAAACAATTTAATTAGTTTCTGTGAAAGCAATGCTGAATTTTTAGCAGCCTTTATTCCAGTCTTCAGTGTCATATGATCCTTCAGAAATCATTCTCATATGCTGATTTGCAAATGTATACTTCTTGCAACAAATATCTGTTAATACACCTGTATTCGTCAATTTGAACACGACTGTACCTCTTTCAAAGGCATCTCTGATATGATTGACTTCAGTCTGTGATCCAGGAACTCTAAAAATGCCTTCATGATGCAAACCTGTTTTTAAAAAGCATCTCATTTATATTCACACACGCACAAAAACACTCAGTCCTCATGTATTATGTTTCATTATGCATAAAACCTTTTTAACGAGGAAAACTATAATAAGGCATTGTCTTGTAATGAACCGCTTTACCGTGCAGGTTGATGAAGCGAATGCAGCTCTCCACCACCAGGGGGATCTGTTGCCCAGAGCTCTGAGAATGGGAACCAAGGGAAATTGAAAGAAAAAATTATAATTAATATTATTATCTGAATAGCACTAGAGTTGTATAGAGATCATGAAAGAAATAAAACAAATATACATATAAAACACAGTGAACAAAGATAGAGACAAAGAGTGCAGAAGGCGCAGAAATACATTTACCCACACATACAGATGCACACAGATGCATGCATGACAGGGCAAACAGCTGTACCTGAGTCCTCGACATCCGTCTCCTCCTTCTACAGTCACAGGCAGCCAAGCAAGGAAAGAGAGAGACAGCAGGGATGTATAAAGGAGGAGTAGATTGTGTGGCACGACCAGAAGGAGTATAACATGAAAAATGGGGAGAGAATAGCAGACAAAAGCAGTCAGAAACCAGGGTGAGGGAGGAAGACAAAAGCAGAGAACAAGGAGTTTAGACGAAAAGCAACGTGTCAGGGAAGCTCTGCTTTAATTTAGATCTGGCTAGATGGGAATAATGTGCTCAACGAGCCTTACATCAAAAAGAGATGAGTCCATGCATTCGTATTTATATGCTAGTGTACTCTTGGACACTGACAAAATAAAGTTTTAGATTTAAATAAACTACTGTTCAAAAGATTGTTGTCAAAGTTTTTTTTAAGAAATTGATAGCTTTATTAAGCATAGATGCATAAAACTGATCAAAAGTGAATGCTTTGTAACAAATTGTATTATTTAAAATGCTGTTTATCTCATTTACAATAAATAAATAAAACAGCACAACGGTTTTCATCATTGAGAATAATAAAAATGTTTGTGAAGAAATCAGCATATTAGAATAATTTCTGAAGGGTCATGTAACACTGAAAACTTAAATAATATTATTGATTTAACATTTCACCCTTTTTATTGTATTTGGTCAAATAAAAGGCATCCTTGATGAGCATAAGAGACTTAAAAAACATTTTACCAACCCCAAACCTTTGAAGGTTGTGTACATTTATATTTATATCCTTTTTCTTACAGGAAACACTTGATGACTCATCTTGCACTACACAGAGTTTCGTCCAATTAAATTCTCTCTAGAATAAGAAAGTCCCTCCCCAAAAAGCACATCACTTTTTTTACATTTGTTTTTTAAAGAAACAATTTCTTGAACATATCTCACCCAAACACCCAAAAATATAGGACACAAAACTGCTCGTTACAAAATGTAGGATCTTTTAGTGTCAGAAACATGTTAGCTCAATGCCAACCATGTCCATTTTACTGGGCTGCACCCATTGATCAACCAATCGAGACCAAAAAAAAAGTGTTGTTGGCAAAGCAGTTCTGTGGCCCTGACTGCATTATCCAATTATTAGCGGTGTAACGAGAGTGCACATCTCATAGATTTACTGTCCACTTAAGATGAAGAGATACCCCAGCCATTGCTAATGCAGGATGTAGAAGACACTGTTAGACACTCCACCACAATAGAATAAAAGTGTGAGAGAATGGAAGTGAGTGGACGAGAGAAGGAAGTCGTTTCTCAAGGCGCAGAGAGCCAGATGGCAGAGGAGTGCTCTACAGGCCTGAGCTCCCAGGAATAGAGAGACACGGTGGGAATCTCAGAGAATAGAGAGCACCCTGCTGAAACCACTACCATGACTGGTCACCAGCATATGCTGTCTGGTGGATGCTGGCATCCCCAGTAGGCTTCTTAAATAGCTTAACCAGCGAGATTACCACCGCTGACCAGCTTCACTAGAAAGACCACGTTGGTTGACCTATTTGACCTTCAATGTTTGATGTAGTCAAAGCCAACATTAATAAGCCTTGACTAGCATTGAAATGGAAGGTTGACATGAAAGTTCAAGCAGAGACCATAATGACTTGAGTGTGGCATGATTTTGAATGTTTTTAAATTCACTTGTCACACCGCAAGACTACTTAAGTGAACTGCAAAAAAAAATGTTGATTTAAAATGGCGAAAAAAGTACATACATTTTTTTTAATGTTTATTGGTCAAATTTGGAATTATTGGGATTTTTAATGTTTTAAAAAGAGGTATCTTATGCTCACCAAAGATGCATTTATTTGATGAAAAACAGCAGTATTGAATTAATGCTGTTTTTTAACTTTCTGTTAATCAAAGAATACTGAATGTTTTTTATTAAATTTTTACAACATTAAAAATAATTTTAAGAATAATAACTGAACAGCAAATAAGCATTTTAGAATAATTTGTGAAGGTTAATGTCACAATGCAGATTGGAGTAATGGTGCTAAAAATTTAAATTGCCATCACATTATAAAATTACATTTTACAACATATGAATACAGCAAAACGGTTATTTTGAAACAATATGACTATATAATACTATATTTTTGACCAAATAAATGCAGCATTGGCGAGCATAAGATACTTTTTTTTAAAACACACAAAAAAATCTGAATTATTCCAAACTTAACTGGTAGTGTAATTCTATCCGAACACATTTATATTTAACATATTATTAACTTTATTTAAAAGTTTCTTGTGCACATTATTTGTCAACTACCCAAGTGCATGCTGGTCTTTTCAGCAGGGTGGATTGTTGGTGGCCTTCAAAGGACGCTACTAATGAGCCAAAGACATCAAGTAGATGGTGCAGACCTTATATGGTGCAGAATTTAGTGGATATTATGCACATGCTGTTATGACCTCTATACTTTAACAGCTATGTTATACACTCAAAAAATCGAAAGTGTGAAGTCTGGAGTTCCCCATGCAGCGCTATCAGAGAGCCACATCTTGAAAGTTCTCCGAGTCTTATTCTTAGTTTGTAAAAAAAACTTTGTCAGCAGAGCAAATGAGAGCTAGTCAAAGGAGGCATTATATGTGGCTAATAAAATCCCACATGCTTCTCTAGAAACCACAAGTGTAATTTTAAAAACAAATACAGGGAGCTCCACCAATCACACAGAAATAGAAAAAGTGACAAAAGAGCACAAGAGCAACAACCCACTCCCAGCATGATTATATAAGATGTAATTAAGAATTAAACTGATGCACTTACACTCTCAAACTACTCATGGCATAACATTCATATCAAAATATTTAATAGACTTCCTTAAGTATATAAAATTAACATATACATGTATTTTATATGTAATTATTTTATATTACATTATAATTCTATACAATTGACATATACATGTACCTAAAGAAATACAAATATATTTGATTATTTTATTTATTTATTTGTAATTATTTATTTGAGTTTCATATTGTAGGTTAATGCCTTTGTTTGTTTTTTATTTGATTAGGTCCTTTATGGGATTGTAATTCCATTAATTCTTTTTTTTTTAGAGAAAACAAGAAGGGAAAAATTACAGAACCAATGAAAATTCCAGATCTACTGAAAAACTGGACAGTCTCTGTTGGGCTCTTTTGGTTGTAGTTTCAAGGAGAAGCAAGATATGTAATAAATATGAGCATCACAAAGGATTTCACTGAGGAAGAGGCTTGGATAAGCACTGAAACAATGACTGCGGTGGATTTTATGAGCAAAAACATGCACAAAAATATGCATGCCTCTCTCTCTCTCTCTCTCACACACACACACACACTCTCTCTCACTAACACACACACACACACACACACACACACACACACACACACACACACACACACACACACACACACACTCTCTCTCACACACACACACACACACACACACACACACTTTTGTTGGCTAGCATATGGATTATTAGGCTGCACAGATGCCTGGAGAGGAAACTGTGAGCGCGTCTGTCTCACCTGATTTAATAAGCAGCCATGTCACTTTATGGAAATAGCGTAGCATGTCATTTCAAATAAGATTCGGTAACACAATCATGCAAACCGTGCCAATGCCTCTAATCTTACTAGCGGAGCATGAAGTGATCACATTATCTCCAAATACGTTATTAATATCTAACATTCACCTTGTAGATTTGCAACCCGACCGGTCAAACCAAAAGGTCTTATTCACAAATAATCATTAAGAGGCCACATTGATAAACCGGATGCGCTATTGTGTCACAAGCCATAATCAGACAAAGGGGCAGCCATGCTTAAAGCCATACCAGAAGTGTACAAATGCAACACACATGACCAGAAGCACAATGTGATAAGGAAGCCAAGGAGGGAATGAAGTTAGAGGAACACAGCAAGAACATTACAGAAATCTGTCTGTAACAGATCAGAGGGCTGTCAGCCGCAGGGCTATACCTGAATGAAGGAGAGCATATCTCCAGAGAAGAGTTTGTGGTTGTACTGGGAGTAGAGCCTGGCTTTCCGCAAACGCACTGCCCTACCAGGCTGCATTCTGGGAAATATATACACCGGCACTCCATTGTGACACTATAGCATCAGTGTACTCATGCAAACATGCTAACATAACAGTAATTCACACAGAAGAGACAACAACACAACAGAAACATACTCTAGAGCATGCACACAGTTTTGGGTCAATACACACTCTATTTATCCCACAATGAGATGTTTTAGCCTCATTGAAATTGATTTGTTCGATCATTCGAGTTGTTTAAACTGATCATTTAGCGGCGTTCATTTCTGCTGCCAAACACGCAAAGACCGTCGCCAGCAAACATGACTGATGTGATTCAGGCCAATGTTTTCAGCACATGACTGTGTCACAGAAAGACAGATGGGATAGGAGACGTACCTGGAGGGATCGCTATCAATGGCCTCAGCTGCAAAAGAGACAGAGGGAAAATAAGGATAACAGTTAAGTTGACAGTAACTCCATCACATAGTTTCCACCAAAGTACTATTGTTACTAAAGTCACTGTTGCTCCATTCAAACTGTTGCAACTTTTATTGAACTCATTCACACATCCTTTTTTACTTTCTTATTTGGCTTCTTTCTTTTCATTCTTAGTTGAAGAGTTGGTTAGTTGTGGTCAGTTACCTTTCTGTATGGCCTCTTCAACTAGGTCATGCTTGACTTGGAGTTTCGAGATCAGAGAGCTGCCACTTACATGCTCCTTCACTTTCTGAAAAAAATGCATTGAATACATGCATGACTGATATTGATAGCCATCAAGATATTAACTTTTCTGCTGCAAGATTCACATGAACATTATATGGACAAAAGTATAACTACCATTTAAAAGTTTAAGGTTGGTAAGATTTTTTTAAATGTTTTTGAAATAAGTCTTCTATGCTACAGTACAGTAAAAATAGTTAAATGTGATTACAATTTAAAGTACCTGATGTTTATTTGAACATATTTTAAATAATTTATATCTGTAATGCAAAGCTGATTTTTTTTGCATCATTACTTTAGTCTTCAATGTCACATGATCCTTTAGAAATCATTCTAATATGCTGATTTCATGCTTAAGAAACGTTCTTATTATTATTAATGTTGAAAATATTTATGTCGCTTAATATATCTGTGGAAATCATAATAGAATTTGACAAATAGAAAGTTCAAAATAACAATTTATTTGAAATTGAAATCTTTACTGTTCTTACTGTAACAGCTTTAATGAATAGTAGGGTGTCCACATATGTTTGGTCATAAAGCAAAGCAAACCAGAAGAAGAGGAGGAGATCTTACTGTGAAGTAGAAGGTCTCGCTGTCCTGTTGATTGGCTCTGCGTTTGGCGAGGCTGGGTTTGGTTCCTGTGCTGTCACCTGTGCTCTCCACTGATGGGGGGGCCGAGGCATCAGGGGTGGGGTTGCAGTCATCATCACAGACGCTCTCCAGAAGGTTTGAGAGTGTGGTCTTAAGTGTCTTACTGATCTGAATATCACAGGTTTGAGATACAGTATATGAGTATCAAAAAGGGTTGATGATCACAAATCCACTTGAAAAACGAGCATCAGAAAATTGCACAGCACGGTCTATGAGCATCTCTGAAGGAGTGCACAAAAATAAAGAGCGTAGCACAGATTTTACCTCCTCAGTTTCCAAGGTAACAGATGCCAGTCTGGACTGAAGCTGCTGGAATCTGGTCTCGAGCTCATACCTCACCTGACCTTCTGCGCTCACCTCACACACCTGTCACATACACCAGATGTTTTTATTATACATAACGATGTCCTCTCATGATGGCCACTGTGTTAAGGTCACATGACCAGCTGAATGCCACTTATTTTTATTTGTAGCCCCCTTATATTCAGACCCTTTAAGTTGGCAAATAAATGATCATAGGCGACAACAATTGGTGGTCAAAAACATAAACAAAAAAATACTTGTGCCATTAGGTTAGGTTGATATAGATTAATCAAATGTATATTGTATATAAACAATAGATTTAATTGATTTTTATTTCAGAATATTTTCATTTATAATACACCACCATCCAAGAGTTTGGAAGCTTGGAAATATTTTTTAAATGTTTTTGAAAAAAGTTATCTTATTTATTTGACCACAAATAAACTATAGGAAAAAACTATAATATGTGACCCTCTCTGTGAAATCCAGGCTAAAGTCTCAAAATCTATTTATGAGAAAACAAGCATCAAAGTTTGATTTCTACCATTCATTTCAATCTTTGACATGACCTTACTCAGTCAATATTAAAGATATAAAGGTTACATTTTCACAATGTTCTTTACCATATGAAGGATGATTTGTAGAAAAAACAAATCACAAACAAAATGACTTTAGCTGGGTTTTCACAAAGATGGTCACATATTGTGAAATGTTTTGACAATTTAAAATATACTGTTTTAATATATTGTATAAGTGTAATTTATTCATGCGATGGCAAAGCTGAATTTTCAGCATCATTACTCTAGTCTTCTGTGTCACAAGATTCTTCAGAAATCATTCTAATATGCTGATTTACTGCTCAAACATGTATTTTTATGATCAATGGAGGATTTTCATGAATAGAAAGTTTGAAAGAGACATTTAAAAATTACTTGCATTAATCTTTTGAATGGTAGTGTATATAAAATCAAACTTGAGTTGCATTAAACATTACAAAATGTTATTTTTAATACATTATATTATGATTATACACACTATAACACCAAACTATTTCAAGGATTCCATTCATCAAGGGCCATTGAAAGCTCTATTAAATGCAGATGCATCACCTGGTCTCCTTCGTGGGGCTGGTGCTGAAAGCGGAAGGGCAGACAGAATGCTGTGTTGTGGGCCTGGAGCAGAGCATCTCTATCCTGGCCCTGGTTGAGTCCAGTCACCGCTGTGTCTAGCTGCTGAAGGCCATTTTTCATATTCTGGACGGTTCGGTTTCTGTTGGAGAGGTAACCGCGTATAACCCGAGACACAGACAGGTGATACCCCAGATCTGTGCACTGCATTCAACATCAGCCAGATGGTGAGAAAAAGACAAAAAGAGAAAAATACAGTCATTGTTAGAACAAACATGACCGTTCTGATTCCCGCTCACTGACTAAACCTGCTGTGATGTTCTTGACTTGACATGTTCTACAATGTGCCTCAGGCAGTGGGAATAACAAACCATCAGACACTTTTGAGAGCTGAAGATATCAATGCCACAAAAGATGTACAGTACCAGTCAAGAAGTAGAACAATAGCGAAGTCATTGAAACAAGTATGGAAATTATCTAGTGACTTCTTGAGGTGCATCATGGGATTCCTTTAAATACTAAGGAGGTTTATATGTATGCTAGACATGTGTCAGCTCTTTTCCTGCATGAAAAGTTGTTTAAGACCATGAGAAACATAAATCAGTCGAGTGTGTTCACTGGTACTGTAGACACTGGTACTCTAGAGCTCTCTCAATGGACACATTCTATATATGGTAAACACATTAGATAAAATGCTCTGTGCTGTTTTAGTCAGGGGTCAATTCAAAATGAAAAGGGAACTAAATCCTAACTACATCCTAAAGAGTGTCTAGACAGATGGTAATGGGACAGCAGTGTTTCAGACTCACATCAATCAGAGTGCAAATGTCCTGCAGATAGTACTTATTCATGGAGGTATTAGCTGCTGCCAAGTTGAGCAAGTAGTCGTTACGAGCTTTAGTGCACTTCAGCTGAGTTTCCTGTACTTTGCCTTGTCTCTGTAAAGAAAACACACATTCAGTGGAAACTGGGGGTTAGAGATAAAGTGAGATATTGCTCTTCCTGTGCCATCTTCACAAAGCTCCGGATGTCACTGTCTTTCATTCTTATAAACCACTGATTTTACCTTCTCCATCAGTCTCTCCATTTTTTTCACAGAGCTGCGCCTCTGCCCTCCTGATTGGATGAGCCCCAGATCGGCTGACTTGCCCGTCTGTTTCTCCTCAGTCGTGTTGCCTCTTTGAGCTTACCTTCAGCAGCCAGACAGTCGATGTGGTACTGATGGTAAGTTTTCAAAGCCTGTAAGAGATGAAAACACTTTTACAACATGCACAGCATATAAAGTCATTTTCTTCATTCATATTCATTAATCATTTTCCAATAATATCTAAACATCCTTCAAATATGGTAAATTTACTCCATGGGCAATTTTATTTATTTATTGTAACATGATGAGACAGATGTTTGGCTTATTGTTAGATTTGTCAATAAACAGGATAAATTATTTTATAATTATTATTATTATTTATATTTTAATAATATAATTATTTGATATGTATTATAAATATAATGATTTTATATAAGTATTATAATTATAATAGTTGTAATTGTTTTTTAATTGTTTTTAACATAATAATACACCAGATACTTTAAGCTTATTGTTAGATTTACAAATAAAACACAATAAAAAAACTATACTACTACAAACAATAATTGTTTATAATATTTTAAATAATAATACAATCTAATATATTAGATTATTTAATTTAATGAGCAATTTTTTTTTACAATTATTGTTTAACATAATAAGCCAGATATTGTCGTCTTATTGTTTGAGTTATGAACACAACAAGATTTATGTTGTGACATACTTAAATAAAGTTCTATTGTTATTTTTATGATCAAGCTTAGCGTTTTTATTTTAAGTGACATTAAATACCTTGTAAGACTGCAAAAAGAACATGCACGCAAACATAAAATGAGCCTTGAGCCCAGACACTTGTGGAAGGCAAGCTGTTTGTCTACTGGAGGGTAGAGAGCACACAGCTGCTGTCAGCCGGGCTCAGACTTGATCTTGCAGCTCTGAACCGAGCACAGCTAGAAATGAGCTCAGGAAAGCAGGGGGCATGTGGGCTTTTTGTGCTGTTACAGTGCATTTTGGATGGACCAAAATGCACTGTAACTTAAGGCTTTATAGAAAGACAAGCAAACACATTCAATCATGAATGCATGAGCAAATATGTGCATCATGTGTTATTTAGTCAAGTTTAATCAGTGAGATGATTTAATTCAAAGCTAATGCCATTTGGACTATTTCAGTTCACTAGAGTGTGTTCCTCAGTGTAAATTTAGCATGTTCACAGTAAAACAGCCTCCAACCTACCGTCTGCATCTCTGTGGTGACTTTCAAGAGCTCATCCTGCATCTGGAGTCCCACCTCCTTGCCCTGAAACAGAGAATACAAGTCAGTGTGAAATAAGGAAGATGGTTTGGCTGTGTTTTGTGTGGGAGTGTTATTTCGGTAAATAAGAGGGGAAGAGAAGGAGGGGGATTTAGATGTCAGATCTGAGAGAGATTTCTGTACCCGTTTTGCCAGGCGGTGTGTGTCCTCTATGCAGTGTGAAAGCCGCTGCGTGAGTGTGTTGCAGCAAAGCTCACTCAGTGAACTGTGATCTCGGCTCTCCTGCCTGGTCTGGGTCAGCAGAACAGACCAGCACTGAGCCACCGACAGGTCCAACTGCTCCTTCCTAAAGAGAGGCAACAGCAGAGAGAATGAAAGAGAAGGTTAAAGTTGCAATGTAACTTTGCAAAGTCTGGTATACATCATCAGAGAGAAGTCTCTTGTTTCACCAGATGATCCAGTTATGACACTTATTAGGTCCAGCTTTTTAAAAATGAAAATTGAAATTGTTCACAATAAGATTAATAACATGCCTTTTGAAAAAACAGTGTGAAATTTAACTTCATGACGACTTTAAAGCCAATATATGTACACTGAATGATACTATATGATATATATTTATATAAAGAACATGTTCTTGAGTTAAGACACCACTGAGAAATTGTAAAAATGTGACGCACAGAACGCATGGGTCTCTGTTTTGAGACACAGCAAAACACAGAAATAACATTAATAGCTTACAAATGATACACAGTTCCTTAAGACATGGTGCAACGGTCAAAAACGTCTGTCTGGTGCATGTTTTTATAGAAAAACAGTGAAACGAGTAGTTCATGTTGGGTATACTTATTACGGATACTGAGAACTTCCTAAATGAATCAGTGGTTTTGAACTAATCCAGTTGAGTGAATGATTCAATGACTCACTCACAATCAGTTTTTTGTTTTTTGAAAGAACCAGTATGTTTGAATGAATCGGTTGAGTGAATGATTCAGTGACATTCACAGATACAATGGCCGCATCCGATATTGCATAAATGTGTCATTTACTGGAGGCTGTGACAAAATATAAAATGTTACAGTCTATTTAAAAGTGTTTAATTAATTAGCATATATTTAGTAAACCAATTTTTAATATGAAAATAAAAAAATAGGTTTGAATGAATAATTCAATGACACACTCATAAATACTTCAATTGTTTCATTACTGGATGAATCGGCTTTTGAACATATCTCTTGAATTAATGATTCTGTAACAAATACATTTTTTACCAGTCCATTTGTCGTCACCTAGTAGAAAAACAATTTAATTGATACAAACTTTATTTTGAGCGCCAATTACTTTCAAAACGTGATTTGCTCTATTTTGATCGCTACAATAGATATCAATGTTTTTGTCCTAACTAAAAACTTTCATCCCAGAATTTCTATGATCATATGAATGATTGTTATACAAAAAATAATACTTTGTTCGAAAAGACTTGTGAATCTTTTTTCATACCTAAACATGGTAACTGCTCTCTGTGTCCGTAGCAGTGTGAACACAGATTTGAATGTTCCGATATGACTTTGTCATTAGAAATGAGATGTTTGAATCGAGATGACAAACTTTTAATGATTAATCGTGCAGCTCTATCACTCACAGAGACAGTTACATTTGGTTACTGAATGAACCAATGTGTTTGAATGATTCGGTTTCAAGAATGATCTATCTATCTATAGCCATCAACACTAGGCCACATGTCAGTTTGACTTCATCAGTGCTAAACGCAGGAAGAGTACCTCTTGGTCTTCACTGTGAACCTCTCGCTGAGTTTCTCCAGAGAGCGGGCATACTCTGCCTCAATCTCCCCCCGTCTGCGCAGGTACTCGCTTAGATCCTGCAGCTGCTGTGTCTTGACCTCCAGCTGCGCATCTAGGATTTTTAGCTGCTCTGAGAGCTGACCCCGCACCTCTGAGGAAAGAAACAGAAGGGAAAGAGATCACATATGGATGGTTTTCAGCACAAAAAGTGGTGTGAACTGATCTTTGCATCCCCCTACACTATTGTCCTCTGCCTGGGGCTGAGAGCTGATTGGATGAGGGAAGACAGCATCCCTAATACTACCTATAAATACATCACAGTGCAGGCCTACATCTCACACATAGAACAAACATTACATGTAGAGTCTGTACTACCTAGTAAAGTGAAAGAGAGAGAGAGAGAGCATTAGAGCAAGTTTTTACCTTTGATTTGTGTCTCATACTCCGCCAGACTCCCCCTTTCCTTTCGAAGTTTTCCATGTGATGTCATGTTCTCTTTCGCTGGTGTAGCGCTCCTGTTGACTTGTTCACAGACTCACAGTCTGAGATGATCACGCAAAGGCTTCGTTCTTCTTCAAAAAGAAACTATTCTAATTCCAGTATCAATGTATTGGTGTTGTTTTTTGTGAAACAAGTTATATTTCCATTATAGTGCAGAAAGGCATGCCACGTTCGGACTGGAGTTCATACTGCTACTAAAGAAAAATGTTTTCACTCTTTTCAGTCTTTCAATCCGTGCCCTCAGCAGAAACGAAACAGGGAAGTCTCTGTGTACACGTGTATGTTTGTGAACACGGAGGGAGTTCCAATCCAAGCAATTCTCTCTCAGCACTGATCCTGTGCATTTAAAGTTCGTTTTCAGAGCAGAGAACGTTGCAGGGGCCTGATTTTTACTACTCTTTCCTGAGACTGTGGTTCAATGTGATTGTCCTTGCCTGGAAAAGACTGAGAGAAACACAGGAAGAGAATTATGGTAAGAGGTGTGACGAAGACAAAGTACAAGATAGAAACAAACCATAAATGGAATATGGAAGTAAATACAAGTTAAGAGAGACAAGAGAGGAAGAGAGATGTTACTTCAGTATGACGTGTCTCTGGCACTTCCAAAAGACAAAAACGGTTAAGCGAACCGAGCACACCTGCCCACATCCTGTTTGTCTTCTATGTGTGTGTGATTCAAAATACTCTCACATCAAGACATCCTGTTAATCCTAAATTAAATATCCACACATTTAACTGCTTCTAAAAACAGTTTTCATCAGGGTTTACTTTAATTGAATGTCAAGTGGCAATCCAACAAAGAACCAACATTTTATTTATTTTTGCACAATGCAACCTGTCCATGTTAGCATCTGCCTAGTTTGGCTGCTTCCACCAAGTGACAGATGAATTTGCATCAAAAATAGAGTCTAATTGGGCACACAGTCTTTGATATCAACAACAAACGATATAAGAGCTTTTTCCTTCTTATGAAGTCTGTTTATTTTACTATGCTAACATTTTATTATTCGCATTTAGCATCTTCAATGCTGCCTACAATCCAATCAGACAAATCTGTGATCCAATTTTTGGTCACAACCCACTGCTGAGAACAACTGCAGTTGGAATTTATAGAAGCTGACTCTGTCTACGTGACTGATTGTTTGTTGTAGGGCGGCAGGCTGAAGTGTGCTAGAGTTCCTGTGAGTTGCACCAGTGATGGCCATTGGTCTTATGAGAGGGTGGAGGGACCTGAGTCATCACGGCTCTCGGCACAAAAACACACACTCATAGTCAGACCAGAGAGGGCTGCTCAAGCACTGTGCATTAAGAATTTAAGGTACCACACATATATGTGAGTAACCTGAGAAACGCACACAGAAATGTTCTGCACATTGTGAATTAATGGACATACATTTACATAAATGGGTTAAAAAGGTTTCTCATCACTGTAATTTGTCTCATGAGTGCATTTAAACATGCCGGTGTGCATTTACGTTTTAGGTCAGGGAATCACAAACTTTTGAAAGATTTGAATTTTTGACATTTTAAGATTTGATGTTTTAAGTTAATGATTCCGAACTGATTGTGCTGTATTTTATATATAATCATTTTCTATTTGTAAACTGTTTTCAATTAATTTGAAATCAATTTGAAATCATTTTAGAATTTTCTATATTCCTTGTTTTATTGTTGTAATTATTTTTGAATTATTGTTTTACCTCGTTTTATGTAAAGCACTTTGAAGTACCATTGTGTATGAAATGAGCTATATAAATAAACTTGCCATAATATTCATCAATTTTATAGCACTTGCACATGTTTATGTTTCTCTGACGTTGGTTAATGTCAAAACATGCATGTAAACAAATAAAATATTAATATATATATATATATATATGAAGACTTCAGATGCAAAAGCCTCTAAGTGGCGTCTGAAATTCTCAACTAAAATGAGCATTTTTTCATGCTCGTGTTTAGGTTCAGTAATTTCCCTTAAATGGCAATAAATAGGACCTTTTCTATGCAATTAAAGTGAAATAACTGAACATAAATATAGATGCCTGATAAAAATGCTAATTTTAGAAGAAAATTTCAGATGGCACATAGAGGCTTTTGACGTGCATAAGTGCATACGTTATGGGCAGCTTGCATGTTTTGGAAGGCACTATGAATGCTGAAAGGTGTATATAAAGCTTTTAGAGCAACATATGCTCCCCTCCAGACAATGTTTATTTCAGCAGGACAATGCAAAACCACATATGCAGCTATTAACAATGAGCTATTATTGCAGTGCAGTCCAGATCTTTCACCTATAGGCAACATTTGGCTCATCATTAAATTGAAAATATGTCAAAGATGACCACGAACTCTTCAGCAGCTGGAAGCCTATATCAGGCAAGAATGGAACCAAATTCCAACACCAAAACTCCAGAACCTCATAACCTCGATGCCCAGACATCTTCAAACTGTTTTGAAAAGAAGAGGATATGCTACACCAAAGTAAACATGCCAGTTCCAACTATTGAGACCTGTAGCAGGCATCACATTTGAAAGGAGCTCATTTTGTGAATAAAATAGTAACATTTCTCAGTTTAAACATTTATGTTATCTATGTTCTATTGTGAAAAAAATAATGGCTCATATGATTTGAAAGTCTTTTAGTTTTCATTTTATTCAAATGTAAAAAACGTCCCAACATTTCCGGAATTCGGGTTGTATATTCAGACACTGACTGAGTTTTTGTGATTTTGCCTCTATAAACCACTACAATGGACTTGAAATAAAACAATCAAGATGTGATTGAAGTGCAGACTTTAAGCTTTAATTCAGGGGGTTGAACAATATAACATAAAATGCTTAGCAATTTTTTTACACAGCCCTCTTTTCAAGGGCTCAAATGTGATTGGACAAATAAATGTAATCATAAATAAAATGTTCATATTTAATATTTTGTTTAGCATATATAGAATCCTTTGCAGACAATGACTGCCTTAATCTGGAAATCATGGACCTCGCCATAGACTGGGTTTCCTCCTTTGTGATGCTTGGCCAGACCTTTACTGCAGCTGACTTCAGTTGTTTTTGTTTGTGTGTCTTTCTGCCTTTAGTTTTGTTTTCAGCAAATGAAATACATGCTCAATTGGGTTGAGATCAGGAGACTGACTTGGCCATTGCAGAATATTCCACTTTTTTACACTGCTACACCATGTTTCACAGATAATGTTGTATGTTTTAGATCCTGAACTGGTCCAAGCCTTCTCTATACTTTTTTCTTCCTGTCATTCTAATCTTAATTTTAGCCATCCAAAGAATGCATTTCCAGAAGTGGTCTGGCTTTTTTGGCAAAGTCTATCTGTCCTTGTTTGCACCTTGTGGTGAACCCTCTGTATTTGCTCTTGTGAAGTCTTCTCTTGATTGTAGACTTTGACAGTGACACGCTTACCTCCTGGAGAGTCTTCTTCACTTGGTTTGATGTTGTGAAAGGGTTTTTCTTTACCATGGAGAGGATTCTCAGGTCATCCACCACTGTTGTCCTCTGTGGACATCCAGGCCTTTTTATGTTGCTGAGCTCATCGGTGCATTTTTTTCGCAGAATGTACCAAACCGTTGATTTGGCCACTCCTAATGTTCCTGCTATCCCTCTAATGGATTTGTTTTGTTTTTGAAGCCTAACAATTGTCTGTTTTACTTGCATGAAGAGCTCTTTTGACCGCATAAAGTGGGTTCACACACAGCAACAGCTTCCAAATCCAAATGGCACACTTAGAATCAACTCAGACCTTTTCCCTGATTAATTGATGCAGGAATAACGGAGGAATAGCCCACATCTGTCCATGAAATGGCTTTTGAGTCAACTGTACAATTAGTTATGGTCCCTTAAAAAGGGGGGAGGTACATATTAAAGAGCTGTAATTCCTTAACCTTTCCCCCAATCGTGATGAGAATACCCTCAAATGAAAGCTCAGAGTGTGCACTTTAAGCCCATATTCATTATATAACTGTAACTTCAATATGTTTTGGTCAACAGCTAAAATTAGAAAAATTGTGCCCATGCCCAAATATGTATGGACCTAACTGTACGTATATATGCATACACACACACACACACACTGCACACACATAATTATTATTGTGATACATTAAGACAATTTGAGTCTTTCTACTTCAAAATGTAATTTTGAATTGAATGTGTTTTCTTTGTGATTACTTGTGAAATTTACAAGCAACTATTTCAATTGTTGTTTTTAAGCATTTTTTTCAACCGTTACATGAGCACAAAGATTTTCCATTAACAATGGCATCCATTCCAGTATCAACATGGCATAATTATTGCACATTATCCACAATACTAATACTATAGATTATTGATAAGAAACACATTTCCTTGTCAACTGACTCTCAGTCATTGAGTGGTCATGACAGTTTGCTCTTCACTTCCTCCATCTCACTGTTCAGAGGTCAAAAGCCTCAGCCAGCCAATCAGAACTCAGCAAAGACTTCATTATGATAATGCTATTATTGATTCAGAAGAGTTGAATCAGATTCGTGCACAATGGGGTTGAATTCTATTGAATTAGTGTATGCCGGCACCGCTGCATGTCAGTGCGTTTTTTATATAAACTCTTGGAAGTAGTTTCTCTATTTTATAGAAAGGATTGAATCATTTTAACTGTAATCTACATCAGATGAAAAAAAATGCAAGCCTGCATTTCTATAAATAAAAACCCACATGGTGTCTGCTCATCTAATTGCATAATCTATTTAGCAATTCACAAATCAGCATAATATATTGAATACTATATTAGCATAATATCAGCATAGTGGTGTTGAATTCTATTTTTAAATACCTTTATACATATCCTGTCGGCTACACATAAGCAAGCAAAGCACATGTATTGATCCAGGAATGGAATGCCTGCGTGAAACTACTCCGGTGTCCTGACTGAGTAAACGTGCACGTTTAAACTTGATCTGTCTACTGTATTGAGCTAAAGAAACTGAGGGGAATTGGAGATCCATGGGATCAATCCTGTTTTATGCTCCCAGTGGAGGCTGAGCTCTGGTCTTATCTCTCAGAGCAGAAGACCACAGGGACCCTCACACACACACACACACACACACACTTATAGCCCACACCGCTGAGACCTCTGCTGTGTTCTCTCATTGCCATGAAATTATGCTCCCGCCACACAGACAAAGGCACAAATACTACTGCATCACAAAATGTTTATTTAAGAGTATAGCTATCCCCATTATTAAAGTTGAAGTTCATTTACTCACCCTCATGCAGTGGAACACAGTAGACGATAATAAGCTGAATGTCTAAGCTGTGCCATTTCCTAAATGTAACAATGGTTGTCAAATATGATTTTCAAGACACCATTAACCATTAATAATCACTTCAATTTCAGTCTGATCCACACACAAAGCTGTTTTCCTCATTTAATTGGTTGAGAGTTGGTCCTTTTTAAATCTTTTTTGGAGCTTGACATCTAATTTTGAATGCACGGAGAATTGCAGCTTGAACATTCTGTCTAATACCGCTTTTTATATTCCAAGGAAAAAAGAAAGTCACATATGAGTTTGAAACAACATGGTGATGGTGAAACAGAATGGCAACAAATTTAGAGCTGTATGATAAATTGTTAAAAGATCGCAATCTCGATTCAAACACCCACGCTATCTAATTTCTAAACGACAACGATTCACCCGTGTCAAATCATACCGGAACATTTCAATCTGCACAGAGAGAAGACGTTACTATTGTTTAGGTGAAAAACAGCTTCAAACAGTCTTTCCAACTACACAGTATTAATTATGTTTTGCAGAAATTATATGATCACAGAAATACTGGGATAAAAGTTTATATTTCGGATATAAACATTGATGTCTATAGTAGAAATCAATAGAGCAAATCACCTTTTGAAAGTATCTTGTGTTTCAAATAACGTTTATATTAATTATATTGTTTTACCACTAAGTGGCAACAAGTGACAGCTAAAAATGTATTTGTCATTGAATCATTCATTCAAGAGATTTGTTCAAAAACATGGACTCATCCAACAATGAAACAAGTGAAGTATTTACGAGTGAGTCAGTGGCTACATTTGCATGCACAATTGTTGGTTCAATCGGACTGAATTCATTCCGCATGATGAATCTGAAAGTAGTGTTTACATGAACACTAAATAAAGTGATCGGGTTGATGCGCGCACTGCACAAAAACAGAATTTCTCACTGTTTGCACATAATAGCCACACTGTTTCTTTATTTGTTTTTAACAGCAGAATTAATATTTATCCATTTCTAAATGGATAAATATAGCCTACATATAAACCGCTGTGCCGTGCTGCTCATATTTATCACGCAGGGGTTTCCTGTGGATGAGAAACCACAACAAGAACTGGTGGGACGAGTTCACTGCCGCATGAAGGGAGAGTTTTGACACGCATTTATACAACACTTCATTCAAAAGGAAGAACCGCTCGTTCCGCACGTCATTACGCTATTTCTGCGTCATTACACATGCGCAGTCCTTTTCAGTTTCCGATCGAGTGCTTACATGCACTTTCAATTAGGGGTGGGCGATATGACCAAAATCTTATATCACGATATGACACACTTTATATCACGATAACAATATATATCATGATATAGTGATTTTCTTTCTTTTAAAAAGGTTTTTATATTATATTAAAATCTTTGATACCATAGAATTATCATAATCCTTGTCACAAATGTCAATATCAAACTAATACAAACCTAAAGAGAGAGAAAAAAAAAAACTAAACCTCACTGAAGATAAATAAACAGTCAGTGATGAAATAAGGATAAGAAACTAATTGCAATAGGACAAAAAATTACAATAAATAAGAAACGCTACATACATTGTGTAAATGAATTAGTCTTCACTGTGTTAATTATATCTATCTATCTATGATCGATATAATTAACACGTGTATCATGTATAGATTCTATACATATTATAAATATATCATTATTATTTATTAATTTTTTTCATTAAAAAAAAGTTATAAAAGTGATTTAGTCCAGGGCAGTGAGAGATGTTCTAGCAGTGTGCTATGATTATGAATGGCAGACAGAACGAATATTGGAACGCTTCCCCTTTAAGACCGAAGTCCGGCTCCAATATAGCTAAGTTACAGTTACATATGCGTTTTCTCTTTTGGCCGTTTACTCGCTCTTAAGACCTAAATCGCTGTGTTTATGAGGATACTCTGACGCATATAAGTGTGTTTATGTAATTGTTCAGAGTCGGCAAAAAAGAAAAAGCGCGCTCTCACACAGAAAGAGACGGCGCACGCATATAGCTCTGTTGTTTGCGTTTCAACGGCTTAAAATCAGTAGTTTTAAACTGCAGTGCTTAAAAACGCGTGACCATGCTACAGATGTAGTCCCTCGTTTAGGAACGAGCTCCTCGTTGTGTCCTGGCTGGTCGTTCTGTCTCCCCTTCACGCTCCGTGGTGGGCAGCGTATAAAGATCGAAGTCACTCAAATGATGAACAGGTATTACCGGAAACAATATATTTAGCGACACCACGAAATAAACGATAGAACATAATATGAAACGATAGACTTTTTATTTCGTCCATCCGATATATATCGTCATATCGCACAGCCCTACTTCTCAATCGTTTTAGAAAAGGAATACCACCCCCCTTTAATCCGATCAAAATTTCATTCCGATCAAGCTCAATCGGATCGATTAAGGTGTTTACATGAAGGATTTTCATTCTGATTGAGCTGTCAATCCGATTACAAACGGATTATTTGGTTGCATGTAAATGTAGCCATTGAGTCATTCATTCAAACCACTATTTCATAATTTTAATATTACAAATTGGCTTATTAAATAAATTTAATTTAAATCTATAAAATCTATATAGGCTATTATATATTAAAATATTTCATAATTCATTCAAAATAACTAAACACTTAAATAGACTGCAGCAATTAATATTTTGTCACATTATTTTGTTTAGTTCATAATCATGGTAGAATTGTGAACTATTTGGGGAAAAAATCATGATTTTCAATTTATCCAGAAGCATGCAGGCCTAAATAAAATGTTAATTTTGGGGGAGAACTCTCTTTAAATAACAACTGTAAAAGTATTTACTGTCACTTTTGATCATTTTAATGCATCCTTGCTGAATAAAAGTATTAACATCTTTCAAAAAAATGCAAATCAATCACAATCACAGGAGATGCAAATCACAGATAAAACACAGAATGTATGTTCCCACCAGCACCCACGCACTCTATCCTGCCAATATGCCAGTAACACTAAAGTCACCCTGTGAAGTGCAACATACCCGTAACGTTCAATGCCATTCGAAATGGAAACACAGCAGCTCATCTAATTACACAACAGTAATCCACAATACACAGTACAGAAACTCATGTGATGTGACCATTGATAATGCATACCACATCCATGACAAAGTTTCTCCACACACCCCTGTCTCATTTCTTAAAGAAAGCTTCAGATGTGTGTCTGTCCACAAATCTTGTTGCTAATGTTCATTATCTGCAATAAATCATGAAATTACATCATAATTGCAACAAGAGCCATTAAATTGAGCATAATTCTGAACATGCATGTTATGAACTATGGAAAAAAGGCATTCCTGCTAAAGCAATTAGCAAATATTGCCTGAGACTAATAAGTTAATTAAGACATGCCTTGCTCTTATGGCTGCCAATAGGAATGAAATATCACAAATGAGATCTTTGAAGCATCTCAATGTTTTTTCCAAGACGGCAATGTGATGAAGTCTCCTGCAGCTCAGAGGATTGAATAAAGTAATCCCACTCAGAGATTCAAAAGAGATCTCAACAATACCTCAGCGCATATACCATTCAAACAAATGCTGGTTGGGGTCTGTAAGTCTCTTATGTTCACAGGCTGCATTTATTTGATGAAGCACAAACAGTAAAAACAGTAATATTGTGAAATATTACTACAATTTAAAACAGCTGATTTCTATTTAAATATATTTATTTATATGATGGCAATGCTAAATTTTCAGCAGCCATTACTCCAGTCTTCAGTGTCACATGATGCTTTAGAAATCCGTCTAATATGTCTGAAATCATTACGCAGATTTTAACTCACATTAGCTATGAAAGAGCAAGTTCTGAGCTATAACATTTTTAAGAGAGCAAGAGCTTTGAGGGACAGCTCAGAGCAGTAAATGGGAGCTGAGTAGGGGTCATGCTGAGTTGAGATTGCTTATTTGACAATTATGATTCCCTTTCCTGCACTGTCGCTCCTTTTCAGCATGTGTACATGAAAACACACACAGACACACTCTCTAATCCCATATTAAGCAGCTTGAGTCACTGAAGTCTTTCCTGCACTTCCCCTGAAGTCTGACATTGTGATATGCTCTGTGGGTACAGGGAACACATCTCTCCTCTTCTCCTTATCTGCCAAGTTTTGCCTCTGAAGACTCTTACATCTACCTTTCAATACCTCTTTCAAGGGAGCATCTATCCCAGCTACCACATATCTGCTTTTTCAAGGGTTAGTTCACCAGTCTTTGTTTACTCATACACATGTTGTTCTGAACCTGTGTTATTTTTTTATTCATTGGAACACAAATGGAGAAGTTTAGCAAAATGATGATACTTCTCTTTTCCATAAAATGAAAGTGAATGATGACCAGAGCCCGTCAAACTCAAGTGGTACATATTACTATCATTTCAACAAGCCACACATTCCCTTATTGTGAGCAGTAGACTGAAATGTAATTATTTAGCTCTTATCATTTACACACCATCGTGTCATTCCAAACATGTATGAATTACTTTCTTCTGTGGAACACAAAATATGTATTTTTTATGTCTCAATGCTTATTTTGCCCATACAATTAAAGTCAATAGGGTCCAGTCTTGATTTTGACCCTATTGACTTTCATTGTATTGACAAATGACAATGATCAAAATATCTTCTTTTGTGTTTGTGTCTGGAATGACATGATGGTGAGTAAATGACATAATTTTCATTTTGGGTGTATTTCTGCTATTAAATCTCATTCATGTTCATGTAGGTTTAGTGCTGGGCGGTATGACCAAAAATGTATATCACGGTATTTTTCTAAATTATACCGGTTTCACGGTATATGACGGTATTTATTTTTTTCATGCATGACCGGGTGTTAACCACGTTTTCTACTTACTGAGGAAAAACTGCAGTAGATTGACTTAGAATGCCATATTTTAGTGTCATGATGAGTGAATATTGTAGAAAAAGTCCACACTAAATACAGGGGTTAAAGCAAAAAAAAATTTTTTGACTGAAAATATTTCCTTGACCAAACCCCATTCCACAGCCATACGGCTACATTCACACACAGTTTAAGAGCTGTGCTTTTCTTCTTGTAATTAGGAGCGCTTGTCCTCCTAATTAAAAAAATGTAGGAGCACCTTCTGATCAATAAAAAACAATTCTGATAAAAAAATTTGCCTTCCGAATACGAGGTGACGTTTGACTCCTTAAAGTGACTTATAGGGGTATTTTATTTTTACCTTTGCAATGGCATAATTTTCATCTACTTCAAATTCAAAAATTTATGTTTATAAGCTTTTTAAAATGTATATTTAAAACAATATAATAAGTACAATAGGACAAATAAGTTACCAATCATGAAATTAGTATTAATAAAAAAAAAAAATGTATAATTTGGCACAAAAGAACACAAAAGTGGCTTGTACGTACATTTTCAGACGTTTAATGAGGCTCAGAGGTGGCATGAGTGCAATTCAATTCATAGATTCATGTGGACATTAATGTTTTAAATATAAATTTGATTTTAGTGATGCACAACGGCTCAGCTGTTACTTTATTTTGAACTATTTTCGTTGATGAAATAGAACAAAATCATGCAGTACTTGTTTATTGGTCTTTTGTATTAAATCAATATATCACATTTGCAAACTCCCCTTATAATTATTAAAAGCTGTCTCCTGATCGCGATCTGTGGGCGCACAGAAATAGAGAGCGCGTTATGAGTTCTCAAGAATCAAAAGCACGTGAAAATGTGATGCATTCTGTCGGAACCTGTGGGAATGAGTATAATTATTATTAATAGCCGCAATCGCGCCGAAATTCAAGTTCTGCTCTGTGTTCTCTGCTAAGAACCCGACTGAATGATGCAGTGGCGTTATGTTGTTTGCCGAGGGGATGATTTTGGTGTTCCGCAGAACAACAACAGTGCGCTACATGTTTCCTACATGTTTCTTTTCTCTCAGTTATCCCTGATAACGTTTAAATGGAGTGAACACAGAGCAGTTTCTCTGTGAGCGGGAATGTAAAATCCGGAGTGGATCCAGAGCGGAGTGATTACAGAACGCTTAGAGCGGAGAGAGGAGCGCGCCTTAATCCACTCCAGGCTTTGATCACATCCCCCTCATCAGTCTGAATGCACCTCGTCTTTCCTTCATTTAAGACTTATTCAAGCTGAAATTAAGACATGTATAGCACTATTTGAGAAATGTAAGCGTATTTACGGTCTTAAAGTTATGAAAAGTGAGTTTAGAAGGCGGGAACCCTGCAATGACGGAATGTGTATCGACGGAGAACTTTAGTTTGTGAGAGACGGGAGCTGATGCAGCGGATCGGTGGATATTTGTGGCGGTCAATGTGGATATTGTGGATGACTTCTTCTCTCATCACATTCTACTAGTGCTTCAGTTTCTGAACTTTCACGCTTAGTAGGCCTAACATATACAGCTGTATCCGCCAAAATACAATAGTGAAAAGAGACCCTCTCTAACAGTGTCGTTCCGAACGTTATTTAAATGACACGGTATTGCGGTATTTTAAAAATTCATATCAAGAAAAATAAACACCGGTATTCGGTATGAACCGGTATACCGCCCAGCACTATAGGTTTGTTGTCAGTGATGCAAAATGTATTTGGATCTAGTGTGTCTTATACTTGTGGCAATACATTTGAATATGTAAAACTCAAATTATGGATTACTTGAACATTTAGTATCTGAATATATATTTCATGTTTGAATATGTAAATCCAAATACAGAAATATTAGAGGTAGAAGGGGCATTTTTTCAAAGATCAAAATACATGTAAAATTAAAAAATTCTAAAAATAAACTAATAAAATAAACAATACGTTTATTCCTCACGTAGTTATAGTATGGCTTCAGATGACTATGAATACTGTGCAAATTGGCTACTTTTATGATATTTTTTCTCATACTTAATGCCTGACTATCATTCACTTTCATTTTATGGAAAAGAGCAGCATGAACACTCTAACAAACATCTCCTTTTCTGTTAGACAGAACTCATACAGGTTTGAAACTACATGAGGAAGCGTAAATGTATTTATCTATAAATGTACTATTCCTTTAAGGGTGATTAGAAGTGTGAAAATGAAAGCATGAGATTGTTCAAGAAGCAGAGAGAAAGAGCGACACAGAGGGAAACCCTCCACCAAATGACAACACCACAGAGGTAGAGGAGGTGAGAGGGGAGGTGATGAGGTGGAAGAATGAAGCAAAGAGGTGGGACGGACAGCCTGATAACAATCAATGTTGAGACACACTGAAAGAGGAAGCAACCCGTCAGTTAGCGGCTTTCTCTCGCTTTGTGGCATTCATGCGCACAATCAATCATGTATGCAAAAGCACACAGCCTGTGCGTGGACGTGATAGAAGCATCTGCCAAAAACACGCGTTCACACACACACATCCTATTGAAAGGATAATAACGCATGCATCTAAGAAATGCGCACTGCCATACACACAAACATGTCAGTGAGCCTCCACTGCGTGTGAGGAGATGGAGTGAGAACACAAAAACATGCTGAGAGGACTGCACAGTGAATTTACAGTCATAAATAATTAAAGAAAACCAAGTCTTACCTCATTCTACTAGGTTCTGTCTCTCTTTCCCTCTCGCTGGACACAGAGAACACTGTGTTTGAGTCACACAGATTTTATGCAGCCAGTTGGATTTCACCCCCTCTGACACATTCTACACACGTGACTCTCTCAGGGAGTGCATTCAAAATAAGGTGGAAACACACGCGCACGCGCGCACACACATAAGCATGCATGCTAGAAAACAGCTCCCCTTCTTTGGTTCAAACACACATGCACACACGCGCGCGCACACACCACACGCGCATGCTGAAACACAGCCTCTCTCTCTGTCTCCTCCGCTTTCAGGCAATCAGAGAGAATGTCATTACCGAAACCACGCCCCCTCGCCCCCTCCCCGCAGGCTTACTATAAATACAGGGATGGATATGAATATATGTGCTGTCTTGTTCTCTAGACTACCCCCCTCCCGATTTACTCCATCTCTCATTCCTAATATTCCCTCTCTGTGGCCATGAAATGCTTCTCTTATGACCTTGCATTGTGCTCGCGGACTACCAGCCCCCTTTCTCTGCACACACACACACACACACACACACGTTCAGGATTAATGTACACTCGTGGATCTATTTAATGTTCTTGCAGATGAGCTATAAAACTGATACTAATGCCAATCCAAAAGGAATTGAATGGTTGTTATAGCAATAGCTGGGTGATAAACAAACAATGGCCGACGAATTCTGCACACACACACACACACACACACACACACACACACACCAGCTGGCTAATGGCCGGTTCATACAGAACGCATTTTTTTTTGTTCCACTGCGTTGTTTTTCTGTGGACCGTTTAACGTTTCGCCACGTCAAAGTTCAACTTTTAATAAACGTTTTTCAATTGCACTGCGCCGTGCCTTGCTTTCAAACGCAACACGTTCCATGTGAACGGACTGTTTTACACCGCGCGATCGAGCGCGCGCTGTCATGTGCTAATGACTTATCTGTCACATCTAGTATGCAACGCATGTGCAAATATTTGTGTAGCTCATTAGATCCATTATCGTTATGCATACAACAAGAGCAGGGCATACGTTTTCAGATGAGTTCGCACCTCACAGGAAATGGTGCCCACAACTCGGTCACATTGTGACAGCAACAGTTTCAGATGCTAAAAGGATAGGGAAGTGCTTGTGTGTGGGTCGAGACTTGTGAATGTGCCAGAATTATTACATTTGTTGTTGAAACATAAATATGCTTGGCTAATGGATTTAGAAGAGGCCATTATATTTTTCACCATTCTGTAAAAATACCAGCGTCATTTGCAAAAATCCTGGGCCTTTTGGGGGTTATTTTTTCAGTGTTTGTGTAGTTTTGTGTTACCCAGCCCCTGGGTCAAATGTAACAACCCAATGTTTGGGTAGTTTTTTAGTGTTACTCAGTCCGAGTAACCCAGTGGCTGGGTTATTTGTCGCGGGGATTTTGCGTCGTCTTCTGGGGAGAGCAGTTCGAAATCCAGGTTTGTGTACATTGTATTTTATTGATAAAATCGTTCCTGTGCTGTATATTGTTCAATTTTATGCAGAGGAACATACAGGCGCATGTTGTGAATCACTAAACAAACGTCGCTCGTGTCGCGTCGGTCTTATTGCGTGATGAGGAGTCTGATGCTTTGCATAAAATAAACTATTTTATTTTTATAAAGATACGGAATACAAATACTTTTGATGTTAACATATGTCCTCAGAGCTGTTTACTGTTTGTTTTTGGGCAGGTTATGGAGGCAATCGCAGTACATTTCGTCCATGAGTGAAGCGCAGGGCAGCGGTTTTATCCGTGAGCAGCTCCCGCCGAACACGACTCCAGCTCGGCGTGAGAGCCAGCGCCGTTACGGTGGAAACAGAATTACAGAGTGGTCGTTTTACTCGTGAATTACGTCTGTTTAATGTTTAATCTTTACTTCTAATGTTTGTTAAACGAGATTAAATGGGCAATGTGTATATATATAAAAACTAGATAAATAATGCTGTAAATGAAAAATATCACGTAAACCAGTGGTTGTGGAGTATTTTACAAAAGTTTAGAGGATTTAAGTTAATCTGTAAACATTATTTTATGCATAAAGTAAAAAAGCTAGTATTATAATACAAATGAATCAACCCATTGGCTGAGATAAATCAACCCTTTATATTGGGTTAAATAAATTATCCAATTTACTGGGTAAAATTAACCCCAAATGTGTTCTGTCCTATTTTTATCCAGTCCAGTGTTTTTACTGAACAAATTTAGTTTAGTAAATGAGAGGACCTTAATGCACTGTAAACCCGGATAAGTAGAATTTACTTAAAAAAACCCAGGTAACCGATTGCCTTAAAATTTTTAAGTAATGAAGCATTAGTTGAATAAGTGAGGTGAATTACGTTCAATGTACTTAAGCCCATAATGGAATGGAATAGAACATTTAAGTTGAATGTACTTATAACCGAGTTACAGTAACTGAAGATACTTAGTTTAAACAATCTTCCCCACCCATTTATTTAACTCAGCTTGTTAAGTAAGCATTACTCCATAACTAATTTAACTAAGTTGTATATTCTAACTGACCCAACTTAACTTTTTTGTTCCTGAAACTCAAAATATCTTTCAATTAATAGAGCCATGTAAAATACATACATACAACTGCATCATTACACAACATCCAATTGTATTTTTATTGAACATGTCCTTTTTAGCAACAAAAGAAACAAAGCCATGGCCTAATAGGGTTCTAGTGTGTAGTTTCCTCAGTGATGGTAAGAAAAGAAAAAATATCTCTTTACTGCCAATCATTACAATATTGTACTGCACCTCTTCAAATTTGGTTGACAAACTGCAAAACTCAGCCCTGTTGCTCAGACAAACTGCAAAAATCAGCCCTGTTGCTCAGACAAACTGCAAAACTCAGGGTTGCATGGGTGACGTCAATGCCGTGTCATGCCATCCCGCCTTGTGCCGTCCACGAGCTTCACGTTTCAAAATAAAGCTTCACAGAGCTTCTACTTTTCAAAGTAAAAGCTCAGGTCTGGAATAAAATACTTTTTGTTAAAAAAATCTCTCTATAATATAAATGCAGATTATCATGCTAATGAATAAAATACTTAAAAAATATATGTCCGTCTATAAAATAAATGCAGACTAAATTTTAAATGAGGTTTGATCAAATGTATGTTAACATCAGGGACACAACAATAACGTCCAGAAATCACGAACTTACCAGTGACTCCATCTGGAAAATAATTTGCGATTTCGTATTTTGTTTTTGACCCTCTGAACTTACCGTTGGACAGGCAAAACTTGATGATATTAAGTTGTTTTAGCTCAAACACATAATTACAATAAGATAGGCCATTAAAAGTACAGTTTACTCCAGAATTCATAATTAATGTAAAGAAATGACACATGTTTAAGTAATACAAACTCAGTTTGTTTGAGTAGACACTACTGATTGGACTTAAAAACTCAATTACAATAAGAAAGGAAAAAGTTCAGCTTAATCAGAATTAACAAGTAATGTCAATAAATTAGACACATTTAAGTAATATGTACTCAATCTCTTTGAGTTGAATCAAAATCTGGGTTTACAGTGTGGGAGAGTTCATCCAAAAATGAAAAATCTGTCATTATTTTATCGGTGTTGTTGCCAACCAGTAACCTATGGCTTGCTTTCTTCTGAAAAACACAAAAGAAGGTTTTGAAGAACTAAACGGTTCAGACTGACTTCCATTTTATGGGCAAAAAACAGACGTTTCTAAAAATATCTTATTTTGTGTTGAACAGATTAAACAAAGAAACAAAGAAGGAAAGAAAGAAAAGTCCGTCAAAGTTTTGGAATAACAGGAGGATGACAAATTACAATTTTTGGATGAACTATCCCTTTAATATCTATAATGAGATTATTTGTTTTTCTTAAAATCAATTTTAATAATATTTCCAAATCTACATTTGTAGTAATGTACAATAGAGCTTAGAGTTTGGCTTTCTTTTCTTAAAAAAACTCTCAAAACAAGCAATCACATAGCAATGCTTAAAAACCACTCAGAACACATCACATATTAATTCAATGTAATACTCATAATGAAACATAAATGTAGCAATGTAATCGTTTACATTTTATGGTGTAATATGTAATGAATAATTCAATAGTTCTTGCCAACTGTAGGCTACAGTAACATTCCTGTCTTGAGTTTTGTAAGGTGCAAAGAGAAGTTCAGCCCCTTCACCTCCCCCCATCTTTCCTGTGCTTGTTTCCTTCCTCTCTCATGTTAAGCCTGTGTTCGCTCTCTTTCTCTCACTATAAAATCCTCAGGATGTGACAAATAAAGATAAATTAAGCCCCTTAAATCCTATAATGTGAAACAAACACACACATTATATATATATTTACACATAAAACCAGACAGAAGCATACACAGCTGAGCAAAACATCTACAGCTGCAGTGCCGCCCAATCTCACCAGATATAAAAAGATTGATGATTATTGATCCCTAAAGAGAAATCCAGTGCAGCAGCAGCACTATTAAACCGAGTGCACATATAATGAAACCGTATATGCGTCTAGTAAGCATAAACAATATATATGTGTGTAGTTGGTCAGTAAGGACTTACAAAATCACGGATATACTAGTGACAAGGATGACTGCACATGCTCCAGTTCCCTTGTGGCAAACGAACGGTCTACGGGAAGCATTGCCCCACCCATGAGTGCTTGGAAAGGCAACTCCACCGTGAGTGTGGCTGGGGGGAAGCCATGATGTAACTTGGACATCAATGTGATGTGAACATTATAGCAGATTGTCAGATTTGTGCAATACAAGAAGCGATATATAGGGCCCAGTAGGTAGCAAACATATAAGCAGTTTGTCAATGCTGCCTCTGATACTATTGGTTCGACACTTGCTCCTCTTCCCGCATCAACCCTTACTACCCCGGCCCGTCCTCCCTAGGGACAGTTCAGTTTCCACTTGGTCAATCAGTCCTCTCAGCTTTGACCTACTTCATGTCTCTGGCTTCATATGCGTACTCATAGGCTAGCATGCTCAAAACTGCACATGCAGCGATGCAAATGAATGCTGAGTGGAGATTACAAAGCTGATTTCACCTGCTGTGGTCTAATGAATACATCAACAAAGATGCCGTTCAGAGACACTGATGGACTGCAGAATGTAGCAGTGACATAAACAGACCACATAGACATGTGTACATTGATCATAGAGTGGGGCTCAAAACTCTGAAACCACAGTCAATGCTGAGATTCAAAATCAATCATAAAGAGGAAGTTTATTTAAAAAATATTGAACCAGAAAAGAAAAAATTAACATTTAAGCAAATTAGTGACATTGCAACATGTGACTCTTTGAACAGATGTATTTGCTTCCACTGAAGCTCAAAATACTCTTTGGATTATTTTCAAATCATGCTAGAGAACATGATGATCAGGTTTCACACATACCTGTAGAGTTCATGAAATTTGAGTGCTGCTGCCATTAAAGCAAAAGGGGAACTAAACAAACACTAGGATAATTTTTTAGTTCACTACAAGACTTATTAATATAGTTTGTAATAAAAAGTCAAATTGAATTGGGAACAATGTAAACTAGAAACTAGACTGATCTCACACATTTAGACCCCTTCTTTTATGTAACCCTGGATCACAAAACCAGTCATAAGGGTCAATTTGTCAAAATTGAGATATATACAACATCTGAAAGCTGAATAAATAAGCTTTCCGTTGATGTATAGTTTGTCAGGATAGAACAATATTTGGCTGAGATACAACTATTAAAAATCTGGAATCTGAGGGTGCCAAAAACTCTAAATACTGAGAAACTCTCCTTTAAAGTTGTCCAAATGAAGTTCTTAGCAATGCATATTACTAATCAGAAATTAGGTTTTATATATTTATGGTAGGAAATTTACAAAATATCTTCATGGAACATGATCTTTACTTAATGTCCTAATGATTTTTGGCATAAAAGTAAAATCAATAATTTTGACCCATATAATGTGTTTTGTCTATTGCTACAAATATACCCGTGCGACTTAAGACTGGTTTTGTGGTCCAGGGTCACATATATGTATGTTTTACAGAATATATAGCATAGTAAATACTAAGAATAAAAATGCTTAAAGGGTAAGTTTGCCAATTTTCAACTAGCCTTGTACTGTTACAGTGTCAGTAGTATGTATATGACCAAACTTTTTTTCTGTGTTGCTTGCACCAATAAATCCCCATTTTTTGTCTATAAATGAAATAATCTGTAATCCTTTTGACACCTCCAGGGCTTTTATGAAAACTACAGATTTTTTTAAAATTGCATTTCTACTGTACAGACAGACAATTTTTAAAAACCCTTCTTGCCAGTGCTGAATTCCTACTTTAAACAAAATGGGCATTAAAGTATTGTGCTACATCTTAACATAATAATTTAATAGAACAGTGAATTACTGAAAATGCATCAATCATAGGAGCAGGACATGTTGTTAAAATACATCTGAGTAATGGAGTTTCTGAAAGTCATGAATTCTGTGGAACTGTTTCCTACAAGAAAGGGGAAGCTGAAATGAGTTAAAACGAACTGTACTCTCATTTCATTATTGATGGGTGTTATGCAATGTTTTCTAAATTATAACATCATGTAACACTAAAGTTTATGTAAGACAAAAAGTAAGTAATTTGTAAATTTCTATTAAGTGTGTAAACACTGAAGCTCTAGTAAAACTGTTTGTATTCTGCAACACTGGTGCAACCAATGGCGTGAGTTTGGGACGGGACTGCCTTTTTGATAACCAAGGGAGATTAGAAAAACAGTCATTATTTTTATAATTCCGTCAAACATTTTTACAATACAATTTTTCAATTAAAGCAAGTGGCACTGAAATTACAAACTCACAGCCAGATATATAGACTTGCTTGTAAAAGGGGAAGTCTGGTAGTGCAACTCTGTGGCCATTATAAGTACTGCAAGTGTGAAGTGACTAAAACCTTAGCTTTGACACAAATTTGCAGTAGCCCCTCACTGCAGGGGGTGGAGATTGTAGGTTTAGGGGTGGAGATGGGTGGGTTTAGGGATCAGGAGGTGGAGACAGGTAGGTTTAGGTATATGTAAGGTGGGAGGAGTTGGATCTTTATCGAATCTTTCCCATTGGATCTTGTGTTCTGCAGTGAGGACCATCTCCAAATTTGCGAAAACCTATGAAAAATAAGCCTTATATGCGGTATGCTGTTTAAAGTCAAGCCAGCATGCACAATTTCTCTTGCAAATAACTCTCATAAACATATCCGATAAATTCAACAAACAGTATGGCGCATAAGTCTCTTATACACCTCTTCATAAATAATATATGAATCATTTGCATATTCAAATTATATGGGTTCATATTAACAATAAAATGTAATTGTTATGAGGTATAATTATTACAACATCGCACAGTATGTGCAAATATGAACATAAAGATACTACCAAACAATAACAATCCCATTAAGTGAATATAGCGTCAAGTTGTTAGTACATTTTTGATTAGCATTTAAGGTATATTAAACAGGTCTGATCCTCTGAGACACAGGTTATCTACAGAGAGTACATGCTGTATCTGGTTGAATCATGAGGGGGTTGGGCTACTGTGATGTAGCTGTGGCCCAGGGGTGAAAAGGCACCGCTGTGTAAGCTGATGTCAGTGTGGATCACCACTGTGTGTGCGTCTCCTCTGCTCAGCCTGTCTCACAGCCTTCTCCACCTCCCCCTGGGACAGCAGCCTGCAGCGCTGCAGGGCAGAAAGCAGCTGGGCCCGAGAGTTGCTGATGAACGAGTGGGACAGGAAATAGGGGAGACCACCTCCATTCTTGAGGAAGTAGAGGGGCACTCTGACCATACCTAATACCTGGAGACAGATAAGAATATTTGCATAATAAGATTTTGTAAGTACATTTACACACTCATGAAATAATAGACAGAGTTTTAACCTCTAAACCATGGTCTGTGGCTGTAGCTACAGCTGCTCTCTCCATCTCTTTCAGCTCTATCTCTGTCATCTTCTTGATGTAGAAGTGCGTGATGAGCCGAGGGCAGGATGGAGAAAGACAGGAGGACACGCGATTGTCCACGCCCACAGGCACAGCCACGCCCACCTCCTCGTGGAGCTCCTGCTAAGCCCCGCCTCCAGCGTCTCCTCAGATGGGTTCACATATCTGATATAAAACAAAACACAGCCTTCATGAATAATGCCGGTTCATTTGTAAGCAACTTAAAATTCATTCAAAATGTATTTATTGCATAAAGAGGAACTCACCCCCCTGGGAATCCCAGCAAGCCATCAAAACGCATCTGCATCTGAATGACAGTAATCTGAATTCAGGTTCAGGGCGTTCATTTACATATTTTTAACTTCCTGCTTTAGAACAGTGCACCTGTCGTGGTCACACTCTTCACATAAAGGTTAAAGACGTGCAGGTCACAGTGAGTGCACTCCTCCTTACCAGTACTATATGTTTGATTGGGATTTTCCCGAAGAGCTTGGTGCTAGAGTCTCCGTACAGCATAATGTGACACGCATGTCTGTAGCCCTCCCGTGTCAACGCATCTTCTCTCGTGATCTCTTCCGCCATAACAGGACGAGCGATAAACAAACTAATGAATCAGTCAGTTGTATATTTAACAACGCGTAAGGAATAAATAACACCAGACACTAACTCGTGTGCGTGTTTGTGTTATTACGTGCTACTGTAGTCACATGACGTTCACTATTTCAAAATAATAGTCCATGGAGAACGCAGCTTAACTTTTTCCCCATAACTTTTTTTAAACCATAGCTACCACAATACACCATATAAACTCGACAGTTAACACAATAAAACTGTGTAAACTTTGTATTTGCCACACATGTTAAATAAAACGATTAAAATAAATACAAATCCTGAAACCTATTTAAATGTTGGGGTCCCAAATTTATTCATAATTATTTTGAGGAATTGATAACAATAATTGTTTTAACCATGGTGTTTTAACCAAAACTACCATGGAAATTATATTGTAAGGTTGGACGCAATAATTAATTTTATATAGCCCTATATAACTAATGAGAACGATATAGACTTAAACACATGCTTATTGGTAATATTTATAGTCCTATAGTTTATAACAACATTGCATATATTCAAAAGTTAATCACATTAAGAATTCACTACGCCGTTTTTATTAACTTTTCAGACAACGTAAGTCTGTTGTCCTGTAGATGGCAGTAGCAGCTAAAGATGTGCACCTTACAGTTTTACTTGATTGCTAACACACCTTAACTGATTCATTTGACACAATTTTTCCAAACCATTCATTCAGTTCTCAAAACAAAGACACGTTTCTCAAAACGTTTAACACATTTCACCTGTTTGCACACATGTTCCAATTTGCTCAATGTTTTCTGCAAAACTCTACACAATAACAGCATCATTTTGCACAGATTTAACCATGTTCTCATTCAGAAAACACAAACACACAATATAACTACCTCAAGAATCACAAAATGAACACAAACAGCACACATTTATCCATATGTGAACATTCAGTAGCAAAACTGATGACACACAGGTCAGAATTGTAGGATGATATGAACAGGAGCACAATGAATTATGGCAATGGAAGACAAAGAGGAATTAGAAGGGAAAATACAAATTAAGGGGATGAGGTCAAAGGTCATTTGTTCCTGATGAAATACAAAGCATATAGTACATGTTCTTCTGCATGGACTGACCATGAGGGAAGTTGGCCTACATGTTCATCTACAAGGTTTCAGTACTAGTACTGACATACAATATAACTACAGTATGAATGAATTAATGAATGATGCATTTATATCGCTTTATTGTGTATTGTTGTACACCCAAAGCACTTTACAATCATGTGGATGTGGGTCTCTCCTCAACCACCACCGGTACATAGCAGCAGTACTTCAGATGAGAGAACTTTCATTATTATATGTACAATAAATACTGTAACACATGTTGTGCACCCTCAAACTCATTACTGTTGAATTGATTTGTAGCCATGTAGACCATACATGTACTGTATTTGTGCAGAACTGAGAGAAGTCTTTTTTCAGAAGACTAAGAAACTGCTATAACAAATAAGGATACTACCAATACTGTAATGCAATTTGGCTGAGGATGCTGAATAAATAAATGTATTTATTTACAGTAACTTACAGTATATTACAGTGTGTGTTTACTGTATATTCAGTTATTTGGTCTTTGAACTTTTCTCTTCTAGTCCTTTTCATCTACTGTGAGATATATATAAAGTCATGTAATGAAAGTAAACTTTCTTAAATGTTTATTGCACCCCTTTATTTGTGCCGTATTATACTGTAACAGTCATTGACTAGCAAAAGGATTCCCGTTCCCAAAAGGAGGTTTTAGTGACAGTGTTTTGAATTGATCTCACTAGTGTTCTCTAGACAGGAAAATATTCTGCCAAAGTTTGAGTCTGACAAAAGAGAACATGTTTTTGACTAAACTATTTGATTTTGACCTGGAAATTTGAAGTTTGCACAAGTTGGTGTCTAATTTTGAGATTGTGTTTATAGTTCTGAGAAAATTGTGAATTGTCTCATGAATTGTGTGCATAAGCAATCGAGAAAAACTATAAACTAACTATATAACTAAGATGTTAACGTTCACTCAACAGAGAAAGAAAGAAACTGAAAAAGTGTCCCTGTTGAAAGAAGAACCCAGAGGAGAAAGACAAAGTGGATTTAGATAGTGCTTCCCCTTCTCTTTTGTCACTCCAAATCTATGCCACCTGTGCATAGCACTAGAAATAACCTCTTATATCTAAATGCAGTGTGGCTTCAAAAGCAAAGCCGATTCCGCGGTCATAACTGTTAATTCCTCACGCATGCACTGACTCTAGTTTCATATTGCACAATTAGTTAGCAAAGAACCAGTGAACTGCTATGGCCCTCACACAAAATTACTGTGACAACCACAACAACAAAACTAATCTAAAAGTTATTCTTATTGTAATTACATTGAAATGTTTGCACATATCCTATATTGTAAATCCTTTAGGTTAAACATAAAACGATTACTGTAGTATAATAGTGTTTGTTTCCTGTTCATAAAATGGTATTAGTGTATCCATACAAGTTTAAAAGTTCTAACCGCAAGAAACCTTCAGTAATTTATTTCATAGACAAACTATTAAATATCTGAGTGTTGAAGCAGCCCTGAGGGAATGTGTGTTAGACATCCCAAGAGTGTAAGACTACACTGCTTCCATGCCATACAACACTTGACAGGATTCTTCAGCAGCCTTATAGGAACTTTACAAGTTAAACCATGATGCTCCTACCGTCTCACTGACCTTGTGCAATGCAAGGTAATGACTGGAGGAAATATTCAGTTTTTCTTTTCCAACAAATATCATTTGTCCTCTCAACTCTTGTGCCAGTTTGACCCACAACATGCAAGCATGAAGCCCTACCAAATAATACAGGACAATATAATAAAGTTTATACATGCAAACATTTTTAAACAACTAAAATATATGTAAATAGTGAGCACTCGTGTAGTAATGGTAAATAAACTACAGCAAACACAGCTACAGATTCACTAACTGCAAGGCAAAGGATGAGAGGTCTATGGTGCTGTTGTGTGTGTGTGTGTGTGTGTGTGTGTGTGTGTGGTTTATGATGACACAAATTTGTATAATGACATGGGTATGACATAGGTATCACAAAGAGAAGATGTTTTATGAGGACATTTTCACAGATTATAAATCATACAGAATTAGTTTTTTTGAGAAATTAAAATGCACAAAGTTTCCTGTAAGGGGTAGGTTTAGGTGTAGGGTTGGTGTAGGGCGATATGAAAATACGGTTTGTACAGTATAAAAACCATTACGCCTATGGAGAGTCCCTGTTAACCATAAAAAACAATGTGTGTGTGTGTGTGAGTGTGAGTGTGTGTGTGTGTGTGTGTGTGTGTGTGTGTGTGTGTGTGTGTGTGTGTGTGTGTGTGTGTGTGTTCTATTCTTCAACAGCTGTTACAGTGTTGGGTACGGCTAATGTTGGTTTTCTGAGTCAGCCGTGTGAATGTTTCCATCAATCCCTGGGCCTTTGAATTGTTAAAGAGACATTTCACATAGCTATATGGAAGACTGACTGAATTAACCCATATTCACTTCCCAATCCAATCTGTCAAGGTTCCCATTGTCCCATGGTAGGAGACAGTAAATGAATGTAGAGATGTGGAGGTGTATAAGTGGGGTTGAGAATATGAATGGCAGGTTATATGTACTATTTAAATAGTAATGATGTTATAAGACTATACTGGGAATGTTAAGAGACAATGAGACAGATGGAGAGATAAAGCGAGGTTATGAGCCTGAGCACATGGTCACATTCATCACAGCTCTTGTTTTGCTCATTTCAATAACTGTAAATGTAAAGCAGTTAAACATTCTGATGTGATAAGCTGGAAAATCATTACAGCGATTTACCATGATTTGTTTAGCCACAAATTAAATTAAATTGTGGAATTCTTCTCATTATTATTAGTAAATTATTATATTATGAATTAAAGAACTGTTAATGAAAAATGTCAAATAAAAATTAAATTATTTTAAATTCAAGAATTTAATTATTATTAAGTAAGAATAATTATTGTTAGACGATTGAATCCATCGGTTAATAGTTAATTAGCCTCACGGTAGGCTGTTGGTCAAGCAACAAAGCAACGTTGTGCTTTAATATAGAATTCAACTTATTTGCAACCACATGTGTGTGTATATTCATGTTTTACTAGCTTTAAACACGGTTCATCAATCACATATCAGAGCTGAATCTATCCGTTTTCTAAAATGTAACTGAAACTTTGAGCATCTGCGCTCATAGACTTGAATCAGGCATATTGTTGAAGTATTGTAGAAGTCAGTGTTGACTCAAGGCCTTCTTAACTCTGTCCGTCCTCTCTGGGCTTACCGTGTGGCTGGGGATTGCGCCAGAATGGCTGCGCTATTCTTGAGCCTCAGCGCTTTCTAAGTTTAAAAGGTTTATGTGAGCTGCTGGCTATTGTTCTGGTGAAGGCGTCAGGGATTGTTAGGGGGAGAGATATAGTGCTGTCAAAATCCAGACTAAAATAAGCAGACAGCTGTGGGTGCTCATATCTTGGTTATGTGTTTGAGTGTGTGTGAGACTGATGGTGTAGCAATGGAGAACTAACACAATGCAGACGGGCCGAGTGTTGGAGCCAGATGGGGGAGAATGGCAATGCTTGTCTCTCTCCATGCAATAGTCACTTGATAAAGGACTGATTATCTTACATTATTGCCAATCTGTGGGGATGGGCTGGCTGGTTATCCTGAGATTAGGACATTTCTCAAACTATCCTTCTCTTCATTCTCGCTCTCAATCACACGCAGGTGCAGAGGGGTTGTTGTGTGCCAGGGTCTTATGTCACTGTCAGAGGCAGATCAGTGGGAAAAATTGATGTAGAATCCTGAATTGTGGGGAGATGAACGCTGCTCAGCTGGGATGTGGTTCACATGCCTCTGCCCGGTGGATAGATCACACATAGGATTTCGAAGACCAGGAGTTTTGATTGGCAAGAAAACATTTATTAAGGGGCAGTCAATGTGTATTTTACTTGCCCCCATTGGGTGTGGGTATACAGAATGCGACCACCCTCCTCCACCTCTGACCTTTTAGTCTCTGTGTTAGAGCTTTGTGCCACTGGATGAGAACTGATAATCTGTAACAACTGCTCACCATGTGTAGAACTTCAAACCCTGGTTCCTGGAAGCTTTGTTTAGGTGTGCCATGTCAGCCACACTTTTATGGCAAATGACATTGTAATAAACTATATAATGTTGAAGATAAACTATCTATAAGGTACATGACTTTTTTAAACACTGAACTGAGGAAATAATCAAACATGTTCACCTAAACGGCCCTCTTTCTTGGATGTTTAGCTTTGGAAAGTCTGATTCATTCTAATGAATCAGTTAATCTTAAACGGATCTATTTCTTATGCAGTGTTGAAAAGTCTGATTCATTCTAGTGAAGTGGTTCATCTTAAACGGTTTTCTCTGCCCTATGTACCATGTTGAGTCTTTCTAATGAATCGGTTTATCTTTAACAGTTCTGTCTCTCCTGTAGCATTGAAAAGTCAGATTCCTTCTAACAAATTGGTTCTTCCAAACAAATCAATTACAAAATGATTCACTAGGTTCAATTCCTTGCACCATGTACTATTTTCTTTTTATGTCATTAGGATGTGGGTGATTGTAGTAGGATACATATAAATTGATCTGTTAAATATAATACTGTCACTCTGACTGCTCAGAAGCCCTCATTGTTTTGGTGTAAGCTTTGATTAAATTACATCACTGAATAGTATTATTTTTCTCCAAAAACATATTGCACCCGTAACATCTGTATTATAGCTAATTATGTTTTCAAAAAAAGTTTCCTCAACTCCTGTAATTGCTGTACGAAGTAACCTAAGTAATTACAGCATCCCTGACATCAATACAAACAAACAAATAAGAAAAAAAATATTTAAAAATAGTAAAAATAATAATAATAATAATACAAATTTTAAATAATATGCGCTTATGAAAACTCACTTGGAGAAGGCTACAGAGATTTTTCATATAAACACTTACCAAACCTAAATGGTGGCATCTGTGTACCTCTGACAGTATTTATAGGGTTGACATAGTGTGGACGCTCTTTCAGTGTATGACCACTTGCAGATCACTCTCGGTAATTTCTAAGGGAAACAAAACAGAGCACCGCCTCTTTAACCACAAACCCATGCCAGACAGCACGGCTATCTCTGCACGGAATGCCGGCTATTGCGAACAGGAGTTGTATTCTCTTCTATTTTTGGACTACATAGTGGGCTCTGGGTTCTGCTAGAGCACACTTATCTCAGCTTTACCACTCAAGGTCGACAGCTTCTGAGGCGCCTATTTGCTGAGGAGGACCTGATTGTATCAGTAACGAGAATGAACATCATGCATATCTTGTGTTTTATATTGAACACACCAACATGTCTTTCAACTAGACTGTCAAAAAAGGCAAAGACAGATACCCTTCTAATACACACAGATATGGACTGCACCTAGATAAGAAGTTACATCCTTATCTCAGAAATTAATTAAAGAAGCCTTCGGTTATAAGCACAAACTCATTTCATCCTGTCATAAAATAGTATAAGCCTACTCTTAAATATCCCTTGATAGTTCTTTGAATTGCCTGAGCTAATTGGTCCATGCTGTATGGTATCCAGTTAATGTGTACATTTAGCACTTATATATATTAACTTATATTTATTATGCTAATAAAACCACAAATATGAACATTACAGCCTATGTATTTGGTTCGATACTGTGACTATCGATACCACAACAGTAAAAGCGTCTTTTCTTGAGCGTTAATTTAGTGATAATTTAACTTTTGTGGTAACAGAAATATTGTTTGAAAATGCCGTTGTATGCACAAAATAACCCTCTTCCCCGATTTTTACTATCTTACAGGGGTTCAAGTTTTAATTAGGGCCAGACCCCTCCAAAGCCCAGCACAATTCACACCCTATAGTTTTGTATTTTATTGTAATCACCTTTTTGCCAATTATAACATCACTTAAGTCTTTAAAGAATAGAGAGGTCGCGTATTTAACCTCTGGACAGCAGTGTATAAATCACAACCAACAACAATGTCGTTTTATAAATAACCCCTTACAGTAAAGTTCCCCAAACCTGTTTGCCTTTTGTGACGGTGCAGGGCCGGACCACAGGACCACACAGCCAATGAGCAACTGAACACACACTGACACATGGGGATATCTGACATACCTCCCCAACACTGACCTTGAGGGAAACAATAAAAGAGGACCGGGACACTTCTTTCGAGGCCAACCCCTTTAGACTTTACTGAGGTTAGTATTCAAATGCATGTGTTTCCACAGCGCTGTTTGGAAAGGGTGCATGTGACAAAACGTGTAATTTGAAGAATTCTTCATCTTTTTTTTACACAAATAGACTAGGCTATTTCCCAAGATTGTGGATTAGAGATGCTTTTTTCCAGCACATGCCTATCACAAACACCAAAGTGGAGAATCTTTCTTAACAAAAGCTTTCTACGACATTACAGGTGTTTGAGCGCAGGTCCGGGACCAGAATAATCATGTCCCGCTTTGTGGAATTGAGGGATTTTGGAGATGCGGCCACATTTCTGCGTAAAACCAACCTGGAGCAACTCGCTGCGCAGTCCCATGCGTTTGATGGTACTGTCATACATTCTGTGTGTGTCCTGTGTGAAAATAGATATTTTATTGGTGCACAAGCCTATCAAAATATTTAAGTAATTGATTTGAAATAATATCAAATTCTGAATGAATGGGTTAATGAGCATGTATTATACATGTAAACACTAGAATATTGACAATTCATAGATATTTTGACATAAAACCAGCTATTTATCTTACATGCAAAGCAACGAAAATTGGTATAATACATTTATATTATATCATACATAACGTAATAATACTACTACTAGTTGTAGTTGTAGTAGTAATATTTTAATTGATTTAGCTAGCATAACAGCACATTTACCATGGTATGTAATCTTATTAGTTACCTGACAGTTAATGTCAGAAGTAACACATACTTCTGTGTGCAGGGAAGAAACGTGTTTGGATTCCAGATGAGAAAGAAGCCTACATTGAGGTGGAGATCAAAGATACAGATGGAGATAAAGTCATGGTGGAGACCAAAGATGGAATGGTGAGTGTAGCTTCAAATGCCTTTATTCTCTTCTGTGACCACACTTATAATAATAATAATATTCTTAATCACTGTTTATCTAATCTTCAGTAAGTGTATCAGTTAGAACAAGATACATTTTACTTAAGAAAAAGAAATTGTATTTTTGTAAAGGACTTGCTTTAAGAGAAAAATCTTTCTTAACACATGGCAAATATTTGTTCTTGTTGTAACAAAATCAAATAATATCTTTGTTTATGCAACAAACAAAACAAAGACAAATCTAGGTATTTGTAAAGGTTTTTTATCTATAGAAAAAATATAGATTAAAGAAATTATATTTTATTGCAGTGTACATCAAAAACAATGCTGTGTATTATATTGTATTTAGAAACTCAGATAAGTTCAGCAGACTTAAGTGAGGAAAAAAAATCATATTTTCTAAAGTGGCAATCAAAAATGTAACAAGCTGGTGATTCATTTCTTTATACTAATAATGACAGATGTTAACGGTGAAAGAGGAAGACATTCAGCAGATGAATCCCCCGAAGTTTGACATGATTGAAGACATGGCCATGCTTACGCACCTCAACGAGGCCTCTGTTCTTTTCAACCTCAGCCGTCGCTACAGTTTCTGGATGATCTACGTGAGACACCACATTATCATACTGCTAAACAGCTGTCTGTGACCAAAAGACGTTTAAGAATAAACTGAGAGACAAGTTATCTGTTTCTGAAATGCTCTTTATGACTTTTGGATCATTTCAAGGCTGTCTCAGTCTTAATGCGTGTGCTTTTGTCTGTCCGCAGACATATTCTGGGCTGTTTTGTGTGACAGTTAACCCGTATAAATGGCTTCCCGTCTATTCTCATGAAGTGGTTGCAGCATATAAGGGAAAGCGTCGCACAGATGTTCCACCTCACATCTATGCCATAGCAGACAATACCTACAATGACATGCTAAAAAGTATGTTATGAAACTTTTGATCTCAATTTTCATGTCTTATGTTGCATGTGTTTGATTCAAAATACACTTACTGTAGGTCAAAACATAACTGATTAATTTAATGGTCTTTATTTTTAACACATACTTTTAAAGTGATCTGAGCTGTTTTTTCCCCTGTAGATCGTGAAAACCAGTCAATGCTCATCACGTAAGTGACCCTCCATTACCCCGTTACATCTCTACTCTACAACTATTACGTCAAAATGTTCTGAAATCCTTTTTGCACATTATTTAATCATGAAGCGGTATTTAAAAAATGGGTTTTTACCATTTTGAGAAGTTTTCTTTTTTTTCTTCTTTAAAATCCCTTCTTGAATTTAACGTTGTTTCATGTATATTTCACATGAATTTTGTCCATGCCTAGCGGAGAATCCGGTGCTGGCAAAACTGTCAACACGAAACGTGTAATTCAGTATTTTGCCATTATAGCTGCCCTTGGCGATGCAGGGGGCAAAAAAGGAGTAAGGGCAGAAACTTCACTTCTGTCTTTTTGTCATCACCCATCCTTATCCTTTGTTTTTGTTTCCCTACGAGTCTTATTTTTGTTCCTCTTTACATCTTGTTTTTGGGGATTTTTAATCATGTTTATCTATTCCTTTTGGACTGACAGACATCATTTTAACATATAAGGAGTGACCCTCAGAGTTTTGATACACTAGTTTTGTATTCCCTTTCCAGTATGCTTTTATAAACCATTTTTTACACGACTCTTTTCATTGCCCTTTTCCCTTTTGCAATGTCTCTCATTAGTGTCTCTTGTTTTTAACATTATAAACTCCTTTTTCATTCTTTGTCTTTTTGGAGAAAAAAACCCTGACTTCATCTATTTTCCCCTCAATCATGACGGATAATATTTCATTTTCATTTCATTAGTTTGTTCTGTCCTACTCATAGATATCATTTTGGTATTGGATTAAAAACTTACACATTTTTCTGTTTTATCATAAATAGGGTACATTAGAGGATCAGATTATTGAGGCCAACCCAGCTATGGAAGCGTTTGGCAATGCAAAAACCCTGAGGAATGACAACTCATCCCGCTTTGTGAGTGAACATCATAAGAGGAGCACAACATCTCGTTTTCTTTCAATATTGTTCTCCGTCTCACTTTCTTCCCTCTCTTTAACACAGGGCAAATTCATTCGCATCCATTTTGCTCCAACAGGGAAACTAGCATCTGCTGACATTGACATGTGTAAGCTGATCTAAAAAAGTCTTAATAGATTAAATATATGGGTTTTCCTTCAAACTCTATTCCTTTTTACATTCTCTTTTGTTTAGATCTTCTGGAAAAATCCAGAGTGATTTTTCAGCAAGCTGGAGAGAGAAGCTACCACATCTACTACCAGATCCTCTCGCACAGGAAACCAGAACTCCAAGGTATTCCCCCGCAGCATGACTACTATTAAAACTGAAGTTTAAACCAAGTATAGAAATCTACATGCCTGCAATATTACATTCCACAGAGCACTGTGTGACTTAAACACCAAACCTCTTCCATCACAGACATGCTGCTGGTGTCATCAAATCCCTATGACTACCACTTCTGCTCGCAGGGCGTTACAACTGTGGACCACATGGATGATGGAGACGAGCTGCTTGCAACTGATGTAAGTACTGCTTGTATGAAGGAGATCCCTGTAAAGAGATTCTTAGATACAAATTATTCCACATTAAACCACTCACCTTTAAGGAAACTTGCTTACCGTCCTCTTTAGCATGCAATGGACACCCTTGGCTTCACCCCTGAGGAGAAGTACAGCTGTTACAAGATTGTCGGTGCTATCATGCACTTTGGTAACATGAAGTTCAAAGTGCGGCAGAGAGAGGAGCAAGCAGAGGCGGACGGCACTGAAAGTAAGCGGATTCTGTCATAAGCAATGTCAGTGTTTTCGGTTTAGTGTCTTGGTTTTTCTAAGCGGTGTAATTTTGTGACCCAGGTGCAGACAAAGCCTCCTATCTCATGGGGATCAGTTCAGCTGACCTCATAAAGGGACTGCTTCACCCCAGAGTGAAAGTGGGCAATGAGTACATTGTCAGAGGACAGACCGTTGAACAGGTCAGTTTGGTCAGAGTAATGATGAATTGGCTTCACTGCTGTATAATTTCATCTTGCAGTGATAGTATTGGGGCTTTTGTGTCATAACAGGTGACCTATGCTGTCGGTGCTTTGGGCAAAGCCACATATGACCGCATGTTTAAATGGCTGGTGAGCAGAATCAATAAAACCCTGTACACGGCCATCCCTCGTCAGTTCTTCATAGGAGTCCTGGACATAGCAGGCTTTGAGATCTTTGAAGTAAGTCCGTTGATTACATTCAATCAAATTACTTTCATCACTCCTCACCCCTCTCTGTACATCATTGGATCTTAAAGATAGATAATCTAGCTTTTCCCATTAATCTTCATTCCAAAACTTCCTTTTACTTTCACAATTTTGATTAATAAAATCTCTCTATATTTTTTTACAATATGACAATGTCTTCTGCACCACTTTTCAGTGATTCACTAAAACAAATGACTTTTATAAACTGGTTCTTGCTAGTAAATCTAAAATATGCATTGCAAACAATGTAGTTCAATTAACAAACAAATTACTTGTTTGAGTCAGACTTTGTAATTAATAATTTAAAAACACTCATGAGCTTTTAATGAATCATTTCAATACACCCATGAACTCACTCTGACAAATCATTTACTAAATCTGCTCTTTCAATTTGAGGTTACAGAATCAACAAGAAGTTATTATTGCAACTGAAGTACATAGTTTGTTCCCTGTTATTAATTTATAAAAATAGTTTTGCAATGTACCCTAACCCTAATTTACAGCAATAGCTAAAAGAAAATGTCTCTTATATAAGCAAAATAGACATTGCAACTCATACATACCTAAATTAACTGAAATCAAAATGAATAAAAGTCAGATGAGAGCTTCAGGAAATGTGTACTGATACCCAACCCTATACATTATTCCGTCCTCATTGTACCTTAAACCCTTTCTCTACTTTTCCTGAACAGTTCAACAACTTTGAGCAAATATGCATCAACTTCACAAATGAGAAACTGCAACAGTTTTTCAACCATCACATGTTCATCCTAGAGCAGGAGGAGTACAAGACAGAGGGCATAGAGTGGACTTTCATAGACTTCGGATTAGACCTGCAGGCCTGCATTGATCTCATTGAGAAGGTTGATATAGAATTATGTATCATTCTGTGAAAGCATGGGTATGTCTGTGTAAGATAAGTACACTAAGCTACTCTAGCTGTTACATCTCTCTTGCATTGTTTGCAGCCGTTGGGTATACTCTCTATTCTGGAGGAGGAGTGCATGTTCCCTAAAGCCACAGAGAGCAGTTTCAAAGCTAAACTCTACGATAATCACCTTGGCAAGTCTCCCAACTTCCTGAAACCAAGGCCAGACAAAAAACGCAAATATGAGGCTCACTTTGAGCTGGCGCACTACGCCGGAGTGGTGAGTGGAAATTACCTCATATTTACATGCATATTTAAAAGCTATATTTACCATAGCATACAATGGAGTCTTTATAAGCCACATAACTGGAGCCAGTGGAATTTGTTAAGCAATGTACAGTATGCATTGCCAGCACAGAATGGCACCATTTAAGTAACAGGGATAGTCTGGACCATGCTGAGGTTAAGTGTCTTGCTCAATGACAATGGTGATAACTCAAACTTTGATCATTATAATTCACTTAAAATATCATATTAATTCACATAGACATGTATGTTGTCAGGTGCCATATAACATCAATGGATGGCTCGACAAAAACAGAGATCCTCTGAATGAAACAGTGGTGGGAATCTTCCAAAGGTCGTCAAACAAGTTAATGGCAAGCCTCTTCGAGAACTTCATCAGCTTAGATTCAGGTGCATATTATTACAACCGACATTCGAGAGTTAATTCCAATGGACCTTATTGTACTGATATGTTTAACTTGTATGCTTACACGTACAGAAGCAAAGCCAGGGAGCAAAGAGAAGAGGAAGAAAGGAGCATCATTTCAAACAGTGTCCCAGCTGCATAAGGTGGGTCAAATGATGTCTAAATGCACCAAAAAAGCCACTTTTTCACTTCTTTGAATATTAGCAAATGTTAAACTATATAGATATTGTAAATGTCTTGGAGAGTGAGCCAGTTAAGACTTGCAGTGATGTTTAGGTAATCTGACCCATGAACATCACTTTAAGTCTGTGCTGGCTCAGCTTTCACCAGCTACAGATTGAAAGATGCAGGTAAGATCTGACCCATTAGTTAACATCACTAGTGTAGAAACAGTAAGCTGAACATATTGTAATATGGACTGCACGTTGAATGATCTTTCCTTCTCTGTCACTTTAGGAGAATCTAAAGAGGTTGATGACTAATTTGAGAAGCACTCAGCCTCATTTTGTGCGATGCATTATCCCCAATGAGACAAAGAACCCAGGTACAAAAATATTCACAGTGCAGATGATAAAAACATTTGTTGTATAACAAGATCTCCATAAACCTATTGTAAACACATCATCAGTCTTCAGTTTTCGTTCTTGTACCGATAGGGACGATGGAGCCATTTCTGGTTCTGCACCAGCTTCGCTGCAATGGAGTCCTGGAAGGGATCCGCATTTGCAGGAAGGGATTTCCCAACCGTATTCTCTATGCAGAGTTCAAACAGCGGTTAGTTTTTCTTCATGCGTCACATTTGCATTTTCATCAGCACACATGGAACTAGGATAATGCTGGAATGACAGGAACAGAATTTTACCCATCTATCTATCTTTGATTTTCAATTTGAAAACTACCCAAGTCTCTTTCAAGAAAAGTCTGTTCACTCGGCCATTTTTGCAATGCCTCCAAGCAGCTATTTTGGGCATCCAAGACCAAGTCCTATCTAAATGAATCCTGAAATCTCAAAAACTGCTTGCTGAACTCACAATTTCATTACTTATTTAAAATCAGCAACAAAATCTGAAATGAACTACCCCATAAACCATATGAGAACCAGAGCTTCTAACAGCCGCTGCAGTGACACAATGACTTTACCACTCAGCGATTGGATGTTTTATTCAGAAAGCGGAACTATTCCACCATATTGGGCATTGCAGTTTCTCTCATTCATAAGTAATAGGAGTGAACCATCTTTGTATACTGTATCTGTAGTCTTTTATTCTACTACTGTTCAAATTCATCTTGCAGTTCTGTATCTTGTTTACTAGCTTAATGAAAAAGTAGCAATTTAAAAGTAAATTCTGAATGGCACATAACCCTGAAGATGAATAAAGATGACTTTAAACCTTCATGATTTACCAGCTACCGTATCCTGAACCCATGGGCCATCCCAGAGGACACATATGTGGACAGCAGGAAAGCTGTAGAAAAGTTACTTGGGTCTCTGGATATCGACCACACACAGTACAAGTTTGGCCACAGCAAGGTTGATGAATTTGTCCTCTCTCACTCTTTTCCTACTGACTATTTTCAGTCCCTCGAAACTCATCCTAGGCTACACTGACCTGTGAATCTGTGCTCCCTCAGGTTTTCTTTAAGGTGGGACTTCTTGGCCAGCTGGAGGACATGAGGGACGAACGTTTGTCTAAGATCCTCACTTTGCTGCAGGCCTTCTGCAGGGGCAAACTCATGCAGATGGAGCGCAGGAGGATGATTAAAGAGAAGTATGTGCTGTTTGGATGTCCAAATCATGACAATGGTTACAAAGTGTCTAAATAACTGAATGCAACATAGTTTCTATTACTCACTAACTAAAGAAAGTGTCAGATTGCAGATCTCGCTTACTTGAGCCTGTTGTGAACACTGTGATAAGAGTGTTGAGAGTGTGCACAGGCCTGTGAGCCTGCAAATCTATGGGAGGAATGTCTGAAGTGTATGCGGACTATGCTGTGGCGTGTGTCTGGCGTGTGTCTGTATGTTTTGTATGTGTGTGTGCGGTCGAAATAGAAAAAGCCGCTTAAAAGCCCTCCACCCTAAATGGCATTTACGAAAGCAGGTGTCGATCAGGGTCATATATCCCGCAAACAGCGCACACACCAGTTGTTGACGTTCCTTACCAGAGTCCCCCCTCCCGTCTTTATTATAAATAACCCTCTTTTGTCCAGAATGGAAATGGCTGGGAGCAGGCTGAAAATTGCTGAAATGCCATCCCAGGTGACAGGGGATTAAGTCCTCTTGTTTCTTCAAATGGGTTCAGCTTTAGATAATCAACAACCTCTGCCTGACCTGTGACTGTCCCTGATTGTGTCGCCGCTTCAGCAATGCGGAATTGATTTACTCTTTAGGCATGTTCAGTATCACAGTGGGAATACTGATATAGAACACATGAAACAATGGCGTGGCAGCCAGGCCCTATTTGGTGCTAGACATACTGAGCTAATTTAGAACAACAAGGGCAGAGAGTGTGAGGTGCAAGCTACAAAATGGATGGGGCTTCTTTTATTCTTGGAGAAAAGAGCAAAGTTTGAAAGAGTTTTGAGAAGGTGTAAAAGGCTTCATCTCTATACTTCTCAACTAGGATTACAATAAAACTTTGCAATGTATTCATCTGATGTTTTATGTAATAGTTCCTAGACATCTCTATTAATACCATGTCAATAACATGATTCACATTTGTTCTAGATCTATTAATTTAAAACTATGTTTGAAATGCAATTCATTCACACAGTGACTTGAATAAATTGCTTTTATGATGCAAATTTGAAGAAATGTAATTAATTTGATATTTGATGATAAGTCAAAATATCAGTGTTACGACTGTCCTGATATCAGAAGAAAAAAACAGAAAAAATACTCCTTTTAAAATGATGAGATTCTTTTTGAAGAAAGTTTTGTAGTGCAATCAACATGCACAGAGAAAAAAAGTTTAAAAGTTGATTAATTAATACAAAATATGAATTTTATTTAAAATAATTTACCTTGAAAAATAGTTTACTTTTTATTTGGAAAACAATGATTAAAATGCACTTAGATGTAAGAAAATGTTATTATATTATGAGGTGGTTGCAACACAAGACATTTTTAAGAATCAATTAAAATATTTTTGGTTGGTTTTTAAACATTGTGTAATTAATCCACCATCTCATTATCTTAACTCAGGGAAGCTATAATGGTCATTCAGTGGAACATCCGTGCTTTTTACGCCGTCAAGAACTGGCCATGGATGTGTCTGTTCTTCAAGATCAAACCTCTTCTGAGGAGCGCAGCTACAGAGAAGGAGCTGGCTATACTGAAGGAGGAGTTCCAGAAGCTAAAAGAGGCTCTCGAGAGGTCTGAGGTGAAGAGGAAGGAGTTTGAGGAGAGACAGGTCTCTTTGGTGCAAGAGAAAAATGACCTCTCGTTACAGCTTCAAGCGGTTAGTGTCAGAGTTGATTCACACCAATGAAACAAGTTACAAATCAGAATCACATAGTTTCTAACATGATGATTTGTTGATGGCTTCGTGATCATATCTTGATGCATCATACATTGAGTCAGATACATTCTAACCCCAGGAGCAGGATAACCTGGCCGATGCTGAGGACCGCTGTAATCTACTAATCAAGGCTAAGATCCAGATGGAGGGGAAAATTAAGGAGCTGATGGAGAGGTTGGAAGACGAAGAGGAGGTTAATGCCACCATCTTGGCCAAGAAACGCAAACTTGAGGATGAGTGTATTGAACTGAAGAAAGACCTGGATGATCTAGAGATTACTTTGGCCAAGGTGGAGAAGGAAAAACATGCCACTGAGAACAAGGTAACAGACATGTTCATGGATGGGAAAATGTTGTCTGCATTTGATACTCTAATGAACTGATTAGCAAGAATCTTCTTTTTACTTATCCCAGGTGAAGAACTTGTTGGAGGAAATGGCTGCATTGGATGAATCCATCCTCAGGCTGACAAAAGAGAAGAAAGCCCTGCAGGATGCTCATCAGCAGGCTCTGGAAGACCTGCAGAATGAGGAAAACAAAGTGAACATGCTGTCCAAGGCCAAGATCAAACTTGAGCAGCAGGTGGATGATGTGAGTATGAAATGGACTCAGTTAAACCCTACGAGTCAAACTTAAGTACAATTGGAAATAAAATGCTCATTAGCCTAAACAACTCAATGTTTATTATTATTATTTCCTAACTGCAACAGTTAGAGGGATCTTTGGAGCAAGAGAAGAAAGTGCGTATGGATCTGGAGCGAGTGAAGCGGAAGCTCGAGGGAGATCTAAAGATTTCCATTGAGTCATCCATGGATTTGGAGAACAACAAACAGCAGCTAGAGGAAAGACTGAAGAAGTGAGACTTTACAGATATTATGCAGTCTAATGTTGCAAATGGAAGCACTGTGCTATGTTGTATGATCAATTGAACTCTAATGAAGTCTGTTTATGGTCTTTTCTGAAGGAAAGACCTTGAAATGGTTCACATTGGTGAAAAGATTGAAGAGGAGCTAGCCTTGGTTATGCAACTAACTGGACAACATGCAGAGGGTCAAACAGAAGCTGGAGAAGGAAAAGGCAGAAATCAGAAAAGTAAGACATCTGTGCTTTACATGGTTTCTGAGACTCATAATGCCATTGTCTTATCATCCATGGATGATATTGAAAAATACTTTATTAACGGTTGTTATATGCCAAATGAGAGAGATAACAGAAAGACGGTTATTTGCAGGCCACGACAGAGAAAATGTGCAGGATGTATGAAGACCAGCTAAATGAGTCTAAAACCAAGGTGGAGGAACTCCAGAGGCAGCTAATGGATGTCACCTCTCAACAAGCACGGGCCCAGACAGAGAGTGGTCAGTGTCCTGCGCTTTAAAACAGAATAAAGATCAGGAATAGAAATTCAGATTTACATTTGTTTTAGAAACAAGTGGCAAATCAGAGCTCAAATAATGTAAGAAAAAGGCCACTGTCACTTGGTAAAGGCTTTGCTTTCTCTTTTTGGTCTTACCGTTAACAGCCGAGGTCAGTCGGAGACTGGGAGAGAAAGAGGTTCTGGTTATGCAGCTGCAGCGGACAAAGAGTGCTCTCAGCCAGAGCACAGAAGAGCTGAAGAAACAGCTAGAAGAGGAATCCAAAGTGAGACAGAATTTTACTACATTGGATGCACTTGTGCCATATCTCTTAGAATTAATCAATTAAAATGTATAACCACAATTATTCAATGTTTGCTGAAGAAAGACATGAAACAACAATATTGCAGGAGACAAGAAAAGCATTGGGGGAAAAACCTTTAGAAGTTGATGTATTTTTTGTACACTTCTAAATAAATGTTTGGGATCCGCAAGATGGAGAGCAAGAATTGAATACTTTGATTCTAAAAGAACAGATTCAACTGATTAAAAGTGACACTAAGGACTTTTACAAAGGTTTGAACAATGTTTCTTGATAACCAAAGTCAGCATAAAGAGAATGATTTTATGATTCCTGAAAATTACAGGAATAAATTATGTTTTAAAATATATTTAAATGAAAAACTGTTATTTTAAATTGTAATACTATTTAAAAATACTACTTTTACCTTATCTTTGATCAAATAAATGCAGCTTTAGTGAGCCTAAGAGACTTACTTCAGGAATATTAAAATCTTATTGACCCCAAACCTTTGAAAAATAGTGTTTATATATTCAGCATATTCATCTCAAGTGCATCATATTTAATATAATACTGGGTTTGTGTTTACGTACCAGGCAAAGAACAGTTTAGCTCATGTGGTACACTCATCCAGGCATGATTGTGAGCTTTTGAGAGAGCAGTTTGAGGAGGAACAGGAGGCCAAATCTGAGCTGCAGCGTGCTCTGTCTAAAGCCAACGCCGAGATCGCACAGTGGAGGACAAAGTATGAGACTGATGCCATTCAGAGGACTGATGAACTAGAGGATGCTAAGTAAGAGATCACTCTGTTATCAGTCAGTGTAACATTGTGTCTTGTTCACAGATCATACAGTATTGCTGTTTTATTTAATAAAACTGATTTATCTTCTTCAGGAAGAAGCTGGTTGCTCGGCTCCAAAGTTCTGAGGAGTCAGTGGAAGCCTCCAATGCCAAATGTGCCTCGCTGGAGAAGACCAAGCACCGTCTGCAGACTGAGATTGAGGACTTAGCGGTTGATTTGGAACGTTCTAATGCTGTGGCTGTTGCACTGGACAAAAAACAACGCAATTTTGATAAGGTCAGGATGAAAGTATTTAAATATTTGATTTAACCAGGCATTGTTCGTATTTATTTTCTACTAACACATATTCTTATTACTATGTCCAGGTCCTGTGTGAATGGAGGCAGAAGTTTGAGGAGACACAGGCCGAGCTGGAAAGCTCTCAGAAAGAGTCCCGTGGTCTCAGCACAGAGCTCTTCAAGCTCAAAAACTCCTATGAAGAAGCCCTAGACCAGCTGGAGACAATCAAAAGGGAAAACAAGAACCTGCAGGGTACAAAGATTGCATATAGACTTCAGGACAGGGCGTATCTGAGACATAGCATACATTTATAATAAGGAAGGGAGATTCGATTTTGGTCCAGAATGATTTTCAAAATGAGCCCAACCAATATATTTGTTTTACAGAGGAAATTGCTGACTTGACTGATCAGATTAGTCATGGCAACAAGACCGTCCATGAGCTTGAACAGATGAAGAAGGTGCTGGACCATGAGAAGAGTGACATTCAAGCAGCACTGGAGGAGGCTGAGGTGATACCTGAGATACCAGACATTAATAATTATATACTTGGGTAAAAAGCTAATGTGCTAACTCTGTGTGACTCAGGGCACTCTGGAGCATGAGGAGAGTAAGACCATACGCATCCAGCTGGAGCTCAGCCAGACCAGAACTGAAGTTGAAAAGAAACTTGCAGAGAAAGATGAAGAGATTGACAATCTCCGGTAAGGGAGAAAGACAAGAAAACATACTATTAAAATCCTAGCGTATAAATCACATTAAACTATTTATCAATTCAGTCGAACCCATCAGCGGACTCTGGACACCATGCAGACCACACTGGATGCAGAGATCAGGGCACGTAATGAGGCGGTCAGGGTTAAGAAAAAGATGGAGGGAGATATGAATGAGATGGAGATCCATCTGAACCATGCAAACAGACAAGCTGTGGAGTCTCAGAAAATGGTGCGCAACCTACAGCTTCAAGTCAAGGTGAGACAGAAGGACTGGTTAAATCAATACGCAGGTTCAAAAAGATAAGATAAAGATCTTAAACAACTGGAACTGGAAATAATCTTTAGGGATGCTCAATGTAGGGACAATTATCGTTATCCATTGATAATGAATATTTAATTGTCCATGCTCATTTCCTCTAATTTTTCATTTAGATTACTTTTGCTGTCATCTAATATTAATTTAAAGTTCATAATTAAAAAAACATGAATAATTTATCTCAAAATGAATGTCCATTTTCATAATGTACATAAAAATGTTGTGATGCCTAAATTATTAGGCAAGTTTTAATACGTTTTATTTTTGTATTATTTAGACAAAATCATGTACATTTTAACATTAGACTTAACATGAAAATAATTAACAGCTTATCTGTATCTACCAGTATTTTAATTTCAGTGCATGCCTATTGATTTGTATTACACACAATGAAATCGTTATAGAAATAATCATTTCAATTTAGCATGTTATTGCTCTTGTATCAATTGGCTTGTCTTCTCAGGACCTGCAGTTAGAGTTAGATGAGTCTATACATCAGTGTGAGGACCTGAAGGAGCAGGTGATGGTCACAGAAAGAAGAAACACCCTGCTAACTGCAGAGTTGGAGGAGCTGCGTGGACTTATGGAGCAAACAGACCGTATGCGTAAAGCCGCTGAGCACGAGCTTCTGGAGTCCACTGAGAGAGTGAATCTGCTGCACGCTCAGGTACGACTCAATCAATTCAATTCACATTCATTTGTATAGCGCTTTTCACGATACAAAACATTGCAAAGCAGTTTCCATATTATATTTAGTAGTAGGTAATCAGTCATGACTATCATTAATCATTAATGAAACAACTTAGCAATAATTAAAACATCACAATCTCACCTGCCAATCCATTGATGTCTACAGAACACGGTAGTGTTGAACTACAAGAAGAAGTTAGAGAGTGATCTGTCCTCGCTGTCCGGCGAGGTGGATGATGCTCTGCAGGAGTGTCGTAATGCTGAAGAGAAGGCAAAGAAGGCCATAACTGATGTGAGTTCCTCCTGGAACAACAGTAGTGTGTATTAGTGCCTGCATGCCCACTTTTTCAGCTGCGTTGGTTCCAGAAGTATTTTTACTGTTTGATATTATAGCTTTTAACTGTATTTATCCTTCATTAGGCAGCAATGATGGCAGAGGAACTAAAGAAGGAGCAGGACAGCAGCAGCCACCTGGAGAGGATGAAGAGGAACATGGAGCAGACCATCAAAGACCTGCAGATACGTCTGGATGAGGCTGAGCAGACTGCGCTGAAGGGGGGAAAGAAACAGATTCAGAAACTGGAAATTTGGGTCAGCAGAAACATTTTTATTTTAGCTTTGTTCGAGACATGTATATACATACTTTATGGATTAACCTGCATTTGTGGGAATATTTCAATCCTCAGGTGCGAGAGCTAGAAGGAGAGCTGGAGTGTGAGCAGAAGAAGAGCGGAGAGTTTCAAAAAGGAATAAGAAAATATGAGAGGAGGATTAAAGAGCTCACTTATCAGGTATTACTCACAGGACACATGTGAAACAACAGGAAAAACTGTCATCTTCAGCGCATTTAAAAGCCTGTTCTGTCTGTAGACAGAGGAGGACAGGAAAACTCTCCTGAGGATGCAAGACCTGATTGACAAACTGCAGGCAAAAGTAAAGGGGTTTAAGAGACAAGCCGAGGATGCAGTACGTATATCCTGTTCAACTTTGTAAATTCATTCTTTTTGTATATAATTGGGCCAAAATGGTGTTTGAATAAAATGTATCATGTGACCACAATATGGCGCTGTCCATTCTAAGGGCGCACAGATTTCAGAGCTCTGTATTTTACTTTCGTATGGCAGGAGGGGCAGGCCAACTGCAATATGTCTCGGTTCAAGAAGATCCAGCATGAGCTGGATGAAGCCGAGGAGAGGGCAGATGTAGCCGAATCTCAGGTCAACAAGCTGCGTGTGCGCACCCGAGAGACTCACGTCGTCAAGGTATCACACACTAAAACTGATCTCAGATCGGTCGATCGAGAAATGAGATTTCTGTCATCATTTACTCACCCTATTTCTTCTGTGGAACACAAAAGATGATATTTTGTTTTTAATTTATACAATGAATTTCAAAGGAGTCCAAAACAACACTGTAAGAGAGGGAGGAGAGGGAGAGGGAGAGAGAGAGAGAGAGAGAGAGAGAGAGAGAGAGAGAGAGAGAGAGAGAGAGAGGGAAAGAGGAGAGAGAGAGAGAGAGAGAGAGAGAGAGAGAGAGAGAGAGAGAGAGGTAACACTAACACATTTCAAAATATGCTCTTTTCTGTTCCACAGTAAAAAGTCATACTGGTTTGGAACAATGAAAATAAAAATGACAGTTTTCATTCTTGGGGGAACTCACCCTTTAAGTGTGAATAAATTGAAATAAAAATAAAAGAGTCATAACAAACATACTTTTTGTTCACAGATCGTGGAGTGAAGACTGCCTCAAGCCAGATGACTTTTGTGTACCTTTCCTTTCATTTTGGTCTTTGTAAAATGCTGCAAGGCACAAAGTTATTGCTTACTGAAGGTCAACACAAACTGATTTTTCTTGTGATTGAAGCCTTCAAAGATAAAATGCTGATTTTCAGATGTCAAACAGTAGTCTTGAAAAGTTTTTATGTGTTTGTTCATATATCCTTGGAAAGGTCTCAGACTGCAGAGCCCATGATTTGCAATGTTTTGTGAAATCACTGTCATTACAGTACAGCTGAAGAGCAGCACGAGGAAACAGCCTCTCGTACTGAGTTTAAGGTCATGATAAATAAACAGCACCTAAATTGGAAATGTTTGCTTGATCATTTTAAGTTGCATAAAAATACATTTTGAATAAAAATGCTAAGAATGTGTTCTTGTTTTTCTTGTCCAGCACAACCTGTCACCAGATAATCTACCAAGCCCGTGCTTCTAGTTTTAAACAAAGTGGGTTAATGGATCACTTTTATTGAAATGTTTTTATTATGATGATTTTAAATTAAGTAAATGTAAATTATTTCAAATGTAATATTATCTGGCTGCTACAAAAAAGACTGTTGTAATCAGCAGGAATCTGACAAAAGACCAATTAGAGACAATTCAAAGTTGTCGTTCCAAACCCGCAAAACCTTCTTTCATCTTCAGAACACAAAAATTAAGATTTTTTTATGAAATCTGAGTTTTTGACCCTGCATAGACAGCAACGTGACTACTATGTTCAAGGCCCTGAAAGGTAATAAGGACATCATTAAAATAATCCATGAGACATCAGTGGTTCAACCTTAATTTTATCAAGCTATGAGAATACTTTTTGTGCAACAAAAAAGAAAAAATAATTACTTTATTTAACGATGCTGTGTGATGCTGCTGACACAGAAGTCTGCGTTCTGACGTAGAAAGTCCATCTCTGTTGTATATTCTAGTTTGAACAAACGCTGGGCAAAAATCGGTCCTGCAGTGCCGATATCCTGCAGTTTAGCTCCAACCCTAATCAAACACACTTAAACAAGCTAATCAAGGTCTGCGGGATCACTAGGGCTACAGGCAGGTGAGGTTTTATTCAGGGCTGGAACTAAACTCTGCAGGACATCGGCACTCCAGGACCGACGTTGCCTATCCCTGTTGTAGATTCATAAAATTAAGGTTGAACCATGATGTTCAGTGTTAGGCAGTAACTAGTTACTGTAATAATATTACTTTGCAGTAACTAGTAGTGTAATAAACTACTAGTGTAATAATTACGACTCCCACATGCACGTGATGTCCCCAGTGCAGCAGGCAAGCTTGGAATATGGAAGAGCTTACATTCAGCAGATAGAAATATTGCATTATATTGATTTTGTCAGGAAAAAATATGTTCTGAACACTGTTGTGTAAATTGCAGTATTGGGAGTAACGCGTTACAAAAGTAATACATTACAGTAACAGATTACTTTTTGCTGTAATGCAGTAGTGTAAGGCATTACTAATCAATTTTCAGTAATATTTCATCGGTACATGTTCAGTAACGCTTCCATTACAACACACTTTACACCTTACTATACCCTTTGGATTATTCATTTTGTGTATTACGTAAAATGTATCATGCACATGAAATGTTAAAATTCTCTACTTATGATATACGAACTTAATAACGGTGATTGGCCAATCAGAACTTGGTACTGTAACAAGCTGTGCACGAGCGGAAGCAATTTTCACATTTTTCGCGCAAAATGGTTCGAGCTCAACTTTTGAAATTCTTTAAAAAAACAATAGAAGGTATTACATTTTCCTTGATTAGAAAGACATTATCCTGACATAATGTATGTGTGACTTTGAGGGACTGAGAGAAGATAGGAGTGCTGACATTATCCAACTTTGAGAAGAAAACATGTCTTCCAAAAGCATTCACTGCGCGATGAAGCCCATTAGAATACAGTTAGAATGCACTTATAATTCTAGCAATTAAATAAAAAATACCCATGTATGAGTTTTTATATATATTGCACAAGCAATGTACTTTTCTGTATATCAGCACGTGCGCGAGGCCGCGATCACAAATGAGCTATTAGTTTTATAAAACAGTGCCAGAGCAACATGGTGTTTCATTTCATAAATGAACCAGTTTTTGAACGAATCGAGTGAGCCAGTGATTCAACGGTCCATCAGCCGTTTTGAACGAATCGTTTGATATGAATGATTCAGTAAGTCATTTATTAAAACAGGGACTTGCTGCCACCTACTGGAGGATTTTACTGTCATATTTATTTATCCATGACGGACCGAAACCAGCCACGGTGCCTGCACATAAAACACATTCAGCAAAATATTGTTTAATTATCAATATTTCAGGCCCCAGAAGAAAAAAAAATAAGTTAATTTAATAAGGCAAATTTTTCATTAAATGGAAACCTTTTTAAAAATGAGACCAATTTTGTAATCATTATAAAAATTTTGCCACTGGTTCGACCTGATTTTAACAGATTAATTAGTAGCTATACAGACAGAAACATGCTTGTGATAAAACAAGATCTTTATTTTCTTCTGTTGATTTTGTGTTTTCATTCTGTGAGTTTGGGGCTGAAGATTAAAACTTTAGGTCAAGTGAGAACTACATACATAAGGACATAAATATACAGGTAGTATGAAAACCAATCACCAATATTAGACATTAGAATGTCCCTGAATTAAATGGTGTTTTTTTCTTTTTGCAGTAAGGGACAGAAGGAAGTGAGGCTCTTCCTGACTACTTCCAGGAGTGTCATGTCTGAATGCGTAACTGACAAGCCAACCAACAGGAGGCGAGAGAATTCAGCACTAGAGAACAAGGCAGCTGTAACTCTACCAACTAAAAAACATCCAGACCCTAGTGCCACTGCAAACACAAACACACCTACAGTGGCATTACATATTCCCAAGCACATTCATTTCACATTTAATACTTTGAGCCAACACACATTCATGCTATTGAACACGAGCAGATCAATACCCTCAGCACCATGAATACCCAGATACACTTGCATCCACACACACACACACACACACACACACACACACGCGCACACACACACACACGCACGCACACACGCACACACACACACGCACACACACACACACACACACACACACACACACACACACACACACACACACACACACACTCTCTGTAATGAATCTGAATGGACTAGGTCTTATAAACCTAGGCATGATGTAATTCTGATGTAAAGAGAGTCCTCTAAGTCTCTACAGTCACAGCTCCAGGAAGTCTCTGTCCAGGTCCCTGTAGGCCTCATCAATGTAGGAGGCAATAGCACAGTGTGAGCTTCTTCCAGAGCCCAGCAGCACTGAGACCGTCTCCTTCCAGTAGGTGAAGGGAATACAAGAGCTCTGTTTTTGGAAAGAGACAGAAAAGTTTATGCCTTAAGAGCTCACAATTGTGAGAGGATATCTGTGTATGGTCAATGGAGCAGAGCTCACGTTCTCCAGGCAGGTGCTGTCCTTGTCCTTGTTGAGGTAGTGGTGCTGCCAGAAGCGCAGCAGGTTGTGGAAGTTGTTGAGCAGGCAGCCGGGGTATTTCTCGGCATATTCCTTCTCTTGCAGAGCGCTCAGATAGAAAGGCAACTTACCCCGCCTCCGCGCCAGCATCAGAATCACCAGACTGGTGTTCAGACAGCTCACGTTCTCCTGTGATTGATCAAAATCATGCCAATCAGTTTTAATGGTCATCATTAATAAAAATATTTTACTTTTATTTATACAACTTTATCATGAAGACATTTAGAATGTTCCTAGTTCATGTGTTATTATACTGACCATTTTTAAAAGTTTAAGTAAAAAAAAACTAACAAATTTCAGTTTAAATCTGATGAAATGTTATTACAGCATGATGTAATAAAAAAAGTGTTTGAATTATGGTCCTCTATGAAGTGTCAGCGACTCAATCGCGCAGGAACGATTAATGCAAAATGTAGATCATCATGCAGGTGTGAAGGACTTCAGCTACACCTGAATAAAAGGCATACACCTCTCTTGCTACTGCTCATGTGCCAGTGATTGATTACACCTCTCTGTCAATTCTGGCACTCATGCTGTAGGATACCGACCCCTGACACACACAAAAAAGAATCGTATAACTTGCCTGAGTGAGGGTTTGGACATTGATGATGCTGGTCAGTCTGAAAAGGAAAGACAACCTGTTTTCCACTTGAGCCATGTAGGACAAGAGGCGACACTCTGAAAACACTTCAACCACTGAGAAAGAGACAAGGAAACACATTATTAACACTCTTTAATGCTCTCATCCATCTCTAAATTAACTGTTCAGTCATTTGAGTCGAACCTTTCTCATCTTGCGTCTGGCTCTCAAAGTGGTCCAGAGACAGGACGATACATCGCACCAGCATGTTAGAGTCTACCAGAGAGCTGTTGATCTGAGTCAGGAACATCTGAAACTGAGGGGTCAAACGGGAGGAAGACAGATCTGAGATCTACTGGATCATTTCAGTGTGAAAAATCACAAAGTCTTACTGTAAACCCACCTTCTCCTCTGTGTTGACATATTTGTCAAATCTTTTGAAGGCATCAATGTTGAACTTCATAAGCTCGCCAAGTAGGTCAAAGTAGCTCTGAAGGACGTCATGTGACTTGCAGCCACTGTCGATGATGCAATATAGAATATGCTGAAAGAAGAGAATTATGAGATGACTTAATAGTCCTATAACTACCATTCAAAAGTTTGGGGCTGGTTAAGATTTTTAAAGTTATTGAAAAAATTATCTTATGCTCACCAAGGCTGAAATTCATTTGATTAAAACAGTAATATTTAAAATACTAGTCCAGTTTGAAATAAACTGAACGGTTTTCTATTTTAATATATTTTAAATGTCATTTATTGCAATTAACTTTCAGCAGCTGTTACTCCAGTGTTCAGTGTCACACGATCCTTCAGAAATCATTCTAATATGCTGATTTGCTGCTCAAAAAACATTTCTTATTATTATCAATGTTGAAAACAGCTTTGCTGCTTCACATTTTTGTGGAAACTGTGATACATTATTTTCAGGATTCTTAGATGAATAGAAAAAACTGCATTTATTAGAAGTTAGAAGTATTTTGTAACATCTTCAATATCACTTCTGAACAATTTAATGTATCCTTGCTAAATTAAAGTATTATTTCTTACAAGAAAACAAACAAAAAAAGATATACTGAACACAAACTTTTGAATGGCAGTGTATGTTCACGCAGGCAATGTAATGCATTACACACATATTTTGCTCACCTCTAACAAGCCTCTCCTGAGAAGAAACACTTGATCAGCATATGATGGCGTTCCTCTCAGAAAACTCTCCACGGCTCTTGCCTGCCAGAACCTGAAGCGAGACATGGAGAGATGTCTATTACGAAATGAAGAGGTCAGAAAGTGTAAGAAAACATTACAAAATGTAACTAAAGATCTCACCTGAATGAAGAATCAATTGGCTCTTTCTTCATGACTGAGATTAACCGTGTAAGAAGACCCTTTTTACCATCACAGACAAGGCTCCTGTAAACCAATTGACCAATTAATATAAACCAATTAATGAGCAGTTCAAAACTTTAAATAAATAAGAACTTAAGTAATATGATATGAAAGCGTCCCCATGCCTGTCTGTGTTATTCAGTGCCTCCATTTCAAAGATGTTTGCAGTCAGGTAGATGTCACTCAGTTCATTCAGTTCCTGTCCACTTAGAAGAAGGTATTTATTTCTGTGAACAAGAAAGAAAAGGTTTCCTACCAGACCAGTGGATTTTTCTCAGTTTGAGCATTTCCTTGCCTCTCTTTGTGATACTCACTCATGGTGGTCACTGAAGCTCTGCAGCAGTCTGAGGAACTGGATCTTGAAAGAGATCTCCTGATGTAGAGAGGAAAAGAGCTGTATTCTCCCACTGTAACCATCCATACTTTTAAATCATTCAGAGTAATAAAGGGCTGCTTCTTACTGGACTGCAGTCACAGTTCTGGTTCTGCCGATGTAAGACGTGACCAGAAGGCTGTCTTCTCCAGATCAGCTTATCAAACAGGTTATTGAGACCTGGAATTAACTTGAACTCGGCCAACATTCTGTGAACCTGTGTCACAAGAGTAAAAATCTATGAAAAAAGCTTCAAAACATCATTCAAAAGTTAAGGGTCAGTATGATTTGTTTTTCTTTTTTTGATCAAATAAATGCAACCTTGGTGAGCATGAGAGGCTTCTTTCAAAACCACAGAAAAATATTAATAACCTTAAAATTTAAACAGGAAATATATATATATATATATACAGAGCAGTAAATCTGCACAGCTCCATCACGGTGCTTCTCCTCTTCAGTTCACCCCACTCACTTTCTATAGGGTTCAGGTCAGAGGACAGGGACAGCCATCGTAAAATGTTCATTTTGTGCTCAGTGACACGTTTTGTGTTGATTTTGATGTTTGTATTTGATTGTTGTCCTGGTGGAAGATCCAAACACGGCTCATTATAAGATTTCTAACAGAGGCAGTGGGGGTTAGATTTTTTATCTGTTGATATTTGATAGAATAATCCATGATGCCATGTATCTAAACAAGATGAGCAGGACCAGAGATATAGGCCCACAACATTAAAGATCTAACAGTATACCGTGGGCATGGGGTACTTTTTATGAGTGTTTGCTGCCAAAAGCTTTTTTTTGTTTCATCTGACCATAGAAACCAGTGCCATTTGAAGTTCCAGTCGTGTCTGATAACTGAATATGCAGGAGTTTGTTTTGGATGAGCAAGGATAATTTGTCTTGAAACCCTCCCAAACAACATGTGGTGATGTAGGTGCTGTTTGACAATTTATTTTTAAGGTTTGTTTTCTGACCCTGAGACTCAACTATTTTCTGCAATTCTCCAGCATTGGTCCTTGGAGAGGCTTTAGTCACTCAAAGTCTCCTCCTCATCGTGCATTAGGACGATATAGACACACGTCCACTTCCAGGCAGTTTCGTAACATTTTATGTTGATTGGAAATTCTTAATTAATGGTGGAAATGGGGGATTTTCAAAGATTTAACTCTTTTCTTACAGCCACTTTCTATTTTGTGATGCTCAACAATCTTGTTCTGCACATCTGAAATATATTCTTAGGTTTTACTCTTTGTGATGATGGATGATTAACGGAATTTGGCCTTTGTGTTATATTTATAATCCTGAGGAACAGGAAGTCATCGCTGGACAATTTCATGTGGGTTCGATTCCCAGGTGTGCACACATGTACTGTAAAAAATATGAATGGGAATATACTAAATGCATAAATGTAAGAATTTCTAGGGGTGCCAATAATTGTGGCCAACATTCATTGGAGAAATTGTTTTCCCCACTTTCAATTGTTTTACTTCAATGAAAGGTCAAATTATCTTTTTATTTCACCGTGATTTATTTTCTCCACATTTTCAATTGTTTTTGTATATAAAACAAAATATTCAAACTCTAAGTAGTCAACCTTATTAAGTGACTAGTCAGTTAACTAGTAGATCATCCTGACTCATTCCATGTCATATGTATTAAAATTCACTGTCACTTAAATCCCATCACATTACCTGATTTCTCTGTCGGCCCATAAGCAGCACACACAGCACATAGAGAACCTCCACTTTGTACATGATCTCGTGTACGATCTTCATAGACTGGGGCAGCCTGTGTCTGAGTGGACTAGAAGACAGGGAGCTCTCATCAGATGACTCTGAAAGACAGCCAATCAAGACATGGTGAGACCAAATAATGCAGCTAATGGAAATACCAGAGCGGGAAAGAGGAGGACCTCACCTGTACTGCTCTGCTCTGCTTCCTCAATTGCTAACTGCATGAGAGCATCCAGAACCAATGCATTATCAAGCCAACTGTGCCAGTCCTCCAGCTCCAGTCGGGCAGAGGCATCCGCCGCCTCTGTAACTTTCCGTGTGGCAAGCTTACAAAGACGCTCAATAAAGCCTGGGATATTCACCAGAGTCACTGCAGAAAGATCACATGGCACTGTAAAATGTATAGTGCTATTTTACATGAGGGCAATTATAAACTTGTCAACATTTAGTGTGGATTAACTGCAGTTGTGTTTTCTAACCCTGGTTGCTCTCGGCGCGTGATGGGCATGTGCTGGTCTTTTGCTGGGTACTGCGGGCTAGGAGAGTGTGTTTGTCATCTACACCCACATCTGGCTCTGATATGGTGACTGAGAGGATACGACAGAAGTTGGCCAGTTGCTGCTGGTTGAAGCTCTGGACCAGACTGGCCAAGTTGGGAATTTCTTCAAGCTGGATGATTTCCTAAGATTAAAATGTAAAGAATTTAAATGTAAAGTATTTCTGTAATAACACACTGAATTTACATCATAATTACCCCAGTCTTCAGAGTCAGAATTCCTTCAGAATCCTTATCAATTTTGATAATATCTGTTGTCTTTTTTTTTTTTTACTGATACATATTGTATCAGTATGTTGGTATGTTTCAACCATTTTTTTTTTACAAATATTAAATAATATTAAATATATTAAATCATTTTCCACAATAAATAATAATTATTTATGATATTAGCATTTAAAATAAAAATCACTTAAAAGTTCTTACTATCACTTTTGATCTATTTAATGCATCCTTTCTGAAAAAATATTATTAGTATTCTTTTTTTCAAACATAATTATACTGAACTAAAACATTTAAATAACAGTGTATATGCTTTGGCGTTCACCTTTCGGACACTCAGAATGTCCTCAATAAGAGTGGCAGTTTGTAGGAAAACCTTTTTATTGGACATGAGAGTGAACAGGAACGTGACGAAATCCTCCCTCGCTGCAAGACTTTTTGTAACGCCCTCTGTCTGTCAGACAAATACAGAGGCTGTTACTCATAAGGAAACAAGCTAAATCATTTATAATTATTATTTGTGTCCTTCCGGAGTCATATACGTTGTTTTATACTTACACATATACAGCAGTTGTACAGAACGCTTAGACAATCCTTGATGAGATCATCACTCACTGAAAATAATGAAGCAAACCTTTAATGACTGGTAAAGCATAACTGAAAAGTGTTCTGTTAATAACATTATTTATGTATTATGGAAATAAAGAAGCTTGGTTATTATTTAAATAAGCTTACGTATGGGTAGGTCTCCCTGTATTGTGAGCGTTGGCCGCATCAGAATCTCCACAAACAACTGTAGATGAATGACAAAAGCATAGTGAGTAACTAACAAATCTGCATTCTGCAATTATGATAATTATGGTACCAGCCAATCTTGTTCGTTTCTAATTAAAATATTATGATTACAAGTTGGTACAGTTCAGTTTCTGCTGTTTTTTTCCACACTACAAGAGCGGAATAAGAAGACAAAGCTAAGAACATGTAACACAGCGCTTGATGAGAAGCTCTCGCCACTTAAATTCTTGTGAGTATCAACATCATAATAAAATACCATGTGTTACAATATTTTACTGATGGATAAAACAGAGCATGATGGAAACTTTCATGATGGGATGATGGGAAACTCAGTATATCAAAGTAACAATTGTTTGTAGCACAAACTCTGCTTTGACTACATTTTTAAAAGTGTTAATTTCTAAATCTACAGCTACTGGTCTGTTTAATATCAGAAAATTACTGCATTAATATACATTTAAAATCATTCTAATACGCCGATTTGGTGCTTAAGATACTCAATATTATCTATGTTGAAAATGTTGAGCGGTTTAAAGTTTTTGTGGAAACTCTGATACGTTTTTTTCAGGATTCTTTGGTGAACAGAAAGCATTTATTTGAAATATAAATGTTTTGTAATATTTTCAATGTGTTTACTGTCAATTTGAACAGTTTAATGATTAATTGAATGCTGCGTTTGACACTATCAACCACCACATTCTTTTGAGTAGACTACAAAATAATGTTGGCATTAGTGGAATATCATTGTATGGTTCAAATCTTACTTATCCGACCATCAACAATTCGTAGCAGTGAATTACGAGGTATCATATCAATCACAAATACAGTATGGAGTACCACAAGGCTCAGCACAAGGACTGCTGCTTTTCACGCTCCTTGTGTAGTATTCCTTTAACTTAAAAGTTTGTACAATATGTTCATTTTTACAAGCTATCAGAGCTCTTGGTCAAGCATAGCTCAAAACTAAACATTCAAGAGGAATAAAAATTATTATTTACATTAATGCCTTCAAACTGAATACAATTAAACTTATTTTGATCAAGATTAGTAAGAAGTAATATTTAACTACAAAGAACTCACATCAACTCCTCCAAACAAGTCAAACGTATATGTATTCGGAGAAATCGACTCCTGTGGTGTTTTGCGCTCCTCTGTGACAAATGACATAGCCTCCATAGACAGCAATGATGACAGTTCCTGCATGACCACAAAACTACTCACTTAACATCTGATAGAAAATTATACAAAATGTGCTTAAAGTGATACATTTTGTGTGTAACGTTACAGACAAGGAAGTCTTGAATACCATGACCATGCTGTGAATCTTAGAGAAATCGCTGTTAGGATGGCTGCTCTCATGAAGTCTCCTCAATAACACTGGAATACCCTGCCATTGAGCTCTTTTATCTCTCTCTTCCAGCAGAGCCAGAGGAAACTGTATTTGACAACACAATCACAACACTTGTCAAGCACTGCAAATACACTTCAAATAAGACAAGCAGGTCAGACACTATATTAATACTCTTCTTATTATCGTTGATTATTTTAGCACTAAGTAGCTTAAGCAAATGATATTGTCTAAATGCTGTATATTTTTGTTTGAGACTTGTTTTATATTCATGGCTCTTCAGGCCCTCGTATGTAAACAGTGTCTAAGAAACGCTTTGGAGGCTATTTAGACCTTCATATAATTTAAGATCTCACCTGAGACCCGCTAGTCAACCCAACACCCGTGATTTTGCCTTGTCGGATTTTATTAAAAATGTTTTGGCATGAATTTCCTCTGCTTGTTTGGGTCCGTGAAAACCCAGAACTCCTTGTCGCCATTGCTGTTCCTCTGTGACGTTGAGAAGTTTCCACGAACCCAGTGGTGATGACAGAGTTAATACTGCTCCCTACTGGCCTGGCGTGGAAACCACAACCAGTGGAGCACGTGCTACAGGCCCCTAACAAAGGCTGTTTCTCAAACTGAAGGCTGCGAAAATAAAGTGAAAGAAAACGAGTCGGAGATCATCAGAATTTGAGGATGCAGTATTCCGTGTGAGAAGCACCATTTGCCTCCCTCATGCTCGATAAAAGCCGTAATTATGCGAGTTGTGAGAAGATCATTCTTTTTTATATATAACCTATATATTTCCTTTTTGTTATTTGTATTACCCTTCACCTCATGCTCGCTAAAAGTGAAGTCTGATTCGTTTCCACGAAAACGTTATTTCGGATAGATATTAACCAGTAAAAAAACTATTCAGAGGTTATTTTACGGTGGAACTGGCTTATGTTGTCCTCAATTTTGAGTGCTGCATGACAGAATAGATGATCGAGGGTCTTGATCTTATTTCCATCTAAAATACTATTTTTATTATTCTATCAGCCAATGATAATTCTAAAAGAAAACGTCACGAGCATAGATCAGTGGCCGAGAGCGCATCTGATTGACAGATAAACCAGGAGCTCTATCAGTGTTATTGTTAATGTTATGGTTATTTGCAAGCAGATAGATATTAACCAGGGCTATAGAAACTGTATTCAGGGTTTTTTATTATAAATTTTCATATTATGAAAAGGATGCTCGACCTTATATGCTGCATCATGGCAAGCATCTTGATCTTATTATCTAAAACAACAGCATTAGTGGTATCATTGAATGGAATCGAATCGGACTCGATTCCAAAAATTTCGGAATCAAACAGCCCTACATTATACACCCTCGATTTTCCGGTTTTTGGTAGGTTTTTCCACCTCGGTCTATTTGCGTTCCGGGGGACTGGGGGTTTTCTCCTCGGTCCGTTCGCCGTATGGGGCCCCCTCAAAGCGTGGGGCCCGGTGAGACTGCACCAGTTGCATCTGTTGTGGTCATTTTCGACCCCTGCCAAATTATTACCCCCTCTTATTGAAATCGCTACCTGATTGCCTAATCCTAACCTCACCCCTAATCCTAACCCCTCCCCCACACCTAACCCTAAACCTACCAATACTAGGGGGTAGTAATATGGCGGGGGTCAGAATTTGGCACAAGACACCACCCAAAGGACGGCCCTGAATAAATGTATTGATCATTGTTTGTTCATGTTAGTTAATACATTAACTAATGTTAACAAATGACACCTTATTGTAAAGTGTTACCAAAATACGCTTATATATTTTAAACCATTAACCTACTGCAATTGTTATGAACTTAAAAAGAAAAGAAAATAACAAACTATTTCGTCATTATTTTCTATTAGGCTATATCATTTAAATAAATTATATTTAAATGCCCGATAAAAACAGTTTTTAATTCATGGTATTCAATACAATGGACAGATGTTTTTTCTATTATGTAAAGATTGTATTGTAACGTGAATGTTTCTGTAACATTTGTAGAAATAATACAAATATATAGATAAAATAACAAATAGAAATATATATATTATTTTTTTTTCCTGGTCCATCTACATTTACTGTACACAGTGTGACAAATAAACATTGAGATTCCTGCTGTTTTCCCAATTTAGGTGGCTTTCCCTTCCCTGTTAAATGACCATAACTCCATTTCTTGGGCGATGATGAATGAAACCCACATAATCAACAACATCAAAGGAGATTGAAGTTACGATAGAAGCCCATAGGAACTCAGCACACACCCTCTGAGATGATAAATGACTAGTTAGGAAAGAGAGACGTGTGCTCATGCTCATGCGTTTCCTGAACACACAACGAGGGTCTGATGGGACTGTGTGCAAGACAACAGAACTAACTCAGTGACGAGGAAATGGGCGTTTGCTGAAGCTGACCCCCAAAAACCCTCCAATTTACTGGTGAGCCGAAAAGGGTGGAGAGCAGCAACAGATCTGAATAAACACAGCAAGAGTCCATACATAGTATATTTGCCTCTACTGGATTTGGATCACATTTGGTGAGTTTACATTTTATTTAGTTCGTTTTTATTATTGTTTATGATTTGAATAGTTCTAAAAACTCAATTTGAACCATAAAATACAACAGCATAACACTTTACCACATCAAACTCTCCTGTGAATATAACATGATTTTAACAAGGGAATGAAAACAAATCGTATAATTTTATCAAAATCTAAATAACAATTTTAGAAAAGTTTTTGTTACTGTAAATATCTCACAGAACATTACAAGGGTATGACTTGTCCCAAGGCTGTTCTTCTCTAGTTTTGCCCCGAGGAAAAGCATGGTGTGTCTCAAGACTTAGAAAAGTCTGAATGAGTGCCTTCATTTCTTAGCTCTGGACTTCAGCCATAGTCAGTTTACTTAGTATTTTTACTTCCCGGCCTTTTCCATCCTTAGGTTTTAGCAAAAGCAGATTTTATTAAACATCTCATGCTTACAAAAAAACTGAGGGTAATCATACAATCATGCAGTTGTATCTTCAACCCTCCAATGAACATCAGACAACTATTTTCTTATATAATAATGATAATAATTATCATGTTTTATCATATAATTGAAAGTATTATAAAAAAAACATAGATAATATGTGCCTTTCCAAGTACCACCATAATGACCAACATTACTATACAGTAGTGTAGTAGGTCTAACTATTAAGCTACTGCTCTGCACAGTTAAAAAACGAGGCAGTTTTATTCCTAATAAGAATGTATTGTTGCCGGCAACTTTAATATTGTAAATGCACAGTTTTAACATTAAAACTGCACTGTGCTTACAAACAGGTAAATAAAACTCAATGATTAAATTAAAATGTGCTGTACCTAAAAGACAAATAAAAACTGTACTGCATTTAAATGTAAAAAACTTTACTCAATTAAAGATTAAATAAAAATGTATTGTTTTAACATTAATCTATATTTAATTTAGTAATTCCTCTGTGTACCACTAGTACCACACTTTGAGAACCACTGATATAGAACATTATTTTTATATAATAAATATATTAACAATAATATATTAAAATATTTTAACATGTTAAGTGAAATGTTTATAAACATTAATAATAATAATACAGTTTTATCATATAATTGATAGTAGTATAAACATAATATATAACGTTATTTTTATATAAAATGCATTAACAATAATATTTAAAATGTTAAGTGACATGTTTATAAACAATATAATAACAACATACACAACATATATTTTCAAAGTAAAATATGTGTCCTGTTGTACAAGACAAAAGTTCAGATGAGAGAGTTTTATATGTTGACAGGTGCTGTTTATCACCATGGGGTCCCTTCTGGTGTTTCTCACACTGCTTCATCTCATCACACTGGCGGTTCTCTTCATCGCCATCATGGAGAAGGTAAGTGCAGCAGATTACATTACAAAACTATTTGATAATTTGTTAGAACAATGTGCATATGTCTGAACTCATGAATGCATATTTAATCTTTTGTATGATTCAGTCCTGGTGGGTTTGGGATGGCACAGAACACTCAGATCTCTGGTACAACTGCAGATTTGACAATGAAACAGAGGCATGGTTTGTGCCTCATCAGAAGACACGGGTAAAGCAATACATTTGAGCACTTAAATGGTTTTAGAATATGGGAATTTACTCGAACATACAGCACCAGTGTTTAAAGTTGAGTAAGGATAGTCTCTCTGTTTTGTTTCCACCAGAGTGGCTTCAGGCTGTCCAGGTTCTGATGGTCCTGTCAGTGATTTTCTCTGCCATTTCATTCCTGGTATTCCTGGGCCAACTCTTCACCATGTCTAGAGGAGGACTCTTTTACCTCACCGGTGTCTGCCAGGCATTTGCCAGTAAGTGCTTCAACCTAATTTGCTTTATTGCTCGAGGTTACCATCTTCAGCCCAAGCCAAACACTCATTTCAGTTGCTCTGAAGTCGAGGAAAAATAATCTGAAATGTTCTGTCCTCAGGCCTCAACGCCTTCACCGCCGTGCTCATTTACACTCTGCACAATAAAGAAATCCTTCAGGACCCGCGGGAGTTGAGCTCGGGACACTTCGGCTACTGCTTTTACTTGGCGTGGGTTTGTGTACCTCTGCTCCTGTGCAGTGGAATCATGTACATCCATCTGCGCAAAAGGGATTAGAGTCTCCTAAGAAAAGGCAAGCCATGAAGAATGTTTGCTGTTGATATACTTCACTGATTGATTATATACTTTATGATAGCTTGCAAGACATTTATTTTTTGATTATTTAGACTGTATTTAGCCATATATAAATATACAAAGCTGAAATATGGCCGAAGATCAGCCCATCTTAGTTAACTCTTAAAGGGCAACCACGACTAATCCATCTGATTAGCTGAATTATATCTAATTTAATAATAAAAGGGGTCAACTTAATCTTGTTTCATACTGAAGGGATACTTGTAAACATTATAGTGGTATCCATATGCTAAAGTCTAAGATGTAGTTTTGTAAATAAATTCAATTTAGTCAATGTCTGATTTCAATTTCATTACTGCGTGAAAATATTCCTCACAAATACAGTGCCAGACGGTGGACTCCACAGACCTTGGGAGTGCATGACAAACTCATGACTCCAGTTTCTGAACTAATAGCTTCCATCACGCCGTCTAGCATGATCTTACGACAAAAAGCTTTAAAAATCAAACCGCTTCCTGACATGCAAAGGTCTCTTTTATGGGTACGAGGATATCAGCACCTGGTGATGACATGCTCTCAAACGCTCCAAAAAATCAAGTGCTCTCCAATGCCAGACAAAGAGGTTTAATATCAGGTTCACCACATCTCACAATCACACAAGATCTCCAGAATTATAGTCAGCTTCTGCATAGAACACAAGGCCACTGATATGTTCACCAGCAGCAGTCCAAAATTGAAGTTGGCTCTTAATCAACCGATTCCTACTTTCATTTTTAATAACCAGGCAAAATATAATGATAAAAAAAAAAAAAAACATATAGTGTGACAACCTAAATAACACAATAATGCCTCAAAATGTCATAAAAGATAGAATGTTTTGTAAAAAAAAATCTGACAGTTGAGGTTGATCTTGGTCATGGGGCTAGAATATAAGGCTACTTTAGTTTTAATGACAGTTCTGAGAAATGTTAAGAGATTAATCACAGAACGAGGAATAAAACTGAGAAGGAGGTAAAGCAAAGCAGCATAAAGCTGCAAGATAGAAACCGAGGTAAAAGGATGTCAAAACTCTCCAGAAAGCTCTTTATTTAAATCTGAATATGTTCAGCAGTTATTCTAAAACCGTAAAACTTCTCTTTAACTGCATCTCAGTGTGATTGCTTCCCCTTCATCTTCATTTTGTTGTATCAGAAACACCCACTACCCCAAAACTGTCACAGAGGAATAATATCACTAAAGAAAAGAAAAGCAAGTAATTATAAGTTCAGTCCCGGTATCTCCAACTCCAGAGTGCTTTAATAAAGCTAGGTCACCAGTCACTTTAGCCGCTGCACAATGACAGCGTTCAGCAGGTTGGCTTCCTTCAGCGTCTGGCTCTCGTCCGTCAGCTCCTTGTTGGGGAAAGTCGTCATGAGAACGAACTCGGCGCCAGCTATAGCCGGACGAGCGCTCGCCACAAACTGACGCACATCAGACAGCCTGTGATGGAGCAAAGATGGAATAAGAGGAGGATTTTCATGATATAGGGTTATTTTCAAAGCATTTTCATTGTGCTTTTACCTGTGGGTGTGGTTGAACTTCTGCACCAGCCGGCCTCCGTCAGCCAGTCTGATCTGGATGCTAGTGACCGGTTGAGAGCTGTCCACACTGATGGAAGCACTAGCCTCAGCTTCGCTGGCGACCTGGTCATGCGGGCTTCTCTGGAGCGACACCAACTCTGGAGTGGCACTGGAGAGGTTAGAGTGAAATAAGGACAATAACGTTTGAACAGTTCAGCCACATGCCAAGATATAACTTACAATGATGAAGCAATATGAAGATCACAGTGTACAATTAATTGTTGGATATTCAAAGTAGTCATGAATCTAAACATGCCACTATTTACTAAGTGCTATATGATTTATTTTTTTATTGTGACATTGATTAGTGCAATTATCAAATCACAGAGGCTATGATTTATTTAAATAAATATATACATCTTCTCAAACTTGTTATGAGTCGCCCTTATAAACCCTTCGGTTTTCTATTAAAATAAAATTCAAGCCATACTGTAAAATAAAACCATTTTTCTTATACTTTGTTTTATAACAAAATTATAAGAGTAATCTTTATAATTTAATTTGGGTTGTCCTTATATTTATTCCCCAAATCGTAAAGCCCTACTCTTTCATTATTGCTACAAACAGCAAATAAACAGCACCAAACACAGGAGACTAAGGGTGCCTTCACACTAGCACTTTTGGTGCGCACCCGGGTTCGATTGATGTCAGAGTTCGGTTTGTTTGGATGATATGAACGCTATCATCCAACCTTGGATGCACACTTGGATGCACCACGTACCCGAGGCAGCTTAAAAAGGGTGGTCTGGGGTACGGTTCAAGTGAGCTTTGGTACGGTTCTCTGCAGATGTGAACGCAATCGCTCCAAATCGCGGAAGTGAACCACTATTAATGACGTATTATTTGATTAAAAAGTGTGTTTGTTTCCCTCACTTTGACTGAGGCGCTGCAAGCAGAGAGCTGTATATCTCATTTCTGTTCGCATTCAGCATTCTTTAGAGCATTTGCAGTACATTCGGAAGACAGATGTAACTGTCGTTATGCACCAAGCTTTGTAAACAAAATGAATGGTTCAAAAACATAAATATATAAAAGTGCAGAGAGCAATGTTATGCATTTTGCTGCCTTCTCCTGTGCCCGTCGTTACGAAGCAACGGGGTAACCAGCTTGCTGGCTTGATGATGCAAAAGAACTGTTTCGGACCCAAATAAACTAATATGAAGTCTGCGGTTTATATCACCCACTTGTGGTTAATAGTGGTGTAACGGATCACAAAACTCTCGGTTCGGATCACACTACGGATTGGATAATTTTTGGATCAGCAAAAAAATTTAAAAATAAAAGTTTGCTTTTCATTACTTCTACACCCCAGCAGAAATTAACGTTACTAGCTTAGCTATTGTCAGTAATAAAACGAACAGTTACACAAATTACAAGCATATAGATGAAAAGCCTACAACATAAATTAGTAAATAAAGACCATAACAGTAGTATTCAGGTGCAGAAATGTACAAATTGAGTGTAAAACAGAAGCTGGTATAATAGGCTGCTGTCTTTTTAAGACTAAATGCAAGGACCTAATACTGACACACATCCGATTTTCTTTCACAGATGTATACGTTAACTTAAGACATATCCGGCTGTGTTTACCAGAATACTTGCCAAAACGGGTATCTTAACTTTGTGTGTATGTTTCCATCCGTTGAAGCGTTGTCTGAATCACGCCTCTCTCGCTCTCTGCGTGCACGCTTCAGTGTGTGCGGCAGCGGCTGAGCGCAAAAAATGGTGTGCGAGTCCCAATTTGACTTTATCAAGACAAACTTTCACTCTATGGTAGTTAAACTTATCAGTTAATCCGCGAATCACATGCGTGCCGAACCGTGGGGACTGGTCCGTACAGATCACGGATCATCTTCGAGCCGTTGCACCCCTAGTGATTAAACAGATACACCGAACCTAGCAAACAAGGCTTAAAAAGTTAACCCTTGTGCATTGTTCAAATTCACTACCCTTTCGTTATGTTCGGGATGAAAACATCCACCAAATTAACTGCTGTAAAATTGATCTGATAAATATTTTTACCATTTTTTTGCATAAATCTGTTAATCAACCTCAGTCCTGATCAATTTACTCTTTTTTGGAACACAAAATTACTTATTTTCAATATAAAAAGTGATTGTGGACTGGAATTTTTTACTTTATCACAGTCTTGGGCATGTCCAAGATTAAAAAACATTGGCTTTGATGCATTGTTAGTTTTGAGCAGCATCAGATTTACATTTTTTCTCCCTCATTTACTGTTCGTGGCTGTTTTGCCCCATTGACTTCCATTATAACGATTTTTTTGATTGCAAAGCCATGACACCATATAATCATGCATTTTTGATTGTTGGTGGTTTTCCTGTTGGGAAGAGGTCAAATTTGTAATTTTACAGTTGATCACCAGGTAGCACCATTAACCCTTTAGATAGGCCTGTGCAAACAAAAGCTTAGTTTCTGGCTTGTATATGGAGTTATATGGAGTATAACAGCATATTATAGTATGTGTGTGTGTGAGTGTGTGTGTGTTTGTGTGTGAGAGAGAGAGAGAGTGACCTTTGTGCACTTACCTTGATCATCTGAGAAAATCTATTATGCACCTGCTGCCTTTTGATGGTGAGAAGTATAGATGGCCTATGTGTGAAATGCTTGTCTTTTCTTGATGTAAAGAGCCATGTATAAAGCCAGTTTAAAACCTTAAAATCCTTCAGTGATACACTTTTCAATTTTTTTCTGTAAACAATCTACTCTGCATTAGATTTATGAACATAATTTATTATGAACCAAAATGCAACAACAACTTCAAATAAACTGAACAATGGTGCAAGAGTTGAGGATGGATGGAGAACTAAACAATTATTCTAAGTATTTAGTGTGAGAATTGTGTATGTGTGTGTGTGTGTGTGTGGGTGTGTGTGTGTTCAGTCTTTCCAGCAGGACTTGCAGCATATCACTTGGTGCTCTTTGCAAGTGTGTCCACCACAACAGATGCAAGAGCTGAGTGTTCTTTTTTTTTGTCCTCTGCACCACTTGCATGTTCCCCTTTTCACTCCTGAGCTGCTGGTGCCTGCTGGTGTCTGTGGATTTGTGTCTAGAGGGACAGCTGCAGGAGACTGAATCTCTCACCAGTGCAGTAATGGCACATACCTTGTGTAGAGTTTCGACACTTCCTTTGCAGCGGTTGTAATCTGTGTACATACTGCAGCTCGCTGGAGGGTCAGGCTGCATAATAATTTCTAAAACTTTGGTACAAGTCAAGTCCTTTCTCATGTTGCTTGCTGCTCTTCTCACCATCAAATGACCAGCAGGATGGTATGCAAGGGTTTAAATCCACTTATCTTGTTTTTATTTAGTCTGCACTTCTCACCATCAAAGGCAGCAGGTGCATAAATACACTTACTTTGTTTTGTTTACTCCATGTAGTTCTGAGAGCTGAGGTGCATATTTAGATTTTCTCAGATGATCAAGGTAAGTGCACAAAGGTCTTTCTCACACACTCTCTCTCACACACACACACAAACACACTATAATATGCTGTTATACTCCATATAACTCCATATAAAAGCTAAAAACTAAGCTTTTTTTGCACAGGCCTATCTAAAGGGTTAATTGTGCTACTTCATGATCAACAGTAAAATGACAAGTTTTATCTCTTCCCAACAGGAAAACCACCAACAATCAAAAATGCATGATTATATGGTGTCATGGCTTTGCAATCAAAAAATGTCGTTATAATGGAAGTCAATGGGGCAAAACAGCCACGAACAGTAAATGAGGAGAAAAAATGTAAATCTGATCCTGCTCAAAAACAAAAAATGCATCAAAGCCAATGTTTTTCCTAATCTTGGACATGCCCAAGACTGTGATAAAAGTAAAAAAAATTCCAGTCCACAATCACTTTTTATATTGAAAATAAGTAATTTTGTGTGTTTTTTTTCCAAAATCAGTGACATCACTTATGAACTTGGCAATTAAAGAGTAAAAATCCTGGATTTTTATTTTTATTTTAGTAGTTTTGAACAGTACTGAGGTTGATTAATAGATTTATGCAAAAAAAATGGAAAAAAATATTTATCCGATACATTTTTATAGAAGTCTAATTTAGTGGCTGTTTTCATCCCGAACATAACGTAAGGGTAGTGAATTTGTCCACGGTGCATTGTTGAGTTTTGAAAAAATTTCAAAGCATTTTCCTAAAATATGTGTTAAAATAAGATTTGTCACCAAAAATCATTCCATTTGCTGAAACACAAAAAAAGTTGTGGCCAAATTAACACTCAACAGCACCCCTTAGTGGACGAAAACGTCCCCAACAGCACATAAGGGTTAAAGGGGATATGATGCTTTTCTTTAAAGATCATTATTTTGTGTTTTTGGTGTAACAGAATATGTTGACATGCTTTAATGTTTTAACATTTTTCAAGTACTGTACATTAGGGGTCTTCAACATTTTTCAGGGTAAGGATCCCTTAGGCGACAGAGACATGGAGCAGGACCCCCAATACATTTTCCAGACTCAAATTTCCAAACCTCTCAGTAGATTTTCAGACCATATTTATGGTTCATAGAGCATTATTTCCAGCCTTCTATTTGTATATGGTACAGTCATCTGTAAATATTTTTGTTTTATGAGTTTTTTCTTTTCTTGAAGTGACAACATACAGAGTCCCTAAAATAAAATGATAAATATAAAATACAGACTTTAGAACACAAGAAACGTTTTTGTTCCCTCAAGAAACTATTCACGTGCATGAGAATGTTTTGCATGCTTGCGCATTACAATTTCTAGTTTTATATAACCTATTTCCTTTGTGCATCACTGCATCTTACTATGAATAATACAACAGAATGGATTCACATGAAGATCTACCTGCCCAAATGTTTGCTTTTCTTATGGTAGTACCTCTATTATCAAGGCCTAATGTTCAATTTAACACATCCTCTGTGGTGGTGGAGAAACCATGACATGAAATGGACTGATGGCATAAAATTTGCCAAGTTCAAGGGTCTATAAAAAAGACTGGTACAGTAAAAGATTTGGCTTACATTAGAGCAGTATGCCATATTTCAAGGCCTTAGGTCTCTTTAATGCATAGTCTGTGGCAGCCAAGAAACCACACTGTGAAATGGGCTGATGGCACATCAGATGGCTCAGTGTGCATTGTCCTATATGCTAAATGTAATGGTTTCTTGTGCGCACATACAAGTCTGTATTTTTTTTTATTTTTGCCTTGAGTCTTGCCTTAAGTCCTTGAGGTTATGTAATACGGTGCTAACAGGGCCGTACGCAGGTTTTTATAAATACTGAAGTCCCAAAATGGAGCTTGGTAGCAGTGTTCAGGGGCATGCTCCCCCGAGAAAATGTAGATTTTCCTGACTTACATGCGTGTATTTTAAGATGTTTTAAGGCCCATAAATTGGATAATAACATAGGTTTAAAACCAAGTCAGTGGACAGTAGCATACATTATTTTTCAAGATAACAGATTTCTAAACATGAGAATCAGATTGAATGTTGCAATGAATCAGACCCGCCGCCAGGCACAAATTCACGGACGGGCATTTCATTTTTTCAGGGGGGCACGAATGAGATCAACCTCATTGCAATGCATAATATTATTAATTATTAAATGGACAAAAAACGGGGAAGAATTGACATACCACTCCACTGATGCAATACAACAGAGTCGTCGTAAAGATTGGACCTAACGTTAGCCTACTGAAGCAGTCTAAACACACATCGCAGGGCTCGACATCAACGCTTGTCCGCTTATCCGGGACAAGTGGGTTTTTTAAAAGGCCAACTGAAAGAGAATTTTACTTGCAAGAGCGGACAAGTAGCCTAGCCTTATTAAAACACCAATAACAATCACCAAAATGTGCTAATGATTCTTCATCATTTAGTTTAAATGGCGATCGATAGTGCATAATGTAATGACGCTAACAAGGCTGCGCTACCTCTCTTGAGGAGAAATAAAAACAAATGAGTGCAGCAAACACAAAGTGAGTTAACAATGTGAGTTAAACTCAGTTAACATACTGCGGTAAAATTTAGAAATGTTGAGTTTTTATAACATGATACAGTTAAGCAACATCACACGACCAAGTGTGCTGAATACCATCACGATTGAAAATTAATATTAAATCACTTACATTTTAGACGCAATATTGACTGTTTTTGTTGTTTCAGCAGCGAAAATGGTTCAAAGATCACAGCAGAACCATAACCTCACCTCGCCTCATCTCACAGATAAAAAATTACAACTAACGTTAAACGGTAGCGCTATGCTTAGCAAACAACCAAACATTTCCGCTCACTTTCGACAAACCAATCAAATACGTTTAAAATTATTATTTTTCAAATCAGACCAACAATTTTTTTTTTTATTCAGGAGTTATATATATATACAAACGATAACTTTTGATAACAGTAGCCTATTGGTAAAAATGCCAATAATTGTGCAAACAAGCAAGGACTGGTGGTTGGTGGGACGTGGAGGTGAAGGGAGCAGGGGCGGCGTTTCCGTATGGCAGAGCCATACCCTAGCCCAGTCAGGTGTGCCTTGAAAAATGATCCATACTTCATATCTCTATTATAATTCGTCATTATTATTTTAAATCAGATGGTTTAAAAATGTTTAGCCAATGCCAATCATTAAAAAGAGCTTGTCAGTAAAACTTTGTGACGCCATTGGATCCTCAAGGTCTCAGCGAAAGCTCGTAACTTCACCCCGCCTCCTTTCAGATTGACGCGCTGCGCACAGCCTGGAGGAGACAGATCTCCGCTTTCCGTAGTGCAAGGGTAAATAATAACTGATGTTTGAATACTACAGCGTTTTCTTTACTCAGCAGCAGCCTCGTCCAGGGCGGGCACTAGTGACTCACAGGGCGGGCCAGGCCCCCCATTGCCCGCCCATTGCACCGGGACTGCAATGAATGATCCACGCTACAAACTGGAACTAGAGAAGATATAGTTTATGATAATTCATTTAATAAACTCCGTTATAATTATCCTGGTAGCCTTCAGTAAATCACGTGTCTAAATGATTAAACATGAATATTATTATTATAAGATGTATGCATTATATGTTTTCTCACTCGTAGTTAGATAAGCATTCCTTGTGTGATGATTTACTATGATTGGGAAGTGATAGAGGTAAGGAAACGCAGATGGTCAGGGGGTCAAGGGGCATTTGCCTGCCTTTTCTGTATAACCATTAATCGGTAAACAGACTGGTATCTCTTCCTGTAGGAGGGAGAAAGAACCTTGAAGCAAAGGACTATAAAAACAGGCTGGCACTGTGACTTTATATCTCTCTTGCTCCTGACTGACTCACAGCTATGTGTGTTAGTGACGAATCTTCTCTTGCAAGGGAATAAATACTCATTATTATAATTTGGACTCAGAGTGTCTCTTCCACTCAGTGATGAAAAGTTTGTTAGATTCAAGAAATTGCCACAACAAAAACCTCACTTCTTGTACGATCGATTTATTTTCATTAAATTTATAATTTTCTATTATAAAAAAAAAATCTGTACATTTTTACTGTGGGATGGAGCAGCAGCTCCATGACAAGAGTGAGATATTTAAGATTATTTACAAGGCATTTCTTTTCAAAATATTTGGAATGGAATTTAAAAAAAAGTAAGTTGATATGAATATTTTTTTAGCAATCTTATTAGCCTGCATTTAAATTGTGCATATCTATTTTTGACATGCCATATTTTTGTCCCGTGCTAGTATCATGTCTATTGCAGTGTAATTGGCCCGGTCCTCTAAGCAGCATGAGAAACAATACTTTTATTCAACAGATTACAGCTAGGCCTATAAATAGCCTCAAGAGTGCAAAAGGCCGATCACTTTACAATCACTGAAAAGCTGTCACTCATCTCAGTTCGAGATCTCAGAACGTTCCGTTAAAATCAATAAAGTTGTCTACACTGCATAATGAATCTCTTACTTGCATCGTGTTGTTCTTTGTTAAGGAGATAGGATTCAAGAGCATAACTCATCACCGAACAGAAACTCCGGCATTTTGAGCAGTGAGTGATGAGGTTTGCTAAATCACCAATAGGCTAATATGTGACGGGTTTGTACAAGTGTCTTGTGGAAGTCGTGGTCTAATGGATAGAGTTGGACTCGTAATCAAAAGGTTGCGTGTTCGAGTCTCGGGCCGGCAGGTGCCCTTGAGTAAGGCACCGAACCCCCAACTGCTCCCCGGGCGCCGCAGCGTAAATGACTGCCCATAGCTCTGGGTGTGTGCACTTGTGATGGGTAAATTGCAGAGCACAAATTCAGTATGGGCCACCATACTTGGCTGTATGTCATTTTCACTTTAAAGTTCACGTGATCGCAAACGCCCGGCTGGTCAGGTTTGTATTGGTGAGGCTTTCTCCAAACTGGCCAAATACGAACGAGATAGCGGTAAATGGAAGATGCCAACAAGAAATGTGGCAACACAAGACGTGATTCCTATTCCACAGAGAGCGCATGCAGACTTGGTGGTGGAACAGTGTATAAACCGGACGCTGCGTCACACAACAGGTTGAATCTGTCTACACAGGACATTTAAACTTTGTGTCAGTAAGTCATAAATAGGACGAGGGAGTTTACTGTGAGGGATTTGTCATGTCGTATCATGCCGCATCTGTAGACAGCATCACTGATTATAATAGTTCTTGCCGTGCCGCTCGCGTGAGGTTGACAGGGTGTATCTAACCTTCTTATTTAAGGCTACTTTTCCATTTAACTGTATTATTTCTTCTATATTTATTTTAGTGTTTTGCAGTGAGTGTTCACTGTCAGAAGTGCTAAAATAAACACGCATGTTTGATAATAGATGCATGTCTGCATTTGTGATCAGAGAAAGACAAACAACAAGCACTACTCTACACTGCTCAAAACTTGCGTTTGAATCGTCAGTTGCAGAAACGTACTTACAGGCTGTGAGTCAGAAGCTTCAGACTGTCCTTGCAAAGTTGGAATTGCCCCACTTTATAGAAACAGCCTTTGTGCAAGCCTGCAAGCAAGTCTACTCTCCTGCCATGTTCAGGAAATAGTCCTCCATAGATTATGCTGCATACATGCCAATATTTGCGTTGTACTGTTCTGAAACAGTGTTGTAAATACAACTCAACCACTGATTTCAACTTGTGTCCTCTTTTGGAAGCCCAAACAAAGTAGTTTCGCTTTCATAATGAAACAGCGTCCCCACGACATGGCGCCAGTGGCAGCAACAATATCACGCCCTCTCTTTGCGTAAACATTTGGGCAGTATTTTGAAAATCTCCCCACACAGTGATGTAGATATGTGGGGGCGTGTTTAAATGAACCGTTTTAGGGGGACAAGTCTTAACTTTTATAAAGAATATCTCTTTGGTTTTGAGACTTTAGCAAGAGAAACAGTGTAATTAAATACTTCAGCAGCCCTGAGCTCAGCAGGAGAAGAAAATTAGAGGAATGAAGAAAGAGTTTTCCAACCTGCCAAGTTTCTGTCCTTCTCCACCAAAGGCCTTGAAAACAAGTTTGGGTTTGGAAAAATCTTCATCCCGGTGGTCCTCCATGTCTAGGTTTACCTGTCCACCCCGGAAACGCTGTCTCAATTCTACAGGAATCTCCCTGAGAGAGTCAGAAAACAAGAAAGACGCTCTATTAAGTCTAATCTGACAATCAGTTAGAACTAGAAGAGGACTGTCAACCGATAACAGTTTTTCAATGTTGATAAACAGAGGGCCCAAAACAAAACTAAATACGTTTTAATTTGTGCAAAAAAAAAGAAAAAGTTGAGTCCAGGAACCGACTAGAAGGGGAACTATAACTTCAGTTAATTAATTAAAATCAACTTCTGTAAACTGCCAAAACAACCAAATACCAGTGAATGGATTTAGAGCTCACCCTCTGCGGATCGACTCCAGGAAGAGAGCGTTCCCAGGATCACTGTAGTTCCTCAGCTCTCCATCATCAAGACTAAAGCCAGTCTTCCAGAGCTTCAGCACCACATGCACCTGCTAGCACAGCACAAATCACTGCAGCAGATCTCTAGGCTCAAAGACTTCAGCAGTCACAGGCTAGTGACTCACATCTTGTGCACTGCTGGGCTGTCTCCTCGCTCCTGTCACATAAGTCGACTCTTCTTCAGGTGCTGCACCCAATCGATAACCACCACCCCCAAACGGCTGTAGAATAAGCAGACAGAAAGAAACATGGAGTCAAACTCATTTTCAGATGAGATATGAGTACACAATAAGCAGGCATCTTATCTTTACGGTATAGTTTATTCAGTGGAGAATCTACCTTGCTGGATTTGCTGGATTCTCCAGGTCCCTTGCCTGGTTTGTCAACAGGAACCGCCCCGTGCTCCTTAGCACCTTTAAACAAGTCCTCTACCAGCTCATTTGGACCCTTCTTTTTGGGAGGGCCAACAATCTGCTGCCCACTGTGTTCTGAGCCCCCGGCAAAGAACCTATGAGAGGAAAAGTTAGACATTACTCAATAAAATGAAGCATTAAATGCCAATTGTGAGTAAACATGACATTAAAAAAGTGAGAGTATTTTTTTCATTATCTAGGCATTGCGAATGTCTTAAAAGGTGACATTTTATATTTGATCTAAAACAATATGTTTAATTCTGCTATAATCATCTCACTTTTTCCCATGATATTTTAATAATTGAAAGACCAAGTTGAATATTTCTACTTTTCTAAATGTCAACGCAAGACCATTTGAACAGCAAAAAGATAAATGGTGACTAAAAATGGAGACAAACCTAAAAAACATGGTGTGCAGTCACAGAATATAAAATTACACTTTCCTTTATCAGTGTGTCTACAGATATGAACAAGTTAAATTCAAGACTTTTTAATACCACCTTATATGAAATGTAAGACCAAACCTCTGATGGAAATCACATTTGTGTAATATTATGTACACATAATAATCACATATTTAATTTGTTAGATGTTAACAAAAACTTTTCATATCAGCAGACAATATCCCAAACAAAATATCTCCACAAAATCACTGCGATTTCTGGTGGTGTAAACTATTTATTCTGAAGCAATATTTGATCAGTGTTCTATCAGCTTTTGCATTTATCTGCATATTTTTTATATTAACCTTATTAAATGCATCATATTGCATGTCAAATTCTTACAATTGATCAATAAACTCAATTTACACTAAGGCTGATACCAAACAAGTTTGATCATTTATATTGCACAATTACTAGTGCAATGAATAATGTTATGGGATTAATGTTTTAAATACAATTTTGAATATACAAATAAGAAACATGGGGTGGAAAATACATACATTTCCTCATACTAAACCCCCCAGTATGTGGCGTTAAGTCACAACCAATTTAATTAATTCAAAGCACTGAATCATTAGTAACAAAACACTGTTGCGTGTTGCTTGGACATTGAGCAAGACTTCTGCTGTGATCTTTACTTGGAACTATTTTAGTTGGTGAAACAGAACAAAACAGTCAATATTGTGTCTAAAATGCAAGTAAATTAGTTACGTGACTACTTGTTTAACTAAAATGAATGTAACATTTACAATTGTGAGAAAATTCAGCAATTAGCTCCCTAGTCATGGTATGTTGCTTTACTACATGTTATATATATATAAAAAAAACTTTATTTGAATTTTTACCTCAGTATGTTTCTTCTGTGAGTTTCTTTACATTCAGCTCTTTTGCTCATTTCATACAAAGAGACCGACAGCTCGAACCTAAACACTGCGACCTTTATGCCACATACACTATCCATCAATCACTGTTTACGTTGAATGTAATGCAATTAAAAGAATCATTCTCAGAGGCATTTTTCAGTAAACTTGCATCAACCCATTTTAAACTAGCTAGGAGGCTGGTCAGCTATAGCTGTAGCATACAGAATCTACAGCGGGGGAACAAATCTGTCTGTTCAATGATTGTAAACAGTCACTGGGTCCATCAGACTGGAGAAATGTTTGCAGTAATGAGACCAAAAATATTTATATTTACCCATCGAATCTAAATTTAAGACATTTTAATTCTTTTTAAGGGCTCGTGGCCACCCTGTTTATGCAATCATGTATATTTAAACAACATGCCTTAGTGCTGAACAAAGAAAGCTTTATGTACATGTTAAAGTCATCATTAAACGGAGATTGTTTAATATTTTCTTCCTTATCGTTACATATACAAGAAAAACTACTTTGCACGCCAGAAAAACCCCGATATATATAGATTGGTGTTGTTTGATAACTGCTGCAATCTCAAATTGTTTATACAATCTACAGGTCGCTCATTCAGATTTAGTCATTTAACAGATGCTTTTATGCAAAGTGGCTTACAAATGAGGACAATGGAAGCCATCAAAATCAACAAACGAGCAATGATACACAAATGCTATAACAAGTCTCAGTTAGTTTAACGTTGTACACATAGCAAGCTTTTATTTAATTATATATTAAATAAAAAGAAAACCGATAGAATACAAAAAGAAAAGAGAAGCTAGTGTTGTTGTTTTAAAGAAAACTAGCAGTTAGTATATGAATAGAGTGCAAGTCTAAAAGGGGCAAGTTTTTTAAGAATAGAATTAGAATAGTATAATTTAGAAATAGAAAAAGGTAATAGCGACTTTATCTCACAATTATAATAAAACAATAAGAAAATAGGAATCCATGTTGATATCATGGTGACTTTAGCTGAAGAGGAACCTGTACCTCTCGCCTTCCTCGTCACCGCTGTCATCTTCATTCTCATGCATAAGATCTCTAAAGGATGTCACTCTGTGTGCGCTGAAATAAAAAGACATTACATTACCCATGTAGCTGATTCTGTACAACTGAAAAGCCCAAACATACGACTTCTGTTACTTACCTTGGCCCCGTGGATCGACTGACAGAGCCAGACTCTGGCTGAGGGAGGGTGGAAATATCATCATCTCCTCCATCTTCAAAGAAATTAGCTAAAGCAAGCTGAGGACACAGAAGCAAGAGAGCGGTCACTTCATTTCACACAGACACGCACTAACTTAGCTGAATTACAGAAACTAAACAACCCACACATACTATCTGCCTTCTGTAACTACATCAATCAGATTAATTATATTAACGACTCCAATATAACACAACTTAAGATGTTTCAGGACGAAACCACGAATGTAAACATGAGCATCACTTGATCAGGCTAACGTAAAAGCTGCTAGCGTAAGACTTTATTTCTATGTAAAATATACCGCACAGTTTAAAAAATCTCCACTTCAATGCAACACTGACAGCCCAGTCCTGAAGTGTGAATCACATCACATATCATTAACCAGATGAACAACTGTAAGATACTCCTGGTGATTTTGATGAAGAGTGACTTGCATATTTCGTTAGCCGGTTGACCAGTTCACTGGCTGCCTGTGGAGGCTTAAAGTCTGCTAAATCCTCGGCTGCAGTGCTTGTGCTTCACAGCATAACATTTCAGTGATAAAGTAATCAGTGTGCCACTGACCTGTAGGTCCCAGCCGGCTGACTCGAGGAAGAAACGGGCCCTCTCTTCATCAACATCAGTTACAGCGACGAAACCCCTCACCGCTTCTTCCTGATCCGCCATTTTAACGTGTCACGCTCAGCAAAGACCCGACACGAAACGGGCAAAGCGAAGCTTAGTTCCGCTGGAGCACAAAGACCAGAGTCGATTTTTTGTGTCTTTTTTTATTGCGTCGATGTTTTTGAAAATGCTAATATTTTGGTTTTAAATTTAAAGCGTTATAATAATCCACAAAAGCGCAAAAATGTATATATTTATTTAGTAGGCTATACGTTGCATAATTATTATTTTATTATGTACTTAAAACATGTATAGAGCAGATATTACTAATTCATCCTTAGCACATGAGGAGAATTGAGAATTCAAAGACAATTCAGTGCTCCGTGTTCGCTCCCCATTTATTATATAGGCCTATATGTATTTATATTTGGCAGCAGATGGCAGCACGGAACCTCAGGTTACTCCTGCTGTGCCGTGCATAGTTTCAGGTCCACGTCATATGTTTTATTATATTGGATACAATTGATGTTTATAAATTTATAGTTTAGTTAGTTTTCGTTAAACAACTGGCAGATGGTGCAACATTTGTCATATTCCATGGACGATACGCTTCTTTATTAGCTCCCTTTCTCTGACTGAAATCTTTCAAACCAAAATAAAATATTGTTTTGATTGGTAATCATTTTTTTTATTATTCTTGTGTCCTCAAATTCACTTTCAGTGCGGTTCATCCTGTTGGTTAAGTCCTAATACATTAGGGTTTCCTCACTCCAGAGAATTTCTTTCAGTTAGATAAGATTACAGAAACCAGTCAAACAATAGATACAAAATATCAAAATGATCTTTAAGTTGATACTGCCACGCAAGCTAAATTTAATCCCATGCTTCTTATTCTTATATTTCATGATAATATAGCATAATAATATGTATAATAATAGCACAGTAATATTTTTACAATACAAGCATAATATATTTAGGGTTTCAAAGTTTCAGTAAAACTGGAAGACCGTTTTTAGTAAGTAAGACCGTGTCTTTTGTCCATGTAGGCCAACAATAATTTAGAAATAATGTTTCAATAGTTTTTCCAAAGTAAAAAACTGGGTTGTAAGATTTTGTTCTCACTTTTGATTTCACACCGCAGAGCTTTTACACACATAGTTATTGTGTGACCTGGATTTCTCTGGATTTCTTCCGTAATATCCATTCATTGGCAAGTGCTGATTCCAAGGTTCCCAAACAAAGGCAAAATACATGCTAAATTCGTTTGGGAGGACCTAATTTAGCACATATTGTTTCTGGAGAGAAACTTGGCGATGTCTTGTTGTTTGTTTCCAAGTGCACTGGCTCGTTAGAGCTTCACAGATAACCAGGTTCTGGTACAAGACTAAACACCAGAGCGTTGCTGTCATCATTCACCCCGAGCTTTCCTTCCCTATCACACTCACTGCAGCTGTTGCAAGAGAGCAATGAACATGCCCTCAAATGTGAGAGCCCTTTTTTATTCACCTTGCAGGCCATTACGGGAAAACAATTATATTTTTAAATGCATTATTGCTGCATGTTCTTGTTGATTGAGAAAAGTGTGTCCTCTTTCTGCAATCAGTTATACAGACATCCCTTGTTCCTCATAAAAAGGAATCCAAGAACAGTGTGATTTTAAAGGTGTATTAATATATCAGATTAACCTGATTCTCTCATACAATATTTCCATTCTCAGTAGGCTGGATAATATAATGCATAGCCTAAAGTATGTCAAAATGTGTGTCAAGTCTTCACTAATAAAATATTGTAAACAACAGCTCTGTCTAAAACAGTTGTTGACAATGATAAATATGGGTGCGTTCAACCAGAGAGAAAGTGGAAGAGCTTGGATGAACACACTCTTTTCCAACGACAGATCAGGAAGAGCATCAGAGAGGAAGACTGTGGTGTGGAACAGGACATTTAGGGTCAAAGGCTGCACCTGTGAGAGTTTAAAAAAACTTGAATATATAACACAAGCACACATATGTGCAGACTTTAGAGGACAAACAAGTATGAATTCATATTATTGCTAAATAAATAATAATCCAGTATCAATGACTGCTGCAAATGGGGAAATTTTATTAACATCTGGGTTTCATCAAAAGTTTATATTTAAAATGTTGCTTTTATGCAAGTTGACCATTTAATTGCCAGTTAATAATAAAAAATAAATAAATAGATGAATTCAGAAATGGCTCTGCTTGGAACCATTTCTGCCACATGAAAATTAAACTAGGTATTGTTATGACAAAAAGTATTTAAAAATAATATAATAAGTCAACTATGTGATAAAAAGTAAAAAAAAAAAATAACTAATATAGTAAATCATAATTTTGTGATAAAAATAAATAAATACGGTCATAATTATGAGATCAAAATTATATAAGAAATACTAAATCATAATTATGAGAATAAAAATGACAAATTATGAGATAAAAGTAGAAATTATGATATACTGAGTCATAATAATGAAAATAGCATCAAACTTATAAGTTCTCATATGTTTGACTTTTTATGTCAAAATGATAACATATTTCAACAGAATATGTAGTCTAAATAAAAATATGGCACGCAGTTGCCCACAACACACTTACACAAAACATCTTTTAATGTAAATTCTATTAACCAACATGAATAATCTAAAATACAATATCAAGGAGAGTAATGACAGTTCTGATTTTATGTCTCAATCATGCAGCCCAGTTGACAAGTGAAATGATCTCTGCTTAAATACTCAAAGAAACATCTGTCTTTTACTCTTTAATCTGGTTTAACATTTGATAGTTTTCCCTGATGTCCATACAGGAAAGTGGATCTATTCAGTGAGTTGGGATGGGGGTGATTAAAATAATAAGAGAGTAAGGCTTACGTGCATCAGTTTCTGTGCTGATAAGACCACTGCTGGGTGGGGTCTTAATGGGCAACATGGTCGTGTGAATTAAGGCTCATTTACCACTTTCTAACTGTCATTTGTGAAATGATTGCATCAGTGTTGTGCAGATAGCATCTCTCGGTCCATCCCTCCTGTTCATACCACCACCCCTCCAGCTGAAACTGAATGCCTGACCTTTGACCCATGAGCCTATCAGAGCTTCCAAACAGAACTCACGCTTTACTTCCTCTCCAAAGATGGTCACCATTACTAATTGATTCCCATGGGCACTACAGATGCATAGGCAAAATCATGAATGATATCCTATCCTATCCATGAATGATATTTGGAGGATAGTAAACGTAAATTTGGACACCAAATACAAGGGAAATGGTTCCGTAATTACAAAGATAACAAAATTATACTGCTATATAAATTAGTTTAATCTTAATTTACATCAATGGACACTTCTGTTTACTTAGCAAGGCCGCTTTTGCGCGGTATCTGTCCGTCTCCCAGGATTAGCTCTGTTTGTATGGAGCTCTATTGCACTTCTCGGGGTTAGATGTGGAGATAAAGTTTGGATCAACAGGAAGAGCTCTGCTCGTAGACCGGAGAGCCATGAGATTATACTCCCATCCATTGCCATCTTTTCCATTACAGGCATCTTTTACAAACTCTTTTCCATCTTTTCGCCATTGTAATTGACAAGCACATATCTCTTTCTACTCATTTCTACACTCTTAATTTTTCTCTTTTTTTGGCATTAATGGTTCCATGAAGAACCTTTAACATCCATGGAACATTTCCATTGAACAAAAGATTCTTTACATTAGACAAGGGTTCTTTAGATGATAAAAATGTCCTTCTAAGAACTGATCTTTGAAAGTTTATTTGAGAAACCAACCATGTTTTGGAACCTTTATTTTTAGGTGTGCTGTGCATTTTAAACATAAAAAACATGTATTTGATAAGTTCCATGGATTTTAAGATTCTAACTTAGAACCATGGATGTCAATAAAGAACCTTTATTTTTAAGAATGCTCTCTCGTTTTAGCGTGTGTGTGTGTGTGTGTGTGTGATATAAAATCTCAAACGCCCCTCTCTATGACCTTCCATATTTCACTCTGACAGTTTAATCAAAGTTCAACTACATTACTGCAAGCTTCACTCGTCCTGACCTCCTCCCCTCCTCCTGTCCATCCCTTTTTCTCTTGTCCCTCCCATTTTCCATAAATCAGCTTCCATGTCTCTCTCTCTCTGTGTCGGCTGTTAATCCACCTGTGTGTATGCACGGATGGACTCAAAGCGCTTTCACTCCACTATATGTACTGAATATTGAGTCCTGTATCACAGCGGAGATCACAGGAAGAACATCAAACTGAAGAAACCTCCCAGAGTGAAATCATATCTTCACAGAAAATGAGAAATGATTCATGGTGTGTGACCCACCCTGCTATTACAAGAGCCCACAGCGTTCAGAGAACAGAAGCACACAGGTTCTAAAGCAGAAAGGACAGATTGATCGCCCTCTTGACAGAGTGAGAGTAGTAAATCTAGTGTGAGCACACCAGCAGTATAACTCTATCTATTTTAGTGCACTCTAACAAGAGCCCTTTCTTCTATCAACCTTTCCAAACCACTAAATTGATCTATCTATCTATCTATCTATCTATCTATCTATCTATCTATCATCCATCTATCTATCTATCATCCATCTATCTCCATCTATCTATCTATCCATCCATCCATCCATCCATCCATCCATCCATCCATCCATCCATCCATCCATCCATCCATCCATCCATCATCTATCTATCCATCCATCCATCTATCCATCCATCCATCCATCCATCCATCATCCATCCATCCATCATCTATCTATCCATCCATCCATCCATCCATCCATCCATCCATCATCCATCCATCCATCATCCATCTATCCATCCATCCATCTATCTATCCATCCATAAATTATCAATATAAATTAAAATGTAATAAAATAATTGTCTTAAAATTATCTAATTTATCTTAAAAGTAAAACAAAAAAATCAAAAAACTTAAATAACCTAAGATATTCCACCCATCATAAGAAAAAGAAATGATCATGCCATATAATTAAATATGTAAAACTGTTCACCTTAGAGTATTGTGTTATAAAATCAATATTGATAATAGATCATACATTCTTGGTAGTATTTAATAAATTTGAGTTCATATTGAAACTGCTCATTTATTATTGGTAATAATAGAGAAATTGGTATAATAATTTATAATAAAGAAATGCATTATATATATATAAATTATATTTTTGACAAATCTGAGCACAATTTTCATCATTTTTGATGTATTTACGTCACTCACTGTTGATATATTTTTACTGGTATTTTTCTCTCATTTACAAATCAGCAGGTTATTTATGCAAAAGTCTCCATTTGCTCTTCATTCAATCTCTCTGTCTAAGACGAACAACTGGGACATTAAATCAATCGAGTTTGTGATTTTTCTATCCTGTTGGTACAGACAGAAGGTGAATGGGAAACAGACATCACATCCTGCTGGAATAGGTGTGACATTTCCAGTTCATCCTGTATTTATTTGAGCAATCAACAATTAGTCAGAGTCTGTGAATGTTTTTATGACACTATTAACACAATTGACCTCTCAAGTCAGACAATAAAAGTGTGTATTCATCACACAAAATGACAGACATTGACAAACCCATACCAAAATGTGTGTGCAGGTCTAGTGGCCTTTACGCCTGCTATCACAGCTTCATCAGAGCCTCTCTCAGACACTAAGACTCCATACATCAGGGTCTTCAGCTCAGCATTCCTCCTCCAGGCGCCCAGGCAATGGCTCACTAATATAGTGAGAGGAGGGAAGTCTCCATGGCAACCAGTGAGGACCTCATCTGGCTGGATAGACGTCTGGGTTACGCCAGTAACAAATGCCCAGGATATCAGTGAACATTTGGCTGCTCTGTGACCCATGTGTGAGCATATGTAGGTTAAATGATGTGTGTTAGGGGGTTGTATTTAATAGCACTGATGGGATTAATCTGAATTGTGTTTCAGTTGCTGGATTCAAATTAAGCATTTATGAGACACGTGATATTTAATATTTTTTACTGATCTTAGAACAGTGCATTTGGACTGCAAGAGATGCTTTAAAGAGAGAGTAAATACATTTTATACTTTCTATTAATCATAGAATCCTGAAAACATGTATCATGGTTTTCACCAAAATATATTGAGCAGCATAACTGTTTTTAATAATAATAAATGTTACTTGAGCAGCAAATCAGTATGTTAGAATTATTTCTGAAGGATCGTGTGATACTGAAGACTGGAGTAATGATGCTGAACATTTTAGCTGTGCATCATATGAATAAATTACATTTTAAAATATATTTAAATACAAAATAATTGTTTTAAATTGTAATTATGTTTAACAACATTACTATTTTTACTGTATTTTTTAATCAAATAAATGCAGCATAAGAGCCTCTTTCAAAGACATTTTAAAGACTTTACTGACCCAAACCTTTGAACAGTAGTGTATGTGTTTAAGATGTTTAAGACACGAGGAGAGAACGGAGGGGAACACAGCTGCACTTCAACAGCTGTAATCAACACTCATAATATTACCATGACTTGGGAACACTGCAGGAACAACAGGTGCACAGGATCTGGAAGAAATGTGAGAGCTACAATGCAGACTTGTGAATTTCTTAGAAAAGGAGAGAGATGGCAAAAAGGCAGTAGTGTAGATTTTAAGACTAAACGAATCTCTGTAATAAACACACATATGCAGCTGCTGTAATGAGAAACTCACACACAGTTCAAGTGACCGTTGGAAAAGCAGGCCTGCAGCTCACAATCAAATCAGCTTCACCTCATAAATCTGCACTCGTCATGTTGTTAAGGAAGCTGGCAGGACTGATGGCCAGGACGGTTTACCACAGATCCACGTGTGAATTACCACAAAACATCCATGCTGGAGATATAAACACTCTGAGAGAAACCACAGGTGATTTTTCTCAAATATGAAAGGGTGGGTACAAATATATCTACAAATCATTCCTAAACTAAATTTGGGCTCATAAAATATTAAAGCCATGGACTGATTGAGGGAACCTAACGCAATTTTATTTAAAGAAATGTAATTAATATTAAATGAATTTTATTCATCAATGATGCACTACAATAAGTAAAAGTAACAATACAGAAATGAACAGTCAAAGAAAAAAATTCAGCTTTGCCATCTCAGGACTAAATTATATTTTAAAAGATATTAAAATACAAAACTATTGTTTTAAATTGTAATAATATTTCACGATTTTATTGTTCAACAATTACTGTTTTACAGTACTTTTGATCAAATAAATGAAGCCTCTGTGAGCAAAAGACTTTCAAAAACATTACTGTAAATGTCGGTTTACCTTCTGAACAGTAGAAATACATTTCTATTGTGTGAGAAAAATATTAACTATGACATTATAAACCCAACATTTTGTTTCCAAAATAAAATTAAATAAAAATATACAAAATAAAATATGTGGAAAATATATAATTTGCATTGTGTGTATCTTAAAAAAACAATTATCTATCTATCTATTGCTTTTCTTAATTTCTTTTAGATTTATTTAAAAAAATTAGAAAGAAAATGAAACTCGCTTAATATAAAATAACATTTTCTAAAATTATCTTATTATTATTTTAATTCTCTTAAAATTAGTTATTTCAAATATTAAGCAAGTTAAGAAATTATTAAGAAAAAACCTCATAAAATAAAATTCATATTACTTTTCATGATAAACATTTAAGTATTTGAACATGTTAAATTTGTTCACAACAAATTTGTCAAATATGATTTTTTAAAAATGGGTGAACTCAGTCCCTAGTAAAGAGAGAAAGAGACTTTTCTCAATTACATGTTACCAGCAGGTCCTATACGGCTCTCGTTGTATCTCATGTATCTAACCTTAATATGACTGGACTAAATGTTTTTATGCTGTTTGAAGGGTTTTGTTTAATGCTTCTTTATATTCACTGTTCCCTTTGTGTTCCAACAAATCACATCACAGCTCAAAAGAATACAAAAGATTTTCTTTCATGCCATTCAACATACTTTTAGTAACTAACTTTCAATATTACATTCTAAAACTATTCCTTATCCAGATACCATTCTCTCCCCACTTTTAAAATACAAGAATTGCCACAAAATCTCTCTCTCTCTCTCTCTCTCTCTCTCCTCCCCCCCATCGGGCTTTGTTATCAGACAGGAAGTGGCAGTGAGTGGCATCCTGTCCCAGTTCTATACCAAAGTATAATGATGTCGGGAGCAAGAAAGAGACAACTTGTGTCTTAATGAAATATTCAAAAGACTCTAGCTCACCCGAATGCACCTTGAATTTTCACAAGGCCTAATGCGCCTGTATACTTTGTTTCAAACATATACACGCACATAGTCACGCTAAACGAGGCAGTATTATATACTGCAGCCTCTAAGCTCCTCTACTTTATGTAAGGGAACTTGCAACATGTAATTTACATTCCCTGAACAGCCACAATCTTCTCTCCAAAACATGCCTGTCAGAATGGGACAGTAACTAGCATTACAGATATGCAGCTGTGACCGGCCGCAAACAACTGAACTGAAACCAGCAGGAGACAGAAATGATTCGCCGTAGTCTGCTGCTAGTAGCTAATCCTTTATGTTTTGACACAAAATCAGTATGTGAAGTACACTTTGGCTTACGCTTGTATGTTTCCAGACACACGCACAAATTATAAACCATATACAAACCAATATTACATTTCGTACTGAACCACAATGATTCAGAACATAACAGGAGCTGACTAAACAATAACACAGGGCATTACTATAGTTGCACCGCTATTGCATGTGCTGGGAGTCTCAGATAAACTCACAGCATGAAAGACGCAGGGAGGACGGATGTGAGAGGAGAGGTGAGGAGTCGGAGGGGGAAGCTTCATTATCAGGGCCCCAGAAACCCAGTACTCTCAGTAGGACAGACAGCATGCTGCTCCAAACAGAGTCAGGTCTAATGTAAGCTGATCCGGAGATTAGATCACCTTTACCGGAGCAATCTGCGTCATGGCTCTGGAGGCCTTCAGGTGAGTCAGAGGACAGTTCAGGTCATCTTGAACAAGACTGGACAGAATGTGCGCAGGGCGGGCCGCAGGTGCCTGGGGCGAGTAATAAAAATGACAGCGCATAAAATCAAAGAGAATGAGTAATGCGACAAGCAAGGACGCATTAGACAACAACAAGTGGTTCGCTCTGGTGAAATTCCACACCTCTCCTCTGTTTCTGCCTCCGGTTACACAGCTCATATCTGCTCCTCGTTTCCCTGCATGTTCAACAGCTCTAAGAAAACACTTACACAAATTCTAACATGACTTCATTACTGAGTAAACATGACAGTCTATTTTGAATGATAACATTATATTTTAAATATGCCAATGGGTAGGACATTTGTTTTCTTTGATTGGGTGAGACATAATAAAGAAATGATAATTATATAAACAAATGTATATATATATATATATATATGAAATCTACTAAAATGTAAAACTAAAACTTCTTCTAAATGAGCATTTTTCTCAGGCTCCTATGTTTATGTTCAGTTATTTCACTTAAATGGCAATGAAAAGAACCTATTCATTGCCATTAAAGTAATATTAGTGAACCTACAAATAGGAGCATGATAAAAAATGCTAACTTTAGAAGAACATTTCAAATGGCACTTAAAGGCTTATATATATATATATGTGACCCTCTCTGTGAAATCCAGGCTAAAGTCTCAAAATCTAATTATGAGAAAACAAAGATTAATCAAAGATTAATTTTGATTAATTTTGCATCAAAGATTAATTCCTACCATTAATTTCACTATAATTTCCATCTTTGATATAACCTTACTCACTCAATATTAAAGATATAAAGGTTAAATGTTCTTTACCATATGAAGGATGATTTTTGGTAGAAAACAGCAAATCACAAAAAGATGACTTTATCTGGGTTTTCACAGAGAGGGTCACATATATAATTATCATTTTAATACATTTTAAACACAATTACTTTATTTTCTGACATGCATGATATTTTGTTTTTCTTCACTCTTAATGGTTAGTAGAAACATAATACAACTAATTAAATAGAATTAATAGAAAGCTAAATTCAATTTCAAAATATAAAGGGGTCTTTATATGTGAAAATATATAACTGCCTTTTATATTTTATGAAAGAGACCAATACAAGGTCATCGTTGATGGTCTGTGGCATTAAATAGTTTGTGCTCCCTTGCAACTTTAATGCCATTTTCAACAGATACGGTATCTACAAGACCTCAGAGATCGGACTGTACTCGAGAAATAAATTACAAAAACAATGAACAACCCAAACAAAGGATCCTCTGAGTGCTGTGAGCCTCCTCCACTGAAACAGTCATGAAAACATCTCTGTGGCGCTACAGCTGACCTTAAGACAAACTGCAGACTCAACATGCTGTGTGATCACACGTCAGTGGCCGAGGCAGTGAGCTGGCGACAGATAAATGAAGACCTTAAACCCCCCACACACAACTGATAAGACAGGGCCTGAACCACAACAAACGCCTCATGTTATTTCAGACCCTTCCTGTCTCTGCCCACATGACCTCTGACGCACATCTCTGCCATTATGATGAAATACCTACAGGAGTCAGATGAGTGAGGGTGTGTGGTTCTGCAAGGATGCAGTCCGGTTACAAAATTATGCTTTTATGCAAAATTTGAGTAAAAAATTATCTTTGGTAATACTGTTCAATGTTATTAGAAACAGCAACATAATATGATTTAAAATGATAGTATGCAGCAGGCTGCATCAAACCTAGTTAAGCTTCTCACAAACAAGTAAAAAAATCAAGGTTCAGCTTTTAAAAAGTGCCTTGAGACCCTGCTTTCCTCAACGTCCCTTAGGAAACGTGTGTCAGTGTGCAACTCTATTTTTGTGTTCAGTACTTTACTTCATATTTTCACAGCACAAGCTCACTTCATTGCACTAAATCTTGCCCATGTTACATTTTTCATGAGTACTGCATGTGAAGGACTCTAAACAGAGAGACAGGAGAATTATCAGGGGAACTGCAGTGAGGTCAAAACCTTTAAAACAGTAAAGACCCCTGTGCTAGACTTGTCTGAACTTAGCCAAATCCTATATTTACACTTATTACATATCACATAGATACGCTCACGCACATGTTAAAAGTATGTCAAGACAGAAATAGATCATTTCCATTCAGCCAAATGACAAACACTCATGCAGCACATCCTTATATGACAAACTAGTGAATATTCCTTTTATTATTCTTCCTGGCTGCTTATGATGCCTTTAAATTAAAACAATGCTCAGTAGAAAATGAAGAGCTCTTTTCCAAAACGCGATAAACGCCAAAAAAAAAAAATGAGTTCGTCATGCCATTTTGCTGTGAACTGAACCTATCCACTGCTCCATCAATGTTTCATGCCAAATCGCTATATTTCCTTGTTTAAAATGTACCTCACTCTCCTGACCTCACAAAGAGGCGCTCTAGCGACTGACGCTAGAAGCTGTAGCCTTTGGCGTTCCTTGTTAGAGCGCCCGCCTCCTGCGCCGGAAACCCGGGTTCGAGAGCCGCTTGGTGTGATGGTGCGGACCCGGGGGGGTTTAACAATCATTGTTTAACATGTTCAGACTGAGCCAACAGACCATTTTAACATGATAAATTAAATATTAACAAAATGTATGTCATTTTCATGAAAACTATTAAAATGGATTTATAGCGTTTTGGAAAAGAGCTCTTCAAATTATATACAATTTACTCTGAACTGAAATAGAGTCTCTTATTTGACTGCATTGTGAGGAGAGCCCACCTGCAGTTCTCAAGACGAATGAAAACGTCTCGGGTTACTTGCGTAACCCTTGTTCTCTGAGTAGGGAACGAGACACTGCGCTGAACGCCGAACGCCCACTGCAGACCGAGTCTGAAAACCCATATAGAATCACGCCAATTCATTGGCTGATGGCGCTGACGCCGTCTCTGGCCAATGGCGTCGTCAGGTCATACTGGCGACGCGCCATCCACTCCTCAGATTTCTCTGCCGAAAAGAATCCTGTCGGCAGCGTGAGGAAACTTGGCAGCAAGCGCGGTGTCTCGTTCCTACTCAGAGAACAAGGGTTACGCAAGTAACCCGAGGCGTTCTCTTTCATAGGTAACTCAACACTGCTGAAGCGCTTCGAGGCGATATACCAACACGCCAAGCTGGGCGCTGCCTATCTGGTTTCGATAATGAACCAACAACATACAGTCGGTTCAAACAGACATACGGTCGGTTCAAACAGACAGGACCTGAGAACCTGGAGCCGTATCAACGTCAAGGTTGTAAAACCTGACAAAGGTGTGCGGAGAGGACCATCCTGCCGCAACACAAATATCCTCCAGGGGTACCCTCTAAAAGAGCTTGAGAGGAGGCTACGCCTCTAGTAGAATCGCCCGAAGACTAAGAGGTGAAGGAGTTCCGCCTCATAAGCCAGCGAAATGGCGTCTCTCACCCAGTGAGAAATTCTCTGCTTTGACGTGGCAAGCCCGCGGCGACCAGCACCAAAACAGATCAATAACTGGGAGATCTTCTCCAAACTTTGGCGATCCACATACAGCTTCAATGCCCTGACCGGGCAGAGCATGTGGAGTCTCTCATCCTCACTTGAAGCAAAGGGAGGGGATGGAAAGAGTGAAGAGTGACCACTTGAGAACGGAACGACGTGGACAAGACCTTGGGAATGTAACCCGGCCTAGGCCGCAGGGTAACTGACTAGACCGGGGCAAAGTCCATACATGTTTCACTGACAGAAAAAGCCTGCAGATCTCCAACTCTTTTCAGTGACGTGCGCCAGTAAAGAACAACTTAAGAGTCAGTATCCGATCCGAAGCTGACTCTAAAGGCTCAAAGGGCCGTCACTAGTCCTTGAGGGCGACTGACAAGTCCCAAGAAGGAACTGCCGTGGGGCGAACAGGCCTAAGGCGTCTGGCCGCATGAAAGCGGAGACCAACCGATGCCTCCCAAGGGGATCTCATCCAGCTCTCTCCGAGCTGCACGATGGCGCTTACATAAACCCTAAGGGTAGCAGCCGCCCCGCTGTCAGCCTTTCTTGCAAAAACTCCAGCACTGGACCAACAGGGCAGTTAACTGGGTCAATTGCAGGTCAAACACCACGATTCAAAGGCCCCACTTGGAAGAGTATAGCTTCCTGGTAGAGGGGCTCTGGCACTGGCTATGGTTTCCTGAACCCGGCAGGCAAACCATCAATCACAACCCTTGGCCCTGTATGGGCCATACCACAACTTCCAGAGCTCCGGCTGAGGATGCCAGATCTTGCCCTGAAGCTGGGACAGTAAGTCCCGCCTGATCGGAATCTCCCAAGGAGGTCGATACAAGAGGGAGTTAGCTCCGAGAACCAGGTCTGGGAGGGCCAGAATGGGGCTATGAGAAGGAGGCAGGCACTGCTCACCTTCACTCTGCATAGTACTGCCGGAATCAGCTTTATTGGCGGAAAGCAGCGTACAGATTGACATTCGGCCATGGGTGGGCGAGCATCTATGCCTAGAGTCGTGGGAAACTCAGGGAGAACCAGAGCGGGCACTGGGATGACTCTTGAGAAGCAAAGAGGTCCACCTCCGCTTTGCCAAACAGATCCCAGATCTGGGATACCGTCTGACGGTTCAACATCCATTCCCGGGCTTGAGCTTCTGTCTCGACAGAAAATCGGCCGCCAGGTTCAGTACTCCCGGGCGTGAACCGCCCTCAAAGAGGAACTTGTCTTGGGACCAAAGGAGAAGATGGCGCGCAAGCCTGTCCAGGGTCTTGCGACCTTGAAACCTCCTTGGCGGTTTATGTGGGACACAACCGCCATATTGTCTGTCCTGACTATGACATGATGCTCCCGAGAATGGGAGAAAACACTTCAAAGCCAGGAAGACAGCCCTGAGTTCCAGGCAGTTTATATGCCAAAGAGGAACTCTTCCTCCCACTCTCCACTCGCCGGCCTTCCTTGAAGACCGCGCCCAGCCCTCATTGATGTCCGTCGTGATCATATGGCGGCGGTGGATCGCACCCATTCTCACCCGCTCCGGGAGAAAGGCGGGGTCTACATTAACAGGTGTCGACAGCAACTGCGCGACACTCTGACAAGCGAGTAGCTGGTACAGTGGGGTGTAACCTCAGCTCCTTCATCCACCAAAGGAATGGCCTCATGTGAAGCAGCCCTAGGGGCAACACAGGGAGGCTGCTGCCATAAGGCCCAACAGCCTGCGGCAGGTACCTACAGAGACATGATGGCCTAGCTTGAAGCGGGCCAAACATGCTGTAAAACTGGTATCCGGGCAGGAGCCAAAGCGGGCCTGCATCTGAGCGGAATCAAACGAACTCCCAGAAATACAGTTCGTTGAGATGGGAGGAGCACACTCTTCTTGGCGTTCATCCTGAGGCCAAGAGAATGGATGTGGCGAGCGATATCCCTGTGACGACTCACTAGCTCCCTGGAGTGAGCCAGAATGAGCCAGTCGTCCAGATAGTTCAGTACACGGATGCCCTGGAGCCTCAAAGGGCCAGTGCAGCATCCATGCATTTGGTAAATGTCCTCGGGGCCAAAGCCAGGCCGAAGGGCAGAACCCTGTATTGATAAGCCTTCCCTCCAAAGGCGAACCGAGAGGAATCTCCTGTGTCTCTGAAGCGACCTGGATGTGAAAATCGCATCCTTCAGGTCGATGGTGACAAACCAGTCTCCTTCCTGGACCTGAGACATGATGGTTCTCATAGTCAGCATCTTGAACTTCCCTTTGTAGAGGGCAAGATTCAACGCCGTAGATCCAGGATAGGCCTCAAGCCGCCGTCCCTCTTTGGAGCGAGGAAGTAGCGGCTGAAGAAACCTCGTTCGACTTCCGACTGCGGTACTTCCTCTATTGCTCCTTTCTGCAGGAGGAGGAAAGTTCCTGTTGTAGAACAGAGGCCTTGGCGGCGCTGTTTACTACTGTCAGGTGAACCCGTCGAAGCAGAGTTTTTCCCAAACTGAAGAGTGTAACCGGTTCGGTGTGCGGAGAACCCACAGCGATACCAGATGGCAGCTCCCATTCGCGAAGGAAGTGTGACAGAGGAATCATGGTGTCGTGCAAGGGAAGACATACCTGAGATGGGGTGTCGAGAAGGCCTGGAAGCAGCGGCACCCTCCACCGTGAAGGAGAGCCCTCGGCGTCCTTGCTCGGGATGACGGAGAGAGAAGTGCTGGGCTGACGGGTGGCCGGCACGGGTTCCGTACACTGCAGGAGAGAAACAGCTGTGTCTCCTAACATGCGGCTCGCCTGCGGCGAATGGACGGGCTGCAAAGGGGGAAAGACGAACGCGTCCCTCAACTGCCAGCCCGAGTGAAAAGGAGGGTGAATTGGATCTGCACACCAAGCCTCGAAGGGTGGCTGTGACAGATTTAAGTGAGGAGGCGTGTTCGGGCAGCAGAAAGCGCTTTGCGGTCTGGCCTCGCCCGTAACGGTGAAACGACTCTCCTCATTTCGACCGGAGGTCAGGAACGACCGGGTTAGAGCGGCAGGCTTGTTGGGCGCTTCATGTTAACCCCGCTTGCGTGGTTGTTGGCGGGAAGAAGACCGGCCACGGGCTCCCCAAACCGCAGTGGGGAGGCGCGTGGCCTGGGCTCCGCCGCTGAGGTCTCCTGGGAGCGGCTGCTCCTAGACACAGAGGAGGAGGGAGTTGAAAAGTCCCTTGCTCTCCTTGGCATAAATTGTTTGAGAGCAGCCGACTGAGTTTTGGCTGAGCGGAACTTGTCCACTACAGCGTTAACAGCCTCCCCAAACAACCCAGATTGTGAGATGGGTGCGTCCATTAAGAACACCTTCTCCTTCTCCCGAATCTCGGTGAGGTTGAGCCACAGATGGCGTTCTGCGGCCACCGAAGCCGCCATAGGCGCCCACGACGCGTGCGGTGTGCTGGTGGCTCTCAGAGCCAAGTCAGTGGCTCTTCGTAGCTCCTTCACGGCTTCAGGAGTCAAGCCGGTCCCTTCGTCCATTTCCTTCAGGACATCCGCCTGGTAGGCCTGAAGGATGGCCATTGTGTGCAGGGCCATACCTGCCTGACCGGCCGCGATGTAGGACTTCCCGATAAGGCGGAAGTGGTCCTACGGCTTGGAAGGAAGGAGGCGGGACTTCAAGAAGGAGCCAAAGAGGGTGAAAGATGTGAGGCCAAAGTATCCTCAATCACCGGCATGGCGGTGTAACCCTGCTCCACAGAACCCACAAGGTTGGTGAAGTCAGCGGCTGCAGCGTTAGTAAGCCGAGAGGAAAATGGCTGCTTCAGGAACTGGAGATCTCGCGATGCAGATCACTGAAAAATGGCAGCTTCCTCCTTTCAAGCTTGGAATGCGCGCCCGATGAGGAAGCGATCGTCGAGTTTGAGCCCGAGACTCGCGGGGCTCATCGGGCCAATCCAGCGCAGCTTCTCGGTGGCGCGGCGCACGCCCACGAGCTCGGAGTAGGCCGCTGAAGGCCGCCCCTTGGCCGTTAGGCGGGAGCGCATCTGCTGAAGCAGGCCGAAATCCTCGAGTCGGAGGCTGCCGTGTGCAGAATATCATCTAGCCCGAAGAAAGCGAAATCACGTGCTTTTGGGCTAGGAAACTGAAAATCAGGTAAAAATTCGACCGGCGAATTCGCGTCGCGATCGGGAGAGGGAGGGAGAAAAGGCGAGGCCTGTCTGCTTACTCTCCATCTCCTCGAGCTCGACATCGAACCCCAGCTCGCGGCTCTCGAGAGGCGGCGGCCTCACGAGGCAGCGATCTCACGAGCGTTGGTGCTCGATGTGCGCCGTGAAAATTTGGAGGATTGGCGTTCATAATCCTCAAGCCGAGGCGGAGGGTTATGAGGCGGAAATCGTCGCAAATTTTGCAGTTCGAGGTCCCATAAACCGCCTCACGTGCATGCGAATAGCCCAAACACAAAATACACTTACTGTGTGGGTCTTCGCGGCGATGAAAGCAGCGTGCGGTGGCATACAGCGGGCGAAATTCCATGGCACTTCACCGCGAGGAGAACAAAGTTCCACTGAAGCAGTGGCAGTGCAAATGAATAATCGCTGGTTAGTAATTTGGGTCAGAAATCGCAACAGCGCGAAGGCGATGTAGCCGCTTCGTGAAGGCAGAGAAATCTGAGGTGGATGGCGCGTTCGCCAGTATGACCTGACGGCGTCATTGCGTCAGAGGCGGCGTCGCGCCATCAGCCAATGAATTGGCGTGATTCTATATGGGTTTTCAGACTCGGTCCGCAGTGGGCGTTCGGCGTTCAGCGCGGTGTTGAGTTACCTATGAAAGAGAACTGTAAGAACACAAAACAGTCTTTCTTTGAGCACATTGTTCTCACCTTCGACCACAGATTTCCTCTGAATGCAAGATCTCTTGCCTACTCAAACGACCCAGTTTGGATACATTGCCTTTGAGACATTACTGTTTCCTTTTGAAGACAGCTTGAGCTGCACAGCATGACATCCCCATTGGAGAGAGAGAGCGTAGGAGAGAAATAAAAATAAAATAAAATAATTTACAAACCATCACCAAAATCATAATTGTTACTATGGTTGTTATTATTATTAATTGTAAATTAATCAATCAATAAATAGCAGTAAGGCTCCAGCCCTTCTGCAACCCTACAAAATACAAGTGGAGTTTAATTGGTTGAATGCTTATGTCAGTGGGATTTTGTTTAAAATGTGCATAATCTACAAAATAGCATCAGTTTGCTCAGAGAGAACAATAAGATCCGTGGAAGTCTTTTCTTCACTTGTCTCTTCTGGTTTTAGGAACCAAGCCATCTTGTGCACATGCAAAATATGAAACAGTAAGATCAAAGAGAGACTGAAATGTTTAGACATAGCGAAAGGATATGATATGTAGGTTAAATAAGGTTTAATGAAATGCCAAGCTACAAGACTGCAACAGAGCAAATGGTGACATTTCTCAGTTTGTGCCAGTGCATGAATCTCTCCGTATAAATCACTGCCTGCTAACTTGAAAGTCATTTGTATTTTTTATGTTTGAAAATTTTCACCCACACTTTAGGCTCAGGAGTGTGCGAGGGAGAGAACGATTTACATTACTGAGATCTAAACAGAGAAAGAAGGAGCGAGAGAAGCAGCATCTGAAAGTTGCAGGCGCATCACAGTTCTCTTTACGCGCATTAGTGGGAGCCAAAAGTGGGCTAGATTTTGCATTTTTAATTAGAGAAGGGATTTACTATCAGTAAGAATCCTCTGCTGAGTGAATGGAGAGGGAAGTGAGAGCCAAAGAAAGAAGAGGTTTGTTTGTGTGCCCTCAATACTGTATATCGATCTTCTTTGTAATTTCTGGTTTCTTCCAGCTGGCTCTAGATGGCTTTCTAGATTTTATGAGCTTTGCAGACATATGTTACAGTCAGTACATGATCTAATAGGTCTGTGTTTTTGGCTCTGTCTGCAGGTTCCCACACAGCAGATAAACTGGAAGGACATACTGCATCACCCAGCTGTTGATGTCACCGTCCAGAAATTACATCTGTAGCAGGACACTGTTACTGTCCAGGATCAATACAAGTCAAACTCAGATTGACAGCATTTGTGGGATACTGTTGATTAAAGGGATAGTTCAGCCAAAAATGAAAATTACCTCATGATTTACTCACCCTCACGCCAGGTGTATATGACTTTCTTCTTTCAGATAAATACAATCAGAGTTACATAAAAAAATGGCCTGGCTCTTCCAAACTTTATAATGTCAGTGAATGCCTATAACCTACATCCTCCACTGGAAACCACTCTCTCATGAATGAGTGAATCTAGAGAGGACTTTACTTACTTTATTTTCTGTACAGAGCTCCTGGACAGAGATTCATATTTGACACTGGCATAAAAACATACAATAAACAGTATACGTGCACTCAAATATCTATAAAACACATGGAACACACAAAAAAAAACATGTAAATACAGGACACAATATATGTACTGAATGAATGAATGATGCATTTATATGGTGCTTTATTATGTATTGCTGTACACCAAATGCACTTTACAATCATGGTGGGGGTCTCTCCTCAACCACCACCAGTGTGCAGCATCCACTTGGATGATGCGACGGCTGCCACACTACAACAGCGCCAGTGTGCTCACCACACACCAGCTACAGGTGGAGAGGAGAGAGAGTCATAGAGCCAATCAAGTGGATGGGGATTATTAGGAGGCCATTAGGAGGCCACAGTGGTGGGAATTTGGCCATTGACACCAGGGTTACACCCCTACTCTTTGAGAAGTGCCATGAACACAGAAAGTCAGGGCCTCGGTTTAACGTCTCATCCGAAGGACGGTGCTTTTTTACAGTATAGTGTCCCCATCACTACACTGGGGCGTTAGGACCCACACAGACCCCAGGATGAGCACCCCTGCTGGTCTCACTAACACCTCTTCCAGCAGCAACCTAGTTTTCCCAGGAGGTCTCCCATCCAGGTACTGACCAGGCTTAACCCTGCTTAGCTTCAGTGGGCAACAGGTCTTTGGCTGCAGGGTGATATGGCTATGGCCACAGTACTGTATGTATATGCCTAAACACACACACTAACCCATGGAATATATGAAACCTCGTTAAGAATTTGGTTTGAAACAGTCACCGCCAATGGAATAAATGACCATTAACATTATGTTCTTTTTAGCCAGTGGAACACGCAGCCCTGAAAGTAGGACTTCAAAGCAGGAATGGGGGGATGAGTCTGTCAGTGGTCAGAATATACTGCAATTACCCTTTTCTCCATAAATTGTGAAAACAGCTCTTGCGTTGTACTCTGTCTCTGGCCGATGATTACGGTATATAAAGTTTTAAATATGCATATTATTCCTAACCAAAGGACTGAGTGAGGACTGACTAATATAAATAGACAACATTTAATTAGTGCTTTGTTAAAGCTTTCTGGAGCGGTTTACTTTTAATAATCTATGCCCACAACATAAAACAACAAGCATGTAGAGACAAGCAAAATTACTTTCCTATCCAAAGGGATAAAGGAATGGATTTTGGGAGCACACATAAACAGACTCAGAGATTCAAACAGGAACCAGACAAACAGCCTTACTCTTTATCTACCAAAACACCTGCCGTCAGTTGGGACCAAGTGCCATTTCACAGAATGATGCAAAGATGACTAGGAGTCGGGCCGAATTGTGTATATCTGTTCTTGAGTGAGGGAATGGGAAAGTACATTTTATAAGGTACAGACACCTGGTAATGAATATCCAGAGAGGAAGAGGCTAGAAGCATTGAGCCATGCGTGAAATAAAGATTTAGAGGCAAAGAAGCAGAAAAGTAAGATAAACATGCTGAAGACAGTAAAATAAATATATTTTTCTGTAATGTATTCCTTTTGTTACAAACATTTACTGTAAATATTAGCATTAAAACTGTTGTAATTTACAAAAGAAATGCCCTTTTCAACAGCAAGACATTTAACAGTATAATACTGTAAAATTATATATATATATATATATATATATATATATATACAGGCCAATATACAATTTTTAATCATATCTTTTTTTTATCATTATTTACAGTGTAACAATGAATGCACTACATGGAGAAACTGAACTGAAGGTGCCAGAGAGGGAGGAAGTGACATCACATGACCTGGTTTATTAGTCAAAGTTCATGCCTGATCAAGTGCCGCTCATCCATCAGGGCCATGAGCCATTGATCTGTTGAGTCTGGTTGTTGTAGAGAAGGATGAAGGACCGACTGACACATATCTGACTTTTTGTGAAAGATCAATTTGGACTGGTTTGAAGTAATCTAACACATTTGTATTGTTATAATTGTCATTGCAAAATGTTCATGATTATTTACAGACTTGGATTTCAAATGTTCTGCTTGTTGGGTGCTAGCATAAAACATGGCTTGTTTAAAGAATAGCCATTATAATGATGTTGCACAAATGTAAAAAGGCTGTTGGTTTATTTTACAAGGACTCACTAATTTCAACGGCTAGTCTGAAATAATAAAGAACCATACAGTCAAGGTCTTTATATATTTAAGGCATGTTTTACAACTTACAGCAAGAAGAGCAAAACAATTAGGTCAAAGTCCAGAAAAACATGGCCTGCATCTCATTGGCTAGCCCTCCTTTATCTCATGGGTTTAAGCCCAAAGCAGACAGACACAAGAATGCACTACATTTCCTGAAAAACTTCCTAAGCCAGCAGCAGTGTCTCTCTTCCACGATATACCACTTCTCATAAACAATAAAGCTAAAGAAGCTTAATTTACAGCCTGGGGAATGGTTGTCAAGCTACCCTCATCCAAAAGGGCTGCAATTTTTATTTTAATCAGCTCTCACAGAATATTATATGTGACCATGTACCACACAATCAGTCTTAAGTGTAAATTATACATCATCTGAAAGCTGAATAAATAATATTTCTGTTGATGTATGGTTTCTTATGATCGGACAATATTTGGTCAAGATACAACTATTTGAAAATCTGGAATCTGAGGGTGCAAAAAAATCTAAATATTGAGAAAATCACCTTTAAAGATGTCCAAATGAAGTTCTTAACAATGCATGTTACTTATCAAAAAGTTTTGATATATTTACAGTAGGATATTTACTAAATATCTTCATGGAACATGATCTTTACTTAATGTCCTAATGATTTTTGGCATAAAAGAAAAATTTATAGATTTGACCCATGCAATGTATTTTTGGCTATTGCTACAAATATACCCCAGCGACTTAAGACTGGTTTTGTGGTCCAGGGTCACATATGTCTGTTGACAGAGAAAGACAAATCAAATGCCCATAGGTTGCAGTTCATGTTGGTTGAATAGTAGCCCACTCCTGCATAGTGTTTCTCTCTCAGATCTCTGAGAGATGAAATATTGAGCAGGCACCAGTGTGTGTCCTCTCCATTAACACGAGCAGTATTCCTTTCAGAATTCAAAGCCCTTCTAATTAAACGACGGCAAAACTCTCTCTCTGTATACTGTATTTAGTAGTCAACATTTCAAGTTAATCAAAATAGTTAATCAAAGTTGTCCTAAGACAAGAAAGCATTTTGGGTTTTGGTTTTAGGACAACTTTGATAAAAGGTTTTGATCCACTTCAAATGTTGACTGGTGTATATATGTGTGTAAAGAGTAATAATAATCATAATTCATTCACTTTCATGTTGTTCCAAACCTGTATGATATTCATGCTTTTACAAAACACAAAAGAAGATATTTTGAAGAAAGTTGGGAACTAAACACATTGGAGCCCATTAGCTTCAATACTCTTAAAAATAAAGGTGCTTCACGATGCCAAAGAAGAACCTTTTTGTCTAAATGTTTCCATGAAGAACCTTTAACATCTGAAGAACCTTTCTGTGTCACAAAAGGTTCTTTGTGGCAAAAGAAGGTTCTTCAGATTATAAAAAGGTAAGAAGGAGATGGTTCTTTAAAGAACCTTTGATTGAATGGTTCATTGCGGAACCAAAAATCGTTCTTCTATGGCAGGGGTTCTCAACCTTTTGCAAGCTGGGCCCCCCAAAGCTGGTTCATTGCAGTTGGGGCCCCAGTGCCCCCACCACCACACCACCTTGCATAGATTAGATAGATAGATAGATAGATAGATAGATAGATAGATAGATAGAATGATAGATAGATAGATAGATAGATAGATAGATAGATAGATAGATAGATAGATAGATAGCCCTAGGCTATTATTTTTAGGCCCACATTATTATTATTATCATCAGTAGCGGTATTATCATTACTAGGCTATTGTTATAATTGACAGTAGCACCAGACTTCTAATGTGAGCTTGCAGACATTATTATTATTATTATTATTATTATTATTATTATGAGTAGTAGTAGGCCTATCATCATTACTAGGCTATTGCTATATAATTATATGAGGTTACATGCTTTATTGTTGTTGTTGTTGTTGTTATTATTATTATTATCATCAGTATAGGCCTATCATCATTACTAGGCTATTGCTATATAATTATATAAGGTTACATGCTTTATTGTTGTTGTTGTTGTTATTATTATTATTATCATCAGTATAGGCCTATTATCATTACTAGGCTATTGCTATAATTGGGAATTGGCACCAGACCTCTGATATTAATTTATGCTTTATTATTGTTATTATTACTAGGCCTAATAGTAGGTATCATTTGCATTTTTTTACAGAAGCTTGCAGGTAGGTGATGTTAATGTGAGACCTGAGCCTGCTTTGCCTTGCAAAGATCCTCAATTATTGGCTCAATGTTTGATAAACATAGTCTTAAATCATCCTCGATTTGTGCACGATTGCGGTATTTCGTTTTGAGTGCAGTCATTTTTGAGAATCCTGCCTCACACAAATATGTCGACGCGAAAGGAAGGAGAATCTTCAAGGCGACGTCACAGAGTTCAGAATATTCCTGCATCAATGCTGCCCAGAATGACGAAAGAGGGCAGGAGCTAAAGAGTTCCTTCAGACTACTGTCACTCTTGATAGCTCGTTTGCTGTGCACACAAACGGATCTCGAACCCACGCAAAAGAGCGATAATCCTCTTTAAAGTATTTAAATTGTTTTCTCATTGCTGACAGTTGCTCAGACGCTGATTGAAACAGGGAGGAGAAATCGTGTGACGTGCCTGCAACAGTGATAAAGTCTGCAAGGCTGGGGAACATGTCGCAGTTCCCTCGAATGATGCGGCCATGCCAGAGGTCTAGTTTTTGTGTGAAGGCGTGCACTTTGTCTGCAAGGAGCAAAATATGAGTTTCGCGGCCTTGCAAAGACAGGTTGAGGCCGTTCAAGCGGTCAAATATATCGACCAAATAGGACAGAGACGCAAGCCACATAGTGTCATCCAGATGCTTCGCCAGATCTGATTTGATTTCTGTCAAAAACCACTTCACTTCCTCTCGCAGCTCATACAACCGCTGTAACACCCGCCCCCTGGAGAGCCAGCGAACTTCAGTGTGCAGAAGCAGCTGTTCGTGCCCTGACCCCATCTCCTGGCAGAGGAGAACCGGTCAAAAAGAACCAGCATTTTTTTAGCAGCTAGTGCTTCGCGATGGACCATGCAATGTGTCCATTTTACAAGTGGAGCTACTTGCTGAACGCGAGCAGCTAGGCCACGCTCACGCCCCGTCATTGCCTGCGCACCATCCGTGCATAGGCCAACGCATCGGTCCCAGGCCAAACCATTTTCACGGATAAAAATATCAAGGACATTGAAAATGGCTTCTCCTGTAGTGTGCGACTGAAGAGGCCGGCAAAACAGGACATCCTCCTCAATCGCCTTGTCCCACAGATACCTGACATAGGTGAGGAGCTGTGCCTGCCCAGCAATATCAGTGGATTCGTCCAGCTGCAGCGCATAGTAAGGACTCTTTTTTACGAACTCTATCAGTTGCTCTTTGATATCATTGGACATGTCTTCAATTCTCCTAGCGACTGTGTCATTGGACAGTGGTACTGCACCGAGTTTGGCTGCTGCACTATCGCCTATCATTATTCTGCACATGTCTTGCGCTGCCGGCAAAATGAGAGTCTCGGCGATTGTATGCGGTTTACCCAGTTTACCGATTCTTTTGGCCACTACATACGATGCCTCAAACACTGTTTAGACACAGTGCTGTGTACTGAAATGGTTGCCTGTTGCTGATGGAGGCCATCAAGCTTTCTTTTAAAATATTCAGCCGGTTTATTTTTAATGCTTTGTTTCGAGGTGCCTTTTAATTTACAGGGCTTCATACTGTCGTTTGCCAGCACCTCGGCACACGACACACTGAGGTCTCAGATCAGCCGTGACTGTAAACCCAAACTGCAGGTATGCTTCATCGTACCTTGAGCTTTTTGCAGCTGGTGGTGTGTCGGTTGGCTTGTTGGTCCTCACAAGAAATTTCTCCATTTTGTTATGTTTTCAATAAAGTTTAGGCAATATGTAACTGTGTGTGTGGCTATGTTGAGAGACATATCAGGAGCTAATCAGTAGGGACTTAGGCACGATGTTTAATTAAACGAACAAAATAATTATTTTGCAGACAATTCAGATTTTATTTTAATACTTAACGATTGTAGTGTGTGTGTGTGTGTGTGTGTGTTAGTCGCGTGGGTAGTTTTAGCTAAGTGTAGCTACTGCCTAGCAGTTAAAAAAAATTACTGGCTAGGGCTGAGATTTGATCTAATCTTTAACAAGAATGTTTGTGGGTTTAGTCTTTAAAAAGACTGTTGGGGTTTTGTAGTAAAGGCCTATGTAAATCGAGATTGATAACTGACTAGCGAGAGCTGGCACAAGCGAACTTGGCAAGAGACTAGACTAGAGTGAATGGAGAGCTATGTCGTGAGTCAATTTAAATGCAGTGATTTATTTTTGTGTGAGTGAGTGAATATTTACATTTACACCCCGCTCTGTAAGCCAGGGCGGGAACGGCGGTGGCCATGCGCATGCGCGATTCATTTGCAGCCTGGACGCGGAGGGGTGTGTGTCTCCTCTCCTCTCTGCTCTGACTGCTGCGCGAGGCTACTGAGAGACTGACCGCCTGTGAGTGCTTTTGGACGGGAGAGGGGCTCACGGCAGCACCCGCTGCTCGTTGAGCACAGTAGGCCTAACTGCAGAGTGATTCGTGCTTTCAAGTCTCCAAACACCACAAAAGTCTCCAAAACACCAGTAAAAGTCGCTTTTTCGCTTTTTGGATTTGTCGCTTTAAAAAAAAAAAATAAGTCGCCAGGAGGATGATTTGTTTGTGTTATAATCAGTGCTTGAAGTGGGGGGAAAAGGTGGCGGTACTCTCTTTGCATTGGCAAATCATAAAATTTTTACAGTGAAAATATATATATATATATATATAAAACTAAATACGACCTCACGTTTTATACGTTTGTAGCCTCTGAAACTTCCGTCCGTCATAAAAATGTATTCGGATGGTTCGATTTTTCGCATCCGTAGCAAATATTTTGAGGGATGTTTTTGACAATTGAGAGCCACCAAATGACGAATATGAAAAAACGAATACGACAGTTTCGGACTCAGTCAGGGTGCAAGGACCTTAAACTTTTGAGGCTTGCGCAGCTTCTCGAGGAGAAATCAAACAAATGAGCACCGTTTTCTAAAGTCTATGAGCGCAGCACACACAAATAAACTAAATTGACATACTGCAGTTAAATTTCAAAATGTGGTGTTTTTATATTTATAACATTTGAATACAGTTCAGCAACATGCATCACACGACCTGACGACCAAGAGAGCTGACAATTGACCATCACTTAATTTACCATCACCTCACGATTGAAAATGTGACACTGATTTCATATGACAGTTCAACAAACAAGTTAATAATATTAAGTCACTTACATTTTAGACGAAATAATGACTGTTTTGGTCTATTTTTAGCAGCGAAAATACATCCGATGAATCCAAACAAAGATCACAGCATAGCGCATCTCACAGCAACACTCGTTTTGATTTGAATGATTCAGTGTTTTGAACGAATCGGTTGAGTCAAAGATTCAATGACCCATCCACAAACATCCGTCTCATTCTTGATGAATCGGCTGTTTGAAGGAATCGTTTGAATGAACGACTCAATGACTCGTTCAATAAAACCGCTTATCACCTGCATTTGCGCTCACTATCGACAAACCAATCAAATTTGTTCAAAACTCTTTTTTTTAAATCAGTCCAAATACATTTTAATTTTTATTCAGGAGTTATGTATATACAAAACTATAACTTTTTATGACAGTAGTTTAGTGATAAAAAAAATTAGCAAAAGTTTTGTTTTCAGTTTTTTTTTTCTCCCATCCTGTAGCCTACTCGCGCCCCCCCCCCGGGAGAGTGTCCGCGCCCCCCGGGAGAGTGTCCCAACGGTTGAGAACCACAGTTCTATGGCATAGCTTGAAGAACCTTTTGAAGCACCTTTATTTTTAAGAGTGTATGAAAAAAAAACACTGAGAAATTTCTCAAAATATCTTTTGTATTTCAAAGAAGAAATTCATACAAGTTTGCAAAGACAGGGTTTCGTAAAGAATGACAACATTTTAAAGTTCCTTGCAGGCTATGTTAAATTCACATTTTCTTTTTAAATCTAAACTTAGTTTGAATATATAAATATGTATATATATATATATATATGTTCCAATGTGAAACACACAATATGGCGAAATAAGTCCCGCCTTTTGGTAAGAGTCTCGAGACACACTATTATGACTGCACAGGCTCATTGGCTGGACCAACCCATTTGAGAATAAAAATAACATTTATAAGACATTCATGTTAGATTTAGTTGTCAATTCAAAATATTGAGATTTTGCTATTTCCTCATTCAAGTAGATAGTAATTCAAGTATGGCTGAAATAGCTGCCTGGATGTGATGTAAATTATTGTACATCTGATTTTCTTGATATAGACTTTGCTAAAGCATAAATGCTTAATAGGTCAAAGTTCATTCCCACCATCAATAGATTCTGATGCTTAAGACTGGCCAGAAGCAGACAGTCTGCTCTCTAAGCAGATGAGTATGGGTTAAGTGGCTTTAGCTCAGTGAAGAATGAGGCTGATGAGAGCAGACTAACTAATACTCAAGGAACATCCAGTTAGATGCACAGGGCAGATGGAACTGTGTGTATCTAATCAGCTTAAGTCCACATATGCACCGCCTGTGAGGGAGCCCATGGGTCAGGCAGTGACACATTGGTGGCTGCTGTGCTTTGTGGTTTACATCAACACATCACATGCCCTGCACTGTAAAATAAAAGGGAAAGATTATGCATTAAGACTGTCTTATTTTTCCTGCTTAGTTCAGATTTTGTTTGTTCACAAAATGTCTCATTCACCCAATAAACTGCTGTGAAGATTTCTCATTTGGTCACATTTTTAAATGATACTTATTATGTAATAAACTCTATTATAATAATAATAAACTTCTTGTGAAGTAGAAGCAGCACACAATAGACTTTAATAACTTTTATGATGTTAACTTTAATAACATCACCAAAAATATGTAGCAAAGATGATAAAAACAATATCATCAGCATAAATACAGCCAGTAAACACGCTTATAAAGCTAACTCCATTATTTATTCATGCTACAGTGAATGCAAGGTACATCCACACTGCAAATTCAGCAACATTTTTAAAAGTACATTTGGGATACTATTATTTGTCTAACATGTTTTATATAGATTCAAAATAATTCACAATTCTCATTTGCAATTTAAAAGCTTCTGGATAAAATATAAATCCTTTTTTCACAGCCTCACTGTTGCAATCCCCCCAAAAAAGTCACTACACACTAGTCTGATCTTTGTGATGTGTTTAATATGTGATCCCATTGTAATATCTAGGGAAAGCAGGGGAGCAATGAGCACTTGAATCGGATTACTAGAGCATAATCCAGTCAGTTATGAAAATGTAACTAAACAAATTCCTCTCATTCTCCAGAAGTGAATTTTAAAATACATCACCGGAGGCTCACAGGTGCAGAAGTGTTTACTGTACTTTGTGTGTTCCTGAGTAAAGCAGCTGGTCTAACAGTAAACACTGTATGAGTGCACATATCCCTCAGCGTCTCTAGTTCACTCGTCTGTCTACATGAGCTCACGGCATTCACCGAAAAACACACTTCACCCCAAACCACCTCACTAGGGAACAGCGTTATCATAAATCTTACTCATCTTTACACCAATTTCATTTTCTTGGATTAAAATGGGAGGTTCTTCAATTAAACCTAGTTGGCCTAGATGCTGTTAATCACACCTCTGGTGTGTTAATTAATATTTTACAAAGTATAATATGTTTGGAAGTAGAGGTTGTATCCTTAAAGAGATAAAAAAATATAAGATTCAGTCATACGCTAAGCTGTTCTGTATTGATTCTTTCTTCTGTGGAACTCGAAATGAGTGTTTTTTTAGTCCATACAATAACAGTAAAAGCAGTCCAGTATTGTTTTGGACTAAGATGACATTCACTGTATAGCCAAAAGCATTATAAAATGTTTTATGGAAATAAATTGTTTCAATTTAAAGTTTCTGTATTAAGTTAACACAAAATATGAGCAAATCCACGTTCACAGCTTTGGGTAACAACAGCTGTTCAGTTCAGGTTTGGATTTTGCCTCATGTTAGGCTATATCTGCTGCCTTTATAGTCAATACTCTGTCTCAAAGGACAAAACTTTGTAATCATATTCAGAATGACACTTCTGTTTTTGTTCTTCATGTAAAGCTTCTGTTCAAGTATGCTGCACCCTGGATTAAAATGTATTTTGCAGTAATCTAGGTCAAGGTTTTAAACTACTTAAATCATACAGAGAGAATAAAGAACTCACAACTTGTTTTCAAAAACATATCTTTATTGACATCTTCAAAGGACCGATTTTGCATTCAACTCTTTCCGAGTCAATGGTAAACTTCAGAACAAGCAGAACCACCATGTTACCCTCCTATTTCAATAACTACTGCACTGAACTGTTTGAGGGTTTGTACCTTTTTGTGTATTTTTTCTGAATGTGCTGGTAGAGCAATGTATTTCAGACAATGAATGTTTTGCGTTACATCTTCATGCATGTATGGCTATATTGAGATTGCACAGTCTATGATATTGTGCTTTTTTAATAAAGCAAATCTTTCAAAACTTTCAAACAAAAGTGGACATTTGTGTGGTCTCATGACTTGTTTATGTGCACATATTCAACCAACTTCCATCAAAAAGAAATTATCCTCGTAAGGCTTTCCTTGCTCACTACAAGTGCGAAAACTCGGCAGTAAACTGATTTAACAGCTTTAATTCCCCTGAGCGTATTGAGCCAAACACGCATTCTCTCAGCTCTCAAACCTTACTTGTCTTACATAACTTTTTGAAACATATCTGAAACACAAAAACAGGCAGAAGGAACAGTCACAAAAAACAAAACCCACACAAATCATACATAAACATTAAGCTGAATGGAATGTACGTCCATGTTTTGGAACGCATGTTTGAGAAGAGCAACATTATACAACTGTGCTTTGCCACATAATACAGCTGTACATCCACGTGTGCATGCTGACAAGAGGCTCTCACATGCATATATTTTGAACTTCTAAACTTATATTCACCATTAACAGTCTACCAGCCATGTTTGCAGAGGAGCAGCGCCTCCGAGGAAGCTCTGAATTCTTCACAGTATTATAGTCTTGCCTTCAAAAAAAAAAATTTACGCTGAACTTCTGACGCACTTGTGATTTTGACACCTATGGAGCAAAAGTGTGTGCACAGTGAGCAGGGGTTTGCATGCGTCTCATTTTCTACATGCGTGCACTTTAGGACTTTGCAGGCTGTGTTTCTGTTCTAGGTGTGGCTTATTAAACATGTCCCTGAGGTCTTACTACCACCGACACCAAATGACGACCTCAAACACAAGCATCCTAAATAGGTTCATTCATTCTTCAAAGATTTCTCAAATTAAAAAGTACCTGCTTGATTTCCAATACTATGAACACAATGGTTCCTACAGGAATTAGCTTAGGCCACGGGTCCGACAGCACTGCTGTCAAAACAGACTTTGTACCTGAACAGCACCAACACAGATCGACTGCTGCTTCTTCATTCTCATCATCATCCACTCTTTTAGTGCCTTAATCTTATTTCTTAAAATCAAAATGGATCAAAGTCACAGTGCCGAGTCTGTAGTATTCTGCATCTAGAGGTGCGTCATCCTTGCAGATAATCAGACACTCGAAAAACATCAGGATGTCCATGTAAATTATATGTAACAAACACCATGAAGATTATCTGTATAGTAAGGCAAATACAAATTAAACAAATATTTGTCAGAGCCTTTAAACATCTTCAAACAAGAACATAATAAATATTAGGTGTGTGAAAGACATCAACTGAACACTACAGCAAGTCTGTCTTATTTATATTGTCTCTGTCCAAGTAGACAACCAGAGAGAAGCTTCTAGACATTGGAGATGTTTTGTGAGGCATCCCGTGCTTGTCGGATACCGTAGAGCCACTTAATGACGCGTGCGTTCCTCTCGATGATCGAGATGCCATAAGGAACACGCTCACTGGGCTTTATAGGCCCGCCATCATCGTCGTCATCCTCCTCTCCTTGTTGTCCATCCCCACCGTCCCCACACTCTGAGCTAGGTGTACTGACACTCCGGAGTTTGGAAACTGAAACAATGTCCGAATTTGCCCGGGCAAAGCGCTCCACGCCACCCATTCCTTCCACCTCACCTGGGTCCAGTCCACAGTAGTTGAAGAAGCGCTCCAGGTCAGCTGTGGCCCGAGAGTAGCGGTCGCTCAAGTCTGACTTGGAGCGGTGGAGGGAGGGATGCTTCCGGGTTGAACCAGGACATGACCCTCGAGAACTGGCAGAGGAAATACGGGTAAAAGCAGGGGAAGCAGGGGGTAGAACGCCAGTGCGTAGAAGCAGCGGGCTGGAGGGAATGCAGGGGGATGAAAGGTGAGTTCCCGAAGGTTGCTGCTGTGTGGGAGGTGCCTGTGGCCGGGCTATCTGTGGTTGAGCTACTTGAGCTTGTCTAGGTTTGGGTTTTAGAGGCAATCTCTGAGGTTTCCTAATCTCTGCCTGTGGTCGCACATCCACCCGTCGCACAGTTACGGAGTTGGGGGTCCCGTAACTACCTTGTGGTACTAGTCGGGGAGCTCTGGCTGGGACTGGAGGCGGCCTTCGGCTGGGCTCTGCAGGTGAGGACTGATTGTTAAGAGGAGAGGAGGTGCGAGAGGAGTTGGGTGTTGAGCCAAGGTGTGATTTGAAGTTAATGCAGTGCTGTGGTTCTGCAGATTGTCCACTACCAACACTTTGACCTCCGGAAGAGGGTGAGGAGGCTGAGGGAGAAGGAGAGGATGGGGTAGGTGAGGATACAAGCGGTCCATCGCAGACGTTGATTAGATTATTGAGCACTTCAAGGTTGAGTTGTGGTCCTCTGCTGATGCCATGGTCCGGTCCTCTGTTCTCCATCTCAAGTAGACGCCGGGTAAACTTCCTTGCTGGTGGAGTGTTTATTCTGCACTGCATCATCATACTTGGTGATAACAGCAGTTTGCGAATGATTGGGGGTTTCACAGGTTCTTGTTTATTGAGTGCTACTTGCTGACTCTTTACGTACTTGGCCTTGTCCGCTTCCAGGCGCTCAACTGCACTCAGCTTCCGCGTTCCTGGCTCGAGCGCTCTGCGGAAGTAGTCCGGGCCTTTGTTGAGGATTCGGAAAGGCATGGCAGAGGTGAAGTGACCCCCAGTAAGACGGCCATCTGAGGGACGAAGGGTCTCCACTGGCATGATTGCTAGCAATGGGATTAATTTAAGAGGTGAAATGAAGGCTAAGGGTCAAAGTTTCTGTTGCGTTCAAGAATGTCTTGCAGTCCCAAGAAAGACTTTTGTAGTCACAGATCTCTTTATTCTTTTCCTTGTATTTAAAGTTATTTTTACCCACCTTCAAGGGCCCCTTTAACTTTCTTAGCAGTCTGAACACTCCTGCTGCTGTTGTTACTTCACTTTTTTGTGTGCCGGGCTCTTGCCTCTATTATCTGTTCTCTCCCGAGTCCGGCTCATTGAATAGAAGCCTGTGGGATGGGGTCATAAAGGTTCACATTCCACATCAGTCTGGCTCAGTGACCCACCAGGACGGGGCTGATCCTAAAGTGAGCTCCTTGCAGCTGAAAGGTTAGCAGAAAGGTTCTGGTGAAACACGGTGACTCTGTCCCTTCCTCTCAAACTCCAGATTTGTAAAACACTCCTTAAAAACCTGATCCTCTTTTTCTTGTAATCCTGGACTCTTTTCCTGGAGGAAGGAGAGAGAGAGAAAGATGCTGTCAGACATGGGTAGGCAAAGAGAGGACCTCTTATCGCTCCCTCTGCTCCACACATATAACCGGAGTATTCTAGGGCGAATGGGGGCAGAGGTTTGGTTTTAATGCACTGTCTGGCCCCTCCTACTACACCCTTAAAGCCTCCAGATGCTGCATGTGGGAGCAGCCAATCAGGAAAGAGAAAAGAGTTCCAAGCACAAGAGGAGAAAGGAGTAAGCCAGCAGCCAATCTGTGATTGGTCTAAGGTTGGAACGCAGACCAATTGCACCCTTCCCCCCACTCACAACAAACACTCCTACTGAATTTTCATTCAAATGTGATTCTTTGAAAAGAAACAAAAAAGGGCAGAGCTAAAGAACAGCTGCAATCTTTTATATTCAGTTGCATCAAATAGGAAATATTTATGAAAATATTTAAATGTCCTCACTGTTCATGAGCGCACAAAGGAGCTTTGTGTAGTATCTTTACAAAGTACATTATAGGCAGATTATCATCTTTTATATTCTGGTCTCAGACTATATCTAAGCCAAGGCTCATTTAAATTGGTCTGAAACACAGCTTGTCTCAGAAAAGCTAGTTTTATAGTCAAACCATCTTACCTTAAGATTTTAAACAGAGAGCACTGTTCTCAAATCTGTGCTTGCTCAAATTTAGACCTTTTCCCCTCACTCTCTTTCTCTTCATCACAACTTCTGATACTTTCATATTCTTCTTGATCCTCATTGTCAAGGAAGGGAAATGGCCTTTTCCCTTCCCTATTCTCCTTTTTGTTACTGCATTAAAGGTTTGGATTACATCATCAAGAGCGCTGAGAAGCTTGTTCCTTGCCGTTCATCATCATTATCATTATATATTCAAATACACATTTTTAATTAATCTTTTTATAGCACGACTTCTAGTCTGGGTCCTCATCCCCGTTACGCTTCCCTCCCCTTCTTTCACTAATACGATAGAAAATACTTAATACAATAGAAATAATCCTCCAACCAAGCAACAGTTCATTTGAAATCATAAATATAGTCTTAAACTCTAATTGCAGAACAGAGTGAACAGCATTTAAATAACCTTTCTGACATTTGCCAGAAAGACTGAACTATAAATAGCCTAAATTGCTTAAAGGAACTCAAATTTGATCCCATTTTTTTTCTAATACATGTTCCTTGTATTAGTATGAACATTTTTATCAGTGCATGTTTTTCCAGATACCAAAATAGTTGAGCTTTATTCATTGCAATGCTTACATTTTAGTAGCTTGTTCTTCCTCTGAAGTTATAGGGTTCAATTGTTTATTTCAACTTAAACATTATGATGATTATCATTTAAATATGTAAAATGGGAACATTTCATGTTAAAATGTCTTGATTTTTCAGGGTTTTTTTATTTGCTGTTTACTGTTGCTAATACTTCCATTCAGGTTTATGAATCATTCAGATATGCAACTCGTACATATGACTCGTACATGACTACGAGATTGAAACAGAAGAGAGACAGGTAGGTTACCACTGGAGAAATGCCTTGTGTTGTAATGGTTCCATTACTATGGAAATATGATCATTTAAACATGCTTGGCATGTTTCTGTCTGTTATTGTGTCTTGTAAGAGGCTTATGGAAAGAGTAATGCAATAAATGCTTATCCAGGTCAAATTCTGTGATTTAGATAGTGGTGCAACGGATCACAAAACTCACGGGTCAGATCATTTTTCAGATCAGCAAAAAGTTTGCTTTTCATTAAGTACTAAAAGCTTACTTTAAGTTCTTCTATACCCCAGCAGAAACTACTAGCTTAACTACAAAAGTCAGTAATAAAACAAGAACAATTACACAAATTACAAGCATAGATGAACAGCCTACAACATGAAATTATAAATAAAGACAGTAACAATAGTATTCAGGTGCAGAAATGTAAACATTAAGTGTAAAACTGGTCCATACAGATGCACACACACATACACACTTACAGCTGTCTTTCAATGGCCAGGCTTTTAATAGAAGGCACAGTTGCTCAGGACCCTGCTATGCTGTTAGGGGTGAGGCAGCTCTAGTGGCCAAAATGGATCGTCATTCCTTCCCCTCCACATCTCTGTATTCCCCTGTGCTACAGCGGCCTTACCAAACACTAATATAGAAGACAGCTCTTCCACAGAGACCCAAGTATGAAGGCTTGTACATATATGGATAACAATGACAGCAGCATTTGTTAATACACAGACCCATAGTTCACAGAGAAGCTAAGTAAACAGCTGTCATTATCGCAGAACGATTTCAAAATTGTGCGATAATATCGTCTGTGATTATGAACGCGATATTGCGTAGATTTCAGTGAATTACAGCCTTGTGTATTAAATGCTGCTCTATCTGAAAGCAGGTGATGGAGATTTACTACTGATTACAGAACCGGCTTTACTGACGCGCATGACAAATCGCACTCGATTAATTGAGCAGCCCTACTATGCAACATCCAAATGTGGTTCCAAATTAAACTATATACTAAAGATATGTTTTTTGGAACATTATTAAAGGGATAGTTCACCTGAAAATGAAAATTATGTCATTAATTACTTACCCTCATGTTGCTCCAAACCCGTTAAGACCTTCATTAATCTTCAGAACACATTATTTCTGATGAAATCTGAGAGCTTTCTGACCCTGCATAGACAGCAAAGCAACTACCATATTCAAGGCCCAGAAAGGTAGTAAAGACATCATTTAAATAGTCCATGTGATATCAGTGGTTCAACCTTAATTTTATGAAGCCACGAGAATACATTTTGTGCACAAAAAGTGGACTTTGCACATGGACTATTTTGACAATGTCCTTACTTCGTTTCTGGGCCTTGAACATGGTAGTTGCTTTGCTGTCTACGCAGTGTCAGAAAGCTCTCAGATTTAATCAAAAATGTCTTAATTTGTGTTCCAAATTTGAACGAAGATCTTACAGGTTGAAAACGACATAAGGGTGATTAATTATCAACAGATATTTCATTTAGGCTGAACTATCTCTTTAACCACCAGTATTTTCATTTTATGGCTTTTATGGCATTTAACTGTTTTTAATATGCAATCAAGAAAACAGGGGAAATTAACATGGAATAAATACCCAAAGTAGGCTGATATGCATCCAAAATGGACGGATATATAAAATGTTTAAAATAGATCTCTAATATTGGCAGATAATATGCATAATCCATCTGATCCACACAGAACTTAACCTGAGCTTGAGCAATGATAAAAAAGTTCTTCCATGAAGGCTGTAATCAGCAGGATTTAGTTCTCAATTTTGGGTTGCAACCCACCAGCTGGGAACCACTGTTTAGAGCAATGATATACTTAGTCCAGCAGAAGTTGAAATCTTACTCATCTTACAGCACACAGTGATCCCAAAACCATTAAAGTGTTTAGATCTCATGTAAAATAAGATCCCCAAACAGAAGCAAACACACAGTGGAATGTGAGGGCCACAGGGGCGAGGGTGGCACCAACAGCCCACAGCTATGGGCACAAGCGTGGTGTGAACTGATTGAGATAACAGAAGTATTTCAGCGCTGAGCCAACTGGACCCAGAACACAGAGGACGTAGGGAGAGCCAGGAATACACACTTAAGAGCCACACACATGTCAGACTGCCACAACCACAGAAACACACAAGCATCTCCAAAGAAAACCTTGTTGGGCACAAAATAAAGATCTGGGCCCATATTTATCAAGCTTCTCAAAGTGCCATTTTAGTCTTAAGTGCTGAGAATTCATGACATTTACTCCTACTTTCAAACTTAAGTATAAAAGCAAGTTTTTAAATTTCTTGAAGCTAAGAATCACTCTTACTCTCCCAGTTATTTAAGACAGCTGGAGAGGTCTCGCAAGTGATTAGGAGTTGCCAGTAGGGGCTTGTGATGGCGCGGAGGAGACAGAGACATGCACTGCGCGAATCTTTCAGGAGAGAAGAATGTTCTTGAAATTTGTTGTGATGATGCTTCGTTTAATTGCCATAATGTTTTCTCTTGAAAATTATTTATTGTCAAATGTGTGTTGAACGTAAACTCTATTAGGAATTCAACCATTCAATTTGAATTTATCTGAGAATATTCGTAATAAAAGGAAATCTATTCAGTGATCGGTCCGTGCATATGTCGTCATCCAAAATACCGTTTGTGGCACAGCAAAGTGTCGTGAATCATCTCCAAGACTGACACTCACGATTTAGTTCTACACGTCGCTTAAATTATGACTGAGATGATTGATAACTAACTTTTAGGCGCAGCTTAAAGCTTAAGTCAATTCTTAGCAGTGTTCTTGAGAGTCATTCTTAGAGGCTTGATAAACACGGGCCCAGGTCTTGATTTCTGAGAGCTGATGTAATTTTCCCCACAGTGTTTAGTGGTGAACTGGACTGTTGAGCCACAAAAAAACGTGACTGGAAAATGTTTGCTAACGGCTTGAGCATGGCATCTAACAGTGATGTTTTTGTGGGTGTTTTTAAACCTGAATGAATGTGTAATGTTCTTTTTATTCGTGTTTAGTTTAATGGTTTGAGGTACACTAGATGAAGGAAAATGTGATGCAAATAAGCTTGCAGTAAAATCCATGGACAAATGCATTGGGAGACGGCGGGCTGAGCACGGCAGTCTACAGCTGCAGGGAGGAAGTAGAAAATGACCTCACTCATTTTGGCTGAAATAAACTTTGCATTGCAATTAGAGGGGAATTTCTACTTCAAAATATCTTTCAATTACTGCTGCGACAACAGACCCAACATGTGAGATACACGTGAGTGGAGAAAATAAAAAAGAACAAGGAAGAAAAAATGAAAGATAGAGAAAGTGATGGGGAGAGAGAAGTGGGTCAGATATCTAAAAAAACAGAGATAAAGAGTCAGACAGAGACAGAAAGATGGTAAACAGCTATTTGAAACAGTAGAAGATTTTAATAGAAGATTTTTAGTTTTCTAAAAGAAAATGCGAGTAGTGCTTGCCAAGCAAATCGCATCACCAATGTCAAACTCTAGCTAAAATGTGTTCAGCAGGATTGCTAGGGGCTTGTTGACTCAAATCAAAAAGCACAGTTTCTATGATTCTGGTCCTTAGACATGCTTGGGCTCTCCTTTAATGTCCAAGTTGATCAATTTAGCTTGACACATCACATCTTTCCTCAACAGACCACACAATCTGAGGCATCATTTCATGTTCATAACACGAAAGTGACATTAGAATGAGAGAATGAAAATGAGCTTTATTACCCAGGTATGTTTACACATACAAGGAATTTGTTATAGTTACAGAAGCTCCACAGTGCAACCGAATGACAGCAACAGGACAGGACACCGATGATAAAAGAATAATATACAAATAGGCAATGTACAAAATAGCAAAAAGACAATATATAAAATAGACAATTATGTGTGTACAGGTCTGCTATGTGCAAATTTGAAATGCAAAATAAGTGTGTGAGATGAATAAATAATGTATAAATCTTTCACATTACCTTAACCATAAGAAACCGGATTTCAGTAATAACTCAAAATGCGTCAATTTTGACAACATCTATAATTACTGCACTTCGGGAAAGAGAAGAAAAGTAATGGTGATGCTTGCCCTAGTTGTCGGGCTTGGAGCGCTGATGAGAAGCTCCTGGGTGTCAAATTGTCTATGTAGAGGCATGTATGACTTTGTGACTGAGACTGACAGCTCTAAATAGATCAAAACCTACATTTCCTGCTCCTAGCAGCCTGGAAGGATTCACTCTGAGTCACCTGTGCAAAGTTACAGTTGCACTCCTGTTCCCCAGGCTACATACTTTCCATCTTTTAACATGTCAATATTGCAGGAAGCTTGTGTGAATCTGTTCAGGTATTAGGCAAGGACTGAGCGTAGAAGATCTGACGTCACTATGAGTAACAAGGGAACTCCAGAATCTTTCCCAACTGGAAACATGAGGTATCCTGCTGACTAAGCGGATGTTATGTAAGGAAAAGGGAGAAGGAATGTGTAGATCAAACCATCACCACCCTGTGTAGTAAAGAGACACGGTAAGGTAAATATTACCTTTGTAAGTAGCCATATATTCCCAGTGCTTTTATGTCACAGTTCTCAATTGATTTATTGATAACGGCTTGTTTCAGAGTGAATCTGAGTGACTGTACCCTACTGATTACCTTCACTTAAAGATTTGACCTCTTGCACTACGTAGGTGTTAGGTGTAAATACAAGCTAACTAGAATCATTCCCAAGGGTTTTCCCTGACGGTTTTTACTGCATTGAAAGAGTCACACCTCTCACTCAACTCACCGTCTACGATAAAGACGCCCCAGAGGATTCAAGCCTTTAGCCTGATAACCTTTCACACTGCCTCCTTCCTTAACTACCACAAAGCTCCATCGGTGAGGGACAGCTGGTTATAAAGGGTTTTAAACAGCCTTTTCTTCTCAATGTGTGGCAACGCACAGTACAGCTGTTTCCCCTCCGTCCACAGCAGGCCAGGATGACCTCTCAACACAACATCATTAGACAGAGCTGGTATAAACGGCCCATGGTAAGACCAGGACACAGCTAACATTGAATATCTGAATGAGCCCTGAGGATATTATCATCATTCATCACCCATTTATAATGTCAGCCAATATGTGGATCCCTAAAGATGTAAATACAGTTGCCTTCAGTGCCATTTCTCTCACTTAAAGTGTATCAAAAATAAATTAGGGCATAACAAACTTGTTGATTTTAAGTAATACAAATATATTAAATAAATGTATAATTACTATAGACTAACTCAAACCATAAATAGCCTTTTTTAGAATGATCTATAATAAATATAAATAACATACAGGGCTGTACTTGATTATTTTGGTAACAATTTTGGTAATAAATTATTATTTTTTGATCGGTCAAGTAATTTAAGGGTTAGTTATTCAAAGATTTGAAGCAGAAAGGCAGTTTTAAAACATTCTATTTAAAATGATAAAGAAAAAAGCACATTTCGTTATCAATTAATTGTTGCTGTTTGAATAATATATTTTATATATGAATTATTTGTTATTATTAATAATTTTATTTATTAATCCAATTTGTGTGTATCTTTTATATTTATATATTTTTATCATATTGGGGATATTCATTTCATGCCTAAAAGGTAAGATTGGCCTACCTTTAATATCAAGTTATCATAAGTAGAAAAACTTAAAAAAGTAAATTTAAGCTAATTACATTTATCCCCTTAAATGAGTCAAAAGCGTGTTAAAAAGGGCATACACAGAGAATAGGATCGGTCCGTTCTTCCATCTTTCAAATTGACAGTAATAAGATAATCAGATGAGAGCAAAAAGTTGAGTCCATCTGTCCTTCATGAGCCAACCACAATGTGATCAGAAATTCCCCACATTTCCCTCCATCCATCACTTTAAAACTTCAAATCAGAGGAACTAGATTAGATCAAATCAGATCCCTGGAGCTTTCAGATCAGGGTTGAACATCACAGCAGATCAGGATGCTCACACAGCACAGTGCTGCTCAGATAAATGTATCTGACCCCAAGTGACCTGGGTGATCTGTCACTTACATGACTATTAGTGATTTACGTTTTCCACTGGATAAAGCTCTGCAGTACCAGCTGCACATTTGAGGAAGAACACTGCGGTGGCAGAGGTCAGTACTGTTAAACCGTCCTGGCAACATCCTCACAGCGCTCGCTGTCATGTTGATCAAGCAAAATGGCCTGATCATCCCCTAATTACAACCATGACAACCTTGTCTCAGTCAGACTCATCTCAGGAATCCATGACCCCGAGGTCCTCTAAATGGACCCTGAACCTGTGGCCCGCCTCAGACCTGACAAAGTAAAGCTGAGGAATGTCACTCACACACTCTCAACACTAAAGACCTATGTACACTCACGCCTGCCACACAAGCATATTTGTGTGTGTACACAGTGTGTAATCACAGAGAAGAGATGGTTCAAGCATCAGCCCAGAGTGTTGTTTTTACCTTCTTCCACCGCAACTACCAATTCCGCTTTCCCACAGTCACACACACACACACACACACCAAAACAAAAGAACAACATCTACAAAAAACTAGAGCACAACACAAACAAAACATCCAAACACACACAGTCAGAGGTCAGCTATTAACTCAGTTTGACCAATAACTAAGCCAGGAATGTCAGTGAGTTAATGGATCTCAGAGAGAGAAAGGTAGAGAGATAGAGATCTTTTCCTGCACGAATATGCAGACAATATGCCACAGAAAATGACTCACCATAGTTATTACACACACACACTGACTCAGTTCCTCATTTCTCAATCACTATTGTTTTGACAAACTGTTGACATTCATTTTAGGGATGTATCATATCGGCTATACATTTTTTATTTGGATATGTAATTGTTGATGCTCATTTCACCTATGTTTACATTCAAATTACCTTTGCTGTCATCTGATCATTTAAAGTTAATCTTCAAAATTGCACAGTTTTATGTACTTGTTGATATTTTTATTTCGACAAAATAGCATCAAGTATAAATATACTTTGATTGCTAAAAAGTTTATATTTTTCAATCATCAGCTTAATAAATATCAGCCAGAATTGTAATATTGGTGCATCCCTAACAACAATTGCACAAAATGACATTGAGCACACACAGAAACCAACACAATCCAACAAATGACCAGAAAAATGCAAATTCACAGACAACAACCATTGTTTTAATGCATATTACAAAAGTCCTAATGGAGATTATCTGTATTTAATTGCCAAAAAACTAAGCTCAATCACCCTACACACGATTTTTTGCTCATCCCATATAAACAACAATTATGTCCTACTAGGTAATCAGTCCAGTCCCAGCACGCTCAAATTAGACTCACTAGACACTCACATCCTTCCTAAATGAATGATGAAACGAGAGGACACGAGTTATACATAAGCCTCACTGTTACCGCTATAAACTGTTGAAGATAAAATACCAAAAGAAAACTTAGGGAGATAACTAGATTAAAAAAAACTAATATAAAGCCCGAATTCAACACAAACTAACTACAGAAATCATGAGACTAATCCACTGGTCTATAGATTACTGTATTTCTGTTACAGGTTGCTTAACTTACCAGGACAAGTGTTTTCCAAGAGCAGGATGAAGCTCTCAAGCTGTCGAGCCTTTTGAAGAACAGAGCTCAACAGAGTCGGCGCTCCAGTGAATGTGTGTGAGAGTCTGTGTGTGTGTGCACAACTGACACGGCAGCTCAAATACTTCTACTCCTCCTTCTCCTCCTCCCTCTTTCCTACATAGCTCCTCCCAGCCAACTCTTTCAGGAAGAGCTGGTTTGGAGAAATACAAGCAGGAAGCGCAACTCTTCCCTACAGACACATGACAAAATTAATTCATTCATGCACCACAGTATGTGTTTGTGTCTTATTTACTCCACAAATCATCTCCCTATTCTTGGTCTCGAGAAGTATCCAACTGGAGTTGTCGCTTCCGATTGGTGTTCACCTCCTGGATATTTGTGGCGATCATTTCCCAAAACAGCTCTCAGTAATCTTTTTCCATGTTCCACCTACTGTAGACTACAGGAGGAAGTGATATAAGAGTGTCTGTCGGCTTCACCAATGTAAAAGGAGCGCTAGAGTGGAGGCCATAAGGAAATCCAGTCATTCGTCCCAATAATTCCAGGAAGATCTCCAAGGAATTACCCGAGACAGACTGAAGAGAATCATCTTGTATGACCATTTCTGTTCTGGGAAGCAGACCGCTAAGAATAATTTGTTGTTTCTCAGATCTCAGAATGTGAGTCTGGGTTGAGTGTCGCCCTCAAAATACAAGTAAAGTCCTGTAATAGCAAGGAGTGGACTAGATCCAGCTCAAAGTGATGGAAATGAGTTAAAGTTACGAAACAAACACTTAATCTTTTTTCACAGACACATCAGTATCACTTTGGAGACTACATCTCTCCATTTTAAGTAAGATTAACTAGATTTTTTAAGGAGTGGTTCCGGTTTGGCAGACCACCTTTGTTTGATGGTGAATGTTCTGCTGAAAATAGATAACATCTGCCATCCAGATGCACAACAAATAAACAAGTCTGACCCAAACAGCTCCTCCTTTTTAGGTCTATTCATTCAGTCAGGTGCAGGTGTGGATTCTTAGCCCTTTCCTCTCCATCTGACTGCCTTTGAAACCCACACCCTCATGCCAAGGGGTGTACCTGAGTCCCACCGTAATCACAATACCCACAGAATGTCTGCCTGTGGCTATGGTAACAAATCTCTATGGGAATGGCTGAAGCTCCAAGTTGAGGAAAGTGAATCAGGTAAATACAAACAAAGGTCTGAAATAAGGGTGTTAAGTTAACAACGGATTGACGATGAATTGTTGTGAATAATTTAACTTAATAAAATTAAACTGATGATTAATCAACTTAGCAGTGTGAAAACCTGTCTATACAAGGATCTAAACTTTCTGAAAATGCACATTGAGTTGCATGTAATATTTGCAACACAGGTGTGCACCCATGGATAGTGAAAATGAACCAGGCTAAATTTAAAAACTTTTGCAACATTTTACTTTCTATAAACAATTATTACAGTGATAGTGTAAATAGATAGTATTTCTAGATCCATCTCTTCATACTCTGCGCTGGGATGAAGACCTCTGATCTTTCACCCTAACATCGTCTCAACTTCATCCCTGCCCAAGTTCCTGAAATGTTTACGGTGAAGTTGCTTACGCAGCAGGATCAGTAATGTTAAAAAGCCTGGCTGCCCTGTGTGCTGTGCCACATTGGTAATGCCCTCAGCACTGATCTGTCTGGGTGCTCATCTGAGCTGCTGAAGAATGGCAGTGTCTTTGAAAGAGAGGATTATGGAGCAGTGCAAGATTACTACTGCTGCCCATCTTTCATTCTGAAGATCATAGACCACACTGTAGGCCAGGGGTGTCAAACTCAGTTCCTGGAGGGCACAGCCCTACAGAGTTTAGTTCCAGCCCTGCTCCAACACACAAACCATGTAGTTTTCAAATAAGCCTGAAGGACTTGATTTACTGGATCAGGTGAGTTCAATTAGGGTTGCATCTAAGGGCCTGTTTACACCTGGTCACTTCATGCGTTTTCTCCGATTGGATATCCATCTGATTTGTTAAAACATTTCCATTTACACTTGGCCACATAAATGTGTCGTCACAAAATGGATATAAATCCGATCTTCAATTCCCACGCTATATTTAAATTTAACTGAGTTCACGTCAACGAAATCAAAAGATAAGCTCTGCATTTTATTAATTATCTGCTAATTTCAAGATCAAACATCGCAATAGGAGAGAATGCGGCATCAGCACTGGAAAGATAGATTAGTCTCAATACTTTAAATGAAGATGATTGTGTGTTGACCGTCTGCGACTTACTTTCAGTATCATTTGTGGCAGTTTGCATGTCGCTGAAGAGATACTCAGCTACTCATCCGTGGTGACGCTTGTTGCATTAGCGCTGTCGTACCTGACTATAACATGCCATATAGCCTATAAAACGCTCTCACACGTTTATTACTTTAATATTTTGGGAGGAGTAAAATTAGCATATGTGGTTTCAACAACCAGATGCATTTACACTTGTCCAGTTTTGTCTGGAATGCGGCCCAGACCACCTCCTAAAGCGGATTGAGTGATCGGATTTATATCCGTCTCGAATCGGTTTCGGAGGGCATTTACACCTGGTCTTTTCAGGATCCGATCAGACAAACGCATGAAGTGACCAGGTGTAAATATAGCCCCTAAACTCTGCAGGGCTCCGGCCCTTCAGGAACTGAGATTGACACCCCTGCTGTAGGCTCTGAACAAGGCACACTCAGAGGGTCAGACTCGCACACGGACATCTCCTTTTACAACTCGTATTACACACAGACATGTCCAAACGTGCTTTCATACCACTAAAGTCATCACAAATACACACACACCCCCCTCTGTGAGCGCGCATGTACACATAAACACGATCAACTGATTAGTCAAACATTGATGAAAACGATTGTTTGACAATGAGGTCAACTATCACAACAAGCTGTTTACATACTTAACAGTTGCATTTAAATAAACAGTTCAAATTTCCATGTGGGTTACATTTCTTATCAGAGGACAGAAGAGAGACCAATGCCAATCCAATTCTCTCTGAATTCAAAAGTGGCATTATAAACACGTCCAGACAGAATCTCCGCTGTTTCATTTTTGCATGAAATTCTGAAGTATGGATCTACCGAGCAAATAACAATTTGCAAATATTCTCAGTAAGCCATTTATTATTAAACAATTTCAAAATATTACTTTTTAAATGTTTAAAAAAATTATTTTGTGGGAATGTCTTTTGCTCTGAATGATCTGAAACTAGTAACATTCTAAAAACATTAGACAAACATCCAACTAAAACATTTTAGAAAATTGAAATTTCTATTAACATTCATGGAAGAAGAATGTTAGTTTATACATTTTAGAGAACCTTGCCAGAACATTTAAAAAGGTTCTGAGGATGTTCTCTGTTAGCTGGATGAACAACCACGCAAGGGGCGGGGCATCAATAGAACTTTCCATTCCACGGAAATCTACAGAGTTTTCAGCAGAATTCAATGCACAGATTATATGTAGGCCTGGTTACATGTGGGTGGCACTGAAAGGATTGTCTGAAGTCAAGCCTGCTTTAACACATGCACACACACACACACAGTTTGTTAAAGGGGACTAAAGTCAACGCCACAGATTTGGAGACGTTACACAAAAACAAGAGCACCTGAGCCAATCAATGCATGGAGAAAGAGAGAGATCAGGGGTGAGTGCACTCTCAGTCGCAGTGCCATACAGGGGAGGAGTTCAGATCCACTCGCTCACGTGCTGGAGGGAAACACAGGGTGGAGGGCTGGCTGGACTAGTGCTGTTGATCTTGGGAGGGCAGTTTCTAGGGAGAGGCTTGAAAAAACCAACTCACATTCCTCAGGAAAAAATGTAATGGAGATTTAGAAGAGTGTGTGAGGAAAAGAGAAAAGCTCAGTCACGTTTTCAAGTCCAAACGTGTGGAAGCTGTATTTAGTAAACGCATGTGGGCGGTTGATGTGGCAAACTTCTTATGGGTCAAAAGCATCATCCAAAGATAAAATAAGACTAGATTTATTAGTTGAGATCTGTCAGAATTTCATTTTCTGGAATTTCAGTGCTCATTTTAGAATGTGACAGTAAAGTGTTTTTTCTAAATAAAATAAAATATTCATATTTATTCATTTAGCAAATGCTTTTATCCAGGTTAATTTACAAATGAGGAACATCCCAAAAACTTTATAATAAGTCAACGATATTTAATAATCAGGTATACAGTAGGAATTCAGCTTAAATACAAACATTTGTTGATTAGCAACCATTTCTGAAGTCCATAATAAACTTAATACAGGGGTTGTGGTTAAATCGACTCTGTCAGAGAAATGAGTCACACGGTGTGTCACTATAATAAAAGTTTCAAACTCCATTAGAAATGTTTGTGGTATAACTTTTTTTGCTCATTGGAGAGGAAAAAATGATTAAGGACATTGACTTAAGAGCTGTGTTCTATGGAAAGCCTATATCTTCAAGTCAATAAAATAAAAAACGTTATATCTTTCAGTAGTATTATACATAAAGATTGAGAAACTGCATGAACCATTATGTGGGTCATATGGTAACACATTCACAGTCAACATCATATTCTGCAGTGGCTTGTGTGTGTGTGTGTGTGTGTGTGTGTGTGTGTGTGTGTGTGTGTGTGTGTGTGTTTCCCATTATCAACCCATAAGCTACTTAGAAATCACAAAATAAACTAGACCTCTTGTTTATACATTGATGCCTATTCAAACACTTCACTGATTCAATAACGTTTTCTAAATGAATCATCATCAATAGAGTTTAGGAAAGTTTAAGATCACTCTGAGAACCCAAAATGTCTCAGATTCTCTCTAATCGTCTCAATTCTGCTGAGCATATGATAATTTTATCCGCTGGAGCCCTGAGGCTGTCAAATATCACAGAAACATACTGTGGCGCTTCACATGGTTTGCAAACTAACTGGCTTAGGACCTAGTGGCTAGTCTGTGGTTAAGGGTGTGTGTGTATGGTTTGAGAAAACAGACTTTGCTCTGGAGGAGACCGAGCACATGCAGGCTACAGATGAATCTTTACTAAACAGTAACAGTCCCCCTATTCTCCATCTCTACTGATAGACCTCAACTCACCGCTGACTAGGTCTGTCAAATTCATTGGCTGAAAAACTAAATTCGAATTTTTTACTAAAATATTATACAAATTCAAATTATATTCGAGTATAAAAGGCATAAATTCAGTCAGGAAAAAAAAAGCTTTTGGCTTCTCTTCTGAGGCCACAAGAGGACGCATCAAGCAAAATATTACCAAAAGCACGTTTCTTCTAAGTAGGGCTGGGCAATATGAGCAAAAATTCATATCTCGGTATTTTTGGCTGATTGACTGTATATGGTACATATCTCTGTATTTTTTATTTGGATTAAACAAATAAATAAAGTGAATGTAACCATGTAGGCATATATAGTGTGCAAAAAGGGTTAAAATCACATTACATTCTAACACTGCGATCTAAAAACAAAAATAATGCTTTTAAAGCAAAGTTATCTTTTTCCGCTATATTTTGAATGTGCAGCACCGCATCGAGTGGGTTCAACTGGACAGGCAAAAAAAAGCATTAAAATAGACACCTCTTGTCATACATTTTGTGTGCCAAGCTGCCTGACAGACACCTAAAATTCAAATGCAGCGTTTTGCATTCGAATGTGAATTTTTATTTTAAATAATCTAAATAAAAAATGACAACCCTACCGCTGACCATACTAAATTGTAATTTGACTTGCAGCACATTCTGAAAATCCACAAAGCACAAGCAGAGGAGACCAGTAAAGTCATGGACTGTGTTATGGTATTCAGACTGATCCCACATTTCACAACACTGTGGAGGATAATTTCCACAAAACTGACATCAGAACTAATACTCAACCAAAGAGTAGACAATCTGTGATTGGTTGTTTGACATATCGGTCAATAAATGCAGCCATATATTCCAGAACTTCAGCCTTCGGTCTGAAGGTCTGGCCACGCAAGACTAGGCCTTATTAGTCTGCATTTTTCACGTCTAGTGCACAACTGAGCACACAAACTCTTCTAGTATATGTATTGACTGCATGTACACTACCTAGCAGACTTAAGATTTCCGTAATAAAATCTTTTTAAAGAAATTCACAGTATAAATTGTTAATGCTTTATGCCTTCATTTGATTACCATATATTTTGATAATTTGTATTAAAATCATAATCCAAACAGACACAGAATTTCTGAAACACTGAAACCAAAAATATAGCATTACTGTAGCATTATATAATATTTTCATACATTATGTTAAAGTTTTTTTTAATTCAATTGATTATAAAATGTAATAAAACCATTAAAATGGGGAACATGGGATTTGGGAAAAATAAAGCAGAATTTGGAGAATAACAACACTGATTTCATACGGCCTTAATTTAATTTTTGTAATTAATTAAACTTGTTGTAAATGAAAAATTGTGTGTGTGGGGGGTCTAAATTCAGATGAAGAAATACAAAAACGATTTAAAAAAACATAATTGATTTAAACAAAAATAATGTGGACTATGCTGATGATGAAAATGACATCACAACTGTCCACAAGCCAAAATAAACAAGGACAAGTTCAAACATACCCACCAACAAAACAAAACAATGAGAGAAAAAAGTGAAAATACACTAAAAATAAAGTTCTCATCAAATGTACTTGATTGTTTAATATTTCTAATTTAGAACAACATCTAAAATGAACATCTCAGTCGTTATAACACAAAGAAAAGGTCCACATTAAGTGCCAGAATACACAGACATGACATATAATAACTGTTAATGAATACTTTAGGTCTTATCGTGGCCAAAAAGGTCAACGTGATGCAATTCCCCATTTAGACAGACACTGAATGATAATACTCAGGCTATCAAGTAACAGGGAATATCAAAAACATACTCTAATCCCTGTTCAGTTTCCTTTGCAGTGGAATCAGGTCAGAACGACATGAAGAGTAGTAGTCTATGTGTGTACAGTAAAACAAAACTGCCAAGCTGTCTTGTTATATGATCTGTTTCACTTGGATTAGTGACTAAAACTACCCTATATGAACAGACATCCAAACCCACACGTTTATCTAGTACTTTAGCAAATCACATAATAACCACACACTTATTAGTTTACTTTTCCTGGATTGCATAAAATAATGCTCCCACCAAGAGCTGGGATTCAATAAGACGGGAAACTGTCTGAAAGGTTTAAGGCAAAAAAACAAAACATGTCAACAAAGGAAGTTCCTGTGGCCTTCGGGGCCAGTTTCCTGATTATCAAAATATGCTCTATCCACTCACTTAAATATAAAAATAGTCCAAAAGACACAGTACCGTGAAATAGATAGGAAGCAGCTGTCACTTCACACTTCTGTGCTGCTATTTTGCTCCTTTAGTGAGCAGTGTAACAGTCAAGGACAAACATCACCCGCTGTGGCAGGTAAACCTTCACTCCAGGACTTGCCCTTGAGCTCCACTTTTAAGAAGACTGCACATTAATTTTCAAAGTGATGTTCTGCAGTAAAAGTGCTCATCACTCAAAACTGATTAGGAATGGGAAAGCTGACTCGCTGCCGCAAATCGGTTCTTTCGAACAGATTCAAGTGATAGTTTTAAGGATTCAGGGAATTACGTCATCATGCAGTGCCTAACATCATATAATACTTAATGTAACATAAAAACACAATTCTCACGAACACATATCTCACATTAAACTATATATGTATAGATGTGTGTGTGTGTGTGTGTGTGCGCGCGCATCATTTACATCACTTGGAATCATTTCAGGCCATTTGTGAACCGATTCAAAAGATTCATTAGAACAAATTTCCTGAGATACATATGTGACCCTGGACTACAAAACCAGTCATAAGAAGCACTGGTATATTTGTAGCAATAGCCAACAATACATTGTATCGGTCAAAATGATCGATTTTTCCAATATCAAATATCATTAAGATATTTAGTAAATTCCTACCATAAATATATGAAAACTTCATTTTTGATTAGCAATATGCATTGCAAAGATCTTCATTTGGACAACTTTAAAGGCGATTTTCTCAATATTTAGTTTTTTTGCACCCTCAGATTCTCAAGTAAGTTAACGTTAGTTGTATCTCGGCCAAATATTGTCCCATCCCAACAAACCATACATTGAAAGCTTATTATTATTATTATTATTTAGCTTTCAGATTATGTATAAATCTCAATGAGAAAAACAAATTGACCCTTATGACTAGTTTTGTGGTCCAGAGTCACATTATTTCAGCGTTCAGATGATGTATAAATCTCAGTTTAAAAAATGACCCTTATGACTGGTTTTGTGGGCCAGGGTCACATAACGTTATTACGCTTTACAAATCACATGATCTAACGTTAACTGAATGCGCGCAAATATAATTTTACAAAACAAACTGTGAGCGGTTAACATTTTCGACCGTTGCGAGTAACATTATCGTCTATTTTTAATACTTAGTTGATATCACAAATCTATATTAAACTTTAGAATGTCTTTTCAGCATTTAAACTAGATGCTCTGATACTCATTATAAACTATCATGGAGTATTTATTTTTAGCACTCACCTCAGCAGAGACACCGCAGCGTTTCCAAAGTGGACTTCGAACAGGAACAAATCTAACGATCTTACCATATGAATTTAGAGCTAAATGAGAGAAAAGGTGAGAGTCCCTACTCCCATGAACCCTGATAGCCGATTGAATTTCTGCGCGGAATATACCACTATCAGACCATATCATATGAGGGTGCTGTGTTATTGTGTTATAAAAATATATAGGACATAGAAGGTAACACATGCTTTAATTTACCACATAAATATATTACTATTATTTATTAATATATTCTTATAATAAAACATAAATATTGTTTAGGACAAGAAAGCGGGTTAGAGTGTCTGACACCGTTTGAACACCCCTAACACTGCAACTAATAGTATGAGCCGGATCCCGCCATTGGTCGCTTCCCAGTTTGGAAAACGCAGGAAAGTTTCCAAGGTAACCGTCCCTCAATGTGTTACGTATTACGTAATTGTTTTGTCTCCCAAAAACTCATGGTAAATAACTAATAAAATATATCTGGGGGAATTCTTATTAATTTCACATTAATATTTCCATTCTGTCAAAGCCTGAATCGTTTAGCCAACATTTTAACCGTGTAATTTGACGGTGATGTCATATGTCAGCAATGCTAAAAACACGGTACAATGTAAGAAGAGGAGGCTTAAGCTGAGTACAAAAAAAGAGGAAGTTAACTTACTTTAGACATTTAAATTCTGGCTTAAATTATTTTTTTGCAGCCCAGTAAGACAAGAGAAACGTGATGGTTCATAACTACAACTATGTTAATTAGTTAGTGGAGAAATCTTCAATTTGATTAGGACCACATCACGTGGGAGGCTCAGCCAACTCCAGACAGGGTTGTTATTGGGGGATGGGGTTAATTCATTAACTGGCACAGATTCACTGTAGCAGTTTTTGTTCTCGTCTGTGTATACAATGGGGCTGCTGATAAACTAAATTAGTGGAGGGTGAATTCAAAGTGATTTAATTAAGTTAAGGTAGACTTTCACTTTTGACTCCTTTATGTGTTATTGAGAAGCAATTGTGAAGACAAAGAATGCAATAATGTAATATAAATAATCTCCGTTATATTTACAGATTATATATATATACATGTGTGTGCATATTTATGTTTTATATTTTAAATATGTAATGATCTGACAATAAAATCATCAAATAAATATTAAAAACGAACAAAACAATACTTGCATTTCAGGGGAATATATTGCATCAGTCTCAGTTTAAAAAGTACAGATGAAATAATAATAATTATTAAAAGTGCTTATTTTATTTTGTATATGATTTACAGGCATTGTAGGGGGATATAATGCACCAAAAAATATTACACTCTACACTAGTTGAAGATGAGGTCTGTGTAGATGTAATTAACGAGGAGACAGAGAATAAGACGTTTTGGGGAAAGCAGCCTGATCTTTAAACCCCCATTACTCACTCCCACTCGGGCTCTGAGAGGCCAAATGGCGTTTGCATCCATTGTTCAGCACTCGGTTTAACTGTTTGCAGTGACAGAGAAAACAGAGAACTCTGAGACACAAAGACACCGTCCCCTGGGCCATGAACCTCAACCGTCAATCCTCTCTCATTACAAACACGTCTCATTAAACACCAAGCTACTGCTAATCCCTCTCTACTGAAAATAAACAATTTAAAAAGTGAACTATATCAGTTCCACTTCCATACTCACTCTATCACTTGCAACAGAAGCGTGTGCTTTTTATATTCTGACATGTAAACAAAACTAAAGAGCCTAAAGTAGTTGTACCACTATAAGTGTTAAGCTTATTGCTTTATCATTTAATTCTTATCTAAGACTGTGAAGAGAAGTGAAAACTTTCCTCCCCAAAAAATCAGTTTGCCTGATTTAAATACAGAATATGAGGAAACAAAACCATCTGTTTATCTCTTTTACTTCTATTTTGAGTTCTCTCTCTCTGAAAATTGTTTCCATTTTATTCATAACCCTTGGACATGAAACAATGACGATTATGCCAGTAGTCTGCGGTAGTCCACTTTCAGAATAAATGTTCCTGAGAAGCTTCTGAGAAAACCTGCCTGATGCTCTGGAGCTTAATATATAAGTTATTGTCTGTTTTCAATGACTTCCAGTTAACTGAGCCAGGACTTCATGTTCTGCTTAATCTAGGTACAAAATCAACGATAATTACAGGAGAGGAAAGCACACCTTGACACTCTCTAAAAGCTTTATCTGATGTTTTTCTTTAGCCTCTTCCCACAGAGGACCGGTGAGGTGTTAAACGTTCTCATGCAGATCGTGTCTTGTATATGTGTCGGTTAAGTTTTTATCAGACTAAAACCATACTTGTTTATATGTCATCTCTCTTTATTCAAAGTTTCCTTCCATCTTAAATCTGTAGCTCACACATAATATGCTCATAATTCAGTTATATTAACATGACATGATCAAGTGTGTGAGACTAAATTCTGTCATCATTTACTTATGCAGAACACACAATCAGATATTTTGAAGAATGTGAGTGACGAAACAGTTTTAGTGCACGTTGACTTCCATTGTATGGGGAAAACATCTCAAAATAACTTATTTTATGTTCCACAGAAGACAAAGTAATGCAGGTTTGGAACAACATGAGTAAATGATGACAGAAGTTTCATTTTTGGGTGAACTGTCATTTTAATAATGTATGAGCATCTTAATAGAGACAGAAAAACAACCGTATGACTGTTTTGTGTTGTATATTGAAATATAAATACACATTTTGATGCTCCTTCTATTATATTCCCAAACCCCATCTAATGACCGGATCTTTCCTTGCATTGAGGCAGAGGCTGGCAGAAAGCCAAACCAGGATGCTGCTGTTCAATCACTAATGACAGTCTCTCTCTCTCTGTCCCACACACACACATTTTCATTCTCATAAATATGGTCTTTCCCTTTCCCCGTCTGTCAGCTATTCATAGCACCCTGACTCATTCCCATTGGATGTTGGACCCATGGGAAAGGATCCATACTGCTGGCGATGGGGAAGGATCTCTTATCTCTTACCTTTAATTATCCCACTGCAAGCAGAACGAGAGTGACAAGATGAAACAAGAAAGATAAGGCCAACAGCTTTGGATAACAGAAAACCACTGCAGAGGCAGACAATGAGAAAACACCAGATGACAACAGTGATCAGCGTGTGAGATGTTTCATGGGTGATAAATCATTCCATATACTAGACTGCACCACGCAGAATCCACTACAGTTTCAGGGATTTTAAAAGTGCCCAGTATGTGTTGCTTTGAGAACCTCTGAAAATGTTTTGACTAAGCATAAGTTCACAGTCTACTGCCTTTCCATAACGCTTACAAAAGAAAGAGCAGTGCACGGTCTTATCAGTGCACAAACACCCCCTTCAATTTCGCTGTAAGCAATAGTTCACCCAAAAAATAACATGCTGCCACTCACACTTAAGCTTTCAAAACTCCTATGACTTTTTTTCTTCCATGCAAGATGTTAAACAGAATGCTCATTCATTTCTATAATGTATGTGAATTGTGACCATGCATGCACAGTACAAATACTCTAAAAATTAATAAATCAGAAAATCCTCATAAAAATGTGGTGACAATGTTTAAGGTATTGCAGGCTGGCATATTGGTGCATGTATACTCTACAACTTATAACTGAATATTTAATCAAGTAACAATGTGAATGTATCTACTCAAAAATCAGCTATACAGAACACCATCAGACTAACACACAACACTAAAATAATACCATAAACATAAAATGCATCACATAACATTTAGTCATTTTGCAGACGCTTTTATCCAAAGCGACTTACAATTGGGGAATACATAAAGCGATTAATCTTGAAGAGTTAAACAAACAGAGGAAGTACCCCTAACACCAAATCTTAGGCATTGTTAAAAAAAATACAAGCTAACAAGGGAAGGAGAGAAAGAGAAAGATGAAGATATAGAAAAAAATGATTTTTTTTTTTATAATTTTTTTTTATAATGAAGTCAAGTAGTGTTGAAAGAGATGAGTTTTCAGTTGTTGCTTGAAGATTTACAGGGATCCAGTATTCCGGATGGGGATGGGAAGATCATTCCACCGGCCAGGAACGGTGAACGAGAATGTTCTGGAGAGTGATTTTGAGCCTCTCTGTGATGGTACCACGAGGTGTCGCTCACTAGCGGATCTCAGACTAACTCAGAATAACTCCATATTGTACATTAATAATAAGAAAATAAATGATTTAAATAAAACTGAATTATAAGTTTCACGCTGAGACTCCCTTTACCATTTTCACCATTAATTATATGCTATAGTTTTTTACAGGCAAACTCCATAAATTTGATTACATATAATGTAAAGCTAAACCATTCACAGTTTTTAACTTCATATGGTAAGCTAACATACTATTCAACAGGTTACATTTGTACAGTCTTTCTCTGTAAAAAAATTAAAAAAATTACAGTGTGTGTCAAGGTGTATTTTTAAGGTAAGATTTTCAGTGAATAACAATTAAATTTATTTTTGTTCCTCTCTCAAAGCTAAAACATGGCTTTAGAAGACTTGTAATACCGTGCGTGAGTTTATCTTTTCTATTCTTTTATTTTTATTGTGAACATTCCTCAAAATATCTTCTTTTATGTTTCACAGAAGAAGCAGGACCTGAGGCTGTGAGTAAATGATGACAGAATTTTTTTTTGGGTGTACTGTCTCTTTAACTACTGTATTGGACTTATGTTGTCTCTCAGTATATCTCCAGCAGGACCATAACAGAGGGATCAGCAGATGCCAGGCAGCAGAGACTCACACTGAATTAAACAGGTTCAGCCAACAAAACAACCCCCCCCAACATGCACAAAAAAACTCTCTCGCACACACATGCACCATCTACTCTCTGTCAGTCTTTATCAGGAAATAGACACAATGTAAACAATGGTTCTTTCAATGTCAAGGTTACTTCATGCTCATTAGTATTGGTTGTGTTTTTGTCTTTTTTCATACACTAGATTGCACATGTGTATACAAATACAAACCACTATTGTGCCAGGCATATTGTTGTTTAGGGAGTTAAGGCATGCTTGAATTACACGTGTCTAAGAATGGGAGTACTTGAGAGTGTATAAACACCACTACCTCTTGACAGGATCGTTCATGTTAACTGCATCACAAAAGTGCATGTGGAACTAGAAAGAGGAAGAGAGGCATGTTAAAGGTACGTGTTTTGATGGCGCTTGGAAAGTTAAAGATAACATCTGTTCAAACACTGACTGTGAATATGCAAAACTGTGGTGAAACAAAATGATAACAAAGAAGAAAACATGGATGATGATTATGACAGAAGGTCTTCACACACAAACAAAAACTTAAAACCCTTAAAGCTGACCCTTAAACCTGGTCAACTAAATAGTCAGTTAACTATTTATAGCAGGACTTTGTTGTATACAGTCCACATGCCATTTTAGCTTTTTCATGTTTCCTTCCTTTCATCTTGTTCCAAATACCGCATCCACCAAATCCAAATCCTCTTTCCTTTTCTTCATCTAGACAAGCAGCTGCTGTCCTTCTCGCTCTGAATGGACAGCCCCAGGAGAGATGGAGGATGAGTGCGACTAGACGCTACAGGTCAAAGGTCGAGACTGCATGTGCCAGATCTCCAGGGCACATTAGTTAGGCAAGTGCTCACACCTACTAATCATCATATATATATACACACGCTGCACTAAAAAAACCTTTAAAAGGGTCATTCTGTCATTTTATAGGTGTCGTCAGTTTGTAAAGTACATTTCTGCAATATGTTAAACAACATCAGACAATGTTTAATGTGTTTAGCAACTTAAATTGCATTGTGCTATATACATTTTTATATTTAAGATAAGTTAATAAATTATATTACTTATTTGGATTAAATTATGCTTTCAGAAAGTTAAAAATAAACATAAAGAGATGAAAAAGAGGAGACTAACTTTTCTTGAACACTTAATTCATTGATGTCACTATTTATTATACAGTTTTTATATTGAAAATACATGTATATGTTTGTATATATGTTTTATATACATGAGAAAACGATAGGTTTTCTTATAAATAATTCAATATATTAACTAAAATTAAAAAAATATTAAGGAACAAAGACACATTGCTAACTTATATTTCCATGTGTTTTTCATCAACACGAATATAGCAAGCAGAAGCTGGAAATGGATGCAGCAGTGTTATTTTAATATTTTTTATGTTTTATTGATATTTTGAAGCTTTCATTTTTATATTTTCAGTCTTAATTAGCATTTTTGTAATTCTGATATAAGCTTTTGTAATTGTCTCAGTTTTTGTGTTTTGGTTTTTAAATATATCTACAGTAAGTGCTTAACAGAACTTTTAGACATTTTATGTTAGAAGTTTTTTATTTCTATTTCAGTTAGTAGCCAGGGCAATTTGTATTTATTTATTTATTTATATGACTTTTTTTTGTTTAATATTTTAATCTAGTATTTATATGTTATTTTATTTCAGATTTATTTCATTCAGATTTATTTCATTCAGTTTTAATTTGATTAGTTGACTGGTTTGTCGGTGTGTTTAGCAGAATGTTTAAACTGGTACAAATAATTCATTTTTTAAAGTTATTATTACACACATTATATATATATATATATATGAGACTACTATAAAGATAAAATTAACTGCTTTCTTATGTCAATGCTATAAGGTAAATTGACTGTGAAATTGGCCATAAACCTTCAGACACACAGTTGCTGCAGCACATTACACAAAGAAGACTCTCAAAATCAGCTTTTTCTTTCTCTTAAACGCACAACCGCACAACCGCACACACACAGGCTCATTACTCACTCATTGCTGTGTCAAAGATCAAAACCCATGGGAGCTGACCCCAGAGCCCCTGAGCAGGAGGTGTTATCCTGCCATCCCAGATACACTTCCTTCCCTCATTCCCTTCACCTTCCAAACTCCACTGATCTGCTCCTATTAAGCGACAAAATGACACAAGGCACATGTTCCTGCTCAGAGACTGCATCCCTGTGCACAGAAGCACTCAGCTGAATTATGAATATGAATATCGTAATGAATAATGAATGGAGGATAATGTTTTTGTCCTGAAGCTGTGCAAAAAGGGACGAGACTCAGAGACTTGCATGCAGGACAAGGGATTGATTCTGACTGCATTGTGTTTAGATCTGGCTTGTTTCTTTCTTTAAGATAATCTTTAAGATCATTTCCAGTGGTTCTGCAGCATTGACTGTTTTGGGCAGTTTTTTTTAAACTCTCTGTGTCACTCTCATTAATGTTGAAAAATTCAACATTAAAAACCTAAAAAAAAGTGCCTAATGTGTGGCCTCTATAAACAAATGATATTATGGGAGAGGGGTCAAGCAAATTAAGCAAGCAATGCGTGATCTTAAGCAAGACGGTGAACATCAGTCAATTATGGAAGCCCGTTTTCGCCACTGAATAAAAAATAAATAAAAAGGTCATTGCGACTTTTTATCTTACAATTCTATCTCACAAATTATTTTCATGTAATTTAAATTTAAAAGTAAAAATATAATAATAATAGGCCCAATAATAAGACGAATGTAACAGGCCTAAATTAATTGGAAATGCTAAATCCTTTTAAAATTGCCAATTTTTATGCTTGTCTCTGGCTATCAAGGACACGAGGAAATTCAGCACGGGAAGGTAATCACCAGCAATGTGTGCCATTGTGGAAAAAGTTTTAGGAATTGTAAAAAAAAAAGTAGTTATTGAATTGAAAAAGAAAAAATCCCAATTTTCTCTCTTTTCTATATTCGTTCATAAATTATATTACTTTTAAGTGTCATATTTGGCAGTATTACTAATAAAAATGGCATATGAGAAGTTTATTACCACATACAAAAAGTAAAATATGCCTTTTTTGAAGCTGCTGTATATTAAAAACTGATAGCTAAAGTTTAGGCGTTCGTTACTTTCTCTCAATTTAATTCGTTTTTTAGAACCCCTTTGAATGGTTAAGCCCCCTTAGCACCCCCAACAAAAAAATCCTGGAGCCGTCACTGTGCACAAGTGCTTCACAGATTGGGTTAAATTTGTACATTTGGGACAGTAAGGCCTGTTCTATAGTTTCTCCACATACACACACATCTCTTTGGTTTCCTTCTTGTGTAGAGCTTTACATGTTCACACTTCTGATGAAAAGGACAATTATTTCCTTCTCCACCCACAAACAACCCCATGCACAAGAAATACTTGCTCCACATGCTTCAGATATCCATTCCACCGAAGCTCCACATAAAACAAAAACAAAACAAATGCTGACTCGAGAGAACCAAAGACTATTCCTTCCCTATAGAACTCAGAGAACATTTAATTCAATATGCACAAATAACACATCATATCTTACCATATATCTTATTTCCAGCTGCTCAAATAGAAGCACAGTGTGATAGCAACATCTAAATCTGCAACACTGCAACACTGCTTTTGCCAAATTCATAGATGTAGGTTCATTAACAAAGTTAAAAACATGATTTAAAATCCTGTTCAATTTTCCAAAATGTTTTGATATTGCAGATATCATGGTGTAATAATATGATCTAGAGCAGTGATCCTCAAATCCACTTTCCTGCAGAGTTTAGCTCCAACCCTGATCAAACTCACCTACCTGTGATTTTCTAATGATCCTGAAGACATTGATTAGCATGCTCAGCTGTGTTTGATTAGGGTTAGAGCTAAACTCTGCAGGAAAGTGGATCTCGCGAGCCAGATTTGAGTATCCCTGATCTAGAGCATGTTGGACCATGATTCATGGTGGCTGGTGGGTCAGTACACACTGAGAAATCTGGAAATAACAGTTTTCGGAGATTATGTAATTTGGACTATCTGATCATCTTTGACTCATACATGCACTAAAACACACCAGAGAAAAACATCAGCACCAGATGTTAGGAGTGTTAAAGTACAACAGATATTCTTATAACATTTTACTCCAGTAAACTTGTATGCAGGCCTACTCCTTTTTAATTTCTCCTTGAGTAAATGTACAAAAGTACTTACTTTTACTTAAGTCAAACTCACTCTATAAATACAACATAAGAGAGAAAGGTCTAATGTCCCAGTCACACAGGAGCTTAAGTTAGAGCTGTATGACATTATTATGAATTATGAACTATAGCACACTCGACCTCTGAGAATCGTATTACATGCAATTCTTGGCAAGACGATTCAGTTATTTGTTTACTTGAGACTTGCAGCGACCGGATCATTGAATCAGTGAGCTGGTAAGGTAACTGATGCATTCAGGGCTGCGTTTCCTTTAAAGCACTGTAAGCTTAAACTGATCGTAGAACCAATTGTCACCAATGGAGCTACGATCAATTTAGGATTACAATGCTTTTGGAAAACGCAGTCCAGATTAGAATGGATCACTCCAATTTACAGATATCATGGAAAAACGTTTCTATTTTTCGAGGTGACTATTTTTGTAAGAATTCGTAAGATGTGAATTGTGAAACCAGAACGCATCAAAATTCACCTCTTACCCTGCCCTAAACATGTAAGTGTCAGTGGAGCATCAACAGATCAAAAACGTACTAACAAGACTTTACGAATTAGACGGCAATTTGCTAAAATAGTTAGCCAACGGGCTCAACCAGTTCATCGAAAAGGAATCGCCTCGAATGATTCGATCACGAATCTGACATCGCTGAGCGAGGAGAGGCATGTTTTTTTTCTTTTAAATTAGTAGAGAACAAAATGCCAGATATTATGCGTTGGAATGTAATGAAGTAAAAGTAACAATAGTAAAAGTAACACATTCTATGTTTACTTATCGTGTTTGGCAGAGAAACTTGTTGGACCAGCAAATGGTGCATAAAGCCTAAAAGATGAGAGCGATATCTCAGATGTAGCTCATCTTGTCTTTATGGAATGTTCTAGTACACAGTACATCAGGATTTTAAGATGATGTGGAAATAATTTGAATTAACATGCATGAATAAAATCTTTGGTATAATGTTGAACTTGTTGCCTATGTTCACATGGGTTGTTTAGGGGGGAAGGGCACTGATGTTACATCCCTGAAGCCAAATGCTTAACCTCATTTGCCTCATTACATATCCTGCCAGCACTGCAGATAATATGGAAAACTCTAAGCAAGGTAGCTCAGCCTGATAATCCTGTCACGAAGATAACACTGAATGCTATAATTATTGCCAAACGTTTGGCAGTGCCACTTTGAATAGAGAAAAACAAACAGCGAGAAGCTCTAATTGGTGTGTAATGCAGGTCAGTGTCCCATCATCCATCAGGGCCATGATGGAGTGCATCATCTGACATCCCATTCACGGTTCACAAGCATAACCTCATTGAACAAGAGCCAGCAGAGAAGGAGAGGGTCCAGATCAAACACAAAACTGTAACACACATGAAATGAGCAACAAAAAGAGCAGCCACACTTCAAACAAAAGGCAGAGGGAGAGTGACCCATTTACCCAGCATGCCCCGGGGGGCTGAAAGAAAAAGACTGTCTTATGGTGCCAGTATGCAAAGTAGGTTGGATGGGAATGGAGGAAGGAAAGGAAGAGCAAGAGAGGTGGCAAAATACACCAGGACACTGGCAGAAGAAGGTTTAGGTCAAAGCTGGCACTGTATGTATGGCATCTGCCCTTGGACATATTTTTGAGGGCAGGGCTTCTTAGGTCTTAGGTTCATCCTCATATTTATGGCCCTACAAGTGTTAGAGTAACGAGAGTGAATGATATAATATCACTAAAGTAGTGCTTTTTCAGATTTTGGCAGGGGGATGTATTTGCCTACAAGGCTGAATGAACCACACACAGGCAGATAATGAAACATCTCTTTAAATTTCACTACTGTGACAGAAATATCTGTGGATATCTTACGGTTATAATAAGGGATGATAGAGTAAAAAGTTTGGCTTTAACATACTATATGTAACTTAGTGATCAAACTACACACATACGTTTGTTTCTGTGAATTGTGAAGACTTTCCATGGACTTCTATTATTTTATACTGACCAGACGATATTTTCTATCCCCTAACCCAAACAACCCTAAACCTACCCCTTAGAGAAAACTTGTTTGCATTGTTACACTTTCAGATAAATGGTCCTTACTGGTCAGACTGGTCCCTACAATGCCAAAACTTTCAGGTTTTACTATCCTTGTGGGTCCAAAAAGATGCCTACAAAACTGAGTACACCCTAAGTGATAACAGCTATACATCGTTTACCCATGCAAAGCCACATGTCCTAGTCAGCATGTTCATGTTTTTGCCTGCTTGACAGGACCGTACGAATTTGTGGATCTTGTTTTAGAGCCGTTAACATTTGGTTATTTGAGTACAATTCTCTCATACTGACCACTGGATGTTCAACGTGGCACCTCATGGCAAAGAACTCTCCGAGGATTTGAGAATTAGAATTGTCTCTCCACAAAGATGGCCTAAGCCTAGACTATAAGAAGTTCGGTAACAGCCTAGAACTGAGTTACAGTACAGTGGCCAGGGTCATACAGAAGTTTTCCAAGACGGGTTTCACTCCGAACAGGCCTTGCAAGGATCGATCAAAGATATTGAGTCCTTGTGCTGTGCATCAGATGCAGAAGCTGGCTTAAAAATACAGACGCATGAGTGCACCCAGCACTGCTTTAGAGGTTGCAGAAGTGGAAAGTCAGCTTGTCAGTGCTCAGACCATACGCCACACACTGCAACAAGTCTGTTTGCATGGCCGGCGTCCCAGAAAGAAGCCTCTTCTGAAGCTGGCTCACAAAAAAAGCCTGCAAACCATTTGCTGAAGACAACCTGGCCAAGAGCATGAATTACTGGAACCATGTCCTGTGGTCTGATGAGTCTAAGGTAAACTTGTTTGACTCCGATGGTGTCCAGCATGTGTGGCAACGCCCTGGTGAGGATTACCAAGAAAATTGTGCCTTGCCTACAGTCAAGCATGGTGGTGGTAGCATCATGGTCTGGGGCTGCATGACTACTGCTGGTACTGGGAAGTTCATTGAGGGAAACATGGATTCCAACGTGTACTGTGACATTCTGAAGCAGAAGATGATGCCCTCCCTTCAGAAACTGTTTTCCAACATAGCAACTACCCCAAATACACCGCCAAGATGACAACTGCCTTGCTGCTGAAGGTGAAGGTGAGGGAGGGGTCAAGTATGTCTTCAGACCTGAACCCTATTGAGCACATGTCCGGGGCATCCTCAAGCAGAAGGTGAAGAAGCACCATGTGTCTAACATCCAGCATCTCCGTGATGTCATTATGGAGGAGTGGAAGAGGATGCCAGCAACAACCTGTGCAGCTCTGGTGAAGTCCATGCCCAAGAGGATTAGGCATTTGGACATATGACACTTTTGACCTGTTATATATTGAGTATATATTTAGAGGACAGTAAATTTGTACTTCTTTATGAGCTGCTCATTGACTACTCAAAAATATATCAAGTTTCATTTGTGCAGTATTGTCCCTTTAGAAATTATACAAAAAAAAATCTTATTTTTATTATATATATATATATATATATATACACACACACACGATAAATTATTGTTTTGAAATATACAAACTATCAGTAAACTGTGGAAATTAATGCAAAGTACAAGTACTGTAAAACCTCAGTTTCATTTTTTGCATGCTTTTTATTTATTTTTTTGTTAATAAGCTTATTTTGCAATAATATTCAATTGTTATTTTCCTATTTGAAAATAAAAAAGAGCAGAAAGTTTCATGTGTAACGTAGGTGTAGGGGTAGGAGATAAAAAGTACACTTTGTACAGTATAAAAAACATTATGCCTATATGTCTCCATAAAACATGGAAACCAGTGCGCATGTGTGTGTGTGTGTGTGTGTGTGTGTGTGTGCTCCTCACGGCAATTCGTACATATTTTACGAGATGGCTAATTCGTTCGAATTCGTACGTTTAGTACGATTTCAACTATCTACACAACTATTTGCTAGCAAAGTACATTTCTTGTAACCTGTCTTGTGAAGTTTATAATATAAATGTATTTTCATGCAAGATGAATAATCAGCACCAGAAATCTTTGGCATCACTATCGCCATCTGTGTTTGAAATATAAAATAGATAGTTACATGCACAACAGTTTTTAATAATGGTTTATTTTTGTTTGTACACTAGCAACCACAAGTTTGGACTAATTAAGACCTTTTCATGTTTTTCAAAGTCTCTTATTCTTTCTCACCAAGGCTGCAAAAATACATTAAAACAGTACAGTAATACTGTGAAATATTATCATTATTAATAATACAATAACTGTTTTCTACCTGAATATATTTGAAAATGTAATTTATTCCTCTAATGGCAACGCTGAATTTTCAGCATTATTACTCCAGTCTTCAGAGTCACATGATCCTTTAGAAATCAATAGCTCAATAATGGAGTTTCACTCATATTTTTTCACTCATCTTCAGCTTTAATAAATCATTTATGTCTGATCTTTTTCAGTTGAAAGCCTCACTATTTCAACATCAATCCACCCCTTCCTATCAGAGAACTGTGTTGGTGAGTATTAAGGTGGTGTCTGTCCCACTGATTTTCGGGTGTTGACCGTGACACCAACAGCTGGCAGAACAAAGCAGAGGGCCGGATCGGGCACCACTGGCTGTGCTCCCTAATTTCCATCCTGTCCCCTCCCACCAAGAGTGGCACGTGTCCCTCCCTGCCCACCCCCAACTAAACACAGCTTAAACTGAGCGTACACAACCCCCTGCTTCTGTCGTTACACCCATTGTTATCTCCTAGACCCCTTCCTCCAGCTCAGTCCTATTATATGCTTACATTTTGCATTTTTTGCTCTCTAGAGGAAACTCATATGCCATTTGTCTTTGCCCTCCCCACCCCAGGCTTCTTGCTTTGTCTTGTCCCTTCACAAAGCCACAAAAAGCCAGAGATGAAGACTGAAGTATAAATGACCCTCTTGACCATTAACTTGAAGTCAGTCTGGTCCCCAATGCAATTCGTCTATGTCCACATTCAAACATACGCAACTCGATAATAGATTATCTGCAAACCATGAGACGCCCACTTCACTGCAAGCACACATGCATGTCAGTTAATACATAAATCTAATGCGTATTCAAGAAACGGACACACACACACACACACACTTTCCATGAAATGGAGGTATCATAAAGAGCTGTTCAGTTTGCAGTCAGGATTTTTCTATGGGTTTTTAGAACAGCACTTTTGATTTATGAGTGAAATAAGCTGTCGTTATCATTACTAAGTTGCTAAGTAACTACCACATCAATGTCAGTAGGCTGTATATGCTTGACAAATCAGACAACCAGTGTAGTCATTTTATAGTAACTTAACACTAACAGCACCAGTATAAAAGTGTTAAAATTCACATTTGACATTGTGTTATGTTGTAGAACAAAATGTCTCTTCAAGTAGTTCACTACAGACCTTATTTTCCTCAGAAATATCTATTCTAAAACCCTGTTGTGAATTCCAGAGGACAATTGGTGAGACTTCCAGTCTGGCCTATAAATTGACATCAGCAGCTCAGAGGTACAATTTGTGATGCTGTCCTTTATTCCTGTTTTAAAGCAGAGCAAGCCTTAATTTTCACATCACCAACAAAAGCCTATCTTGTAGGCCTACATGACGGGTGAGCTTGTGAAATATGCAGTCTTTATCACGTTTTAAGACATGCTTGGTCAGACTCACTGCTGCCCCCTGTATAAACTGTATGATTGAAGACCTGTTTTTGGGACCTTGTGAGGCTAAATGCTGCCATCTATAGGCCTCTGAAGGTTTGTACATTCACACTAATGAGCTCAGCTCTTGTCTGTTGCTTTTCAAAAATACCTTTATGTCCTGTTCTTTTTCATTTATTCACTGATACACAACCAGTGAGAGTTTGTTTAGATCGTTTAGTCCAGTTCAGGCCTTGGTTACAGCTGGTGTGAGAGCTTTAGTTTGAGTTGCATCCAGATAAATCTGTCTCAACTTGGCCAGCATTTTTTTGTTGTTAGTTGAAGGAAAAAAGTGACAGTGTTGAATGTGTTGTCATCTACACATGTAGCCCTGTTTCAGCACGATTGAATGGCTGATGAAAACAGATAAATCCAGTTGAATACACAAATGCTTATGGGAAAAATAAGTACTGAGCAGGTCATTCTGGGTACATTAGAGTTAATGTGTAAAGTTGCACTTCAGGTTTTGTATCTAACCCAGAATGGTCATGAAATGTAGACTAGTCTTGTATGTCTATAAGCCAAGCCCCGTTAAAGCAAGTTTAGGTTAAAACAACTTACTGTAGTGTAATATCTTCATTTCTTTAGTGGACTGTTCTTCCTTGTAGTGTTATTTTAGTGTCACTAATATTTTAAATAGGGATTTATGTTTATAATTTTGTTTTCTTTTTTCATTTGTATTAGTTTAAATGTGTGTGTGTGTGTGTGTGTGTGTTTATGTGGTTTATGAGGACATGTATTTGTATAATGACATGGGTATGACATAGGTATTACAAGGAGAAGGTGATTTATGAGGACATTTTCAGTGTCCCCATAATTCAAAAGGCTTATAAATCATACAGAATGAGTTTAAGAAAGTAAAAATGCATAAAATTTCCTGTAAGGGGTAGGTTTAGGTGTAAGGTTGTTGTAGGGCCCGTTAACCATAACAATCTGTGTGTGTGTGTGTGTGTGTGTGTGTGTGTGTGTGTGTGTGGTACAGTAAACTGTCAGATATGGGAGACATACAAAATGTGCAGAGCAGCGGGTCCCCAGCACCATGAATGAAAACCACGGCAGTAAGTTACACTATTAACGGAAATGAGAGATGTTTCCTTGGCAAGTATAGCTGTTGGTTACTTTTATTTCAAGAAACATAAATCTTTTAATATTATTTTATACAGTTATAATATAAAAACAGCAATGATTTGGAGTCAGAATTAAATCGGTTTCAGTTTAAATGATCATATTAAAGATTGCACTTTCATCACGTCCTTTTCATTCTAGTATATATCATAAGTTTTGATGTTTACTGACTTTAAATGATCATGAGCTGACCGTGAATTTTATCATTTTAATCTTGTGGTATACTTTTCTCTATTTTTTCTCTTTTGTACAAATTTGCATTGTTTTGGTGATACTCAACAGCATGTGAAAGATGGTGTTGATGGAGATTGGATTGTTTTTAACATTCCTTCAAGGCACTGAGATATCAATTCAAATGTGTGGCAATGTTGATCATAAAGAAGAGCATGACACCAGTTATTGTTGAGAAATTCTCACTTTTCTAAAGCACTTAGTTACAGTAAAGCAGAGAGAACTGAGAATTTGAAGAAATACATTTAAAAACATGATTTAACCATGTATGATTGTCTGATCGTATCTGACGCTTTGTGCTGGAGCAGCTGGAATATTTCACAGCAGGGTTGTCCTTATTTGACCCTTAACACGGAGTATTCCTCAACATGTCTGCATCTTTCACTTCTGGTTGAGCGTTGAAACATATTCCCACATGCAGACTCACTGCCTGACTTCTGAGGCAGACGTTAGTTCAGGATGTATTGGGCTAAACCCAGATCAGGACTGGAGATGAGCCAGATAAACTCCACGCCTCTCTCCCCCTCCTCTTTTACACCCTTTTTTCTGGTGTTTTCTTTATGATTGCTTCCATTTCCTCTGTTCTCTGAAAGCTTGCTTCCAAGAACTGTAATCATAAATAAAATGATCTGCAAATTCAAAACAAGTCGTTATTGGATCAAAACTAAATATGAAAAAGGGAAAAACTGCCATAAAGATAAACAACAAAAACAGCACTGAGCATTTGATATGTGAAGAGTTCAACTTCAGCACAGACGTCCAGTGAACAGTGAAGTCACATGGTTGTCTCAGATGTTTACTTATAACAGTCTCTCACGGTTTAAAATCCCTACTAAAGCCAATACCTCCCACTCTCTCTCTCTCTCTCTCTCTCTCTCTCCTCTTCCTTTCTCCACCCACCCCTGTGTTTTCATGGTCAGTTAGTGCCAACAGCCCAAGTAGGGACATAGACGCATAAAACGAAGCAAGTGTGCACTTTTTCTTTTCTTTCCAGTATTTTCTTATTTGTGATTTTGTCATCCTTATCATCTTGTTTCTCAGGAAAGCTGTAAGTACGACGAGGGAACTTTCTAGAAGTAGCAGGGGGAGAAGGATAGTTGGACTAAAACTGAAAGAAAATGCATCGGTGCACTTTTGATAAAATACTTTAAATAGTTCCAAATGTGAAATGTTTAAGAATTCTGCACTAAGAGAAAGATATCCAGCACAATCTTTATGCTAGAGTGAAATGGATGAATTGGTCAGCATTTAAAAGTGTGGCAAAACTGATAAGCATATGCATGAGTTTAATGCATTTACATAATGACTTCTTTGCTTTTACTTACATGATCATACTGTCCATATTTTTACAGTAGAATAAGAATGTAGCTAGCTATATGAAAATAATCACTTTTATAAATCATTTGTTAATTTGTTGGAGAGTGTACAGCGGTCATTGTGAACTCTTGGTTTGGGATTTTGCCAGTTTCATCCATTTTAATTACAGTATTTTTCTATCTCTTGCTGCACATGGAGGGCGCAGAACGTGCTTTGCACAGATCACTAAATAATGTCTTATGACAGCAAATGTCCATTTGCTTTGTAAAAATAAAAATACTTAAATATTTTAATTGGGTTTTGTTCAATAAGACACCAAATTTCCCAGGTCTTTGTACCATAGACACAACCTGTGGATGGTGGAGATGTACTGTAATTAACGCAAAAGATGATTATGTGACTAGACTTAAACAAGCAGGGATTTGGATTTGACCCAGAACAGAAGAAGGAACTAAAGCATCAGGTGTGTGTACCTTATACATGCAGTACAATTGCAAGGTCAAGGTTTTTCCCTTTTTACTTGGTAATTATTCAGAACTAAACAACACCAGAACTGAATTTATAATACATAAACATATAGAGATTACTTGCATTAAGAGGAGGGCGTTCAACTTGGCTTTAGGAACACAACGTTTCCATAGTGTAGATCACATAAAAGTTACAAATGTAGTTACACCACCATTTGCGTTATACTGTCAAACCAAAAATTATTCAGACACCAGATATAATTTTTGATATTTTTTACTAGTGGGTGCAGAGCACTATATTTCATTTATGTAAGTGAGGATAGCAAAATAAAGTCAATTATGACACTATACCCCAAAATTCTTCATACCATGGACTGCCAGTAAAGTTTGGGACCCAAAATTATTCAGAAACTTTGACCTGACTATGTTTTGCTTAAGTGTTTTTTCTTTAATTACTTCCTCCTTACAACACAGACTGAACAGAATTAAATATTGCTTGGTAATTGGTTGACCTAAATTGGTATTATCTAATTGTGTACTTAAATTTAACAACTGACAGCTGACAGCTATTCAACGTAATTAATCTCATACCTTTCTATCAAAGTTACCTGACATAAGGTGAATTTGTTCTGACGCAGTTTAACTCTGAGTTCTTGTCATATTTTATTACAGTTTTCTCATTTATAGTGAATAAACTGTGATAATGTGAGAAAAGTAGAATTTTGGTTTGACTCCATCACCCTAGTCTACCAGGTATTGTGTTCGTTCTGAGAGGTTTTGAGTGTTTTTCTGTTCTTTTGTGGATCAGATGCTGCGCTTGACAGCCGGACGTGTAGCGGGGCTTTGGTCCAGGCGGGGAGTAGCTGCTTTCAGCTCCAGCGGAGTCAAGATGGCCAGTCATGGTAATCGTAAATGTTATTTTAAAGAACCGCATACACATAAATTAAATATTTTTACTATGTAAACTTGGACGACCAATGAGCAGCATTACATCAGTATTGTAGCAATATGTTTGTATGAAATTACACTTTTTTTTTTTCATGTTTGTTTATCTCTCATTAGTCAATTGATAATTCCTCTTGTTCTCACAGGTGGGGTGACCGAACAGACGGACATGTCTGTACCCCTGTACTGCGACCGTCTGGACACTCCTCTGCCCGAAAGACCGTACAAAGACACCCTCAGTGCTGCAGACAAGAGCCTGAAGCAGAAGGAGAAAGGACCCTGGAACAGCCTTTCCAAAGAAGAGAAACTTGCCTGTTAGTACTTACTGCTCCTGTGTCACTTTTATTCAGAGACCTAATATGTTTAAATGAGCAATAGTCAAATTTCAAGAGTTTTGTGGCTTTTATATTCTAGAGCTAGTGCTAAAAGTTGGCATTCACTTTTAGCAGGTATTGACATTTAAAATCTACCCTTTCTTACGAGAAAATGGTCCAAAAATATTGATGTCTCTTTGAATGAATAGGTTTGTCCAAATTAATATTCCATGAAATGCTCTCTAAATTAAGATACTCCGCTTCATACCATATACCTCTGACTAGCAATAACAAGTGTATTATTATTATTATTATTATTGGTTAGTTTAAATAAAATAAAACGACACACTATGATTTGTCCCACCCCAACTTCAAAAATTGGACAGGATTTTTATTGGACATGGCAAACCACAGACAAAATCATGGTGAAAACTGAAATGCTGTATGTTGTAATTCTTATCTGCTGTGATTTCTTGATGGCAGTGTACAGGATTATGTTTAATGAGACATACGCTGAGATGAAGAAACCGACTGGTGAGTGGAAGACCGTGTTGGGCGGTGTCTTTTTCTTCATTGGGTTCACTGGCCTGTTGTTCTCTGGCAAAGATACTATGGTAAGGGATCATCTTAAATGTTTTGGTTTTTATTTATGTCTGAATTAAAATGGGTGACTTGTGCTCTCTCTCAGTGTATCCTCCTCATCCTCGTACTCTTGATGACGAATGGCAGGCTATGCAGGTAAAGCGGATGCTGGACATGCGGGTGAACCCTGTGGAGGGGTTTTCAGCCAAATGGGACTATGAGAAGGGCCAGTGGAAATAGATGAAAGCAAATGCAGCTGAGGGCAACATGTCAAAGCCTTGCTACTAATTTGGCATTCTCCTTTGGCAGTCTTCATTCATTACTATGCTGCCCTTTATGTGAACATTTGAGTATCATCCAATGGGCAACCAAGTCAAATTTGAACAAGTGAGAATGTCTACAACACCGAATGAATCACAAGCGTTTCCTCTTGACTGATGGAAGTAAAACTTGAAAGAAATAGCATGTATTGTATTCATTCAACACGCATAATAATTACAGGATGTCTTGTAAATTCAGATGGGTTTTTATTTAATTTAAATGGTACTAGACATTTAAAAAAAGTCCTAAGACATAAAACAATTATACAGGAATAAAGCTGTTTAAATAAACCCAAAACCTTAAAAAAATAGTTTTATTTTTGTCCTCGTTTAGGTTAAGTTGGCTAAATAAGAAAAATACACATCAAAAGAAATTATAATGGAGTTTAAGGCCATAGGAAGGAAAAATATGCGTTTACACAAAATATCATAAATAATATTTTCAAATCATCCAACGCCTTAAATATTTTCACTAAGCTATGATTTGCTAGTCTAATTGTCATTTAAGTTAACTAGTTTAAATAGTGTCTTGCCAATGCTGGTACATTTCACTCTTAAGCATACGGTCAAACTCTAACCACACAGCATCTCTCTCAAACACACACTGCAACATGACAAACAGACACGGACGAAGCATGCAAGCAGCACATTTCATAACACGGAATGTATTCTCTCAAATCAGTGTCTACAGAGCAGCAAAAGTGACTCGTCAACTATAATTTGTACATTTATTGAACATTTCACTTGCAGCTTCGAAGTTTAAAAGGGTATTGGACTGAATGTCAAATTTCTTCATTTCAAACTTGAAGTCAACATGAAACTAGGAATCGTGACCGTGAAAGAGTAACACGTTACCCATCCTTGTAATGACTTTCAAATCTATTGTTATTGCCGTGTGTTATTACATTAACGGCATTAAATCAAATGCAAACTATTAGCAATATTTCAGAAAGGCTGTATTTAAGAAACCAGTACAGATCGTTAAAAGAGATTTTCCTTGTTTGGATCTAAACCGATTGATGAATTAACAAAACGTACAGTAGCCTAAATGGGGTACATTTTGATTCGATGTTGACTAAGACAAAACACTCGAGCTCTGGGAATTTAATAGTTCTTCTGAGAGTGTATCAGGGAGAAGGTTAAAAATCTTTATTCCAGACTTGCTTAACACTAGACGTCTCTTTTCTGGGTTAGATCTCAAAGGACGCTACGCTTATGATTGGTATGTTTTGAGTGACACACCGAAAGATCTCAGCTTCCCCACGAGATCTCCACCCTGGGTTCAAGGCTTGAAACACACCTGTACCTTTCATCGCTTCTGTTTGAATTAACCCGCTCGTCAATCATTACAACTCAGAAAAGGCGAAGATATTCAACTTGACATCCTATTTGAATTAATGATGGTTTGAAGCCTAAAGATCCTTTCTCCACATCTCCGGGCGCTTTAACGAGTTTGACACGAGCGTAAAGCAGCAGGTGCGCACGCGGACTGACACTCGCACTTAACCGTTCTGACAGCAAAGCGTTTAAAATTAGATTGGGCGGGAATAAGGAGCTGTGAGGAGACGGAGAGATTTATACCAACTATTCTGAGGTTTGCATTCAAAAACATGAAGAATAAATTAAAAAGTAAAAATAAAAAAACACTACGTAGCCTAAATTTAAGTGTTACAAAAAATAAGTTCAGTCAAATACTAAGGGTTTTGTTTTTTCGCGGCAGCACCATGATGTTATCTAACCCAATATATGTCTGTCAGCCAGGATTCAAAACATTGTGGACCATTACACGGTAAGGGTCAACTCAACAAATCCAAGAATGCTCAAATATCTGCATTGAAGTAACATTTACACTTGGAAATGTCAATGCTAAGGGACTAAAACTGAGATTAGCATTTTAGCATGGCTCTGTAATGTTAAGTGTGCTGCGAGTCTTAAACTTCTGCTTATCAACAAAACAACTGCAAATGACATTTCATACCGAAGTGAAAGAAAAACTCAATGACTATTAGCTTGTCACAACTACTAGACCAGTATTCTAGTTATATCCTCATTCCCAAGACACTGAGCGATCTTGTGGCAATATGGTTTAATCTAATTTCTGTTACATATTCTGTGTACACAGTGAAAGGTAGCCACACATTCATCAGGAGTGACCTGCTCACCCCTTGTGTATCTGTGTCTCCTCTAGCTCTAATTACAACAATCTCAAAGGTATAGAGTTTCATCTGAAGCTGAAGTTAGGTTTAATGAATCAAATATCAAACTGCAATGAACATACAGAACTTTCTTTCACAACAAAACAATTTCTCATAACTGTTGGTCCTTTAATTTAGATGCTCAAACAGGTCCATGCAGGTAGTCACAGACACATTTAACCTTCATCAAATTTGCATGGGACAAAAATAACAGAACAATAATTGGGAGAAAACACACACACAGACATGTTTAATCTGTTCTCCAAAATGTCCTCTAATTATAGAGATCACAGAAGAAGCAGGCTCTCAAATGTAGTGCCGGGGCCGAAAGGTGCCTCTCTGTTCTCGAGCTGATATCTGGGACTCCAGATGACTGAATGCTTCAGATTCAGTTTGGATTCAACTTCTTCTCTCTCATTGGGTCATTAACTCCAGAATCACAAATCAGCTTAAATTAGATTCAAAGATAAAATGTTTGTATCCTTCTCAGTTTTGCCAGTCTCTTTGAAAATGAGAAAATAATTAGGATACTTAAAAAGACTGATGATAAAGCTGAAAATAATTATTTATAACAAAAATAATAATTACAGACAAAGAATGAAGGTTTGGTCAAACCTCCTTTTTTTAGTCATTTTTCTCATTTTGTTAAACAGGGTTTAAGGAGACGTGGGCTAGCTTGATCCTAATCAGCTTAAAAGCAAAGCACCCTCATGCAGTCTGGATCATGTGACACAGATGCGCTCCACGCGGTGGGATGAGGGATGTAAACATGACATTTCTTGGCAATAAAAGGGAAACAAATAAATCTGAAACAAATGTATTTATGTTCCTTCATGTTAGCAGGAGGTCTAAATGAAGCAGTGGGTGTATTTGGATCTTCAGTTATCCTGATCCTCACAGCCGTTTCTGTGCAATGAGTGTCCCGACCACGACACCCGTGAGCAAGGTCATTCCCGCCAAGAACCACATCTTTAAGTTTTCTTGTGATTTTCTGCTCTCTGCCGCTGCATCTTTTCCAAAGATCTCTGCGAAGCGTTCCTGCGCACACACACACAAACACAAAATAGCTTAGAATGAGATTACATAAACCAGTACATTTTATGAAAACATGATCACATATATAAAAGAGTTATTATTAACATGAATGGACACTTAAAAGAAAAATCTGAATTACTTGAAATAAACAATTACCACAGCCCCATCAGTAGTACAATGAAGGTAACATTCAAGCACTGTAACAAATATTGTCACAAGCCAAGAGGAAAAATATTACCATGCTCAACCATTCAATAACTGTCAAGCTCATTTCAGCAAACCGTTGAACTCCTTAAGAACCCCCAAGCCTTCCAATAATCCCGCCCTTTCTTTGACAAGTGTGTGTGCACAGTGTGTTCATACCATGACCACCAGGGGGCGAGATTTACCATGCCTGTTTCTAAGACTTCACTAACCTCATTTCTCAGCAGGATTCTGTAGCAAGCCCAATTTTATCTGAAAAGCTGAAAGGGGATTTCAGGCTTTATAACGTAACCTGTTTCCTCAGGGAACTTACACAGAAGTAGAGCACACCAACTCCAGACGGAGGCTGAAATAACCCAACCGAAGCACTGCAGTAAAAGCTAATATGACTCATAAACGTATGCGTTCATATAACCAGACAGTTTCTGTGAGGACAGAAGCATTTTTTTCTTCAGCGTTTTCTCTGGATCTTCGGAATCAGGGACAATACGAATTTTTTCACTGGTATTGCATTTTTGTCAAAGGTATTAGAGCAATGCAGTGATCAAGCCGAAAATATTCTGTGCATGTAGCCGATTACAACACAGACACACACACAACCCTCAGACGCCCACCCCTGTTTTCCACTCAAGAAGACTGATGTCATCCTCCAGTCTTTCCCTTTGCCCTAGTTATCTACACAAGCTTGAAAAATGGGAAGAAGAATGTGGAGGACTTGAATGAAACCATCCGACGCATTCAAAACGCAAAATGTCACACTTATCAGTCATTTATCAGCATTTCTCTTTACAATGAATCAAAACTGGACGAGACGTCACTGCATGTATCAGGAATAAGTTTATTTGACTATTTAATTTGGATTTTTAGAATAAAAAACAGGTGGCTAATGGCTGGTGTAATTACTGATATATTTTCTGAGAACAAACTTTGGTATATGGCCAAGCAGACCAAATATATTAACCAATTATCAGCTGTCACTAATTAAAAAGCACAATCAGGAGATGGAAGAGAAATGATGGGGAGAAGAAACAATGTGATTGAGCTGAGTCTTGTGACCCAGGCTTGACTCAAACTCTGCATATAGCTTCATATGCACAGCAGTTCAGTAAATCAGAGAATGTGTTAAATGGTTAGTTTGCTCAAAATGAAAATTCTGTCAATAATTGCTCACCCTCATGTTGTTCCAAACCCATAGTATTCTCGCTGCTTCGTAAAAAATTACAGTTGAACCACTGATGTCACATGGTCTATTTGAACGGTCCTTACTACGATTCTGGGTCTGGGAACATTGCTGTCTATGCAGGATCTGATAGCTCTCGGATTTCATCAAAAATATCTTAATTTGAGTTCTGAAGATGAGCGAAGGTCTTACGGGTTTGGAATGACATAAGGGTGAGTAAAATACAACTGATAAGCCTTGGTTATATAATCTGGGGTGGGGATGTCAAATTTATTGACAGGTACTTTGTTTTAACTGACAAAGAGCCTGAAAGAGCTAGATGAGGAGAAGGAAGTAAGAGACAGTCAAGTAGGTGGAGAGTGTTTGGGTATGAAATGTGTGACAGGTGTAGTCAAGGAGATGTCCGTTGCATAGATGTGTGCAATGACGTAAAAAAGCAGAGTGATTTACATAGGAACAAGATGAAATTCATAGGAATTGATTTCGCAAGTGTGAGGGAGGGGTGCTGGGAGTGGCGGAGGCTGATAACAGACCAGCAGTTCCAGAGCAGAGGGGTTATCACAAACAGTGACGCAGCACATGACATCACAAGCCGAGACCTCAACTCACTTTCACTTAAGGTTGACACAGATACCCAAATACCAACAAAACACCTCATATGCACAAATCTATGATAAAAACAACAATTTATCCAATAGTTATATTGTTTTATTATTAATTATAGAACTAAAAACTAGATTTGTACAATTCTGTAAAAAAAAAAAAGATTATAAAAAAATTACTGTTTAGAAAAATAACTGCATACAAACCACATAATTTGATGTTTGATTCATATCTGAAACAGTGGAAAAAACTAAACAGCAATACGACAGTCAAGCTCAATTTGAGCAAAACTAACCCATTTAAAAAAAGTAACCCAACACACTGTACTGTACATCCCACAGAACATTTACTTATCCTATGAGAACAATCTAGTATAAAAGTGAACAACTTTGTCAATGCACAGTGAAGAGTAAATATCATTTCTCTCATGTACTTCCACAGGCACGCCTTTGTCAACCTTAGGTAGTTTAAACATGACCCACGCTGACCTCATCATGAATGGCGAACAGAGAGGGCGTGCTGCAGTCAGATGAATGAAGCAGAACCAAGCCTAATGCGCACACACACATTAATGAGTATCAGTCCGTGAAACCGTGAGAACAAAGTGAGAAGAATGTAGGTATGACAAGAATGTGACTCTTTGATTACAGTCCAAGTCATAAATCTAAGACATGTTAAGGCATGCTTGTTGGCAGTAAGATTATGGTGCAACACACAGCAGCACACATCCTAAAGTGTTTTATGTGTTATATGTGCAATCGAGAACAGGCACAGGCTGTACATATGATAGGTGGAACCAGGAGGGGCAGATATGGGGGTGTGGCCTAACCTTGAGCTAACATCTTTCATGCTGAAGTGAGTAAGCTAAATATCTGTGTGTCATGCACAATAAGCTTTAATGAACTGATCATTTGCTGAAACATTGCTTTGTTTTAATCTCCAAAATAAGCAATAGTAATGCTTGCCTTAGTAAACACCACTCATAAGCTTCTGTGTCAAGCAATTAAACATATTTCTTTCATGTTCAATCTAATTCCATAATCTTCCTCATTTTGTGCTAACCGGCAAACAACGGGCAACTATAATTTAATTTCCTTAGTTTCTATTTCACCAGGCATTTTCAACATTTTCTTGTTTACTATCGAACGTGAAAATTGCATCTGTGTTCAGCTCAACGGTTAATTTCATTGAAAGTCCATTTACCTAAAACTAACACTTTAAAAAAATTCAAAAGAGATCATAAAATACATCTATATTAATGGAAGAGTTTAATCCAAGTTTTCTGAAGAGACAATTGTTTTATATGATGAACTTTTTTAATTTCAGCTTTTATTTATATATAAACATTGATCAGTGCACATAGTACACACTGAATATGGTAAACGGAGGATCAAATGTGCTTTCTTGATGTGTGATATGGATTTATTTTACAATATTTTTCTAGACTTTTTAGAGCAAGAAAGTTTCAGTTGTTTAGACTTTCAATGGAGTAACAGACAAATCTCAGGTTGTCTTCATTTCTTGAGAATTAACTAAAGACTTATGGTTCGGAATGACATGAGGATGAGTAACTGATGACAGAACTTTCATTTTCGGGCAAACTAACCCTTTAACAAAATGTAGGGGCTTAATAATCCCAAGCCCACCAAGCCAGGTACAGCACATGCCCTGACATGTCTCTAACAACACAGTGTAATACGCCTGACCATCATGACAGCATTTGTGACTCGCTTTTTAAACAGATCATTAACCATCATAACTCTTTGTATATCTTGCAACAACAGCTTAAAAAACATCCACTCCCAAACTCTGACTGATGCACTGTAGGTGTGAATGAGTAAGAAAGCATTTGTACACAAACACAATCTGTCAAGAAAACCTGATTTTTACTGACTCCAAACAGCGCTGAGGTTGTGCGAACGCTCCCAAGAGATACCGGCTGCTAGGCAGCGGAGACTGCCAGGCATGTTCCATAGCCCTATCTGAACAAAGAGCACATACAAACCAGGCCCTACAGGAGAGAGTGAAACCAGGTGCAAGGTGCCTGCGTTTTGTTAGTTAGCATAGGCTAATATCCAAATAGAGGCCAAGAAAGGGGCCGATTCTGTTTCTGAAAGGAACACGGTGAAGGAGAGGTACTAGAGGGATATATAAGCTGGCACAGATGATGAGACCACAGAAACACAAAGTCATCCTCATCGCTATATTGCTACAGTTACAATACAGCTACTGAGCTACTCCGTTGACATCAGTGTATTACATCAAGCCCAGCCTCATCCTGTTAGAAGAGGAGCAATTTTTTCATGAAAGAGAGAGAGAGAAAGAGTGAGTGTGTGTGTGTGTGTGGGGAGGTTCAGTTTGGTTCGGTTGAGTCAGAGCACTGGGTTTCTCCACTGTTACACCACCCTGACCCTTTAACCCTTGCCACGGCATTTGTGAAGCCAGTCTCTTGTTTTCCCGAACAGCTTGTTCTGTTTTCAGCCAGATAATTGATTATGCACACACTTAGAACATAACACGTGTCACAGAAACACAGTGTGGCTCTTCTGTACTGATTAGAGAACACTGGTGTGTCTGTACAGTACAGACGCTAGTGAGGAATGGGTGTGATGGTTCACCATCCTCCATCAACTTTCTTATCAATACTTCTATTTCAGACTTTTCTCGCTTGGTTGACCAATGGGAATCCTCTGAGAAAAAACTACATCTGTACATATCCTCAAGAAAATACCCATGCTAGCGTGTTCTATATGGTTGCCTATATTGACCATTTTGGAAAAGTTCCCAGACAGCTGTAATCATTTTGGGTTACAGGAGCTGTACTTTTAATTAGGGGTCAACCGATTATTGGCGCCGATATTAAGCATTTTTACGATTATCGATATCGGCCATTTTCAAAACAGATTTGCCGATAATATATATTTTTTTTATTATGCAAACAAACATACTATTTACAGGTGACATTATTTATTGGTGAATAAATAATACAGGTGAAACTATTTAATGTTTAAATGCACTATTTGGCTCGATGCAGCCTGTCTGAGCTCAACACTCTGTGGCCTAGAGCAATCTCCGCCCACCGCTCATCTGATATGTAGGGAGTCACGAGTCCGACCAATCAATGCGGAAAACTGAAGGCAGTCTCACACGAAAGCATTTGCTAACTGGAGCTGCCTCAGTGATCACGCATCAGTTGTCTCTCAAAGGTAAGGCAGCAGGAGGCGTTGCTGAAGTTGCAATAAATCACAATCCACTACACTGAAGTTGCAAAACACCTCAATATAACCTATGATGTCAATGAAAAAATGCATGCAGTCATATAATGGAATTTACCGTATAACGCGGAATGTCATGGAATTTAGTTTGGATGAATTAATCAAAAGTAGGTCAGTACACTTAAATCGACTCGCGCTATGGACTAGTATCTATAAATATTAAGCATAAAAACACTATTTAAATATGAATCCTGCATGTTCTGCATCTCTGTTAATGAATGACACAGACGTGCGGCATTTACTGCACACATACATACTGAAGCGTGTGATGCTCGCGGTGTTTTCAGCATCTGCCGTCTCACTAAATGAGGACATAAATACATGAACAACATCCCCAGAACTTGCAGAACCGGTTTGAAAACCACTGCCCTTATGATATACTGGTTCCTCAATCGACTCCCATATCTATATACATAGGCTACAGAAACTTAGGTCTCATGGCAACCTTTTTCAAAATTCTGAGGGACTTTTCCCCAAAATTTAATAATGTAAATAGTCTGAACACTTAGAAAAATAATAGCATTAATAATAGTCTTCTTAACAAACCATATTTGAGGTATCATTGATGTCCAAAGCATAGGCTAAATAATGCAGGTTGAGTTAAGCCCGGCTCACACGGTGTGATTTTGACCACGATCTGGTCGTCAGAGACAAACTTTTAAAATCTTTAAAGATTCCTATAACACTAGGCTAAAATCTGTAGTCTTTGATTGCTGGTTTGACATCACATCACTGACCGACAGCAGATTAATGCCTGTTGCGATCAAATTTCACCTCGGAAGGAATTCTGGCAGTGTCAGAAGATTTGGCACTCTATCCTGCAGACTACCCCTACGATAAATATCAAACTGTCCGTTTGTCAAGACGAGCTATGAGTAGAATTAATGCTAGATAATTATTCTATCAGCCATAAACTCCGGCGCTCCCGTCCTCCACTCACAGAATTCATCTGATATGTTGCCTTTTCAATATAAACACTGGTTGTGCCACATGTTTTCATGTATGTGTACACTAATTCTTCTTAAATGCATCTTTAGCTCCGCCATTCAAATACTTTTCTAGTCAACATTTGCAGCCTGGTCCAGCTAACTGAACATGTATGGGTTGATAATAAACTATATTGATTTATAAACCGAAACTTTACACTGAGCAATAACAATATTCATATATATCCGCTTGGGCTACATAAAGTAAATAAATAACAAATCTTGATTAGGTATTCCGAATAAGTAGTATGTTCTATACAGCATAAATGTTAATCAGAGCTCACCATGGACCTACACCGTCAGTTAAATTACTTCACTGCCATTATAGAATACAAATAAATTTGTTCAGATTGTAACACTAAAATTAAAACTGCATGCTGAATCTTGCCCAAGTAGTAGGTCAATCAGGTACGGCAACTGTCTTGCATCACAGCAGTCTAGACATCTGCATTTTTTTTATTGTAGGAAGTATGCAGATTTCTTACTCCATGGTCTTACTTCCAAAGTCAAAGGACGTGCAATTCTCTTTCCTTTTGTATTATGCTTATCCTATCATTTTAAATGACAGACTGTGTCTGCAATTTATTTATTTTCTATCAGACCTGATTCAACTCATCAGCTCATTAGTGTTAACAGCAAGATGTTGAAATTTAGTGTTTTGACAAGACTAATAAAATATATATTAGGCTAAACCTACATTTTTCCTATTGTGTTGTATAATGTTCATAAACAAATTATCTCTGACAAAACAAATTATAATAGGATTACAAATTTGATAACTTTTCCTCTATGTGAAACTTTATTGTGTTGGCACAAAATGTTATTGACATTTATCAGTCAATAATATTCAAAACTCTTGACAAGACATATTTGATAAATACACTTGATGCAGAATAAACTTTTATTTGTTAGCCTAGCTCTTTCTTTCAGCAGAAAAGTAAACAAACAGAATATTTAAAGGCGGGTGATTGCGAATACAACCTAAAATAGTCCAGCGCAGACCTCTACATCACAGATCAGATTTCATTTATCATGTGAAGAGAATGACTGACAAGAAGAATGAGGTGACAGACAACACGATGTGGAAGAGTTTTCTATAACCAAATGTAAAGTGCCCTGTTTTAAGCCTGTTGACTTCTGAGTCTGACATTAATCTAAGTCAAGGAGAAAACTCACGAGATCTACCAAGTGAAAAGTAAATAAATGATAAAATACACATGATAGTAAATAATTAAAAAGGCTTGTTGTGATGTATCTTTATGTTGCATTAATTTAATAATAATAAATAAAATAGTATTTTATTCACGCCGCTGTATTCAACTATATACTGAGCTGTATTCAAGCAGAAATATGATGTTATAGTGATCGAGCGCACATACATGTTCGTTCGTCTGACAAGTACATTTTATAACGGACTTAACGTGAGCCAATGCGCTTTAATGCTTAATCCTTATGTTAATCCTAATTTGATGTGACGAGATCCTTGCCCATCTCGCGAGATCCGACTGGTCTTGCACTGGCGATATCCTTACAAAGTATTGTGCAATGTTTACATTAGAGCTGAGCACAGCCTGCAGTTATCCCAGCGCCATGAGAACCGTTTTTTCTCCTAAACACAGAAAAGACTCTTTAGAGAGGTGAATACGATCTATTACCCTGCAACTAAATCACTTAATGTTTAAAAAAAATTAGAGCATTTCTCATTTATTTGGTTCCACATTATTTCAGCATGTTTTAGCTGAACACTGCTTTACATTGTCAGGATTCACAACCGCATGCTATTTAAAACCTATAAGGAAAAGAGGAACAACAAAATATCAATTCATTTTAAACTCAGTTTTAGGTTTATAAGCTGTTTAATAGGCTAAAGAGTGAGATAATAATAATAATAATTCACCGGAGCTGCCATCAGTGTTGTGTGTGTGTGTGTGTGCTGTGAATCATTGAAAGCTATAACAAACAAAACATTGTATTTATTGCACTCAACAAAGCATTTAAAGTCATTGTTATTTGTTAAACTGTGTGATGGATAGGACAAGCCCATTTATTTAAATAACTGCTGACAGCGGTGATAAAACTTCCCGTTATGACTATACTCACGTGTCCTGAATGCTTGTGACTTCAGCTGTTAATTTCATATACAGATATGTATTTCAAGCAGATGTTTAATCTAATAAATAATGGTTCTATAGTAAATGTTAATATAATTGCTGTCAGTCCCAAACAGTTAATCTTGTATAAAGTTACATGTGAGGTGTATTTGGAGCATTTCCTGAGTGAACACTGCTCCAGGTGTGTGTGTACTTGGATGGGTCAAATGCAGAGAACAAATTTTCACTGCTGGTTATACTCTGTATAATTATGTAAAAAATTTTTTTTTTTTACAAAACCGATAACCGATTATGGTAAAATGCTTAAATATCGGAAAAATATCAGCCGATCTCTATTGATAATTTTAAAACTCTGAAACAAGTTCTCTTGCATGCACCCGTTTTAAACTCATCTTGACTGTCGTACAGTCTGACATTAATGACAACTGATATCCCATAGTGTGACATGATCATAATGTTCGTACAGTCTGACAAGTACAATCCTAAAGGACTTCGCACCGTGTGAGCCCGGCTTTACACCGTTTAATACTTATGGGCAGAGGTGGAAATTCAGAATTACATTTCTCGTTACTGTAATTGAGTAGCTTTTTGTGTAATTTTTTAATCTGTAATTTTACTTTTACTTAAGTATATTTGTGTATTGTAAAGTAGACAGAATGCTAACATTACGGAGTAAAAAACAAATCGCTCAGTGGAAACTAGAATTCGACCGATTATCGGCCGATATTAAACATTTTACCGATTATCGATATCGCCATTTTAAAACAGATTTGCCGATAATTTTTAAATTTTTTATGCAAACAAACATATTATTGGTGAATAAATAATACAGGTGATTAATTTGTTTAAATGCACTATTTGGCTCGATGCAGCCTGTCTGAGCTCAACACTCTGTGAGAGTGAGGCGATCTCAATCTCTGAGAGCAATCTCGCTCATCTGATATGTAGGGAGTCAGGCGGAAAAACTGAAGGCAGTCTCACACCGGGCACATGCTAACTGGAGCTGCCTCAGTGATCACGCAGCCCGTTGTCTCTCAAAGGTAAAGCAGCAGCAGGCGTTGCTGAAGTTGCAAAACACCTCAATCCATGATGTCCCGAGAAAATGCGGCGGAATCGGAATGCAGTCATATAATGGAATTTACCGTAACGAATGTCATGGAACTTGAGTTTGGATGAATTAATCAAAATAGGTCATACACAATCGACTCGCGCTATGGACTAGTATCTATAAATATTAAGCAAAAAACACTATTTAAATATGAATCCTGCATGTTCTGCATCTCTGTTGAATGACACAGACACAGCGCAGTTTCAAACTGCAAACATACTGAAGCACTGATGCATCTTCGCTGTGTTTTCAGCATCTGCCTCACTAAATGAGGACATAAATACATGAACAACATCCCCAGAACTGCTGGGAGAGTCACTTGATGAGCATTTGACCGTTTCTAGTCAAATAAAATATATATATAGGCTACAGAAACTTAAAAGGTCCTCATGGCAACCTGTCAAAATATAAGTTCGGTTTAGCCGAATATATTACTGTGGTGCAGTAGAAGATTCGTCAAGACAACCAACAATTATTACAACTTTTGTTGAGAATAATCACATGTCTAAATACGCTTTACTTTAAGTTTTACAAAATGTTTACAGAATTTTTTCTGTACTTATGTTATTATTCATTAACATTACTGTTTATTTAATGTGTTATTAACAGTTTTCAATTAAAGACATGTTTAAAAGCATTTAAAGAACGTTTTGTTTTTGTAGTCTCTTGTTATTATACATTTTGGCATTCATTTTCATTTTACACCAGACACGATATCGGTTCAAAATATAGGTTATCGGTCTACTTGATCTGTAATAATCGGTATCGGCCCTGAAAAACACATCCATATCGACCCTAGTGGAAACAACTGCAGTAAATAATGGGCAGAAGAAGAAACTGGCTAAAATCACAAACAAAATAGCAGATGGACAAGACAGGCGTTATGGTGCAGACCCAGCTGAAAACCAGACCCGTCATATTCTGCTGAAGTTGAACTCAAAGAAAAGAAGTGAACCCTGGCCATATATATTCATGCCTTATTCAGTGTAAGCTGTGCTTGCCTCGGGAGACCGAACTAGCAGCTTATAAATATATCGACGTCCTTCGAAGCATGTAGAGTTAAATACTTACATAAATTGCACTGGTTTAAAATGAAGCTTGGTGGTTTAGCAAAGGTTAAAAAAATGAGCCACAATGGTGCAGGGTGTGCAATATCATCTGCGATAATATAATAAGTTGTTTTAACGATGCGATTTGACATTATCAGTATTTTGCCAAACCAAACAAACCACTCTAAACAGTGTGCCGTGAAATCTAGTAGCGTTAGTTTACACTAATCCGCGTGCATCTGGAGTTCTTTCTTTCACTGCGTGATTCAGTCTGTTAAAATGCGTTTAGAATGATCACAAAACTGAAGATATAGAAGCAGAAATGTATATATTTATATAATTTAATTAGTGGTGGGCGTTATCGTTACGTATGGTAACGTGAGACTCTTATCGTGATATAAAAAATATCGCGTTAATCTATTCTCAAAGTTGGGTTGGAGCTGGGTCTATACTACGCAAGCTATGATGACTTTCACCCTGATATTTTAGCGGATGTATACCTAGCCGAATTGCACTGTAGGCCAGCGGTCAGTCTTAGAGGCTCGCAGTCCGTGATGGACAGATGTCTGGTTAACGGCCTGTGTGTTTACCGTGGCAGGACATCAAGTCACCTCACCTATCATTCATCAACCTCAAATATGGCTTTTCATCTGAAAGATGTATGTAGTAGCAACTTTACATGGCCGCTCAATATGATGTTAACCTAGATATGTGCGCTATTGAAGTGTTTGTGTGGAAGCTTTGCTGCAGGACAGGCTCCGTGCGCTCACTTGCTCTTAAAATCTCCGTCATTTTGGTCATACAGATAAAAGTAGCCTAATACATCTTTTCGAATCTGTAAAGACTCGTTATTTGTGTGCACTCAGAATAACAACGAAGCGTTGCGCTTTTAAAACAAAATCATGCGCTTTAGGTCTCATGTGAAACGAGAAACTTTGAAACTTGAATATATCTAAAATACAGTACATAGAAAAATATATCTATAGAGTGAAATGTCAAAAAAAAAAATAGAAACTGTGTTAGCATGGATGATTTACATGAAATTTAATCTGTGCAACACTGTGCATAATAAGATGGCTTTCAGTTCAATATAATAACAAAAACGACATTTTGGGCTTCAGTTTTATTATTTGGGTAGCACATTCTGAATGCCTTAAATTCAAATGAGCCATTTAATCTAGATTAATTCCAAAATTAATTAAAGAAAAATAATCTATGCCCACCTCTAAATCTAATAATATATAGTAAGTCAACATCACATGAATGCGTTTCTCAAAAAATCACCATGATTAGGCCTGTAGTTTTTCTTTTACAACAGTTAAAAACAACTTATCCGTGCACATCTCAGATCCGACTGGTCTTGAGAACGTGTGCGATATCGCAAACTATTGTGCAATGTTTACATTAGAGCTGCACCCTACAGCCTGCAGTTATCCCTACTTAATACTGTTATTCTGCCATGTTTAACACAAAAAGACTCTAGAGCAGAAGGTAAAAGCTAGTATGGCAACATCACTTCACTTCATAGAGCATTATTATTATCATGACGTCAGAACAGCATGTATATAGCTGAAATGACATCTACTGTCAGGATTCACAACCGCATGGTAGTAAATTAGGTCATTATCGGCTCGATATTAAGCATTTACCGATTATCGATATCGGCCATTTTAAAAATAGATTTGCCGATAATAATTTTTTTGTTTTTTATGCAAACAAACATACTACTTACAGGTGACATTATTTATTGGTGAATAAATAATACAGGTGAAACTATTTAATGTTTAAATGCACTATTTGGCTGGATGCAGCCTGTCTGAGCTCAACACTGTGAGGTGAGGCGATCTCTCAATCTCTGAGAGCAATCTCCGCCCACCGCTCATCTGATATGTAGAGAGTCACGAGTCCGACCAATCAAGCGGAAAACTGAAAGTCTCACACCGAGACATGCTACACTGGAGCTGCCTGGGCTGATCACGCATCAGTTGTCTCTCAAGGTAAAGCAGCAGCAGTGTTGAAGTTGCAAAACACCTCAATATAACCTATGATGTCTTGATGCACAGCGGCGGAATCGCGGAATGCAGTCATATAATGGAATTTACCGTAGATAATGTGTCGAAGTTTGGATGAATTAATCAAAAGTAGGTCAGTACACTTAAATCGACTCGGACTATGGACTAGTATCTATAAATATCAAGCCACAAAACACACTTTAAATATGAACCCTGCATGTTCTGCATCTCTGTTAATGAATGACACAGGCGCGGTTTCATTTACTGTACATACTGAAGCTTCAGCGTCCACTAAATGAGGACATAAATACATGAACAACATCCCCAGAACTGCTCGGAGAATCAATTGATGAGCATTTGACCGTTCATTTGGTAAAATCATATTACATATACAGAAACTTAAAAGGTCCTCATGGCAACCTGTCAAAAGTTTTTTAAAAGGTAACTGACAATTATTACAACTTTTGAGAAGTAATCAAATGTTACTTTAAATTTATGTTTAATTCATATACAGATATGTATTCAAGCAGATGTTTTAATCTGCTAAATAAATCAAACATTTCAAGTCTCTCACCAGTAAGTGCTGTCAGTCCCAAACAGAACTGTGAATACACCATAATGTGCATTTCTATTGAATGTATCACTGCCCTGTAATCCATCCATCCATCTTTCCAAAACATTTGAATAAAATAAAAGATTCATAGCAGCATTTACTGATATTATGTATTGATAGTTTAACTAAAGAATTAATCAACTGAGGAGAAAATTATAAATAGATTAATTGAAAAATAATCCATAGATTATTCGACAATAAAAATAATCGTTAGCTGCAGCCCTACAGACATTTAAATAACAAAAGTACTGGGATTAAAGTTTATAGTTTGTGTATAAACACTAATTGTCTACAGTAGCGATCAAAACGAAAGTATCTTAACACTTGTATTGTAATGTTTATCATCTTCTGCCAGGATGTGGCGACAACTCGTTTAAAACATGTATTTGACATTGAATCATCCATTCAGGAGATTCCAATAGTGAAACAAGTCTATATGAAGGAGACACTGACTCCTTTTATTTATTTTTTGTTCAAATGAAAAATATATATATATATTTTTTAAAGACTCAAGCAATGAACATTTTGTCAGAACCACTAGTAAATTATGTTATTTTGTGAGAGAATAGTGATCTCCAATTTATATAAAAAAAAGATTCTCAATTTGTCCAGAATTGTGCAGCTCTAGTTTACATGTTGTTTATTAGCCTACTGCATATAATTCATTAAAAACGTTTCATTTCATAAAGTATAAGTTGATTTCAAAATGCACCTACATTTTTTTGCAATTTGTGTTTTTCAGCTGAATGAAAGACTATTTTTACAATACAATGTGTTTTTCATCATTGAGAAAAAAAATAAAAATAAATAAAAAAAAAGTGTCTAAAAATCTCGTCTCGTTCTCGTGAACCCAGTCTCGTGTCTCGTCTCGTGGGATAAGTGTCTCGTCACACCCTTACTAATTTGATCAATTCCCTAACCCTAAGCAATAGTAATAAATGATTCCTAGGTAGCACCACCACTGAAAGAGCTCATCCTGGATATCTACAGCCCAAGGCTGGCAACCGAACAAAGCAGCCGAGTTCCCAGCAGATGAGACAACAACCTGGAATGCTAAAAAGGTTTCCAAGCAAAACAAAATAGGCTTTTGCTCTGAGATACCGTCAGGCCTCTTTAAAATGCGTTGAGCCTGAGTGGTGAGACAAGATTCTTTTTAGCTGTGAAGCCCACACACCAGCACAAAGCAGAACAATTATAGAGGCCGGAAGGGCAGGATTTCCTCACGATTGCTAAGGAATGCTGAACACCCTCATTCCTGTGTGGAAATCAGCTGATAGGAAACGTGCTTTGAGGGAGGACAATTTTTTTATTCCAACTGAGCGGCATCAACAACCGACCTTGCTGTTTCTCACTCAATCTCTGCTGAGTCACTCAGACTTCAGGCTGTAACCGGAAATTTCCAGTCCACAATTGCAGAGATGGTGAGAGAGTAAGAAATAAGAAAAAAGAAAGAAAATAGGTAAAAAGAGGACTGAAGCAAAACAAACTCACCCAAACCATCACTAGGCAGGATATGTGACAGTCGTGGCCATTTGAGAATTACACAAATGTTGCAAAACAAACAGGATGACAGTTTTTTAAAGAAGGTGAAATTGCATTGCTAAATTTTTAGGGTCAAAATAAACAAAAACAATGTCAAAGACTGGGTTTACCATAGTTACTTAGTTTCTGATCAAACTGATGGTCATCATCTCTTCAGTTCAGGTCAACAATATGATCTCACTTACTCTAAGAGGGTGATGCTGTGAAGGCGTTTTACAGCAAATGGGATTTCTGATGTCAGACTGGTATTCACCATTTTAGCTGTCAGTGACATCAGCACGCACCTACAGGCCAGGTAAAAATGTATTCCAGAGAGTCTGGTTTATGGCCTGTGTGTTTAGTGGTTTCACAGTTAGAGTAGCTCATTCTGAGTCACCTCTTTAATGGTACAGACACAATGATACTGCCAACTTCCAATGTACCTTAAATCTCATTAAAACTACATATTTATCCCTTTGTTAAAGATACATTTTTTCCACACTTGTAATTCTGAAAGGATGTTATCACCCCTTTCAAATTTGATTTTGAAGTGCCAATCCTAAATTGTGTTGCCTGATGTACAATGTGAAATAATGCTACTAATATAGTGGAGTGAGTTTATTGACAAACAACCAATCATAAATTGCTTAATTATTTAGTTCAAATGAACATAAAAAAAAACATTACGCTCAAAAAATCATGTTCTAAACATGGATCCAACTGTTTAAAGATTTCAGCTGGTATGATAATATATTTAATAGAGGTGGGCATAGATTATTTTTTCAATCTAGATTAAATGGCTCATTTGAATTCTGCGAAGGCATTCAGAATATGTGTGCTACCCAAATAATGACTAAAGTAAGTCTTTGAAACAGGTTTCTCAAGCCAGGTGGCGCATTAGACCAGGGGCTCATCTCCTGTTTCCAAAATGCATCACAAACTTTAATCTCTTCCCGTCCCAATCCCACGAAAAAACTGGAGGAAAATCCTTCCACTCCCGGAAGAATGACTCCCATTCCTCCCACTGAAAAAACCCCAAATGGTTTTTGTTATTATATTGAACTGAAAGCCATCTTATGCACAGTGTTGCACAGATTAAATTTCATGTAAATCATCCATGCTAACACACACGTCTTCTATTTTTATTTTTAGACATTTCACTCTCTATAGATATATTTTTCAAAGACGAGTTTCAAAGTTTCTCTCAAGTTCACATGAGACCTGAAGCGCATCCTGTTTGCTTAAAAGCCAGCGTTTTTCGTTATTCTGAGTGCACACAAATAAACGTAGAGTCTTTACAGAGTCGAAAGATGTATTAGGCTACTTTTATCTGTATGACCAAGAATGACGGAGATTTTAAGAGCAAGTGAGCGCACCGGAGCCTGTCCTGCAAAGCAAAGCTTCCACACAAACACTTCAATAGCGCACATTTCTCTAGGTTAACATCATATTGAGTGACCATGTAAAGTTGTTACTACATACATCTTTCAGATGAAAAGCCATATTTGAGGTTGATGAATGATAGGTGAGCGTTTGGATGTCCTGCCCGATTGTATTACCACATAGACCAGCCGTTAACAATCTGTCCATCACGGACTGCGAGCCTCTAGTTCGAAGACTTCGTTCCGCTCCCTACAGAGCAATTCTGGCCAGGTATACATCCGCGCTAAAAATATCAGGGTGAAAGTCATCATAGCCATATAGAGAACCAGCTCCCAACCCAACTTTGAGAATAGATTAGATATATTTTTTTATGCCGATAAGAGTCTCACGTTAACGCATGCGTTAACGATACGCCCACCACTAATATTTACTTTTTATGTTATGGCTGATAATAAAATTATATATTATTTTGACTGAATAAATAAAAAATCACTATCATCTAAAATCTCAGTTTTAAATGTTACTTATGAATTTAGGCATCATATAATATACAGTTAGAGATTACATTTAACAGTGTTATTAAAATTGTGTAAAATGGTGACAAATAAAGCAAAATAAAATATATAATTGACCAATAAATAAATAATAATAAAAACACTAATATCAGCCACTTCTAAACACTTATAGTTTGACAAAACGGACACAACGGAAAGGTTCTTTAACTGTTTAATGATTTAGTAATCCACATACAGGAAGCAGCATTGATGAAAACCAAACATCAGTTTCCCAAGCAGAGGAAGTACCGTCACCTTGAAACTACAGCAACACTGGCCTGGACAGATGATTTTTCCAGAAACTCTGTTGCCTCATTCGCAGTAACCGCACTAACTGTTCTCAGTTTATTAACTATTCACCTACATCCAATTTTCCCAATTAAGTCAGTCTTTGCCCTGAAACATCATTAGTGTTTCATTATGTAACCGTTTAGCAAGAAGTGGTGACACCTGAAACAAACATGGGTCTAATGCCCCACGTTTCAAATTTAGCTGACAATTAGAGCAACAAAACAGACTTCACTAAACACACAGGCCAAATGAAATTTAGACCACAAACATCCAATCAGATCACAGCATGCAAAGTAATTTGAGCGGCACACCTCCCCGTTTTATTTTAGGTCGTATATCTGGAGGATCTGTCTATGGGAGGTGTCCTTTGTGCTTGCCTGGCAATGTGGCCATGTTTGTGCGTACCGTAAATGAATTAAAGAGAAGATTAATGAGTCAGGAGAGTGGGGCTCAGACTCCAATCTGTTCCGCATCTCACTCATTCTGTCAGCCAAATCCCAATGAGCCAGGACACACGCAGACTACATATACATACAGATATTTGGACACACATATGCAGCCAGATTTACCAGCCTTTGACCTAAACCTGCTCTTACAGGCACACAAAGCCTCTGGGGATATTTGTCAAGAAACAGACTGTAAGACTTGCATATTGGATGATGCTGAAACAGAGCATGCATGCATGCAAGTATGTGTGTGATGCAAAGATATATGCATTTTAAAATCACAAATGCTCCACCATCTTCTCAAAAATATAATGAACTATGTGTTGGTGGTAACATAACCTGCTCAAAACAACCAATTTTAAGCTGATTTGTCAATCATTTGCAGGTGAACGAGAGTTCAAGAATACAGTTTGAAACAGTCATTATTTTTTAAATTCAATTAGGTTATGTTATCAGACCGCCCACTTGATTGTAAAGCGCTTTGGGTGTACAACAATACACAATAGAGCGCTATATAAATGCATCATTCATTCATTTATTCATGTTAGTGGAGCAGAAAATATATTTCTAAGGAGGACAAGAAGGTGGAACCTAGAAAGAGACATATAACAATATGACTGATGACACTCAGAGACGATATCAACAGTCACTGCAACTCCATTATCATAGCCTTTTATTCATGGCTGATTCTAATCCTACAGATGGGGTCTCAGATTTTTCTCCATAATCTGATTTTAACTAGAAGCTATTCGGGAATGAGAGAAAGCTACATAGAAAAAAAGCCTTTACTGAAAGGGCCGACAGAATATAAAACATAAAGGGGGAATAATGAGTGAGAAAGAGAGAGAGAGAGAGAGAATTTTCCAGCATAAGCCAGTTCTGTTGAAGCAGAGCAACAGTCATGTTATGTCCAGCGCGGCACAGGCAAGAAGCCGATCTGATCTCTAGCCTGGTTTCTAATCTGGAATCAGCCAGGTATGAGGCATCTCACACTCAGACTGAGCTTACATTCTGAGTCAGGCCACTTTATCAGTCCTACCTGAGAAAGTACTACTCTGGAAAAACCGTACTGAGATCTGGTTTTGAATGACACCATCTCTATATGACTTCATTTCAAAAGTACAAACACGCTTATACAAGTAGTGCTTAAATAGTTGATTTACATCTCAAACATTATGTACAATAATAAAATATACACACCAAAAAAATCCCCCGGCACTCTGCATAGCTAGGAGCAAAAGTGAAGCACAGATGAGCCTTTATGAAAACAAAGCACATTTGCTTTTTTAAAGTCGTAATTCTGTCAAATGGACAAGGAGCTTAATGTGGTCTACTGCTCTTTGGAACAGTGACAGAGCTGCTAAAAGGTTAGCGGGTCCTTTCAGTAGGCCGTTATTTGTGTTATTAGGGGCTAATTGCAGTGCGTTTCGATGATGCTGGATAATCTTGGCTAAAGTGCACTAGGAAAGCTGGGCTTAAAGGTGCAGGTCACTCTTCCACACCATTGACCAACACACAGAGAAGTGTGTGTGTGTGCGTGTGTGTGTGAGTGGAAATGTCTAATTAGCAAAGAGGAGCTTCAGCTAAGAAGCTAAACCCACTGGAGTTGAACACGCATGTATACAAAAACACTAGAGAAAAAGCATGTGGGAAAAAGTTAGCTAAAAATACACTAGGTGTATTCACAAACACTTTGGTGAGAGAAACGATCAACATCACTTTTAACAGACAAAAATGTGCTTTAGTTGTGCAAATGTGCATGCATTTAAAGGATGTCTCACCCCTCCCCCCAAAAATAACGAAAATCCTGTAATTTACGCAACCTTATATTTCCTCAATGGAGGAAAAGATAAGAAATGTCGAAGAATGTTGATGCTGCTCTTGATTGGCGAGAGTCACATGGGTTTGGAACAAGTAAATTACAAACTTTTATTTTTTAGGTGAACAAACTTTTCAAAATCTGTAAAAATAACACAATTCCAACTTCTACCGTTCCCGCTACAAACCAACCAAAACAAAACGATTCTTTCCATGTTTGGGATGCTCCGTTTCCCCCCTGTGACCCTGGCAGAATGGATCAGTCCAACCTTCCTTGAAGGTGAGGCTAGAACCCCGTCTCCCCCCTGCATGTGACATAAGAGGAGTACACTAGCATAGCAATGTTAGTCATTTTCTCCATTTTTCTCTCACTTGCTGGTGACAAGGCTGCTGGAACAGACTCAATCACACCTTCTGTTTACTGCCATTTTCACTCAGTCAGCCACACACAAACCAAGCATACATATAAAGGCATGTGCATGATATAGTTAAAAAATGAAGTTACCTTGTGAAATATAAAAAGATAACATTTCAAATTGTGGCGATGAACTGAGTTAAAAGGTCAGGGCTGAACTATGACCTTGAGAATAGCAACATTCAGTGCCACTTCCAACAGCAACTAATAAACATTTACTGAAGCTTAAGCAGATGGAGGACAACATCACATCTGGATCAGCGTCTCCACTGCTGCTGTCATAGTGTGTTTACAGCCAAGCTCCTCACCTGGACGCACGCTGCAGGCGTGCATGTGTGTGTGCACCCGCAGCTCCTTTGTTTAAAGTAATAACATGCTCAGCATGTGCTATACCTTGAAATAATCACGCAAATGAGAGGCACGTGTGTGTAAACATGCATGAAATGGAACGATAATGCACATATTGCATTTAAAATGCGACACGCGCGATCCAAACCCAGACACAATTGACCAGGAGCACAAAAGCTGACGTATAATCTGTCATGCGACACACAGCCGCAGAGTGGGCGGCGCTGATGTATCGGAGCTTGTCGAATGATTGCGGGAGGTGGGTCGCAAACACGCATGGCCATCGCACCTGCCAAATCGATAGAGGAGATGACCAGTAAGGTGGAGGGATGATGATGGACTGATGAACACAGAACGAACGAGACCAAAGAAGGGGTGAACGGGGTGGACTCTAACAGCAGTGACGCGGACATGTTGTTGCATGTCTGATCTGCAACACGTCCACCCATGTGAGAACGAGGGAAAAGCGAGGGAGACAGACCGAAATAAAGAAATGGAGAATCGAAAGGAAGGAAGGACACGAGATGGAGGCGGGAGTAAAAGTAAAAGTGATGGAGGATGGGGAGTAGGGGGTGGTCCCGTGGGTGTTCCTTGTGCAAACATGATAGACAATGGGATGAGGGTGTGTGTGTGTGTGTATATACGGTATGCATGTATTCGCATGCGTATACGTTTGATGAAACTCTCAGTAACAGCCATACGTCACACAAAGACTTCTGTTGTGGTGACAGTGATTAAACGTGCTAAAGACGGGCCTTTGTTTATCTGCATACATGAGCGTATCACTACTAGGTGTGTGTGTGTGTGTGTGAGGCATGTAATTAATGATTGATTGTGTTTGGAAGTCACTGTTCTAGTTAGGAGCAGAGTGATAGTGAAGGAACCTCGATGGACGCTAATGAGCGTTTCAGAGGGACTACCACAACACATACACAGACACTAAAATAGGAGTAATGAACAAAGCAGGTGTAATAAGAGTGAAAAAGTATGGATACCCCTCCCACTGTATTGTTATTTTGCCCTCCAACTCTCATCGACTGCAAATCATTTATCCTGTAGTGAACAAGCCTATCCAAACAAAGGCAGTTACCCAGAGCACATTCACATATAATTCAAGCCTAATTGGTAATATTCCCACCCCCTCCGGCACAGGACTCCTGTAGAGGCGACTCATTCGCGTCAGTCATTCCCTTTCCCAGTCCCTCTATTGAATAGGAAACAACAATTATTTAAAATACTAGAACTGAATGACATGTTCATGCATTCTTCTGTAGTCGCAAATGGTTAATAAATGATTAATGATTTTTAACCCAAACCATCATGGTGAACATGCACAAGGAAAAAGACCTGATGTGACCGCACCTCTGGGCACTATTACCGTTTCACTGCAGATCTCCCCAGAGCAGGAGAGAGAATAACACAGCCTGACATGCAGGTACTGCAATACACCTGCATCATACAGCTGCCAGCAACTGCGTAGGCAAAGTAAATGATACAAAAAGGTAGTTGAAACTGTGGTTGTGTGGGAGGGGAAAACAAGCATGCACAAAATAATCTTGAATATACGAGAAATGTGTGAGTGAGAGTGAAATGGGCATTCCCAGCTTCTCCCCCAGCAGCAAGGGGACGTCCCAGTGCATAGAACAACAACTGCTGGCACCTTTCAGTTTTTACGTCAGCTGCTTTTAAATCTCACTACAAAGCAGAAACCAAGATGAATAAATAGCACGAGAACCCCCCCACCCACCATCAAAATGCATCGATGTGTGTAAAATGCTCACTAGAGAGAGTTCAACCATGAAATCGAGCGTGCATGTGTGCTTATGCGTGCCTCCCGCCGCCACACCACTGGCCTGATTGAGACAGAGCATCCCGCTGCATAATTTCAGACTGAAATTGATGCCGAATGTGAAGAAAATAAAGAGGGTTGAGTGGGAGTCTGCAGAAAGGCGGCCTACATTCATGTAACACATAAACGTCTGTCTTTTGTATGTCAGACACACAGACCTCATTTTCCTTCCCCATTGAGGAAGTGACAAAGTGCACACTTCCACAATTTCTGCCCAAGATGAACCAAAACTGTAGCTGGGTGCCTCAAGATGTGAAACCTCCAGAATTCATTCATTAGCCTATTGTAGTGCCATTCAACTCTTCAAACGCAGCTTAATAAATCGCCCAACACTTCCATCGTTCTCAACAGTGGGCATCTAAAGCTGCACAGATTGCAGTCTTTCACGGGTTCATTTTCCAATTCTAGCTGACAGTGTTAATCTCTTTAACAAAATTACTGACAAAATTGTTTAACAAATGTTTTTTATAAAAAAAATTGACAATGATAACGTAGGTGAGGAAAAAAAGATTACATTATTTTAATTACAAGCATTCTGTTGATGAATATATGCAAGATTAATGCATTAATGTTTTTAAAGTAGAACAATTTTTGTTTTAAAGACAATTCTCAAATATATACATACATACATATACATACATATGTGCATGTGTGTGAGATTAAATATTTGGTTTATTTGCACACTTTTAATTTAAATGTTATTTTTGTAGACAAAAATGATGAAATGTTAGTCCTTAAAATTTTCAAAAATAAAAATAAATACCTGGAAGCTCTTTCTATTTATCCAAACAATGAAGACAGCAAGATTGTTTTAGAATGTGTTTTTATTACACATTTAAGAATTGTTGTGACTGTTGTGTGCCTTAAAGTTCTCATTCTTAAGGTCACATGCTTAGAGATTCAAGATCCAAATTTATAGATAAAATGACGTGTTAAGCTTTTACTTTCTACACAGTTCCGGATTCTTTGTGCAATCAAGACAATCACAAGATAGAAAAAAGGAACGTCAAGGGAAGAAAAAAAATGCAAGCCCTAGAACAAAACAAAACATGATTTTGAAAACGACACATTGACGAATGAAAATAAGCATCTAAACTATGAAAAACAACATTAACAAAACCAGTCTGCCAATCAGAGTCTGTTCTCTGCACCATTCAATAAACCAGCCTTGTTAAAAATGACCTTTACAATCCACTTCCATATCTCACCCAATCAGATTGCAGCCCTGACCACAAAGAGAAAAAGCGGACTTGGCCAGGACCCCTCATTACCTGCCACTCGTCTAACCAACATAAAGAAGAGAACCAGCACAAAGGGTTTTCACGTGACTTTACTCATGCATGCCTTTCATCACTGGACAGCTGACCGAGGGGAAATAACAGAGAGGGGAAAAAAGTGAAAACAATATAAAAAGACTAAATATGAAAGGGAAAACAATGACCTTTCAGTGCATTCATCTCCTTTCCCAACTGTGTGTGCTCATCTCCCACACACTCTTGTCTCCGCTCCATTCTGTAGAGTTTTGATTGGGAATTAAGACTATAGAAATCAATAACCAGCTGACCAGTAGCTGTGGTTCTTCTATTTTATCTCCCATTCCTTTCCCCTCCACAGAGTTTCAGCATCCCCACCCAGGCTCAAGAGAGGGCAGGCGCTAAAAACAGCCCCATCTGGACCCAAGGGAGCCAGAAGATTTGGCCATGCAAAACATGCTCTTTCATCAATAACATCCACTTTTCCTGGACTATTACAGTCTGTTTAAAGCTTCATAAAGTATTTGAATCTCAAATGGCAACAGCATTCTTAACAGGATAGATAAATCCTGGATAAATGCAGATTTCCAAACCCATAGAACTCAATCTTCAAAACTAAAAATAAGATTTGTATTATGAAAAATTAGAGTTTTCGATGCCTCTACTGAAAGTACAGGCAACTAAAACTTAGAAAATACTTGATTCATGATTCAATTTATAACAGCTTTATGACATTTTTGGATGTTCTAGCTAACGTTTGGTTATCTGGACTTTCAATGGAGGCCCAGAAACCTCTCAGATTTCATTAAATATATCTTAATTTGTGTTTTGAAGATTAACCAAAGTCTTACAGGTTTTGTCTAATTTTTTCTAAATAAAGATTGGCCAAGGGTGGTTTAAATGTAATGAACAGATATCTTCTGATCCAACAGGACAATTTGAGATGAAAATAATTCAAAACTATACACCTGAACAGGTTACGTAACATAGAGGCTGCTTGTAATCAAACTGAAGAAAACTAACATGGTAGAAATCAAAATTCAAGTAACTTTCCACTCACCCATCCTCCTTGGCTCTGGATCCAGGGCTGAATTTTGTTGTCTAGGTAGACGGTCATCCAATCCGCGATGCTTCCCACTAATGGGCTCATCTCCTTCTCCACGCACTCAACACACAGAGCCCCTCCGAAGGCAAACAGTCCCACGATGCGGCCCCAGTTGACGCCATCGCGGAACACCTCATCCATCACGCTCTCGAAGCTCTGGTACGCCGTGGAAGGCGTGATGTGGAGCTGCGAGGACAGGTCGTTGAATGCTTGGGAATAACGCAGCTCAAACTCGTTGGCAGAATCGCGAAGCGCCTCCTTTACCGCGTCCAGACCCCCGGTCCCGTTTGTCTGACGCTGGGGGTTTGAAGCGGGGGACCTTGGTGGGGTCCCAGTGGAACCAGTACTTGTTCCGTTCAGGGAGCCATTAACGAGGGTCGTCGTTCCTGCTGCCTCCTCATCATTCCCTTCCGCCGCATCAGTCCGATTTGTGTCTTCTGTCAATTCAATGTGATTGTAGGGGTAGTTCCTCTGTGAGAGTTTATATTTAATAAAAAATACCACCAGTTCTCGGTTATAGTAAGACATAATTCACGTCGTTGCTAGTCGTTCTCCGATGTCTGGATATCCACTCGCTCGTTCTTAGAATACAGTGCACACCCTTGCGTCCTTCTCAGGCTTCTGCCGACGCTCCAGGATGGTGCAATGGCTCATACTCTGTGGTAAGACAACAGTGCAATGAATTGATCCGTAAACACGCTATCATTTTCACAAACAGGGAGAGGAGGGGGTCAGGGGGGAACTTTGGAAGAGGTTAAGGAGCACTGAAGATAAACTGTTTTTTTCCACCCGCTAAAGCCCTCTTACTTAATGGAGAGGCTTGATCAGAGGAACAGATGGTAGCCTCTCATCACCTGCCTCCTATGAAAAACATGGACAATGTCCTCTCCCCTGTCCAAGACATGGCTAAATGTACACTGACCTTGACATGAGTGAATTTTAAGCAGTAGGGGGCAAGAACATCTAGCGTGGCTAGAATTATAATTCCCTTAATTTCAACAAATCTATAACGGACCTCAATTGTAGTGCCTGAAGATCTAGTAAAGAATCACAGACAAAAGATACCCAAGTGCTTCATGGCGGTTTTAAAATATTTTGACAACTCAAGTATAATCTTAATGAATATTAATTTATTTTATAAACTTTGCTAAACAGAATAGACTGAAATTAATACATTTATAAATGTATTAATCTGTGCATTAATTTATACAAATATATACAATGATTTGGCATTATAACGTCAGATCAAGAGATTAAATTATTATGATAATATATATCTGGATATATAGATAGATAACTTTATTATTAAATATTAGGTGACTTTATTTTTTCTTGCTGATTTCGTATTTTTGACGACATCACGAGCACGAGGTGTTCACGTGGTGCATTTTCTGATCGCTCCTGGGAAAAGCGCGAGAGTTCTCAGGAAACACTGGATCAGCCAAACACGTGCTGACAACAACGAGGCTCAGAGCACAACACATGGCCATTTCAGAGGCTGCTCTTTTTGTCGCGGAAAAATTACCCCCCAAAAATGATGTATTTTGTTACTTAAGAAATGACTAATTCTCTGTCCGAATGTGACGCATATTGTCATTATCTAAAATACGAGTCACATCCTTTATTCCACATGCAAGTTCCATTACATTTGCATAGATAGTACATGGCGTAATCGCACTTATTGATTCGCTGGATTGATCAGAAGACACGTCCAAAGACTAAATTATTTAAGATTCTAATAAGTAGGCACGCGGTGTTTACAAACACAATGTCAGCTCACAGCACAACACACATTACCACAACCACGAGGGAACGAGTATGAAAAACGTACATGATCCTAGACGAACACACACTAAGCTATTCAGTGTTTTATGTTAGTGTTCTCAAAAAAAAACATTAATTCTTAAAGAAAAGTCTAAATGTAGTAGTGTCTAATATACAGATTTGAATTCAGACCCCCAGGCTTTTATCGACCAACGTGTTAGAAATGATCTAAAACAAATCCAACAAGCATTTTCTACTTTATCTCACTTTATCGTGCTTATTGACAACGTTTAAGATAATGACAACACGGAGAGTTAAAGAGCATTCAGCTTACCATAACACAGTCAGCTCACTCCTCTCGTAGATTAAGTCAACCACGCTCCAGAGAGAGCTTATGAGAATGCTAGTTACAGATTAAACGGCTATATCAAATAGAAACTGCGTTAGATCAAAAGTAATACTGCGTGTGAGGGGAAAAAACGAGCCAGTGCTAGATATTTCTCTTTAAAGCAGACCTCCCCTCTCTGTGATAGGATATGATCACCTAAATGACGCTCACGCTGCCTAGTGCCTTCCCAACCATTACGTAATAAAAGCTCCGTTCTAACGTTAGGGCCCTTACAGAGGCCGAGTGGAAACTACCGGTCAGTTCTGATGGACAACACGCATCACTTTCACAGAAACGATCGCACAAAATCCCTTCAGTCCGAGAAAACGAACATAAAAGGACCAAATTCATAATTATTAGCCATATATTTCCGCTGATCACAAGCAGAGGGCGAGAGCTCTCCAAATGTCGCCCTGTCTATGCTGAGGAGAAACACTGGATGTAGATTATTATAGCATTTCTTAATCTTTTATAGGTCAGCATACAACTAGCATAACTTACATGCTTTACGCATGTAAGTAAAATCAAACACCCCTATGTTTCATTTACGAATGAATGCAATACATTTAATGCATTTCTGCACGCATTTAAGTCATGATGAGAAACACCATATGCAAGCAAGAGAGCAAATTAATAACAAGCCCCATATAATTGATGGTTCTTGCTAGCCAAGAATGCATTTCCTGTAAAATCCAAGCCAGCTACGTCAATTTTTCCCCCTTCGGCTAGTTAGCCTTGTAGCTAGCGTCATGGAAGATACTGGCTGTAACATTACAAGGAAACACGAAATCATTTGGAAGCGGGTGTAAAGATAAAGCTCCCATTTCAAAACGCATCGCAGACCTTCGGTACTTACTCGGATATATGTAAAGGCACATTCCTGATCTCCCGCATGATCGATGTCGGCGCGTTTCTCCTCGACCAGAGTGCAGTCGGTGTTGAGCCGCTGTCAGCAGCGCTTCGGTGCTCTGAGCATTCAGCGGCGCTGGCTCAGTTCCGCCCCTTCAGAGCTGCTCTTAAACTAAGGGCCTATTCGTATATTACAGCAAATACATCAGATGTGGATTGAGTATGCTGGTTTATGGAGTAACTACTTTACTCACTCCAAAGTTGTTAATTAAATCCTATAATCATTTAAAAAGCAACATTCAGTTATGTTTTAAAACGTTGAGACTCGCCATTCAGTGTAACGTTAACTGTTAACTTACTAATACTGATGACTAACGAACTCGCAACTTTTACTCATTATGTGGTCTTAAATTTGTAGTTTTCTTTATCTAACTACAGATATTTGGATATATATACTTAACTGACGATATGAATGTACATTTTAAATAACCGTAAACGGTTTGAGCTCACTAAACAAAGAGTGGCAGAATTACTATGGTAACCTTTGTTACCCCAAAACGCGCGCGATGCGTCTACACACTGACAGCGACACGCTGTGGCGCATTTAAACGAGCACAAATCTTCGCTTTATTAATTAAAAATGAAATGTTTAATTTCATATGATGGTGTTGTCGTGATATAAATAATTTGTTTTCGATCTTTAAAGACTCTTAGAGACTCTGTCAAACAAGAGACCCTATTATAAAATAACAAACATTACTACATTAGATATGCATATTTGATCGTTCGACAAAGTTAGAAATTAGGTAAGGGAAATACCATACAAATATAAGGAAATTCAACGGTTCAGAATTCAAACTTTATTGATTACTTCACCAAATGCTTGTAGATTACATCACAATATGTATAGCGTCGAACATTATTCTGTATATTTTACATGAAAACTTTACACATTGTGTTTCTTCATATACTATATATATTTATATGTCCCAGTCTCAAGGGAGGCAAAGTAGATATCCATAGTTGCAAGGGAAGGAATGCTTTCAGAAAATATTTAAATGCACTTCAAGAATGAAATACATACTTAATGAAAATGAATTGGGAGTTGAATCTGCACTGGTAATACACTAGTAAGTCATATGCTGCAGGGGTTTAATGAAGATATACCTGGATTATACAGTACATTTGTATTCCTGTATTTCCCCCACTTCAACTGTTTTATGATAATGTGACTGGCATCCATCACGTAAACTTGCTGATTCAGTCTAACTCCAAATCAAGAGCGAACAGCACTTGCAAAAATTAAATATATTTAAAAAATAATAATCTATTAAGCAAACTTTAGTGCAGTAAAATTAAATATTCATTAGATGTTTTAAGATTTCAATGATAAATATATATAAAAAATAAAGAAAAAACAAACCTTAAAAAATGCAATAAATTTGAATTTGATGGAAACCAAATGAGCATTATGTGTGGCATGTAAGGAATAGTAGTGTCGGCCTGGTCTGGATTAGCAAGCGCAAGTATTGACATGTAAAATAAACACCAAATGCTTTGAAAGCAACCGTTACATTCTTAGGACAATTTGGAGCTTAGTGTGAACACATCGACACCAAATTAAAGTATTTTGTGGGTTGCTCGAATTAATTGAAATTAGATGATTGTTTAATTGTATGATGAATCAATAAAGCACAATGATAATGGGCCATTGTTGGACCTTAACAAATCCTTAACAAATATGCCATTATTCACTGGCACAAACTCATTGCACAACGGGAGTCTTTTACAAGCTCTTAATAACAGGGGATGATCTCATTTCTGTACGCATCTTTCTTCAGCCTTTAAAACAGACACAATTTACAGATGGGACAAAAGCCAAAACAATGAACTCAACAGATGATCAGAAACCAGATATACAGCAGTACTGGTAATAAATTATTTTCTTAGCCATCCAGAAGAAAGTCAAAATAAAAATAAACAAATATGACTCATGACTCTTAACAACACAGACGAATGACACAGCAGAAGCGTCACCCTGCTGGGTCACAGTGCTGTTCTCTCATAGGGGGCGACTGACGGCGATGAGTCAGGACTGGCAGGAAAGTATGGGACAGTCACACAGAGTCATTCTGCGTTCCTGTACAGTCCTTCAAATCACAGCAGAGGCTTATACACGCAGACCATCCATCCACTTTACAGCCCCGCTTTCTTCCCAGTTCATCTCTGAGCTGTGTTCGCAGTTCTGATCCGCGTTATGATGATGGTGAAGGATGTACTCTCCCCAGTTCAGGAGCGGCGATGTGGAAGACAGAACCGATGCGAAGGAAAAATCGCCGTAAAGCAGCGCGAAGCTCCGGAATGAGGTCGAACTGCATCATCTCACACAGATGGTGGTAGTAGCAGGAGGCATGAGGCTTGAACTGAAAGAAAGATGACAATGTTAGACATTCATGTCTGACATTTTATTTTATATTGTTTATTTGAAATTGAATTACATTTAATTTAAAAGTGTAAAAGGGATAGTTCACCCACAAATGAAAATTACCCCATGATTTACTCACCCTCAAACCACCCCATATGATTTTTTTCTTTCAGACAAATACAATCAGAGTTACATAAAAAATGTCCTGGCTCTTCCAAGCTTTATAATGGCAGTGAATGGTGGTTGAGATTTGGAAGCCCAGAAAAGTCTATCCATCATAAAATACTCCACACGCTCCAGGGGTTAATCAAGGCCTTCTGAAGTGAATCGATGCATTTGTGTAATAAAAATATCCATATTTAAACCTCATGTAGCCAGACATTCAGACTGACAGTAGAAGGTCTGGGAACCGTGGTCCTTTGAATGGCCAAGGCCCGCCCAATATGCCATTTATTTTTTGTCATGTCATGTTTAGGGGCATGGAAATGTCCCCACACTAACAGACCAGTGTGTAAAATCTATTGGTCATATTTTAAACATTATATGCCGTGAACTTTAGATATGTCACATACTTTTGAAAATCCAGCATGTAGTTGATCCGAAAAAGTGCTCATCGTTACAGTCGGAAACATGACGGCTTTCTTCTTCCATGAGGGGGTTTGGTGCCACAGCATCTTTGTTTCCAAGAACGCTAAAAGACACACATCTCCCGGAAATCCTGTATAATTCAACCAATCTGATGATGAATTCCATGGCCATGACATCTGAGGCTGAGACTAAACCTTTATAAACCATAATGTCTAGCTTCTGCTCACTGTCGTTTGGCGTTCTCGAGAGAGTGGTGTTCCAGCAGATGGCGTAGTGTAAGCTTTGGTGAGAATAAGCTAGTCTCGCGAGAAGCAAGTTTTGTTTACAGCAAAGTAAAACCAGTCTTCTCTTGGCTTATATTGAAATCTTCCCATATTTTTCTTTGCAAATCCACATTTTGTATTTCTAATTCACGATCAGTGTTTTGTTTTGCTCTCTCCTCTGCACTTCCGCTACATCCTACGTCATCCGCTGTAACACCCCTCTCTCATGAACACAAGTATGATAGTTAACGGAAGCTAGAGATTACGGTTTAGGAAGTTTTAAACATGGATTTAAAAACACATCGATTTGCTTCAGGAGGCCATTATTAACCAACAGGAGCTGTGTAAAGCACTTTTTATGATGGATAGATACACTTTTTTTGCTCAAAAATTTTGACCACCATTCACTGTCTTTATTAAGCTTGGAAGAGCCAGCCTATTTTTTCATATAACTTTGACTGTGTTCGCCTAAAAGAAGAAAGCCATCTACACCCAAGATGGATTGAGTGCGAGCAAATGGGTGAACTATCCCTTTGTCTTTTCAGTTACGGATTTCCCTTAAAGAGCTTATGGCAGAGTGTCAATCTGGAGTGGAATGCCTCTGGGAAAACCTGATATTATCAGAACAGTGATGAATGGAAAAGTGTATTTTAGTTATGGACAAGGAAAATCCCCAGGGCTGACAGTAGATTGTCTGCGTAATAGCGCAGGTCTCTTTTACATATAAAGGTCATCACACTGACAAGCTGGCGTTTCAGCAGGGTGCTTCCTGTAATAAAAGCCTCAATTCAGACACCTGAAGGATAACAGAGATACCCAAAACAAGTATCTCCTACAGGAAATAACACCCATTGGCTAATTATCAGACTCACCTGTATGGTTAAGGACACAATTTTTACCTTGTTTTTCTTGCTCTTATGTGGAAGTTGAACATGTCAATATTTGACAATATAAAACCAAGATCTAGTGGCTAAACCCAGCTGGATGTCTACTTAATGTCTGAAAGGTTGACCACTGTCTTTAACCATCTGATTAAGGACCTCAAGTTGAATTGTAAAAAGACACAACCCATGTTGTTGTGACTCTTACTTTTAGACATATTTAACATAATACATAAACTCTCCACATCGTGCCAAATATATTGAATATTCCAAATTTAAAAGAGAAAAATATATTATCTCAAACAAAATACCAAAAAAACCTGTTTCACGGCAGGTAATAAATATGTATGGTCTGTTGAGACCATCTCATGTTCTGGTTCAGTGAGAGGGTGTGTTTGTTTATCAGGCAGTCTGAGTGTTGAGGAGCAGCAGCAGGAGACCGGAATATTCCAAATTTAAAAGAGAAAAATATATTATCTCAAACAAAATACCAAAAAAACTGTTTCACGGCAGGTAATAAATATGTATGGTCTGTTGAGACAAAAAGTTCATTTTGGGCCCTGCATCTCATGTTCTGGTTCAGTGAGATGGTGTGTTTGTTTATGTTATTACTTTGGTATCAGGCAGTCTGAGTGTCCGGGTGAGGAGCAGCAGCAGGAGACTCGTCCAGGCTTCCCGGTGGCTCTCTGAGGTAAGACTGATGAAATAAGCCAGGGCTTCACTACACACCCTAAATCAAACACACACACACATATATTGTTACTGTCCCAAAATCTTCCCGTACAGCATATGTAAATCAGAACTTGATTATGTGACTCATCCCTTAATGTTTTACATAAAACAGTTCCTTATGCTTTTATATTTATTTTTTAAGAGTCATACAACTGATCTGATTATTACACATTCAGTAATGAGTGCCGCACCTATATTTTTAGTGCTTTAAAAGCATGTTCATAATGTCAATAATAACACAATAATAATGAATCAACTCAAGTGTAATTTCTTCAAACAAAAGGTGCATCTGAACACAGCACAGATTGTATTGTATCAAAGCAGCCGTATTTGTGTTGTGCTTGGTGAGTGAGCGTGATTAATGAATGAGGCAGGCGGCTGCACTCACTGCAGCAGGCGTGTCTGTATGTCTGGCCAGGAGTCTTGCAGCTGCGTGTCTGAGTACATGCGAAAGAGGATCCTCAGACTGCAGGCCAGACTGCTGGTCTCCTGCTTCAGAAGATTCGGTTTTGACTTCCCCTTAAAGCCTACATGCAAGATCAATAAAAGACACGCACCATAAAAAAAGACAGTCTCCTATAAATGACAGCATTACCACAAACCAGACAAGGAAATAAGAGTGTGGACCTGCTCTCCAGAGTGCTGTCCTCTGCTCATTGTTGGAGTTGAAGTCCTTGGCAAACCTGTGGGACTCAAGGAGGCAGTCAAGCAGTTTGAAGAGGTGCTGTGATGACAGGTGTCTGTACATGCCCTGATCGGCCGCTGTCTCTCCCTCTTCAGCTTGCTCAAGTGCATCTCGCTATTGGGAAACACACTTAAATTTAGCACGCTATAACTAAGCCATGGTATCAACACCATAAATGGCTGTTCACACAGGCAGCATTCTCACAGTTATTAGTTGTAATTCATAAGGTTTAATGGAGATTACTTTCAAACAGAGGTTATGTGAACACACCTGAGCAGCGGCCATGTTCTCAGCATCCTCCCTCTTGCTGGTAGCCGGGTAGAATACAATGTTGTCTATGGTCTGAATCAACTCCAGCTGTACGACACACTTTATAAGCAGCCCTGCAAACAGCCTGTGGTCTGAGACCCCTAGATCAGGGTAAGAGAGTAACATTTACATTTAGTCATTTAGCAGACGCTTTTATCCAAAGCGACTTACAATTGGGGAGTACATAAAGCGATTCATCTTGAAGAGGAAAACATACAGAGGAAGTGCCAATAACACTAAGTCTCAGGCATTGTTCAAATAAGTACAAGCTAGCAAGGGAAGGAGAGAAAGATAAAGAACAAAGATGAAGATTTTGAAAAAGTGAAAGATTTTTTTTTTTTGTTTTTATGTCAAGTAGAGTTGAAAGAGATGAGTTTTCAGTTGTTGCTTGAAAATTGACAGGGATCCAGCATTCGGATGGGGTGGGAAGATCATTCCACCAGCCAGGAGCGGTGAAAGAGAATGTTGGAGAGTGATTTTGAGCCTCTCTGTGATGGTACCACAAGGCGTCGCTCACTAGCAGATCTCAGATTTCTGGAGGGATGTAATCGTAATAGTGAGTGGAAGTAGGTGGGTACTGAGCCTGTGGTTGTTCTATATGCAAGCATCAGTGTCTTGAACTGGATGCGAGCTGCAACTGGTAGCCAGTGCAAGGACACAAGAGAGGTGTAACATGGGCTCTTTTGGGCTCGTTGAAGACCAGTCATGCTGCTGCATTCTGAATCATTTGTAGAGGTTTGATTGTGTTTGATGGAAGTCAGCTAGAAGAGCATTGCAGTAGTCCAGTCTAGAAATGACAAGGGCCTGGACAAGAAGTTGTGCAGCATGCTCTGTTTGAAAGGGCCTGATCTTTCTGATGTTGTGTAGTGCAAACCTGCAAGATCGAGCAGTCTTTGCAATGTGCTCTTTGAAGGTCAGCTGGCCATCGAAGATTACAACAAGATTTCTGACCGAAGCTGATGGGGTAATTGTTGATGAACCTAACTGAATCGTGAAATCATGGTGTAGAGTTGAGAAGAAATCTTTTGCCAGGTTGAGCTGTAGATGGTGTTCTTCATCCACTGTCACTTTTGCATTGCAGCTATGCAGTACTGGTTTGGGATTTATCTGTGTCCATGTTTCATCACTGGCAGTGGACATCTGACTGTATCCAGCGATCTCTGAAAGGAGTCCTCTCAAAGCTGCTCTGCGACTGAGAATCAACCTCAATGTCCTGAAAAACAGACAAACACACCTAATATGCAAATGTCCACTGATGAAATATGAAGCAAAGCATGCTGTGATTTAGTGTTAGCAGAGAGTAGGACAGAATGAGGACAGAATAACTGCTTGATTGTGGCTTATTTGTGTTTGTATTTGCAATGTTTATTAATGTTATTGTGCTCACCATGTGTTTCCCTTCTCCCACCTCCTCTTCCTGTCCTGCTGGTCGCCATGTGGAAGCAAGCTGTTAAGAGCAAAAGTCAGAACCAAACTGAGAGAGCATTTCATAAGCAGAGTAGCTTGGAGAAGGTGTGAGGGGACATGTTAAAAGTCACAGCAGAACTCAGAAAGGTGATGTGTAAAATGGTACGAGGATTGGGCAACGAGATTGTCCAGCGTTGTTTTACGTCACATTCAGATCAGCTTCCATTCAATCTGCAATTTCTTTGTTCCAGTACACTCTCAATGGACAAAATTACATCCATATAATTTTCGCTTATTCGATGAGCAGTTTCACATGGATAAATGTCAACAATAGGGAACAAAAGTCATTCAAGTTTTCCGTTTAAAACCAACTTTAAAAGAGGAAGAGGTCACATTGTTCAAAGATAATGTGGCTGTTGGTCGAAACTCTAAACTTATGTGGCTTCAGCAGCTTATCAGACTTCTTTATATTTTGGACAAAGTAAGCAAGCTGTGTGGCATGAGGTTAGGTTTGAAACTCAGTACAAGAGTAAATCTTATTGAAACATTTTTTGCATTGTGGTAACAGGGAATTTGAGACTTCATTTTCTTTAGTCAAATCTAACGTAACTTTTTTTTTGCGATATACACTGCCATTCAAAAGTTTGGGGTCGGTAATACTTTTTACAATGTTTTTGAACAAAGTATTTTATGCTCACCAAGTCTGCATTTATTTGGTTAAACAGTAAATGCAGTAACATTGTAAAATGTTATTACTTTTTAAAAGAACTGATTTTAAAAACTTATTCTTGTAATACATTTTCAGCATCTCCAGTCAATATCCAGTCTTTAGTGTCACACGATCCTTCAGAAATCATTCTAATATGCTGCTCAAACATTTCAACATTAATATTGAAAACAGTTGTGCTGCTTAATATTTGTGGAATTGAGGATTCTTTAATGAAGTTTAAAATAGCATCATTTATTTGAAGTAGAAATCTTTTGTAACGAAGTCTTAACTGTCACTTTTGCATTGCAGCTGTACGTACTGGTTTGGGATTTATCTTTCCATGTTTCATCACTGGCAGTGGACATCTGACTGTATCCTCTCTCTGAAAGAGTCCTCTCAAAGCTGCTCTGCGACTGAGAATCAACCTCAATGTCCTAAAAACAGACAAACACACCTAATATGCAAATGTCCATTATAAATAGCAAGCAAAGCATGCTGTGTCTTAGTGTTAGCAGAGAGTAGGACACAATGTAGGACAGAATAAAGGTGCTTGATTGTGGCTTATTATTTGTGTTTGTATTTGCAATGTTTATTAATGTTATTGTGCTCTCACCATGTGTTTCCCTTCTCCCATCTCCTCTTCCTGTCCTGCTGGTCGCCATGTCAGCAAGCTGTTAAGAGCAAAGTCAGAACCAAACTGAGAGAGCATTTCACAAGCAGAGCCTGAACAGCTTGTTCAAACACTCTCCGATTTCAAAATCAGCGGTCATTTAAAATATAAAAGTACTTTTTAGATTTACCCAGAAAATAAAAAACATTAGGAAGTGTGATTTGAATGTATTTAGATTAATTAGCATATGACGTCAATTTGTTAATTGTTTTTGTCTATTAGATTTTTTTAGAGATCCATCGACAACTTATCAAAACACATCCAGATGGAAGGCCGTTAAGTGTCATTGAAACAGATGGTGGTGTGCAAGATTGTCATACGCATGAGGGCTGGTGGTCTGGAAGATATCCAGCATGCAGGCGCAGGTGACGTCCCACACCTCCGGACTGAACTTCTCCCCGTTCAGGATCACCAGGTTCTCCAGACAGTTTGTGCCTGACCGTGCCAGCTGCTCATTATCTGAGAACAGAGGCGGAGTTGTGAGGCTAACACACTAACACTTTCCCTGTATTACCACACCCTGCTGATTTAAAACACTACCGCCCACAGGGTCAATATGTTTCTCCAAATGTGACATGTGTAGGCGTCACAGTTGAAATGAAGTACAGTGAGTAGCAGGGCAATGTCTTAAAATTCCTAAACTCTCCCATGATTAGCGCAACATCCCCACCTTGTTTCACACACCACTGCAGCTGTGCAAAAATATCCGCCAGCAGCACCTCGCTGAGAGGCTCGTAGAATTGCGTGAACACGTCGCAGATAGCGTAGAGGGCGTGGTTACATGTCGTTGTCATCCACTCGGTTTTCTATGAAAAGAAAAGACAAGTATGCGATGCATCCATCTTATTTTACAATGTGGAAGTAAGACATTTTCTATCAATGTGCAAGCCTTCCGATTTAATAGCCACAATTATTACTTTAGCTAGAAGAATAAAGCTAGAAGCTACAAGTGACTGCATCTACTCTTACGTAGGGATGAAACAATGTACCCTGAGCCATTTGAAAATTGATAAAAATGTGTGATTATTTAAGTTGATCGAGATGTTAAATAAATCGAGATGTTAGTGAGGTTTTATAAGAATGTGTTTCTGAAGAGAAATGACTTTTTTGGAAAGGTTATATGGCATTTCCTTTTCATCTTGCCTCTGTGTAATGCATATTAAAGTAGTGTTCTTAAGAACAGTGCTGTTTTTACAGCAGTAACGAAGGGAACGCTGCATCTCTGTTGTTCCATAAGCGCCACCTGCTGTCAGAGAGTGAATCTGGGTTCTAATTCAGCCCGTTTGCTGTTTTTGTTTTGTTCAGATGTTTTATGTAACAATTTTATAAAGCTAAAGTTAGACCGTTCTGTATTTACTTCAGATTTAGAAATTATGCAACCTGAAAAATGCTCATGCTACATGTATGTATCATCTTTGTTTGGATTGTGATTAAAACACAGTGGTTGCCACTAATTTTAAATAGAAAGAGCACAGGCAAAGCCTTGGCTTCAGATTTCAGAGAGATTTCTTTCAGTTGTATTATGTATTTATTTGCTTTGGAATTTATTTTATAATTTCAATTTAGATTTTAATTGGGCATTTTCAATTTCACAAAGAAATGTGCAGCATTTTGAAATAATAAATACATTTTGTAAATCTCATTTTGTTAAAAAAATTGTATCGTGAAATCAGCGTCGTGAGTTGAGTAAATAGTTACATGACTACTCCTACATTAAAAATAAGGTTGATACAACTCATAAAAAGCAGCTAGCTACATTCAAGTTATATAATGGGAAAGTATCCTGTAAATTAGATCAGATCATATGAATCAGTTGAAAATATCAAGATTTATTAAGATATATTTCTGATCTAATTTATAAGATAAATAGAAGAAAGTGTTAAATGTAATAATACTCAAATTAGATCAATACAAATAATATTAAAATCTACATTTATATAACCAAATTGATTACTTAATTGAATTAGTGAACGGTTTTTGTTAATTAAAATGAACGCACTGGACTTGAATCAGACTTCCCAGTGCTACTACTCTAATAGGCATTTTAGTGAAGCATCTTTGATTATTACTTCAGATCACAGTTTGAAGGTCGCATGCGCAAAATAATGTGACAATATCAGTTATGTAACACTTTGTCCTGCAACTAGTGAGGAAAAATGGCCTGTTATTAGACAAGCTGAAGTATTTTGAATACAGTTAAGCTACCACATTACTGAAAATGTAGATAGGTTAGGAGTGTTACTGAAGTTGGTAGAATTAAAGTTGTGATTGATACTCACTTCAGTTTGCTGCTCGGGGAGCTTCATGTTGTCGAATATTCGGAAGATGATCCGAAAGAGGTCATGCCACCAGTGCTTTTCAAAGGTGTGTCCGTAACTCTTCATGATCTCAAACATGACCGTCAGACCCCTGCATGACACAAACCCTCTCAGAATAAGTTCCAAGCATCCACATAATGTCTTTGTATGGAAGTGAAGATGGGACCCACCTGGTCCTGACGTCTAGTTTGCAGCGGTTGATGATGCAGGAAAGCTCAAACAGAATGGGGAACCATCCTCGCACCCAAACGCGGTCACCAGGGGCCACATTCATGTCATCACTTGTGTATTCTCTCAGTGCCTGGAAAGGGGAAGAGTGACTAATATGTCATTTTTGAAGCTCAGATGTCATTGGTAACAAAGGTTGAGGTGATAGCACTCACCTGCGGCCTGTCAGATACGTATTTAGCACAGTGGCGGATCAGCCGAATGGCTTCCATACTTGTGTCAGGAAATGCAGCGTTACACACAAACTCTGACAAACACTTGACTGCATCCTGGAAAGAGTCGATGGCTACGGCAAAATGCTGCTGAAATGTATTCACTGTGAGGAAACAGAAAGGATAGAGATGAGAATGATGTTTTGTTTTTAAATGTTCAAGATGAAAGTTTTAAAATATTGTGAATTTTACGGTACTTACTAACAATGTGTCCTGTGGTTTGAAACGCGAGGTCCACAATGTTCTCATTATGATCTGATGCTGCTTGATGGAACACAGAGAAGATGTTCTTCCAGCCGGAGCGAATATTGGCAGCCTGGGAGTTCACCATCTGGGCCACACATCGTATCACCATGTCCCGGATAGTGGGTGACCTTTAAAATAGATCAAGTTATTGTAGAAGTAACTGAAATGTATGGATTAAATAAATAAAAATATGCTAAAATAATGACTTCCGATAGGTTTCCTGAATACTTCACCCATCGGACAAACTGATAGTTCTGCCCAAAACTTGCCATTGAATGAACTAATGTTGCTGGATTTGATGGTACCACAGAGCCAGTGGTAGGGTTGTATGATTAATAAAAAACTGAAATCATAAATTTATTTAAAAGGCGCTTATATTTGAAAGGCAAGTGCTCTGTGATTTATTTAAATAAATATATTGACTGTGTTAGGGCTGTCTGCGGTTTTCCATCAAAATAAAAGTTTGATGGTTTAACATTTGAAAATGATTTAAAATAAATGAATATTAAATATTTTTTTAATATATACATATTTTTTTTTAAGTTCATAAAATTCATTTAAAAATATTTTAAAAATTAACATCAAATAATAGTAATTTCATATTATTCTTAATTTAATATAATTTCTTAAATATTCACATTTTCATTTACAAACAGCAAACCTGTCATTTTTTTTAACTGCCTTTAAAAATCAAAATTTTAAACTCGACCTTTATCAGGAGATTCACAATAAGATTTTTTCCCCCCAAAATTATGCAGCTCCAGTGAGGAAAAACCTGGAAATGGTTCTTGTTGCAAATAAGCTGGGATAACAAAATATTTTACCTTAAATAGTGTTTAAAGTTCACATGTTTCATCATGATGCCTCAGATTGCATCATTTCTTTATCTCTCCAGCCATTCACATTTCTTACTCCGCTCACCTGTTCTTCTTCATGATGTGTTCAAAAGGCCTTAAAAAGTCCTTCTGGAAGCGGAAATTGGCCAGTTCTCCTTTCTCCAGAAACTTCATAGAGAGTTGTCTTAAGGAGTCCACAGCAAAGATGGCCACATCCTCATTAGGATTACAACCCACCTGCCAAATCAGAAATCAAACACAATCAGACAGCTGCTTTACTAATTTATTAATTCTGGAAAAAACATTTCACCAGCAGCTTGAAGGTGCGGTCACATTAGCAAGATTTCAGCAAAATTTGACTGCACCTTTAGGTAAGGCTACAGACCTTGTTGAAGTGATCTCCGATGACCTGCCAAATGCGTGACCACTGCAAACGGATGCGATTCATGTTGTAGTAGGAGATCTCCACTATCTTCTGCAGACTGAACATGCGTGGTTGGTGAGCAGAAGCCAGCTCGTCCATGGATACCGCACAGAGCCAACGCACAAAGTCCACTGGAGATGGAGCAGAGTTTACAATTAACACAAATCTCAGACATTTTGCCCCAAATATATTATCTACTCATCCACTGTCTACTGGCAAAACACATTAGTTTAGAACAGTACAGAGTATCGGTGTGAAAGTAAATCAACGTGTTGGAAGAATGATACAGTCATCAGCCATTTTGTGTGGCAGTCGCCTAATGGTTAGAATACATAAAATAACCAGCTGCTCGCATAAAATTCAAGGCATTAATGTTTGCCTAAAAAACCACCGCTGGCTCTGCACTCCTTTACCTAAATTCAGTTATTCATACCTATGTGCCCTCTAGAAGCTTGCGTTCTGCAAGTAAACAAAGCTTTATTGTGCCATCTCAAAGAGGCACAAAATCACTTTCACAGACTTTTTCATTAACTGTTCCCATCTGGTGAAATGAACTGCCCAACTCAATCAGAGAAGCTGAATCCTTACCCATCTTCAAGAAACGGCTAAACACATCTCTTCCATCTTTACCCTCTAACTCTAGTAGGGGTGTAACGATTCATCGATATGGATCGATAAATTGATACAATGTGACGATACGATGCATCGATGCCACGCGTAAAATATTGATATTTGTAAAAAGGCACCTTTATTTTGGCACTGTCCACATTTTCACATAATGTCCGTCTATGCATTACCACTAACGTATGCATTCTCGATCAATCTCACGTGTCAGGACTCGATAAAGGACTGCCCGAAGGCACAAGGCAAACATTTAAAACGCTCGGGATTGTTGGAGTAACAGTCGAGCGCTGTGTGAGAAGTTTTCAGCGCACTGGAGCGAGCGCGCATGCACGCACACAGACAGCTGCATCAACACTGCGCGAATACTAAATTGAGCTCTCCTCCACTTTTTTGAGCATGGATGAATAAATTCATCTAATATCCATGTAAACAGTAGGTTAAGAAAAGCAAATGTCATCATGTAAACAGTGGAGAAAAAAAGGCATGTGTATCAGTATATTAAATATGTGCTTTCATTCTTAAAGTGAAAGAAAACTAATAATAAATATAATGCTGTCAAAGAAAAATACAAGTGCTCACTGCTCCTGACTAAATAACCTTTGTAACATCAAAAAGTATTCATTTACAGGCTATTTCATTTATACAGTGAAGACTATGCAGTTATTTTACATTTGATTATTTAATTTCTTTAGCGTATCTGAAAATGTATTTTAGACTGAGCTGAAAAATCTGAAAAGCATTGTTTATTGAACTTGTGTCTTTCTTCTATTGTATTTATTTTCTGCTATTGCTTGTAATGTGATTATCTGTAGAAAAGATGTTTAGCACTGAGCCCATAGGAGCATTTTCAGATTTATGTTCATGTTATATATTTTGGTTGCATTTTTGAGTTAGTAAAAATGTAGATGGTTGTTTAAAATAGGTATATAATATGATAATATCGATATATCGATCTATATACTGAATCGAATCGTTTCGTATAATTTTTTGAGGTATCGGCAAAAATCGTATCGCTGGGTATGAGAATCGATATCGAATCGAAACTAACCATCCGATTTACACCCCTAAGCTCTAGCACACTCTATTCTATCTATCTGTCTTATTTTTATATATAAAATTTTGTTTTCCAAAAAACACTTACACACGCTTGACCCTCTATCAATTGCATATATATTCTGTAACTGCTAGCTTTTCTTGAAAAACTAATACTAGCTTTCTTTTTTCTATTCTATCTAAATGTTTCTAAAAACAAAAACACTAGATTTATTTTTTCTATATTCTAATTGTTTTCTTTAAAAAAATAACTGCGTTAGGCTAACCAAGACTTGTCATTGGCACTTGCATGTTGTTGCTCTTTTGTTGGTTTTGATTGCTTCTATTGTCCTCATTTGTAAGTCACTTTGGATAAAAGCATCTGCTAAATGACTAAATGTAAATATTATGCTGCCTTCACTCCATATCGTAATCACTGTAATTTTGAGATGACAACACGTGACATTCATCACGGAGCTGTTCACGTCCTTGGACTCAGAATTATGCTTTTTATGGCAACATTATACATCTAAACAGACCCTGCAGTGATCAGGTGGTACAGCAGTCAGGTGGTACAAGTCGTAGCTCTCAGAAAACTCCTAGTCCACAAGTTGTACGAGTTCTACAAGGACGTGAATGCTTTTTCCAAGTTGGAATCTCGTATTTACGGGAATTCCAATATGGCGTGAACGCACCATAACAAAAAAGTCTTTAACCAATTGAATCCCACCGGTCACAATAATGACCGTAAAGAATGTTTTCATTTATAAAGCTCTAAAAACCTACTGATGTTTTAGTGCATTTCCTGCAAATATGGAAAAATAAAAGGGCCTCAGTTAAATGTGCAGTTATACATGAAGAGCTCTTTTCCAAAACGCTATAAATCCATTTTAATAGTTTTCATGAAAATGAAATTTTTTGTACCTAGACCCATACATTTTGTTAATATTCAATTTATCATGTTAAAATGGTCTGTTGGCTCAGTCTGAACATGTTAAACAATGATTGTTAAACCCCCCCCGGGTCCGCACCATCACACCAAGCGGCTCTCGAACCCGGGTTTCCGGCGCAGGAGGCGGGCGCTCTAACAAGGAACGCCAAAGGCTACAGCTTCTAGCGTCAGTCGCTAGAGCGCCTCTTTGTGAGGTCAGGAGAGTGAGGTACTTTTAAACAAGGAAATCTAGCGATTTGGAATGAAACATTGATGGAGCAGTGAATAGGTTCAGTACACAGCAAAATGGCATGACGAACTCATTTTTTTTTTATTTGGCGTTTATCGCATTTTGGAAAAGAGCTCTTCACATGTTTGAGGCAAATTGTCACATGACCAGAGCAGTTTACTTTCTGTTTGCACCTTGAGAAGATGATGACTGCATCAAAACTCCAAAACAAAAGGCTAGTAAAGTATGATAAAGATATGACAAACATTTTTGGTCCACATTATCTTTAAGATGTCTAGTATAAATATACACTCCCTTCCAAAAGTATTGGAACAGGGAGGCAAATTCCTTAATTTTTGCTGTAGACTTAAAACATTTGGGTTTGATATCAAAAGATGAAAATGAGACAAGAGATCGACATTTCAGCTTTTATTTCCAGGTATTTTCATCTGGATCTGATACACAACTTAGAGGATAGCACCTTTTGTTTGAATCCACCCATTGCTCATGTGACCAAAAGTATTGGATGATGTGACTGACAGGTGTGTTTTGTTGCCCTGGTGTGTCCTATTACATTGATAATTCAAACAATAAATAGCACTGAATGTCTGTGCTCAATTTCAGATGTGGGTTTTGCCTGTGCAGACTACATTTATAGTTAGGCGTGTAACCAACATGAAAACCAGAGAGCTGGGTGAAAAGTAAGCAATTGTGAAGCTGAGAGAAGATGGAAAGAGCCATTGCCACAAACATTGGCCATAGCCAGTACAACCATTTGGAATGTCCTGAAGAAGAAAGAAACCACATGGTGTACTAAGTAACAAACTTTGAACCGGTAGACCAAGTAAAACATCAGCAGTTGACGACAGAAACATTGTGACAGCTGTAAAGAAAGACCCTAAAACAACTGTTAGTGATATCAGCAACAACCTCCAGAGGGCAAGGGTGAAGATATCGCAGAGGACTTCATGAACAAAAATAACAGAGGCTACACCAGAAGATCCAAACCACTCATTAGCCAGAAGAATAGGAGACGAGCCTCAGAAATTCTGTGACAAAGTTTATGAACTGATGAGACCAAGATTACCAAAGTGATGGAAAGGATAAAGTTTGGAGAAAAAGGGATCTGCTCATGATCCCAAACATACAAGCTCATCTGAAACACAGTGGAGGTAATGTCATGGCTTGGGCTTGCATCGCTGCTTCTGGGATGGGCTCATCAATCTTAATTGATGATGTAACAGGACAGCAACAGCAAGATTGACCAAACTGATTGGGAGATCCTTCATAATGCATCAAGATAATTACCCATAAACAAACTTTCAAAGCAACAAAGGAGTTCATCAGGGGCAAGAAGTGGACTGGCCAAGTCAATCTCCAGACTTAAACCCTATAGAATATGCATTTTACCAGCTAAAGAAGAGACTGAAGGGATTAACCCCCAAAACTGAAAGAGGCTGTGGTAAAAGCCAGCAAAAGCATCACAAAAGAAGAGTGCAAAAGTTTGGTGATGTCAATGGGTCACAGGCTTGATGCAGTTATCGCAAGCAAAGGATCTGCTACTAAATATTAAGTCTTATTCACTTTAATCTAGTTTAAGTCAATCTGTTCCAATATCTTTGGTCACATGAGCAATGGGTGGGTTCAAACAAAAGGTGTTATCCTCTAAGTTGAGTTGATCAGATCCACATGTGAATACCTGGAAATGAATGCTGAAATGATGATCTCTTGTCTCATATTTATATTTTGATGTCAAACCCAAATGTTTTCAGTCTACAGCAAAAATAAAGTAATTGGCCTCAATATTTGTTACAATATTGATGTTGTAATACTGGTAGCACTAATATAATAATTTAATATGTTACAATAAAGTAACAATTTTGAAATGTTTACGGTTGTATTTTATCTTAGTTTTCCTATCAGTGTGGTACAAGGGTTTTATGCATAATTGTAACCCTAGAATGTGATGAAACAGAGTCACAAATAATAGCTGGGCTGAGATATATAACAATTGTATGACTGCAGAAATGTTAATTCAGTATACACACTTTTACAAAAAATAAAAAAATAAATGAATTTAATATTTCAAAGGGTTATAAATTACACATCATCTGGATATTTTCATGTCTGAAATAAAATTGGGATTAAACGGGTTAATAGCTCATGTTGTTGCTAACATTGTGAGCGGTGATATCTTTGCAAATTCTTACATCATTTCAAAAAAAAAGTGTCTTTTAAAGAGTAAATGGACAATTCTTGACTTGTTAATGGAATATTGCCATTTTTTCATAAATTATTTATTAAAATATTGAATTATGTGCATACATAACAACATAAGCTTTAATCTAAAATATTAACCCTAATGTCAACTATTCAATAATTAGCTGATGAAAATATAAAGTTGCACCCTACCTTTTTCTAATTTAATAAGCAGTTCACCTGGATGTATGTCACAATAGGGGAGGAAATATAAATAACAATTTCATTTTCTTGATGACTTGAACCCTCCAGAAAGCTCACCAGCTTGGTTGCCAGGTCTACGTAAAAAAACTACCCTAATGATATGTTAAGAATGCAGCCGTTCCTGTTAATTTCTAGGTAAATACAACAAAAACTCCAAACCCACTGACTTAAGTAGAATTAAATGTATCTTTTTCCACATAATCAACCCACACAGATATGCTCTCAAACAGTAAACCTAGCTACACTGCTCAGTGGCGTGACAGCAGCTCAACTGTTCTAAAATAGTGTTGCTTTTCTAGTAAAGTAGAGCAGTAAAGTTCTAGGTGGTTAACTTCTCCAGTGAGTAATAGTGTAGTGTGCAAACTTGCATCCTTGTTGTAGCAGTAGTCCTTATTTAGCAACACAACTACTTCAAAATTCATATTTAAAGTTTGACTCCATGTAATTAATACTGTAGAACAAAAGTTTCCATTAGTTAAATACAGACCTTATTCTGCACATAAACTCACAACTGCTACTTAAAAAACAATTCCTGGGGGAATCCATCCCAATAATTTTCATTTTTTACATCTACAAACTGAACCGCTCTATATATCAAACCCCTAGCATCTGCAGCATTGGGGAACCTTCATCACTTTGTTTTCTAATGAAATTAACGCATTTAAATAAATGTAAACTTATTTGTTTAATTTTGTGCCGCCGCATCCTGTAGCTAATTCAGACCCTCATTGGTGTTGTGCTAGATGAATAGTGCTGTAATAATAAATTAATTATATCACCTCATAGTTACACTATCGTTCAAATGGTTGGTATCAGTAAGATACAAAAAAACAATACTCATTCAGATAGACTGCATTAAATTGATCAAAAGTGACAGTAAAGACATTACACATTTCAAATAAATGCTGTTCTTTTGAACTTGCTATTGATCAAAAATTCCTAAACGTAGGGCTGCAACGATTAGTCGACATTATCGACAATAAAAATTGTTGACAAATATTTCTGTTGTCGAGTAGTCGTTTGATCTCATATGACCCAATGTAAGAGCCTGCAATACTGTGGTTTGACCAGTGTGGCGCTGTAGCGCGAGACTGTAGTTCAGCCCTCCTGGACGCAGTTTAAGAGAAGACAGCGCTTCAGTGCTTCAAAACCAGCCGAACGGACCTGAAGCTGCTGAGTGGTGTTTGGATGAATATGTAAATATATGCTGCGCGCTTTCCTCTCAAAAACGAAATAAACAACAAAAACTGACAGCAGTGTGAAAGCAGGAGTTAAAAAAATGAATCTGATTACTAGGGGTGTAAATCAGAAGGTTCGTCACGATTCGATATTGATTCTCATACCCAGCGATACGATATTTGCCGATACCTCAAAAAATTCTAAGATACAATTCGATACAGGAGTATATCGATCGATATATCGATATTATCATATTATATACCTATTTTAAACAACCATCTACATTTTTATTAACTCACAAATCACAAATGCAACCAAAATATACAACATGAACATAAATCTAAAAATGCTCCTATGGGCTCAGTGCTGAACATCTTTTCTACAGATAACCAAATTATAAGCAAAAAATAAATTCAATAGAACAAAGACACAAGTTCAGTAAACAATGCTTTTCAGGTTTTTCAGCTCAGTCTAAAATACATTTTCAGGTACGCTACAGAAATGTAATAATCAAATGAAAAATAACTGCATAGTCTTCTTCACTGTATAAATGAAATAGCCTGTAAATGAATACTTTTTGATGTTACAAAGGTTATTTAGTCAGGAGCAGTGAGCGCTTCTATTTTTCTTTGACAGCATTATATTTATTATTAGTTTTCTTTCACTTTAAGAATGAAAGCACATATTTAATATACTGATACACATGCCCCTTTTTCTCCACTGTTTACATTAAGACATATGCTTTTCTTAACCTACTGTTTACAAGGATATTATCCAAAACATGCATTTTGATGTAGTTTTGTCTGAATTTATTCATCCATGCTCAAAAAAGCGGAGGAGAGCTTAATTTAGTATTCACGCAGAGTTGATGCGGCTGTCTGTGTGCGTCCGTCAACAATCCCGAGCATCTTATATGCTCGCCTTGTGCCTTCGGGCAGTCCTTATATCGAGTCCTGGTACGTGAGATTGATCGAGAATGCACACGTTAGTGGTAATGCATAGACGGACATTATATGAAAATGTGGACAGTGCCAAAATAACGGTGCCTTTTTATACTACAGATATCGATATTTGACGCATGATACATTGTATCGATATATCGATCCATATCGATGAATCGTTACACCCCTACTGATTTCAACGATGTGGATGTTTGCATGAGCTCTGCAGTTCAGTAACATATTAACATAGAAGTCCTGTCATATGTTTATTTATATAATAATTTATGCAATAGATAGCCTTAATTTAAGCAGCTTTACGGTATTAAACATGAAAACCCAGAGTCAGTGTCAGTTAGAATTACAACTCTATATTCTGTTATAAAGTAGCTCCAGTGTGGAGCAAGCTAGTGAACAAATATTTTTATTAGAGGGAAAAAAAATATTTAATTAAAGTGATAGTTTGGTTTAGAGATCAAAGATTGATCTAGCTCAGGACTGTTTTGGTCATCATAACCCTATAAAGTATTTTAAGACATTGTTGTGAATAAAATAGTGTATCCAAAGCATCTTATCGTTTAGCTTTATTTTGTTTCTTATCCACATGACTTACAAAAAAGATGTTTGTCAGAATGATGATGTCTTTCAGTTACTTTTTCATACAGCTAATTAAATAGTGAGAGTCTCTCTGTCTGTCATCTTGTTTTGTGTGCCAAATACATCTATTTGTATAAGGAACTGGTAACACTTTACAATAAGGTATCATTTGTTCAAATTAGTTAATGTATTAATTAACATGAATGAACTATGCATTTATTACATTTATGTATTAATCTTTGTTAATGTTGGTTAATAAAAATACAATTGTTCATTGTTTGTTCACTGTGCATTTACCAATGTATTGGCATTTACCAATATTTTAAATATATTAAAATAGAAAAGTTACTTTAAATTGCAGCAATATTTCACAATATTACGGTTCTATTGTATTTTGATCGAATATATAAACTAAGCTTAAGTGAGTATAAGAGATTTCTTTCAATAATAATAAAAAAACAACTCACCAACTACATACTTTTGAATGGTAGTGTATATGTTTAAAATATATTTTCCCTTTAAAAATATTTACGCTAATGTTGTTACATTAAAACAAAAACCCTACCAATTGCATTTCCATCAAGCCTGGTGGATCCAGTGAAGATTCTGGTACACAAAAGAGACGCAAGGTCAGACAAGGAAGCATAAACAGTAAGAGCAACACTGTATGTTTGTATTGTCCTGTGATTTCAATGCACCTGTCCACAGCCACCACAACACTCTGAGAGCTGGTCTCCCCCACTGACTCCTGGATATGAGCCATCTGACGCTTGTCTGGACCTCCGACCAGAGTACCTGCAGGACACCAATAATATTGTTTTGCTCCATAAGGAACGTCGTCCACACACACACACCAATAAACAAACAAAACACTTCGGCTGCATCCATAAGCTATTAACTGCAGTCGCACAATGGCCTACCTAAGCCGATGGGCATGAATTCCTCTCCCCCTGATGGGAAGCCCTTTATGCTGCCTCCCTGGTCCCGGACCACACTGGAGATATAACGCGTCTTCACCCCAGTCCCAATCAACTGGGCCAACTCCAGCTGACTGATACACCTCAGAATCTAAACAAAGAGCAGGCAGATGTGTAGAGGCTAAAAAGAAACCTTAGCAAATCAATAAGTAGTCGGAAGTACCGACCTAGTGTTTACACAGCAAACATGCAAAGAAAGTAAAACCTTTTACAAAAAATGGTCAAACAATGTTGTTGGACGATTTTAAATTCGAGGAGAAAATGAAATTTAGTTTTTCGCCTTATCCTACCTTTTTGAACCGGAGTACAAAGACAAAGAACTAACCGCACGTGACTTTTCCAACGTGATTAGGTAATGCACAGAGTCATGGAGTCTTTGCAGTTGCATCGCAGAGCTAGTGCAAGATGAGCATTTGTGGGTAAAAAGTATATAAATTAAATTTTTAAACGATAATTTTGCTATATAAGACCCTTCTCGGCTAGGATCGTGTAGAGCCCTTTGAAGCTGCATTGAAACTGCAATGTGGACCTTCAACCTGTTGATCCCCATTTAAGTAATTTCCTCAAAGACCTCCTGAAAAATGTTCCTCAAAAACCTTCATTTATTTTCCACTGAAGAAAGAATGGAGTGAACTAAACCTTTAATGGAAAACCAGGAATTGATTACAGCACACTTTGAGGACATTGCTGACACTATGCTCAACTCCAATCACACGCCCTGATGCCCACCTCATGCCAGGAGTTTCCCAAGTAGTTTCCATCGGTGTGGGCAACCATGATGAGAGTCTTTATGGTGTCAATGTTCTTCTGCTTCATCTCTGTGATACTTGAGCTAGCGGTGAGCAGTGTAAACCGGGCCAAGGCCTGGATGTAGGCATCTCTCTCCAACTGTGAAACAGAAAAAAAAAGAACTAGGCTAAATAAAAAAGGCTTGAGTGTGATTTGTCACATGAAAAGTATAAAAACAAACCTGCATGTTGAAGATGCAGGTGATCCTGATTGCACATCGGATCCCCTCCAGACAAAGAGACGCCACGTCCTGATCATCACAATCCTGGAGATCCTACGCTGAACGCCGCCAACAGAGGAGTCCAGGCCAGCTGTTTTACATACATCAAAACACAGAGACATACATACTGAGATATGAACCCACAGATAACATACTTTCAAAGTTCAACTTCCTTTCAACCTTTACAGACTGAAACCACAACATCCTGGAACAGAATCAGATCATGTCTCCTCCATGACCTGCTCATGATCCTTTTGACCTAACAATGACTTTCTGTTCCAGTACTCAGCTGGCATTGAACGTGTCATTACCTTGAACATGGGCCGGACGTGCTCTAGGTGAGTAGCACTGAAGAAGGGAGCCTGAGCGTGACTTACAGCCTCCATCAGAGCTTTAGCCGTTTTGGCCATCTGCTCCATCTCCACATTATACAGCAGCCTTCTCTGCTTCTCATTGGCTACATCTAACAGGAAGACAAACAGGGTTTTATTTAATTCCATCAAAGGAAATTACAGGTATTTTGTTGAGAGGCTCTTACTCTGTTTGCTGGATTTGGGAGTGATGGAGTATTCTTTGCTCTCCTTCAAAGCAATCTTCTTTCCTGCAATTTCGTTGTAGATGGAGGAGAGATACTCCTCAGGCAGGTCCTTACTGTCATTAATGCCCCGGTTCATTTTTATGTACTGCTCCTTCGTCATTTTGTTCTTCACCTGAAGAGAAGAGACAAAAACAAAACTAGGTTTTTAAATTTCATGGAAAGAACATGATTTTTTTGAGAATGTTCCTAAATGCTGGATGGTTGCAAAACTGATTTTGCAGTTACCAAGGCTCTGGTTAGTTGCCAAGGTCTCAAGTAAAGCAAAAGGAGAGAAGGGAGCAAAAAACTAAAAAAAGTATTCTTACCTGTGGACTGTGCAGGTCGGTGGTTAACATGATGATGGAGTAGGCCAGAACGTAAGCAGTGTCTGCGCTGGCAAACAGAATCTGCCTACAGAACAACAGACAGAGTCAGCACAAACACAAACCACAGCAAGCCTTACAAATATACAACTCTTCCTCAGACTACAGAACTTACCCCTGATTGCACTCCAGGTATCGGGCAGCAAACTTCTCCATGAGCCTATCGATTTTCTGGGCTTCTCCTGGAAGCCTGAAGCCTTCCAGGAAGGCACGGAGCGCTGACACAAAGTCTTTGCCACAAAAGTCCAGCCGGTCCACATAGCAATACATCACTTCTATATTAAACTTCACATTCTCTCCCAGGAACTCGCCAACCTGAGTCTGATCACATGGCACAGCAAAACCTAAGTCTTGGTGCACTAATATATCCATGTCTGAAAACAAGCAAGAACTTACAGTATCCAATCGCTCCTCCTCTTGCAGGAACTGCGCAATGTCCTCTGGTGTGATGCCCAGCATGCCTTGCTCCTGCAGGTACTGCAATCCCCTTTTTGGTTTCTTGGTAAACCTTTAAGAAACAGAAATGGTTAAAAAAAGTATGGAAGAAAAAATAAAGACACTTAAAAAAAAGACATCTTACAGCTCAATGCCATGCTCGATGATGTCTTTCTGCTGCTTGATGACCTCATACTGCTCGGGGTGATCCAGCTGAACTCCAGAAGACACAGTGGAGTCCAGAGAGCTCACACTATCTCTGCGAGAGGAAAGATTCTCATGGAGCTTCCCATCCGCACTGTCACCCTCTGCTGGACGTTCCTGACCTGCAGAGCAACACAGTCTCGACTTTCTGTTCTGATGATACAGATGATTAAAACAGATCTCAGTGTTGTCTTACCAAGGTTGGCCTGCAGGTTGGGGTTGACATACATGTCTCTGCTCCATTCCACCATGCACTTCAAAATGGACACCAGACACTCCAGCCCTTTCTTTCTCAAACTCAGCTCCTGCAAATAAATCATTAACAGATCAACTCTGAATTAATTATTACACACTTACAGTGTGGTTCGGGAGATTTTCACTGCAGTGAATCATGCACTTGTTTTTTGACTGGAGAAGTTTGTACTGATCTATAATTATTTTTAAAATGCAGTATTAGGGCATTGCTAATATTGTTGGCAATGCCACTTATGATTAAATCATATCATCTTTTTATATTTTAAGAAAAAGATACAAACTATATATTTAAAAATGTTGAGTAATTACAGATTAAAGCATCTGCTTTAAATCTACATTATATGACATACTGCGATATCAAATAACATGCCACATGTTTTTCATAGAGATATTTGTGAATTTTGTATTTTTTTGCCACTGTTAATGTTGATCTTCATGATTAATTACTTGTGCTGATATGTTTACCTCATTTAGGTCGTTTTAGATCAAAGAATATGCTAAATGATTAACATTTTATGGCATATGCTGTATTATGTACAATAAAAAAAAATACCATGCCATATAAAGTACGCTAATGTTATGGTTCAAACATGATGACTGCTACCTGTAGTGGAGTCATGCCGAGCTCCTGTCCACTCCTTCCCTGGGCGATTTTAGACAGGTCATTTACCAGCCGCTCAAAAATATTGGCAGCGTTGAGATCACAGTCATAGTTCACATAAATGTCCACCACACATTGTGCATCTGTAAGAAGAGCAGCAGACTCATTCACCATTCGGTTTGATATTTGAGCCAATAATGTGTGAGAAGTTGTGTGTGCAAGTGTACACTGAGGTGCGCCAACCTGCACATATTCGAGTTAGAGTCTGAATGACCATCCACTTGTGTTCGAAGGAGCTGGATGACGTCTCCAGGATTGTTAGAAAGATCTCCCTGAAGAATACCTGAAAGAAAACATATATAAAAAAAGAAGAAATGGAAATAAGACATAATATTTTAGTTTAAAAATCATGTAGGAACAATTTATATTTGTCTGTAAAACTAAATTAATACATTCAAGCTCAAGTTTTGAAGATCATGAGAAACAAATTTAGTCAAGTGTGTACAAACTGTGTATCCGAGAATCTTAATTATTTTTTACCTCAATCTGCATCTTAAGGTGCACTTTGAAGTGGGAAAGCAGGGTAAGGAAGATGGCAAGAGACAGTTCAAATACTTCAGGCACAGAGGAGACCCCGTTTTTGGAGAGCGCCACACACAAGTACTGTTTGATGGCATTCACAAACATCTCATGTGTTCGGAAAACAGGTCCAGCTCCCTGCAGCACTGACAGCAAAAGCTGCAGGGAAACCACCTTAGAGCGCAACTCATGGGACCTGAAAGTGAAAAATGACAGCAACATGAAACTGAACACATTTCCAAATAATGGCAAATTAATTCAAAATCTTTCTATAGGGAGTGACCATTGTGGAAGCAGAGCACTCAGATCTCCTCCAGCAACCTCTCAGTTCTTATGATCACGCTACTGGCATGATTCATCATTTACTTGTCTTTCAAATAAAGTAAGTTGAAAAATATTTGCTTGACTCTTATGTCATTTAATATTTCATCTACTGCTAATACATTTCCTCTCCAGGTTCTTACTTTGGGTCGGGTGGTCCATCACCCAGGGGCTTCATGGAAAGCTTGCAGAGGGAGCGGAACACGAGAAAGGCATCTTTCTGTAGGATGTGCGAAAAACGAGCAGCTGTCTGACTGCCCTGAAGGGATTCTGCATCCTGTTCAGAAAAGAAACAAAATACCAGTCAGACCACAAGTAAAGAGGTGTAGTCTAGTTGCATATAGCTATATTTATCTATCTATCTATCTAAGCTATACTATAATTTTATCTTTATAGACTTCTGTATAAAAGTCTAAGATTTTTTTATGTTTTTGAAGACTCTTCTAATATGCAGATTTGCTGCTCAAAAAATATTTCTTTTTAAAACAGTTTTACTGCTTAATTTTCTTAAAATCTTGACACTTTTGATAGAAAGTTTGAAAGAAAATGTAATCACTTTAATTAGCTGACTAAGAGTATTACTTTAAAAACAATTACTGACCCCACTTTTGAACAGTCATGTATGGCTTATTAAACAAATGAAAACGAATTAAAGTGTATTCACTTGCCCTCCATTAGAAAACAAGAAACACACCAGAATATCTGTGGAGGACTCTGAGCCACGGTCGTCCACCATTCCATTCATCTGCTGTGTGTCGACTCGAACAACAGGGGGCGGCACTTTGGTTTCTGAGTCAGAATGTTGATCTAAGCCTGTGGTGGAAACAGATGCAGGAGTGACTACTACGTCATAGGTTCACATAAAGCTAAAGTCAACTATTTCCAGTGCGACATACCTCCTTCCACAGAGCTATCTCCCAGTCCACTGTCTGGCTCAGTCTCTTCCTGAACCCCAGTGCCTGCTTCGGTCTCAGGCTGCGGATCTGCTTCCTCTCCCTCAACACCTCCTGCCACTGATGAAGTCGTCTGGTCTGACTCCTGAATCTCTTCATCTTTAAAAACAGTCAAATAAAATAAAATAAAATGCATCAAAACTGCTTTCTGAAAGATAACAGGAAATTGCCAGAACCTTATAATTTGGAGTCATTTCTCATATATCCGGACACCAGTGATTCCCCGTACCTGGGTGTGCGATTTCCTTTGTGCTCTGTTTATCTGTGGCAAACTCCTCCTCTGTCTTTGACTCTTCTGGCTGGTTATCGATGGAGGATGAGTCCTGGGGGGTGGAAGGAGTGGAGGGACCCCAGGGGGGCTGAGACAGGGGGATGGGGTTCCGTTCTGTTCTGAGGGGGCTTGTCCGAGCCATGGCGATCCAGACCCCCGACCAGGATTTGGGGAAGGGTTTTGGGCCACAGGTGAAGGGTTACTAGATACTGGAGAAGGATTGCGCAGCTGCAGATGTTGTCTTTCCTTCTCTGCTTCCTGAGCTTCCAGAGCCTACAAGAGAGCCATTAGAAATTCAAACCTAGTTTATCTAGTTTTAGTTTAAATTTTCCCAAACTATAATGGCCCATAGTTCCACTAGGGTAACACATCACATTTAACAGAGTTGTTACTAACCACCTGGTTCTCCATACGGGTGAAGATGACATTGAGCATCTGTGTGAGAGTGGCCTTGGCCGTGGTCTGGTTGATCAGGTTGCGGCTGGCCAGGTAGATGTTGTAGCACGTGCGGACAGTGAGGAGAATCGTTCCATCGTGGATCTCTATGTGTGGTGAGGTCACAGCAGTCAGCAGAGCCTACAGAGTAACACAATGCATGAAGAAAGCACAGATTATGGCAATTAAGCTTATGGCTTGAAGCATTATGCAGGTAAATAATGACACTGATGAAAACAAGATTTTTAAAGGGCAAACCTCTCAGATAATCATGTAATCTTATGTACACATCTAGGTGGTAAAACTGCCCAACCTCTTTGTGCAAAATACTACTGTCTACTACTTATTCTCCATTTATAGAGAATAGAATACAATACATTTTTCACACTGCATGCTTATCTAAAATAATAATAGTTAGGCTTGGATCAAATAAAAGACTTTGTACTGTATTGCTCAGCTTATGTTGCAAATGTTGTAAGGTAATCATGGTTTTCTCAACTTATGTGATCGTCTAGCTGCCTGTTAACCAAATTTCACCCATAGTACCCATAAGCTTGTTGAGGTAGGTGCTGAATATAGAAGAAGCTTTGATTACTTTGGCATGAGCTTTACCGCGGTGACCAGGTGAATTTACTGCAAGGTCAAACTGATTTGTATTATGAATTATGAAATTATGAATTTATACTATATTGTAACTTTTCTTCCCAAAATATTTTGATTAATTAAAACCAATGAAATGTTTCTCTATGTAAACTTGGTTAAAATTATTTAATATATTGTACTACATTTAATATATTGAACTGTTTTTGAAAGACGTCTCTGATGCTGACCAAGGCTGCATTTATTTAATCAGAAACACAGTAAAAACAGTAATATTGTGAAATATTATTACAATTTAATTCAGTTTTTGATTTGAATATATTCTAAAATGTATTGTAATGGCAAAGTTGACCTGCTCAAGAAAAATGGAAAATTATTAATGTTGAAAACCATTATGCTGCTTAATATCAAAGACTATGGAAATACAAAGACGGTTCACTCCTGTACTTATGAATGGGAGAAACTGGAATGCGCTATATGGCGTAATAGTCCTGCCTTCTAAATGAAAGAGCCAATCGCTTATTGGTAAAGTCATTGCGTCACTGCAGCGGCTGTCAGAAGCTGTGCATTGACTGGTCTAGCCTGAATATTAAGCTTTTTAAATGTCATTTGAGCATAAGAAACAACATTCATCGGGCAGTTCATTTCAGATTTTGATCCCGATTTGAAATGTAATTTAATTGTGAGTTCAGCAAGGAGTTTTTGAGATTTCATGATTCCCCATTTATTTAGATAGGACTTGGTCTTGTTTGAGTTGCCCGGAGGCGTTGCAAATACGGCTGCCGAGTGAACAGACTAACCTTGAAAGGGAATTTGTTAATATTTTTGACGATTTTTTTGATGAACAAAAAATGATTTTTTGTAACATAAAGAGTGTGGGGGTAAAGCATTACAAGTAATGCGAGTTACGTAATCAGATTACTTTTTGTAAGTAACTAGTGTAGTAAAGTAAAAAAAAATTAAAAATATTTGAGTTATTTTTTCAAATAAGTAATGCAATACTTTCCATAGGTAACGCATTACTTTCCATAAAAAGTAACTAAGTAACATAATTAATTCTTTTTTTAGGGAGTAACACAATATTGTAATGTGTCACTTTTAAAAGTAACCTTTCCCAACACTGATTATAAATGCATATAACGTTACATTTGTTACATTGTAATGTAACATAATAAATGTCTTTATAGTGTCACCAATTTAAAGCATCATGTGCTTATATGCTTGCTGAACATAAGTATTAATACAAATAAATAAAATAAATAAAAACGTACCCCACAATTCTGAACAGTAGTGTATGTAATATATTGTATTACACATATCAAACATGAATTTCAATATCAAGAAGTGCCTGTCTCAAAAAACGAAAAAGGTATGATGGAGAGTTGTTTTACCTTAATGATCTGTAGCTGCACCCCCTCATCAGTCTGGGGTCCCAGGAAGCAGTTACAGATGGTCTCCAACAGCCGGTCAATCAGCCGTTTTCCTGGAGCTCCGCTGTCAGGGGCGTTCCCCGTGATATGCCCATACGCAATGAGTTTCTGTGATGAATATTACAACTATTGAACTGCTAATTACAGAAGTAGAATGAACTAGACCGAATTTTTCAAGTAATGAAATCCAGCATCCATGATCACAGTCTGAACAAACAGAAACAGATCCAGTTGTTCATACAGTGTAGTCAATATCTGCTGTTGTAATAATGGGACGTTTGCCAGAGATGCCCTTCTGCAATGACTGAGTAGCGTGAGACAACATACGCAATGGATTTATTACAGTGTAACACATTAATTCATACAGTGTGTTTGAATTCATTCAATAGTCATAACTATCAGGTTTGAATAAGCTTCATGATCTTAAGGATTTCACAATCAGTTTTCCTGTGCAAACTATAAATAAATAAATGTAACATGTAAAAATAACTTCACACATGTAAAAAAATTGTTTACAATAATTACAAACTAAACTGAAAAACAGGTGTTTAAATGCATTAATGTTGAGTATGATGAAGCACTGCAGTAGATTGAAGAGAATGAGTACTCTGCATACCTGTAAGCAGTCGAGAGACGTACTGACAATACGTGGAGACTTGGACTGACATGCCAGCTCGAAAGGCAGGACGTACTGGTCAGCCTCAATGTAATTGGCTCTGGGAGGAACAACAGTGCCATCCCTGGCACACACAAGATTCACAGCACAGGTCAGTAAACGGGAATAACCATGCAGCACTGAAACATATTTCATTCACTGAATATTACACAGCAACAAACACTTAGAACATCTTCATGTCAGTAGCTCTTAAGCATTATGGGTTTTTATGTGACCAGTTTCTGAAATTATTACATAACCATGATGGTTCAGAATGAAAAGGATTAAGCTTCAGAGAGCATTTTCATAAAAACACAATAAGCATTCTTTTAAAGGGGACATCAGATTCCAAATTGATGGTGTTCACATTTAAATGCATCTTACCAGTGTGTGAACATAACCCCTACAATGATAAAAACCTAAACAGTAATTTATCAAGCCGTTTTGATTTTCTGAGCATTATGATATATACTGCTCAGGCCCTGCCCACGACCGCTTAAAGACTGTGCCATATTAGTATATTTACGCCTGTTGCATGGCATTTTCTCCATGCTCAAGCAGCTGTAGCGACAATGTCTCATAAGAAATGCAGGTGTTTTGTAGTTGGATGTAAGTGAACACAAGTCTTTATTTTCTCCCAACATTAGATCCACTAGTTTAGTTTTTGTTTTAATTAGTTTTGTTTTTGATGGTAACGCACAATCGAACGCACAAAAAAAATGGCAGAGAGGGGCGGGGTAAGCAGTAGCTCATTAGCATTAAAGGGACATCGAACCTTGTGAACAGAGCTGTTTCTGACAAGATAAAAATAGTGTTATTTACACAACCATAGCGGAAATTTAAAGGTGCAGTGTGTAGATTTTAGCGGCATCTAGTGGTGAGGTTACAAATTGCAACCGACGGCTCAGTCCACCACTCACCCCCCTTTAGAGAAGCTACAGTGGCCGACACAGGACTAATGGCGCTTTTCCACTGCGTGGTACGACTCGGCACGGCTCAGTAAGGCACAGCACGGCTCGGTTTGCGTTTCAACAGCAGTTTAGTACCACTTTAGAGTGGGTGGTATTATTCATATGTCACTATAGTTACGCTACCTCTACTGCCGTAATTCCTGAAAAACGTTTTCATTCCACATCACTCCATCACGCTCTCGCTGGATCCGTTCCTCGACTATCAACAAGAGGAACATCTGTACTTTCTCAAACAGACATTTATTTGAAGGTTAAAAAAGGTGCGCTTATTCAAAACAGTTGCATTCGATCCTTCGCTGGCTGTGCCGATTTAAATCTAGCAGGTCTGTTGTGTCTCGTGTTGCAAGATCAATGAAGCAGGCAGTGGCGATTTTCTCCAGCCAATCAGGGATCAGCATGAGTTTACACGTCACGTTTTGGTAACCAGGTACCGGGTACTGTACCCAGTTGAAAAAAAAAAACACAAGTGAACCATACCAAACAGTACCGTGCCGCCATAAGATGCCGTCGTCTGAGACAGCAGAAAACAATGAGGTTTCTTTACAAAGGTAAATTAAGGAATTATATTTACTTAATTATTCAATAAACTGATGTTATTGTGAATATTACTGTTATTTGTTCATCATGTCAATGTTTTTTCACAAGAACAACAGTGACAAAACGTGCTCTGTAGAGCAGTTTGTCCATTTAGGGCTACTGTAGAACAAGGTGGTGACTTCCATGTGAGGGGACCGCGGTGTGTGTTGATAGAAATGTATCATTATAAAAGGTAATAAAAACATAACGGTTCATTATGTAAGGTCTTTATTCTCCTCTGAAAATGTAGTTATTAGGGATGGGATGAAACACCTACCTCCCGATTCGATGCTATCATGATACTTGGGTGCCGGTACGACATGTATTGCGATTTTTTAAGAATTTCGATTCTACAAGTATTGGGATTTGATATGGCTATGTGTTGTGATTGTTTTTTTACTCTAGACCATGGGAAAAAGTTAAATGATACACTTAATATATAGACTGTCACAATTAAAAAAACACATCTTAGCAGTCACCACTGCGATTCGACATTACAATTTATTGTGATTTTTGTTTGCTTAAAGACTAGACGATGGAAAATAATTGATTATACCCTTAAAGAGACTGTATATGATTAGTCATATTAGTAAAAACAATGCATTACATCTTTCTAAACTTTTATTTCAGGAGCATAAACCTACACAGTGAATATTTAAAGGACCTTAAACCATGAAACTTTAAAGTACCAAAACTTTGAACTTGCCCATGAATATAATAGTCAAATGTTCAACAAAATGAGCAGAAAAAATACTTTCTGAGATAAAAGTGCTATGTTACTTTGCATACCGTTTTAGTCATGTTTTCCCGGCAGTTGGGATTCAAAACGTAAAGGTGCAGAAATTATTCTGGAAGAGGTTTGATCATCTGCCTCCGTCATGGTTTTGCTTTCTCGCACCGGCTTGAAACGTATATGATGTCATCTATGCAGCAGCACCACACACGCAGAACGGTCGTTGTATGACATCAAAGCATCGCGAGAGCTAGAGAACAGACGCTCCGCATGCTTTCGAATCGCTCTCGCATTACTTTGATGTCATACGCTGATATTATGTGCGGTGCTGCTCCAAGTCAAGCACACCTATACATTTTGCCCTCTGTTGGAATTACAAAGCGCTAACTTCTCCCCAACACCTCTAAGGAAAAATTAAATAATGAACTAAAAATCGTTTCTGAGGTAAACCAATCAAATTTTAAATCTTATTAAAAAGAATTGCGATAGTTAGGTGAATATATTATATTGCTTTTAGATCATCCTGAATATTACACATTGCACCTTTATCCAAAGTATTTTGCTGACATTTCATGAAGACTATTAAAAAAATCATATCAACTTGTGGAAAATGGGCATCCGATGTCCCCTTTAATGCTACATTAAAGTAGATAACAGGACACATTTGCATGGATGGTGCATGTTGGTAAATGAGATGTAAACTTACTTCTGCTTTTCCAGTTCATACTTGATTTCATCTAAATAAAAAAAGAGAGAGAGAGACAAATTAACACATCAACTCATGTCTATTTGTCACAAAGAGAAGTGAGTGCTAATTCAGAAAACTACTACAACAGTGTCTTGGTAGGTATTTACATTAGGGTATTAGTCTGTCTGGACTCTAGGTTTTTCAGTTATTCAGAGTATGCATTCAGTAGGACATCAAAGTGATCCGGACGATGGGGAGGAAATTACATCTCACACTATCCCTAATAAAAAACTACTCAGTCCCGAGACTACTCAGCAACTGGTTGTGCTTATCTGCAATTTCCATTAAAGGTATTAATGAGACTATTTGTAGGAAAAGTGTGTCTAAAGAGTGGTATGCACCTTTATAGCTGAAGTGCTCAAAGTAAACTTAAATTAAAGCAATAATTCACCCAGATGATGAACATTCGGTCATCTACTCAATCTATTATGTGAAACACAAAAGGAGCAATTTTAGGAAAATGTGTTGATCACTCTATTTTTTAGGCAATCACAATTAACAGGAACAAGCTCCAAACAGCTTTCAAGCTCCAAAAAGAACCATAAAAGTATCCCAAGTGTCCATCTGACTTGCACTGCATAAAAGTTAGAAATACTGAATATGTGAGTATAAAAGCCAATTATTCCTGAAACAGTTTCTGCATTCTGACTGACACATAAGACTGCAGATAAATACTATACTTTAATCTCTAAACAAATGCCCCTGCAGATTGAGAAAAACTATGAAAACATCCCATTTCATCTGTTCACAGCAGGCAATTTACATTCTGACAGTGAATGTCTTGAATCAGCTCTATAAAGTATCCTTTAAATACACCTTGTCAACATCAATAATTCAACAAGTTGATTGTTAAATAGATGATCAACTATCCCAGCCCATCCTAAATCTGATTTTGTGATGGCATTGTTCTTTATGCAATGTCTTTTCAATGAATCTGTCGATATGCTTCACAAGACAGGTCTGAATGATTCATTCATGAATCAAACAGATCGAATTCTCGAGTTCAGCTCACTGATTCAGTGCTCAAGGCAGTTAACAGCCCACTGAAGGGGAAAATGATCAATTGCATTACGGTTTAGATTTCTCACACAAATCTATTGTATCACTTTTTAATACCTGGACAACCACGAGCACATGAAGAGCTCTTTTCCAAAACGCTATAAATCCATTTTAATAGTTTTCATGAAAATGACATTTTTTTTTACCTAGATCCATACATTTTGTTAATATTCAATTTATCCTGTTAAAATGGTCTGTTGGCTCAGTCTGAACATGTTAAACAATGATTGTTAAATGAAACAACAATATTGTCGATTATAAATGCAAAGTTTTTTGTTTGTTTTTTTCAAAACGCTACAAATCCATCCTTTTTTTTTTATGTTGGTTTATGTCTTAAAAAAAAAGAACAGAACATATATGACATCAGGGACTCATACTATAAACCGGTCGCACCAGCCTTCTGTTGATGTAACCCCCCCGGGTCCGCACCATCACACCAAACGGGTCTCGAACCCGGGTTTCCGGTGCGGGATGCGGGCGCTCTAACAAGGAAGGCCTACAGCCTCTAGCCTCTAGCGTCAATCGGTTAAACACCACCTTTTATTTTTGGTGATTTTCTTTGTCCAGTCTGCGTTTTCTACCCCCAGGTGTAGGTCTCACTGGCTCATCCAGGCCATCAAAAGTGTTATTAGAGTTTAAAGCACTCATTTTGAAGACTGAGCACAAACAAACGCTTCAAAGCGTCATCATGTTGGATTGCATCGAACAAATTCTGATTGATCGAGAGGATATATCGCATTTAGGCTAAAAACAGGTTCGGCGCTTATAGCGGTTTGGAAAAGAACTGCATCTTGCAGTACATTTTAAACAAGGAAATCTAGCGATTTGGCATGAAACATTGATGGAGCAGTGAATAGGTTCAGTACACAGCAAAATGGCATGAACTCATTTTTTTTAAATTTGGCGTTTATCGCGTTTTGGAAAAGAGCTCTTCATATACATTCTTCAAAAATGACAACCCGTTCTGTCTTTCACAGAAGACAGACAGAAAAAAATATATAAATGATACTTTTACTTTCTGGTAGAACTATTGCTTTAACATAAATAAACAAAGTTACTGATGAGATATTAATACAGTTTGAATATGCCTCTGATATTCAAGAACAATCTACAAATTAATCCTTATTCATTATCAGAAAGCCATCTGCTCACAAGAAGGTACAGGAAACTGATGTGAAGCAACAACACATTTCATAAGACGGGCATTTTATGAACTATGTTTTCATTTGCCAACCTGTAATACTCAAAAGTTTTACATGTATCCAGGCAGCACAGCAAACTAAGCCATTGCCTATGTATCCGGGTGGCCAGTGGACTGTGTAAATAGGTCTGTATGTTAATCAGCCTCATTTACTCACATTACAGGGTAATGAGGAGTGTCTGTTTGGATGACGTGCTTCTGAGAGCATTCAAACAAACCCACTAGGAAGTTGCATTACATTAACAGCCAAATGGCTGAACAACACTACAGACTTTCAGGATCAAACCCCAAACATAACAAAAGACAAAACAACAGAAGTTTACAATAAAATGCATGGAGATTGTTTGTAAAGATTGAACTATTTTTAGATTGACACTTCAGAACAAAGGTTAAAGTTTGGCAAACTCACTAAGAAACTAGATCCTCCAGTCTCAGCATGTGCTCATTAACTTTGTAAATAAGTAATGCAGCGCAGGCGGGACGAGTCGAATGAGTCTAACCTGCATATCCTGCTTAGTCATAAAAAGGAGGAATGGATATTCTGGGAAGTTATTGAATCAAAATGGGAACACAGAGTGAGCAGCTAATGCTAATCACACGTGTCACTAGACAAATCATCAAATTAAAAGGATAGTTATTGGAAACTCTGTCATCATTTGCTCACCCCGTTTTTGTGTCCATACAATGGCAGACAATGCTGAACTAAATAATTTGGCTACCAACATTCTTCATCTTTTTGTACAACAGAACAAAATTACATGTTTGGAATGACACAAGTAGAAAATTATGACAGGATTTTAATTTCTGGATCAAGGTTTAATAACAGCAGTAAAATAGGCCCGATGCCAGAGACAGAAAGCCTCAAGTCACAATTTAATGCCATTGAAAGATGTAATAAAAATTAATAGTGACAGATCAAGCCAACTTTTTGAGTGAGTAACGTTAAATGAAACATCTTAATTTTTCAAGTGAACTGTTCCTTTAAGATGTTACTCACAAAACAGATCAATTCTGTGAATCGGTGAGTGATCTTTAATCAATAAGGAGCAACAAATCACCAATCTGTCAAAGTCGATATAACCTTAACAGAATCTGAAGCGTGTCGGATAGCAGTTGATTCCAGCTAACACATGCTAATAGCTCGAGATAACCACAACAAGAGGTGCTGGACTCGCAACATCTCATTCATAATGATGTAACATTATATAGCCGATGGAAAGCATGACAATGTCAACTTAACGCAAAATGAAACAACGGAGTCTTGACACACAGACGCGTGCTGGACTGACGTTAACGTTAGCCCGCTAACCAGACTTTAACGATAATTGAGGATATCAGGGGATCTCAGTGGTGTGTTTGAGGTCTGACAGGTAATGAATAAAATAAGCTCACCCAGCGCCACTTGACAGGCCTTGCGCAGCTGGCTGTATTGGCTCCGCTTCACCTCCTTATCCGCGAGGATTTTCTCCAGCGCCCGAGACAGAAACATGCTCTTAGTGCTCAGGCTTTCTGTCTGCGTATGCCGTCGATGGGTTTCCAGCTCTTCCTGAACTTTCATCTCTCGGTCGACTTGGTAAAGTAGTCAGTCAGGCCGTCATTCCTGGCCCGTTCCCTGCGGTTTGGCAGGGGTGTGAAGGTGCCAGGAGCGGGCCGATGTTGTCGCTGGTTCGGTTGGCCGCTGCTATCTCAGCACTGCGTCGCCATGTTGGCCGCACGTCACATCACGTGACCCACAGGCGCTTACACTGATGTGTACATTCAGCGAACGAGCTCGGTTTGGCTGAGGGGGAAATGAATGGGGCTTGTGTTTAGTGAACAGATCGGTCTCAGGTAGAAAAATATAGGCTGGTATGCAGTTTTAAGACATTTTAAACAGTGTGATCACCAGTATATAAATTATCTGAATCAGAGTGAAAAAACATCTCAAATGAAACGCCAATAAAGAATTAATTAATACGTATTATTTTCAATAACTGACTATTATTATTATTATAAAGGGGGTGCTCGAGCCCCTGTCCTTTTTCAAAATTATTCAAAAGTTCCCCTCTCGGACAAATAGCAATGATATTGTGGTCAATAAAACAAAATACAGTTGAATTCTAATTAACATGACAATTTGTACAAAACAGTAACTACTCGCTCAAAAGTCGGAAAATTCCTGTTTATTTTTTTACATATCTGTCAATCTGAGGCGTTGCTAGGCTCTCGAGCCACATCCTATTATTCTTTCAGTGAGTGCATCGTGGGTCGACGGAAGGAAAAAATAAACCAAACTATATTTTACAATTTTTTATCAATAATCAAACCTAGTGTGTCGATTTAATAAAAAAATCCATATATTACATATTTTAGAATATTACACAATTCACCAATGGCCATTGGTCATGTAGCATATAGCACCAAAAGTTAACAAAAATTAAATGTTAATTATTTTATCAATATAAGAGAGATCTTACAAAATGCATGTTTTTATTTAGGACTGTCCTGAACAAGATATTTGACATAAAAGTTTACATGATTTAGTCAACAAGACAAAATTATAGCTGAATTTATAAAAATGTCCCAGTTCAAAAGTTTATATACGCTTGATTCTTAATGTTGTTCCCTAGCTGATCCGTGACTTGTTTTGAGTCCCTTGTCTGTCCTGAACATCACGCCCTTCAGAAAAATCCTTTAGTTACCACAAACTGGTTCTGTTTTCTAGCATCTTTTGCATATTTGAACCCTTTCCAGCAGTGACTGTATGATTCTGAGATCCATCTTTTCAAACTGATGACTACTGAGAGACTCACACTCAACTACAAAAGCTTCAAACAAACAAATAAACATTTATTGTATATTATGTTAACTGCATTAGTTTTAAGTCATCATGTGGCCTTCCTTGTATCATCTGTGCTATTATGAGTATATTTACAATGACAGATATAAATATCTAAAATAGATGTGGTATATTTTATTTTGCTATCGATTTTTTATCAACTTATTTTGTTAGTGTACAAAACCATTATTTATTCAAATCGTCTTTAACCAGCTTTGTAAAGACAGGTGCCATGTCAGACAAATCCCAATAAAGAACCTCTAAATAATAGTGTAAAGTAGAATATAATTTTACTAACTGAATTCAGGTGTTGAAACAGTTGCTACAAACTGTACAGTATTTACAGTACAATACTGTATTTAAACGAGGTTCTGATGGAATAACATTGACATTTACTGTACTTTTTAATAAATCCCAAATATTCATTCATAAACCATGGGTATTTTATCTTGTGCAAAGTTCGACATTAAAAATTAGAAAAACAAACTTATTCGGTAGAACAGTTTGATAAAACTACACAGTTGAAGCAGAAGACTGTAACATGCTTTAACCACAGGGTGGCTTCCTGACACCAGAGTTCAGGCATTGAGTTTTCCTGCCCTACACCTCTCAGTAGCACTATGGTGTAACTTGACATATAATGTTCAATTTATAAGGATCAAATAAATGTTATATAAAGTTTACAGTTGTTTAAATGTTTTTAAAGTGTCACTGAAACAGCCTTTAATGTCAAGTCATCGTTTTATTTTACCACTGGCTGCAATAATGATGTTGTAACATGAGGCTAAATAGTTGTTCTTTTGGACAAAAGTTCTTGTTCAATCCCTCTAAACATAAAATCAAAAACATACCCATGAATACAGTATGTCTAATTCCAATAATTTAGCAAAGGCAGAAGTTGCATAAGACATTTAAACCTTGGGCTATGGGCTTGTTGACTTAGGGGGTGTGCCTGAAGCGTGAATCCTGCTCCATAGTATAAACAGAGTACGTGCAATCGCGAATCTCAAAAGTGAAAGTGAAACAAAAAACAAAAACAAAAAATCCACACATGTATACACAACCATGGCAACGACAATCGCGGAAACAAGCGAAGATGACACAAAAGCAAATTCAAATCAAGCCAACACGATAAGTTGTGTGGAACAAAGCAAAATCAACAATACTCACCTTTTAAAAAGAAACAACACAACCTCAGCGTCCGATTCCAGCTCTTCCCGCTCCTTGAGTTCTCTCCACTGCTGGAAAGCTGCTCCGATATTTAAGCGGGTCTACCTCTTTTCTGATCGTAACCCTTCGTTTTAATCTTTTGTTTCTCTGATATTTTCCTTTTATCTGCCATCTCTCTCTATCTATAGTCGATCTGCTAATATCAGTCCTATGCACTCAAATAGAGTGCTCTCTTCTCTCTATCAGTACAAGACACGCCCCCTTACTGCTTATTGGCTACAAGTGTATTTTGGGACTTGGTCAGACACTGCGGTCAAAAGCGTTTTTCTTAGTGCATGTTTAAGGAGCGGCGGCTGGGCCACCACTACTTAGGCTAATGTACATAGCAGAAACCCTGATTAATCCTCTGTTTACCGACGTTGCCTTTCCTTTCATAGAGACAGTGAGGGGGACGGATCGGGTCACTATGAATCTGGGGGGGTCATGTCCCCAGACATTTTGGACCATGTTCACATGGCATGTTCTGCCATGTTCACATGGCCATTGGCATCTGCAGATGGAACGCCGGATTGTGTTTACCAACAGTGGTTTCTGGAAGTATTCCGGGGCCCATTTAGTAATGTCAAGGACAGAATCATGCTGATGAGTGATTTAGTGTCGTCTGAGGGCCTGAAGACCACGGCATCCAACAAAGCTCTTCAGCCTTGTCCCTTACGCACAGAGATTCCTCCAGTTTCTTTGAATCGTTTGATGATGTTATGCACTGTATATGATGAGATTTGCAAAGCCTTTGCAATTTGACGTTGAGGAACGTTGTTTTTGAAGTATTCCACTTTCTTTTTACGCACTCTTTCACAGATTGGAGAGCCTCTGCCAATCTTTACTTCTGAAAGACTCTGCTTCTCTAATACATCCCTTTTATAGCTAATCGTGTTACAGATCTGATTTAATACTTAATTAGTTGTTCTCCCAGCTGAATCTTTTCTAAATATCTTGCTTTTTTCAGGCCTTTGTTGCCCCTGTGCCAACTTTTTTGAGAGCTGTAGCAGGCATCAAATTTGAAATGAGCTCATTTAGTTGATAAAAGTGTAAAATGTTTCCATGTAAATATTTGTTATGCTTTATTGGAATAAAATATTGGCTCATGTGATTTGAAAGTCTTTTAGTTTTAATTTTATTCAAATTTAAAAAACGTCCCAACATTACCAGAATTCGCGTTGTGATGCTGATCCTTCAGCATATATTTTATTATGACACACATTGGTTATCACAGATAAAAATTATTCTTCATAACCAACACACCAAGCAAGGAACAGAATCAGTGATTTTCTACATATTAGTTTATTTCATCAAAGATTTGACTATAATACATGTGCATCTATGTCTTAATATAGTATTTATCCTTTTAAAAAGTGTCATTATGTGAAACAAATTTACATTATGTAGTACTAATAAGAAAATACTGACAATTTCAGTACAAATCTATACCTTAAGATTTATCTGGCAAGCTCATTATCAAAAAGAGAACTTGACACATGAATGATAATGCTTAAAAGCCCATTTCTATATCTCTCAAAGCAGGTGCTCATAGATATATGGTCTCCTTTAGAAATGCAAAGATATTCACAGTTTGGAAAATAGCAAGCTATTCTTCATATTTCTATTAACCCCCTAATGGTCTGAGCATTAATTCCACCAAAGATGCTAGTGGAAAATATTAGAACACCATTTTGTAGAGATGAAAAAAAGAATCAAAATAATGAGGTTTTGACAGCTAAAACAAAGATAAAAATACATAGTCTATTTTAAAATAAATAAGACTTCTGTGGTTACAATCCCAAATCGTATGTAGTGGTTAATATAAAAATAAATTAACACAGATAAAGACTCCATTCAATATGTCGTTTGTACCATAAAAAAAGAATGATCAGGATGAAGTGGTGTGTATGATCACAGCTACAGTGCGTGTGCTGCTCCAAGCAGGTTTGGTAATGTAAGTGCTAGGAAAAGCGATTCTCATCAGCGGTATAAAGCCAGAAAAAGGGGAGCTAATGAAAGGCTACTTCGGCTAAATCTCCAACAGCAGGTCCTAACTGTAAGAGCGTAGGCACATCTGTCTCTTCCAGTGTATCCACTAACACACACTTTGAGATCTCAGAAGTTGGTATTGAAGCTTACAGCTGTGACATCAAGCATATCATTATGATATGTATGTATAAGGACGAAAAGGGGAGATATGTACCTACAGTCATTTGAACTTAAAGGAATGCTTTCAAAGTAAGAGCATATAATTTGTTCATTTTATCCAATCATTTGTATAAGAGGTCGTTTTTAGAAATCATAATTATTTGTGAGGGTATGGAAGTTAGATGACAATATGATTAATTGTGTATTTTTGACAAGACTTAACAAAATATTTCAACCAGTTGAATTAAAAAAAAATGATCATGTCTGTCCCATAGAAATGATGAAACAAACCCAACTGTTACATACTTTCTAAAGGATTTGGCTGGTACTCTGCTGACATGCACAAAAAATTTAAATAAAAAGAGGGATACATACAAAGAGGGAAAGATACTGAATATTTTGGTATATATTCAGTTTTCATAATAATTCACTACAAATTAAGGGTTGTTTTCTCCAGAATTTGACGGCAACACTTATTGTTAGAGGTAACACTTTGAAATAAGGTTCAATTTGTTAACATTATATAATGCATTGTGTATCATAAACCATTTTTACAGCTTTTATTATTCCTGGTTAATATTGATTCATACATTTACTATAGTTCATGACTCATGATACATTATCTAATGTTTGTTTAATCAACTTTAAATGTGGAAATATGGAAATATCTGATTTTATGCTCCACAGAAGAAAGAAAGTTATAAAAAATAACATGATATCGGAGTAAATGTTGACAGAATTGTCCTTTTTGGCTAATCTATTTAATGTTAACCAGCTGAACCTTAGAGAAAAGTGTCACGGTAGAGACGCTCTTCATAAATGAAACAACCAAGTGTCCTCATCAGAGCACTCCCTTGAAACATTATTGATGATTATGTATTCCAAAACCCCAGACAGGGTTATCAAGTAAAGATCAATGGGTAAAATAAACCACAGGTAGCAAAGAGCAGGATGATAGCCCTTGTCATAAAGAAATATAAGTAATATCAATAAAACATATCAGTATGAAAAATATGACATTAATCATCTGTCTTTTTGGCTATGATTAAAAACTTCTGAGATAATAAAAGACATTTGTATCTTAACCGAGGCAGCAGTCTACAAATGTCCAATCACATGAAAATATTTCCTAAATATTCACTCAAGCCCCACAAAGGTTCACGGTTCCCTTGAATACCACAAAGAATCAGTAAGCTGAGAGTGTTAGTGTTGCAGACGGGAATGGATGAAGAGCATATTTCAGTTCCTTCTGAAGTTCTGTAGCTCAGACTCAGTTACCATGGTAACACAGAGGACGGGTAAAACCCATTGTACTTTGTTCTCTGATAACGCTAGAGCCTCGTGGCTCTGAAGGGAGTGGTTGTCAAAGTAAAAAAAAAGATTGTCATTACTCATACGTGCCGTCTGCATTCATTCAATCGCACAGACTCAGGAAGTTCATTGTTACCCAAGAAGCAGCTATTCTGTGCTCTCTCCATGGGTTTGATGATGAGAACTACCTGGTCCTGTTGTTATAGAGAAGTGCTGTAAGGTGCTGTGGTGACTGGCCTTCTCTTTTGGTCCTGGACATACATTTTCAGTCCTATGGCACACAAGATTATGTATTTGCATGTGTGTGTGATTATATGCTGTGTGTGTTTTTACAGTGTAATGACTGTACCCTCCTCCTCTAGATTCCGCCCTTCTAAACCCCTGCCATGGGCATTCAGAGACCCCACGCTCGCGCTGCTTGCCATGGTACCATTTGAGGGGCGGAGGTCGAGGTGGGACTCATATCTGGGCAGGACGGGCATGCTGGTGCTGGCTATCGCCCGCGCCCCTGCCTGCGGAATAAGTTTAGCCCCTCTGTCCGCCTCGATCACCAGATCCTCCTCCTCCTCACTCTCCTCGTCCGGTTCATAGTTCTGGATAATATGCGACGGGGTCATCCCCATTGAACCCGGTGTTGAGTAACCATAAAAACTGGTGCTGCTGTCAGAAGATCGTCCTGAGCTGCCGCCTCCGCTGCTGCGTACCACGTTATTGCGCTGATTGGCCGGTTTGACGGTTATAATGAGGTTATGGCTGTTAGCGATCATCATGTCCGTTACTTGGTCCAAAGACTTTCTGCTCACCTCGATGCCGTTGACTTCGAGCACCTCGTCATTGACAGCCAGCAGTCCTGTGCTTTCCGCGAGGCCTCCGGGGACCATGCGGGAGATGAAGATGCCCGGGACCTTTTCTAGGCCTTGGGGTGTAACGCGCACGCTGGAACCGTCACGGATGTAGAAGCCCAGTGGTTTCTCCTGACCGTGTTTGTAGAGGCGTACTCGGCGGTGCGTCTCTGGGAGGATGTCCACGTCGATGATGGAGGACACTGGCCGGAAATCTTTGGGCAGGCTGATGATGATAGGGGGCTTCTTCTTGTTGGCGTCCGGTCGAAGCAGGACTGCTGCAAGCGCCGCCGGGGTCTTCTTACGGGTCACAGTATCCATGCCAAATGCAGAGTAATCCGCCTCCTCTGCAAAACAGGAAGAAGAAAGAGAATGTAAATATGTAACACTTGTGTTAGACATAGCAACTTTAGCAAAAATAAATATTGTGTATAGTTTATTTAGTGATGGGTTATGATGGTCAAGTCATTCAACAACAACCACAAATTAAACAAACTATTTTTTGTATATATTAAATGTTTGCTTGTTCTCAAAATAAAGTATAAAATAAAGTATAAACAAAGAAAAACAAACACAAAACAGGGGGAAAAAAATCAAAACACAAAACTACAATAGTACAATACATGTATATTGTTGTTAATGTGATCAACTCATGTTTAATTTAAATAATAAATTAAAATGATGTAAACCACTTTTTGTTTGCTTTTCCTTAAAGCTGCAGTCACTTTTTTGTGTTCAAAATGTGAAAAATTAATATAATAAACGAGTACATCATAAATCCATTTTTGGCTTATCCTGAATCACTACGGTAACACCTATAATAAGTTTTTATATTCAGACTATTTCAGACTGGTACTGGTGAAACTGCTGCGTAGTAGCCCAGCATCTGCATGATTCGTCAGACATAAACAGAGAGACGTAGCTCCGGCTACAATGTTCTTCTGCAAGACGACACGCAGTTCTGTTTATTAATCGCTAGAGCACCAAAAGTAACGGACAGCAGCTTTAAATAAAAAATACATATAAATAAAAAGGGTAATATAGGGCATCAAAACAAACAAAACAAAAATATAGGGCAGGGTTTTCAAACTTTTAGGACATCGCCCAAGTTTGTCTAATTTCAGTCGCGCCCCCATTATTGTATTCACATTATTTTATTAACATGAACATAAACACAAATATCCATTAAAGCTATTAAAACAGCGAATTATTTTTCTTTGCTCTTTTGATTAACATAATTTACATAAGAAATGCATGGATCCGTTATATTGATATACATTTGATATTTATTTTACTGTTTACGTTCACGCACAACAACCGACTGTGCTTACGAGGATACTCCTCTCAGCGTTCTCAACCCGCGGTGCACCACGAGTCCGAATGCGACACACCATACTGAATGTTACAGTCTTATGTGTTGAACATAAATTAAAAAATCACTTTCAGTTTTACAATTAGTTTTAGTACTAAATGTACTAAACAAATATAAGCTAGTGTTTTTGTTATGTAAAATAATTTAGTTTTTCATATATTATTTTCAGACATGAGCAGACCTATGTACTCACGTAATTAATGTTAGGCATTTAACGAACACTTACAAGAGCAGACTTTGGCAGAATTAATTCAAATAGTCATCAGCAGCCATTAGTTCTTAGTTATTACAGAAATGTGGCAAAACATCTCTGGAGAGAACCTCAAATTATTAAATTCGAAAATTATTTCCATATTTGGATCAACATAGACTACATTTGTGAACGCACACTTTCTACAATGTCGCGTGTCACGCTTCCGTGCGCGTCTTACAGACTACAATTTACAATGTCAACTTTAATGTGCTGTTACGCATTTCGAGCAGAATTTCACTAAATTGGTTCCCGACAGCATCAGGTGTTTTATTATTGGTGAGTAGAATTATTTATTTAAATAAATGTAATCGTTCAGATATCATAATATTTAGGCTATAAATAATATAAAAAATCTGGTTGGTTTGTATTGATGACGTACTATTTTAATAACATGCCCGTGATTCTTGCACTTGGACCATAGTGCGCCCGGTGGAAAAAAAATTTGAGAACCACTGCCTCAAGTCATTGGTATATATTCACCTGCTGTCTGTTCGGGCGCTTCGGGTGTGCGCGCGGCGAGCATAGAAACGCTCTATCACAGCGCGTGAGTACCGCATTGAGATGTCTTGGGCTTAAAATTACTTTTATGTTTAAACTGACAAGACAACACGTGAGGATGAAACACTTTCTTGAGGAAGCAGCGCTGGCCTGATCGTTAATATAGTTTTGGGGGGCTGAACCCCAGCTAAAAATGGTTTAGAACCGCCCCTGCTGGTATAGCGTGCGTGATTATTCTGAAACATAAAAATATAACCAGTTTACCTGATTCAATGTGATGACTGTGTCTGAAATAACAACATGCCAATCCGTGGTTGGATTTCTGACACGACTAACCGTAAATCATCTTACACTTTCAAAAGCGTGACTGATACTCTAGCCGACTTTAACAGCGAGAGCAACTGTCGACTAACAGCGAGAGTCAGATTTCCCCCTAGTGGATGGCTGAAGGTTTGCTAGCTCGTATTCATAAATTCTCAAGGCAATGTCTCTGAATTCATTGATTCTCGCGCCCCCCTTCACACGCGCCCCACAGTTTGAAAACCCCTGATATAGGGCAACAAAAGAAAAGAAAAGAAAAAACTAAATTGCTAATATAGGGCAACAAAACAAACAAAATGTGTAATATAGGGCAGTCTGGACACTTTTCAGTGGCTCAATCAATGCAATTTACTATCAGAGTTATTGTGCTTGTAAACATATATTATCTGTGCATGTTCATTATTATTTGATGCATGTTTTTTTTGCTCTTGCTGGACTATTCCCACAGCTTTGTAAGAAGAGACCTGCAGGGGATACCGTGGTAGAGAATGCCTGCTTGTTAGTTTCCCTCCACCCCTCAGCTAATGTGTAATCTACTGTAAACCCAAGCCTCCTTTCAACCTCTCTCTCTTTTTCTCTCAGCTGCCATTTATGAATTCCTCAGAGCTTGGACTTTCATGTGCAAGACATTCATACTCAAGATCAAAAAGGAGAATCGAGTAGGATGGGAGAGAGGATATAAATGCATGTACAGGTGCTGGTCATATAATTAGAATATCATCAAAAAGTAGATTTATTTCACTAATTCCATTCAAAAAGTGAAACTTGTATAATGTATACATTCATTCCACACAGACTGATATATTTCAAGTGTTTATTTCTTTTAATTTTGATGATTATAACTGACAACTAATGAAAACCCCAAATTCAGTATATCAGAAAATTAGAATTTTGTGAAAAGGTTCAATATTGAAGACACCTGGTGCCACACTCTAATCAGCTAATTAACTCAAAACACCTGCAAAGGCCTTTAAATGGTCACTCAGTCTAGTTCTGTAGGCTACACAATCATGGGGAAGACTGCTGACTTGACAATTGTCCAAAAGACGACCATTGACACCTTGCACAAGGAGGGCAAGACACAAAAGGTCATATCAAAAGAGGCTGGCTGTTCACAGAGCTCTGTGTCCAAGCACATTAATAGAGAGGCGAAGGGAAGGAAAAGATGTGGTACAAAAAAGTATACAAGCAATAGGGATAATTGCACCCTGGAGAGGATTGTGAAACAAAACCCATTCAAAAATGTGGGGGAGATTCACAAAGAGTGGACTGCAGCTGGAGTCAGTGCTTCAAGAACCACTACGCACAGACGTATGCAAGACATGGGTTTCAGCTGTCGCATTCCTTGTGTCAGGCCACTCTTGAACAACAGACAGCGTCAGAAGCATCTCGCCTGGGCTAAAGACAAAAAGGACTGGACTGCTGCTGAGTGGTCCAAAGTTATGTTCTCTGATGAAAGTAAATTTTGCATTTCCTTTAGAAATCAGGGTCCCAGAGTCTGGAGGAAGAGAGGAGAGGCACAGAATCCATGTTGCTTGAGGTCCAGTGTAAAGTTTCCACAGTCAGTGATGGTTTGGGGTGCCATGTCATCTGCTGGTGTTGGTCCACTGTGTTTTCTGAGGTCCAAGGTCAACACAGCCGTATACCAGGAAGTTTTAGAGCACTTCATGCTTCCTGCTGGTGACCAACTTTATGGAGATGCAGATTTCATTTTCCAACAGGACTTGGCACCTGCACACACTGCCAAAGCTACCAGTACCTGGTTTAAGGACCATGGTATCCCTGTTCTTAATTGGCCAGCAAACTCGCCTGACCTTAACCCCATAGAAAATCTATGGGGTATTGTGAAGAGGAAGATGCGATATGCCAGACCCAACAATGCAGAAGAGCTGAAGGCCACTATCAGAGCAACCTGGGCTCTCATAACACCTGAGCAGTGCCACAGTCTGATCGACTCCATGCCACGCCGCATTGCTGCAGTAATTCAGGCAAAAGGAGCCCCAACTAAGTATTGAGTGCTGTACATGCTCATACTTTTCATGTTCATACTTTTCAGTTGGCCAAGATTTCTAAAAATCCTTTCTTTGTATTGGTCTTAAGTAATATTCTAATTTTCTGAGATAAACACTTGAAATATATCAGTCTGTGTGGAATGAATGTATACATAATACAAGTTTCACTTATTGAATGGAATTAGTGAAATAAATCAACTTTTTGATGATATTCTAATTATATGACCAGCACCTGTATGTGAAGGTTGGAAATGTCTGAGAGAGTTCAAAGCAGTACCATGTGTTTTTCTGAACTCCCATTAATCTGAATGAACAATGGTTAACCTGAGAGATGTAATTATTAACAAAAACCACCATGTTATAAGATTTTAACTAACATCTCAGTTATGTTATGTACTAAACTTTTGTATCAAGGGTTGTGATACTTTTATATAAAAATATGGAATAAACCTGAATTGTTCCTCTAAAACGAAACGTATTTTCTTCCAGTGTGTTTGTTTAACCAGGAACATGCTAACAGGGACGAGTCTGTGTGAACTAGCGTGCGAATAGATTTCACATCAGCCCAAATATAGTCAAAACACACTCACACACACACAAGACTGATTGTTCGGTGAGAGGAGAGCAAAGGTCCCCACAGCCAGTTCCCACCAAAACTACCTGGATTGTTCTTGTGTTTTGTTTCAACATGACAGAGGTGGAAAGTAACGAATTACATTTACTCGCGTTACTGTAATTGAGTAGCTTTTTTGTGTACTTGTACTTTTTTAAGTAATTTTTAATCTGTAATTTTACTTTTACTTAAGTATATTTTGTGTGAAGTATTGTACTTAGCTACATTTTAAAACACATTGTTACTGAGTAAAAAAAAAAATCGCTCCGTGGAAACAACTGCAGCAAATAATGGGCAGAAGAAGAAACTGGCGCTAAAATCACAAGAAAGATGCAGACGAACAAGACAGGCGTTAATGGTGCAGACCCAGCTGAAAACCAGACCCCGTCGTACTCTGCTGAAGTTGAACTCAAAGGAAATGAAGTGAATCCCTGGCCATATATTCATGCTCTATTATGAAGTGTAAGCTGTGTTTGCCTCGGGAGATCGAACTAACAGCTTATAAATATATCGACATCGCCCGTCGCAAGCATGTAGAAATAAGGTAAATACTTACATCATTGCATTGGTGGTTAAAATTAAGCTTTAACAGTTTAACAAAAGGTTTTGCACAAATGAGCCAAAAAGACAGTGGTGCAGGGTGTGCGATATCATCTGCGATAATATAATAATTGTTGTTTTAACGATGTGCGATTTGGCATTATCAGTATTTTGCCAAAAAACTAATAAAACACTCTAAACAGTGTGCCGTGAAATCTAGTAACGTTAGATAAGACTAATCCGCGTGCATCTGGACTGCTTTCTTTCACTGCGTGATTCAGTCTGTTAAAATGCGTTTAGAATGAAGCAGAAAATGTATATATTTATATAATTTAATATAGTAAGTCAACATCACATGAAGAATGCCGTTTTTCTCAAAAAATCACCATGATTACATATGCCTGTAGTTTTGCTTTTTACAACAGTTCAAAAAACAAGAAGTTAATTAAGAGACTTGCGTTTTAGACACCATATTGCCTGTTTTTGCTCTATTTCGACAACAAAAATAATTCCAAACACAGCCACCATACACAGTTTTGCGTCTCTGACTCTGAGCAATGACGTGTTTCATTCCTTGAATTAACCGTTTAAATGATTCTGTTCAATCGCAATGACTCACTTATCAGTGACTTACTGACACCTACTGGTGGTTCTAATTTAACATTTAAAGTATCTTTTGATTTATTTATTTTTTATTTCAAATGACTATTTAACATTTGTGACCCTGGCCTGGAGCACAAAACCAGTCTTAAGTCGCTGGGGTATATTTGTAGCAATAGCCAACAATACATTGTATGGGTCAAAATTATACATTTTTCTTTTATGCCAAAAATCATTAGCATATTAAGTAAAGATCATGTTCCATTAATATATTTTGTAAATTTCCTACTGTAAATATATCAAAACTAAGAGCTTAATTTGAACAACTTTAAAGGAGATTTTCTCAATATTGTGATTTTTTTGCACCCTCAGATTCCAGATTTTCAAATATTGTTCTATCATAACAAACCATACATCAATGGAAATATGATTTATTCAGCTTTCAGATGATGTATAAATCGCAATTTAGGAAAATGGACCCTTATGGTTTTGTGGTTCAGGGTCACATTTTATGTCTTATTTATCAAAACATTATTTCTGCATTTGTAACTGCAGGCTAAATGCATTCATGTCAGTGTAAATACATCTACGCCACTTCAGATGAAGCTTCTGCGTTTCCTCTGCATTGCAAAGATGGATTTTGTTGATAATGATTTAATTTCCCTGGTAACAGCCTAAATGTGTTATTATTCTAAATAACTGATTCCTTTAATTAAAAACACCTAGTTTGAGATTTATAGGCCCATATCCCAGGTGTGTCAAACTCAGTTCATGGAGGGCCACAGCCCTAAAGAGTTTAGTTCCAACCCTGCTCCAACACACACACCATGTAGTTTTCAAATAAGCCTAAATGATTAGTTTAGCTGTATCAGATGTGTTTAATTAGGGTTATATCTACACTGTGTAGGGCTGTGGCCCTCCAGGTACTGAGTTTGACACCTTTGGTCTATCCCATTTTTTCCTCCCTCCCATTGTTAAAATGTAACTAAGTACTTTTTACTCTGAGTAAATTTTAAATGAGCTACTTTTTACTTTTACTTGAGTATATTTTTAGACTGGTACTTTTACTTGTACTTAAGTAAAATTTCAGTAATGTAATGGTACTTTTACTTGAGTAGAATATTTGTGTACTCTTTCCACCTCTGCAACATGAATACAGCCTGTGTTAAAATTGTAAAAATAATTTGTCAACTTGCCTTCAATACCTGTATATACATTTCTGTAATGTATTTGTACAGGCTGTATTTACATTTCACTACTGATTATATCCTGTATAATTGAGTATGTGACGAATAAAAGAACCTGCAGACATCATAAAAAAATATTCTGACCTAATAGAACTGAGATTTATTCACAAACACGCAGCATGCACACACAAGTCTTAGCTATGCAAGGTTGGCTAGAGCGGTCAAGCATGTATGGAGGTCTCTTTCCATCTCCTCCAGCGTTCTTCTCCTCTCTTCCTTCCTTATCTGCTCCACTCTTCCATATTAAAGCCTAACAATGCCGTCATAGTCACTGTTGAAGGGCAGCATGGGAGGTCCCTGAGGGCCACTCAAACAGGCACAAACTAGCTTTGCTGTTGGCTCAGAGATCGAGAGGAGAAAAAGTGAGAGGATGCAAAAAGCAGCTTACGATATATGGCAACCGCATCATGTTAACGGACACACAAACCTCTGTCATCTCACTTCCTGAACACAGGACAGCTGGTTCTTTGTGAAACCTGATGCTACAGAAACCAGTCTGGTTGTAATGGCTCATCACAAACATGCTGGAGAACTTAAGGTTCACACACAAGCATACAGGCCTCTTTACACCCCTATCATGCATTGGGCTCCTTACAAACATTAGAGGCGGACCAGAGGATATGAGGAGTTATTTACGAATTATGACCTAGAGATAGATCATCAACTTAAGATAGATGATTAGTCAGTCATTTATTGATTCATGATTTATGCCATTCCTAATTAAAGCATAAATACTATTATTTCAAATAATACACACACATTATTTATATAAATACACACACACACACACACAAAATTATTAAGCAGCACATCAGTTTTCAACATTGATAATAAGAAAAGTTTATTGTGCAGTAAATCAGCATGTTATTATGATATCTGAAAGATCTTGTGACACTGAAGACTGGAGTAATGATGCTGACAATTTAGCTTTTCATCATAAGAATAAATTACATTTTAAAATATATTCAAATAGAAAACTATTTTAATTTGTAATAATATTTGACAATATTACAGTTATTTCTGATTAAAAATGTAGCCTTGGTGAGCATTAGAGACTTCATAAAAAGCATTAAAAAATCATTAAAAAAAACATCATAAAAAAATCTTACAGACACCAAACTCTCTCTCGCTCTCTACATATACGAGGCCGCATACTTGGATGAGGTGGAGAGACTCACATCATGGTGCCAGGACAACTGTCTCTCTCTGAACGTGAGCAAAACTAAAGAGCTGATTGTCGACTTCAGGAAGAGACAGCAGCGGCCCTACACCCCTCTTATGATCAGTGGGACCCCTGTGGAGAGGGTAAGCAGCTTCAAGTACCTCGGTGTAAACATCTCTGAGGACCTGACATGGACTACACACATTCAGACTCAGGTTAAGAAAGCCAGGCAAAGACTGTACCATCTGCGACAGCTGAGGAAATTCAGGGTCTCACCAGCTATCCTGAAAACTTTCTATTCAGGGGCCATAGAAAGTGTATTGACTCAGTGCATCTCAGTGTGGTATGGTAACGCCACAAACCAGGACTGCAAAGCTCTGCAGAGAGTCATGCGTTTAGCTGAACGCATCTCAGGGTCTGCTCTCCCCTCTCTGCAGGTCACCTACCTCAAAGCTGCAAAAGCAGAGCTGTAAAAATCATCAAGGACTCGAATCACCCCGGTAACCATCTTTTCCGTTTACTGCCATCTGGCAAGCGCTCAGGAGCATGATGGCAAAAACTGAAAGACTGAGGAGGAGCCTTCCCTCAGGCCATCAGGCTCCTAAACACAAACCCAGTCTCATAATCACCTACAAGATTGTTACAAAAATACATCCATACACTCATCACCCGTTTTTTTTTTTTTTGGTACATACCCTGAATAACCCGTCTGCACATCCCTTCTATTCATATCACTATTTATTAAGTCCCAGTACACTGTTTTTTTTTTGCACATCCTATTGTTTTTTGCATATCCTATTGTTTTGCACTTTTGTATTGCACATTTTACTCTTATTTCTCTTTTTTTTACCATATATATGCTCTTGTGTTGTGTTACTTTTATATAATTCTTATTTTTTATTCTTCTGCACTGTCCACTGAGCGGACCTGATTTGATTACATTTCACTTCTAGTTATACCCTGTATAATTTATTATGTGACAAATAAAGAAACCTTGACCTTGATATACACCCCACCGGCCACTTTATTAGGTACACCTGTTCAATTGCTTGGTAACACAAATTGCTCATCAGCCAATCACATGGCAGCAACTCAATGCATTTAGGCATCTAGATGTGGTGAAGATGACTTGCTGAAGTTCAAACCGAGCATCAGAATGGGGAAGAAAGAGGATTTAAGTGACTTTGAACGTGGAATGGTTGTTGGTGTCAGACGGGCTGGTCTGAGTATTTCACAAACTGCTGATCTACTGGGATTTTCACCAGATCTGAGAACGGGTGAACATCCGTAAAGCTGTGGGCCCAGATGGTATACCAGGCCGTGTGCTCAAAGCATGCGCTTTCCAGCTAGCCGGGGTTTTTACAGATATTTTAAATCTGTCCCTCTCTCTGTCTGTGGTTCCCGCATACTTCAAAAAATCCACCATTGTGCCCATACCGAAGAAAAATTAAATCACATGCTTGAATGACTGGAGGCCCGTTGCTCTGACCCCCATCTTCAGCAAGTGTTTTGAGAAGCTCGTCAGAGAACACATCTGCTCTGTGCTGCCTGCTTCACTGGACCCACTACAATTTGCATACCGCAGTAACCGTTCCACAGACGATGCTATTGCCTTCACCCTGCACACTGCTCTCTCCCACCTGGAAAATAAGAACACCTATGTGAGGATGCTGTTCGTGGATTATAGTTCGGCATTTAACACCATAGTGCCTGCCACACTGGTTGCGAGCTCCAGACTCTAGGACTGAACAGATCTCTGTGCAGCTGGATCCTGGACTTCCTGACAGGCAGAAGTCAGGTGGTCAGAATGGGCAACAACATCATCTCCTGACCCTCAACACTGGTGCACCGCAGGGCGTCCTCAGCCCACTCCTGTACTCCCTGTACACACACGACTGTACAGCAACACACAGCTCAATGTCATCGTCAAATTTGCTGATGACACAGCGGTGATAGGCCTGATCACCGACAACGATGAGACGGCCTACAGAGAGGAGGTGAGTACCTGACTAAATGGTGTCAGGAGAACCACCTCTCACTCAACATCGACAAGACCAAGGAGCTGGTGGTGGATTACAGGAGACAGAGCAGAGAACACACCCATCCTGACCGGCTGCATCACCGCCTGGTTTGGAAACAGCACCGCTTGCAACCGCAGGGCTCTGCAAAGGGTCGTGCGAACTGCCCGCCACATTGTTGGAGGTGAGCTTCCTCCTCCAGGATATCTACACCAGGCGGTGTACAAGGAAAGCCGGAGGATTATCAAAGACTCCAGCCACCCGTCCCACAGTCTGCGCTCTCTGTTGCCCTCAGGGAGACGTCTCCGCAGCATCCGATCCCGCACTAGCCGACTGAGGGACAGCTTTTTCCCTCAGGCTATCAGGCTAATGAACAGTCAGAAATGACCCAACCTACAACACACTCCCACTCACACAACATGCCATGCACTGCACTTTAACACAGTTCTACTGGACTACATGCACACACTGCACTAACACATCTGCTATCACTGGACACCATACAAAAAGCACATCCACGACATTGCATATGCATAATCTATTGCACCTTTGCACAACTATCTGCTGCTCAACCAATCTGCTGTTAATTTATAATCTGTTGCACCTTCACATTATTACTATGTATAGACTACATAATGTATAGATAGTGTACATAATGTAGATGTGTACATACGGTGTATAATGTGTATTGGTAACTAAGTATGTCTTTATAGTACACTATGTGTACTGAGTATATGTATGTGTATTTTGCACATTGTCTTCTGTACAGTCTGTAAATATGTACTGTCCATATGTAAAAAAAAAACTGTCTGGAGCACGCTCGTAAGAATTTCACTCACCAAGGCACTTGTGCTGTGGTGATGTGACAATAAAAGTGATTTGATTTGATTTGAGATCTCAATCCAATAGAGCACCTTTGGGATGTGGTGGAATGGGAGGTTCGCATCATGGATGTGCAGCCGACAAATCTGCAGCAACTGTGTGATGCTATCATGTCAATATGGACCAAAGTCTCTGAGGAATGTTTCCAACACATTGTTGAATCTATGCCACGAAGAATTAAGGCAGTTCTGAAGGCAAAAGTGGGTCCAACCCGGTACTAGTAAGATGTACTTAATAAAGTGGCCAGTGAGTGTATATATAAAATGTAATATTCTTTAATATGAGAGTTCAATTTGGTTTGGTAGTGAAGTAGTGTGGATTTATCTGTTGTGTGTTAATATGGCATCAGAAATGTGACACTGGCTTTATCTGATACTATGGTCACCATTGACCGTGGCAGTGGAAGCTCCTCACTTCCTGTCAAAGGACAACAGAATGCAGTCTACGTGATCAGCAAGCCAGTGTTTGTTTGTGTATGTGTGTGTGTGTGTGTGAACTTAGTGAAATGCTGTCCCACCTTTGCTTAGGTGATCAGTATCCCATTACACAGGGTCTTATAGTCTACCTAAGGTCAAGTGACCTGTTTGTGGATTCTGAACTCCTCTGTGTTCAAGTAACTGATTAATGTCGACACTAAAATTAAAAATACCATTTTGTCGAAATAAATAAACACTGAAAACAAATATCAGACATTTTAAATGCTACAAATTAATTTAGGCATCACAACATTATAATGTACAGCATGATACATGGATATTAATTTTGAGATTTGCTAAAGGTTACATTTAACTGTTATTAAATGTAAAAAAAAAATAGGGGAAAGGAGCATTAACAATTAAATATCCAGTATCTGCCAAAAAAAAAAAAAAAAAATCTAATTTAGAAAGATAATGATTATGCATCCATTATATTCAATACAATACCTTTTTCCAGGCCACTGATATTACAGGAGTCAGGAGGATATTTTCATTTTAAACAAACTGTGTCTGTAGATATAAAACAAAGTTCCAACAGAATAAATAAAGAAAATAAGATTGTTCAAGAACAGATTGAAATGTAAAACTCATGAGTATTTGTCTACATGACAACTAGTTTGATTTCATGGTGAGTTGAGAGGTGCACGTTTGTGAGAAGCATCCCACGAGGAGTGTGAAAACAATAGAGATGTCACACCGTGTCTCTGCTCACCACAAACTGAGAGTGATGGACTCATCTCATCCAATATTCAGCAGGCCTAATGAAGGCCGTGATGGCTCATGTTTCACTTTTGTGAATGTCTCATTCAGGGTTTTGTGCATGTGGCCACTGTGCTGCATTCTGTTTACGGTCTCACTCCACAAAGCTGCTTGGAAAGAATCGAGCACGCAGATTATTTAGACGAGCAGCCGCTGTCGTGCCGACGGCATCTGTGGAAATATTTCTGCTTCTTTAAGGTTAAGTCTGGACATCTCCCACATTGGGAGTGTGTGCTATCCCGTTCCAGACACGGCACGATAGAGGAGAGGGGGTGGAGAGTGGGTTGTAATGAGCACTTATTATGCCAGGGAGAGAGAACGAGAATGAAAGAGCGAGGCTTGATGTGTAAAAAATACAGAAACTTTATGAGGTGCTGCTATTCTGGGCTCACTTAGTACATACTTCTGTGACACAGCTAAGATAAAGTGAAACCACTTCTGATAACAGAGGAAAAATGCAAAGCCTGCAAGCAACGAAACATGGGGAAAGCCCTTAAGAACAAGATACTTAGAGAAAATGTGTGAAAATAAGGTGCACGGTGTATGAATCTCACTCTGTGTATAGGAATCATTAAACCAGTTTCTAATTTAAGCTAAAATGGCCCGCCAATCAAATTGGCTATTATGTGTAAACAACCTTGAGCCGCCAACGCATCATCATACATTTCTTGTGAATTGTGAAACAGCAGTAGACCTGAGTTGTCCGAAATCAAATACTCCCTAAATAGGCAGGCTATTTGTTTTGTAAAAATAATATTCTATATAGGGTGAATGCATGTAGTACAAATTTAATTTTGATGTACTACATTCGCCATGATGTCATGGTCATGTGACCTACTAACGCCAGTTGAATCAGTTTAATGCCATCGACAAATCCTCTCCTGTGGACTCATGGGACAAAATATCCATAGTAAAATATTCATTGGATGAGCACTTCCTGGAAGTACAAGGTCATCCGGCTATTTATCGCCTGCTGTTTTCTAAAAACTGTGGATTCGAGCATACTACTCTTTTCACATACTATATCATAGAAAGTATGTGATTTCAGATGAGGCCTGGTGTCAAACTTTAGCTCTTAGATCTAAATTTTTCAAAGGGGGCATCAGATGCAAAATGATATGGTGTTTGAACATAAATGTGTGTTGGCAGTGTGTGTAACACAACCACTCCATAAAGATAAAAATTCACCCAGTGCAGTGCTTTTTTTTTTTTATCTCCAAAAATCATGAGCACTGTCTCAGATCATGCCGTTGACAGATTCTTGGTAGATGATGTCACACGGGCTAAGGCCCCTACCACGACTATTGATGAACACTGCCGTTTTAGCACAGACCCTCCCTGAGTGAGCGGTCAACAGTCCGCCATTGATTTGACACCGGAGTAGGTGTAGACAATGTCTCCTAAGCAATTGAGGTGTTTTATTTTTGGATGAAATAATGAACATAGCAGTCATCATTTACTCCCAACATCTGAGACACTGAGGACGCAGTGGATTACTTTTGTTTTTAATGCGAATGCACACCTCGATCTAACTAAATGAGTCTATGTTTACCCAAATCATTCCTCCAGCTTCATCTACAGAAGTAGTAAGTATTTTTAATGAATCTTTGCAAATCGCCTTTCCTAATAATGTGCTAGTTAGCATCAGAGAACTGATCATCACCCCATGGAAGACAGGGGCGGGGTGAGCAGTAGCTCATTAGCATTTAAAGGGACATACACCAAAACAGGTCACTGTGAACGGAGCTGGTTTTGACAATGTAGAAAGGGTGTTGTTTTACACTACCATTGAGAAATTTAACCAGACTTTAACTTTGGTTAAAGTCTTGATAAGACCATAAAGCAGCCATCCTCAAATCTGGCCCATTCCTGCAGAGTTTAGCTCTAACCTTAATCAAACACACCTGAGCATGCTAATCAGAATCTTCAAGATCATTAGAAAATCACAGGTAGGTGAGTTTGATCAGGCTTGGAGCTAAACTCTGCAGCAGATCTGCCCTCCAGGGAAAGATTTGAGGAACCCTACCCTAAAGATTCATACAAACTGGTGGAAAATGGGCATCAGATGTCCCCTTTGAGTTTAATGTGAAGAAAGCTTGACTGTTGACAATCAACATTTCAAATGTACTTAACTTATTCTGGACAGAAACCACCATATTAAACTGGTAGAGAATATCTCAGTGATATGTTAAGTAGGGATGAGCATTTTTGGCAATTTCTCATTTCCATCATCGATAGGTTTCAAAAACGATTAATCGAGTACTCGGGAGGCGGGCGTGTGCGGGGGGCGGGGCATGGCCGTAATGGAGATAAGGAAAATATCTGAAGACTGTTATGAAAATTAATATTTTTAAAATAAAATATATGACATGAAAGCCTGTCTATGAAAATATGAAATGTTAGATTATGTTTATGATGCAGCAATGTTATTAAAAAAGAAGCATCTAAAAAGCCTCAGGTGGAGTTGAAGAGTGACTTTATGCCAATAAACAGAAGCCTGTTCTGAGACAACATATGATATTAAACAGATAACTTAGATGCATAGCCTAGATGTAACATTACAACTTGTATCTGCACATAAGGATGCAAATACCAGTGAACATTCAGTTGTGTGCTCGCACGAGACAGACAGAGAGAGAGAGAGAGAATGCTCCTGCCGTGATGCACTTTATAACAGCGCGCTGCGGGCAAGGAATTTACAATAGATTTCATATTATATAAATTTCTAATTATAATGCTATGTTTAAACCTTTTCCAAATTCAAATTCAAGCATTTTCAAGGTGCATTTTCAAGCTTTTCCAGCACTTTAAACCGTTTACATGTTTACACAAACACACACTTGAGTTTTTCACTTTAAATGAGATGTTATTGTGCTATTAAAAACCACCGGTCTGAATAGCACATAGCATTGCATAATATCAAAATAGCCAACATACAGTAAAATATAAATATAAATTATAAAATAAAAATAAAGGAGCAAAGAATTTACTTTTTTAAAGTAAAATTTAAAAGGATTTTTTTTTTAAATAAAATGTAAGGCTTTTTAACCTGCAAAAATAAAATAAATACTGTATGAATGGGGTAGAGATGTCGATTGCAACACAATAAACCATAAAATGACTTCCAAAAAATATTATTTGCGGTTCAAATACAGGTTCCCAAATAGAAAGAGTTAAAAGTGACAAATCTCAAATTTCAGCCTTTAATTTTTTTTTAATAAAGAAGGGAAGAAGGGATGAGTCAAAAGTATAAAGAATTATTTTGTTTCTCAGCAGCTCTGGTGAACAAAAAGCTTGTGCCTTCAAAAATCTAAACAAAAAAAAACAATTAGACAATACGATGTGTGTGTCCCTTTATATTAAAATAATTATTTGCACTTCTGATTCGTGATCATCCCTTTCTTCCCCTTAAAAATAGATAAATAGATTAAAGGCTAAAATATGAGGTTCTGTCTGCCACTAGGCAGCATGACTACATTGGAACTGCATGACTACAGAAATTTCCCCTGTAATGACAGCTCTGTGCTCACAAACACTACTTTTAGACATTATACTGTGAAACTTGAAACTTCTCTGAAGGCAGTCGGTTCACTTCAGAGATGCATTAATTATAAAAACACCCGTGCTGCGTTTTGACTTTGAAATGTTTGTTTTATTATTTCACTTTAATTGCGATATTTAGTTTAACTGAGCATGGGTATTTTCGCTTACCTTTTGCACGGCTTGAAAGTGCAGACTCTCTCATAAAAAAGCAGACTTGACAGAAGATTGTACATTATTTTAACCATAATTTGTATTTGTCGTTTTCAAGGCAATGCTGACTGAAGCAGCAACCTCTCTACGTTTTTTAATCAGCCGCTCTGTTCTATCAGAGGGCACGCGTCAATAAAGACTGGCAGATCATCACATTAGTAACGCGCAGAGCCGAGCGGAGCTATTTTCACTTTGTCTAAAAAGTGAACTAACGTTATTCAGTAATAAAGTAAGTCATTATAAAACCAATGCAATTGCAATTTCAAGCACTTTATATAAAATTCAAGCACTTTTCAAACCGTGAAAACACTATGTTAAAATTCAAGCATTTTCAAGGATTTCAAGCACTCGTACGAACCGTGAATCACAAATCATTTTATTTTTATGTGTTGGTGAGGGGTGGGTAAATGAGAAACAGACTGACTGTTGTATGCAAAACACAAAAATCTATTTACAGCGCGTCTCTGAAAAAGAAATGGTTTGTATAATTTCTTTTTAAGTGGGTCAATGAAGGATGCTTGACCATTTTTAATGTTCCTATTTTTTCAATGTTTACACTTATTGGACCATTTGAGATTGAATAACCCAAAACTTGGTGAAATTTGGTCTTTTATTTTACATTACATTACATTAATTAACAGCACCTGTGGATTATTGTAGACTACCGCAGAATGTATTTAATTTAGTATTTATATTGTTGCATAGCACAAGACAGAAAATATACATTGTCCCTTCATAATGCTAGAGTTCTGTGAAGGATATGGTTATGGATACATTTGGAACAAATTTAAGGATTATTAATAAGAGTGTGAGTGGGTAGAATGACTCCTTCATGTTGTGTAACTACTGCTGCCTTCAGCTTAATTCATGCTGACGCTCCTCATTCTTCTCTTCCCCACTCTCTTCCTTCAATGTATCATCATCTTTATCTTTCTCTCTCTCTTTCTAACACAATCTCTGTCTCTCAGGGAGTGATTGTGACTGCTGTGCTACTTCAGATGGGCTAGCCCTGGTTCCACAGGTTCAACAGTTAAATAATTGATGTTTCACTTTTAAATGAATAGAAAATCTGATCAGTCTACAAACATGTACACTCTTTTCCATGCTATATTAGATGGAATCGTGGTGTGGAGACTCCTGCACTCAATCGTAGCTGGGACATGCTGTCACTCAGTTTCCACAGTGAGGACCTTCCTGATAACCTGCGCCTTCTCCTGCCTTTGACTCTGTGAGGAATGTGAAGTGCACTGGTAAAAGTCAGAGTTCAGTTTGGAAGGTGTTTTACTGCTCTGAGGTTAATCATACACAGCAGAATCATAAAACACTAGTCATCAGCATTTAAAACTTGTGACAGTAAAATAAAAAAAACACGAGTGTCTCAAAACGCTGCATTTGGTTGTGTTTTATCAAGTCAAGATCAAAAAAAGCTGGTTTGTGAGTTGTTGCTTATTTAGACAACCTGCTACTTATAATTGAACTAAAATCAGTTATATGAACGAACACATAACATACAGTAATGTTCAGAAGTTTGGGGTCAGAATGATTTTTTTTTAATGAAATTAATACTTGTATTCAGCAAGGATGCATTAAATTGATCAAAAGTGACAATAAAGACAATGTATGTAAAATCCTGAAAAAAAAGTTTCATAGTTTCCACAAATATATTAAGCAGCTCAATTGTTTTTAACATTGATTATAATAAATGTTTCTTCAGAATCAAATCAGCATATTAGAACAATCTAAAAGATTGTGTGACATTGAATAGTCGAGTAATAACTAAACAATTTTAATTGCAATAATATTTAAAATAATAATGTTTACTGTATTTTGGATTTTGAAATGCATGAAATACTTCCTTCAAAAACATTTTAAAAATCTTACTGACCCCAAACTTTTGAACAGTAGTGTATATTGATACAAGGATCTAATGTTTCTATACAACACTGTGAGAGAAAACTAAATATATGCAGATATTGCCACCTCATCTACAAATTTCTATGAAGCACAAGAACATCTCAACACAGATTAACAACAAACAGCGTGTTTGTGAATGACTTGTCCTTTATCCAAAACAGGACTAACCAGTGACCAGGTCTTTCACTAGTTTTTCTTCAACGATAATGCATTAGAAGAGTGTTTTCCAACTAATAATACCTCCTTGCCCTCCCACTGTTTTTCCATCACCTCTTTCCTGATCTGGTCCCTGTCTACCACTCTATATGTTCACAGACTGCTTCATTCCTCGCACACCCATGAGCAGCCCTCTTGTCCGGTCTAATCTAATCAGCAGAGGTGATCAAAGTCTGAACCAAATTCCAATCCACACAGTGCAACGCCTCCCCCAAATCCTGCAGGTAACTGCCCCAAAAGTACAACCTCCTCCTCCACCACGCAGCTCTCCCTCCACCCCTCCTTCATCCCACTCCGCTTCGTTGACAACACCAGAGAGGCGCTGGCCCTCTCTACCCAGGCATGATGACATAACAGTGTTCCAGTGCTTCTGTGCATCAGCGTGACATTCCATGACCCTGGAATTCCTCCCACTTATTAAAGCGGCTCCTCCTAAAACTGAAACGGCAATAAAAGCTGCAGACGTCATAGGTGTCAATAAATCACAAACCCATCCCTGTGCCCTTATTCAGCTGATGACATGAATGAAAAGTAAACACATTTGTGGTTTCAGGAAAGAAAGGGAGAAGAAAAGCAACAGAGACGAGGTAAGAGTAGGCAGATTCCTAAAACATAAGTCACAGTGCTCTCTAGAAAATATTTCAGCTGCTTTCCTGAACCACACCTCTTAGACAGGTGAGGCCGGTAGGGAGGATCCAGAGAAGGAATGGAAATGATGTGTAATGAATGACACAATAAAATGAATCACGGGGCTATTATTAGAAACAGACACAGGTGGAAGGATTAATTATAATGAATAAAAGACAGATTAATGTTAATACTATTAGCTAAAACCGTCGATTAATCTCAGGAATTTTCAACTGCAGCCTCATTCAAAAGATTTAGTAAATGTGTAAATGTTGAAGTTAGCAAGTCAAGTGCTCAAACTGAAACACTGTTCAAACGCTAGCAAGCTGTCAGGTTTTTACATAGGCAGCATCCGAACCGAAATGGAACTTCATAAGTGACAGATTTAGAACGCTGTACAGAGGCAGCAGGTCCACACGCCACTCAAATAAGAATCCTAGTGTAAAGTGCATAGGAGACTCGACTCATTTAATGTGAGCATGTTGCTAGGAGGAGAGCAACAACCCAATTTTAGGGTGAATGCAAACATTTTCTGCCAAAGAAGATAAGTAGGAGGAGATCACCATTGGATGGCCTTTGGATAGGATTATGACACATATGCAATGCATATGTTGCGTACCCCATTACCGTTCCACTGGCTGCGAAGCTGCACTGTAAAAAAATTATAAAATACAATTTACAAAAAAAATAAAAGATTATTGTAAATAGGACAAAAATGCTATGGTAAAACCTGTTGACTGGTTACCTGTGCTACCTCAAGGTAAAACATTTAAATGAATTAACATTGAATTATATGTAATTTTACTTTTAAATATTGTATCATTTATGATTTTTGTAAGGGTAAACTATGGATTACCATATAAGTTACAGTGAAAAACAATAAAAGCGTAATCCTAGAAGTTCCTACACATCACATATGATTATAATTATATGTTTAATTGTTTTAATTATATAATTTTTTTAATTGTTTGTTTCTTGCTATCAGTAATGTTTATCATGGTGTTTTATGTTACATTTTATTTAGATAATATTTACTGCATTATTTTAGTGTCATGCGAGTGATGATGTTTTGTCTTGGTGTGCATAATCATTTGCATGTCTATATTTGTACAGCCTGTATTATAATGCCAGTTATCAGTACATTACATCAAGCAGATCAATATGCCATCAGATTAATACCTGAAAAAAAAATTCAGTGTCTTTCTGGCAACCACAGCTGCAGTTTTTTGCCCAAACTTTAACAGGATATTTTCACAGTGTAGAAACATGATCTTATAAACTTAAAGCACAGAAATACATCACAAATAGACATTTTGGATAAAACAGTCTATTAATTTAAGCTATTTCTATCTTTCTGCAATGACGTCATTGTGCAAAAATTTGTATTTCAGAGGACAGTGTAATATTGTTTCCTACTTTCAAGAACCTTATAAGGATTCAGTGTTCCTTTGACACCTAATGGTTTCGCACAAAGTTTTGGAACAGCGGTTATTTCCTGGACTCATCTGTTAACAAGGATGAGTGAATGTAGAGCACAGATAATATAGAGCAAAGACCCAATATTATGACACAGCAGCGGCTGAGCAGGATGTCTGATCAGGAAAGCACATGATGCAAATAGACACACGGGTGCCAACACCCCTTAAGCCAGCAAACACATATCCACAACAGCTCCACAACCACCATAGACAGTGAGGGTGGGGGAACGCCAGTTTCACTGGTTCATTCTTAATAATTACAATTGGTCTCCAACAATCGTGCATATGTGGTATCTTTCCCATCATGCTACAATCACCACTCAAGAATCCTTCATCATTAACCCCACTCAGCTAAAGCTCTTCACTGCTGCCATGGCAACAGGTAAACAAGCATGGGATTGGCGCATTGTGGTCATCCTGATGTTGTCTGAAAAAGCATGTGCATCTGCATAGGCCTATTGAAATACATAAATCCTCATTTGGAGTGTTTAGATGTACATTCACACCCTACAAAACATCCTCATTAAAGATCCAGTAAGCTGAGCTCAAGTCAAGCCACTCAAATATGCAGAACAGGCTACGACAGAACAAAACCCAACATTCTGAACACAAACCACAGATGAGGCACACGGCTCAAGAATGCCTCAGACCCCCCCATCCCCCATGTGAACTCCAACCACAGCGAAGGCTATCTTAACCCAGATCACTGAATGTGTGCCATTGAATGACGGCAAGACGCTGCACAAAAGATTTCAGTTGGTTTAATGGCCTTAGTACTGCGCACCTTGCTGTGATTTCAAACACAGATCCAACTCACACAAAGACATTTTTATGTGTGTGTATGCGCTGGCTTCCATCAAAGTGCATGAAACTCTCTGGATCTAATGTGATACGTGATGAAATCTTCAAAAGAAAATACTTTAGGCTCTGGTCTGAAACCTGGCGAGATGCCTACTTAGAGCATTTTAATGCATCAGAACACTACAAACACAAAGCCTGTTCCAAAAGTAGACTGCTTTCTAAAATACACAGTTTATGCCAAATTAAAATGCAACATTGCAATTATTCTTCACAGTGAAGGCAATCATGAAGAATGCATTGTGACTTCCATGATGGCATAAAAGTACCCAAAACATCTACTTATAATATGCTATTTTTTACAACCCCTTTAAAATCACCACAAAATGTCTGTTGATTTTACCTGTACCTATTTATAGGTATATATCTTGCCTCAGAATGTAATTGTCTTATAAGCAGTGGAAAGCTAGAAAGGTTCCGAAACAGAAATTCAATCAAGTACGCAAATGAATCTATGTAGCATTTAGGGCCACATCAGATCTAGCCTTTGGAATAATGCTTACCCCCTACATCCACAGGCATGCATTCAAAGAACTTAAACATACATGACAAGATATAGGGTGTAGTTAAAAGTGGGTGGGTCCTCCTGTGCTTCCGTGTCACATATTCTGCCATAGCAACAGGTCACAGCATGGAGCTAGCATCGCCGTGTAATTGAAACGCAGGCCACACAGTGTTACACAGTGACCCTTCTAATCTCCGCCTGACAAAGTGGCTTACCATCTACAGGTCATATGGCACACAGACACAGCTTAGAGTGGGGCACCCCACAGCCTGGGGCTAGAGGTCTGCAGGCTCAAAACTGAAGCCCAACCGCCCGCACTGAGATTGTCTGACCCGACCCGACCGAGCGGCACGGTTAAATTTAGAGCCCGAACCCGACCCGAGACCCCCAACGAATAGCCAACAAAAAGGAAAAAGGCTGCATTTCACGATTGCAAAGAAATAGATTAATCAAGGCTCTGCCATTTCACAAACATTTACCAGTTATGAAAGTTTGTGAACATCAGGTGCGCATACATTCTGCCGAGTTTATGAATTTTGTATGGACAAGATGATAATTCTTCCACCGTACAAATTATGGTCATTTTTGTCAGTTAAGGCTCGTTAGCATTCTGTCTACTTTAAATCAGACATAAGATCTTAAATAAGATTGTATTTATTTGAATGCATTAATCATTTATTTGAATTAGCGAGAGAGAGAGAGAGAGAGAGAGAGACCGAGAGAGAAGGGGGAATGTTGCGCTGCGTGTGAACCTGTGTCTGCGCTCTCTCTACAAGCAATGAGGCTTAGTTACTTCAAAACAGCGATTTTGCCGCCTCATTGCAGATAAATATAATGTTGTGACTTTGAGTCAGTAGCCTGTCGAAGCTATTTTACTAATAAAATGTCTGTGATGTTTGTGCTCTGCGCGATCTCTGATATCTGTGGGCAATGTGTGCGTGCGTAAGCACCAAAGCCTCTGCATATAGTTTTGGCTACAAACCCGAACCCGACCGAGCCCGAGGCTATCCATTAAACATTAACCCGAAACCCGACCGAAACCCGACAGTATTTCGGGACCCGGGTTCGGGTCGGGTAGCAGACCTCTACCTGGGGCCACAACACACCAAAAGCACACAAAAACAGTGAACTGTCACCAGTTCAGACCTTTAACTTCATACTGTTGCTTTCAAGTGAGCTCAGTCGAGGGTTCAAAGTCTCAAAGTCTGAAGATTTTAACCCAAATTAAGAAACACTTAGCCATATTAGTTAATGACAAATGCATCAAGGGAGTCTTATGAAATGTATTCAATATCATAACTGCACAGCTGTGATTAAACTGTAGGATGCAGTATCAATAAAATGAGCAATATTTGTTCACTGCAAACTGGAACATTAAACACAGCTCTTAGTTATGATTACATTAAGAAAACTTATCTGAATTTAGACTTAACTCCGCTAACTAGCAGGTTACTGAACACAACTCACTTCCCCCAGGACTACATAACCGGTCACATTATAATCTGATCTGACTTGTATATAAACAAAAGCACCTCTTCTGGTCTGACAGCTTCCTGAAACTCAGCTATCACCTCCACATGTGTTATCAGTTGAAATATTTGTGCATATTATATAACTACCTATAAATTCTCACAATGCAGATGGACAAATTTATTACAACTGTGAGTGTTGTGACCATAAGGGATCTAGAAGATATTGTTTCAGCATGGTTGTGTGTTTAACATGTAAGGGATAATCAACGGCGCATGACGCGAAGCGGAGGGTGGTTGCCTCCGCGAAATGCATTAAAATCCTTTAATGCATGGCTAGCCGTTGATAATCCTGCTTATTCCATGGTCAATTGGTCCTTTAACAAAATATAGAGCTCTTTGCAGCGCAATATTTGACCAAATGGGTAAAAATGACAGTTGACATTGAAGTTTATGTGCGTGTGCAGCACAATCTGCGATCTCCCACCTCTCTCTCTCTTTCCGTATGCGTGTTAGTGTGCATCAATTAAAGCAGCGCATTAATATGGAACGGTGATTACACTGACTTGGAACTACCTGTGCATTAAACAGTTATATTGCATACCTGCCAGTCAATCAGAATCCAGTATTCAGACGGACCATGGAATAAATGGAGTTCAAGTTTGACCGATGAATGACCGACCCACTTCAAAAACACAACCCTCACCTTTCCGCTGCAAGAAGAGACGGAGCAGGGGCGCTGCCACGGATATTGCTTTATGGTAGTTGTCATCGTTGTTGATTGGCAGTAGGTCCCCTTGGACATCGGCGTAACCCACAAGCAGATCGATGTTGGGGATCCGGTGCACATGCTGCAGCAAGCCATAGAACTCATCAAAGCGTCCCGGCTTGGACCGGTCCAAAGAGAAACGCCTGAATTCTGCTCCAAACTAACACCATGGAACAGACATCAGTACACAGCAAGACAAGATAAACTCAACTAAAAACTATTTCAAATCAGTTTTGTTAACTGAAATAAAGCTGAAATAAAATAAAATACAAATAGCCTATTAAATGAAAAACTTATACTAAAGACCCTGCCAATTATAAATAACGCCATAATAAAACTTACACAAAAATGTATATTAAAATATGAAAATAAATGCTAAATCAAAATAACAAATAGTGTAACTGTATAGTTAATAAATACTAAAATAACAATGAAACACTGATAGGTCTTGCAAAAATTTCAGATTTTTTTTGTACTTTTGCTTCATATGTAAAGCTTGAAAGTTCCAGTTACTTCATTGTGCATGGAAAAAGATACTAAAATTGTGGATAAAACAGATATTTTCAACTGTATTTTAAACCAATATGTAAACCGTTATTTTCAGGTTTTAGCTGACAACTGATAAACACCTGGTATTACAAATCTATACTAGCTTGTTTAAAAGGAAAATGTAAACTCACTCCAACATGCGCTATAAATGGGAAAGCACTCTTTAAGAGATTTAACATCCAAGAATAATATGTACCGGTATAGTGTGCATATAGAAAACAAGCAACCAGTGAACCATTAAAAACATTTCCATTTATGTAGTAATAATAGAATTTACATTTTTTGGGTGAACGATCCCTTTAAGGGGAAGTAAGCATAAGCATTATATTTTAGTATAGAGTAACTAAATATAGAATAGCAGCATCGGTAGCAATCAAAAAACTAAATTATAAACAAGGAAAGTCATGGCCAAAAATCTGATGCGAAAATGAAATGATTACTAAGTAGTCATAAGAGACAGCCTAAATTATTTCATGATTTGTAATAAGTTTTGAAGTGGTCTGGCAACAACAACAACAAAAAAACTATGTAAATGGAGAATTGAGCTGTAATGTCATCACTAGCTAAGCACGGCTTGTCCATTATAAAGCAGACCTGTTAATCTTTGAGCTGGTGGCGTGAGTATGACCAGGCTCTTGTTTATAGTGTCATCCATAATGATTAACACAAGAGAAACGCGAACAAACAAATTGTAAACCACATCTACATTCCTCTGGTGCTGAATAACAGTTTCTATACATAGAAATCAACAAGAAAGATACAAAGACAAACCTAGACACATTTTGGGCATCATATGCATGTCTAGGTTTATTAGGTTTGAGACCAATATTAGATTTGCACATCAGACTACAGCAGCATAAAATTATAAATATCTTCTGTATAGATTTTCAGGTGCATGTAATGCCTGTAAAACTGCTCTCACGTCTTCAATCACAGTTGAGATAAAGGCTCACTGTTTGAGACAGGTTGAGTAGTTATCATATGTGCGGCTTGGTATTTGATTTAACTTCTTTTTTTGAGAACAGTCAATATTTAATTTCCTCAAACATGATCTTGTCATGTGGATGTGAAATTTGGAATCCAAGATAAGTGATCTTCAGTTTGTTTACAAGACTATTGTTTACAAGAGGAGAAACAAGTTCAGGATCAAGAATGGCTTTCATTGAATTTGTATTGATACATTGCAATGGCAAGCCACTTTGTCACTTATTCCTTTATATAAACTAGTATCTTTTTGTGTTACTAGCATTTTTTTTATTATTGCACTTATACCAATAGTAATTAGTAAGTAGTATCAAATATATTAGTCAAAAGTATGTTCTCCTTTGCTAATAGTGTCTATTCTCTTGTTACTGGCGAACAAATTGCAAGTTTTCCATTGAATTGTATAGGGATCTGTGGATCTGATATCAGTTATTCACTTCCAACTAGCATCTAATCCAGTTTTACTAGTAACTATGCATTGTTTCTCAAAGTAGTATCCATTCCTGTTTTTCTAGTACTATTCGAACAGACACAAGTACCTGATTATTAAGAGCACTACTAACTTTTCAAAACTTACTAGTTATTTTTTTTACTGAACTACAAAACAACTATACTAGTTATTAAATATGACAACACACATGTAATTATAACCACTGAGATAAGAAATTGGAATAGATTCTATTGTTTCATACTGGCATAGTTAGTAATCATTGGAGTGCATGAATAGCTAGTAAAACTGGAACAGAGACCAGCAAGAATGACTACATACTAATCTGACATAAGCCACATATCCCAAAATATTTTGATGGAAAAACAGCAATTTGCTATCAGCAAACCTGTAATAAGTAATTGTTAATTAGGATAGTGACTAGTAGCTAATGAATAAGTATTAGTTTGCACTAAATTAATACTAGTCTCTATTAGATTACCAATTAGTAAATCAAAAATAAGTAACAAACCAGATACTCGTTAGTTTAAAAGAATAACGTTTATATATTGCTTTCCATGGTTTAGGAGATTGTGGTCAAACTGACTGGACAAACACACACTTGCATAAGAACTCAAATAAAAACTTTTAGACATTATTTTTACAAGATAATAAACACCTGACAACATGAGATATGAGAGCACCTGTCAAAACCTATGGTCCAAACACAATCTCTCCCGAACAATACGGTCACATTGTGTCCTCAGCACTAAAAGCAACGGTCGACTGGACTCACAAGGTTGACCAAACTTTCCAGGACAGTGTGAGTGTGTCTTAACACCCAAATGTACGGTTAAATCAATTCCTACCACGAAGACTGTGACTGAACACTAATTAAAGTAATTTTCCCGTTGGATACGCACCTTGCTCTTCACCTCCACTGCGGTCAGAGTTCGGTTGCTCGGCACTCGGTGGTTTTTGTTCATCTTTCGCTGACTGGACACCGCCGCAGAAACACACTTGCCCTCCCGCGGGCTGCGCTCATCCGCCTTCAGCTCGGTCCGTCCAAAACGGCTTTTCTCGGCTTAATCCAGTTAAAGGCGCGTATCTCGCGACAGCTCCGTGCCTTTGCTTGTGTTGTTATCGGAATCGAGTAGCAACGACGACGCCTGTCAACTGAACGTGCTCCGAAACTCTAACCTCTCTCTCTCTCTCGCTCTCTCTCTCTCTCTCTCTCTCTCTCTCTCTGCCTCACAGCACTGGGCTGGCCCGTCTGTGACGCTGATGCACCCAGGAAACAGCTTAGCGTCAAAGAGACGATACTGTCAAGCGCGCCCTCTCTGGCCACAAAGGCCACTCTTGTTCCATAAAGGAGTGAGACTCATTATCCAGCCGAGTACAAACAATAATAAAAAAGTATTTCGTTTTTGAAGTACCTTGTATTTCCATGTAAATACCACGAACGTTAATCATTCAGTACCATGGTATGTAGAATGCTGTATCAAATTACATGGTATTACAATCCGATACCACTACAGTTATATTTGTAAACAGAATAAACACAATGACCTATCGAACATAATAGAGGATATATTTTAGTGACACATTAGCCTACTCATATTGCATTTTCAAACAAAATTTGTCCTGAAAACTATATTAGTTTTATTAGCTTTTTCATTTTAATGCCACTACAGACTGAACATAAAATTTGACACTGTAATAATATCTAATGTGCAGTCAAAAATCCTTTAGAATTTGTGATAAAAAGTATCAAGCAATACACACAGGATTTTTGGCATATAATGTTACTACACCAATCTTTGCAGTACCAACAATCGCTTTGCATCTTAAAATATACTCATACGCAAAATAATATTAGACCAGAATATTAGAACAGAAGAGTAGAACAGAAAACATTCATTAGATTTAATCAAAAATCACGGAACAATGATTTGACAGAGAATAATACACACACAAACACGAAACACCATCAGCGTGATAATGCTATTGTGCAAAAGTAATAAAGAACATAAACTTTGCCAAAATATAATAACATATTTTTTAATTAATAACTTACAAGAGCGACCACTATTTTTCTCTATAAATGTTACTTACATCAAATATTTGTCTTTAAAAATTAATTTATTTTACTGTTAACTATAATAGTAGATATATATTTTCTCCCTAAATTATTATATTTTGTTTATTTTATAGAGGTATTAAGTGTGATCTCATTAAATATAGATTTTAATTGTATATGGTAATTCACAATTAACAATTATTTGTGTTAAGCTTTACAATATTTTCCTATTAAAACTTCTTGTAAATAAAGTTTTCTTTTAAATATAGGTTTAAAACCTATATCACAAAAATCTGTTGATAATATTTGCCAGTTTCCATTGATACAACTGTAGTCTATCCTCTTTCAGACAGATTTATTATCGTAAATACGAGTTTCCTAATCGGAAATTGGCCATATAAGGCCTCTCTAAGTCCGTTCATGTCCAATTTCCGATGCACTCAGAGTACAATATAAACTTTACATGCCGCACCTTTAGAGGGCGATGGAAGACCTTCACTGTGAGATATTTGCTGTAGAAGAAGAGACTCTGACCGCGACAACGAGCACTAAAGTAGGTAAACGAGTTCACAAATGTGTGATATAATAAACTGTGAGGTGACATTACAATTGTTTTCTATTTTAAAAACGCATGCAATCTGAAGCTATAGATGCGCTGGGTTTAAAATAAAGACTTTGCATCACAGTGCTAACAGGTCCTTGATAGGCACCGCCCATGTAGTCTGCATTTAACTGTTTTCGTTGTTATGTTCAGGTCTTTTAAAACCCATCGTAATGACAACAGTCCAAGTGCCTGCTCCCGTTCCAGGTGAGACGTCGTGGATCTCCGCGTCTCCCGGTGGTCTGTGGGAGATAAACCGAAGGTGGCTTGGAGAAAGAAAGCGAGGGGACATCACGCCGATGATGGGCTCACTGTGTAAGGTGAAGGTGCAGCGAAGTACTGTTATGGAGGGAAACACACCACATACTGCTTCTGAAGAGCAGGAATCATCAGCCAGCGTTGATTCTAGCGAGCAAGCTACCTCACACCCCCGCTCGCAGGACTCTGTGCTGCAGCTTCCTCTGGATGAGTGGTTCTTGTTGCGCATGGGTGAAGGGCAGTGTGACATTACAGAGGGCTGTCTGGAAGGGATGAGGGCCGGAGAGATGTGTGAGGTGAGGGCAAAGCTCAAATATAGACTTAGACCAGAAGTGTCCAATCGTGCTCCTGGAGGGTCACTGTCCTGCAGAGTTTAGCTGAATCCCACCTGACACAGCTAGTCGAGGCTATTCTTTTAACAACTGTCACTGAGTTCCCACAGTCCTGGCTTATTAGAAATGTCCAGGTAGGTGTGTTGGGGGAAGTTAAAGCTAAACTTTCCAGGACGTTGGCCCTCCAGAAGCAGGTTTGGACACCCCTGATTTGAGACTTTTTACATACAAAAATAGAATTTTAACAGTATTTTACTGTATTGTTAAATCTAATATATTTTTTTCACCCTAAATCAAAATCATTATATTCTTTTCAAAAAATATTGACAGAGAAATTAATTAATCATAACATGTAATACACCTTTCACTCTATATGGTAATGTAACTTACAGGAAAGCTGACATATATTAACTATATTATGCACACAGTGCCGAGTTGTAACGGATTTTATCTGGATTACATAATCAAATTCCAAAAATGAATTACCGTGTAAAATACTACTACTCAGACTAGTTACATTTTTATTGATGTCATGATTACTTAATATTCACACAATGACAGTCAGTTAATTAATTGATTCTCCCTAATTCACATATATATATATATATATATATATATATATATATATATATATATATATACATACATACATACATACATACATACATACATACATACATACACACACACACACGTGTGTAAATATGTATATATATTTATTAGTGGTGGGCATAGATTTTTTTTTTTATCTAGATTAAAATGGCTCATTTGAATTCTGCCGAAGGCATTCAGAATATGTATTGCTACCCAAATAATGACTAAAAGTAAGTCTTTGAGAACGGGTTTCTCAAGCCAGGTGGCGCGTTAGACCAGGGGCTCATCTCCTGTTTCCAAAATGCATCACAAACTTTAATCTCTTCCTGTCCCAATCCCATGAAAAAAACTGGGGAAAATCGTTCCACTCCCGGAAGAATGACTCCCATTCCCTCCCACTCCCGTGTTGTTTTTTTTTTTTTTTTTTTTTTTTTTTGATAACTGTCAATTACAGTAAAAATATAGTACAGATCACAGCGTGCCCACCTTATTAGTTGAATAAAAACCCAAAATGTCGTTTTTTGTTATTATATTGAACTGAAAGCCATCTTATGCACAGTGTTGCACAGATTCAATTTCATGTAAATCATCCATGCTAACACACATGTCTTCTATTTTTATTTTTTAGACATTTCACTCTCTATAGATATATTTTTCAAAGACGGAGTTTGAAGTTTCGCTCAAGTTCACATGAGACCTAAAGCGCATCCTGTTTGCTTAAAAGCGCATAACGTTTCGTTGTTATTCTGAGTGCACACAAATAACGTAGAGTCTTTACAGATTCGAAAGATGTATTAGGCTACTTTTATCTGTATGACCAAGAATGACGGAGATTTTAAGAGCAAGTGAGCGCAGAGCCTGTCCTGCAGCAAACGCTTCCACACAAACACTTCAATAGCGCACATTTCTCTAGGTTAACATCATATTGAGTGGCCATGTAAAGTTGCTACTACATGCATCTTTCAGATGAAAAGCCTTATTTGAGGTTGACGAATGATAGGTGAGCGTTTGGATGTCCTGCCTGATTGTATTACCACATAGACCAGCCGTTAACAATCTGTCCATCACGGACTGCGAGCCTCTAGTTCCTCGTTCTCGCCCCCTACAGTGCAATTCGCTAGGTATACATCCGCGCTAAAATATCAGGGTGAAAATCGTGTAAAATACTACTACTCAGACTAGTTACATTTTTATTGATGTCATGATTACTTAATATTCACACAATGGCAGTCAGTTATTCATAATTAATTGATTCTCCCTAATTCACACACACACACACACACACACACACACACACACACACACACATATACATATATATATATTTATACTTCTAAAAAAGCATTTGCTTACACTACCAGATTTTTAGTGTTTTTTAAAGAATTCTCTTCTGCTCACCAAGCCTGCATTTATTTGATCCAAAATACAGCAAAAGTGGTACAATTGTAAAATATTTTGTCATATTTAAAATAATTGCTTTCTATTTGAATATATTTTAAAATGTAAAAATATGTTTTCATCAAAAGCTAAATTTTGAGCATCATTAATCTAGTATTCAGTGTCACAAATCATTCTAATATGTTGATTGGCTGTTCAAGAAACATTTATTATTATTATTATTATCATCAATATTTACAACAGTTGAGTACATTTTTTTCAGAAATCTTTGATGAATACAAAGATCAGCTTCTATCTAAAACAGCTTCTATCTAAAACAGCTTAGAGTCAATATCATTTTTGGGGAAAGAAATTGTAGAATATTAGAAATTTATATTTTAATTTGCAAGGATGCTTTAAATTGATCAAACGTGATGATAAAGACATTTATAATGTCACAAATAATTTCTCTTTCAGAAATGCGGTTCAGCTGTCCAAAGAAACCTGAAAAAAGTCTACTTTGCTGTAATCAACATAAGAATAATAGTTAAAAAAGTAAATTTAGCAGCAAAACAGAATATTAGAATGATTTCTGAAGGATCGTGTGACTGGATTAATGATGCTAAAAATTCAGCTTTGAAATCACAGGAATGCATTATATTTTAAAATATATTCAAGTAGAAAACCGTTATTTTAAATAGTAAAAATATTTCAAAATGTTACTGTTTTTGCTGTACTTTGGATCAAATAAATGCAGGCTTGGTACACAGAAGAGACTTCTTAAAAAACATTAAAAATCTTAACAGTCCAAAAACCTTTGACTGTAAATATTAAGAAAGTTTTGTAGAATTGCATACACACCAGTCAAGCAGCTATAATTACACAGAAAATGGAGAAACCTCGCAGCATAAACAAATACAATATTTAATGTTTCATTCAGTTAATTTGATTGATTTTATTTAAAAAAATGAATGTATTTCTTTCAATTGAACATTTTCAAGATTTAATTAATTATTAGCTTCACTCCTTCACAACCCCTAGTTTAGGAAACCCTGATGTAATATAATGTTTAATGCACTTAACTATGTAGATAACAAAGAATGCAATACATTTTCTTTCTCTTTGTAATTTTATATCTGTATGGTTCTACCTTATGCTACTCAAATCAATGTAATACATGAGTTAGGTAAAAAATGTAAAAGTAATCAAACAGTAGACTAGTACATTATATTATTTAAATGTGATAGATTACGTTACTAACTACAAGCTTCAACGTGTAATTTGTGTTCAGTAAAGAACTACATTTTGTTACTAATTTACCAGCTCTGTATGTATATCATGGGGAAATGTGATATCTCATCTCTAAACTTCTTTTTGTTTTTGTGTGCAGTTTACAATAAGTGCCTGGCATGCAAAGGAATCTAAAGCAGCAGGCAGTGATGCTAATGGTAGCCAGACTGAAAATACAACAGAGCAGGGATCGTCTCAGCAGTCTGACTGCTTTACACTCCAGCTTCACTCTTTAACCCCTGGCCAGGAGTCTTGGCAGATGACACCTGGAGAGAAATGGGCATGGGTGCTGTCTCACAAGCAAAGGGGTGGTCAGTGGTTTGGGAATGGAGATGTCTGGGGAGCGACAGACTGCTACTGCAGAGCTGTGAAGCTAGCAATAACTTTAAATAGTAAGACAAGAAGAAAGCCAGTGGACGAGGCATTTAAAGAAGGTGTAGATGAAGAGGATGATGATGATGATGATGCCGCTTTGGCACTATGTTTTGATAAAGAAAATGAACAGGCAGAAGGTGCTGATGTCTCCATTCCAACTGAAGAAGAGTACAAAACTGTAAAAGCAGAACTTCATTGTAATCTTTCTTTATGCCAACTTAAGTTAGGCCAGCTCGGCAAGTCCAGAGACAGCAGTGTCAAAGCCACGGAGCTGAACCCAAAGAGCACTAAGGCCTGGTACCGACTTGGGCAGGCTTGCCTGCAGCTGGGCGAACTGGAGGAATCTCGCATGGCCTTTGGAAGATTCTGGAACTCCAGCCTGATTCTGCATCAGCTCGCACTGCTCTGAAACAAGTGAACAACAGACTAAAGGACTTAGACAGTAAACTCGGTCAAAGGCTGAGCAAGATGTTTAACTAGAAATTAACTTAAAGTTGGGAATAACAACAGCAGAACATGTGCATATGTATAAAAATGATAACAACAGTAAAGCGCCCAGAAGTTGTTTTTGGTCTTTCCTTGTAGCTTAACTTCAATGTTTAAAACTTGAAGTATGTTTACTGTGTTGGTAGTGTGTATATATACTATCTTAAATGTTAAATGTTGTAATTTGTCAACGTTTAAACCTACATAAACTTGAAAGTTGTGCAAAGTCATAAGACTGCTTAGGACATTTACTGAATGTACTAAAGTTTTGTTTATTTTTGTAAAATAAGAATTATACTGCTTTGAGATTTTGTTCCAAACATGTTTTCATTACGAATTTATAACTGCTGTAGAATATGATCAAAAGCCAAGTACACTGCATTCTTGCATCAAGTGACAATAAACAATGTTATTTATAGAAACTGTTTTTATTGATGAATAGTTAACAAAATATGAACAATTAAACAGAAGTCTTAGCATTACCCATTTCAAGCATAAAGTTATATCATATTTCAGGGAATTACAAAACATTTTATATCTTATTTTTTATTTTGCTGTTGCAGAAAAGATTTAAACCATACTATAAACAGCTGAGAATCTATATCTATCTATCTATCTATCTATCTATCTATCTAACGTTTTTAATGAGTTAATTTTGTAGCCAATTGCATCACGTTGTTCAGGCAGAGGCGGCCAATCACACGACGCCTCCTCGCTAACTGCATTAGAAAGCTTTAGATGAGCAGCTACTAGAGACAATAACTACATTTACGTTCACGAACTTTACAAAGTAGGAGAGTGAGGTAAGTAGATTCTTGTATCATAACTAAGTAAACCAATCGATTTGACAGTAATGTTTCTTGATGTTGCTGCGGCGGTGAGTTGTGTGACGAAAACTAACGCGTGAGAGACTGCTTCACGATTAACGTTAATTGTTTTTTGACTAAAATACCGCAGTATACAATGAATCAAGTCATAATTGATCATATCAGCGAACGTTTTTATTAATGTGGTCTATTAATATTCGATTGTAATTGCGGCCCAGCACGGACAATAAAATTTTGTAATGGCGGCCCAGTGCGAAAATTAACCAATATTACATGGTGCCAAGAAAACGTTCTGCATGTCCTGAGGGTGGTATGTACAATTATTTAATAAGTGCAAATAGCATGAAACAAAATACAAGAATACATTCGCTGTGTCCTGCTATCGTTTATTATTTTAAAGCAGTGGTAAAAACGTGTACTCATACTTTTAATGCAACATTTTGTAATTTGTTCGCCACTGCCCAAAGACGGCTAAAGGAAACCGCAAAATAATGACCGTTTCCAAACACTGCCGCGCCGCCTTTTTAGACAAACCACATTTTACCTCCGCACTGACCCCGTTAGTGGAGCCAACGGTTTGTTTCGGTAACTGAATCTGATGATATGATACACGGTGACGGGCAACTTTTTGAGCAATGTCAAAGAGTATCCGGGTGAGACAGGGCTCGAAATTAACTTTTTTACTTGGTAGCACTGGTGCTCCCAACTTCAAGAAGTTAGGAGCACCACAATTATTTTAGGAGCACCCACTGAATATTAAGGAGCAACACAACCGCCAATTGAGCGGAAGGGCGGGCAACATCCTTCCTGATGATTAAAAGCTTCGTCAATTGAACCTGATCCTTAAGCTACAGTGCTTTGTTTTTTATACATGCAAGATGAGAAGAAAATGTCATTTAAACTTTTCTCAAAACAGTTCCCCTCAGAAATACATTCATATAGACCCCCACTCCCAATTCAATATTTAGGATTTCCTTTCTATATTTTGCATAGTGAACGTTGAGCTTGCTCAGGCTGCTACAGTATTTTATGTTCTTTGTGTCCGTCTTCAGCATCTCTGGCTTCTGTTAATGGCTGTTTACAGACTTGGTAATATTTCCACACAAATGAAAATTTGGAAAATGATTTCAATGCAGTTTGTGCAAGTGCGGTCACAAAACCGGTCAGTTCCAAGTAGGGCTGGGCGATATGGCAAAAATATCATATCAATTTTTATTTTTTAGACATTTCACGATTTTATCACAGTTCTTTGTCATGTTAGTTTTACCAGTTTGTCTGAGCAGTACTGCCAAACTAATTTCCCTATTATAAAGACAAAGCCTTTCAAGGAAACAAAATATAAATAAGAATGGTGGATATTTAGGCCAAAGTGGGCGAAGATAAAAATCTTTGTCATTATTTTATCTTTGTTATGAAAAATAAGAACAAAGATACACATTACAACTACACATAATATACAAACAGTGTTTAATTATCAGGTACAATAGGCATATTTAGTAGGAGCATTCAAGAAATTGAATGAACAATTAATAAAAATAAAACACTATAGATTGATTCCTATTAAAGTAACTGTATTGTTTTTTTTCAGTCAAGAGTAGCGAGTTATGTTTTTCTCTATGGTTTTGTTGTTTTAACATTAAAGAATAAATTCGGTCATCTGTCTGTCGATTCTGTCATAGTGTTTTATATTAATACCATCATTTACTCACTCAAAATTAGTTTTAAACCTGAGTGAGTTTCTTTCTTCTGCTGAACATACATGCTATTTTGAAGAATGTGGAAAACCAAACAGTTGCTGGTCCCCAGTGAGTTCCATAGTATTTTTATATCCTACAATCAAGTGGACCACTGCATGAACCGCTCGTTTTTCAGGCGCGCGCCGCATCGAGATAAATACATCTCAACTTTTCAGAATGCCGTAGGTGTAACGGAGGCGCAGCTGATGGTTGCTTAGCAACGACAAACGCCTCGGGCGCAACCGCCCGGCGCTTTGGAAAAAGGAGAAAGCAGCCTAAGCGTTTTCCATGCGTTTTTAGGCGCGATATGTGAACGACCCCTTAGACAGGCTTTTTAGTTCGCGCGTTTCGGGTGCACGGGCTCAGAAAAGGCACACTTTAGACGAGCGCGCGAATGAAAAGCTTAACCTGCTTTAGCTCCCGGTCACGTGGCACATGCTGTGCAGTAATTCTTGAACGTTTAGCAGAGAACTGTAGAGGTCGCACCACAGCAATTATTTGCACTCGCACAAATGCTCCCAAATATATTTTGGAGTCACACAGATTACATTTCGGGAGCATATGCGACCAAAATGGTCGCAATTTCACCTGGGGTGAGACATAGGCCCCACGACCGATCTAAAGTATCCAGATAGAGATGTGTTACCCATTCTCAGTGGGAAAGTGCCCACACAACATTGTTAAAAACGTTGCCTCGTGCATCATTGCCTAATTAGCTGTTTTAACTGATATTACAAAAAATATTTGTGCTGCATAGTAAAACCATCAATGTAACAATACATGAAAATGTAGCTTATTCGTATCTCTATTTTTCGTATGTCTATATTGCTCAAACAAACTTGAACGACGCGTTTACATTAAATACATGCAAATTAGTCGTTATACATTGCAAATCCAGTCGTTTTCTATATATCTAAAAAAAAGTATTGTATCCAGGGTGCGATTTTTGAAAAAGGCAGAGAGGGGGGAGCGGTGCTTTTGAAGTGTAATCTGTTAAAAACGCACATCATAAATCCGCCTTTTTAGACAAGTAAATGGATGTCACGTCATGAAATGTTTTTAATACGACGGAAACTGTATTTAACGTGATCACATTTTGATAAAAACATTATAAGTTTGGCCTATGAATTGTAATGATTTAATTTCCAGGTGATTCAAACAGCGAATAAATTATATAGACAAAGCGAACAAAGAACATTATCAACGGAACTCCGAGTCAGTTAAACCATTACGTCGCAAAATGATTTACTGTTTTGAAGTGCTCCAATTGGATCGCGTTTCAGAACGGGACTTCAAAGCGTGTAACGCGAATCATTTGATTCAGAACGGGACTTCAAAGCGCGTAACGCGAATCATTTGATTCAGAACGGGACTTCAGAGCGCGTTTCGCAAATCATCTGATTCAGAACGGGACTTCAAACGCGTTTCGCGAATCATTTGGTTCAGAACTGGACTTCAAACGCGTTTCGCGAATCATTTGATTCAGAACTGGACTTCAAATCGCATTTCGCGAATCATTTGATTCAGAGCGGGACTTCAAAGCGCGTACGCGAATCATTTGATTTAGAACGGGACTTCAAAGCGCGTTTCGCGAATCATTTGATTCAGAACGGGACTTCAAAGTGCGTTTCGCGAATCATTTGATTCAGAACGGGACTTCAAAGCGCGTTTCGCGAATCATTTGATTCAGAACGGGACTTCAAAGCGCGTTTCGCGAATCATTTGATTCAGAACTGGACTTCAAATCGCATTTCGCGAATCATTTGATTCAGAACGGGACTTCTAAGTGCGTTTCGCGAATCATTTGATTCAGAACGGGACTTCAAAGTGCGTAGCGTGAATCATTTGATTCTGAGAACGGGACTTCAAACGCGTTTCGCGAATCATTTGATTCTGAACGGGACTTCAAACGCGTTTCGCGAATCATTTGGTTCAGAACTGGACTTCAAGGCGCGTTTTGCGAATCATTTGATTCAGAACGGGATTTCAAGGCGTGTTTCGCGAATCATTTGATTCAGAACGGGACTTCAAAGCGCGTTTTGCGAATCATTTGATTCAGAACGGGACTTCAGAGCACGTATCGTGTATCATTTTATTTATTTATTTAGTCATTTAGCTGACGCTTTTATCCAACACGACTTACAAATGAGAACATTATAGAAGCAATCAAAACCAACAAAAGAGCAACAACATGCAAGTGCTATTACAAGTCCTGCTTAGCCTAACGCAGTTGTAAAAAAAACAGTTTAATATGGAGCTCTTGTTTCAGCTCCGGGAATTAGTTATTAAATATTCAATGTTGCTTGATCAACGTAATATTAATATTTATCGTACGATTTATACTTTGAGTACTCGGCCAGCGATTACTACATCAGTATATCTATTAAATCTCGCTTTTATTGCCCCGTGGCCCCGGTAACAATAAGACGAGATTAATAATTAATCAAGTTATTAGCTAGGTAACGTTATCTTTGGCAAATAAGGACGAAAATACTTAATCACATTCCAGAGACAATTCTTTATAAAAATGGAACAAGGTTTATTCGTGATATTGCTATTCTAACATAAATGGACTACCTAATAAAAGCACAAACATACACACACATACGAGAGTTTTGAGGTTAACTGTTGAAAGAATACCATTCTTTCTATTTCATAACTTAACCAACCAGCAAAAGATCACGAACAACTGCGTCTGCTTTGTTACTGCCTTCAGATAAATTTTTACCAGTACAGTCAGAGTTAGGAATGTTTGGTTTGTTATACTTGCTTTCTGTTGTTTTAGGCAGGCTGTTGTTTTTTTGGTTTCGTTTTCCCGCGTGAGTTCAGTTCTTTGTTTCGGGTGTCACGTGGTCGGTTCGTGCTCCTTCGGGGAACCTCTGCTGCGTGACGTCACCGGGAAAGCTCTCTGCTCTGCAGTCGTTGAATTCGTTGCTCCGTGATTTTACGGCTTTGGCACGGTCTTAGACTTCTTCCGATGGTTGGCTCCGAGGTGAGCGTCCAGCGGACCGGCGCGCGTTGGAGGGCGCAGCTTCGCGGAGTTTCAGAGATGTTCAAGCCATGTTCAAGAGAGTCAAGAGAGTCAGAAGAGAGAGTTTTGCGACTGGCGCGTTGTTTTAAACAGTCCAACTTTAGACATCGCCCACAGGCGGCTGGTCCAATCAGGCGTCGGTACGGGCGGAGCCCGCCTGCACTGGTTTTGCAAGGCATCTTCATGTGACGACAAATAACTTGTTTTTACCCCTGTATTAAAACTCTTACCAGGTTTACACATTTATAATATCACCACATTCGTTATCTTATTGATTCATACAATTTTGCAACCATTCATAAAAGTCTAAACACTGCAACCTACACATTCCAGGTTAAAGCACGATTAGAGATCAGCCCACGTTTTCCTAAATAATTCATATTCCACAAGCATATGAGAGAAAGAGTACAACAATTAATATCCACATGTTTCTTGTGTAGATGAATTATTATCATGAAATGAATGTGTCTCTTGGAAATCTTCTAGTGGCCACTTCTCTTTGTTCTGTGACCGAACGAAATCGCGCGCTTTTGCGCTGATGCGAATTTAGAGACGCTGATTCTTTCGGTGACGTGTAGAGCCAGTTGAATTCCTGCCGATATACGTTACACAGTACACGTGGGAAGTTTTTTTTTTTAAGAAAACGAGTATATAGAATATAGAAAAAAGAAACTTAGTGTTAGTTATCCCCACCGGGAATAACAATAATTCACCAGAGGCAGGGATGCATAGACCAAATCGCACCCTGATTGTATCTATAAATAATATCTACAACGGTGATAAACAAAGGTTTAGTTTTTAGACTACTTATCTAAACCATACATGTAACATGTCACGCGAAAACGTGACGTTAACAACGTGAATTGTGAATTGCTGAAATTAACATTTAGTAAAATCTTAAGATGGTGTGCTTGGAAAGTAAATACATCCAGTACTCGCTGTAGATATGAGGAGCCATGTTTTTTAAATGGAAAGTTAAAAAAATGTAAATATGCTTGTTAACAGATAATACCCATAATCATTTGTGAACTACATATATAGGCAAGCCTGTCAGACCCCTGCTAGAAGAAGTGGTATGTATGATACAAGGTATGTAATTCACAATTTGAGGAGTGATTTTTCTAGGTGATAAATGGTGGTACTTATTGAGGAATCATTCAAGCTGGAGACACTGGTCTCTGTGGCGCAATCGGTTAGCGCGTTCGGCTGTTAACCGAAAGGTTGGTGGTTCAAGCCCACCCAGGGACGGAAAGCTTTTGCTTTGAGTAATTAATCTTGCATTAACACAACAACATTTATTCAGACATTGCTGTTTGCCTTATTGTGATTCACTAGCGATGTCTGTGCACATGTAATGAATGCAATCACAAAGGTATGCGGTTAATAGTCTTAGCCACTTTCTAAAAACACATCTTCTGTTATTCTGAAAGGGATATTGATTTCAGTTTATACTTAATCACATTTACCCTCAAAGACTTACGATAAAAAAAATATTGAACGCAAAGCCTAATAAAAATTTCCACCATCTGCAGTACACAGTGTGCGGTAATACACAATTATGTATCAATAGTAGGGGTGTAAATCGGATGGTTCATCACGATTCGACATCGATTCTCATACCCAGCGATACGATATTTGCCGATACCTCAAAAAATTGATATACAGGAGTATATCGATCGATATTATCATATTATATACCTATTTTAAACAACCATCTACATTTTTACAAATGTAAAATCACAAATGCAACCAAAATATATAACATGAACATAAATCTAAAAATAATCCTATGGGCTCAGTGCTGAACATCTTTTCTACAGATAACCAAATTACAAGCAATAGCAGAAAATAAATACAATAGAAGAAAGACACAAGTTCAATAAACAATGCTTTTCAGGTTTTTCAGCGCAGTCTAAAATACATGTTCAAGTACGCTAAAGAAATTAAATAATCAACTGTAAAATAACTGCATAGTCTTCACTGTATAAATGAAATAGCCTCTAAATGAATACTTTTTGATGTTACAAAGGTTATTTAGTCAGGAGCAGTGAGCACTTGTATTTTTCTTTGACAGCATTATATTTATTATTAGTTTTCTTTCACTTTAAGAATGAAAGCACATTTAATATACTGATACACATGCCCCTTTTTCTCCACTGTTTACATTAAGACATATGCTTTTCTTAACCGACTGTTTACAAGGATATTATCCAAAACATTGATGTATTGATGTTGATGTATTGATGTAGTTTTGTCTGAATTTATTCATCCATGCTCAAAAAAGCGGAGGAGAGCTAAATTTAGTATTCGCGCAGAGTTGACGCGGCTGTCTGTGTGTGCGTGCTTCAGATGTGTGTGCGGAAATCTTCTCACACAGTGCGCGACTGTTCCGTCAACAATCCCGGCGTTTTATATGCTCGCTTTGTACCTTCGTGCAGTCCTTATATCGAGTCCTGGTACGTGAGATTGAACGAGAATACACACATTGGTGGTAATGCATAGACGAACATTATATGAAAATGTGGACAGTGCCAAAATAAAGGTGCCTTTTTATACTACAAATATCGATATTTTACGTGGCATCATCATTCATTGCATCGATATATCGATGAATCGTTACACCCCTAATCAATAGCATGTATGTTGGGCAGATAGGCGGTCATGCAACATGCTATAGGCCTGACAGGCATGATATGCAGTAGAAATAGGCATCAAAATATTTGTACATAGTGGAGGACTTTACTCTGCATTTATTATTAAAGAGCGACATCTAGTGTCAAGCTTGGAGTAACTACAACTACTGCAATTTATTAGAATTAGATTTATATGGGCATTTTTTATGTAATTAAATATTTGTTGTTTTGAACTTATTAAAAAAAAAACATTAAAAAATTGTAATAGTTTAAGAATTTCACTTTTTTAGTTCTTTTTTTTTAGGGCGTTGGTATAACTAATAGTCTGCTATTACTGGCAGCTGTCACTGTTAAATAAAGCAACAAGACCTCTTTAGGTATAAAAAATAATATGAAACATCCAATAAGCCATTTAATATTGCCCAATAGTTGATTTTGATGGAATTCACGATTTCCAGTGTTACATATTGACAGCGGTCCCGTGAAGGTGTGTGGACAGGGCGATACCTTTTGATAAACCTCAAAAATGGCCTTTCTGACAAGATCTGCAGAATGTGTCATATGTATGTAATTTCGACTTATAGACAGAAAACATGTTTCTTCTTAAGGAAACAGTCCAGTGACTGTAACCATGAGGTCTCTGTGGCGCAATCGGTTAGCGCGTTCGGCTGTTAACCGAAAGGTTGGTGGTTCGAGCCCACCCAGGGACGAAAAGCTTTTATTTATTTACATATTTTTCATTTATATTTGAGTAATTAATGTGACACATTAATTACTGCTAAAGTAGCAACCTAATGGATTATGCAATTAAATGTCACCCATTTTAGTACAAACTGAAAAGTCTGCAGTTGGTACTAGCTTTTTTTTAACATGTCGCTCAAGTATGCACCTTTAAAACTGAGTTTGTTTAAAAGGTTTTAAGTTTTTGCATTTTTATTCTTAATAACAGATATCAAATAGAGCATTGCAGTGATGACATGTTTTTATCAACAATCCGGAAGTTATTATGATCACTCTGGTTCCCTTGACCAAAAACACAATAGATTAATCCATTGGTTTTTGGATTATCGCAGGCTCTGTGATCAAAAAAGTATGATTCTTACTAGGGATGCACCTATATGAAAATTTTGGCCAATAACCGATAATTCTTTATATTTCAATATAAAGATATATTTATATAAATATATGTTGGCGATAAATCTATATCCACATTTTTAGTTACTTTTTGAGAGCCTGATTAAAAAGGTTTCATCATTAAAAGCCACATCCCAAACACTTCAACATAAGCAGCTTAGTTTGAACAGTGTAAGTTTAAAAATATATATTTTACTCTCCCATTACCAAATTTCGCCATTAAAAATGTCTCACAAATAAAATGCAAACGAGTCATTGGACATCATTTCATGTGTAAAGAATCAAAATGCATGTGCCATGGATGAATAAAACAGAAGAGCCATCTGCATGGACAATAATTAAATGATATTAATTACTAAACCATATTGTTGATGAAAATAATAAGAGAAAATAAAAGTGGTGGTTATTATTAATAATGCTTCAGTGATTTTGAAAAAGTAACAAATGAATAGCCTACCACTGTTTTAAATAGCAGCTGTTTGAGCTGCGTGCGCTGTATGAAGCTGAATGAACACCAGTAAACTGAAGCGCTTGTTAGTTAGGCTACATGAGAATCATATTTATAGAACATAATATTACAAATTATATATGCAAAAATGCAAAAGTTATTTTGAACTAAGTTATGCGCTAGTCAGATGTGTAGCTCATGGACGTGCACTTGTCTTCCCGTAACAATGCGCTGAAACTCGGCAACTAAACCCAAAGAATTCACAGCATTTTATTATAATAATGTTCTCATTAGAATGTTAGATACACGACAGTCCTAATCATAGTTATTAGTTGTGCGCTGCTGTTTGAGCTGCGTGCGCTGAGCTAAAGATGATCACCGGCAAACTGAAGCGCTCTATTAACGCTCTATTAACTTAACCAAAAGCATTCTATATGAGATAAAGCAGATATACATAAAATAAACACAATATTAATTGTATTATTAATAGCACAAAAGGCTGCAAGTGCACAAGCGAACTTAACTATCATGGAGGTGTAGCTCCGTTGTGGATGCGCTCAACGCACGCACAAAACACAGCGCACAAAGATTACACAATGTCATTTAGAGTAATGTGCTTATTATAATTTTATGTAGCCTTTATGACAGACTTGCTCTGCACATGTTGCACATAAGTGTATTGTTCTTTTCAAATTGATTCCAATCATATTTCAAGCATTTCAAAACCATCATGGGGAACAGCGAACATCTGAAGTGTCTCTGAAGGAAATAATGCATTATTTATCGGCTTAAAGATATCAGACAAATTTTCTTATCGGGCCGATACAGAGAACAGAAAAAATCCCTAATTCTTACACATCATAATAATCATTACAAATAAACAACTTGATATGTACTTTGAAGCCTAAATAAAAAAAAAAAAAAAATGATGTAGGCTATAGCAAGCTACACCATGGTTGCATGACTTTAACATCAGGACCACTAAGCTTCCGACTACTCTTTTAGTTAAAAACATTTTTCATTAAAGTTTGAGTTAATTTGCAATAGCATGATTGTAAACACAACGAGGCTGTGAAAGTAGTAGATAAGTTTACCCGTTGGGTATGATGACAACAACCTTTGTAGTCCAAATAACAAAGCTTAAAAAAATCACAAGGGATACTTGTATAGGGATATATAATATTATACAATGCTGATGTATTTTATATTGTAGAATATGGTGTGGAAATATCTTGAGTTTGTGTTAACCATTCAAAAAACACATTCAAGACAATGGAACCCATTTTTTTGGCCTACAAAAATATACCATCTCTGCTGCACTGTGTATGAACTGCAGACAAATCTATCTAATAATAGACTAATACTTGGTGCAACAATCTGTAATATCATGCATCCTGTCTAGTAGATTTTTTTTGTATCTTGAGCATGAAATATGGTGACAAAATGAACCTTTATGATAGGATCTTTACAAAATTTACAATACAAATTTATTTTTCAATGTAGCTCATTTTTTTAGGGTTGCTTTAAACATTATGAAAGAGCGACCCCTTGTGTTAAACTCAGAGTAAAACTGTAACCTATAAGTTCGTCCCTTGGTTTTCCTGTAGAGGGCGATAGAAGTTCACTAGTGGGAGATTGCTCTTTGCTCATGGTAACCAAAGTTTACCAAACAAAACGGCCCCATTGACAGACTGACTGCTTTTGAAAATAATACATAAGTGTAATAATGTGACATAATGTGAAGTAGCTATAATATGAGAATCATTACTGAAAAACTCAGCAATAGACCATTGCAGAATCGTTTTTGTATTTAAAAAATTGTCTTAGTTTTTAAATCAACATGATGATCTTGAATTTTGTGAAAATATATATATTGGTATAATGTACTAAGATGGCATGGTTATAGTAGGTGGATAATTGATTCCCTTAAATCACTAGGGATAGCTCATCTGCTCCTATTAATACATGAGCAATTATAGTAAACAGAGTTCACAACATAAGTTAAGATCTACGGGTGACCAGTTTTTCAAGTGTTCAGAACCCACTGGCTCCTAAAAAAGGTTATGAATGTTTTGAGTAAAATTGCATAAATATTTGTTTGTGTTTAGATCTTGTCCGTACGGAAATACAAAGCCCATGTGGATGTGGAGTGAATGTCCTACTTGTTGATGTTGGCCCAACGCAGCTCCCCACAAAGAAGTGGTAAGTATTGAGAAGATCTACTGTAAAAACCTAAACCTACCTTTGTCTATAAACTGTCCCGAGTTGGAGTCAGCCATTTTCTAAACAGATCTCCAAAAGATCCTGCCTATTATCGTAAAGCTAAAGTTCTCTTAAAGGTGTAGTAGGACATATAAATTAATGTTCATCTCATTCACAATTAAAAGTATACATCTTCTTTGAGAATGAAGATAAAGTGTCGATTTCATAATGGTATTATTGTCAATTGGTGGCCACTGACAAAAAATTATGGCTTCAGTCCAGAGGGAGGTCTTCATGGCCGAAATAGCTCAGTTGGGAGAGCGTTAGACTGAAGATCTAAAGGTCCCTGGTTCGATCCCGGGTTTCGGCATTTTGACTCATCGTTGTCATGAATAAGTCCTATACTTTTAACATAAAAATGATTTCGCCATTATTATTATCATAAATTATTTCTTTTTTTTTACGCTAAACACAAAGACAAAATGATCACCACCACAATACCACACACGAAGCCATTCTGTGTATTCGCTAATGGGTATATAGTAAAACAAGATATTTATCCAATATTTAACCCCAAAGAGAATGGAGACATCAAATTTTATATAAAAAAAATTCTTTAACCAGGAAAGACGGGATTAGAAAAATATATAGCCTTATAAAGAACAGATTAGGCTCATTTTGTCTCATTGTGTGTGTGTGTGTGTTTTGAAATGTGATAAAACAGCCAGGTGACAGTGATATAAGGGGAACATTTAATACAATCTCAGATATATAATTTGATAACAGCATACAACATAACAGTAAGAAAGGCACCTGAGCAGAGAGAATGATATAGTGCAACAGTGTCATAAAAACACAGGTATATATGAAGCAGCTCTGCTGGAGCAGTACTGTGAGCATTTAATCAACGTTTCATTTCTGTAATCAATATGACACATTACACTTATGGCATTTTCATTTTCTTCCAGGAATGACACTATTATTATAAAATTACATTCAAAATATAATATCTCCATATATTGTATATATTCCCAAGTATTGTATACAGTATTTCAGTACTTTTTTCACATCCCTTCTATTTTCTACTGGCCTAGCTTCTTTTAGACTTTCCTTTAAGTGCTGCTTTATCAAACATGGATTGACAGGCAGATAGCTGACACCATGAGTCTGCTATAAGAATGAAAGGAATGACAATCCACAAAACATTCATAAACACAAAGTAGAACCAGAAATAGATGGGGTGACCATATTCGCTGTGAATATATCCATCTCTGTGCTCAGTGAAGAAGTAGAGGACTGCACCATACAGCTGACCTGTAAGTAATGGTGGATGTTGAACTTAATTGTGCCTTATAACATACACTGTTTCTCTCTAATTAAACAGATTTAATGTGGAATAAATAACTTTTATAATTGCATATACTGTACGATACATATCTTACCTAGAGACACAATGAGTTGCAGGACAAATCTGTAAGAATGATTATACAGGAAAGCCACAACAATCCATATGCTGAAGGGACCCCACAGGCATGCGGTCACTGTCTCCATGCTAACGGTGAAATTATCCGCTCTGGAGAAACGATTCCATAAAAGGAGGTTAGCTACAACGCATAGACTCATTTATTTATGCATAAACACATGCAAGCATGTGTATAACTTACATTGCATATCTGCTGTCTCCTTTGGAATATTCTTTCCCTGGAAAACATAAGCATTTTTGGTATTCATGGGACATTAACAGAATATTTAAAACATCCTAATGATAATCTGAGTCAAATAGATTTGAGACTCACACAGTTGAGAAAGGAAACTCTGGTCTTCAGGAATGATGGTGTAGTATAAAGAGAACCATCCCTCAATGACCCCATGGATGAAGCCACACACAGTGAACCAGCACAGAGCTATCCTCCTCCCTCCGCTAAGACTTCTTCCAGACACCTTCCGGCCAGTCAGTGACCAGGTGGCGAGCAGCAGTATCCCGGACACAGAGAACAGGAATATGAGAATCTCTGACATTGAACGGTCATTAGCCACATATTTGGGAATGGACAGGTTGCGTGGCCAATAGGGATGATTTATAGTGTCCGCTTCCTTCAACATCTGTGAACATGGATGAAAGATCAAAACATGATGAGACAAAAATATATAAATAGCAGCATTGGAAAACTCAATCTGGAGTTACAGATATTTTGTCTTGCACTAGATAACGTGGAAATAACACTACATCATGGGAATAACTTTATACATCTGTACTTACTCTGTGATGAGTTGTGAAATATCCTAGAAATTTGATTATTTCTCGCGTCACTCTTTATGTTGCATGTAACTGTCTTCTTGGATGTGGAGAGCGCGACAATGAAGTGCTAAACATGCTCTTTGAAACTACATTATCAGAAGAAACATCGCGCCACCGAGCCACAGCCTACTATAAGCCCACGTGGTTCACGCTGCCCAATCACCAATAGGTTTTGTGAGAAGAACAACCCATCGTGAAATGTATTCTGCTTGCAATTGGACGATCTCCTCGGAACATGCATGTCGTCATATGTGATTGCGAAGTGTGGATATGCTGGTGTAAATGAATACGTTTTGTCTCGTAAATCGGGTTTAGCGTTTGTAAATAGAGTGGGGCATAAAATAAACTGAAGCTTCCAATTTAAAACAAAAAAGCACACTCCTATGCCGTGTCAGGGATTTATCCCTGCCGTGACCCGGATTCGAACCGGGGTTGCTGCGGCCACAACGCAGAGTACTAACCACTATACGATCACGGCGAGCTACTGGAGGTGGTGAATGCTGCAGGTGGAATTGGGCTTTAATACATGTACATGTTTTTACATGCAGTAGTTTTCTGCAATATTTTATCGTGTTGACACGTGAGCATACTACTTTTCCTTGCATGCGAATCACTTAAGTAACGTTAACTTACTAGAGGATTTAATCATACGCAAAGCAGCATGTTTGCATCTTTATGGCGGCTAGTGAAAATAAAGTGAACCTCTGCCATTGATCTTTAATAATTGACATTTGCAGTGCTGGATCCGTCATTTAAACAACTACATGAATGACGGATACTATATAAAGATTGAGTAATCGTATTTACGCATTTATGTACATACACTAGTTTAAAAAGTTTAAATTATAACTACATGTATATCTCCCATATGGTCTAGCGGTTAGGATTCCTGGTTTTCACCCAGGCGGCCCGGGTTCGACTCCCGGTATGGGAAGAGTGTTTTTATTTTTAGCCGTGAATTTTGTAGTAATACGAATTATATATGCACAATATAAGTAACGAGTTTTTTTTTTAAGAATTCGATTCTATACTTTAAAATCCACAAATAAAGCATATGCATTCGAGTTCAGATTACATACAAAACACACAGGGTGAATATTTATTACACAACTCTTCAACTCATATTTTTGGAAAACATGTTTAACGTTATATGTGTGCTTAAATAAGCATGTAACATAAATCCTGTAAAATATAAAGTATTCACAGAAGTCATACTAAACTACGCACTTTCTACATAACAGAGCTAACGGATGTCATGTGATTTCATGTCACGTGACCGGTAAAGCTTCTCCAAAATCACTCTGATAGCGTTCAACAGGAATACATCTCTTTTCATTCTTCATTAAGTCGTTTATTTTCTGCTGTATTATTGGTCAGTTCTGTTTAGCCAGATAAAACGACAGAAATGCGTGTTGATCAACAGCTTCGTTTGGACGAGCAGTTGCTGCTTTTCATGGACCAGCTCGAGGCTCTGGAGGAGAAACGACATAGACTTAATTCCCTTATAGAGGAGGTAAAACGTGCAATTACACTTGATGAGGCTGAGCACATATTTATATTGGGGATGGAATTGAGCTAGTTCAAAATTACGTATTGTATACGAAACATTTTCATCTGTATTCAGAATGTAATTCCATGAATTATTTTAACACAGGGATGGTTTTCAATTGCCAAAGCTCGTTATTCAATGGGAAACAAGCAAGTCTCTACTCTGCAGTATGCTAGCGAGATGGAGCCGCTTGTTTATGTTGAAACCAGGTCCGTATCATCACATGCAAATAAATAACATTAATAAGACTCAGTCATGCACATAGATCCGTGTGCTTGCCTTAATAACAGCGTGTTGGAAGGAGGGACAGCTGAGTTCAGATGTGAGAGAAAAGAGAATAAAACAGGAGAACTAAAAAACGACACGATAGAAGACATTGGAGCGAAAGAAACAGGTATGTCTGATTTACTGACATTTAAATCACTGTATTGTGTTTTGATTTATTAGACATCTTTCCACAGTGTTGCTTTTCTGGTGTTATATACAGTGGCGGTTCTACATTGAATTACTCTCCGGGAGAGACCCCCTCTGAGCGCCCCATCCCACCCATCAGAGAAAAAAACACAACATTTTGCACAAACAGCCATGTTTTACTATAACAATATAAGTGTAAGAAAAACAATTCTGCACAAAACAGTATGAGTTATCAGAACTTAAATATACTCTATATACTTAAAAGTGGCAAAAATATGTACAATCAGAATGTAACAAGAGCAGAGAACAACAGTAATATAAAATATGAAGAATAAATATTCTAAATAGCACAAATCCTTCATCACACAAATACTAAACTAAATAACTAAAGAAAATCTAATTACACTATTGCACTAAGAACAGAAAATACAAACTAAACTAAAACCTGACCATTCTGGCCTTGATGCAAAATCATCAATAATGTCATCATACAAAATATTCTCCCCTATTGAGTGATTAATACTGATGATAGAAGGCTAGTGAGCCGAGCCGTTCCTGAGACATGGTTGACCTCAGGTACGACTTGATCAACTTTTTTGAAAAGTGAGTTTTGAAAAGCTCCTCTCTGCTCTGCGGTCACCGAATTATTGTTGTTTAAGCATAACAAGCATCATAGCAAGAAGGCTAACAAACGTAAGATTTAACGTTATACCACCAATTAACATTAGCCCTTCATTGATGACATGGATACCGTAATCACACAGAGAGTGCGTAGTTGCATACCTTTATCTTTTGTTCTGTTTCTCCTCTTCTTCTTTTCCTTCATTGGACACCTGACGGCTTTGAACTTTTTCTCTCCATCGCTGTGTTTATTTGGCACTTGACAATCAACAGATTTCCCATCCCCCAACACTGTCACTCACGACCAGATGTCAAGACTAAACCAATTTACCTCCACAATCGTTTTGTATTACCTATTTTTATTAGCCATTTCACACAATTCAGAAAAAACTAAAATGTGCTAATTATAGGCCTGTGTTTTCATATTATAAATTAAATGTGCGTTATGTGGAAGAAAGTCATGGTGTGACTGACTTTAGGCCACTAAGTGGACCCCACCCTTGTCCGCTCCATTTGGGAGAGGTGAACGGTCCCCTTTCCACTTCTCACACAGCTTCTGTGCACGGACACCTTCTCAGCAAGCAGGGGCGCCAATTTGCCAATTCCCCACAGTTATATGATATATAATAGAAAACTGCTTAGCGGCGCAGATAATTTTTTTATTTTTCAAGTGCTTGTGCCCCCCACGTGTAATGAAAAAATGCCGCCCCGGGCGACTGCCCGGTTCCCCAATGCCAAAGACCGCCACTGATTATATATGTAGGGGTCTAAACTGTAATTGTATGATTTCAGTTCATGACAACATTATTGAAAATTGCAGGTCTTAGAAGGCGAATAAATAAACAAAATGGGGTTAAAGAGGAGGAACAGGAGACAGACCCTCAAGTAAAAACAAAGGCAGAATCATCCACACCAGAGCACAGCGATCCTTTGAAGTGGTTTGGAATCCTTGTACCACAAAATCTGAAACAAGCTCAGTCTGCTTTTAAAGAGGGTGAGCTCTTTTGTCTTTTATATAAATTGTTTGCTTATGCTATATTTAATTCCATCCATGTGATTTGCTGTGTGACCTATATTTGTAGTATTATTTCAGCATCGTGATATTTATTTTTTGGGGAAAATTCTGTTTCTTGTATTCTGTGTTTATTGAACAATTAATAATTTTTTAAAACACATTTTCTTTCCCCCAGTCATCACTCTCTCAGCAGAAATTGCATCTCTACAAAGTACAATACTTGCTACAAGAAAAGAGATGCAGGCACAGATGGAGAAGCAAGAAAAGACAGAGAAGACTCAACCAGAAATAAAAAAGGAATAACTGTGATCTTGTTCACTTTCATCTATATTCCTTATTTATTGATTTTTTTTAATAAACCAAATGGAGCCATGATCCTTAACTCAATTTTACTGTGTTGAATAATATAAAATGTTTGTGACCTGTCAAGAGATCACTGAAAACACTCTTATTATATGAACAATGTTGTTTCCCTAATAAAAATATATTTGATTAACTGTATTATCTTTTGAGCAGTAATGCAGTTTAATTTAGGATAATCCAAAATGTATAATAGCACTACAACATAAATTCGGTTAATTTTCAGTATAGTAGTTTTTGAGAACCTGCTCTATGTGGTTGAACAACTTTGTCCTTTTATAAGTAAATACCCCTGCAATCATTAGTTATCAGATATTTCATGTGTCGCCACCTTTATTTGTATAGTGCTTTTTACAATATAGATTGTCAAAGCATCTTCACAGTGATATACAGGAAAAAATAGCATAATTATAGAAACTCAACTATATTCTGCTGTGAAGCAGCTCTATAAAACAACAGTGTCATAGTTCAGATCAAGTCATTCTAGTGTTGAAATTAAAATGGTGTAAAATTCAATAAAAGTCTGAATTTCATTGAAATCTATATCGGTAAATAAAACGGATATTAAATAAAGCATTGTTCTATCCCCATTTCCAAGTGACTAAATCATATGTCAGATGATTAAAATGCATAGCCAAATCCATGTTCTTTTTCAATTTTAAATGGCACAATTTGTGAAAGGTGGCAAGTTCATTAGGTAGTTATATTAAACAATGCCAAGCTACATACGCTTACCTAGAAGATGTTTTTTTTTAATCCAAGCAATACTTAAGTAATCATGTTAAATTAATTTTTAGTCAACCTATATCTAGCTAACTTTTCTTGACGTCAAAAATTCCTGCTGAAACCTCAAAAATACAAGTGGTAAACGTGCACGAGCAGTAAGTATCAGGCGCGTCCTCGCCTCTTCTGTTTGAGCTATAAAATAACATTTAATCACTGCATTAAATTAACGTCCGAAACGAGAAATACACGTATCCTGTTCTTTTTTGTGGTTACTAAATTAGTCTTGCATCGAGTTGTAAGCGACTCGCGAATAAAAATCAAAACATTCAAACAGAGGCGGAATGGTAAATAAATAATTAAATATATTCCTAATTCGCCGTCTACTTCCTGGTGTTCATCGGAAAAGAGCTGCTAGCGGATAGCGATGTTTACGGTCGGATCTGACACCGGGCATTACATTGTTTGCGCGCTCACACAGATTTGACGGACGTCTGTTTTGATGTTTTTACTGCGCCTTGTAACCGAGAAGATGTTTTCAACAATGACATGACGATGCGATCAGTGTCATATCAGGTGAACACGCTATCTCGGTCAGATTACTATCCTGTTATCTCTATGCTGAGACGAGGCTATTCAAATTGAATCCCAAAATCTAGACTAAAATAAAAACAAGAGGATAACGCATTGTTCTCGTTTGTAAGCGTGAGCTCTTACTGTATTGTTGCTCATATCGTGGAAGATTTGAAGATCACTGATGGCGTCAAAATCTAGGGTCTCCATTCTGGACTACTTCAATATCGTCTGTGAGGGAGAAAATGGCAAAATTGAATCAAACTGCAAAGCTTGTGGCACAAGGATTCAGGCTAAACGGACAGTTACTTCTAACTTTGTTACACATTTAAAGGTAAGGGTTCATTTTTGTAAAAAATGTTGTATCTAATAACATGATTAATGTGAGAGGTTTAACCATCCATGCATGGCCACTATTCTGGGTCGTGGAAATTTAAAGACTAGTTGAAATTGTACTTCCCTGGTCAATAGTTAGCCTACAGAAATAAAACAAAATAATAATTAACACAGTATTTTAATATAATGTGCTGTGTTAGTGCAATTTCTTTAAAGTCGGTTTATGATACACATATGACTGGAAATAACACAGAAGTTCAATATCCAGAAAGCGCAAGAACCTTTAATATTCTGGTCTTTTTTGCATTTAGATACATATGTTTACATGATTATGTGTATTGTGTTCTTTATGCAATTCACCTGTATATAATTGTCACATTCACAGCGCAAACATCAGGCCATGTATGATGAGTTTGTGAGGAAGAAAGATGTGAAAAGGGAGGCAATGCAGATGTGTACTGGACCTCCAAGTAGTCGAGTGATCTCTCAAAGTGGTGCTGGAATGAACAAGTTTGACTACAGTGACCCTCGCCAATCCCTCATTTCAGAAGCCATCGCCAAGATGATCATCAGAGACCTGCAGCCGGCACAGATAGTGGAATATGAGGGTTTTCGTGAGCTTCTTCAGCTCCTGGAGCCCCGTTATATACCAGTACCATGCCCTTATATACAACAGCAGCTCCTGCCAGCATATGTCTCCCAAGTGCAACTAGCTGCCAAACAGGCTTTAAAAGGAGCCGAGTCCTGCAGTGTGACCCTTGACCTGTGGAGAAGCAGATCTGCGGGCAATAACAGTGGTGCTGGGTTTCTTGGAGTGACTTGCCATTTCATTAACGCAGACTGGCACATTAGATCTGCTCTTTTGGCATGCTTACCTCTTCGAGACCACAGCAACACTCAGCAAATGCTCAGCGAGTTTGATGAGGTCTCTGAGTCCCATGGCATGTCTGGCAAAGTGTTCAAAGTCGTTGCAGACTTGTCACCCTGTGAAAACAGATCAGATTTTCGTCTTCCTGGGTTCAATCTCATTGGAAATGGTGAAGAAGACGAGGAAGATGGTAGCGATGAAGAGTCCAGTGCAGGGGAAGCCAAAGAAGCCATTAGTAGCAATGAGAACAACAAGTCTTTAGATCAATGTCTTGGTCGAAGTAGGATAGACTGCTTTGCTCGATTACTAGCTCAGTGTGTTAAGGAAGGAGTTTGCACTTCCCCTCAAATATCAGTCCCTCTGAACAAAGGAGCCCACCTGTATAAATACATAACTGCTACAGTGGCTCCTGAAAAACTTGTCCAAGTGTTCGGCACCAGCACCTCAACAAATTGGCAAAGACCCTCATCCACAGACAAGTGGAATGCTCAGTTAAAAATATTGCGTCAGATGGTAGAGTCTATGGATTTTCTTGAAGACATTGTGGATAGAAATGACCTAGTCCTCGGTAACTTAGAAAAAGCAGAGCTACGAGAGCTAGTTGAGGTGTTGGAGCCTTTTGAGGAGGCCTCAGACATGGTCCAAGGAGACAAGCACGTGTCCATCAGCCTAGCCCTGCCCTGTGTGCTAGGCCTGCGCAAGCACCTGGCTGAGGTCGTAACTCACCAGTGCTCTGGGATCGTGACGGGATTGTCTCAAGCTCTGGAACGCAGACTGGCAGGCATTCTTGAGGACCCTCTTTATGTGACAGCCACCACCCTGGACCCACAGTTCAAGCTGTCCTGGAGCAGTGACAGCGACTGGCACAAACAGGTGCTGCTGGAAGAGGTTGGAAAGCATACTCAGCCTTTGAGTCCACTAGAACATCACTCAGAGGCCCAGCCTTCACCGTCCAAACGCTGCAAGCTGTTCTCTTTCATTAAGCAGAGGCCAACAGCCCAGGCCAAGACCGTGGAGCAGGAGCTGTCCACATATCTCCATGAAGAACCCACAGATGAGGATCCACTACAATACTGGAAACGCAAGTCCATCGATTTCCCCCTGCTCTCACAAGTAGCCAAAAAAGTTTTTACTGTGCCAGCAACAACCACATCAGTGGACCAGATATTTAACCTGGTTAGCAAGACGCTCAGACCAGAGCAATGCAGGCTTCTGCCAAAAAACTTGGACACACTAATTTACTTGAAGGCTAACTATAGGATACTTTGGTCCTAACTGCAAAGAGAGCTTTACAGGATATTCTTTGTACTGATATCAAACCAAACACCTCATATACAAAATGGGGATTGTGCCTGACATATATCTATATATAAAAACTGTACATTTATTTACCCCAAAGTAAAATAACGTTGTCATCAAATATTAATTTTTTAGTTAGGTACAAAAGGCTAGGCCTAAATTGGATAAATTAAGTAAATATTATGGGTAGCAATTTATAATAACTTTCATCTATCATATCATATCTTATCTATCTATCTATCTATCTATCTATCTATCTATCTATTTTACATTTAATGCAATTGAATGAAAATGGAAATGAAAGTTATTATAAAATGTTAACCTATTATGACTCATTATCAGATGCTGGTTGCCTTTATTGAAGACTTTTATAAAACATTGTTCTTTCAACTCACTTTCACCACTCAATGTGCACAGTGCACACTGTACTTATCCTTGATTAATTAAGTATTTTCATAATAATTCTCCTTCACTATCAGCATGAAGTAGAACCCAAGAAAACACTATTCTCGCAGCCAAATGCTTTCTTAGAACACCTTTAAGAAAAAGAATAGGACATTTCCAGCTAAATTAAACATTGTTATTAAACATTTGGTGTATAATAGTTCGCTTATATATTCTAAGGAAAGAATTGGTCAAATAGAGTTACAGGCTTTTAGTGTGGGTTATTTGTGTACAAAACCCACAGGGTAGAACGCTTCAGGCAGGTTCAGTAATTGAAAATAATTACATTTCAGGCCTGTGGGGAATCGGAGAACGCTGATGGTGGACTGCAGTCTCTCCTACCTTGCTGGGCTGAAAGGAGAGGAATCAAGCCTGTTGGATATTAAGAAGAGTTGTTGTGCATTAAGGACCTTTTGTTGTGAAAAAGACTTTTCCATTTCAGTAAAAGTGTTTGTTTACCAAACCTGGCTTTTGTCCTGTCATATCTTCTTGGTCAAACAATAATATGCAAAAGATCAAGCAATTTCAACGTCTTTATAGCACAATCACTGATTTCAGTGTGCATTTACAGTTATAACTACAGCACACTTGTGCATCTCAACAGAGTTTCTGTGTGCTTGTATTCTGATCATGTGGAGAAAAAAATAGCTAAAGGACATTCAATCAATAAACTCAATTTCAAACAGATTTATGTGTAAGGCGGGTTAGCACTGCTGCAGTGCAGATATAATGAAGATTCGTGAGTGTGTGTATGTGGGATGTGAATCCTGATTTCAGTGTCCCACTCAGTCTCGGTGGGACTACAGTATCATATTCTGGTTAACATTGTACTTGCAATTGTATTTTCTATTTGTGCACACGTAATTTGCCACGTCTGCCAAATTTTAAATGGAAAAGTAAAGTCCATTTGACATTTCATTTTCAGCAAGCATGCAGGAATGGCCCAGCCATATTGAAACAGCAATAGCAGAGACTCCGATTACAATTTCATTTCCTCATTGTCATGCTTCCTTCTTGCCAACCCTCAAAAGAAATTGCAGTCCTGCTGACAATTGCAATTTCTTTGCCAACAAATGATGTCTGTCAGTCAGTTGCTGAGGATGTGATGTGTAGGTGTGTTGTGTGGTCAATTGGTCAGGTTAAATTTGCTATGAAAATAACATTTATTACTGGCAAGGGGTGTGATTGAACACAATGTACATGTTAAATAACTGATCTAGTTATTATCCCAGTTAAACTATGAATGTAACATATTTCAAGCCGTATTTGTCCACAATAAGTTGAAACATTTTTATTCATTTAATAGCTTTATTCGCTATTAAGTATAACACATATAGCTTATAAAATCCTAAATGTAATTTATGCTGCTTTAATGGGTAAAAAAAATATATATGCTGACATTGATATTGACTAACTTAATACATTAAACAGCAATTAAATTAGCCCCCATCATCTGCAGCAGTAAAATACATGCTCTGCACATTAAAGCAATAGTTGCCACTGTAATTAAAACAGCTACAGTCTGTGCACATATAAAAATAGGTAAAAAGGTAAGAAAATCTAAATTAAAAAGATAAGTACAACAATCCAAATGCCAGGCCCTAGTCACTTCATTAAAAAGTAATCAGTCTGAAATTAAATTAACAAGTTAATAACCAAAGGTGACATATTGTATTTTACGCAATGAGTACTAACAGACGATACATGACTCCAGCTATTTACCGAGCTATATTTAAACTATTCATAATGTATCATCATCAGGAATGTGTTCTATATAGTTATACACCATTAATAGCAATATATATTTTATGTGACTGCTAATATAAATACCCTAGTCATGTACCAGCTTTTTATTGTTAATAATATATCCATTGTAGCCTCAACAGGTCAGGTCAGACGTATTTGTATAGTGCTTTTTACAATAAACATTGTTTCAAAGCAGATTTACAAAAATAAAATCACAATGTTAATGTGTATAAGCAAATATCAATCTAAATATCTTTATGCCTTAAGAGTCAGATTTAGCTGATTGATAATATAATGTATAATTACATAATTACATTTTTATTAATACAAGCAATCAAGCAGTTGAGATATTATATGATATAGAGTAGGCCTATGTCACCCTACTCAAGAATACTGTATATGCAGATAAAGTTGGACATACTTCCACATTTGTATAAAGAGCTGGTGTGACAAAACAGGCGTTTGAGATTTGCTATACAATATATAACTTTACATGAGTGTACTGCATGTATACGGATAAAGCTGGATATATTATATATAGTATCCAACTTTACAAATAGACAGACAGACAGAGAGACAGACAGACAGACAGACAGACAGACAGACAGACAGACAGACAGACAGACAGACAGACAGACAGACAGACAGACAGACAGACAGACAGACAGACAGACAGACAGACAGACAGAGAGAGAGAGAGACAGACAGACAGAGACAGACAGACAGACAGACAGACAGACAGACAGACAGACAGACAGACAGACAGATAGATAGATATAGATAGATAAACCAGAATATCAGCCAAAATATGTTAACTAAACATATCTGCAGACTTAATCATGCATACTTGATGAGGTAAGAAATACAATTTTTTATGATGGAATAACCCCTTCTATTTCACAAACTATTTTTATAAATAGTAGGCAGTACACCGTGTATACCGCCCAGTAAGCTAGTATCCTGAACATTGCCAAAACCTTTGGACTTTCCCTGGTTTCCCAGCTGGCAGAGATTCAAGAATAAAAGTAAAAAAAATCAGGCAGGGAACTAGTAACAGTGCCAATGACTCGAATGGGTAGAGTGGGGCATCAGCACTCTGTACAGGAATCTAACCTTAACATACACAGCATTTCACATTTGCGAATTTTATCTTCTTCAGAGTGACTCAGTTCCTTCATCACAACATCTTCAGTGTCTGTAAAAGGTAACTACACAGTTTGCGCATGGGTCAGGGAGTGTACAAATGTGATTCTTCAGGGACTGGCCAGTGCCATGCTGACCTTTAGACCACCTTGATCTGAGGGTAGTAAAGGCCTAAACTGAACTATGGCATTCGCTATGTGAAGAGACTGAGTCATTCTCAACTCTCTGCCAAACTAGTTATTAATAAACTGCCTGTTGTTGGTGCGTGAACAGAAATAATATCCTGATCAAAAAGGGGATGGAAATACCAGATGAATCTGGGTTATATGACATTAAGTGTCAGTGCTCATTATACATTAGTAATTGAGCAAAAGGAAAATGGCTATTTGAACAAAAATGGGCAGTGACATGTTTAAACAATGAATGTATAAATCCCCCCCCCCCCATTATATTTTGGCCTTTTTTTAGCATTGAAACAAGAGAGCAGCTGCCCTTCATTCTCCCTCCCTCTTTGACCAGCTCCTGTTTGTCACCACGTGAGTTATCTTTATCTTCATCTTTAACTCTCAGACTTAGGAACATATTCAGGCTGTCATCTCTCTGACTCACATACTAAACCAACAGCACCCTTCACACGCTCACAGCTAGTAGACTCATTTCATCGCACAGCTAAGTCATGGCGGACAGAAAGGACAGCAAGATCCCCGGTAAAGGCGGCATGGTAAAGAAGAAAGAAAAGAAAGTGGAAAAAGTAGAGAGTAAACCTGAAAAGGAGAAAGAAAAGAACAAAGATAAAGGTGAAAAGGTGACAAAGAAGCCAGAGAAGACCCCAGAAAATCAGCAAAAAAACGAGGAGATGCCTCAAGGAAATGGGGAGGTAGCAGAAGGAGCCACAGCCCCTGTCAAAGATGAGGAGTTTGAGCTGGAGCCTATGGAGCTGCCTCCATTTGAGATCATTATAGGGTATGACAGACATATTTTACTATCTCTCATCACAAACTGGATCCACAGCAATATTTCTATCACTCAGCAAGAACAGTGGCACACTCTCAGATACAAAAAACATTATCTGTAGGGATACAACAGCTCGCCACTGGCTCAACAACCTTAAAGGGATAACTTTTTGTCTTATGTACCCCTTAAACAGTTTATAATTGTAACTTAAGGGTATAGATTACCACTCTAAGAAATATTCAGGCACCTTTTAGGGGTAGATGCACAGATTTGTCTCTTTAAGTATTGACAAGCTGCTTTATCCCTAAAAGTAAATGTTATGCTAATTTGTTTCTGACAGTGTCCCTTCAAAATTCATAACAGCAAGGCATATTGCATGACACCACAACCTAATTTAAGATGGCTTTGCCACTTGTTTGACACTAAAAGGGCATTTTAATAAATGAAAACTTATAGATAAGAGTGTTTGGGTTGGTCGGACCAAGAGTTACATCTGAAATTCCAACATGTTGAGTAGGAACATTATAAATTTGAACAATCCAGGTCATTGCTCATTGCTTTGAACTCCAGTTCACCCACTTTTAGAAAGTTGGGACTTTTCTGTAGGCTACTCAGTATAATCTTTATGTCTTTACGAGTTTTTCTGTCCCTGCCATGGTGTAGTATCCCCAAACCATGACGTTGCAGGCACTTCATGACCAAAAGTATGTGGGTACCACCTTCTAATTGACCAGTCTGACTATTTCAGCTACACCCAAAGTAACAGTTGCATAAAATCTGAACCAAAGAGCTCAATGACTTTCAACAGGGTACATTACTAAGTGAGGTCCATAAGGTTTGATTGACCTGCACAAACCCAGACCTGAAACACTATTGTGATGAATTGATCTTGTGTTTAAATGGGAACAAATCTCTAACCCTAACCCAACCATGATTTAAATTCTAGTGGACAACACTCCCAGAAATTTGGAAGCTGTTAAAGCATACTAATTCCCTATTAATATCTGGTTATTGTTCAACCAGCAAATATAGGTGTGGTATTCGGGTGGCCATTTACTTTAAGCCATGTAGTGTACACGAGGGCCAAAAAACAACAACAACAAAAAAACAGTCAGTTTTAATCTTGCCAATCAATTGGTTCTTCTTTCAAACAAAATAATACCCTAGAGAAACTCACATGAGATTTATAAAAATGTATTTCAGCAAAGTGATCAATACAAGAGCTTTAAGTCCTTTTGAGTTACTGTAGGCCTATTAGTGCCCACTGAAACAGAAGAACTTCCTGTCCAATGTCAATGCATTTATTTGTTTTGAAGCTGGAATACACCACACAACTTTGACTAGTATTTTAAAATCTGTTCTAATTTTCAGTAATGAAGTTTTCACGAAACTTTTTACTTGCCACATTTTCTCACAATAGATTGTGATAAAGTCTTATTTCTAAATGGCAAATGTCCTCTTTCTTCCCACAGAGACAGAATGAACCCGACCTTCTTTAAGTTCCAATTTAAAAATGTGGAATATTCCTCTGGGCGCAACAAGACCTTCCTGTGCTACCAGGTAGACATTCAAGGAGACGCTGCAGAGACAGAAGGCCTTCGCGGTTACCTGGAAGATGAGCATTCGTGTTCACACGCTGAAGAGGCCTTCTTTCAACAGGTGTTGGCCTATTATGACAAGTCACTCCACTACACAGTGACCTGGTACATGTCCTCGAGCCCTTGCGCAGCCTGTGCTGCAAAGCTCGTAGAGATCTTGCGAGCACGCAAGACAATGCGTCTTAATATCCACTGCTCCCGTCTCTTCGAGTGGGAGGAAGCAGAGATACAGGCCGGACTTCAGGCACTAGCTAGGGCAGGGTGTAAAATACGCATGATGAGGCCTTTGGATTTTGCGTATGTTTGGTCTACGTTCGTTGAGAACGAGGAAGATAACTTTACACCCTGGGAGGACTGTCAAGATAACTATGATTATTATGATGAGAAGTTGTGTAATATTTTAAAGTAGGGTAAGGAGCCACAGCTGGCCTCTGATTAAGACTGTTAAAAACTGCCTGGGCACCGCTAGTAGTGTGGTCTAGTACTTAAAAGCTAATTATTACAATGTCCCTGTAATTACAACAGCATTGTTTTATCTACTATTCATCCTGTGAAATCACTTTGTTGACTTTACTGATTTTTATCTTACATAATGAATTCAAACCACAAAAAATATAAAAGGTAATACTTCTATTTTACTATCAAGCTAAACATCTGGGTGCAAAATTCAACTTAAAATTCCAGTTAACTCAAAGCAAATTATTTTGCTAACTAAAATATAGTTTGCTTTTCTCTAAGCATTATGTTTCGAATATTCTAATTTTGTTTTTGAATTATATGATTAATTTTGGCTTAGTGAAGAGTCTAACTGTATGTAAAACAATAAACATGAGTCAATTTCCTACCACAAGCACAATTTAAAGACAGCTGTATGACGGTATGATGCTTTTAAATGCTATTTATATATACTTAAGCAGTGGATCACAATTGTGTTCCTGGAGTCCCCCAAAACTGCACATTTTCGCTGTGTCGCATTTGTCGGCCTTATCTGTCGACCATTACATTCCAAAGACAGAAATTACTAACAGTGGAGAGGACTAACAGTGAATTTTATAATAGTTGCTTTTCTGAAATGAGGGCGGTTCAGTGATGAATGAGGCTGACTAATGCAACCTTTGGAGGGCGCAGCTTTTCTTACACATCTCAAGAAACAGTTGAGAACCACTGTACTAAAGAATCAATTGGAAAATGAGGATATCAGAATAATGGTGGAATCATTAATTATGGGAAATTTATAGTGCATTAATATTTGAGGTACACTTCATTTTGTGATAATTACCAGAAAAACTTAAACTAGAAAACATAATTTATCAAACAATACAATGACCCTCTAGTGGTGAAAAGAACCTCCATACAATTTAGAGATGTAACAGGAGGATTCTTAGTGTATATAACTGGAACAGTCTTAAGAGCTTATGTTTCCCAGAACAAGACCAATAAACACCCTATACACCATACAGTACTCTGTGAAATTCCATTGGAATAAAAAGCCATCCTCCAACCATTCTTGAAGAACGGTTAAGAAACAATGTGAGTTTCAGACCTGCTGTGGTCTAGATTGTGTACACAGTGATGGAGATTTTTGTGTCCTGGAAGACTTCTGTGATAATGGAAGACACATTTTCCCATTTCAGTTTATCCAGACCACAGCCAATCCTAGAATGAGAAAAGGACATCAGTTATTGTAGTCTATTAAGCAGAACGATAAAATCATTAAAAAAAATGTACCCTAACTTTCCAAGTAAGTATTTAAAAATACAATTATCAAGCTATATTAGATTTTTGACAAATGCAAAATTATTCTTATTGTCATTTTCAAGTTATTTAGCTAAAATCATATTCAAAATAAGCAAATATAAAATCAGTATCTGCATTTAAATTAAAAACAACCCTTTGTTATTAAACATGTCAGTTTACCGAGGCATGGATATACTGTTAACGCCATTGGCCAAGCAGTGTTCCCTCATAGACACTAGGCTCTTTCTGAGATTGTCATAGGTGGGTTTTTGGTTGTACTTTTTCTTTGTGACCTGGTTCAGGAAAAAAGTGGAAAAGGTAAGTTTTTCTTAACAAGAAAGCCGTAAGCCAGGACAACTCTACTTTTATCTTCATTTATTTAGTAAAACACACAACAGATGAGAATTAAACACTACAGGCCATCTTACCAGGTAGTACACGAAACGGTCAGATATTCTAAGGAGAGCACACTGCCCAGGTTGCTTCTCTGCACATAATAGAAGACAACAAATAAAACTGAGAATCAAACGGGAGTCATTTGAGTGTCACTTCTATGTTATGATCATTCTCACTCACTCTGAGCCAGAAGCTCATCTACTCCACCAAACGTCTTCTTGAAGAGCACAGCGATCCCTGCTCCCATGCGGCAGTCTTCACTGATACAGTGTGCCAGGGCATCGGTGGCCGGACAGGTGAACAAATCTCCTCTCTTGTGCAGCAGCCGCCATCCTGATCTGCACACGAGCTGCAATAAATGAGCAAGAACACAAACCCAATCAAAACAAAACAATGCCCACAACCAACACCAATCACATTTTTATATTATCATTATTTAATCAATCTGAATACCCTTTTGAAATAATTTGCTGGGGAAGTCTTTGGTCAATCTTTACACAGATTTGAAAAAAGTAAAAAGAAAAATTTTATTCAAATGAAGTTATGCTTACTTTTGCCATACCTTCATCCGTACGATTTTGTCCTTCAGATTCCTTTGACATTTGAGCAGGGGCTTGACTGCAATTATTTTCTGCACAGACACATTTTATCTTGACTTCAAAAAGCTATTGAACATTTCCAGTGTTACTGTCCAGGAGAAATATACACACGATGGGACATGTTGTCACACAATATGGGGTAAAGTCACACATTTACATTTATTCTGACTTGAAAGAATACTCGAAAACTGAAATATATAAATAGTCAATTTTAAATTTAACACTCATCATCCACAAATGATCTGTAAATGTATTACAGGATAACAGTCAAACCCAGAAAAAAACACTGTTAATGTTTAATATTCCAATATACAGTGGGGCAAAAAAGTATTGTCAGCCACCAATTGTGCAAGTTCTCCCACTTAAAAAGATGAGAGAGGCCTGTAATTTTCATCATAGGTATACATCAACTATGAGAAACAAAATAAGAAAAAAAAAATCCAGAAAATCACATTGTAGGATTTTTAAAGAATTTATTTGCAAATTATGGTGGAAAATAAGTATTTGGTCAATAACAACATTTCATCTCAATACTTTGTGATATACCCTTTGTTGGCAATGACAGAGGTCAAACGTTTTCTGTAAGTCTTCACAAGGTTTTCACACACTGTTGCTGGTATTTTGGCCCATTCCTCCATGCAGATCTCCTCTAGAGCAGTGATGTTTTGAAGCTGTAGCTGGGCAACACGGACTTTCAACTCCCTCCAAAGATTTTCTATGGGGTTGAGATCTGGAGACTGGCTAGGCCACTCCAGGACCTTGAAATGCTTCTTCACGAAGCCACTCCTTCGTTGCCAGGCGGTGTGTTTGGGATCATTGTCATGCTGAAAGACTCAGCCACGTTTCATCTTCAATGCCCCTTGCTGATGGAAGGAGGTTTTCACTCAAAATCTCACGATACATGGCCCCATTCATTCTTTCCTTTACACAGATCAGTCATCCTGGTCCCTTTGCAGAAAAACAGCCCCAAAGCATGATGTTTCCACCCCCATGCTTCACAGTAGGTATGGTGTTCTTTGGATGCAACTCAGCATTCTTTCTCCTCCAAACACTACAAGTTGAGTTTTTACCAAAAGTTCTATTTTGGTTTCATCTGACCATATGACATTCTCCCAATCCTCTTCTGGATCATCCAAATGCTCTCTAGCAAACTTCAGACGGGCCTGGACATGTACTGGCTTAAGCAGGGGGACACGTCTGGCACTGCAGGATTTGAGTCCCTGGCGGCGCAGTGTGTTACTGATGGTAGCCTTTGTTACTTTGGTCCCAGCTCTCTGCAGGTCATTCACTAGGTCCCCGTGTGGTTCTGGGATTTTTGCTCACAGTTCTTGTGATCATTTTGACCCCACGGGTGAGATCATGCGTGGAGCCCCAGATCGAGGGAGATTATCAGTGGTCTTGTATGTCTTCCATTTTCTAATAATTGCTCCCACAGTTGATTTCTTCACACCAAGCTGCTTACCTATTGCAGATTCAGTCTTCCCAGCCTGGTGCAGGTCTACAATTTTGTTTCTGGTGTCCTTTGACAGCTCTCTGGTCTTGGCCAATGGCCATAGTGGAGTTTGGAGTGTGACTGTTTGAGGTTGTGGACAGGTGTCTTTTATACTGATAACGAGTTCAAACAGATGCCATTAATACAGGTAACGAGTGGAGGACAGAGGAGCCTCTTAAAGAAGAAGTTACAGGTCTGTGAGAGCCAGCAATCTTGCTTGTTTGTAGGTGACCAAATACTTATTTTCCACCATCATTTGCAAATAAATTCTTTAAAAATCCTACAATGTGATTTGATTTGCTGGATTTTTTTTTCTTATTTTGTCTCTCATAGTTGAGGTACCTATGATGAAAATTACAGGCCTCTCTCATCTTTTTAAGTGGGAGAACTTGCACAATTGGTGGCTGACTAAATACTTTTTTGCCCCACTGTATAAACAACCTCGTGACAACACAAACTTTACGAAGAAATATTGTCCCGAAACCTGCCGAACCTGTTCACGTCTATCTTCATGATTCAGCTGTGCTCTTTATGTAAAATCTTATATATTTACTGAAATATGGTGCAGTATGACAACTAGCTTCATTCCCCCTCCCCTGTATAATCTGTAATGATCATGTTTATAATCATCAGTATGTACATTACAAGTTAAATGGAGCAAACAGGTGTATTTAACTTACATGTTTTAGTTCTTAACCAACAGCCGCTGGTTAGATACGTCGAGTTCTGGCTATAGCTGCTGAACTGATAACTTACCACATCAATGAAGTTATTGTGTGTTTTACTTCCCTTTAAACGTCGATATAGTTCTAGCCACTCAATGTAAATAAAGAAGCAGGGGAAAACACCAGGTTTCTCTTTTGCTTTGAGTGCAGCTTTAAATGAATGCTAAGAACAGAGTTGAGTGCCATCTAGCGTCAGGGAGCAAACTTGAAATACACCGAGAGACACTGATAGCGTTTTATTGTGTATCCACTTGGATGATGATCATAATACAGTTTTTAAATATGGGGTCTTTAACATAGCATGACCATTTTAATTAATTAAATATTAATATTAAAAATAGTTGATTAAAATATTTATAATAAAATAGTATGTTTCTGTAGCACCATTGATTTAAAAAAAAGTGGCAATTGTATAATAATTCATAAATAGTGACAACTGCTGACATCCTGAGACTACATATTATTAGCAAGTGATATAACATCAGTGATGTTATGATTTTAATTTAATCATAAGACGGCTTGAGTACAACAGTCGGAAACAATATGGGTAATATTCGGTTTTGTTACCCTGCTCAATTATAATCATGATAAACAAAATAAATGTAATCATAAACATAATAAACATATTATTATTACCATTATACAAAAACAAAACCACAATTACCATTTTTTCCAAACACAAGTGTGACCTTGTAATAAATGAAAAAAAAAGTACAACTTCATTAATAGTACATGAAATGTAAAACAGATGAGTTTTTTATTTTTGAGAAATTTACAAATGCAAATACTTATACAATTGTGACCTTCTGGAGACTTAATTCTGTACAACATGAATGTATTTACAAACACCAGATATGCCAATTTGAAATTGATTGGTTGTTTATAAGTTGAGTATTATGCTACATACAGTAAACTCAGATGCACCTCATCTGCAGATTAATAATAATACAAGTCAGAAATCCAGTCAGTCGTGAAAGTGAGACTTTCACAAATCCTAACAACAAGAATGAAAGAAACAATAAAGAAAACATGAATATTTACATGTAGATAGAATAAACTCTGTTTGCTAAAAAAGAAATGGGAGTTACACCATTACATTAAAAAGTGCTGATGGCTTAAATTCACTTGAATGAACCACGACTAAAGCCTGGAATACACTAAGTGATTTTTTCCCCTGGTTTCCCCCTGATTTTACAGTCTGAACAAGTTGACGCTAGTTGAAGAATATCAAAGCCAGTCTGCAGATTACAGCTGACAGATTCCACAGAAAATCACGGAGTGTGTTATGGTCACAGACTCCGTTTTTCTAGCTTCAGTCTTCGATTCAATCCAGTTGGAGGATATCAAACATGCTTGATATTTTCAGCTGATTTTAGAACACATTGTTTTCATTTGTCATGTGTCTCCTAGCAACAAGGTGCACGTTTCTGCGAGTTCGTTGTGATCGGAACAACTTTAAAGTCTGGTAGTGTATGATCTTCAGACACATAGTGTATGATGCCCAGTTTTCCTTTGTCACCATTTATAAAGTCGGTAAGTGTATGATGCCTAGTGCTTTAAAATCTGTTCAGATTTTAAAAGTCGTGTAGTGTATTCCAGCCTTAAGACTGAACTTGAGAAACTATGCATGCTCTGTATATGTTGGTCAAGGGGTAGGCTTATATTAAGGGTTGTTTTGGTGAATATGGAGTTCATTAGTTGTCGCTGCGGCGTCTCTGTTCATTGATCCAGTCCCCGGGGTTCACGTCCATTTGCAGCATCTTCATGACCCACTTGTCACGTCGTGCCCCGTCAATGAACTCATCCAGAGACAACTCCCCTGAGAACACAGCAAAGAAACTGCTTTTGAGCAGAAAGAAAGAATCTTTCCACAGTTTAATTAATTATTAACATCAGGAAATTTAAATAAACACAGGCTATATATCATAATAAAGGAAAATACTCAAGTTTGGCTTAACCATTTAATAATTATAGAAAACTAATGAATCATAGTAAGTTTTACCATCTCCATTCTCATCCACTAGCTCAAATATTCGGTCCACCACCTGATCTGGGGTCAGTAGGTGACACTCTTCATCAAGTTCACCACGGCAGGCTTTCTTTAGTCGGTAGATTGACTGTAAAAGTAAAGTAAAGATACTCATTTTGTTTATTTTGTAATCCATGTAATACATGTCTTCCTTATAGTGGTATTACAAAGTATAATAGCATCTCTGCACACAAATGTCCTGCTGTCACAGAGGTCATATGGATTAATCCCCTGTAAACATCTCACGTAAGTTTCAATGTCAAGGTCAAAGTTATGAAACAGGCTATGAAATTATAATCTCAGCACCAGAGCACACAGAATTGTGTTTTTCGTCCTTTTTTCTTTAGTAATCTAGTAAACCACTGAAGTATTATAATCCCAGTCGATGTATGAATCCGTCTGACTGTGTTGACATGAGAAATGATTACCTCCACAATCTCCTTGAGCTCTGTTTTGTCGATGCAGCCGCTCCCATCTTTGTCATACATTTTAAAAGTCCATTTCAGTTTGTGCTCCAACTTTCCTCGCAGCACTAGATTCAAGGCTGCAACATATTCCAGAAAATCAATAGTGTTGTCCTATGAACAAAAAATGAAAGGAAGGTAAAGAGAAAAGAGGATTGAACTGTCAAAAATACTTATAATTTTCCCATAATCTCTTTCTCAGTGTATATTATATGATATTATATTGGTGTTAAATATTTAATAAACTCACTCCTCACATAGTGTTTATGCCTACTTTTTGCAACTTGACTGAAATTTAATAACTTACCCCATTTTTATCAAAAGCACGAAACATGTTTTCTATATAATCGGCAGCTTCTGGGTTTTCAGTTACACCAAAGAAGCTCTTGAACTCGTGCATGTAGAGCGTTCCGCTCGGACATTCAATCACAAACTTTTTATACCACTCCTGCAGTTCAGCAACATCAATCTCTTTATCGTCCGAATCCTCACTGAGTCGCTGACCCATCGCGAATGATGACAATAAAGAACACAAGCAGCTGACAGCTTCACTGTCCTGGGATTCTCCCAGATACAGACATCCCAATAAACCTTTAAGCTCAACAAACTGATTATATGAAACAAAAAATGTCTGATTTATGAGACAAACGTGTATCCCCTTAAACAATTATAGAAAAAAACTGAAGTTAAAAAAATCAATTTGTGCCAAAGTGTAAAACTGACCTCAACCTTTCAGCAAAGGTGCTCTACTGGCTTGGGATTCAGTACAAGGACTATTTTGGATCACATGACTGCAAGGGATTGTTCATATCAATCCATGTCTGAATCAATTAGCTTGAAACAAGCTTAGCAATAGTTCATCCTTTAGTACACAGAGCGTTCCGTTCCTCAAATCTCAATTCATCACGGCAGAACATTAACCATGATCTGATTATTTTTACCTGTTTCATTTAAAATAATCTTTTGAAGGCCAAGTTAAAGGCCACAAATTCCACAAAAAATCTTCTGTTTCATTACTGAAAAAAATCTTTTAAAAATGGATCAGTGAAAATACGTGTTTACTTCTTCTACATAGCACTTTACCTTTGAGAAACAAACAAAAATATATAATGGACACCTTCCCCCAGGTGTCAACTTTGTTTTTTAATTTTTACAAAGATTATTATACACTTTTACATTTTACAAGAAAATATCATTTCAGTCGTTTTACTTCAAAATTTCACATTTAATTTAATGTGTTACTTGCCATTTCTTTATAATTATTTGTGAAACTTATGAACACTGCATTTTTTTATATAAAAATATATATTTTTTTAAATATACAAATTTTCTATATATTTTCAAATGTATTTCTGTAGTACAATAATGATATTCTATCTAGCATTTTTGTATTGGGAGTCCCTTGTTTGGCTGAATGGGAAGGGGGTCCCTGGATCTGTCATGTTGAAAGCCCTGACCGTATCCTGCTCTTGATCACTCAATCCTGTGAATCATGCAGACAATCTGAGTCATAATCCCTTCTGCCCTCTGCTACTATTAATAGTTTTTCAAAAATAGGATCTAGAAAAGTCTGGCCTAGTTCATGAGGTTGGTGCATTTTATCTGGACACGTACAACTTTGAACTAAAATCTAAAGGGTACAATCTTTAAAATAAAGGTTATTGGTTTCAGTGGTTCCACAAAAAGCTTGTTTGTACCATGGAACGTTTCCTTTATACTAAGAAAAATAAAGTTATTTTAAGAACTGTATAGCACTTAAAGGCTCTTTGGGGAAACCAAAATCGTTCATTGCTGAGAAAACCTTCTTTTGGAACCTTTATTTTTAAGGGTTGTTGAAGACCATTGGCTTTTTCAGGTATTGGTGACCCAGACCAAATGGATCACAAATCTATTTTAACGTGATATGTTGCCTTTATAACTCAGGTTACAGCGTAACAGTGTACTGTCTCCAAGATGATAGATTAATCTACTGTATATAATTTGATGCTGTTATTATTAGCCTACTTAAGGCCACAGTGTTGATAGTTCTGCAATGAGGTATAGGCTGTGTAACCTCAAGGAAAAGGCATTATGTGATATTACAGAATATGAATGCAAAGCAGCAGACTGATGTTATGATTTCACTATAATAATCTCTTCATATATGTAGTGGAGTAGTGTCTGTCAAACAGTGTTCACAATGCTTTGGTGCAGTTTTGGGAAGTACTAGTTACATGTAACAGAATTATGACATTTAATTACAAAATAAATGTCATTGTAATCAAATAAAGTTACTGAGATAAAAAAAGTGTTAGAAAAAAGAATTACAAAGGGGGTTACATTAGAATTGTATTCACATACAGATTTAATTGATTTCTTTCATAAATTGCATTGCTCTAAAATATAAGACACCATAGTTTCAGGAGTTTAGGACACATGCTTACTCAATAACGGTTTCATTTCCTATTTGGATTAATATATTTGCTTTATTTTTTAAGATTAACTTGTTTCTTCTAAACCATTGTTAGATGCCAGTGTTTCCTGTCATAACGATACTCACTGGCCAATTTATTGGGTACACCTTGCTAGTACCGGGTTGGACCTACTTTTGCCTTCAGAACTGCCTTAATTCTTCATGGCATAGATTCAACAATCATAGATGTTGGAAACATTCCTCAAAGATTTTGGTCCATATTGACATGATAGCATCACGCAGTTGCTGCAGATTACATTCTCTGTAAACCCTAGAGATGGTGGTGTGTGAAAATCCCAGTACATCAGCAGTTTGTGAAATGATCAGACCAGCACGTCTGGCACCAACCAACAACCATTCCACGTTCAAAGTCACTTAAATCCTCTTTCTTCCCCATTCTGATGCTCGGTTTGAACTTCAGCAAGTCGTCTTCACCACATCTAGATGCCTAAATGCATTGAGTTGCTGCCATGTGATTGGCTGATTAGCAATTTGTGTTACCAAGCAATTGATCAGGTGTACCTAATAAAGTGGCCGGTGAGTGTATATGCAAAGATTTGATTTCAAAAACAATATTATAACTATTTCTTGTAATGGTTTTAAATCTTAATTTAACCTCAGAAAGATCTCAAAGTAAGTCTGTAACTTACTTAAAAAACTTAAATTTTCTGGTGGCTGTGCTTTGAAATGAAATGATTATAATCTTAATACAAGTGATGAACGATATCTAAAGTATCTGACAGTGTTGAGTCGGTCAGTGTTGAGTACTACTGAAAGGTTAACCCACGGTTTACATGTTTTAAAAATGATTAACAGTTAAAACATTAGAAAACATAACAAATTTAGAAAAGTAATCAAATGTAATCAGTTACATTAATAAAGTAATTGAAAGCTTACATTACTTATTACTTTTTAAATAGGGTAACTTGTAATCTGTAACCTATTACATTTATAAAGAAACCTTCCCAACACTGCATTACACACACACCTGCATGCTGACATACTGAAATGCTACTGGTCAATGATACTCAGTTGTGTTCAAGTGCAAATACACAGCCTAGTACAGCAGGCCACATAGGGTCTGATTTGTCAGTCCAAGAAATGGAAAGGCCTTTTCTAAAGTGCTGACAATGCTTTATACAGGATAAGCTTCTTTGGCCTACAGGCAGTGCTTGAAGTGGGCCGGTGTGCACCGGTACACAGTACCGGCACTTCTATATTTTAGCCTTTAGAGTACCTGCACTTTTTTGTGCGTACTGGCACTTCTGACATGTTGCCAGTACTCAGAGTAAAATCGTCAGGGTCTGATTAGGCTATACAATCCCATATATGATTAGAAATTATATAGAAACTATGTAAAGCACACTACCCAGGTGGGATCACCTCTCATCTTGACCCATCATGTGGATGAACACAAACAGAGGGGGAGGCGTGTCAGGGGAGATGTGCGGAGTTGTAGAATAATAATTAATTATTGATTACTAATTTCAGTTATAATCAGGTGAGTACCGGCACTTCTTTTTTTCCCCTTCAAGCACTGCCTACAGGTATCCAGGCCACTCATTGCATAATGAATTCATAATCTTATTGGATTAATAGTGATTGCAATAACAAATATGGAGAACTTGTCCACAATGTCACATACATTTGGAATGCAAAAATTATATTTTTAAGGATTTTTACTTCATTTTACTAATTTACGTGTATTTTGCTTTTGTATGCATTAGATGACTAAATCTTTCTAGTGCCATTAAAATCAATTATATCTGAAACAACTTTATAGTCAGAATTATGGCAAATAAGGCAGTACTGACTGATGGAGAAATGAGTATGTTCACATTCAATTGGCGTAATTACAATTACAAGTCATAAGTGGATTGTAATATCTTTGGTTTTAATGAACTGCTGAGCAGTGCTGATTTTTATTTGTGATCAGGATGATTAATAAAATCATTCATCAATGCTCTAATCTGATATGACGCTAAATCAGTTACAATGATACAAATATAGCCTGTGAATCATTAACACAGACAAGGAGAGAAGTTGAATTCAAATGTCGTAGAAAGCAAAGTTGTATAGAGAAAAGATACTAACAGATGCCCCTGGGTGTCAGTGTTACACAGGCTACAGTTTCACGCTGTTAATGGCTGCTAGATCGCGTTCTTTTGAGCCTATATGAATGAATTCTCAGTGCTGATTGATTTTCACACAAAATGTAGTCTATAATTGTTTGGATTAAAGAATGTTAAGTCAAAATTGTCTTGTGTTGTGAGGATTTAACATTTATTTAAAGCGATTACTAACGTGGTGAAAGTACCTCAGAATGACAGACCTCACCTCAGCATTAGTCAGCGCATTGACCGGGGGTGTCAAAAAAGACTCAGAGAGGAGAGTTATTCATCGGCTCTGAATTAAGATCAATGTCTGATCCAGTTGCCAGGGCAGTGTCATAATATTTCCATCCCACCTCCACAAGCCAAGCCCCTCACCCAAAACACACAGCAGAGAACCGAGAGCAATATTTCTGACGGTAGGGTACATCTCGCTCCTTTAATCAGAATGAGTAATAACCATCCACAGCACACACACACACACACACACACACACACACACACACACACACACACACTGCGGGGAAATTAAAAAGTATAAATTAGGATAAGTACAGAGTGCTACTGTTTAATTAGAGTATCAGCAGTTACCTGAGCAGGGATTCAAAGGCTTATTAAGCGCTTTACTGTTTACGGTTAATTATTTTTTGATGCAAATGAATTAATTATTTGACCACGTCCTTCCTCTAATAATATGTGTAGCCTGTTTGATATAAAATGGCTTAATTATTTTACTAATATTAGTACAAGATAAGAGGTGCATGAAAGCACAAAATCCAACTGTAATCAGACAACTGCCAGACCACAAAGTAAAAAACCAACCCCCAACAGCCGAGGCAAGTTACAAGACATCTTTAATCCCTATCTTGCCAAGACGTGACATTTGAAGATGTTCTGCTTGTGTACTTCATCCAAAATAAATGGAGGTGACATTTTTGGGATTATTCGTTTATCTTTGTTCTGTAAACCAACCTAGGAAAAAAAAAATCACAATTCAACTGGGCCCACAACCCTGCTGAAGTTACCTGCTAAACAATAGAACCCTGCCCAAAACACAATAGAAAATGTAATGGATTTAATGGTTATAATGGGAATTGTATTGGTTTTAATGGAAACTATATTGGTGTCTACTGGTATGTAATGGATTATATTGGTGGGATGTTAAATCCTTTTGGAAAAATGCCCAAAACACCCCTAAAAAATTGAATTTTGTAATGGTTTTACTGGAGAAAGCTAATGGTTTATAATGGTATTTTAATGGAAACCATTGGCATTTCTGTGATGTTTCTATTGGGCTTCTATTGTTTTGTTTTTTTAGCAAGGATTTCACATAAGTTCCATAATAACCTTTTTTTCTAAATGTTCCAAATAACCTTTAAATCAGAAGAACCATTCTGTTTCCCGAAAGGGTTCTTTGTGGTGAATTAAGGTTCTTCAGATTATAAAAGGTAAGAAAGAGAAAGCGAGAACCTTTGACTGAATGGTTCTTGAGATCAAAAGTGGTTATTCTATGGCACTGCTGTGAAAAACCTTTTAAGCACCTTTATTTTTAAGAGTGTATGATGTGCCATTTTGCAATTATGTAAACAACATGCACAATTTGCCTACTGACACTTCTCGCCGTTTTTAGCATGATTTCAAGACGCCGTTAACATACCCTTACCAAAAAAGAAGTATACACTGTAAAAAATTTGACCGTAAATTCACAGTAAATTACAGGCTACTAGTTGCATTACTTTCACAGTAAATTACTGTATGTAAATTCACAGTAAATTACTTTAAACTAGTTACATTACTTTCACAGTAAGTTCCTGTTATTTTAATAATTGTGAAATGGCAGCTGTGTACAGTAGTTATTCCATACTGTGATTTAGAAGTATGCTCCTATACTTCTATAATACTTCCTGAAGTATACTTCAAGTTCAAGTATCAGTGATACTGATCAGTTTCAATACTCATTGGGACTAAATTGGCCCACTTTCTAAAAATATACTTTTAAGTATACATTAAGTATAACATTATAGTAAACTTAGAGAACACAACTAGTTTACATGTTTTTAGCTTGATACTGCAACCAGTGTTTGAATTGTGTCAAAGCTCTTGGGGGGTCCCCCTGACCAGATCCCCCCCCCCCACGCCCCTTCAAAAATAAATAAATAAATAAATACAATTAAATAAATAAATCCTTATAAAATGATTCATATTTTTAGTCTTGTCATCATTGAGAAAACCTAATTCTAAGATATAAGTTTATTTTACGATGATCAGTGAATTATGTGCTCCAAACAATCACTAAGCAAAGAAGATTTAAATATCTAGCCTATGAGTGTGCGATGTAGACAAAAAAATATATATAAATATTTTCTGTGATTTTAACGATAACAATAATCAGGCAATATTTTTCTGAGTGTGTTGAGCTGCAGGACTGCCTTGGACAGCTGACTCCTAAAGTGTTTAATATTCTTTATATTCTGAGTGGTCAGTTCATAGCAGTGACAGAAATTAATATTTTCCAACAAGTTTACAGTGATTTTGACCCTTTATGGACATTTTTACCTTTATAAAGCCTTTTTCTAGAAGTGTGCATCTTTTGCAAAATTCCTTTAATCAATAAAGTCAAATTGAATAATAAGATGTTTGGGGCTGTTACCAAACAAATAAAATGCAAGTGACTTGTCTGAATGCTGATTGAAGGATGAATCCTGGTTTTCACTGTACAGGGCAGATGGCAGACAGCGTGTATGGCGTCGTGTGGGTGAGTGGTTTGCTGATGTCAACGTTGTGGATCGAGTGGCCCATGTTGGCGGTGGGGTTATGGTATGGCACAGCCATTAAAGAGGAGTGGACCAACATTCCCAGGCCACAATCAACAACCTGATCAACTCTATGCGAAGGAGATGTGTTGCACTGCGTGAGGCAAATGGTGGTCACACCAGATACTGACTTTTTTTTTTTTTTTTGTTAAGTGATAATTTAAAGCTTTATCATGTCCGTGAGGAATGTATTCGCTCAATTTTTTGAAGCACTCCTGTTCAAGACGAGATGGCAGAAAGCGCATCATGTTTGTATTCTTTGTTTTATAAAAGCACAAAGTTTTGTTGATATTGTGAGTGCACACAAATAAAAGTAGAGCCTTTACAGTTCCGAATTATTTATCACTCTTACCTTTATCAGAAATAAAAAGTGATTGCCCTCATGCCTCCATGTCCTGCAGAGCACGCTTTAGCTTCCACTCTCCGCACAAACTTGGATACAGGCTAGCACACATTATTATTGTAGCACAGGTTTAACGTTTAAACATTGTTATATGCTTGAACTGTTTTAGTATATCTATAGATTTTATTTTAGGCAAGTCGTGATGCTTTGAGAAGGCTAAATTGATCAAACATAGGCTATGATAAGCTTACTGTCTGCCGCTGGCCGCTTGGTCGTTACTTTAAAAAACAAAAACGTATATTTAACGAACAAAAATGCTCCAAACGTTTTTCTAAATTAACTTCATAAAAAAAGAAAAAAAGAAATATAATCATTTTGCCATTACATACAAAACGTAACTATTTTAATAGCCGAAACAGAAGTATAAGCTGTTTTGGGAAAAGGGGGAAAAAAAGACAGGCTCGGGTCGGACTCGGACCGGTAGTTCTGATAGGCTGTCGGACATGGGCTGGGCTACGGGTGTCTCGGGCCAGGGCCTACATTTCAGGCCCGTGCAGAGCTGCGCGGTCTTACTGTTTTTTTCTTTGAAAAATTCAATTTTTGGCTAAAAGTGTGTTGTAATGCAAGCATTACTGAACATGTACAGAGTAAAATATGACTGAAATTGATTAGTAATGTAGTAACTTACACTACTGCGTTATAGCAAAAAGTAATCCGTTACTGTAATGCATTACTTTTGTAATGTGTTACTCCCAACACTGATACTTATATGTTATTTAAAGTATATTTCTGAGAAGTACATTTAAAAGCACATTTCTGAGAAGTGGCCTACATAAAAACTAGACTGAAAGTATACTTTCCTATTTTTTAGTTTAAAAGAAGTATACCAATAGCACACTTGAATAAACATTTTCGTAAGGGTAAATTTCGTGCTTTGCAAGAATGTGTTCTCACATTACAGTTTAAGAAAGACAAATTGAACCACACAGGATCACATAGAAATGTTCAAAGAGTTTATTACAGAAATCGCAGTAGAGGCACTACCTCACATATATAGGCACTGAACTACTGAACTGGACACAAATCAGATTTAAATCCAGACCATGTTAACCCATCTATACATTTCAAGTGAAGTTCTCTATGTGATATGCAGCTCGAATCTCTGCTATAACATACAATGTGAGATTTAATCGGTGGCAGATATTTCACTGATATTCTGTGCAGTTTATATATTGCTTTCTAACTACTCTTCATCCTGATGACATTATTAAAGGTGCTGTAAGCAGTTGGGCATCAGGAATATCACACATAAATGTAACTCGAATCTGACAGATATCACTGAAATAGGTGTCCTGAGAAATCACACCTGTCTCTGTGACTAGAATCTTTAAACAAAAACACAATTAAACATCGAGGGGCGCCAGCGCTATTTTAGCCAATCAGAAACACTCTCTATCTGTCAATCGTTAGTGTCTTTGAACTGTGGAACTTTTAAAAGAGAACTTGTGGTTGAAAATAAGCAAAATAGTGAAACGCGAGTACTTACAGCACCTTTAAGGAGATAGTTCAATAAAAAAATTGTAATCCTGTCATTATTCACCCTCATATCATTCCAAATCTGAATGATTTTGTCAGTCACACATATTTAGAATGATGTGGGGGTGAGAAGCCTAAATTATGCCAGAATTCAATTTTTATTGGGGAACTATCCCTTTAACACAGGCAAATCAAATGATATCATAAACATTTTACACAAAGCTTCAATCAACAGCCATCGATAGCCCAGCTATGAATAAATGTCCCAACTCACACAGGTTCATGTCTACAGTGCTCCTACAACATCAATTCTATAGTCCCATAGTTCTTCACAGAATAAACGTGGATAACAGTTACCTGCTTTTTAAAGTGTAACAACAGAGGCTGATTCAGTGCGTGGTCGACAACAGTATGCTAGAGGGTATAACAGCTTTCGCTGTGTGGATGGGTGCAGTGTAATCTCATGGGACATTGTGAGTTCCCCTGGGCCGACCGTGTGTCTCTGCTCATCTACCTCAGTGTGAAACAATATTTCAGATGTGGAAAAACATAATTAACTAAAATTGCATTCTCTGCTCAGGGCTAAAACCAAGACTTATCTATCTAGATTAGATATTATTCAGTGAGATAATGTGTATTTTGATTGATTTTCTTATGGAGATTATGAGTCAGAAGCTGAAATACGCCCAGAGTATCGGCACTGCGTGTTGAAGACTGTCAGAGGCCATCAGCTACCACTAGTACACCACTACATGACAGCACAACATCTTAAAAAACAACAGACCATCTCAACAGCTCCTCAGATTACGGGTCAACATGACAACCTGTCACCTCACAAAGCAACAAAACAAACAGTTAACCCACGAAACACTGGAGAAACTGCATTTAGTTCAACAACCCACCACAGAGAATATTCAGAACATGGAGAAACATGAAAAATCACTGCAAAACAACTGCTACTTATAGAGTTTAGGTGATCATACACTGCGTTTACTCCAAAGTGATTTACATACAAATAAGGGTAAAAGACGAAATGCATTTGAACATGTTTACATAATAAAAAAGAGCCTGGAGTCCAACTATTTGAATTCCCTAAAGTAATTTAAAGCACTGTGGAGAGGTCTGAACGACACCTCTGAAATAAACAAATCGAGTAAAACATTTCACACCTCTAGATATGAAAGTATGAGCTCACTTCACCCATATCTGCCAGCGCTCAGATCGTGGTCAAATGAATTCATAAAACAGCCTTTTTAACATCTTGAGACTTTTTTTTTATGAGAGTAAAGAAGTCCATTTCCATTTCGTAGAGGCAGCAAAAATGAGACTTGAGCGAAAAATACTCTGCCAAGATGAGTCATGTGTCTTGTTGCAGAACTCGTAGACAAGAAAAATCGAGGTGTTTTTCTTTCAGCATTATCTCTTTCCCTCAGATCATCTATTCGCACGTTGTCGTCTCCTGCGGTGCTGGAGGCTGTTTCAAATTTGAACCTCTGTGACATTTAACCTCACATGAAGCAAAGTGAAAAGAACTCGCTATTTCAGTTAGCCTGCAGCAGAACCTACATTAATGAGACCAAAAAATAAAATGAACAAAAATAAAATAAGAAAGCTCATCTCCTGGAGTTGTCACATATCTTCCAGTCCTCTACTGTCTGTGAGTAGGATGGGTTTCATAGCTTCATACAGACAGAAATATGTCTATTTCCACTTTAAAATGATGCACATGATCGCCATCTGCCAGAACAGCATCACAGTCAGGGGGAGGTGTAAATCTAAAACAAGTACGTGGATTGTATTTGTTGTTTCTTTGATTATAATGTTTATAAGAGGCATTTTAATACTGGATGTAAACCAAACTGACATCCAATCCTCACCATCCCAACCAAAAACATACAAAAAGCCATTTGCACTCAAACAACGGACAGTATGAATATGTATGAACGTCTTATTATGCCCTCGGGCACCGTATCGCCCAATAAAAACAGGTCAGCAAACCGTCTTGAGACCAGAACATGATCGTGTGTGTGGGTGCACATATTTATACAAACACACGCGGACCAGATAAATCAAACCCATACTGACCTCACCTGAATTTAGTGCATTCAAACCTGTCAGTAAGCATTGTGAATTCCTGCCATGCAGTTGAGTTGTGTTTTCAGCATGCTAAATGAGCTCAGTGACCCGATACCCTTCAAATCATCAGTGGGGGCAATACAAGACCCTCACAGGGCAACGGTGAAGTGAAAATGAGGCATATGAGGTCTACGTCAAGGGTTTTATCTCATCAAAAACTACAGTCCTCCTCCACGTCCCCTGAGAGCGTTCATCTCTCGCCCTGTAAATGGGTCACTCAGAAACAGATAACGTGAGCTGTGAATCGCAACTGTATTGATTAGATTTAATTAGCTCTTACCCTGAAGAAACAACTTCCGATTAAATGTGATTGTGAACTCAAACTGTGAACACATTTCCTGTGTTTAATGTCCTGAGCGATATTGGAAATTTGCTCAGTTGATTTATTAAGAATTTATAAAATTGTATTGTCTAATAATTTAGTGTCGAGGTTTTCCTCAAACAGCACACTCCAGAAGAAAAACACACTTTGTAAGACTTTGTCCAAACTTCATTAGTATTAAAGGAACGTTCTGGATTCTATACAAGCTCTATTACCACAGAAAATATTTTTCGACTGGTTCATCAGCAAATAAAAACAAATACGATAGCCTATATATTTACAGTAATAGACTTACAGAGGTCAGTCTGTAGGGCAGGGCATTACACTATAGGATCAATATCTATTATTTTTTCTTTTTTTGAAAATGTAACCACAAAAATGAACCATATTCATGCTAACATGAGATTATTGAATAGTTCAACTTCTAACATAACCATTTAAAGCAGGTGACTGACCCATAAATGTGTTTTGTTTATGGGTTATGATGGAATACATAAACTATGGCAGGGTTTTCACAGGGTGAATTTGAGATAAGGACTCTTTAAAATAATAAGTAATTTTACCTGAAAAAATACTCTTAAAAATAGAAGTACAACATTATTTATATTTATTTTTGGGTTTGGGGTCATTTAAAAAAAGGATGAATTAAATTGATAAAACGTGATAGTAAAGACATTTATAATGTTACCAAAACTGTTTTTTACTTTCTATTCATAAAGGATCTTGAAAAATGTTTTCCACAAAAATATTTAGCAGCACAACTGATTTCAACATTGAGAATAATAAGAAATGTTTCTTAAACAGCAAATCAGCATATTAGAATGATCTCTGAATAATCACGTAACACTGAATTTTAAATATATTTAAATACAAAACAATTATTTTAAATAGTTTAAAAAAAAATCACAATATAACCATTTTACTTAATATTTGATCAAAGAAATGCAATCTTGGTAAGCGCAAGTGCCTTCTTTTGTCTTGATAAATAACATGTAAACATTTTTTTTTAAGATTTTTGTACAGATTAATTAATAAAACCAGTTTCATAAAAATACATGCCTTGCCCTTTAACTGTCCATTGCAAGAGAATGACTGTAAACACGTTTTGCTTGTTTTTAGGGACACTTTAAAATGATCATCTGTGCTAATCGGCAGTATATCACAGATACGTTCAAGATAAGCCTGTTTTGAACCCAGAACATTCCTTTAATTAACCAGCTAGATGAACCACGTTCTCCTCCATCTCCCCTGTCTCATGCTACAGTGAGGCATCAGTGATTTGCCGTTATAAGAGTTGCTCTTTCCACACACAACAATGCTCAATTTCACACGTACATGGCTGTGAAGGTACAAAAACACACAAGCATCCGCCTCCCATTTCTGAAGTCTCTCGCAGAAGATCCTCTGTTTGTCAATAATACAAAAAGTGCTAAACATGCTACCTCAGACGGGTGCTGTGGCAGCGTGGTGGATATGGCCCTAAGTTCCTCTTTAGTTTGCCAGAAAGTTACCCTGCTTTGATACTGAAAATGCTGTACAGTTCAAAAACGCCTGGAGTGTTGTGTGTGGCTGTTTGTGTAGGTCTGCACATCTATCTATATATATATCAATATAATTATATATATATATATATATGTATATATATAATAAATATATTTACTATATTTAATATAGTTAGATTAATGATATATTTAGATATTTTTGCTTGTCTTAGATCTCCAGTCCAAAACTCTTCTGTCCAGAAGTGTGGAACGCTGTCCAAGCTCCAGTAGATTGTCTCCACTATTCAAAGAATAAAGCTGATGCGTTCTCTGAGGGGAAAGTCTGTGAATATTTGTCAGAGACACACACATCAGCTTGACGTCAGTATGCGAGTGTGTTTGCAGAGTTTACACTTCCGGAAAGTACAGCATGTGAGGATTTGTTTAGTTGTTCATTAGTGTGTGTATGTGTGTGTCAGATGGTCTCTTTCAAACAGAGGGCTTCCACGGCGTCGCTGGGACCCTGGGACACCCCTCCGATGAGGAACAGCATGTTGGGGGTCTGAATGGAGGCACAGGAGCAGCGAGGGCTAGGTAACGGGGCCACGGGTTCCCATCTCCTCTTCAGCTGGTTATAACTCTCCACTGACGCTAGCGGGGAGGGCTGGTTACCTGAAAGCACACAAAACAAAGCACTGTAACAAACAAACAGAAATACAGAACTGTGTGTACTAAAGTTTTCACAATTCGAATGTATCAATGGGTTACATTGATATTAACCAAGAAATATAATAAATATTGCCTTTACATTTAATACAGCTGTAGACCATGTACCTAGCTGTGATCATCTATATGCTAGAGCAGAGGTTTTGAAACTGGGGTCACACAATGTGGTTGTGATGTAAACTATTGGCAATTTAAAAAAAGGGATTGATCCCTTCAATATTTCCCATCTAAAATACCAGATTCACAAAGAAAAACACAGAAAATTGTGCCTGTCCAGAATTAAAAGTTAGTCAAATACACTCAACAAGTGTCCCAATCCATATGTGAAAGCCTATAGTAAATATTTCCAGATTTAGTACATCACAGTCATGTGTGTAGCATCACACAGCCTCTCCAGCCATTCAATAAACACAACACCCTCTCCACACTAGCATACAGCATCCACAGTGCGCACACACACACACACACACACGCACACACACACACACACACACACACACACACACACACACACACACACACACACACACACACACACACACACACACACACACACACACACACACACACACACACACACACACACACACACACAGTGGATGTTTCTTGCAGATGAAGCACTTGCCACCTGGTGGGTTTTGGGACTAAAGCAGGTTTGAACAGGTGGCAGCATGCAGAATTCTTCAAATTATGTAACTCCTACAGATTCTGTGGCTTATGCTTTGATAAACCTTTGCTCTGATGTTGCAAAATAAAGAAAGAAAGAAATAACAACAAAGTTTCCTGGTAAATCCTGGCACAAACATTGCAGTCGCAGTGAACAGTCTCATTTTCCCCAGGGTCAGTTCAACTCGGCTGGCTGTTTTCACTCCTTTGCCTTCAGCGCTGAGACCTAAATCGGTACCAGCCGCTAAGTTTCCATGGTTACTCAAATTGAAGTGCAGATGATATGGACGGACTGGTGCGGTGACTATTGTTATCATAATTTCCTGGTAGAACAAACACTTGGGCGAATCCGCTTGCGGTAATCAAAAGTGTCACGTCGAGCTGTGCTCTGGCGCTGGCGTGGAGAGCTCAAGCGTGTTGCTACGTATCCTCAGGCGCTTGTGTTCACACAAATACATATTTGTAAAAGCGGTTTTGTAGGAGCTGTTTGCAAAGGTTAGATTCATCTTTACTGAATGATTCTCACCACCTCCTCCACTACATCTATGGGGAGCCGTCCACCTCAACAGAAAAGAAAATCTTAAAGAACAGTGTCAAATATAGATCTAACTCATAAAATTATATCTAAATGTTAAATCTTTACGTAAAGCTAAATATTCAATGCTCTCACCCAGCAGCAACAAACAGAAAATGAAGCTGAAATATCATAAGAAATCAAAGAGATTTCTAAATTCAAAAAATTAAAAACATAACGCAGGTTATGTTTAGGTTTTTACCTAAACCAACATTACATTTTTTATTTAGTTTTGTAACTGAACATGCTATTCAGCTGTTCTCAGGTGATGGATTAAGCCAGGCGTAGTTCAAATAATGCAGGCCAAGGCACTCATAAGTATAAGTAAAATATAATAGCCTTTATTTTCTCATGTCTATATAATGCTAAAACAATCACATAGATAAACAGGCATACTTAAATTATTTGGCAACAAGCTTGAGATTTCAGCTGAACAAATTTTGCATATTGTAATACCTGCATGTTGTAGTTTATCATGTTGTGTGCATGAATAAGACGCTGAGACATTCAAAACATGTTATTGAAGAAGTGCAAATTAAAGGGATAGTTCACCCAAAAATTTACATTTTCTCATCATTTACTCACTCTCATGCCATTTCAAACCTGTAAGTAGTTTCTTTTTTATGTTGAAGACGAAATAATATATTTTGAAGAATGCTGGTAATCAAACAGTTGATGGTCCCCATTGACTCCTATGGCAGGGAAAGAAATACTTTGGAAGTCAATGGGGACCATCAACTGTTTGATTACCAGCATTCTTCAAAATATCTTCTCTTGTGTTCAACATAAGAAAGAAACTCAGACATGGTTGGAACAACACAAGGGTAAATTCTGAAAAAAAATTAATATGCGGGTGAACTATTTCTTTAAGTGTCACTGTTTTGGCCCTTCAAACTATTTGAAAAAAAAAAATATATATATATATATTTTTTTTTAATAAAAGCCACTTGTTTAACATACTCTGATTCGTTTGTCCAGACAGTGTCGTAAACATCCTAAGTATCTACGTTGGTTGCTATAGTAACAACATGAACATCAACACAACGCCAGGAGTCTTTCTCACACTGAGAGCATCTGTCAGAGTGAAAAGAGGGTGGACAACTGGAAGTTTTGTCTTTGCTCATGTCTGTCTTGACATCTTGACACGGAGCTGAACTCATAAGGCACACAAGAGAACATTAAGCAACAGAGGCATATTACTCAGTCAAGCACAGAATGCACAAAACTATAGAATCATTGCCCACATGATGAATTCAGCTATAAGAAGGAAAGTGAACACACACAGACACTAGGGGTGGGCGATATGACCAAAATCTTATTTCACAATATGACAAATTTTATATCATGATAACAATATATATCACGATATATTGATTTTTTTTTCTTTTAAAAAGGTTTTTATTATATTAAAATCTTTGATACCATATCATTTTCATAATCCTTGTCACCAATGTCAATATCAAACTAATACAAGCCTACAAAAAAACAGTAAGTGATGAAATAAGGAAAATAATTGCAAGCAATAGGACAAAAAACTACAATAAATAAGAAACACTACATACATTGTGTAAATTAATTAGTCTTCACTGTGTTAATTATATCTATATATCTATCTATGATAGATATAATTAACACCTGTTTTATGTATAGATTCTATACATATTATAAATATATCATTATTATTATTTTTTCTCTCATTAAAGTTATAAAAGTGATTTAGTCCAGGGCAGTGAGAGATGTTCTAGCAGTGTGCTATGATTAACATGAAGGACAGACAGAACGAATATTGGAACGCTTCCCCTTTAAGACCGAAGTCCGGATCTAATACACTGTTACATTGCGTTTTCTCTTTCTGCCGTTTACTCTTTCTTAAGACCTAAATCGCTGTGTTTGAGGATACTTGCAAAGACGAGGATTCTGACGCATATAAGTGTGTTTATGTAATTGTTCAGAGTCGGCAAAAAAGAAAAAGTGCGCTCTCACACAGAAAGAGACGCGCACGCATATAGGAGGTGTTTGACGGCGCACGCATATAGGTTCGTTGTTTGATTTTCAACGGCTTACAATCGGTTGTTTTAAAACTGCAGTGCTTAAAAACGCGTGTCCATGCTACAGATGTAGTCCGTGGTTTAGGAACGAGCTCCTCGTTGTGTCCTGGCTGGTTCTGTCTCCTCTTCACATCCCGTGGTGGGCTGCGTATAAAGATCGAAGTCACTCAAATGATGAACAGGTATTACCGTAAACAATGTATTTTGCGACACCACGATATAAACGATAGAACATAATATGAAACGATACTTTTTATTTCGTCCATCCGATATATATCGTCATATCGCACAGCCCTAACACACACACACACACACACACACACACACACACACACACACACACACAGCTGGGTAGTAACTGATTATATGTAATCTGGATTCCAAAATGTAAGTACTTGTAATTAGATTGAATGACATTATAAAATACTTGTAATCAGACTACTGTTACATTTTTATTGATTATATGATCCATTATAATTCACATAATAGCAATAAATTATTCATAACTTGTAGATTCTCTATAATTCCTATTGTTTAATTAATTGAAATGTTCCGTTCTAAAATAGCCTTACGCTTATATACAGTCAGAAAGACCAGTCACTAGTCAGGCGGCCAGTCGTTAGTCATTACATAACTACTGATGAACACATTCATTTTCATTTTAAATATTATTCAGTGAGTTATTTAACCATGTATTACTATAGCTATGATGGCTTTCAAACACATTCAAATGCACTGATTAATTAAAATAAATAAATTATTTGAACAATTAAGTATCACACTTGCATGTTTATTGTTCTTTGACATTGGTTAATAGTCACATGACATGCAGCTAAACAAATAAAATATATATTTTTTTAGTAAGTGTTTCATACTTTTGTCAATACTTTTTTGTTACTGATACTCTGATAATACCTGAACTAATGATCATATATGGGCAACTGAGAACATTTGAATGAGGCCATAGATGACTTAGGGACAAATCATCTGAAGAGCAATTTCCTGAACATCATCTCCAATACAGACCTAATAGCAGCCATTAATTCTAGAAAGACATGAGGAGCTACAGGGAATGAAGCATCTCCTCCAGTTATGTCATTATGTCTCTGAGTGTGCATAAGTCTGTATGGCCTGAGTGTCCAACAACGCCTGTTAAAAAAAAGAAGTGAAGAAAAAGAATAGGAAAGGACTAAACTACTAGCAAAGAGACACAAAAATAGCTGAGAAAAAGCAACAGATACAAAGATGAATGGCAACAGTATAGACACTAAAAACCAAGGGAGGAAAAAACACACAGAGACAAGACATGAAGGGGGGACGGGGTAGAAAGAGGTGACAACAACTAAGAGAGGATAGAGCAAGCAGGTGAAGGAAGAAGTAGTGTGACGATCAAATGTGTATGTTCTCACACTATAAATAATAGAGATGCTCACACACACACGAACGCATACACACAATCCTCCATCGGCTGTTGTGATGCCTGAAATTCTGTCTATTTCTAGACAGGAAAAGATGAAATAAAAATGTGTCATGTTTAATCTGCAATGCTCTGCCCTAAATATCATTTTTTGGGAAGACACTGAAACTTCTCGCCCACTCTTTGAGCTGACGTTTATTGAAGAAATCTCTCTCCCTCTAGTAATGTAGCCACAGACAAACAGACTGGAAAGAAATAAGGCAGTATTTGAGACTGATATTCAGAGCATTTTCACTGGAGCGTAAAGATCCAAATGAACAAATCATTTCGTTTGAGGACACGTCGGTCTAGGGAACAGGCTGTCGTAGAGTGATTCCACATACTCATTGCTCCATAATGAGGCTAAGTGTGATTCTTTGACTTTCCAATTAAAACTAAGTTGAAACAAGTGCATAAGGGAATGTTGATCTACAAAATCAATGCAAGTTACGGCGATCGCTTCCTAAGGGTAGGTGGCATAGTTGGTAAAGTTGCTGAGATGTGGCCTGTAATTGTTGCAGATGTATACTGTGAGGTGGATTCTTGTTGCTAGGTGACATTAGTGCACAGTACTTACTCATGGCTGCACATAAAGACCTGATATAATGAATCCATTTGCTTGATATGGCATTTTATTATGAGGCCGTTTCTGCTGCAGGTTGTTTGGAAAAATGAGTCTTTGCACTGCGCTTTGTCAATGTGTTTCCTGGTTTTCTAAGCTCAGTTGATCCTATTTGTATAATGTATTCAACATCGGCAGTTACTTACCGAGTCCCCCTGCAGCGATGACCCGTCCACCGAGACAGCCAGCTACGAAGTCCGCCCGCTTCTCTCTCATGCGACAGCTCCGCGTGGCCTTCAACCACACACCTGCACACAGGTGAAAAACACACACCAGAGGTTAAAGGTCAGAGAGGTCAAGAACGCACCAGGGCCATTATCTGTAAAACCAAAACCTAATTTTCCTTTAGTTTAAAGGTGACATATCATGAAAATCATACTTTTTGTGTTTAAGTACTATAATCGAGAACCTGTGGATTTACCAACCAAGAAAACAGAATGCTAGAGTCCCAGCCTCAGAGGAGACAAGAAAACAGTTGATTTGTTGATTTATTTACTGTATATTATGCTGCTGCCACACAGATCTAATATAAACATGTGATTTCTTTCCAGCCGTTTACCTTCAAAGACATAACCGACTATTTTTGTAACTCATGTGTGTTTTTAACATAAACCTGTGTGTATTTGACAGTTTAAGTACAATAAGACATGAAAGAGAACTTAGTTTAGTACTCACATACCGAGTGAGAGCTACTTTGTGTGCGCTCAGAAAACCGTATTTCAGAAGTCTAGGCTAACATGGTTTAAAACGCATGATTTCAGTGCGAGCTGTAAAGGCCCTATTCTGGAAAAGGGGGCGGGAGCAGCAGCTCATTTGTATTTAAAGAGACATGCACAAAAATGGCGGGTTTCTGCTTCCACTCAAAATAAACAATTTTCTAAATGATATAATAAATGATCTGTGGGGTATTTTGAGCTGAAATTTCACAGACACATTCTGGGGACACCTGAGACTTATATTGCATATTGTAAAAAGGTGCATAATAGGTCTCCTTTAAATACAAAAATGACTAAACTAAAATTGAAAAAAAAGTTAGAAACTAGAAACTTAGAAACTATATAGGCAACTATATATTTAAAAACACAAAAACAAATAAAAATGACATAAACAACACAATTAAAACATTTAAATGAAATCAGAAAATATAAAAATTTTAACTAATACAATATATATATATATAAAAATATATAATAGTACATCAATGCATGGTACATTTAGCCCTAGTCTCATGTAGCCAGACCTTCAGACTAATGACAGAAGGTCTAGAATACATGGCAGCTTTCGTCTGCCAGTGAACACCCAAGAGGACGTCTGACCAACATGTAAATCAATCCTGATAAGCGCTGTCAGAGTTTTAAACATGATGGCTTTCTTATTCCATAAAAGAGTTTGCTATCACAATGGCTTTGTTTGCAGACAGACCGTTAAATTATATGACACACATTAAATCAAATGAAGACTTTGAAACCAGTTTGTGTGGCTTATGCATTACACGTTCGGCCAATTGTCCATGGGCATGACATCTTATACATTTTATATATGTACTGTAAAAAAGTCTTAGGTCATTAGTATTTTTACCAACAACAACAACAACAAAAAGCTTATAAGCCAGTTATTTCTATCTTTTGCCTTAGGTTTCTTCAAGCATCTTGGAGACATTCCCACTGTTCTTTACTGTTTTTTTCTGTTTCTTCATGTAAAGCCAGATGATAGTGAGATCAGATCTCTGTGTGGAGCATTGGCTGTTGTCAGACTCCTCGTGCATTCAAAAATATCATTGGATTATTACAATTAATGGCAAAAGGAACGTTTGGAAATGTAAATTTATATTTCCTACTGACAACAATACAAAAAAGATAATAACTGGTATAAAACTCTTTTTGTTGGTGGTGAAAATACAAATGGCCTAAGATTTTGCACCATAGTATAAATATTAGGGGTGGGCATAGATTAATTTTTTTAATCTAGATTAATCTAGATTAATTTTGGAATTAATCTAGATTAATCTAGATTAAAATGGCTCATTTGAATTCTGCCGAAGGCATTCAGAATATGTGTGCTACCCAAATAATGACTAAAAGTAAGTCTTTGAGAAGCGGGTTTCTCAAGCCAGGTGGCGCATTAGACCAGGGCTCATCTCCTGTTTCCAAAATGCATCACAAACTGCTTGAGAAAGCTGTTCTACTATGATAATTGGTGATGAAAATAAACTATGTTCAATAAGATGTACTTGTGTTTACTAACTGTTTATTCAGTTAAACATGAATTTTGAACTGTAGGCCTACATAAGAGGTCGTGATGAACTGTTTACAGTTTCCATTGGGAAGCTTCTTAAAAATAAATTTTCCTGAAGCAAACCCGGCGGCTTCATAGCTGCATCCATGTTAGCACGTCACGTCTGATGTGGTAATTTCACAGTAACGTTAGGCATACACACAGGTTCAAGCAGAGGGTGACACGGGAGTGAATTCTCAAGTTCACATGAGACCTAAAGCGCATCCTGTTTGCTTAAAAGCGCAACGTTTCGTTGTTATTCTGAGTGCACACAAATAAACGTAGAGTCTTTACAGATTCGAAAGATGTATTAGGTTACTTTTATCTGTATGACCAAAAATGACGGAGATTTTAGGAGCAAGTGAGCGCACCAGAGCCTGTCTTGCAGCAAACGCGCTTCCACACAAACACTTCAATAGCGCACATTTCTCTAGGTTAACATCATATTGAGCGGCCATGTAAAGTTGCTACTACATACATCTTTCAGATGAAAAGCCATATTTGAGGTTGATGAATGATAGGTGAGCGTTTGGATGTCCTGCTCGATTGTATAACCACATAGACCAGCCGTTAACAATCTGTCCATCACGGACTGCGAGCCTCTAGTTCGAAGACTCGTTCTCGCCCCTTACAGTGCAATTCGGCTAGGTATACATCCGCGCTAAAATATCAGGGTGAAAGTCATCATAGCTTGCGTAGTATAGACCCAGCTCCCAACCCAACTTTGAGAATAGATTAACGGTGATATTTTTTTTATCGCCGATAAGAGTCTCACGTTAACGCAGCACGTTAACGCCGATAACGGCCCACCACTAATATATATATATATATATATATATATATATATATATCTCAGAGTGATCAGTCACATGTCTTTAATGGCTCAGGTTTTCATGGCTCAAAAACATTCCTGGTTTCCATGTGTAATTTTTGCAGATTATGATTTGTGCTCTTCCAGGGAGTTCTATTCTAGCCAAACACATGTTGTTAAGATTCCTCAAGGTATTACAGACCTCCTTGGTCTCCTAGGTCTCCAAAGATCAATATAAAACCCAAGCATATATACACTATATTGGCAAAAGTATTGGGTCACCCCCTTTTAATGAACAGGTTTGACTACTTTAGTATTTTCCATGAGTACAAATCTTAATATTTAAGTATATAATGATATTCTAGGAATTGTGTTCTTCTAATTTTATAGCAACAGTTTGGACAGGACTCTTTTCTATTCTAACATGACAGTGTCTCTGTGTATAAGGCAAGGATCAAAGAGAAATGATGATTCAGTCAGTGTGGAAGAACTTGACTGTCTGTAGAAAGACAAGTCCTAATCCCAGCTAAACACCTCTGGTGTGACTTTAAATGCAGACCTTGAGCCAAAAACTCATCACCAAACACCAATGGTGATGGGGCATGTTACTTGTGGTCATTTCTCAGCATGTGGAAACCAGCCAAAGTTGACATAGAAAGCATAATTTACCATAATGACTGCAATGAACGAAAACAAGCAGACACTGAAAGTCAGAGAGAGCTCAGACTCACTCACACAATCAATCTGCCCTAAACTATACAGACAGCTTGATACACAACTTTAGCTATGAACAAACAGCTGAGAAGGTCATATATCTATTTTTGATTCCCTAACATGCCATGACCATGCAGTCTCCGGGAAAGCTGTCTCCCTGCATGACACCATCTACCAGGGAGAAAATGTATGCCCTCTCTTTTCTCAGATGTTCCCATAGACAAAGTCTTCACTCACTATTCTTTTGCACACTTTCTTTTTGAGGGCACTTCAATCTGTTCACTCCATTTTCTTTATTTGTTGTAACCTTCAGCCCACATGCCATCTCTTTCCACTTGTGGTGTCCAAACTCTTCAGCATCTTTCAATTCATCACAAATTTCAATTCATTCTCCTTGCTGTCGGCCTCACATAAAATAATGCAATCTGTTTCAAAAATACTCCGTGTGCCATTGTATCCCCACCCGCACACTAGTATTTGTCCTAATCGGACTTAATAGCCCTCTTGCTCAAGGTATCAAGGTGATGTGCTCCGCTGTAACCCAATCATGTCCTGACCGATGGCACAATCTGAGGGGCTGCGCTGAAATCTGTCTGAAGTGTGAATATCTTTCAGCACTTTTTGACTCTTTAATAGGGTCATAAGAAACCGAATTTCCTTGATAGTTTGAAGCCAAAAGAGTTTAGAATACTGTAAGTGTCAGAAGTCGAATGTTTTTTTCTGGTCTTCAGATTTGATTGGCTAAAATGTGTGAATTTGAGTGCTAATACACAATCCACCAGCAGGACTTTACACCGACTCCCATTTGTGGTGGGAGTTTTGCAGCTTGTTCTGCAGGTTGCATTGCTACACCAGTTTGTGAAAACAAGCGACTGTCTTTATGAGTCAGTGAGTTATTTAATTAAAGGATTTATTCAAAAAAGGTATTCACAGCCAATTAATTCAAGAACAAAACGACTGTATGACTGAGTCATTGAATTATTTAGTCAACCATTTTGTTCAAACAATTCATTCAAAATCAAAAGCCACATAACTATTAGCAAGTCAGTGAATCATTTAATTAAGGTATTCATTCAAACACACCGATTCAGTCACAGACAATTCTTTTAAACACACAGATTCATTCAGGAATAAAACAAGTAACTGTCTATACAGTATGGGTCATTTAATTATTCAGTCAACAGTTTTGTTCCTGAAACAAAATCTACTTGCTACTGTCAAACACATACATATAAAATTAACAGACCACTCCCTTTTAAACGTCTTTTGTACAGCACATTTCAAGATATTTATATTCATTTTAAAGGTATAACAGCACAAAACAGCCTTTATAATTCAGAGACGTTTCAGAGAAGGTGAGTAAAACAATCATGAATATCTAAATTGTGACCATTTTGTAGTAAAAATCTTGTCTAACAGTATAAGCAGACCTCAGGGAAAACACATGAATACTGATCATAACATCAATGGTGGTTCTTCATTTTATGTGCTGGCTTATGCATTTTATGGACATTAATGTTAATTTGAAAGTTTCCTGTATACTAGAATATATAATATGATTTAGTACTTTGTACAACACAACAGCAGGACCCAGACAAATAAGCTGAACACTACAGGTATTCAAATATTAATAATAAATTACTTCCTGCCAACTGTCAAATCAAAGATGCTATTGTCTTGAATCGTCATCTCTGATAATGAAGCTTTGCATTTAAGCACATCCTTCCTAACAAAACTGATATGCTGAGAAATACAGAGAAAGCAAGCAAAAGATCAAAGATATAAGCTCTCTCAACCTGTCTGTCTTTCTCTGCCTTCACACACACGCACACACACACACACACACACACACACACACACGCACATGCACACACACACGCACACGGACACGCACACGCACACGCACACCCACACCCACACACACACACACACACAGCAAGGCAACATGTGGTTAATGAAGCGTGGGAGCCCGGCGTGACCAGTCAAACTGTTTCTAGAAGAGAGAAAGGTACAAGTAAGCTCATTGTATTAGATTACAGCTCACTAAAAGGAGAACAGGAGAGCAGTACAGAGAAGAAAATATTTGGATGGAGACAAGAAAAGAGAAACGGTTAAGCAGGAACAATTTCCACCCCCTGCTGCCCCTTCTGAAACCATGAGATAAATTGGTTGAAATTGCCAGTGACTCCACGCTGACAGGAGTTTGAGTGTTTGTCTTGTTCTCTCAATGTGTATGAGACACAAATGGAACTGAATTAGGGTTAGAGGTCACAGATAACACTCTGAAGCTCTAAATCCCTCAGACATGCTCAAATCTGATGGTTTATGTAGCATGCATTTACAGTGATGGTGGCTTCTCTCCATATAAGATTTTGGAGATCACATTTAATTCTCAGATTCATCCATTTTCATTTGGGACAAATAGGTAAAGGGAACCTTCCAGACTGTAGCTGGTCATATCTAAATCTATGCATTTTACTCCTTAATTTATTGTAAAAGATAAAATGTTCGACTCATTTTTAAAGATATTCAGGCAACCATATTAAGAAAAATAAGCTATAATGGTAAACAATTTTGGTTTAATTAATTAACATTAGTTAATACATTGGGTATCATGAACTAACAGTGAACAATACTTTACAGTGTACTGTATATTAATCTAGGTTAATGTTCATTTCTACATATACAAACACATTTTAACAGAAAAGATTAAACAGTTATTATTACAAAGCTTACGCTACCCCTGCGTCCTAGGTCATCCTTTGGAACGTCACTCTTGTGTACAGTTAGCAGAAGCTAGAGATTATTTATAGGGCCAGATTTACTAAACAGAGCAAATTAGCTTTAGAGCGCAATTCCATAAAATTGCTGATGGGAGGGGAAAATTCTGCATGTGATTTTCTGACAATGCGCACATTAAAGAACAAAGACGAAACCAGATAATTTCCATAATGAGCACAATCTACCAAGAACAGCACAAATTACTGCCTGCTTTAAGACATGCTTTTTTGGGCATGAAATAAATACCAGTAATTTGGCGATTGCAAATGTTAGTAAATTGTGTATGAAAGGGAAACTCCTACAAATGCATATTCAATAAGGTCAGATGCAAAAACATAATAAAGTGCCAACACCTTTACAGTGCTAAATCTCACCAAAATATGGTTTGTGCTGATGCAAACTGTTAGTAAATCTGGCCCACAAAGTTTTAAAAATGAATAATTTTCTTACACAAATGCATCACTCCACTTCAAGAGGTCTTTATTAACCCCGGAGCCGCGTGGAGCACTTTTTATGATGGATGGATGCACATAATCCACTTGGACTTCAAAATCTCGACCTCCATTCACTGTCATTGTAAAGCTTGGAAAAGGCTGGACATTTTTAATATAACTCTGATTATATTAGTCTGAGAGAAGAAAGTCATATACAACTAGGACTAACAACAATTTTTATTTTGGTGAACCATCCCTTTAAATTAGTATATTTTTAAGGCATCTTTACAGTTTGGTGGAAGCAAGTCTGGACTGCAGTCCACTAATTAGCTCCCACTTCCTTAGATAATCTTAAAATGAAAAGTGATTTTTATCATAACATAAGGAACTCTTCATTTAGAGAGTGGAAAATAAGAAAGGAGGAGTCACAAATCACAGCAAAGTTTACAAAGCACTGCACTTTTCCTTTGAACTGCTGCTACCTGTCTGTCTCTCTGTCTGTCTGTCGACCTGTCGCTTGCTATTGAACCAGACATGCACACAGCTGTGCTTCCCTCTGTAGCTAAAGAGCAGGAGGTGTTGCATGATTGACAGTTCTGCAGGCTCAGAACAACGACCCAGCTGGAGATGAGACCCTGTGTTTATTTAAAGCCCACAAATCAATCATCTCTTCGCTTTCTATTACTCTCACACATGCGCACACAAGCACTTATACCCCTCATCTGATCTACACTTGGAAAAAAAAGTTTTTTCAATCTACAGATTTTCTCTCACTGTCCTTCTACATATTTACAGGTGCATCTCAATAAATTAGAATGTCGTGGAAAAGTTTATTTATTTAGAAATATGGTAAAAAACGGATCTGAGGACCATTATTATTTTTAAGAAAGCTGCGGGGAAGAAGTCCTGACGCCCGAGGGCTCAGGCCAATGAGGACCCCCCCCTAATCCACAAGAGCTGTGCACTATATCAGTCAGTGTGATGCTGCGGAGGAGCACATGTGGAGTTTGTGTTATCAGAGCTGCTGGTCCAGATGGCCCTTGTGAGGTAGAAGAGAAAAGCTGAAAATAATGAGAAATTACAGGACTGGAATGTGTAAGGTCAGTCTGAGAACGAGCGATAAAGCGAGAGAGGAGGAGTGACAGCAGGACATCAGAAACTAGGACTCACAGTGAAAAGCACAGTTTTTATGATACCTTGAAAACCTTTAGGGAGGAAGTTTGTATTAAATTCTGCACTGGTGGTGCACACAAACCCTTTCTGCATGCTGTTACTGTGAATAAGGATGAGGGATCCAGCAATTGTTGCTAACACCACACTCATTCATGTACAAAAGCCTTGAGAACACAAGCTGACAATAGCAGCCGTCACGCCTAATGAGTGAACACACTCTGCCTGTACGGCACAGCACACAGCAGCTGAGGTAATGAGTCTGTTCAGAATGAATGTGAGAGGATGTGTGCTTTCATGTCTCGAACAACATCCACTGAAGATTTTCTTGTGTGAAGCTAAACCAACCATATCAAAGTGATCCCACTCTCATTAAAGGGGTCATATTGTAGATTTCACCCCTGAGGTCAGCTTAAAAAAATCAATTTCTGAATTGCCTCAAGATGCATAAATTGCCATTAAAAAAAAATCTATATTTTGCTGTAGTGTGTCAGTAGGAACTATCAGTTTACATTTCCAAACATTAATTCTGCCATTAATTGTAATAATTCAGTGAGATTTTTGTTTACACAAGGACTCTAACAATAGCCAGTGCTTCACACAGAGATCTGATCTGATCTCTTCTGTCTGGAAAGACATGAAGAAACAAAACAACTTGAGACAGACTAAATCCAGAGGAACTGTGGCAATGTTTCCAAGATGCTTCAATAGACCTTCCTGCAAAACTACAGTACTGTTAAAAGTTTTAGGCACTTGTGTGAAAATGCTGTAAATTGAGGATTTTGTCAAAAATGTCCTAAATACATTTTCTTTATTAATTAACTTCTATTTTTGAAATTAAATCAACATTTGGTGTGACTATCCTTTGCGTTTAAAGCAGCTTTTGCTTAGTTTTTCAGGTAGCTTTGCAGCCAGGTAGGTTTCTAAAATTGCATGCTTTTAAAATTAAAATGGCTTTTTGTTTTTTTATTAAACAGTGGTTTACAACATCTAGCAAAGTATGAGCGGACACGGATGACTTGCCTGAGGTAAATTAAATCCTACGTGACATTTTGTTTACAAACTGTTTTACTGATGTCTTGTGTACTGAACCGAAAGACCCATACCGATTTTTATTTGCCATGAATGTGCATACCGTTACACCCCTAATATACACACATATATATATATATATATATATATATATATATACACACACATATATACACTATATTCCCAAAAGTATTGGGTCACCCCCATTTACTGAACAGGTTTGACTATTTTAGCAATTTCAAAGAGTAAAATCTTAATATTTAAGCATATAATGATATTCTAGGGAATTGGGTGCTTCTATTCTAACATGACAGTGTCTCTGTGTATAAGACAAGAATCAAAGATAAATTATGATTCAGTCAGTGTGGAAGAACTTGACTGGTCTGCAGAAAGACAAGTCCTAATCCCAGCTGAACACCTCTGATGTGACTTTAAATGCAGACCTTGAGCCAAAAATTCATCACCAAACACCAATGACATGTACATATGGGTATAGTCATTTCATACACTTCAAAACTGTTGCAACAGATGTGGAAATACAAAGTACATGAATTATGTTTCCATTTTTGTTGCCACAGTTTGGAATCATAATTTCTATTTGATCCTTGTCTTATACACAGACACACTGTCATGTTAGAATAGAAAAGAGTCCTGTCCAAACTGTTGCTATACAATTAGAAGCACATAATTCCCTAGAATATCATTACATGCTTAAACATTAAGATTTGAACTCATGAAAATGACTAAAGTATCAAACCTTTCATTAGAAGTGGGTGACACAATCCTTTTGGTAATATAGTGTATTTATATATATCATTACAGTGTTTTTGAATGTTTTTTGATGAATTAAAAAAATCCAAGTGTGGAACACAAAAATTGAGAAAAGTCTATTTTATTAACGGATATCAAAACTGTCTGTTTCCCAAAACTCTTCATCCTCATCTTTTTTTTTTTTGCAGAACAAAGAAAGGATTAGACATGAGGGGTGAGTAAACTATGATGAAAGAATTTTCATTTGTGGATGAACTATCCTATCAACGTTGTAAAAATTCAATACAAGCCTATTTCATGGTCCATACAAACTAAAGATCAGACATTTTGTAAAAATAAATAAATAAAATAATGATATAATAAATAAAACAAATACCAGCTGCTCACTTTTATATGTAGTTTTTCTGGTGTTTAGCAATAATAGCATCTGTCCTGCTTAGACTGTATCACCATGGCTGCATCCGAAATTGCATACAATCCTACTATATAGCAGGTGAAAAACAATATCTGAAGAGAGTAGTATGCTTCAATTCACAGTATTCCTAAAACAGTAGGCAAAATGTTCCCAGAAGACCTACTACTCCATGTCAGATTCTGAAATGTGCATCCAGTGGACACTTTACAATCCCATGAGGCAACAGGAGAGGAGTTGTGAATGGCACTGAAGTGACGCAACAGTATAGTATGCATACAGTACAATAAATACAATATTTATATAAACTAGTGGTGGGCCGTTATCGGCGTTAACGTGCTGCGTTAACGTGAGACTCTTATCGGGCGATAAAAAAAATATCGCCGTTAATCTATTCTCAAAGTTGGGTTGGGAGCTGGGTCTATACTACGCAAGCTATGATGACTTTCACCCTGATATTTTAGCGCGGATGTATACCTAGCCGAATTGCTCTGTAGGGGGCGAGAACGAGTCTTCGAACTAGAGGCTGGCATTTTTTCGGGGATCCCGCGGGATGGGAAACAAAATCGCTACGAATCACGTGATTGGGACGGGAGAGGAAAATATGGACCGGGAATAGTAATGATACCCAACTTTACACACAAATATACCTTTTATATAAATAAACTATAAACTGTATATTTTAATTCTGAACTCAACTGTCTCTTTATGCTCTCCTCCTGTTTGCTTTGGTGTGGCTGGTTAAGTGAATGACGCAGTCCGTGATGGACAGATTGTTAACGGCTGGTCTATGTGGTAATACAATCGGGCAGGACATCCAAACGCTCACCTATCATTCATCAACCTCAAATATGGCTTTTCATCTGAAAGATGTATGTAGTAGCAACTTTACATGGCCGCTCAATATGATGTTAACCTAGAGAAATGTGTGGAGAGTGGAAGCTGAATAGCGCTCGTTGCAGGACAGGCTCCGGTGCGCTCACTTGCTCTTAAAATCTCCGTCATTTTTGGTCATACAGATAAAAGTAGCCTAATACATCTTTCGAATCTGTAAAGACTCTACGTTTATTTGTGTGCACTCAGAATAACAACGAAATGTTGCTCTTTAAGCAAACAGGATGCGCTTTAGGTCTCATGTGAACTTGAGCGAGAAACTCAAACTCTGTCTTTGAAAATATATCTATAGAGAGTGAAATGTCTAAAAATAAAATAGAAGACGTGTGTGTTAGCATGGATGATTTACATGAAATTGAATCTGTGCAACACTGTGCATAAGATGGCTTTCAGTTCAATATAATAACAAAAACGACATTTTGGGTTTTATTCAACTAATAAGGTGGGCACGCTGTGATCTGTACTATATTTTACTGTAACTGACATATTTCGCAAAAACAACAACACGGGAGTGGGAGGGAATGGGAGTCATTCTTCCGGGAGTGGAACGGGATTTTCCCCAGTTTTTCGTGGGATTGGGACGGGAAGAGATTAAAGTTTGTGATGCATTTTGGAAACAGGAGATGAGCCCCTGGTCTAATGCGCCACCTGGCTTGAGAAACCCGTTCTCAAAGACTTACTTTTAGTCATTATTTGGGTAGCACACATATTCTGAATGCCTTCGGCAGAATTCAAATGAGCCATTTTAATCTAGATTAATCTAGATTAATTCCAAGATTACAGTGAGATTAATCTAGATTAAAAAAATTAATCTATGCCCACCACTAATATAAACATACACAAATATAGTATGGCTGGAGTACATTCATACTATACACATTCAAAAGAATGAGCTACTCAGAGTATGTGATTGTGGATGCAGCTCATGACTTATATTACTTGTATGTGGGCAGTTCCAAATTCATATTTCAAAATGTCAGACCAACGATTTTTGCAGCTTGCAGTATGCTTTCATAGTACAATGAATGAACTCATCTTAAAAGACTATGTTCATGATATAATGATAAAAGCCTTATTAATATGTATACACGTTACACAATGTACTACGCATTTTCATTTCTTAGCAGATGGATTTTGACCAAAGCAACATGAACATGTATAAAGGTTATGCTGTCCATTCAGAAAGCACCTAAAAGATACGAAAGGAGTTGTTTATACGGGCTCTTTGTTAAAAAAAAAAAAAAAAAGAAAATGAGGCTTTAATTTGGTATAGTGGATGGTTTGTCCTCCATAACTCACAATAAGAGTCAGAGTGGCCACAGGCCTTTACAGGGTCATATTCATGCAGTAAAGGATGCGACTACAGTGTCCAGTGATATGACAGAGTAATACTAGCAATCTCAGCCACTCAGCATTTGCTCACGGGACACATTTAGCCCTGTAATTCAATTACTCATTCTCAATGTTCATTGCTGGCAGTATGATTTATGGCATATGCTGTACTGGGAGGGTGAATTCTGCCAGTCACTGTTTATCTACTTTCATTTTTGGTCAACACTCTTGATATTGATTGCAACTGAAATAATAGTTTACCCCATCATTTAAAAATCATCTATTTCTGTGACAGCACTGGGTGAATGTATTCACAGAAGCACTCTAGTACCTTCTCTTCAGAGTGACTGGATGCTTTTGATGTATATTTATCCAAAACTGTCGCCAAGAGTTAAATGTCGTGCCACAATGTTACTGATATAAATACAAATCTCGAATTAATGCAAGCTGAAAGTTTTTATACATCAATTCAGTTGCATTTGTGCAATTATGGAAAATGAATCATCTCCATAACAGCATGGTAATGCTAATATCTTAATATACATGCTAGCAAACTATGGTTGATTGGTTGCATTATATTTGCATGAGGCTAAAAAAGACTGACCAAGAAAACAATGTTTCAAACATAAGCAACAAATAAAGAGAGAGAAATGAGATGAAAGTATTAAAGGTGACAGCAGAGGAGGACGCAAGGAGACAGACAGAATGTGAAAGGGAAAGTCAGAAAAGAAATGGGACAGGGAGAGAAGGAGAGACAAACAGGCACAAATATCACCGTGGAAGGTGTTTGATTATGCTATGAATCATCTCAAATGTCAAAGGCTCTTCACAAGCTCTCTCTCTTAGCTCTGACAGACAGAGAGATAAAGAGCAACAGAGAGAGTCATCTCAACTCATAAATACTGGCAGATGGACAAAGGAGCTGGGCAGAGGATAATCAGATGATCCCCAGCGATCCCTCACTTTCATCCGCAGAAATTTGCTTAATTGATTTGACATGTCATGAAATGTTAATGTGCTAATGCATTCCAATATTTCTCTAAGGAGAACTTAGATTCAATGTACTACACAAAAAATGTAACAGGACAGTTAAAATTGTCTCCTCATTTACTAACTTTATGTTCCAAACCCATATGACTTTATTTATTTTTGAAAAATGTACTTGCCATCTTTTACATATAATGAAAGTGAATGGGTTTCTGGGTTGTCGAGTATACAAAAGCAACATATCATTAATGTGGTCCATATGACTTGTCAGTTTTGTGTGAGGAACACACCTAAATTTCATTCATTATTCATTGAAAAGTTTGCCCTCCTTTCAAATACGTGTATAGATGATGTGAATGGAAACACACCATGTGTAAGATTTTAGTGAGTCTTTTTCCTCACACAAAGCTTCTCATATAACTTCAGAAGACTTGAAAAATAGTGTCATATGGACTCATTTTATAATACGTTGATGTTATGTTGTTATTTTGGAGCTTGACATGCCAGATCCCTTTTCACTCTTATTATTTGTAAAAGAGCGAGCAGTACATTCTTCAACATTTACATTTATGCATTTAGCAGACGCTTTTATCCAAAGCGACTTACAGTGCATTCAGGCTATACATTTTCCTTATCAGTATGTGTATTCCCTGGGAATCGAACCCACAACCTTTTGCGCTGCTAACACAATGCTCTACCACTGAGCCACAGGGACATTCTTCTTCATTTCTTGTGTTCTGCTGAAGACAGCAAATCACAGGTTGTAATACAGGAGCTTTATTTTTGGGGGAACTATGCCTTTAAAGATCATTTTGTTTGTTAATTAAAGCCGTAGGGTAAACAGTGAGAAAGGTCAAATTTGAGCAGCTCTTCACTTTGATATTAAACTAAAAAACATTTGTAAAGTGTTCATAATGCAGCTTGACAATTCCCAACAGATGAAACATGCAATAACTGTCATGCATATTGCATTATTCTGCTTGTATTCGGGTGGAATTCACAGCAAAAATACTTTTGAATTTTTGAAAAAGAAAACCGTCTGTGTACACTGCAAGCATAGCCTTAGTCTACAAACCATCCAAGACAAAGATGAAGAATATGCTGTCCTGTATAATGTGTGATGTTGTGTGATAAACTGGCTTGAAGCTAAAATGGGACCTTCAGAAGTGTACAGAGCAAAGCTGTAGGGGTCGATCACTGCCCTCAAAGACTCTTGTAGGATTGAGAAGGCTTGAGGAGATTTGTAAGCCACATGGAAGAGAAACGAGCCAAACAAGCAGATGTTTTCAGCAAATAACACTGAGACACAGCTCATCTGGTGTCTGCCGATTACACTGATGAACTCTGTAACAGAAGTCAATAAGAGGATCAAAGGAAAAGACAGATAAGGGAGGAAAAATGTGTTAAGTAAAGAAAGACCCAGAAAAGTGATAAAAAACCCTAACACCACTCACACAATAGACTGTATTCATTACAATGAGCTATAGCAACACAATTCTACAACATTTTAATACAAGCGATCAATGTAAGTTCCAAGCTAAAGGCCGTGTGACTAATGAATTAAATCACCATATTGACCACATATCCACAAATTAAAATAAAAAATCAGCCAAAGCTAATTTATGGTAAAAAGTCAAAAACTGTAAAAAAAAGTATTAAAAATGTGTTAAAGCGGAGTGATTCTTCAGAGAAACGCAGGCAGTGGTGTGGGGGTGCATACAGTATGTGCAGCAACCTGAGTTCAAATCCCGCTCAGTCCTTCTCATTTTCACTGCATTTGGCATAACTAAACTAATTTGGACAAAAAGACTTCTAGACCAAATCCATTCAAACTATTTATTTTTGCTGAGAAGGCTTACCGTTATTTAATTGCATGGAAAATATTCCTTAATTTAATCATGTAAATGTTTATTTATGAATGAACAAAGGAGTTGAATACGATAAGGGGAAGCGATTAGGAAGCCAATGCTCGGGGAAGTTTAAAGGAAAGGTTTAAAGCAAAGGAATTCAATGCTGAACAATATACCAAATAACCGAGTATAATGAAGTTATAAAAAAGGAAGGTTCTCCGTGCTGAAGAGGAGAGCTGAGGAATGGAGAGATGATACTCATACTAATGATTCCTCTCTAACAAGCCTCTGCTCACTCGATTATGTGGTGCTGCTCTGAGGATGCTTGAGGGAGAGATTTGTGTCAGACCCAGACCTGCACTGAAGTTCCACCATAGACTACCATAGAGAAACCATACTTTATCCAGCTCTCATAATTGAACACATCTGCTACAGGTAAAAGGAAAGTCAAACATTTCAGGTGAAAAGGCCAGAATCAGAATCACGTCAACAAAGTAAATATATAACTGTTGTTTCTTATGCGCAGGGAGAATAACTGGTGTTGTTATTGTTAACTGAAATTATAAAAAAATATTTTTTGGTACAGAAATACATTAAAGTTAAACAAATATTTGAAAAAAATGATGAAAACATTACTAAACTTAAAGTTATAAATATATAATATACAAATAAAAGCTAATTTTAAAATATTAAATAAAATAGACTAGTAATATAAATATTTAATAAAATAGTAATATTTAAAGAGTATATAAATAATACTAAAATCCCTAGTGAAAAATAAATATACTGAAATGTATTTGAAATATATTTATTTCATGCTAAGTGTACTACAAATGCATTTACATGCACATATTTATATACTTAATAAAAATACCAATTGTACTAAAGTGGAAGGCTATCCTTAAAGTCGGCTATACACTTTTATAGGGGTGTAAATCGGATGGTTCGTCACGATTCGATACGATATCGATTCTCATACCCAGCGATACGATATTTGCCAATACCTCAAAAAATTATACGATTCGATTCGATACAGGAGTATATCGATCGATATATCGATATTATCATATTATATACCTATTTTAAACAACCATCTACATTTTTATTAACTCACAAATCACAAATGCAACCAAAATATATAACATGAACATAAATCTAAAAATGCTCCTATGGGCTCAGTGCTGAACATCTTTTCTACAGATAACCAAATTACAAGCAATAGCAGAAAATAAATACAATAGAAGAAAGACACAAGTTCAATAAACAGTGTTTTTCAGCTCAGTCTAAAATACATGTTCAGGTACGCTAAAGAAATTAAATAATCAAATGTAAAATAACTGCATAGTCTTCACTGTATAAATTAAATAGCCTGTAAATGAATACTTTTTGATGTTACAAAGGTTATTTAGTCAGGAGCAGTGAGCACTTGTATTTTTCTTTGACAGTATTGTATTTATTATTAGTTTTCTTTCACTTTAAGAATGAAAGCACATATTTAATATACTGATACACATGCCCCTTTTTCTCCACTGTTTACATTAAGACATATGCTTTTCTTAACCGACTGTTTACAAAGATATTAGCCAAAACATGCATTTTGATGTAGTTTTGTCTGAATTTATTCATCCATGCTCAAAAAAGCGGAGGAGAGCTAAATGTAGTATTCGCAGAGTTGACGCGGCTGTCTATGCACGTGCTTCAGATGTGTGTGCGTGCGCTTCAGTGTGCGGAAAACTTCTCACATAGTGCGCGACTGTTCCGCCAACAATCCCGAGTGTCTTTTATGCTTGCCTTGTGCCTTCGGGCAGTCCTTATATCAAGTCCTGACACGTGAGATTGAATGAGAATACACACATTGGTGGTAATGCATAGACGGACATTATATGAAAATGTGGACAGTGCCAAAATAAAGGTGCCTTTTTATACTACAAATATCGATATTTTACGCGTGGCATCGATGCATCGTATCATCATACATTGTATTGATATATCGTTACACCCCTACTCTTTTACTAGGTATAACACATAAAAAAACCCATAAAAAAAACGCTTTTAAAGATCATTATTTTGTGTATTTGGTCTAACAGAATATATCGATATGCTTTAATGTAAAAAAAAAAACATAATTTTTCAATGCCTCTCTCAAACGTGTCGTTTTTCAACAAAGCCCCTCCTTTCCGACAAGTACAGTTTGCTCTGATTGGCCAACTGACCCAGTGTATTGTGATTGGACGAACACCACAAGCACGCGTCGAAAATGTAAACGTGTTACACACAAAACTCTGCATTTGAACAGTCAATAGCAAATACTTGAACTAATAACAAATCATACTTACAGTCGTGGATTCAGAAGCACCAGATTGTCATAGCAAAGTCAGGATTTACCCTTTTTTTAGATATAGCCTTCGTGCATAGCCAGCCTTGTATTCTACTAGGTTCACGAAACTGTCGTCCATAAAATGCATTGCACAAATTCGAACATTTGGGTTGTGCTGTTCTGCTGTAAACAAATCTTAACCAAAGATTCATAATTGCATCTACTTTTGGGAAGGCCAAATAAAGTGCTTTGGCTTTCACACAGAAACACACAGTGTCTCCCTGACATGGCTGCATCAACACTACTGCGGTTCCTGAAACCACGCTTTCTTTCTTTGCGTGAACATTTGGGCGGTATTACGCAAGTATTTCCACATCGAGACGTAGACATGTGGGGCCGTGTTAGAATGAGCCGTTTTAGGGGGGCGTGGACGAGTCTTAACTTTTATAAAGAATATTTTTGGTTTTAAGACTTTAGACTTTGCAACTTTAGGGATCTTATCTATGCACGATCAGCTTGTAACACTCCAAAGAGAAAGGAAAACTTGAAATCACATCATATGATCCCTTTAATAGCATTGTTTACTTGAAAAAACTGTCTGCATTTTTTAATACCCAGTCCATGCAAACAGTTAATATTCAATATGCTAAAAAATGTCACAAGATCTTGTTTGGATATATGTCTGGTCAATTTTCTGCCTCATTTGAATGAATTACTGCAGCCTTGATTAATAGAAAATGTACATCAGCAACTCTTAATAATATTATTTAACATGCTTTCTGTGGACATGAATAGCTCCAAATTAATTTAACCAAGATTTCTGTGAATAAGGTACTTTACATAAAAAATAGGATAATACATTTTATTTAATCCCTTCAATTAAATACTCAGGCTTTTGCAAGGTAATACCACACAGTAATTTAATGAATTTGGCCCAGCGAGTTTCAATGACCAGCAATACTTATTGCACAACTCTCTGGAATACTTTACTCTGATTGGTCAGTGGCAACATCTTGCAATTAAATGACAATACAATGACCATTAAACTCTACAGCTGACTTTTGTTTCAGGAGTTTCCTAGCTGTGCTACTTTAATACCTCTTTCTTCTTTCATTGTCCCTTTACAAACTCATAGACTTTGTCTTTTGCATTCTAATGCAGAACGACTCATAAATACACACAAGCACACACATGTAGTTCTACGTGTGTTGAATGGGGAGATTAGAGAGCAGTAATGTGTAAATGAGGATATGGCCTGTAAACGTGGGCTGGTAATTACACTGGGCGGCCTTTCTCTACGGCCTCTACAGTAATAGGTAAAGTGATAATGGAATTAGTGATTGCCACTTACACAAGAAGGACTCACGCTGGCCTCCATTAACCATACACACACATCTATAGGCCTGTGCACACACACACACACACACACACACACAGTCTTTCTTTCACACACATAAAGCTCACAGAATCAGAGCACACAACAGCAGGATTTAAATGCAAATGCATCTGATTAAAAGGACAAACAGAGCAGGTTACAACCTGTCCTGCTGCTCATGTCACCCCTGTACACTTGGTGTCAGCAAATACAAAACAATTTATGTATTTTTGACTCTTCCAGCTCCTTTTATTATGTAAAAAGCACTCCCTTCTATCCTTCTCTATTTGTCCCTTTGGCTGAGTGCAATGGATAGAGACATTTGTGCAGCAGAGGTTTAATATATAGGTAAGCAGGAATATAATTTAAGAGGTCAGTGAGAATGACCCTAATATCAGCAGGACCGATCAGACTTCATTATGTGCTGGAGATTGTCCAGGAGTTTGACAACACATACACACACATACACGCTGGCAAATGCAAATTGAATATGAAGGGAAAGTGACAGAAGATGAAAAAGCCAATAACACGTATCTTTGTGATAAGGGCCGGTGGCCCGTTGGGGTTGGGCTATTTACATGAAGATGAGAGAACACTCTTATTTTTGTATAGCGCAATTAAAAGCTCCTTGAATGGTACTCCTGGGATAAGGATAAAAAGGTTCAAACATAACAAAATTACAGTTTAATTAAATGGCAACAATGCTGGAGAACACTGGGAGAAAACCAACAAAGACGAGGGCTCTGAGAGCATGAGTAAAAATGCTTCTATTTAGCATATTAGAAATGTAATAAAACATTAATTTATTGCTATTTATGTTACTATTACATTGTTTTAAAGACTGATTTAAAAATGTAATAGTAATACAATGAATGAATGAATAAACAAATACATTAAATAGTAATCAAAATTATATAATAAATGTTAAAAAATGTATAAAACTATTACAAATTATATTATCATCACAACAATTTTAGTTAATTTGTTAAAAAAATCCTGAAACCTAAATGAAGCCCATATTTTAAACGTTGTCTCTGATTTTTGTATGCTAGACAAAACTGTTAACTATAAACAGAAAATATAATACAAATTAGGTTTAAAAACTTAATACTAAAATACTACAAAAACGAATAATTCTAAAGATAATAAATATTACAAATTTTATTATCAGCACAATATTTTGTTAAACTGTTCAAAATCCTAAAACCTAAATTAGATTTTGAAGCCCATATTTTTAATGTAGTTTCTAACTTTTGTATGTCAGTTCAATGTGAATATCAAATCAGTTTATGCTTTATATGAATATAATCAGTATAATCAGTATTGGGAGCCTTACAAAAGTTTACATTACAGTAACGGATTACTTTTAGCTTTAATGCAGTATTGTAAGGGATTACGAATCAATTTTCAGTAATATTTTATTCGATACATGTTCAGTAACGCTTCCGTTACAACACACTTATTAGTCCATAATTTTTTTTTTTTAATATATTTAATTTAAATTCGGGCTCCAACTTTTTTTTTCATCCCTAGGGCTGGGCTTCAAATATTAAAAATTATATTAGCATAACAATTTTAGTGAAATTTTGCAAAATCCTAAAACCTAATTTACATTTTGTTGTCCATATTTGAAATGTGGCCTTACAATTTTTTTTGTTAGATCAATGTGAATATTATATCAGTGTGAGTTCTGAATCAATGAACGAATATTAGGTTTTTCCTCAGATTTATACAAGATCCTTTATGCAAATGACAAACTACGCCTTGAATATCGGCTTAAATGATATATCCACAGGCCGTTGTTTTATTCAGGGCACCAGAACCTTTTAAATGACTCATAAACTCTCTTAAAATGGGTACTGGCCAGTCAGCATAAAGTAAAGCTGATACTCCTGGATTCTGTGCACAATGACTAAATAATACTTCCGAGGAAGGTGAATAAATATTAAATGTGCCCCTGTTGACTTCTCACGTGAAATGGATTAAAAATATATGCATTTTATAAGGCCAGAGGACTGACAAAGCAGTTTTCACAAAGACCTCATAGGTGGTATCTGCCTGGAGAGCATGTTGTATACCAGTGAACAGTGAGAGAGAGTGAGGGAGAAACAAATCTTTTTCCACCCCTCCAGCGCTGTATGTACAATGAACACAACAACACATCAATCTTCCTCCCGCCTGTCACATAGTGAGGCTGAAGAGATTGAAGCTGAGCTGTCAGAGAGGTTTCAATCACAGCATCAGAGCAAAAGCTAGAGGAAGCCATGTAAAAGAGACACAAATGTTATCAAGACTGCTTTAAGCACCACTTTCATGTTTCATGATTTCATGACAGATTGAACACTGACTGAAACACATTGTTGTGGACTCTAGACCAGCGCTTAGCTTGTTTAATGATATGTAAATAAAATAAATATACTGACTCCTAAAGGCATTTTGTGTCACACTTGCCATTATAATGCAATGTCTTTATTTTGTATTTTTCTAAATATAAACATAAATATATGTGACTAATTAACCAATCTATGATGTAATTAATTTAATAAAAAGTATATTTATAATAAAAACACTGGTTTTACACAGGTTACTTGACGTCAGAGTTTTGATAAATCAAATTATACGCATTAAAAGCATTACGACAGCCGTTCAAGCCTAAAATGTACATTTCTTTGATCTTCACCAATTACAAACACTGCTTTCATTAAATATTGACACCTATTTTTAATAATTGATGATGGCTGATGGTTAATTACAGTTGACTACATTCTCTACATTACACCGTGATGACTAAATTAAAATTATTTAAGTAAAAACTATTCTCTATTATTTAAGCTTGCTCTTTGTATGAACACTGATATTTATTTATCCCAGTTAGAGAAGAAAACAGCTACAATCCTATTTATTTACAGGCCTAGCCAAAATGTTATTTTATAGCACCTTTCTCATGCTCAAAGTCACTTTACACATGTAAAAAGGCATTAAAGACATTGCATTAAAAAAGACTGACCTACAGTACATACACTACCATTCAAATTTTGGGATCAGGTTTAAAAAAAAAAATCATATTTTGATTAAGCAAAGAGGCATTAAATTGATCAAATGTGACAGTAAAGATATTTATCATGTTGTATAAAGATTTCTACTTGAAATAAATGCTGTTGTTTTCAAAGAATCCTGGATAAAAAATATGGTATAACAGTTTATACCATATTTATGGTATACATTTATGCTACAAATTTACTATTTACTATTTACGATATGCAACAATTTGCATATCGCAGTAACCGTTCCACTGATGATGCTATTGCCTTCACCCTGCACACTGCTCTCTCCCACCTGGAAAATAAGACAAGACAAGACACCTGTGGAGCGGGTGAGCAGCTTTAAGTTCCTCTGCGTTCACATCACCGAGGATCTCACATGGTCTGCTCACACAGATGCAGTGCTGAATTTGATTTTATTTATACAAAAAATGAAGCAAATGCAATCTTGGTGCGCATAAGAAACGTATTTTACTAATTAATCGCAATTTTTTTCTGAAATTTTCAGTAAATTTCTGCGATTTATTCCACCAAACATTATAGTTTTTTAAATATACTTTTATATTGCAATAATTTCACATTCAATCTTCAAATTAATGTACAAACAACATAAAGGCCCGGTTTCACAGATGGCCTCAGACTAAGCCAGTATTAGATCATAGGTCAATTAGGACATTTAAGCCATTTTTATAATCATGCTTAGAAAAATACATTTCTGGTGTGCATCTTGAGACAAAACAGGCACTGATTTATTTTAAGATCAGTCAGTGCAAGTTACTTTCAGTTGAAAGCTCAGGTTTACATTTTAGTCTAGGCTTAAGTCTTGTCTGTCTGTGAAACACAGTATATTTTTAGTATTTATTTAATGGCAACTTTTTTATGACTGAAGGCTACTATCACACTGATACCAATACTACTGATGTCTCCATAAAATTGTCCCCCCCAATATTTAACCATTGACTTTAGCCATTCAACATTACGATATAATTGAGAGTTATCAATTTTAACATTTATTAGACTTAAAATAAAAAACGTATAATTTAAGTGAACTTAAAACAATCTTCACATAAACACATGATAATACGTCATATTTACCTGTGCCCTTCAGAAGAAATATACAGAAATAGAAATGATCAAACGCTAAATTCTAAATTAAATATAGATGAATCCTTAAAGCTATAAAAATGATTGATTTCCTCTTTTCTTTCTTTTGTTCTTTGATTAACAGACATCACAGCAGCTGATTATTAGGTTGTTTTGGCTGCTATTTCTTTAAGAGCTGCTGCTGCTGAACATGACCCAGATCTGACATGCATTGTATTTTCTCACAATTCTCTTTACTTTTTCTGACCCATTTCATGTCTTAGAGTCTCTACTAATGAGCTGACGAGTTGAATCAGAGTGTTAGATGAGGGAGGCTGCTCCAGAACTGTTTTGAAAACCATTTCAGAGACATGTTCTTAAATGTGACTCATATAAAATATATTACATGCAAGCACAGTTTTAAGGCAGCTTTAATCACCTTTTTGGTAACTTCATGACTTAACTGACCACGCCATTGCATGCACATATTTAATTTAGCTTTGATATGAAATTATAAAGGCTACAGTGAAAGGGGTAGAGCTAGGGTTTGCTACCGCACACACAACTGCTGTTTCTGTAACTTTTTCTCTTGACAAGAAGTGCAAAGAAAACAAAACAAATAAGTTCAGAAATTAAGTTCTGTGTAATAAAGTTCTGTGGCAAGACACCAGCTGAAATCTATCAGTAATTAGAATGCAATCCTGCTCCTTGTCAGTGGAAATTAATATTAGTTGGTTCAGTCACAACTGATGGCCTAAAAAAGGTGTCTCATGATGTGCTACACAAGACAAATTTCATGATGGGTAAAAGCAAAGAGCTTTCTCAGGACCTTCGCAACCTTATTTTTGCAAAACATACTGATGACATTGGTTACAGAAGGATTTCTATACTTCTGAATGTTCCAGTGAGCACTGGTGGGGCCATAATCCAGAAGTGGAAAGAACATAATTTCACCATAAGCCGGCCATGACCAGGTGCTCCTCGCAAGATTTCTGACATAGGAGTGAAAATAATTACCAGAAGAGTTGTCCAAGAGCCAAGGATCGCTTGTGGAGAGCTTCAGAATGACTTAGAATTAGCATGTATAATTGTTTCAAAGAAAATAATAATTAATGCACTCAACCGCCATGGCCTGTATGCACGCTCACCATGCAAGGCTCTATTGCTGAAGAAAAAGCATGTTGAAGCTCATTTAAAGTTTGCTGCACAACAATTAGACAAGCCTGTGAAATATTGGGAGAATATAGTCTGGTCAGATGAAACAAAATTTTTACTCTTTGAATGCCATAATACACACCGAGTTTGGAGGTCAAATGGCACTGCACATCACCCCAAAACATCATGGTTTAGCACTGGCAAAATTCATATAGTTGAAGGAAGGATGAATGGAAAAATGTACCGAAATATTCTTGATAAAAATCTGCTGCCATCTACCAGGATGATGAAGATGAATTGAGGGTGGACATTTCAGCGAGACAATGATCCCAAACACACAGCCAAGGAAACTCTCAATTGGTATCAGAGAAAGAAAGTAAAGCTGCTAGAATGGCCTAGTCAATCACCTGACTTGAAGATTCAAGATTTGAAGACTGTTTGTGTGGAAGAATGGGCCAAAATCACACCTGAGCAATGCAAGTAGTTTCTCCACACAGGAGGCGTCTTGAAGCTGTCATTACCCACAAAGGCTTTTGTACAAAGTAGTAAATATATTTCAGTAAGCGAGTTCAATACTTTTTTACCTGGGTCATTCCATTTTATTACACAGAACTCTTGATCCAATCCCCTCATACCTTCTCCAAGCAATCTCTCCTTCACTCTTATTACCAGCACTCACGCACGTCTCTCCTTACAGGCACCTTCCCAGCTGCATTCAAGCAGGCTCGGGTAACCCCACAGCTCAGAAAACATATCACATAAACACATACAGATAGCTACAAACCTGTCTCTCTCCTTCCATTCATAGCGAAAAATGCTTGAACGAGTTGTTTTCATCCAGTTATCCTCATTTCTGTCAAAGCATGACCTACTGGACGCTAACCAATCTGGGTTCGACGTGGACATTCAACTGAGACTGCACTATACTCAGTCACTGAAGCCCTGCGAATTGCAAAAGCTGATTCCAAATCATCAGTTCTCATTCTGTTGGATCTATCTGCTGCTTTTGACACTGTTCACCATCAGATCCTCCTGTCCAGTGATGAGAGGGTGTTTTGAACATCTCTGGTTTGAATCCTATCTCAATGGTCGGTCTTTCAAGGTGGCCTGGGGAGGGGAGGTATCCACAGAACATCAACTGGTCACTGGAGTTCCTCAGGGATCGGTTCTTTGACCCCTCCTCTTCTCCACATACACTACATCACTGGGTCCCATCATACAGGCACATGGTATTGCTATGCTGATGACACACAGCTCTATCTCTCATTTCGACCAGATGATCCAATGGTAGCTGCACGGATCTCAGGCTGCCTGGCAGACATCTCGGCATGGATGAAAGAACATCACCTACAGCTCAACCTGGCAAATACTGAGCTTCTTGTCTTCCCCGCCACTCCAACTATACAGCATGATTTCACCATCCAGCTAAGTTCTTCTACAATTACTCCAAGTTCAGTCAGAAATCTTGGTGTAATTTTCGATGACCAGCTGACTTTCAAAGACCACATTGCAAAAACTGACAAAATCTATCTCCAGAAAGTTTTCATTCACCGCTCCTGGCTGGGGGAATTAACTTCCCACCCCCACTCGGAATCCTGGATCCCTGACAATTTTCAAGCAACACCTGAAAACTCATCTCTTATGTCATCAATTGACTTCATCTAAAAAAAACAAAAAACAAAACAACCTTCGCTCTCTTTTCTTAACTTTGCTCTCTTTTCCTTAACCTCTCACAGTCTGGCTAGAATTTGCTCTGAACAATGCCTAGAAAGTTGTATTACAAGCACTTCCTGTGTCTGTTTGCCTCTTTATATTGTATCGCTTATTGTATTCCTCAATTGTAAGTCGCTTTGGATAAAAGCGTCTGCTAAATGTATAAATGTAAATGTAACTTAATTTCTGAACTTATTTGTATTGTTTTCTTTGTATGTATGGATTACCTGGGTTGTTACCGACATCTGGTGAACATTTCATGTCAACAGCACCTTTAAAAATATATTTTCTGAGAAAAATGGTGACATGTTCAATACTTATTTTACCCGCTGTATAAATTTTACAGACTACAAACTTTTGAAAGGTAGTGTAGTGTAATGACCAACCCTGGCAAAGCTTTTTCTTAAAAACAATCTTTTTACTGTACCACTCGGTTATATTTAGTACTCAACAATGTACAATGAAAAATGTCTTTGAGCTGAAATACTAATGGTCACATTTCTTTTGTGTATCGTTTTGTCAATAAAGATTCAGCAAAAGAGATGAAGTGCTCACCCTGCTCACAATCAAATTCCTCTACAGTGGAGACGAAGTGAGGTCTGGAGTAAAAGTTGTGGGGTCCAGGCTGCTGAAGACCCCCCAGGCTGAAAAATGCTCTGGTGCGCATGGGTACGCTGGGGATGCAGCGTCCAGCTCTTCATCTCAAGGTCGAAAGCCTCAAATGCAGTCACGGGCAGCTTGCCCTGACGCCCACCTGTCGGAGGGGAAATAAGAAGAGGGTTGGAGGATTAAAATGAAGTATACATGTGTGTGTGTGTGTGTAGTATCTCTCTGATAGGACTCAGTCAGGAAGTCACGTCAGTCCCCGCTGGGAGTGTGTGTGCGATTACCACATGTCACGGCTCACTGGCAACGCTTTGGTCTCCTCAGACAAGCTGACAGCCTATTCCATTATTGGGTCTCTGACACACACAAATATGCCTCTAACAGCACACCTACAGCCATACACAGGCTCGAACGTACAAACTCATTTACATTTATTAATTTAGCAGATGCTTACAAATGAAATGAAGGTTTGAATGCTTCAATGCTAATTATTCATCTTATGGAGACAGTAACACATACAAGTAATGATGATATAGAAAACCACATTAAGTAAGATGCATCACTGTTGTCGATTAATCATTTTATTTCATTACATTAATGCATTTGGCAGATGTTTTCATCCAAAGAAAGTGTTACTTTCTGTAACACAAGGACCACTGTAAAAAAAAATATATATATATATATACAAAATTATATATATATATTTTTTTGATGTTTTAAATAAAAAAAAGGCTATTGGAGTACATTTAGAAAAAAATACAAAATAATATTTCATCATTATTGTCATTGCATAACCAGCAATTTATAGAAATAATAGAATAATTGTTTCTATTAGAAATAGAATAATTTCTAATAACTATATCTATTATCTGATTTATATCTCAAATTATCGTATTTTATTTCTTTAGGTCATGTCTTTAAGTCATGTACAAGCATGTGGTGTTTTTTATATTGTTTTTATATGCAGAATACGTCTGAGGAGCTTATTATTATTAAGATTGCATAACTGCAGAAAGATTAACAGTAAGCGCTTCTCATTGGTAACACAATGATTCTGTTAGTTGAGCTTCTGTGAGTGTGTAGCTACAGTAATATACATTAGTCACAGCAGACAGCATATTTAATGTGATGAGAATGAAAATGAGGCTGTGATGGATGGCAGTTCATGTCATCCTGTTGTGTATCTGGAGAGAAATCATTCAGTTGATGAAACAATCTGGAAATATAGTCACAGAGGACAAAACCAGAGATTTTGCCATATACCATATAAACATGCATTTAAAGGGATAATTCATCCAAAACTACTAATTCTGTGATAATTTACTCACCCTCATGTCATTACAACCCTGTATGAATTTCTTTCTTACAGTATGTGGAAGATAAAAGCAGATATTTTGTAGAAACTTAAACAAAAATTTGCAGTATTGACAACTGAGACATCTATCAATATATCTTATTTTATGTTTCACAAAAGAAGGCAAGTCATACAGGGTGTGATGAGGAGTATTTAGATGATTTTTATTTTTGGTGAACCATACTATTAAGAAATTCAAAATAAATAACTTCACATGGCGGAGGACTTCCATGTTTTTGTTGTGATGTCACAAAAGATCACATGTCCAATTTACCCTTCACAAAGACCCGCTCCCCTTTGTTACTGTTGCTATGTCCAACAAGCCATGCTGCTCTCACGCCACACATCATGTTCTCACGCAGTGAAAAATACATTGCAGAGCATAGAGAAAACCGACTGTGTGCTGACAGATACAGTATGGAATAAGTCTCAGTTTTAAAATTTGTAACAAAAATTCTATCAATAAATACCATTTTGTGGCTCTTTAATGTGTCATGACAGATCATCTCAGTTCAAGCAGCACATGAACCGATCCATCTTTTGATATTTAATTAAAGCATTAATTAAACATGAATGAACATCAGAAGGTATTTTGTTACAACTGCGGAAAGACGTCAATACACACCATTTAAAGTCATCCGCAGTTAATATACTCTTCTGTCTGGTTTGATTGGTCAGATCACCTGTCAATCAAACTTCCTGCAAAGGGTCATTGAACTCTCAGGGTCATTGAGAATGAGAATCCATTAAAATATTTTAGAAACCAAAATGGTCAATACTGCCAAACAGATCTCAACGTTGATTTCAGTGACTTTAAAAATATTGCAATTACTTTTGCACAATAAACAGTTGTGGTTCTCTTTTGGGTTGCCACTGTGCTGTAAATCCATTGTTTGTTCTAGGTGCTGAAACAAAATTAGTTGAGATTGGCTGATCTATACAACAAATAATACAGCACAAGAACATAAAACTCTCTGGAAAACAATGTAAGGTTTACAACTCTAGGGTGTGTATGACTGCTTATGTATGTGAGAGCTCAGAAAGAATCAAACACAGTCACGTTTCCAGCACCGCCTTCATTTTTCCTCTTATTCTTTTCTGCTTGCACGTTCACTTTTCTTCACTATGCATTCACAAACGACTGATCTCCTCCCAGCTTTGGCATTACTGAGAGCCCTCTGGGACAGAACAGAGAGCCAGGAAAACACACACACAAGAGAAAACAAAGGGAGGAGAGAAAGAACCTGTCTGAGGAACAATGCGGAAGAGTGAAGAAATGGAGAAAGCAAGCCAGAAAATGGAAATTAAGTCAAGACAGTGTGAGAGAACCAGATAGAGGAAAAGTCTTGAGGACAGGGCAGCATGTCTCTATAAGAAGCGAGGTTTCAGCAGTCCATTTAAGAGGACTTGTTCTCTTGACCTTAGCTGGACACCTCTAATTAACTTCTTTCAAGTCTTTCAGCCTTTTGACTTCAATCATTAAAGCTTCCATGGTCATAATTGTGAGAAATTAGCTGAGGGGAACAGGACAAATACAGGAGTGGATTCAACAGAGACGTGTATGGGCGAAATGTTGAGCTGAGTGAAGTGCGGCTGGTTTTGGGCCAAACCTATCCACAGACAGATTTGAAGACAGACGGCTGTGCAGCCAGCATCAAGCACACATGGCAAACTAACACACACATCAATGCAAAATAACACAGGCTGACTGACAGTAAATCTGAATTTAAAAACAAAGAAACAAGGAGAACTTGAATATGTTACAGCAGGGGTCTTCAGCTGTTTTCATGTCAAACCCTCCTAGGTGGATAGAGCAGGAAACCTGTTACATAACGCATAAAACTGAGTGACGAATGTTATGCCTGGCCTATAACAACATATATACTATAGTGATGCATTTATATACTTGCAAAAATATTTGAATATTCTACTAGAACATTTGAATTCTACTTAATACATGCTAAAGCAGTCTGAATTAATGAGGTTCATTGTAAGTTTTTATTTAAGTTTACTTAATAATGTATATTTTTTGTAGATCCTGAGCTCCAAAAGATCTATAAGCTGCAGTATATAACTTTTTTTTATACGCAATGAATACAATTTCAACTTTTGGTTCAATCAAGGGTGCAAGTTTTTATCAAAAATACAGCATACAGCAATATTGTGAAATATTATTACAATTTAAAATAAGTGTTCTATATATAAATTCTTATATATACACATAATGTAATTATATATAATGTATTTAATTTTACTTCTGTGATGGCAAAGCTGAATTTTCAGAATTTATTGCTCCACTCTTCAGGGTCACAGGATCAATGATCATTTTAATATGTTGATTTGGTGCTCAAGAAACATTTCTAATTATTATCAATGTTATTATCAATGCTGCTTACAATTTATTTGTGGAAAACCTAATACTTTTTTCCACAGGATTCTTTACTGAATAGAAAGTTCGAAATAACAGTGATTAAACATTATTCTTGTAACATTATACATTCTTTACTGTCAATTTTGTTCAATTAATGTGTCCTTGAAACTATTAATACAAAATGATAGAGTACATATTTATCCAAACAACACAAGACCTGTTGGGAAACATTATATTTGCAATTCCAATTTGTAGTAGCACAAAAAATTCTAATGGTAAAATCACTCAGCTTCATGAAAACAACACCAGTGGAAAACACCTTCAAGCAGCCTTAAACTTTCTCTGAGAATGTTTTTTATTTCACATTTGAATGGGGTCACGTCGCTCTCCTGCCCACACCAGAGGTAACAAAATTAGCGAGCCCAGTAGGCATCTTATTTTGGGGAAACAGCATGGTGCATCTGGGTGACGTGTGATCGAGTGTCTGCGCTCATGATAGACCTCGCGGGGTGCATCCCAAAGTAAATAAAAACTAAATGAGCATTCTTTGATGCAGGCCCATTTCTCATTCCTGGCATTAATGTAATTTTACTGCCACTCTATTTGTGGTCCAGCAGCCCGACAAATAACAGAATTAAGTTTCTTAACTTTACTGCTCTTAACACCAGTAAAGTTGAACTTTTCTTAACACCAGGCAAAAGATCTTCAATGCAAAACTTTTTAAGTGTCAAACTGCGTCTAAATCATGACAAGCAACACAAAGGCGAGTAGCCCTTTGAGCACAAGTGAGGGAGAGATAGTGAAAAACAGAGACGGAAAGAAAGAATGACGATGAAGACCACAAGGAGGGATATAAGCAAAAGCAAGGGTTGCATACAGAGAGACTCTGAATGAATTATTCCCTGTGATGTCAAATCAATGAGTATAAATGTAACCATCAAGACAAAACTGTGTCACAGCGGAGGAGAAGAATCATGAGTCCACAGGAAAATCTGTATTACTCCACATTCCACTTATTTCACACGTCACATCTCAATTTCTAATAATTTCATAAACTGTTAAGGTTTTGAATGCTTGAATTTATCAAACTCCAATCAAATTGAACTGTTCAGAAAGAAGAAACGAAATGAGAGTTTAGAGTTAGGAAAAACATAAATAGTTTAAATGAACAAACTCTTTACTTTAGTTTTTACTATTTGTTTATAAAAAGTCCCCAAAACCATTAAAGGAAGATCAAGTTATTTTTCTTTTTTCTTTTGCTTATCCCAGAGGCAAATTATTGGTAGAGATGCACATTAACATTCTCCTTAATATACGTTCAAGCAATCTTGAAGTCTTAAGCAGCGTATCAGAACATCTCTACAGAATTCACCGCATTTCTATTGTCTGAGCTGTAAAATGAAACCAAACAAGACTAGATAATACGTTGAAACAGAAATTGTACTTGCTGTGAGGGACTGTAAGTCCAGATGTGTAGCAGTAATGAGGGCACATCTGCTTCACCTGGCTGATCAATCATACGCTGGCATGGGAAGGTGATGTTGCCCATCACTCTTGCCATGTTCAGCCTACACCTTATACAAAACATCTTCTGGCCTCATTAGTGTGTGTGTGTGTGTGTGTGTAGGGAGGCAGAGTTTTAATGACTTCTCAAAGATTGAGAGGGCAGCTGATATTTGTGTCTGACCTGAACAGAATGTCTTACAGTGCAGTGAGGTTAGAAAGAGGACAAATCTGGCAAAACAAGACCCCATACTGGCAACTACACAGGCTCATCAAATCCATAGGCACAAACACACTCTGATCAACTATCAAATTTACACATACACAGTTTAACCATTTCAAATGCTCATCAAACTCAGGGATTCACATGTACACAATTGGCAAAGGTTTTTATACAAAGCAACTTAAATTGCTTTGTATCAGTTCATGTATTCTCAGACACACACACACACACACACACACACACACAAACACTAGAACACAGAGTAGCAAATAGCCACAGATGGTCAGCGTCTCTTTCACTCAGCCCATTTCAGGCAGTAACTTGCAGACAAGGGCTGTGTCTCTTTTAAAGTACAGACTTTATCCCAGACGTGTGTCATGGGAATCATGTAGATTTCCATTTAATGCTCCTTTGTGATTTCCAACACTGAGTTAAGAACTGAACAGCTCTGCTGTAAACCGTCAAACCCTGCAGCATATTGCAGTGCAGATTTCACTTTTCCCCACTGAGAAATGACACTCCACATTTCTTATCAGCCCTGGCACGGCATGAACAATTACCAAGTGTTGTTACCACATCTGCTGCTCCTGAAGAATATTGTGGCACAGTCTGATATGGAAAATAAGTTACATTATAATTATTGGCTAGTCTAGTACACCGTCTGCTAAGCACCTCTAGAGAGAAGACCCACATTTCCATTCCTTTAAAACAATAAATGTTGATGATATGCATAGACATACTCTACAGTTCCAAAGTTTTAATAAGAAAATTATAATAATAAAATAATACTTTTATTCGACAAAGACACATTAAATTAATCAAAAGTGACAGCAAAACTTTTATAATATTACAAAAGAGTTATCCAATTCAAATAAATGCAGTTCTTTAGATTTTTTTTGCATGGTTTCCACGAAATATATTATGCAGCACAACTGTTTTCAACATTGATAATAGTAAATAATGTTTCTTGAGCAGCAAATCAGCATATTAGAATGATTTCTGAAGGATCATGTGACACTGAAATGGAATGGCTGCTGATGAATGCTTTGCATTACAGGAATAAATTACATTTTAAAATACAATAGAAATGAAATAGAAAACAGTAATTTTGAATTGTAATAATATTTCACAATTGTTCTGTTTTCACAGTATTTTAAATAAATGCACCCTTGGTGAGCGTATCTTTTCAAAAACATTAAAAGTCTGTTCGCCCCAACATTTTAACAGTAGTGTATAGGCCTATACAAAATATGCAAAAGTGTTTTTCTAAAATGCTGCAATAGAAATTACCCCTTCATGTCTAAATGTATCCAATTATTCAGATTATTTGCTCTAATTTAGAAATGTTGTCAATCTACACTCTTAAAAATAAAGGTGCTTCACAATGCTAAAGAAGAAACTTTTTTGTCTAAATGGTTCCATAAAGAACTTTTAACATCTGAAGAACCTTTCTGTTTCACAAAAGGTTTTTTGTGATGAAAGAAGGTTTTTCAGATTATAAAAATGTGAGGAAGAGACGGTTCTTTAAAGAACCTTTGACTGAATGGTTCTTTGTGGGGCCAAAAAAGGTTCTTCTATGGCATCGCTCTGAAGAACCTTTTATGCACCTTTATTTGAAAGATAAACGCCTTAGACTATAGAAGATTAGACTATTTTTTAAACTATGTTTTTTTTTTGACCATTAGATTCTCCTGCCTGTCTGCCCTTTTTATTATGTGGTCATCACTTATTATTCCTAGGGAACCAAGAGTTTGTCTCTGACAAACAACCAAATTATTCAGATTTATGAGACAATTTTGAGGGCTTACCTAGAACATAGATCTTGTTACCGTGCAGGAAGGAGAAGGCTCCATATCTTGGGGTAGGCATGGAGGTGAGGGGCAGCCACTGGTCTTTTGTCGGCTCATACAGCCTCACCGAGGCCTGAGGGGTCGTGTCGGCTCCCATCCCGCCCAACGCATACACCTTGCCATCTGAGAGGGACAGAGAAAAAATGAGAGTCTGAAATTAGTTTAAACTCTGTTTCCAAGTCTCCCGCATCCCTTATTAAACAAATTAATAACAAACAAATCAGGAAATGGAGCAGTGGCAGTGAGTCACTAGTCTGAATTAGTAATGTTCTCTCCGTGCCAGAGAGGAGAATCTCTAGAGACATGCACTTTTTTTACCCAGAGCTCCAGCTATTATAAGGTTTACTTAAATTCCACCAATAAACCTCACATTCCACATTTGCTCTCTTCCCCTACGGGTCAGGGACTGAACATTAAATATAAATGTGTTCCCATAACTGCCCCAAATGTTGTACTTCCCCACAAACTTCTCTATTATAGCTTTACCTGTGATATATAGAGTACTATACTTTTTTCTCAATTACTAAAACACATTTAATCAAATTTCCCTTGTGAAAAAACAGCTTAAGCTAATATGAATTCACACGCTCGTTTAGGCTGGTTAGTGCGATTTTGCTGCTGGTCAAATTGGTGCACATGTTTAATCATGCTGTTTACTTTGCTAGCTGAGCAAAGGTTGAGCAAAGACCTCCTGTTGGTTAGGCTCGTTAAGATGCCAGATGTAGACAACAGCATTCAAAACACAACATATGCTGAGCTATAACAAATATAGCATGAAATCAATCTAAATTTTACAAACCTCAAACTTTGCACAAAAAACTAACCTCATCATATACCTATAAAGAGCCAAATTTAAATTTTAGAAGAAGGCATGTTGGCACTCAAAAGTGAATGGCAGAGACTTTTAATTCTATTCCTCTACCGTGAGTACTTTCTGTGTTGTTTGCATCTAAAGCCCAGAACTCTGTAGCTATTTTTGCAAACCCCATTCTGACTGCTTTGTGAAGTAGTTTGTATACTAATGTTCACATAATGAGAATTGTGTGTAAACTGAGGTTGTGATGACACTGTGATGGTTTCTGAATGCTTGTGCTTTCAACATGAGCCCAAAATGGTTGTAAAATGGGTCATTTGTGTTTAGAGTTTTGAGAGAAAAAATGCAACTTGTTTATATGTTTGAGAATTAGTCTTTGTTTGTAAAAAAGAAACTGATGATTTTGTAAGTGCTTTGTCCCAACACAGTTCCAAAATAGTAAAATAATAATAATAATTAATATAAAAATAACGTTTATTAAAATAGAAACAGAATCCCAGAAATGTCATTATTATTTAATATACATAATTTTGTCAAATAATAAGAATAGATTTTAATGTGAAAACAACTCCAATTTATAGAATGTATGTGTCTATAATTAAACAGAGCACCAGAAAAAATCGATTATATTCTACTCTGATATAACTTTATGTATTTATTTTAAAACACAGCTTTTAGCTCAGTTTAGGCTTAACTCTAATCCAAGAATGACCTTCATAAAGTTTTCAAGGAAAATGCAGCACAGCGGTGAAATTAGAATATGAATGTGGAGAGAAATGCAGCATCAGCAAAGAGAACAGCCCTGCTGCAGTAAAAGAGAGAGAGAGAGAGAGAGAGAGTTGCATGTACAGTTGTGGAGGAGGAAAGCATCCTGATATTGATGCTAGTCATAATTTAACTGAACTGTCAATGGGACAACAGCATGTGAGAAACAGCATAGGAGTACTGACTGGTGTGCGCATACGGTTTATTACGGCACTGAAACAGCCGAATCAAGACATCAGGATCATCCCTGGAGGAAACAACATTAACGATCACCATATGGAGTGTTTAAGACTGTGTGAGAGAATGTATGTTAGTTAAAGACCATATCTGTATTATATCTGTATAATTCTTTCCTGGCATGACTGCAGCAGCAGCTGACTCAGATATCTGCAGTACTCTGGGACAGCAACCTGGCTGTGACTATAGTTAACTGCAGAACAAATGGGACAGATAGAGAGAGATACCGGGGAGTAAGACTAGGTGGCAGCAGAGAGCAGATGCGGTACTGGTCATGCCCTTCAGAAAAAAACTAAAACAATTTAACTACTGTAATAGCAATGTACAATAGTATATGTTTCTTGCAAAAACAGATTATGTAGTTATAATATAGCACTGATTTCTGAATGGATATTAATGAAGTGGTGTCCACATGGTATAGTTACACCATTTACCAGCAGGGGGTAACTAGATCATGGACGCTAACTAGCCATACCTTGACCTTCTGAAGAAGCTCTTATTAAAGTGTTTGGGAATCATAACTATGACATGGTGTTCGTTCAAGTCATTTATGACACAATCCTTAATTATTTCTCTCTTTTTCTCTACCAAAGCCATTTTAGTGCTACTGTGTGAAAAATGAAGAGCAATGAATGTGCATTAGGTGTGTAATTGGTTGTCACAGGAAAGATGGGGAAAGCAGCTTGGTCATACATACAGCCTCGTCTCCTCATAAACAGGCTAAATGAATAGAATTTTCTAACGAGTGTCATCACTATTCTTCATCAACACTACAGAAAATGCATAGAAATGAATTTGACCGTCACAGTTATAATTCAGGATTAATACAAATTTGCTTCCACCACAATTCTTTAATCAGTATTGTTACTGTTAACTAAAACCATTAGACCATTAAACCATTAAAACCAAAATAGTTTTCGGCAATTTAATTGAAGCTGAATTAAATTATTACATGAAAAACTTACCCAAAATAAGAAATCTTGATTTGGCAACTAACTGAAATGAGATTAAGTTGAGGTACTAAAAGTACTATAAATAATCTCTCATTATGGTGTCCATGTGTGCTCATATGTATGAATATTTTGACATGATTTGAATGCAGCTTATTTATTATTTTGCGCTCATACAGAGTATTATGCTAAATGCAGTTTCCCATGTATACTCAGACCTCATAAACTGCCTAAAGTATTTTCTTTATTAGAAATATTTTTTTCAGCAATTAGATACTGTAAAACATAGTTTCAAATTTTGCTCAGAGATTGTTGCAGTGATGATCAGGGGTGGAAAGCAATGTTCTTTCTAGCACTCTGAAGCACACTCAACTTCTCTATTTCTTTCCCATGGCTTGCTATCTGTGAAAATAATTTTTAGTGAAGATTGTCTTTGTCCTTTTGGAGCTTGACAGTCACAAGTCACTATAAATTGTCTTTGCATGGCAAGAGCTGCAAAACAATTCCTGAAAAATGTGTTCCACCAAAAATATAACAGCATACGGGTCTGGAACAACATGAGGACGAGTAAGCAATGACAGAATTGTATTTTCTGGGGAGATCGGTCAATTTAAAATTCTCAGTGAATGTGAAAGGAGAAAGTATTTTAGCGTTGAAAAATTACACACCTATTACATCACATTTAATGCTCCAGAGAGAGAGGAGATAGTGAGAAAGCAGCAGTGAAAGCAAGAGGTCTTTCAAGGCTTGTGTGTAAATGACAGCAAAAAAACAACACTCAAAGATCATGACCACCATCTTCACTGAATTCACTCTGATGACCACAAATGATTTCTCCAGTTTGATTTGATACGGCCTGACGTGTTCAAGACTGTGTAAAGCATGAAAAAGACTGAGAGAAAGAGCAGGACAGAAATATCTGAACAGCGCAGAAGGATCTAATTGCTTTAGAAACTAACGTACTCAAGTTTTCCTTCAAAGGGATATTTCAAGGCTATTTTCTACAAAGATTTGCCATAAATTCAGCAATTCTACAGACATTAAAAACACTTTGTTCTATCCACCCACAATAACACGATATAACAACAAAAGCTCTTCTATGTATAGAGGTTTTGTCATAAACATCCACTGCAGTGATAAGCAACGACCAACAGAAAATAAATTGGAAAGCTTGACTCATATTTCATTCTAGCTCCGCCTATTGTAAAATCTCATTGGCCCAAAATCTCACTTTTATTACTGTCATTAGACATCAAATATTATCCATTTGCCTTTAGATCAGTCAGCTTGCAGTTTCAGTTTAGAGTGAAAAGATCAATTGCTTGTCGCTAGAAACATCTCATCATGTCTGGTTAGGACACATGTCAGTTGTCAGACAACAGATGGAATCCAAACGTCTGTTCACCCATTAATGAATGTCAACCACTAGTTAGACAACCTGTCTCAGAGAACAAGACATCACCATGACATACAGGTGCATCTCAGTAAATTAGAACTCAATGAATTAAAGTTCATTTATTTCAGTAATTCAACTCAAATTGTGAAACTCGTGTAGTAAATAAATTCAATGCACACCGACTGAAGTAGTTTAAGTCGTTGGTTCTTATAATTGTGATGATTCTGGCTCACATTTAACAAAAACCCACCAATTCACTATCTCAACAAATTAGAATATAGTGACATGATCAGCTAATCAGCTAATCACCTGCAAAGGTTTCCTGAGCCTTCAAAATGGTCTCTCAGTTTGGTTCACTAGGCTACACAATCATGGAGAAGACTGCTGATCTGACAGTTGTCCAGAAGACAATCATTGACACCCTTCACAAGGAGGGTAAGCCACAAACATTCATTGCCAAAGAAGCTGGCTGTTCACAGAGTGCTGTATCCAAGCATGTTAACAGAAAGTTGAGTGGAAAGAAAAAGTGTGGAATTAAAAGATGCACAACCAACCGAGAGAACCGCAGCCTTATGAGGATTGTCAAGCAAAATCAATTCAAGAATTTGGGTGAACTTCACAAGGAATGGACTGAGGCTGGGGTCAAGGCATCAAGAGCCACCACACACAGACGTCTCAAGGAATTTGTCTACAGTTGTCGTCAGAGGCGTCTTACCTGGGCTAAGGAGAAGAAAACTGGACTGTTGCCCAGTGGTCCAAAGTCCTCTTTTCATTTGGAAACCAAGGTCCTAGAGTCTGGAGGAAGGGTGGAGAAGCTCATATCCCAAGTAGCTTGAAGTCCAGTGTTAAGTTTCCACAGTCTGTGATGATTTGGGGTGCAATGTCATCTGCTGGTGTTGGTCCATTGTGTTTTTTGAAAACCAACGTCACTGCACCCATTTACCAAGAAATTTTGGAGCACTTCATGCTTCCTTCTGCTGACCAGCTTTTTAAAGATGCTGATTTCATTTTCCAGCAGGATTTGGCACCTGCCCACACTGCTAACAGCACCAAAAGTTGTTTAAATGACCATGGTGTTGGTGTGCTTGACTGACCAGCAAACTCACCAGACCTGAACATAGAGAATCTATGGGGTATTGTCAAGAGGAAAATGCAAAAATGCAGATGAGCTGAAGGCCACTGTCAAAGAAACCTGGGCTTCCATACCACCTCAGCAGTGCCACAAACTGATCACCTCCATGCCACGACGAACTGAGGCAGTAATTAAAGCAAAAGTAGCCCCTACCAAGTATTGAGTACATATACAGTAAATAAACATACTTTCCAGAAGGCCAAAAATTCACTAAAAATATTTTTTTATTGGTCTTATGAAGTATTCTAATTTATTGAGATTAAGGTTTTAATTTGATTGAGGTTTTTGTTAAATTTGAGCCAAAATCATCACAATTAAAATAACCAAAAGACTTAAACTACTTCAGTCTATGTGCATTTAATTTATTTAATACATTGAATTACAGAAATAAATGAACTTTTCCACAACATTCTAATTTATTGAGATGCACCTTTACATGTTTTGCACTATACATATTGCTTTCTAGTCAGAAAAAAACTGAAACTTTTTGTATTTTAGCTACTTTTCAACTTTCTCTCAAAGGTAGTCCCTGGCCATAGTTCATCCAAATTAAACAAGTCTTTGGAAATGGTTCTGTCTTTTTTAATAGCTTCTCTTTTCCCCGAGGACTGAGGACAGCAACAGCACTAATTCTTTTCATGCATCTGACATCTTTATAATATCTTGCTCATGCTGAGAAAAACCTGAATGCTATAGCTGTATACTGTTTTTAAAGGAACACATCTTGTACAGAAACTCTTTGACATTTTACAATGCAGATAACTGAATAATACATTATTAAACTACTGCAATTTTTGTGTATAGATATAGAGCTTGAATGCAATTGATTTATCATACAGTGTGACATGCAAAATACTGTCTTAGCATAAGATTTAATGTCACGCTGTGTTTCACGCTGTTAGGTCAATCCGAGGCCAAACTGAACTCAGCCAGCTTCACTTTAACAGTCACTCGTTCTACAATGCACTCTTAAAATAAAGGGTGTTTTTGCATTCATGCCATTGAAGAACCACTTTGTGATCCAGTAAGTATGTAAAAGTTCTTATATAAACCATCTTACACTTTTTAGTGTAAAGAACATTTGAATAATCTAAAGAACCTTTTTTATAACCACAAAACATTTGTGGAAAGGTATATTCTTAAAGATAATGAACCTTTAACATCCATGGAACTTTTTCATTCCGCAAAAGGTTCCTGATAATGGAAAATGGTTCTTTAGAACATTAAAATGTTCTTCACACTAAGAATATAATGGTTATTTTAAGAACTGTTGACTGGAAGGTTCTTTGACCATCCAAAATTGTTCTTATATGGCATCAGCAGCAGCCATATCACCCTGCAGCCCAAGACTAGTTTCCCACTGAAGCTAAGCAGGGTTGAGCCTGGTCAGTATCTGGAAGGAGACCTCCTGGGAAAACTAGGCTGCTGCTGGTAGAGGTGTTAGTAAAGCCAGAAGGGGGTGTTCACCCTGTGGTCTATGTGGATCCTAATGCCCCAGTGTAGTGAAGGGGACACTATACTGTAAAAAGCAACGTCCTTCGGATGAGACGTTAAACAGAGGTCCTGACTCTATGTGGTCATTAATAATGCCAGGATGTCCTTCGAAATAGAGTATTTTGGCATCTTGGCCAAATTCACCCACTGGCCGGCCTCCTAATCATCCCCATACACTGATTGGCTTTATCACTCTCTCTTCACCAGTAAGCTGGTGTGCGTTGGGCGTTCTGGCGCACTATGGCTGCCGTCGCATCATCTTTACACTTTCCTATCTTAGTAAAGGCAAAATGCAAAAATAATTCTTAAAAAACAAAGCTTCTTCATGGAATCACAGATGCCAATAAAAAGTTATTTTTAAGTCTGTAACCAATGCATTTATAAATATTCTTCATGTTCTAGTGTTGTTCAAATTTATTCTACATGTAATAAATATTTTTATAGTGTAATAAATATTTGTATAGTGTAACAAGAGGAAAACACATTTCATTCAAACATTCTAAAATCTCCTGCATCAGCAGCACCACATGCATGCGTCGTGATACTCTCGTGAACACGGAAGAACGGAATAAAGTGTTGATCAAAGTTAGTATTTTTGTTTTCTTTGTGCACAAAAAGTATACTCGTAGCTTCATAAAATTATGAAATTGAAGAATTAGTTGAACCACTGAAGTCACATGGACTATTTTAATGACGTCCAGTCACATCCTTACTACCTTTCTGGGCCTTGAACGAGTCAGTTGCATTGCTGTCTATAGAGGGTCAAAAAGCTCTAGGATTTCATCCAAAAATATCTTAATTTGTGTTTCGAAGATGAACGAAGGTTTTAGGGGTTTGAAACGACATGAGGGTGAGCAATTAATGACATAATTTTCCTTTTTGGAAAAAATCTTTAATGCTGGAAATATTCAAACATAGACAAAAAAGTCACAGTCTATCTTCATCAAACTGGACCCTAAAAGTACATCTTGTCGACCACCCAAATAAGACTAAGTCAAATATTCAGTGGTACGGACATTACAGCACGTGCTGGCTGTTCCACACATAAACGTCATTAGATGATTAGGGGAATGGTAGTCTGAGAGCACCGTGCTTTGCAATCAAGGGTATAAAGTGAGTGAATCACCTTTACCCAAGCCTCCATCTACAAGCTGTTTTCTCCAATCAATCTAAACTCAACCCACCCACCTCGAATCCATCCATTTTTCTCCTCTGCAACCTCTCTGAGTTCGTCACCCCCTGCAGACTGCACTGTCCAATCACACACAGTCACTTCTAATTAGAGCTCTCTGTTCTGATCTCCGTTCGTCGCCCTGGGAGACCCCATAGCAACCAAACACCTACTCTGAGACAGTTAGGAAATAGTGGTCTGACAAGGAAAAGCATCTATTGCACACAAAAACACACATGCATGAGCTTGCATCTAACCAGAGCATACAATGGAACAAACAAATCATGTATCAAGTCACAACTTGGGAAATTTGGGAAACAGATGCACAAATGTGTTTGTCCACGCACGCACGCACGCACGCACGCACGCACGCACGCACACACACACACGTTGGTTTTTATGGTTTACGGGGACTTTCCATAGGCGTAATGGTTTTTATACTGTACAAACTGTATGTGCTATTGCCCTACACCTAAACTTAGCCCTCACAGGAGACTGTGCATTTCTATTTTCCCTCAAAAAAACTCACTCTGTATGATTTATAAGCGTTTTAAATTATGGAGACACTGAAAATGTCCTTATAAATCACCTTCTCCTTGTAATACCTATGTCATACCCATGTCATTATACAAATTTGTGTCCTCATAAACCACATAAACATGCACACACACACGGCCTCTACAGTAATAGGTAAAGTGATAATGGAATTAGTGATTGCCACTTACACAAGAAGGACTCACGCTGGCCTCCATTAACCATACACACACATCTATAGGCCTGTGCACACACACACACACACACACACACACACACACACACACACAGCTGTTCTGAACCCTCCATATGACAGAGAGACCCTTATTAAAAAGACCACCTGCTGCTGGTCTTTCTCCTCTATTTCCAAGACTGCAAGCAGAAAATATGGTCTTCATCTCATCACATCCTTTTTCTGGCTATATAAACCGGCTAAACTTTATTTAACTACAAATAGAAGCCTTGTCTAAAGCCAAAGTAAATGATTGTTCCTGCAGTTCATCTTCAGCCTTGTGATAACAGCATCTTCCAAGTATTCCATACTGCATGACACTGAACCAGAACAGGAAGAGAGAAGTGACAGTGAGAGACTCGCATGGGACTAGTTGTACCTGAGGAGGCAACTCGCACAGACATTTGGGGTTTAGCCCCGTCCGAATTGAAAAAGTCTGTTTATTTTCTTTGGTAAAAATAACAGATCAAATTGTCTACTCTACTGTATTATGGCTAACATGGAGGTCCTCCGAGAAATCGGATAATGGGGATATATATATATATATATATATATAAGACAGGATACATTCAATTTATCAAAAGTAATTTCTATTTCAAATAAAATGTGTTCTTTTTATATTTATTTTAATCAAAGTTTCCTGGAAAACATCCAGCATGGTTTGCAAAAAATATAAAGCAGTGCAACTGTTTTCAACCCTAATAATAATAATTAGAAATGTTTCTTGAGCAGGAAATCAGAATATTAGAATGATTTCTGAAGGATCGTGATGTTGAAGACTGGAGTAATGACAGAAAATTCAGCTTTGCCATCACAGATTATGGTTAAAGCAATATTATTATTATTTTTATTCAAGAATTTTGATAATACTAGTTTAATTGTGCTTTCTTTTATTCCTTATATTTATCATGATTAATTTATTCTACTGATAGCACTAGTTTTTAACAGGGGAAAAATATGTCATTTTGAAAAAAAAATGTCGTCTTTGTTTTATACAGTGGGTACCAAAGTGGGTACTTCGCAAGAGGATCCACACATTTCCTGGTCCTTGGCATGAAAAAGATTTTAAAAATCCCTGGTTTAAGAAACTAATCCAGTCTTAATAGTTTTAAATGACATTTAAAAAAATCAATCCTGTCTGAATGGCTCTTTAGTTAGGAATTTGATCTATCTTGTCCAGAAAGTGAAAATCACAGTCAAAAAGCCAAAACTGATCGATCTCCAAAAGCAGCAATGCATATCCGGTGTGACAGCAGAGTTAAAAGACTGATATTTACAGATGGGCATAGTCTTCTAAGTAGTCTTCTCACTTCTAAATAAGTGAGCTGGAAGACTCCAGTCGCCCTAACAGGAGCCCAGTCTGCTGATAACATGGGCATCGTCTCCCATCATACCATTTAAAGGCCACTTATTTATGTCCTTCACAAAAGCATAATCGATATTCAAAATCACTAGAGGCTCTCAGAATATGGAACTGATAACAGCAGGATGTATTCTCTACAGAGACTGGAAGGAGGAGGAGAAAATGTCAATAATTCACAGAAGGATGAAACTTTAGGAAGCCCGCATAGCTTTAAAGGGAAAGGGAGCATCCAGGAAGAAAAGGTGTTTGTACTTATAAATGACACAGTCTGTTATTCACCTTCCTGCCCCTCCATCAACACAGTACTCTTGAAAGAAAGAGGTGTAAACAGCTTACATGCTGGAAAACATTGTTCCCATAAGGCACCATAGATGGATGACTCGTTGAAAGACAAATAGCCCTTTTTGATATGCAGAGAACATAAATGACAGGACCTTTTCAATAGTCAATTCTTTGGACAGAGGCTGTCTATTATCCCATAATATATAAATCATTTCAAAGAAGGAAATGATAAAGGGCTGGTATTTCGAACAGGAACTTCCTCTCTCGTTGATCTGCGACACACAGGAAATAGGAGAAACAGGGCTGGATTACAGGGGTGACTCTGCTGTTTTTCACAATACATTTCCTAATAGAAGGCAGGTCTGCTGCTTTGAATATCACCTTTAAGAACACCAGGAGATCTGAACTTCATCTCACATTTGCTCCGCCAACTTATATGAACTATATGTGCTCGCATGAAGAAATACTGAAAATAAATATTATGATTTGATAGACCTCGGTTAGAGTAGAAGACATATTGACAGTTTTACTAACACACGATTCATGAAACAATTCACAATTTTCTCATAAATAAACTATAAACTTCTCAATTATAAACACAATCTCAAAACTACACACCAACTTGTGCAAACCTCAAATTTTCAGGTCAAAGTCAAACATTTTAGTCAAAAACATGTTCTCTTTTGTCAGAATCTAAACTTTGGCCTCAGATGACACACAAACCTGTCAAATACTCAGACTACTTTCCTGTCTAGAGAACACTAGTGAGATCAATTCAAAACACTGTCACTAAAACCTCCTTTTGGGAAACAGGAGACATCTTGTTAGTCAATGACTGTTACAGTCTGCAGCATAAATTACAGTAAATACAGTGCTAATACAGTAAAATTCACCAATAAACATTAAGAAATGTTTACTTTCATTACACTACTGTAAAGTGATCTCACAGTAGATGAAAAGCACTGGAGGAGAAAAGTTCAAAGACCAAACAACAGAATATACAGTAAACACACACTGGAATATACTGTCAGTTACTGTACATCAATAAATGCATAAATAAATAAATAACTTCTGCATCCTCTGCCAAGCTGCATTACAGTGTTTATAATATCCTTATTTGTTATACTATAGCGGTTTCTTAGTCTTCTGATGAAAGATGTTTCCTCCCCTAGACAGTCGACTCTCAGTTCTGCACAAATACATGTAAGAAGTACTTGGCTACAAATCAATTCAACAGTTATGAGTTTGAGGGTGTGTGCTACAGTATTTACAGTACAAAGAACAGTGAAAGTTATCTCATCTGAAATACTGCTACGATGTTCAGCAAGAGTGATGTGTAAGTAGTGTAAAACCCTGTAGATAAGCCTGCAGGCAGCTTTCCTTATGATCATTCCACCCAAAAGAACATGCTCAACTATACTGCTTTATATTTCATCAGGAAAATGACTCATTGTAAATGAGGAACAGACGAATTTAAGTTATTATTCAATTGTCTTTGCTTTCAGCTTAATGACTCTTAGTTATTATAATGTATGAACAGTATTCTGCGAAACATCTCCTTTTGTGTTCAAGTTAAAAAAATAAAAACTCATCTAGGTTTGAAATTATATGAGGGTAAATAAATGATGACAGAATTTTAATTTTGGGTGAACTATCCCTTTAATTATAGCATATTATCTGACTAAAGCCTATTGCTCCTCTCTTCAAAAGTTTGTCCTTTTCTTCCTCCTCATTTGGTCTTAGGTTTCTGTTACAGTATTTCACTGTTTCAGCTGTTTTCTGTCATTCTTTTTATTCCGTCTCTTCTAAACACTCTATCATCAGTGCTCTTTCAGAGATTATCTTTAGTATTCATAGCACAAACTAAAAACACGTAGCAAAACAAGTTCATAATGACAGATTTCTCCTCTCTTTTCTCTAATAATCTTTTCCTCTTCAGGCCGATGATTAAAATGTGCCACTGAAGTGGCAGTGTACTATTTCGCATTGACCGTTATCACTGTAAACCCAGATTTTGATTAAACTCAAAGAGATTGAGTACATATTACTTAAATGTGTCTCATTTGTTGACATTACTTGTTCATTCTGATTAAGCTGAACTTTTTCTTGTCCTTTCTTATTGTAATTGAGTTTTTAAGTCCAATCAGTAGTGTCTACTCAAACAAACTGAGTTTGTATTACTTAAACGTGTAATTTCTTTACATTAATTATGAATTCTGAGTAAACTGTACTTTTTAATGGCCTATCTTATTGTAATTATGTGTTTGAGCTAAAACAACTTAATATCATCAAGTTTTGCCTGTCCAACGGTAAGTTCAGAGGGTCAAAAACAAAATACGAAATCGCAAATTATTCTCCTGATGGAGTCACTGGTAAGTTCGTGATTTCTGGACGTTATTGTTGTGTCTATTGTTGCAGTTTGTCAACCAAATTTGAAGAAGTGCAGTACAATATTGTAATGATTGGCAGTAAAGAGGAAGAGATTTTTTTTTCTTTTCATGCCATCACTGAGGAAACTACACTGTAAAAAGTGATTTTTTGACCTTGTAAATAATGGAAACATTATTTAAGTATGTTTTACAAACAAATACTATTTTGTCTTTTTACTTAAAAATGGCATGTTTAATTCAGTACATTACTTGCAGTTTCTTTGTCATTTATTGTTCTAAAATACATATGTAAATTTAAATACAATCTCCTAAGTAATATTTACTTATTCGCCATCTAATCAAATCACACCAAAAAATGTACAACTCGAGTAAAATGTACTCAAAACAGCGAGATAATTGATGTGCATGCGTCTTTGGCTCCGAGTCCGAAGTGGCGCGAACAGAGGAAAGGAAGGGAGACTTCACGACGGCTAATGCGAATTTTACCACGGTAAGTTATTAATATGCTTATTAATTAATTTAAGTATGTTTGTAGTGTAAAGTGTAGAGTTATTAAGCTATCTGCAGTCCCAGTGGTTTGTACCTAACGTTACCGTTTCTATTTTATCGAGTTACGTATGCTAACAGTGTTCATGTTAACAATGTTAACAGATTTTTGGATAACGTTAAAACTTAATCTTAGTTTTGTTTTGTTAAACACATGGATAACAGAGTTAAATCATTACTAAATGAAGCTATTAATATAGTTGACAGAGTTTGCGATTTGCACCACCATCCGTTATTAGCAAACGGCATATCTGTCGAAAACAATTGTCTTAAGTTTTATATATGACCTTAATCTTGTCAGACGATTATTGTAAAATGAGTTTTAACATCCGTGCAAACTTAGCTCGAGGCATTGCCCTGTCGTGTTCGAGCATTCTGTCCCAGAAAAGTTCGAGCTGCTGAAATGTAATAATCACGTTTTTCGCGTATTAATCACACAGGATTAACGTTAGTTTTAAAATGCACGGTACAAGGCAAATATTACCTTGAACTTTATTTATATTGTTTACCTATACTATCGTATGATAGCTATATATATAGAAATCGATAAGGTGACTGTACTGCACACTTTTGCAATTACACAAGTCTAAATGCTTGTTTAAATAAATCTTAATTACTTAACAATCAACCTTATTTAAGTTGTAAAGCCTGTATTTTATTTCATGATGTTCTTTACTGACCAACATCCACTTTACACGTGGTTGATATCTGCAAGCAGTTGGATATTCTAATTTGTTTCCATATGAGTGTTAATATTGAGTAAAAAAGTTAGTGTACTTTAAAATATTATGCTAAATGATTCAAAATGCATGCCATGAATGACACCTGCAAATCAAACATTTTATTTTACATAACTGCATAACCACAGTCAATAAATTGTAAAGGTAAATTTAGTTGGCGTTTATTGCATGTCAGTAAGATTGTTAAAAAATAATTCTGACATGAACATTTCTTACATTCTTTTACAGATATTGCACTCACTATTCAAGCTAATGCAAGGTAAGTTGGCAATACTTTATTACAGCACACCTCAATACAAATTTGTTGAAGTGCAATACAAAAATTTACCAGTGCAATCAACTCTAATCATCACTTGATTGTGTTACATTTTATTTTCTGTTTTAGATCAAGAATGAATTCAGAAGAATCACCACAATTTCCTTGGAGCGCATTCTTGGAAAAGCTGGACTTCTATACTCCAAAACTCCTGGCTTTGTTTGAGATGAAGGGTGGAGTTGCTGGCATAAGAATTAGACATTTGCTGGATTCACTCAGCCAGTTAAAATGTAAATTTTGTTTACAATTGTGAATTACTTATGTGATGATATGCTGCTTCCTGACTCTGTAAATATGTTGTTATATGTATACACATTTAATGTTCACTGCATTTTACTTCTGTTTTTAACAGCAAGAAGATAGGCTTGAAGATAGGCGAGACGTTGTGATTCGCTGCCTCCTGTCTTTCCTGGGAGAATCAGCTGAGGAGCTCATTGAAGACCACCAGGTACAGTTCAATTAAATTCAAATTTATTTGTATAGTGCTTTTTACAGTGTACAATGTTACAAGGCAGCTTTACAAAAAACACAATGTTGAATGGTCAATAAATTGAAACAAATCAAAGAAAAAGTAATAATCTATTATTAGTCTAGTGCTGACTTTGTTTGAAGTCCTTGCATGGCCTGGCGTCATCATTGCACAAGTCTTGGGTCATCTAACGTCTTACTGGGAGGTGGGGTCCAGACATGGATATACAATAATTAGTGTAGCAACTAGCAGTTATCTAGCTACATACACAGCTACATCCATTTCTATTTTTCCTTGATTTTGGATGTAGACAGTAGTGGTTTGACTGATATACTGTATTTGTGTTATGTGGTAGATGTTCTTTTTATTTCTGAGCCATTAAACCGTCTACAAGGAAATCTTCCACAATCTTTGTTTTTGCAGAATTTTCTGCATATTTGAACCCTGTCAAGCACTGACGATGATGCTGAGATCCATGTTTTCGTACTGAGGAAAATTGAAAGGCTTATACACCAGTGATGGTCAAGAAGGCAGCACCATACTTTTGGACAGGATTACCAGTGTAAATTGTTATTTTGTTTATATTTCTTATCTTTCATTTATATATTGTCTTTAGAAACCATTCAAATGTTTCCCAAAAGACATAATAATTTACACCAATTATCATTTCCAGAGGTTTACACCCTCCTGACTCTAAATGTACGGTGTTATCTTTATTAGCATCACTACATGTTTCTATCTTCTGCAATAATTGTGTATGAGTCTCATTATTGTGTTCAATGTAAAAGTATAACTTAACATCATACAGTTACTGCTGAAGAAACTGCATATTGGGTTTAAATATGCAGAAAATGCTAAATATATTGAAGACTAGTGGACAGTTTGTCTCAGAACAGGAACCCATTGAGGAAATTTGAAAAAGTGATACTGTACAGTATTTTAACCACTTTGCACTGATTTGTGTATTTCACAGGATGTCAGCAGAGACATGATTAAGGATATCGCTCCAGTCATGTCATTAAAATCATCGTACTGAGCAGATCTGTAGAAGAGGAAGATGCCAGTATATCTGATGTCATCATTGTCATCCAGGGAACTGAGGTGCTGCTGGGATGTAAAAATCTCACAAATGCATGTCTTTCACTCATGGGCTGCATTTACTCCCTAAACTTAAGCTATCCCCCAAAGCTGAGAAACACATTTGAAGTGTTTCAGAAAATCTTTCTTGGGCTAGATGCTTTAACATTTTCTCCAAAGGTTAATTCTTTGCATAGAAAGCTTCTAATGTAATCTGCTAGTTGGGCACTACTTGCACTTATTTACACTACTTATGCTGTTTTACTGTTTTTGTTTTTTGCAAGAAAGGTTGTTCAGAAAACAACTACAACTTCAACTACAATACTGTTTAACAACCATTCTTATGCATTTTAAGTAATGCTATTCTGCTGGAGACCATAGATGCAGAGTTTTATTATTATTTTATTTGATGTTTTTGTTCCCTTAGTTTAATCTTATTGAAATTAAAATTAGCTAATGAAAGGCAGCTACTAGTTTGACATTATTTGCACTTTTACACTTTTGTATTTGATATCTGCAACTGAGATTGTTGTAAAATGTTTATGTTTTATATAAAGGTTTTATATGTTTAAATGTTTATGCATTTTAATGCACTGTGTGGTTGTTCTAAAAAAGTTTACTGGAGTAAAATGCACCATTTACCAAAACCATCAAACAGATGCAGTTGTACAATTTTGTTTTATTTCATGCTCTCATCTGTTAAGAAATCTCATAGAAATAAAAGTATTCAAGTAAAATGTATGTCAGTGTTATTATATTGAACACCATTTAAATACATAAACAACATCAAATCATGTTAAAATAATATTCAAAGTAAAGGTTACTCAAAATTTTAAAATCCAAAATCCAATTTTTTTTCAGTGTACACACTAGAAGCCTATTAGGCCATGGCTTTGTTTCTTTTGTTGCTAAAAAAAAAGACATGTTCACTAAAAATAAAATTGGATCAGTGTAATGTTGCAGTTGTATGTATGTATTTTACATGGCGCTATTGATTGAAAGATATTTTGAGTTTCAGGAACAAAAAGTTAAGTTGGGTCAGTTAGAATATACAATTGAGTTAAATTGGTTATGGAGTAATGCTTACTTAACAAGCTGAGTTAAATAAATGGGTTGGGAATGATTGTTTAAACTAAGTATCTTCAGTTACTGTAACTCGGTTAGAAGTACATTCAACTTAAATGTTCTATTCCATTCCATTATGGGCTTAAGTACATTGAACGTAGTTCACCTCACTTATTCAACTAATGCTTCATTACTTACAAATTTTAAGGCAACGTGTTACCTTGGTTTTTTTAAGTAGATTCTACTTATCCGGGTTTACAGTGTACTCGTAACCAAGGGCATAGGTTTGCTTTCGATATTGGTGGGGACTTAAACCCGACCCCCCCCCCCCCGGTTATAATTCATATAGCTTACATAGGTTCTTCTTTTTTTTTAAATAGTATGTTTAACAGACAATATTTACACAATTATGATTTTGTGAAACAGCAACATCAGTATCAGAGCGCTGTGTGTCTTATAGGGGTGTCAAAATGAATCGTTTCTACGGTGCATCGCGATGCAGACGAGGACGATTCGGTATCGGTTCAATAATAGACCATAACTGATTATAATGAACTGAAGCTTTTCTGACGTCATTTGTTGCATACATGCTTTGTCGCAGGAGCATACAATGGCGGAGGGAGACGAGACGCGAGTGCGCGTATAATTAAAAACGTTCCAACTACATCAAAAGCTGACATCTGGCTTTTATGAACAACCTGGTAAGTACGACCTGGAAAAGACATGCTGTGTGTAAATCAACTGGTCTCAATTCCAGTCCTCGCACCCACCCGCCTCTGCACATTTCATATATTTTACTCTTATCGCTTCAGATGCTTGTTCTATTCGAACGTAAGTGCCCTGCGAAGTGGACATCACAGGATATTCCGCCATGATTCCAGTTCGAAGCAAACATATTCCATTCAAAGTGCATATAAGTGTGCGAGACGTGAATTAAAATAGTATAAATCAGAGGTATAGGATGTCACACTTTATTGACAAAATTGTATTTGAAGTCAAATTGAAAATTGAGGATGCAGTGCATAAGCGAACCGTAAGATCAGTGTAGGTTCACACCCCTAGTGTCTTAAAAGGATTGTTCACCCCAAAATGAAAATCATGTCATCATTTACTCACCCTCAAGTAGTTCCAAACCTGTATGAATTTCTTTGTTCTGCCAAACACAAAGGAAGATATTCTGAAGAATGTGGGAAACAGAGCAGTTCTGGGGCACCATTGACTTACATAGTAGGACAAAAATACTATGGAAGTCAATGGTGCCCCAAAACTGATATTAATATTAATTGAATTGGACCAGGATGATTCTGAAAGAATACTCTGCTGTTGCTGTAGATAGACTGCACACTCTTATATCAGTGTTGTTTTTTGTTTTGTGGATATTTCAGCTAACAGTTTTATTTGTACATTCAGTTGAACAAAATTAATTTAAAGTTAAAGACTGTCTGCAGCGACTCAGGACGCTGTTCCAAATCCTGCTGCACCAGAGTGCCATGCACTTACATAGTTTACCAAAAAAAAAATATATATTCACATTATTATTGTCCCAAATTATTGTTGATGTTCATGACTTTACCCTAGGCTGAAAGATTGTGTATCTTTCCGAAAAACATTTGTCTTTCCGTCAGTATGCTTTATTTAGGGAGCTAATAATATACATAGATCGCACTTTCTCTTTGCTCTGTTTTATCAAACAGTTCAAACTCATCGATGCACCTTTGTTCATTCCTGAAGTGGGCTTTTATATGAACTGTTTTAGACTGCTGCCTTGAATTGGGTGCAATGCCTGTGAGTTGTTCTTAACGCGGCTGCGATTCTCGTGCGTGTGTGACTACATTCCGCACATGTATTAAATGTGCGTCCTTGAGAGCGCACAGTTTTCTAACGTATTTACTTTAACTTGTTAGGTAATATCAATGATATGATGTTTCATTTGCGTCTGAAATTACAAAAACATTATTTGTTAAAATTGTTGCTAGGGACAGTTTGGTATGGCTGGATACTGGTAGGGCCACGTCCCTAGCGTCCCCCCCCCAATTCTACACCCCTGCTCGTAACACACACACACACACACACACACATGCACGAATAAAGACTGACCACAATGTAACAGAATAATCAAATGATAACAAGGTACCATTAGATACAAGAGGCTGTTCAAGTCAACATTCCATTGTGGGTGATGAGCTGTTTTTCTGAAGAGGATAAAAATATAAATATGAGGAGTGGACTATATAAATAAGAGACATCCTCTAACACTGCAGTGACAGAAAGAGAGATTAATTCATGCATCTAGGATGACCTTACTATTAAAAAAGGAATAAAATAATAAATAATTTCCAAATTTTCTCTACAGTAAATGTGGATTAATGTTAGGTAACTACTTAATTTACATTCAGGACATACCAAATGAAAATAACATGAAGGGTTTGGACTAATAAGTAATAAGATTGAATAATTTTAAGCAATTAAATGAAAAGCACAAAATCACTCAAGACAGCATACCTCCAATTATAAAGACAAACCCAGAAAACACAAAATTGATCCTATTTATAATATTTAAGCATCCTGGTTGTATTTTGCATAATTCAACAGTTATTAAAAATGTTTAAATGCTAGTAATAATAAAAATTCATTTAACTGACAACACAGATATCCAGGGATGCACCAATATTGACATTACAATTGTATTTAATTAGTGCTGTCAAACGATTAATTGCGATTAATCACATCCAAAATAAAAGTTTTGGTTTACAGAATATGAGTGTGTGTACTGTGTATATTTGTTATGTATAAATAAAGACACACACATACAGTATGTATTTTTAAATTATTTCTATTAATATAATTAATATCATATAAATGTTTTTAATATATAAACATACATTTTTCTTATATATATATATATGGATGTGTGTGTATTTATGTATACATAATAAATATACACAGTACACACACTCATATTCTGTAAACCAAAACTTTTATTTTGAATGCGATTAATCGTGATTAATCCTTTGGCAGCACTAAAATAAATATAACATAAAATGTAACATAAATTCTTGAACAACAGTAGTTCAATAACACTGTTAAAGTAAATGTCAAAATAATACAACTTTCAAACTGTACATTAATAATAATATGTTGAGATGCATAAATTCACTTGTAGTGTTGCTTTTGGTGTTATGTTTCTTATTTATTTAGTCAAAACAGTAGAATTTTAATGTAGGTTTTTGTCCATAATAAGAAAATAATTATTGGCCAATAAATATAGCCTTTGAACAAGTAGACACACAAGTCAATTTGCTGAGAGCCAGAGATCATGTGTCAGTGAAAATATTTACTGATGATTAGTTCCTCATTAGAGAGTGTTGTTTATGTGCAGAGCTGACACTCTTAACATGATCTCCTCTCACATACAGCAGCACCAGACCATGACAGGCTTCTCACATCATACTGATCATACTAAACACAAGCTGTGCCGTGAATACAGAGGCGATGAGTCTGAGATCTTCAGTAAGACACAACACACACAATATGGTTTACAGCATTTGTCAAGCACTAAGCAGAGACATTAACCTGAGGTGACAGACTGATGATAAACAACAGCTAGAGACTCAGTGTGTGAAAACAAACCTATAAACGTGTGCGCACACACAGGCACCCCAGAGAACACACACCTAAGCAAACACAAATCAGGAACATTTACAAAGTAATGCAAGAACAGTGTGTGTCAGACCAAGATTGAGAGAAAAGCTCCTTGCAGTCCTAGAAGTCAACATAAGCAGTACTGTCATTAGGGTTGGGTACCGAACTCTGTACTTTTAAGGGTACCAACCAAATTGCGTCAGTACTACAGAGTAACGATTCATAGTTAATCATTTGGTACCAAATTTCAGTACCTGAGAACGCATTTGGGCGCATACGAGAGAGAGAGAGAGAGAGAGAGAGAGAGAGAGAGAGAGAGAGAGAGAGAGAGAGAGAGAGAGAGAGAGAGAGAGAGAGAGAGAGAGAGAGAGAGAGAGAGAGAGAGAGACGCTGTGACGTGATGTCAACTCTGCAACTCTTTAAAACACAACACACAGGGCAAACCGAAATGTTCTGAAGAGTGCTTACATTTCTAGGGTCATATTTTTTACCCAAAACACAGACAGGATGGCGGAGTCCAACCATAATAATGGAATTTACTCTATAGCATGGAATGCGTACATTTTTGGATGAATAGAAGAAGGTTCGTCACTTGAATCCTGTATGTTCCGTTAGCCTCTGTATGTATGAATGGCGGAGATGCGGTTTCGTTTACCACACAAATACTGAAGCACATGAGAACTCGCGGTGATTTTCGGCCTCTGCATCTCACTACATGACGACATGAACACATGAACTTACAGGCTGTGAGTCACTTCATGAGAATTTTACAGTTTAATTTGAAAAAACTAGCATCATATCATACTGTATGCACACAGAAGCTTCCAGGAAACCTGTCAAAATAAAAGTTTTACATGTAACATAAATATATTACTCTTGTATTACTTTTGTACAGTATAATGTACATCTTTATATATTCTATTTACTGACTAATTTAAATAAAACAATTAAATGATCAAAATAATTATTACAACCACATTAACCACTTAATTGTAGAAAAATATAGTCACACAATTGTTCTACCATGTATTAATTTTAACTGTAAACCTCTGTTTGTTTGCCAAAAAATAAAGGGTTTCATTTCCATTTGATTAAAAATAAATACATGTTTCATGCCTTCATTTGATTATCAGAAAAAATAAAACACACAAGAATTTCTGGAAGAAAAACAATTGTAGAGCCCTATTGTTCAAAATGTTGAAATTGAGAGTTTTTGAATAATTTTTTCACTGAAATAAAGGTTTTTGTTACACAGAGAGTAAAGTACAGAAAAAAGGTACCGTTGGGTACTGATACCGAATTTCAGGTACCGATACCTGTACCGTACTGGTTCAAATGTGAACGGTACCTAACCCTAACTGTCATGAAACGATACTAACTGTCGCGCCACAAAAAAGTGCTATATTAGTTTGACATTAGCAAGTTGATAAACTAATGGCATGACACAAGCTTAAAAATAAAATTGCGAACAATAATCTATTTCAGTTAAACTGAACTAAACTATTTGAGAAATACCTTTTCACTACTCTGTGCATTATTATTAAAGGTGACCTATTATTTTGCCTCTTTTTACAATATGTAATATACGTCTAAAGTGTCCCCAGAATGTGTCTGTGAAGTTTCAGTTCAAACTACCCCACAGATAATTTAATATATCATGAAATTCCCTATTTTGAGTGGAAGCAGAAACACGTCTCTTTATGTCTGCATGTCTCTTTAAATGCGATGGCGTCAGAACTGGTACACAGTTGTCGCTTGCGAAAACAAAATGGCGGTGCCATGCACTCTAAAAAACTTTGGTTATTTGCTGAACCCAATATCTGGGTTAAACATGTTGGGTTGCTTTGTTGGGTTATTCCTATGTTTATTGGGTTATTTCGACAACCACGCAATCAGTTGGGTTAAAATTTAAATTCCAACGGTCGATTGGGGCAACTGCGACAGATGATACAGTGGCAAATTAATATGTGTGCTTAATAATGTTTTTCATTACAAAGTGTCTTCATGCCCTGATAGTATTTCTGTATTTCCTACGAATAAGTTATGTTTACATCTCCCCTGTCGACTTAAACTTTAATCCGTTTTATCTACACTCTTGACTAACGACATGAGCGCTTATAGCCGATCAATTTCAAACGCATAAAAAGGTTTCCTTACTTTTTATGTTCGTCTCGACAATTTTGGGGAAGTTTTTTTATATACATTTCAGATATTAGGCAGAAGCGCTCCCCTTGAAGACCAGCGGAGGCATCCACTCTGAGGGAAGGTATTTAGCCTTTTTATTCAAATTTATTCAAATTTCAAACCAGAGCAATCATGTAGTGATTATTTTTAACCACGAAGAACTGAACATGGAAGAGAGTGGTGCATTGTTTTCATCAATTATCAAAAGACACCGTTCTCGGTTTCAAGGTATAGTCACATACAAACTGTTCATGTTATGGTACAAGATTCAAGATTTGTATTCGTAACATACACAATTATAAAGAATATAATCAGTAATGAAATGTAAGTCAGGTCCGCTCCATGGACAGTGCAATTATATGAAATACAAACACAAGAGAATATACATAAATATAGGTATGGGGAAAAAAGAAGTATAAAATAAAATGTAAGAATAAAAAATAGAAAAAAATAAAATATAATGTGTAATAAAAAAATGAGCAGGACAGTATACTAAAGACTTAATAAATAATAATATAAGCAGGAATGTGCAAGAAGAATGTGCAAACAGGTTGTACAGGGTATTTACATAGCAGCAATACGAATGGTAGAGAATAACGAATAACTTACTGATTATTAAGTGATTATTAAATGGAGTCATGTTGATGTTATGAGACTGAGTTTGAGTTTAGGAGCCTGATGGCCTGGAGGAAGAAGCTCCTCCTAAGCCTCTCAGTTTTTGCCATTTTTGCCAAATGTAGCCCACTGTTTTAATCTGTTTGCTATTTGGAATTATTTATGTTTCATATTTTTCATAGTGTGATTTTTGGTGTACTACATTAAAACCAGTTAGTTAATTATAATAATATATGGAACCCACAAAACCATAACAAATGCATGTCTCTGTTTTTCAATTGATAGATAATAACAAGTGATATTTTAATTATATTTTGAGGAAATGTAGTCATCTTAGGTTAATGTTTGATTTTAACGATTGTCTTTGTTAATTTTAGATTACTCTGGATTAAGGTATATTATACCCACATGTCATGGATAGATAGACGTTGAGCTCTAAAGGCCATGGAGAGATGAAGAGAGCCTTGGTTGGATCTTCCGGATATTTCTTCTGGTGAGAAAACCCTGCTCTGTATTTCATGCCAAATTGTAATATTTCACAGTATGTACTGACAAGCACGCCAAAACCCACTTAAAGGGTTATTTCACCCAAATATAAAACTTTTGTTTTCATTTATTCATCCTCATGTTATTCCACATATCTATTAGTTTAATTTTTCTGCTGAACACAAAATATATTTTACTTTCATAGTATTAATAAAAACATAAGACAGAAACTCATACAGGTTTGGAACAACTTCAGGTTGAGTAAATAATGATAAAAGAAAACAACAATGTTGGACGAGGAGAAAATGAGATTGAGTTTTTCGCCTACCCTAACTTACCCTAACTGTAAAATACACAGATGAAGAACTAACCACACGTGACCTTTTTCAACATGATAATGTAATGCAGAGCTAGTGTAAGACAAGTATTTGAGGTTAAAAAGTAGATTCATCTTTACTTTTTAAAGAAAATGACAGATTGTTTTGCTAGATAAGACTCTTATTGTTCGGCTGGGATTGTGTAGAGCCTTGAAGCTGCATTCAAACGGCAATTTGGACCTTCAACCTGTTGGTCGCCATAGAAGTCCACTATGTGGAGAAAAATCTTGGATTGTTTTCCTCAATAAAATAAATTTCTTTGCGACTGAAGAAAGAAGACATGAACATCTTGGATGACATAGGGGTGAGTATACTATCAGGAAATTTGCATTCTGGATGTGGACTTCTCCTTTAAGGCTGCTTGTGCCAGCTCAAAATTCTCTGTATAGATGCAATGCAGCATAAAAGGTAAACTAAATTCCAGCTCTGAACCATTTCAGAATCTGAGTATGCACTTGTAATTGTTCTGTAAATGCATTTAGGCACTTCTGAGAGGCATTAAACAGTATTGTAAAGACACATAAATGCCACTTTCAGAAGTGCTTTTGTGCCATCTTTGTAGTGTGAATTTGGCATTAGAGTCTAGATCATGTATGAGGCCACAGATAACCCCAGCCTGCTGATATAGAGTCTAACAGCACGATTACGAGTGTGATAACTTAAATTTAATTCAGTATGTCATTGATACACTCACGTTAGAACCCACTAGCAAAACAATGTAACATGCAAAAAGAGTTCTGTCTACAATGATACAAAAACAACTATTATAACACTCGGCTATTCAAATTGATATTTAACAGACATCAATCCATTATTACAACAGTAAGAAGTCAAATGAAAAACTGCTACCATGGTTTAGAAAAGTGTTTTGAAGATAATAATTCATAACACAATTTCAATCAGTCATTTAATTTAATAGAAGTATTTGCAACTTTAAATGTGATGGAAATAAAGCATTTTCCATATATTTGTATGCTGTACATTAGGGCTGCATGATTATGACAAAAATCATAATTGTCGATTATAATTTTGCCCAAGAATTTGACTTAAGGTGATTATGTGCTCACCCTCAAGTTGTTCGATGTCTATAGTAGCGAAGTCTGATTGGCGGATTGTTTTAATGAATGGATTGATATTAAGTTTACAAAACTGATCTGAATGATTAATTCACAAATCAATGAATACATTGATCTCAACAACAAACAGTTTGCTATCAGAGAATAACAACTTACATTTTAGACTACTCATTGCACAATTCTATTGATTCTCTTCAGAATATTTCTAATACATTTATTGAGTCAAATTTATATTGCTTTTGCATGCTCTTTAAAAACCGAAAGCTAAGGTCCCCATTGTAACTGCATGAAAAAGAGTGACCAGCACATCGATTTCTCCTTTTGTGTACCACAGAAAGTGATACTGTTTTATGACATTTTTATTTTTGAGTGAACTGGCCCTCCCTTTAAGATACCTACCATTTGTAACAACCTTCTTATGATGCCTTAAAATGCTTCCTCAGTAGGCATTTAAGTTTTGGAAAAGAGTAAAAGATAAAGAGTGCACGAGATAGATAGAAAAGGGGTCTGTGATGCCTCCTAGCTTTTGCAGGTGACCGTGAGCTGGAAGGTGCTTGTACTGATGGAAGTCGTGACATGTCTGATTAATCACACTGAGAGATGCTGCTAGACCTCACCAGCACACACACAAACACACACGACGCCGCATCACATTCATCCATCAAAAACAGCCCCATCATCTTTTACACACAGCCATTCCTCTACTCTAGAAATAAACAGAGAGACAAACAGGAAGTTACTGGACAAACAAACTGTCAGAGTTATGAAAGGGCAAAAAACCCAAGTGGAATACAAAACACAATCAGCCAGAGTATCACTACTGCTGACGTCTCGCGCTCAACACGGGAAGTCTGGATTCACTCTTGAGGTGCAGAACAAAGTTAACCTAAACAAAAATGACAGTTCAGTTTTCCATGAAACATACTAAAAGAGATCTGTTCAATCTTTATTACATTTTCACTGCAATCCAAAGAATCAGCATGAGTCTGCATGTGATCAAGAGTTTAATGTGAATGTTACAGAGGTCTGAGATGACTCGCGGAGAGAAACTTTTCATCTTGATGTCTCTGAAATCAAAATCAGTTACAAGAACTGCATGAATTTTATTAAGAATACATGTAAGTCTGAATAGATATGTCTCTTTATGCTCACCAAGGCCGCATTTGTATATTTGAAGAAGGATACAGTAAAAACACTAATATTGTAAAATAGTATTACATTAGAAAACAGTTATTTGTATATTAAACAGCCATTATTAATTTACATATTATACTGCCTTAGTGAAGAAGAGACTTCTTTCAAAACCATAAAACAAAACAATTTAAAACTTGACTGGTAGTGTATGGACACACACACACTCTCTCTCTCCTTACACACACACACACACACACACACACACACACACACACACACACACACACACACACACACACACACACACACACACACACACACACACACACACACACACACACACACACACACACACACACACACACACACACACACACACACACACACACACACACACACGTTGTTTTTATGGTTTGGGACTCTCCATAGGCGAATGATTTTATACTGTACAAGCTGTACACCTACCCTACACCTAAACTTAGCCCTCACAGGAGACGGTGCATTTCTATTTTCCCTCAAAAAAACTCACTCTGTATGATTTCTAAGCGTTTTAAATTATGGGGACACTGACAATGTCCTCATAAATCACATTCTCCTTGTAATACCTATGTCATACCCATGTCATTATACAAATTTGTGTCCTCATAAACCACATAAACATGCCCACACACACACACACACACACACACACACACACACACACACACACATTCTGCTGAAGTGGACTTTAAACTGAATAACTTTCCCACAGGGCTGAGTGGGTTAGAGGCTCTTGAGGGAAGTGGGTTAATCGTCAGTTTGATTACATCATTAAGAGATGTTTTCCAGTGGCATACAGGAGAGGATGTTGAGCTAGTCAAGCAGAAACAGACAGATGTATTCAAGTCTCATGGCACAAGCACCAATGTTTTACCTCAAATACACTCAAAGTGAGAAATATGAGGAAAATTTATAATTTCTTAATGATTGAAGGAATTGTAATGCATTTTTAAAATGTAGAAATACATTTCAGGCCAGTACAATCCGTACATGATGCTGATTAGAGGGACTGCTTGATAGCTACTGTAACCTGGAACAGCGGAGCTTTTACTAGGAGCTGAAGAGGGAATTCATGCCATTTTAACTGAAAGTGATATCTATTACACTCTAGCACCTGCACAAACATCTGCCACAAGCCTTTTCTTTGATGAGAACCTTAAAAATGATTTCAAATTACAGATTTTGAAAGTGGTTTCAGTCATAAATACTAAAATACGTTTAAAAAGTATTCATTTCTACAGCAGTAAACTTATTGCACCTTTTAAAAAATTAAGAAAAACAATTATTCTGTTTCTGTGTTATATTAGAGAATTAATCTAGCTCTTAATTTGGATATTTAAATGTTTTGTGCTCATTTTCTCTTTTTTATATTGTGATGTTTTTGTCTCTCTGTCATCTAACGCTCACTTAAAATTAATTGTTAAAAAACATAATAATTTAATAACACTGTTCAAAGGGATAGTTCACCCAATATTGAAAATGCTGTTATCATTTACTCACCCTCAAGTTGCTCCAATCCAAACTGTATAACATATGTTCTAATTCTATTGAACACAAAATAAATATTTTGAAGAATGTTCAAATACTTTCAGGAAGCCATTAACTTCAATTGTATGGAAAAATGCTTTAGATGTCAATGGCTACCGTCAACTGTTTGGTTACAGAATTTGAACACATTTCATACAGTTTGGGACAAATTGAGGGAAATGAAATGACAGAATTTTAATTTTTGGGTGAATCAAGTTTAAATGTAACACTTTCCTATTGAAAAATAAATATACTTAAATGTATTTGAAATACATTTATTTCATGCTATGTGTACTACAAATACATTTACATATATAGGTACTTAATAAAAATACCCTGCGATTGTACTCTTGGTATATACTAAACTGGTATACTTAAAGTCTGCTAAACTGGAACAATATATTTTGTACTTAATGCCCTATAGTTTAGTAGAAGTAGAGCTGAAATCCAACTGAAGAAATACTAAAGTATATTTGATTGTGTTGAAGTGGAGCTATTGCATGTGTACCTCAGGTACACTTTAAATATCTTGCATTTAAAGATTATTCAAAGATCATACAATCCTCATCAATAGTGACTTTAAAACAAATTTTTGGCTTAATATTAAGAGATGCCCATTGTGCACAAGTAGTACTCCAAATATATCAGCAAGTCTTGAGCAATGTCAGTAAATAGGTTAACACATTTGAACTGTATACTTAGTATGAAATGTATTTTAAATATAATTTTTTTACTAGGGATATTAAATCTCAAAATGTATATCCATTATTCATGGAATCATAGTTTACATTATGTTGTGATGCCTAAATTCACTTTCAACATTTAAAATTATATGTTTCGTTTTTTGTTTTAGTCAAAATAGTATATAATTGTTATATCATACTTCGTTCTCATAACATAAAAAATTATTAGTGGCCTATCAGATTTTTTAATATCAACGCATCCCTACAAAGCCTGATATTTGATCAGAAACGGGACCACCCGGTCTGACCACATGCTTCCCTTCTGCAGCGCAGTGATGAGGGAGCAGGTTGCAGGACATGCTGGGCCACTGCTGCTGCAGTCTGGACACATACATCCTCATCCACTTATTAAAACCCTTGGCTGACAGACATCGTCCAATCAGAGCACTAAATAAAGGCTACTGGGATGAATGGTACAGCACTATACTGAGGTTTGGCACGGAGCGTGAGGATGAGAAGAGCAACAGCAAAGGCTGACTCATGCACTCAGGCAGAATGCGTCAGCATTGTGGAGATGAAAGCCCAAACAATCCCCCTTGATTTACCTGGTGCTGCAGTAAAACAAAGGACAGAAGGTAAGCCATTAAATGGCTTAAAAGGCCTAAGAGGAGAGAGAAATTGGAAAACAGTAGGAAAACGTCTCGCCCTGCATGAGTGACCAGCAGCATATATTATAATAAATGTACACTGCTGTGCTGTGACCAAAGCTTTAAATCGCACTGAAAAGGGTCAGGGAGAAAGAAGCCTTGCTCAGGCAAGCTGTCTCAGTGGGGCTGGTGACTAACAGCGCTTAAAGAGCCTGTCTGGTTAGGCTTGGCCTCAACCCAACACTATTAATACTGCTAAGCACAAAAAAATCAATCAGCAAAAATTTGGCACATGTTTAGAACTGGCTGTACAGAATGCCAGGCCAGATCTCAAGTGACTTGCAGCCTGAGAGCCGCAGTACCAGAATCACAACACTGGAACCGACAGGTCTCGTCACACTACTGGATGTTGTAGGGCAATTTCACAATAATCAGATCTCGTGTACAGTCTTAAAGGGACAGTGCACCCAAAATGAAAATGTCATCTTTTAGTCACCCTCGTATCGCTCGTCATTACTCTCATTCGATTTTGTGTTTTGGCCATTCATATGTATAGTGTTTCGGCTAAGAACAAATCAATGGATGTTAACGAATCTTTTAAATCATGTTATTTACTTTCAGGCAAGTACTCATTTTTCATTCACTGACATCTCTTCCTTATGAAGTGCGTGACTGTACTAAATCTGCAAAACATTTTGTTTGTGAATTATGATCTGCTGACAAACAGTGACTGAACAAATGTGGGCATATCAGTCATTCAGTTCAGCAATTGAGTCGTCTTGTTCAACAAGGAAACAAAGTGGGATCAACAATATTTCAAGTGGAACTCAATTTGTGCATAAATGTTTGATAACCATGCACAATTAAAATGAAGTAACAATGAATGGATTTAGTTTTTGAATAAATTAATTGAGGGATTGGTTAAATGACTCACTCCTAACAACAAAAGAAAACGTCACTGGTAATTCCCTACTGGTGTAATGATCTAAACCAGGGGTTTTCAAACAAACCAGGTGGACACAAGGAAGTTCAAGGGAGTCTGTGGACAAATTTAGAGGAAAACAGTGCAACAAATGTACAAATAAATAATTAACAAAAAATGAGATTAAATGAAATCAATTTGTATAAATTTTTGGGATAAAAAATAAATACTAAATATAAATATATACATCTAATAATATGAATCAGTATAGTAATAGGAACTAAATATTTTGAAAATAATATTTTACACATTTATACTATTAGTTTTGCACAGTATAAACTAGTGTTGGGTAAAAATAATAGATTCATCTTTTCTTATTTTTACGAAAATAAATCTCAAGAATCGATAAGTCTAGCCTGTTTTCAGTTAATGAATGGAACATTGTAGCGCACATCCAATAAATCACAATAAGCTTTGTGCTTTGTTACATTTGATATGAAACAAACTCAGAGATTTTAAATTCTGTCCATTTTATTACAATATTCAAACAATAAATGACGGTGACCATCGTTAGTAAGCTAGAAAAATGAACCGTAGAAAGGAGGATTTCGCTAAATACTGTATATGCACCATATAACACATTCATTATAATCGTTTACTGTTCTTTAATGTTTAATTCAAGTTTTTATGACAGCCACCATTTAAACATTTATATTTCAAAAATGAATTTGAGTAAAAATGTAATAATGATGACACTGTAACTTAATTATTATACAAATTGAATTAAGTGTAATTTAAACATTTGTATACAAATCAGTTCATTTTAATCTTCAGTAGTAATGTAGTACCAACTGACTCTCATGTACTGTATATATATTAAAGCATTAGTTGACAAGAATTGTTCAAAACAAAAATTTTTGTACTCATGTACTCAAAATATTATACATTGGAATCGAACTGATTCGAATCAGAAATTGAATCACAAGCTTGTGAATCAGAATTGAATCAAATTGTAAAATTTGTGTAAAAACCAACTCTAGTATAAACTCTTCAATTCTCAAGGTATGGTCATATTTATTGTTTAGCGAATTTTAGCAGACAAAATCCAGGCACTTCAATAGCAATCATAGTGATCAGATATTTCTAGTTAGGGTGAAAGATTTCCTCAATGCAGATTTTGCAATGATTTCGTGTTGGTCATGTAAAATGGAAAAATCTGTTAGATTTGAAAGTGATTTCTGTGTGAACTATATTTCTACTGTATTTCTACACTCTTGCAATAGACAACAGACCTCGCTTGTAAGCAGTTTTTTGTTAATGTGACCACACCTTGAAACCCCCTGGTATAATCTACAGAAATGGTCAATGAACAAGATTATTCAGTGTAAACTATTCTAATCAATAGTTTGATTCAAAATCATTACCAGTAATACAACTGAAGTGCGATATCAAGGAAGAGAAGATGAAGCACAGAAACACCATTGGCTCTCATTTGTCATGTGATGCTTCATTCTGCAAAACACTTCATTTCTGTTCCATTTAAGACAGAAAATCAGGTTTTGAACAACACAAGGGTGAGTAAATTATGATCGATGTTCCATTTTAGGCTGAGCTAACCCTTTTACGGGTTATTTTTTGCACTTCACATAATAACAAAGCATCTGATGATGATTACAACCCTCATTTTAGGAGGGTGCATTTTAGTATTTTCTGAACACGGATCAGAGACACACATCATTTAATTTCTCCTTATGGAGCCCTCAGCCCTACCCCCATGTCCCCCTGGTGACTATTTAGTGCTTGTGAAGCCCTGAGCACCAATTACAGACCTTTCTAAATATAGGAACCTTGCAGAGGAGACACAAGGGCCCCTCCTACCACAACCACAGCTGTGTTTCTATGCGTGTGTGTGTTTGTGTGAGTAACTTTGTGTGGAGGATTGTTCATGTGTTGGCCATCTCATATTAGCTCCTGTTACTTCATAAGTAGCTAAATATCATATTTAATGCTGTACGCAATATGCATAGAGTGTGAAGGCTGAGTGTGTTTATCTGTGAGTAGTATGGCACTCTGAGGGAAAGATTCACCACCCACTCAGCGTCACAATCAGTGAGGCAGGGGAAATAAGTGCATGAAATATACATTAGAGTTTAACTATAGCACAACAGCAGAGCTGCAATGCAGGGGGAGAAGAGCAAAAATATCGATTTGAAGGAATCTCAGATAAACGTGTGAAACAGCACTCATTTTCACTATGTTTACTCAGTGGTCTGTGATAATTCCAGTTAACACTTATTTCCAAGCACCTAAAAGTGGACTTGACAGCAGTCAAAAGAATCCTGAAAGAAAAATGTAGGATGGATGGAAGATGGACATACACACACATAAATACGTATTTTATACATTATAAAATCTTTACTTAAATCCCTTATGTTTTATGCATTATAAATGGTTATTGCAGGATATAATGTAATACATTATATATCGTTGTTAATAATTGTAACTGAATTTAAAATGCATTGCGTAACAATTAATTTATAATAAATGAACTGTGGTTACAATTATTCACAAGATTGTACAATGCATTATAAAGTGCATTACAAGGCATAATTCATGCATTAAAACTACTTTTATAATATACTATACATAAAGGTGTAAGCAAAGTGTTACCAAAAATGTATAAAGGTAGTCTCTTACAGAAAAATCAGCATTGTGGTTTCTGTAGATCTGCAATTTAGTCAAAGGTCTGGCTACACAAGACTATGCACGTGGGCACACACTCACACACAACTATAAACCTAAATGAGAAACAGCTAATGAAGCTCATCCCCATGTGCACAAAGAAGAGGAAAATACCTTATTAAAGAAATAAACCTTATATAAGACCCAGGGCACTACTTTGCTCTTCCCTGTGGAAATCATATGGAGTAGCAATTTATGGAGCAAGTGGGGTGGAAGAGGTTGAACGAGTATTGTATGTGTGGTAGAGAGAGAGAGAGAGAGAGAGCGAGGGGGTAATGAAAGGCTAAGCAGTCAGCGATGCTCCATTGAAAGCTGCTGTCATGCTGAATACTGTCATATGATGTCTGGAAAACAAAGCAATCTAAAATTGGAATAGAGTGGAATCTGATTGGATCTGTTTCTCATACAAAAAGACAACATGTGAGTGACAGCAATAAATCCCACCTTCTGTTCAACATCTGCATGTTCATGTCAATGTCTTCTGATATTCTGTCTAGCTTGCAAAGCTGTTAACAAAAGCTTCTGTCATCACTTTAGAATACACTCTAAGGATCATTTCATATTCAACCACTAGCTTTAAAAGAACAGTTCACGAAAAAGAACATATATTAAAGGGATAGTTCACCCAAAAATGAAAATCATTTACTCATCCTCATGTTGTTCCAAACCGTTATGAATTTCTTTCTTCTGCTGAACACAAAAGAAGATACTTTTAAGAATGATGGTTACCAAACAGTTGACGGTAGCCATTGACTTCCAATGTATGGAAAAAAGTGCCGTTAACTGTTTGGTTACCAGCATTCTTCAAAATATTGTCTTTCCGCATACTCTTCTTGAGTACATTATGTGAAAATGTTTGGGTGAATTGTAACTTCAAACATAAGAAAAATTAATGCCTTTCAAAACCTGTATGACTTTCCTTCTTCTGTGGAACATTAAATATGTTTAGACGCATTTAATGAAGCTATTTTCCAGATGGAGAGTCTGTCAAGCTACAAAATGAGTTAACATCTATTCATATGACACCTCACATCAAGTTAATAATACAAAAGATTTCTATTTCAAAGATATGTTGCTCTTTTGAAATTTTTTTCATCAAAGAATAAAAAAAAAATAGCTTCCACAAAGTTTACAAAAAGTATCCACAAAAATACGAAGAACTGTTTTCAACATTGATAATAAGGAATATTTCTTGAACAGCAAATCAGCATATTAGATTTCTGGAAGATCATGTGACACTGAAAACTGGAATAACGACTAGGTTACATTTTAAAATATATTTAAAAAAGAAATAATTAATTTTTAATTGTATTCATATCTCACAGTATTATAGAAATAAATGCAGCCTTTACGAGCATAAAATACTTATTTTAAAACTTTTGAACAGTAGTGCTTATAAATAATGGCTGCAGTAATGCATTAAACTATGAAAAAAGACAGAAAAGCAGTTATAATCATACATCTACAAATGTGGTGTAATCAAGTATGGTGTAGTTTTGAATTTTATGTTAACTTTTTAGCCATACATCTGTATTTAAATTGCTGAGTCATGCATGTGTGCATGTCTCATATCAAACATAGGGTTTGATGAAAACATACAGCAAAAATAAGTGCCATATAAATAACTTTGATATATATCTTCCCTCCCACATCCACTGGTGACTCAGTATGTGTGTGTTTAATTAGGTTAAAGTGCTGGCAGGTTAGTCCAAATTTGGACAGGCATACACAGCGACCGCAGTGTCTTTATGTCATTTACGTCGTAGTCGCGCAACAATAGAGCCCATCTCTGGCAGTACATGACGTTACGCTCTGAGGTATATTTGGAAGCACATCGGCAGGATTACACAGCGTGCTCTCATCAAACGTTTTATTCAGTGTGTGTCAGAGAGAGAGAGAGTGAGTGAGTGAGTGTTTACTGGTGCATGACATTTGTTTTCACTTAAAATATATGTTTTATGTTGAGTGACATGAATGCCAGTTGTTTTGTTTATCTATATTGCACCTTCTTATGCCTTTTTCTAGCAAAGTCATTGAGAAAATAATTAAATGCATCTACAATATTAATCGCATTCATCCAGAATAAACATGCTAATGATGCTCCGTTTGTTGAGCCAAGATGAGCTGCAGACTAAATAGAAATATAATAACCCAACAGCCCTCTCGCTCCCAGTTGCCCTCTTTTAATAATACAGAGAACGAGGAAAGAAGGGAAGTTGAGGACAGACAAGAGGTGCTTCTCTGAAACTGCACATCCTTGGATCCTTTTCTGGAGTCTTAGCTCCACCCCCTTTAAGACGTGAGGAAGATAAGATGCAGGGACAGAAGAATCAAAGGATGACGTATTTGTCCTGTTCACTCAAGCATCACTTCAAAGTGACGTCAATTTCTGTTTACTCTATGCAGCTTTATTACCTTAAGAAGCGCTCGAGGGATCCGCCGTTGTTGTTGGAGCTTGATTAATCAAGATATTTTTATATGTCTCAATAAAGTGAGATGAATATATTGAAATATGTGAAATGTAAGTTTTATTTAAACTTAAAGTGGTAGTTAAACAAAAACAATGACTCTCTTTCTTCTGAAAGAACAGAAAAGAGCATTGCATGCATGTCAAAGAGGATCAAAACAACACTGGACCCCAGTGACTTTCATTTCATGAAGAAAAACAGTTAAAACATTCAGCAAAGTACTCTACTGTTCATACGTTTTGTGCTGGTAAGATTTTTAAATGATTTTGAAAGAAGTCTCTTATTCTCAACAAGGCTGCATTTATTTGATCAAAAATACAGTAATATTGTGAAATATTATTACAATTTGAAATAACTGATTTCTATTCATAAATATCTTAAAATGTAATTTATTCTATAATGTCAAAGCTGACTTTTCAACATCATTACTTCAGTCTTCAGTGTCAAATCTTTTTACTGTCCCTTTTGATCAATTTAATGTGTATTTTTTGACTAACAGTATTCATTAATAAAAAGATCTTACTGACTCCAATCTTTTGAACAGTAGTCCATATCTTACACTCCGGTGAATCAACCTGTCTTGCTCCGGTGAAGAGCTCCATCCCTCTGAACAACTGCAAGCATCTGTATGAGGTGTGCCAGGGGAACCATGGGTAATGTTCTCCTCTCTGTCAGCGTGAGTAATGAAAAGAGAGCATATCTTTGGGTTGAGACAGACAGAATGGGTGGGCGCTACACTAAGCACATACACCGCGGTCATCCGGGGAGAGTATAAATTGGCGTTATGGGAGATGTATTCAGAGGAGTCGGTCTACTGGGCTATCTGCCTCAGTCACAATATGACACCGAGAGAAGAGAACATGAGGAGGAGAGAGAGAGAGAGTTGGGGAGATGACAGAGGGAAAGAGAAGAGAGAGTATGATATGAAAGAAACTGTGCCACAAGCCAAATAAAGCTCTCCTGTAAGGTGGAAGAGCTCAGAAACACAATCACTCACACACAGATATATATATGGGTGTTTTTCTACTTTTGACACTTTGGCCCTGTGGACTGTGGAAACATACACTCTTGAATCACACTTTTCACTTTCCCACTAGTTTATCTGTCTACTAGCAATGCACAAAAGAGGAGACACTGTACATGCAACCAATAATAATGATGTAATTTCTCTCCTGAATGTCAAAAACAAATATTATCTCACCAGTGGTGGAATTTTTTATTGTTGAATAAAATGGCAAACTTCTTTAAGGCTAATTTCATATCTTGCATGCTATTTATCCTAAACACACATCAATAAATAATATTTACACACTTTTGGCATACTTTTTACAAATTACAACCTGATTTTGAAATTATGCACAAAAAAAAATATTCTTTGTTTGTACAGTAGGTGATATTTACTTTGATTTGTACACTACACTCATCATACGCCAGTCGCCTCCTTGGTAGCCAAAGGCACTAACTTTTAATAAAATGATTGTTACCTTATCTGATTATCATGAACAGATCTAATTGTCCTTAGATCTCAAATGATGCGGTGGAAATGACATTTTAAATTGGCTAAATCTTTTTGTCTTGATACAGTAAGGCTAATAGCTGCATAAGTAGCATTGCATGTATGCTAAATACAGTTAAATTTCCACACTTTGCATAATTTGACAAAAGTTTGACAAAAATGCATAATTTCTAAGCATTAGAACTGCTGGTCATGATGAAAATGACACTATAGCTAAGGGTTACTGATTGTGTAAAAATTAACACTTCCAATCAAAAGTTTGGGATCAGATTTTTTTGAAGACATTAATAATTTTATTCAGCAAAGATATATATATATATAAAATCAAATAAGATGAACAGAGACGGTATACATCTATTATGTTACAAAATATTTATATTCAACTAAATACTGTTCATTTGAACTTTCTATTTACTAATGAAATCTGAAAAAATATCATGGTTTCCACAAAAATATAACTATTATCTTCTATCAAATATTGACTCTTTTCAACATTGATAATAATAATAATAAGAAGAAATGTTTCTGGAGCATCAAATCATCAAATTTGAATGATTTCTTGAAGGATCATGTGACACTTATTCAGCTTTACCATCACATGAATAAATAATATTTTAAATTACCATACAAATATATATGTTTATTAGATTTCTTTTATTATTATTATTATTTGTCATATTGATCATACAAACACAACACGGTGAGCACTTCTTTCAAACAGTACTGTATAATTATTTTCACACAAAAACTTGAAATAGTTTATGTATTTTACATATGTTTGTATTATCATAGTTCTATAATGCAATGATTAATATTTTATGGATTTTCATAGTTTAAGTCTGGGAATGGGATAAGGTTAAGACAATAAGTCTAGTTACTTAAATACATAAAAGAATTTAAAAAGTACCCGAGGCAGGGTAAAAAGTTTACAAAACTGTTTTAATGTGATGCTAACATAACAAAAAGATAAAGCAGCAATCTCTTAGTTTTAATAAAAATCAACCCCTGGGACATAAAAGTGCCTGAACTCGAAGAAACATCTATGTACATATACAAACACATCCACACCAAAGCCGTTAAATGAGCAGAGATGGAAATGAGACTAATCTCAGAGATGAGCCGCAGAGAAATCCGCCTTTTCAGCTTCCACCATCTGGAGCAGAAGAGCATGATGAGCCGAATCAGTGCCACAGACACAAACACACACCAACCACTTGCACTACAAAAAAGGGCATGTAGGAACACCAAACATTCGGCTTCTACTTAAAAAGTAAATACTGCTGAGTCTCAGCACACATATACTTTTGTACAATAATCAGCTTACAGCAAGCAAGTGTCTGTGCGGTGCTGTGGTCAAAGAGAAATAGACTGTGATGAGGATGGCGCGTGGGCGGGTGGCAGGCAGGCGCGTGTGTGTGTGTGTGTGCCATCCTCGCGACTGGCTCTCCTCTGCAGTATCACCCTAAGCAGCTTTCTGCTTTTCACTGGCTGTGTGAGTGTGTGCTGAAGACAGACTGACAAGACACTCAAGATACTGAGGCTCATTTAAAGGTGTGCGCATTAGGAAAGTAATACACTTTAAAACATTTGCCATTACTGTTTACACATTCACACACACAGTGACATCAGATGGCTACAGCATTAGATGTGCAGACAAACACAACTGACCATTTACGCCACAACTCTTCCCTAACATCAGACTGATATCATACTAAACCGTTTGACCAAACTCATTATAAATCTATAATCCAAGTCCAAGAGAAAACCTGGAGGATTTCATACCTGGTTACTATGGCAATAATCTCAGCCGAGCAAAAGTTGAAGCGTGTCATGATCACAGTGTGAGCTGGGCTTGAGCTCTTGTGTGATAGTACCAAATTTCCAGGCTGTATAAAAGTTGACAGAGCAACAGTTCTCTTGAGATTTATGAGTTTCTGTACTCTGACTGCTGGAGTGGCATTTAAGCAGAACAAGATGAATGCACTTGTCTGCAGGAGAGGTTCAGAGACATATGCGCTAATGAGTGAAAGTTCTTCATCAGCGTGTTGCTGCATCTACGACATGAAATTCACAGCAGCGGTTGATCACCTGGAGAACGAGTCAGAGTGTATTTTTATACTATGAAGAAAATGTTAAATTCCCCCCCACAAGTGCAAAACAACCAATGAATTCAAGGACTCAACAAGCGCTGAGTTTTTTCTTGGCACCAGAAAAGCAAACACGTTTTTTGTGTGCGGTTTTAATTTTTTCAGAGATACAGTGAGAAACAGGCATGCTGGGTAGTGATATCAAGCTGTGCAGATAAACATTTTCAAACAATTGCCCTTTGAGATCTATAGCAGTGTAGACCAGTGGCGGCTGCTGATCTTTTAAAGAGGGGAAGCTCATTTTCGGCCTAAATCATAAAAATTGTCCATTTATTTATATGTAAATTCTGCCCTACGTTCCTTTTCAAGAAAATGCTCTGTAACCCTGTCGCACTCAACTAGGCGCCTTTTCCAGTGACTTGACCAGTGTCCTCTCAATGGCCAGCAGAGCTAGGCTGCTTAAACAGGCCTTGGCCCATTGTGTTACGGGTGTAGGACTTGAGCCGCTTTAAACAGGAGAAGCTCCTTTCTACACCTGCAGATGTAGCTCCAATTGTTGCCACTAATGAGAACAGTTTGTAAAGCTGAGGCATTGCACTGTCCAACTCCATGTCTTTAAGGAACACCAAGTAATCACACAGCTTTCCCTGTTACTCTGCAAGTCCTGATCTGAATACAGGACTTGAAGTTCAGACCTCAGTCTCCCTGAATCAAAGTGATGGCCATAACTTTTCAGGACACTTTGAAGGCCTCCTCTGGAAATGCTTGTCTCATGTCATCAAATTTCCTGGATTGACTAATTCTAAGAAAAGCGAACTTTCCAAATTTGAAAAACGTCGAGGAATCTGCTCCAAGATGTTATCAAGGATGGCCATGTACAGATTTCTGTAGCGCCTTGGGGATCCTACAATTGGGTCAGACTGCGCTTTCTCATGGGCTCATCTCTTGGGTCTGATGTGAGATCTGCTGCTTTGGCATAAACAGCTTGGAAAGCCCCTCTGACCTCTTCTCTTTGACAAATGCAAGAAGAGACTCAATTTTTTCTTGCAGTAAAGAACATCCATCGCTCTCTGCTGGACAATATCAAAGACCACATCAGTCTCAGAGAAGATTTGTTCATATGTGTACAACATGAACACAAACTCAAAATCCTCCAGTTTCCTCACGAAGCCTTTGGCACAATCCAGTGTATCATCATCCACTGTCGTATCTGCAATGATGTTATCAAATGTCTGCAGGAGGCCATCATAATTGTTTGCCACAGTGCTCACTATCCGTGATGTGAAATTCCATCGAGTAGGAGCGTTTCTGGGCAACCTTGAGCAGCCTGCAGACTCCAGAAAAGACGCCCTCTTTGTGGATTTTGAGAAAATGTGGCAAACCCAGAGAGTGATGCAAAAAATTCTGCACTCAGGCAAGCATTTGGCCCCTGTGACAGCACCAGATTCAGTCTGTGTGCATAGCAATGTACAAACATTGCACTGGGGCTATTGCTTTCACTTTGGCCTGCAGACCATTGAGAGCTGAAGCCATGACAGCAGCCCCATCATAGGTCTGTGCCACAAGCTTATCCTTAAAATTGTAGCCCTGCATGTTCTCATTTAAAACATCAAAAACGGACTGAGCATCTCGCCCCCCAGAAACATCAAAAAATCCAATGAAGCGCTCCTGAATTTTACCTGCACTATCCACATAGCGAACAATGACAGAGAGTTGGGCACGGCAGGATATATCAGTGGTTTCATCCACCTGCCATCCAAAAAAGGGAGCATCCTGAATTTCATCTCTGATCTGATCAGAAATGGTGGCTGCAAGAGCAGAGATCAAGTCATTTTGAATAGTGTGTGACATACCAGAAAACACAGTTGAGGACTCGAATTGTGTGGACAGGACAGAGTCATATTTAGCTAATGTTTCTGTGAACTCTCTGTAATTCCCCTTGTTGGATGATTCACTACTCTCATCATGTCCCCTAAATGACAGCTCCTGCCGGCCAAGCAAGGATGTCACATCAATAAGGCGGTTTAGGAAGGCCCTGTTTTGTTTAACAGTTTCATTATGTTTAGCCACTTGAATGCGAGCACCTTCATTGATTGCATGCTCAACCCTGATCCTGCCCATGCAACTTAATCTTGCACATGCACTCACATGTTCATTGCTATTTTCATGCCTTTTATATGCCCTGTCAAAGTTTGACAGATCTCCAAACCCCAATTTTGACCAAACAACACATCCATGAGATGGTTTCATCAAGAGACATGGCCAGCAGTACATTTTCTTTTTCACAGCATTTCCAGTCAGCCAGCTAACTTTGTCATACCAGGAGAGCTGAAAAGACCTGTTACTTTTCCCTATCTTTTGCACTAAATCAATCTTAGGTGTTGATCTGCCCTGCTGTTTAATTCTAAGTTTCTCCTCGTAAGGAAGACTTTCTAATGGCTTTGCCAAAATCAGGTCGACAATATTAGCACTGTCTGCCATCATGTGCAGTTTGCTAGCTGGCTAGTTCAGACTATATGAATTAATGAACAAACGATCTAATATATATATATAACTCAACGGGAGGAAATGTGGGAATTATGTTAAACTGAAACAATGAATGTGGTGTGAAATTGTGTGAAATATACGATGAAGGTTGCAGCAGTTTGTCTTTCGACTACACATGCAAAATCCGCGATGGGACTGAGTTGGAAATGGAGACACAGAGTGATACGCGTCATAATCTGAAGACCACGCCCACGCCCACACCAACCGTCTCTTTGCATTGCGAGAAGCTGCCGCCTCCTTGTCATTTATTTATAACAAAAAAAATAAATAATGTCTAAAAGCTGATATGTGACAATGTGTATAGCAAACAAGCTAAAAAAAAAACAATAAATACGTTTTTATAAGCTGTCGACCCCAAAAAACGAGCGTTTTAGGACATAAAATGTCCCAGGAAAAAGAGATGACAGACCCTCCAATCATCACGCAGACGCTCGGAGTCCGGGCCAGCCCACTCCTCCATTCATCCCAGAGACGCTGAGCGTCCGTGGGCGGGACATAATCGCAGCATTATCCAATGACCGTCTTGTTTCTAAGCACTGAAAAAAACTGTTTAAAGCAGCCCCATTGAAGTCAATGGACGCTGGGCTTCAACAGAGTAATGCACTGTACGTTACGGGAATGAATGAGAAGGAAATCGAGTCAGCCGACCTAAGTAGCTGATTCTGAACGAAATTGTTTTCGTTCGAGATGAACGTGTTTAACGCATTTTTAGTCAATAAAATGTTAACATAATAGTACATATATTTGACCATTCATTTTTTGACAATTATAGGGGAAGCTGAGCTTCCCTTGCAGTCTTAAAGAAATCGCGTCTGGTGTAGACACACAACTTTTGCTCTCGATCAAGTACCGACACACACAGACTCGCATGTTCATGAATTATTCAGTTATTCTTATTATAAGTTTCTATAGGGACTGATGCAAATGCAAGAGCCTTACATACATATACATAAGTATGCGTGCTGAAAATTTTTGTTTCATCTGTATCTAAATCGGCCTTCGTCTTGACCATGAGCTGATCCGGCTCAGAGGAATATTTTTAGCCTTACGAGGTAGTGAGGCTGAATCTTGTGCAACTGAATTGAATTTGTTTGTAAAGGTATCAGTAATTTAGTATTTATTATTAAGCTGCATTTTATTTTGTGACTTTACTAGGATGGAAGGCCTTTAGATGACATTTAGAAAATTATTAAACCAATTAATTAAAAATGAAGATTCTGATTATTGAAATCCACTAAATAACCTAAAGCAGTTATGCTTATGTTTAAATTAGATAAAATAATAACAAATGAAATGTAAAATAATCTAAACCCCGTCATCTATCTCTGTGGGCTCCACATCACGACTTCACTGCGTCAGTGTCAAACTAAACCACACGGAGGGTTAATTATTTGCCAACGGTTTGACTTTCCACAGAGCTAACCATTGCCATAGAAACAGAAGTGAATATGAGCTACTTGTGATTTGAATGAACATGACGTGAGTTTGTTTTATTATTATTATTTTTGGAGAAATAAAGTGGGAAGTTAGACATTTGCGTGTCAGGAGGCAGAACGTAGAAAGATTTTAAACTGATTTAAAATTACCGAAGGATGTAATGTAAGGCTATGGATGAAGAAACGCTATAAAGAAAGAAAGTTGGAAATGTGAAAAGGGAATGTCTAATAATAATACAGAGGACAGAAGAGAGGGAAAAATCAGTGAGAGATGAAGATGACTTGAGATGACCGAACACCTGAGAAAAGATGATGCAAACCACCCAGGAGACCTCAGATGATGCCAACCCTCAAACAACATACAAAACTACTGAATCGCAACATATAATCATTACTGTTAATAATGTTCACCGTCTGTTTGATTACATGACATTAACTGCCTGACTTTTACCATAAATGTCTTACAACTTGACCGTACACCTTGAGATAGTCATCACTGATAAGCTATTATTAAATATAATGTAGAAACTTGAATTTTCTGTAAAGCTGCTTTGTAATGATTTGTACCGTGAAAAGCGCTATACAAATACATTTGGATGAAGATCAACATGACTGAAAAGATGAAGGGTGGAAACAGAGTGCATTAAATTTATCCCCACTGTCCCTCTTGGCCCTTTGTTGCTTAGTGGGCAGCATTAGAGTAAGTGCCAGAAGAAGCATTAGCTGAATTGCCGGTAAAACTCCTCTTAAATGGCCCACAATTCTCCCCGAGGCTCAGCCAAGCTGAAGAAAGTAGATGGAGACAGGAATGAAAGACACGTTTTGGCAGTGGAATTTATAGGGACAAATTTGAATTTGCAGACTCAATTTGTTACAAAATAAAATAAACAGATTTCTAGGAGGAGTTGAAACCCTCTAAATAAGATCTGCAGTAGGGCTGGGCAGTACAGCTAAAAATGTACGTTACTGTGCAAACGTCTTAGGCCATTAGTATTTTCACTAACAAAAAAACGTTTTTAAGCCAGTTATTTCTATCTTTTGCTGTAGTGTGTCAATAGTGCTGTGTATTGCCAGCAAAGTCACAACACGATAAGTATCCTTATACAGAGGCCACGAAACAACACGTATCACAATACGCAACAGGTGATAACTATTTTGAGCCCACATATTACCTTAAAATGAATAACTATCAATCTACTTGCTTACATATGTACTTGTAACTTAACCACATCCTTTGTAGGATTTTTTTTCAGTGCTATGTTGTTTGAGTTTAGTTAACAAAATGTGACTGAGTGAAATGTACATAAGTATTGCACGGTAAACTTAAAATAATTAAGTAGAAATTACTCATCAAACTCTACCTGACCACGTTAAATTAACTCATTTCCTTTACTAATTTTAGATAACTTAGTTAAGTAGATGTACTACTTCCGTATTTAAATTTTACTATAAAAATATGCGTGCAAAAACTTTCAAAATAAAAATGCATTATTATAAATTATTTGTAACTTTTTATTTTCTTATAACTGCTTACTTCACAGCGACACAGTGTGCAAAATCCATGAAAAGCGTCTCTACTGCTTTTTTATTTAAATTCGTGCTCTTTTGTCCAATCCGGATTAAATGAGGTCTCAAGTTTCGCATGTTAACGTTATGATATGACGTAGCCAGCACGTGGAGGCTTGTTTAAGTTTTTTGGTATATCAGATATTTATTTGACACCACTTTCAGCCAATCATTTGTTTGGCCAGAGATCTTACGGCATTAGACGCTTAAGCCTGTTACGTCCCAATAAAGATTCTAGATTGTTTTTTTTTTAGGCCGATTCAGCACAACTCCAAAAAAGAGGACAAATGAGTGTCCAGTTTGAGGCTGCGCCGGATGCTGGACAGGTGCCTTAAAATCCGGACTGTCCGGCCAAAATCCGGACGTATGGCCACCCTAGTGTGTGTGCGTGTGTGTGTATGTGTGTGTGTGTGTGTGTGTGTGTGAGACCACTGAGACCCGTTATGATTCTTCAAAGATATGAATCTTTGTCTATTGTTGTTTTTATGAAGGCTGCATTTAAAATCCATTTGTTCATAATCTGTGATGGCACGTTTAAATTGGCATGATGCATGAAGGGGGAAAACTGCAACACGGCACTGTTAATGAAGGCAATGATGTAGAACCAACTAATTTTCTTGTTTAGTGACTTACTAGAAGTGGATCACAGGACATTAAAGAACTCATAATGTGGCTGATATGTACATAAAATATACAGTAGAAGCCACTGAACCAAAAAACTCTGGTCAATATAAAAGTACAAGATCTAAAGTATATTTAAAATTAATGAGCATGGTTTGTAGTCTCCTATTTTATCCATAAAGTAAGCTGCATTCTCTGAAACTTTTAATGTAGGTTTCACATACCTTAAATTTTGTGATCAAGAATATATTTCAAAGAAAGTTACTAGACCAGAATATAGTGTGCTCTTTTACAAACATATCCCTGCTGTGATGGAGCATCTGCCTTCCTCAAACTGACGCTGCTCAGCTACATCCAGACTCACAGCGGGAGTGCGAGGCAGAGAGGACTGCTACAATGGTGTAGCAAATTAGCTCAAAATGAGATGAACATAACTAATCATAACGGGTTGTTATAAATCATATTCATATTCAGGAATTAACTGTAGCATTAATAGTACAATAAAAAGATTTGTTCGTCCGCAGGACAGTTCTAATCGTCTATTGTCTCTAAGGAAATTTATTTCACTGCATGGCCATGAAAAATACTTTCCTAACTGCTACATTTCTCACAGAGCATGTAACAAAACAGGTATTTAAGCATTTTACCATAATCGGATATCGGTTTAGTAAAAAAAAAAAAAATGTTTTTCTGTATTTGAAAAGTAGTTATCTGCATTTGACCCATCCAAGTGCACACACACATGGAGCAGTGGACACTGTTCACTCAGGAGAAGCTCGGCCACCGCATGTAACTTTATACAAGATTCACTTGTTTGAAACACGCTAAATTATATTAACATTTACTACAGAACCATTATTTCCCCAATAAACATCTCTATCGAAATTAATTATTTATTATCTCCGCAAGCGATCGCAGTTTGAGTATAGTTCTGTGTAAATAGATAAACCGCGCTGTCAGCAGTTTTTATAATTTAGAATGAAAAAAATATTTGAATAATTCTGATAAAATATGCCAGTTAAGAGATGCAATAAAATACGATGTTTTATTTGTTATAGCTTATTTCAATATTCCAGAGAATATTATTCAGTGAATTATTCTTTACTCTATAGCCTATTAAACATCTTATAAACCTAAAACTGTAGTTTAAAATGAAGTTGATATGACTCCTGTCCTTTATTTTCTCCATTTGAATACATTAGACATTATTTAGCTTACTGTTAATATCAGTGTTGCTGATGATGCTTTTTATAAATAAAATGTTTTTATTAGTGTAATTTGCAGATTAAATTTAACGTGAAAGAATGTTAAATTTCAACAGTTTTTTGTTGTTGTTAAGATGACTGAAAGGAGGAAAAACCAAAGCGAAGAATGGACTTACTTCAATGGACTTATTTATTTACTTTATAACAGTAAATAAATATCGGTTCTGCATATCGGTTATCGGGTACATAAACATGCAAATAATTGGTATCGGTATCGGTTATAAAAAATCAATATCGGTCGATCACTACAAACAACCAAGTTTGAATACATATGGATGTTTATTAAACTACACTACAGGGGAACGTGCAACAATGCAACATCTAACTAGATACAAACATACACACATTAAACATAGATGCCAATGCAAGGAAGGCATGGAGAGAGAGAGGGAGAGAGCGAGAGAGTGAGAGAGAGAGGGATTGTTTGCGCGCATGATAGTAGAGTGTAATGACAGTTTTACACAATTTACACTTCAGCTAACCACAACCTGTTAAGAACCATCAGAGAATAATATCACCTTAATTAAAAGGGGTCGAAGCCTAGAAGCGCATCTAAATAGTTAACAAGCGGTTACTTGCATTGGTTTTGTTGGTGCTGAGTAAAGTGTCCTGGTGCTTGTATAATGCGCAGATTCCTGATTAATACCTTTAGGAGTGAAAACTGTGTCATTCCATCTATGGGTTGATTGGTCCGAAGTGAATCGACAAAGTTACTGAACGTAAAACTGCCCAAAGCTCGGACTCCCCCCGAAAGGGGGGAGCAACCAATGGCAATATAGCACCCATATAAAGGTAGAATGTGGGGCCAGGTCTGTGAGTTATATACAAATGTCAAAAGGCTAAAAGGGTCTCTTAAGCTATAAAGTGTAAACTGCCATCAATGATCTTAAGCAGATGCTACAATGGAGTCACATTTACATTGTGTGATGATGCATTGTGGATGCTTATCATGTCTTTAATCCAGCACTGCATCTCACTTTTTTGTACAGTGCGATGACAACTGACCTCCAGTCATTTATGTCTGCTCACTGATCTGTGTCAGAGAGACAACAGCAGCCACAAGCAACACAAGCATGCTGCCTTACCTGACTGTTACTATGTCATCTCAGCCTCAGATGGCATGCCCACGGACCACCCACAGTCCGTTCACACAGAATCTGATGCATATTGCATACAAAAATGAACTCAGCAGTGCTAGACTGAGTTTCCAGGTATCTAAAGGTGACATTTACAGACTTCACGCTCTTTTTCATTCAATGACCACATATGCTAAACGAAAAAAACAGGCAAAAAACAACATGAGAACCATAAATGTAGTCCATACTGAAGACACGAAAACCTCATGAAAACCCTACAAACTGTGACTACAAAGACTTTAAAATAACTATAAAAGAACAAGTGGGAAATCACTGCTGCCAAAAAAAAGAAAATCTTGTTTGCATTAAACCATGTTGTTTAGAGGAAAAAGGGCACTGCACACCAACACCGAAACCTCATCTCAACTGTGAAGTGAGCTGGAAGGAGCACCATGGTTTAATTGACTAAGGGTCTGAACATTTTTCAATCATTGACAAAACAATGAATTTAAAAGTGCATCAAGAATATCTGGACAGTAGTTCATGACTTCAAGCTTTAGAGATTGAGTGATGCAACTAGACAATGACCCAAATCATACAAAGTAAAACCAACTAAAGAATGTCTGAGAAAGAAGTCCTGACCTTATGCAAGTTGAGATGTTGTGGCATAACCTACAGAGAGCTGTGCTATCAAGATAACCCAAAATGTATTATAAGCTGTGGGGAGAGATTGTCCAAGCTTAGTCAAAAGTCTATACAGTAAGAAAAGCTACAAGAAATGTATGATGGAGGTTTTGTTGCTAAGAGAGGATCTACAAGAGACTAAATTCAAAGTTTAAATTCAGTTACTTTCTCCATTCTGCACTGCCAATCATTACTCAACGAATTCAATAAAATTGTGAGACGTACAACTGTGCATTATTAGATCAGTCACTGTGTTTTTCTGTGTTAGTTCAATTAAAATCAGGCTACATTTAATAAGTAACCATGTATTTTTGAAGAGTTCACAAAGGCATTATTAAAACTATAAATAATTTAAATAATTTCACATTTTATATATAGAGAGTTTAGAAAATTGAGACGTCATGTTACAGCAATACTGGAAGTAGAAATTGGGATTGTGAATGAAGTAAACGACGTAAAATCCACAAATGGTATTGCTCAATAGGAATATAATAACAAGACAAAAAAAATCATAGTTAGACTGCTGCGTACAGTAAATATGCACCAGAAGCAATTGAGCCAGAAAACTCAGGACGTTTTTATGAAACTGCAATATAAGTAGCCAATTAAAATGTAAGTGAGCATAGTTTGTAGTCTGCTATTTCCAGAGGGAAAAAAATCTATACAGGTTTGGAACAACATGAGGGTAAATAAATGATGACTGTATTATTTTTCCTAACCTGTTCCAATGATTAGTGTACTGGAGTTTCTCTAGATGAAAAGAATCTATTAAATGTTAAATAATCAGATGAACAGGCTCAGGTGTTGAGCGCCCCAGCTGGGCCTGGGGATGGAGTGAGAATGAAGCATGGTCGACAAGCTAGTGCAATAGAGAGACCATTCAGCACTGAGCCGCACTGGGCCACAAAGACTCTGCAAGTGTAACAGCTGCCACAAAGCAGCACACAGTGAACTCTTGAGGCAATGGATTGTGGGATAGCAGCATAGTCTTCCACCACCTGCTCAGAGGGATGTGGCTTTCTCAAAATGAGCTCTGACCTCTATCTCTCCTCTGTGAAACTCTGAAAGCACTCTAAATAACAGCCGCTGGGTAAGTCAACGCGGAGGACTGGTGGAGAGAAGCAGCCTGACCCGCACATCTTCACTGTGCTCAGGTACAGCCATCTCAGCAGGAGCTCAGACAGCTGACGCCTAGAGCACAAAAACACTGAAATGACTTTGAAGTCTGGTCTGATGTAAAAAGGAATAAGAACCATATTTCGCCATCATTTCCTTTTTATGTTTATTGACCTAGTGCAAAGTATTTTGATATGGGTTTTGAACTTAAAAACACCTTGAGACAGCAAATTTGGTTGAGAAATGTAAATCAAACACATATCGTGTGTTTTTCTATCCAAATACAGTTGTATTTCTTTAAACTGAATAATTCATGCATAGCAGACTTATCTAATGATAGAGTAAAATAAAGCCACATAACACCTTAAAGTGAACACTGAAGTCAAAGTTGACCTATTCACTTTCTTAAGTTCCTGGTCTGGTTGTGAGCGATTTATCGAAGCATTTTGTTCATGCTGTCTTGTAGTACTTCGTAAATATTTAATAACTTGCTCTTCTCAATTTTCCTTTTCGGCTGATATCATATACAGGATAGGTCACACAGGCTATTAGATGGCATTTAAAAAAGCTAGACATTGTTTTAGCACATCAGCATTCAGCCAGGATCTATTCTGGTTAAGTAACAGCTACTATTCACAATCTAGTCAATTTTTATGTTTTTTTCAACTCAAAAATGCCTAAAATTGCAGAAGTAAAATGGGTTGTAAATTGCAATTTAAGATTATGGCTTAATATGCATAATAAAAATGGATAATTTTTTTTATTAAAGTATATTGAAAATCTTTACCTATTAAAGTGAGGGTAATTTTTTCCATTGTCAAACTGTTCCTCAGGCACGGTGGGAGGAGGGGTTGAGGGCTCAAACCCCTGTCCAAAATGAACCAAAAGTGCTCCTCTCTAAACAATTGCCAACAGTAATATTGTGGTCAATAAAGCAAAATGCTATTTAATTATAATTATTATGACAACGCATATAATACATTAACAAATGCCTAAAAACTCAGAAAATACACGTTTCTTTTTACTTATCAACCCTGCTCCTGGAGAACTACCGACTGAGCTGAACTTCCACACTTCTCCTTTAATTTAACCCAAGATCCCAGACCCAAGATATTCTGAATGCATGAAACACATGGCAACACAGTATCTATGGAACTATGTATGTGCATGAGAACAGATTGTGAAAAGTAAAGACGTATGCTGGATTTTGTGAAAGTGAGTTTAACACTTTAGCTGTGGACTGTATGCCTGCCGCAAAAGCATTGACTGTCAGAGAAGTACAATACCCCCAAAGCTCCCCTAGGGAAAGAAAATAATCTTTAAGTGGGGTGAAGAATGTTACAAGCCGCCAGCTCTGAGACAATTACTTCATGTGGGAGAAACTCTTTAATCGACTTCCTTTTCAGAGCGTTAAATTGTAGCAGAAGCTCAAGTATACTGAGGGATTTCTCTAAAGCTAACGTGATGAAGTCTGTGGATGCAGATCAAGGTGATTGATGAACATTCAAAAGCGCAGAGCAACTACTTTTGTGAGAATGTTTTAGACTAGTTCTTATCTGATGTGTTGCAAGTCTGTTCAGACAATGGTAAATGCAAATAATACAATTCAACAAACTGTATAAATCAAGGATAGTGTGATCCAATCAAACTGTACTTTAGCCCAAATTCATCAGTCACTTAGTAAAAACTACACAGCATAGGCAGATGTCAATATGGGCAGGCTGTGTAACACGTTCTCCACATCAAAAACCACAGAAAAAAATATACAAGAGTAAAACCAAAAATTGACCCAGAATATATTAAATGCATAAAATATCACTGTGTGCTGAATTTTCAGCTGCCAAGTGCATGAAATCATCCACATTTAAGAGGCACTTGGAAATTAAACACTAAAAACAACTTAAAACAAGCCAGTTGAGATTTTTCCATTTGTTTTCATGCATTATTAATAAATTACCATAACTAACTAACTAACTAACTAACTAACTAACTCTAAAATAATAAAATTTTACCAGTAATATATAATAAAGTAATATATGTTGACTGATGATCCGAAAAAACAAACAAAAAAACACTTAAAATTATTACAAAGAATGGCTGAACATAAGTTCACAAATTAAATATATGGTATAAATTATTACTGCATTGAGTTATTATTTTGGAATAAATTTAAAATGAATACATTTATAATAAATAAATCAAATAAAAAACTTTATGAGATTAATACTTGGTTTTAATAAATAGAATATTGATTACTTGATTACATTGTTAATGTAAAAATATACATATTTTTCTGATAGTTTAAGTAATGTTTATATATATATATATATATATGAATGTCAGTCCTGTCTCCCTGTGTTCTGTGGTTTCCCTCCCTCTTACAGGTGCATCTCTATAAATTAGAATGTGGTGGAAAAGTTCATTTATTTCAGTAATTCAAATCAAATTGTGAAACTCATGTATTAAATCAATTCAATGCACACAGACTGAAGTAGTTTAAGTCTTTGGTTCTTTTAATTGTGATGATTTTGGCTCACATTTAACAAAAACCCACCAATTCAATCTCAACAAATTAGAATACTTCATAAGACCAATAAAAAATAAAAATTTTAGTGAATTGTTGGCCTTCTGGAAAGTATGTTCATTTACTGTATATGTACTCAATACTTGATAGGGGCTCCTTTTGCTTTAATTACTGCCTCAATGTGGTGTACATTACAATAAATCGCACTACCAATGGTGATTAAATCTAAGCTCATATCACATTAATCCGTGCAAATTATTTTTATTGTTATACTTTATTCTCATATTATTAATGTTAACAACATCAGCATTGCCAGACTATGAGTGTAGTGTGTATTAGCGTGTAGATTTCAATTTATTTACAGTCTAATCTCTAATTGTCATACCATTCGAATTTCATATTAATAAATTATTTTAACCCAAAAATAAAATAATGCTCCCTTCCAACTGGTTTTCTTTAAAATTCAAATCTTGTGTAATCCCAGGCTATCTATAATCAGAAGCACATTTAAAACTGGAATATAATTTAATTTCATTCACATGTGTTTCATAAACACATAATCCTTTCTGGATTCAAATCCGTCATCAAAATTATTATTTTATATTATTCCAGCTGCTGTGAGAAAAGGCTATAAACAATCTGCTACCTGCAGGATCCTCAAATGCAATAGCCTAGTAGCCAGGATAACTTCTTTATATTTACAGACGTGACGTAATGATGCAGTGCCATACTTGAATGTCCCACGAAAACCTACCCATACTACTCAATGAAGAAAACATTATTATAAGCTAACAGGTATTAGAATCGGGCTAAAGTAAGGTGATAGTTTTGAACACTGGCTGGTTATGTACTTGCTCAAATATTTATTTTGGATAGTTACAGACTGCAGCTTCAACCTTTCCAACAATTGTGATGAGAATACCCTCAAATTAAAGATCAGTGATTAGCACTTTAAGCCCCTGTTCATTATGTAACTGTAACTTGAATATGTTTTGGTCAACAGCTAAAATAATAAAAATTGTGCCTGTGTCCAAATATATATAGACCTAACTGTGTGTGTGTGTGTGTGTGTGTGTGTGTGTGTGTGTGTGTGTGTGTGTGTGTATACATACACATTTTTATATATTTATGCCTTTAACACTATATTAACTACTTTGGTCCAGAATGTATTGTAATCTGAGAATCTTGTGTGAATAGTGTGATAGTAACGATACAGAAATAAATCTTTTTAAAGTAATATTTTTAGGGATTGAGGGCAATGGGACTTCAAAGATCAGTGAATGAAACAGATGAAAAAACTTACATAAAATCACACACACACTCAGATACAATCAACATCGCACATGCACACACACACACACACACACACACACACACACACACACACAGGTTGACTGGTTTCAGAAAAGACTAATGAGCTCTACAGTGATTGAGGATGCATTTAGATCAGCTCAATTAGAAGAGCATCAAAAATGCACCTCAACACAGGTGTCAGAAAGAAAGAGAGATGGGACAGAGAGACACGATGGAAATGAGCAGTTGTATTTATTCTTCCCTATTCTTCACGCTTCCTCAGAAGAAAGTAGCCCGCACACCACACAGCGATCAAACGTGTGCCGCACACAGAGGTCGCAAAGCAACATCAAACAGCCCTTGCACAATAGCAGAGAGGAAGGGACTAATGCTTTCAGCGTCTTTTATTTCAGATGGTGTGTATGTGTGCAAGTAACGAAGGCTTGCGGTTGGGATTCCCATGTACGTGCGAAAGCTACAATGTGTTCTTTGAGCACCATCTGTGTCTCAAGTTACCACATCCAATAATGAAAGAATTAGTAGGTGAAACTTTCATTTTTCGAAAATGTTAGAGTTTAAAGTGTGTTTGTTTGTACAGCTGTCTCGTTCCTACGTGAAGCAGAGATGGATGTGTTACCATAGTGATTTGCATCTCCGCTCACTCCCCAGACAAATTTATATAATGAGATCACACAAACACATGCACACACAAACACGACATCATCTTCACAGCTGTGATGATAACCGAATGACAAACACATGCTAGTCCAGTAACATTCTATCAGCAGCATGCACACCTACACTCAACATGGGCTGCATTAAGACATGTGCTAACATGACCAAAACAGATGCACTGCACATCTAGACTTCACATAATACCATTCCAAGATGACATTATCTGCGCTGTAACCTGGAACAAAATCAATGCAGCTGGCTTATGAGAAACAGAACTTTGATCCTTTTTAACTATCCAAAACTCAAAAGCTTCACTTTTTGGACAAACCAACTGTTGTCTCTAAACTAAAATGCAACTAACCATAAGTCAAAGAGAGTGCTAAGCAATTTGTGGTCCAAATTCATCTGTTACTTGGTATAAGCTGGACAAAATAGATAGATGTCAACATGGACAGGTAGTGTAACTTGTCCTTCTCCTCAGAAATTGTTAAAGCAAGCTTGTAGTTAAGTATTGATGACAAAATAAATACATTTAAATGTAATTTATAATTATAATATATTAAATATGTTAAACAAAATTTGGAGAAATTGTTAGTTTTGGGAACTAATTAAATGTAGCAAAACTACTAAATGAAAGGGTTAATCTACCCTAAAACAAAATGTTCATTTTGGGTGGAGTAAACCTTTAGCTGAATGTTGAGGCTAACATTAACCATTTTCTGCAAAAATGTTATTGATTTAGGTGAATTGATTTACTTGGATAGTTTATGCAAATGAACTTATTCAAAACAACAATTCAGCTATTTGAAATGTGTGGCATTTTATGTCTTATAACTGAAAATTATTCATTTAAAAATCCCCACTGTTTTATGCCATAAAAATACAGCTGATTGAATCGAATTGAATAGATTTTGTAGACCTAAAAAGGTGATGAATGTGTTATATATACAATTTTTGCATCTGACATATTTAATTGTAATAAGAAAATGGCTAATGTGGAAATTTGAGCTATTTCCATCGGAAACCATCATCAGAGAATGCACTATAGTGTTTCATGAATAATCATGAGACTGCAGAGCTTTATCCTATGAGAAAGGGTGGCCACATAATTATTCACCATGTGACATTTTCTCAAAACCTGCACTTCAAACTCTCAGGCACTTCAGCGACCATCCTGAAACACGCTTCGTGTGTCTTGTCTGCTTGGCTTCAACTGCATATACTTTCAATCAATGACAGATGTTTATGTGCAACAAGAATTTATTACATAAGAGTTTCTAGATTTATGGAGAGGTGGACCAGGGCTGATTTGAGACGTTTCCACTGACACAGACAGCATTAATTCATCCATCCATAATCTGAGTGTGTTAACCAACTATAATTAACTAATTATATATGTCAATTATATATATCTAGAAAGTTATTAAAAATTAATGCTAATTTAAGTATATTTTCAAAGCATAATACAATGCAAATAGCTCAGCATTTATGTGTTTAAAGTACAGGCATAAATCTTATTTATTCATAATTCATTCGTAATTTAATTTTGTTTGATGCTTGAAAATCTACAGCTTCCCCAAAAGCATGTAAGCAAAATATCTGCAGTTTCTTGTTCACATGCTTTTGTTTAGCATCGACACAAACCTTTAGCACAACAGTATTTTTTTAGCACTTATTTTTATCTTTTTTTTTTCAATAATGAGGAAAACTGTAAGAGCTGACCTCAATTCTTACTTGTACAGTTATCTTTTAAAGAAGCAGCACTCTCATCGCATTTCTGCATAATTTACCGAGGGAAAGCAGACTAAGCCTGAACCACATACTTTCAGGAAAATGGACCAAATGGGTCCACCAGGATTACAGCAGAGACATTCACCGGCATACTTTAAAATCATTTCCAGGAGCTTCTATACAACATAAAAGCTTCTTTTAAGACACTTCTTCAAACTATCTTTAAACAAGTACTTCTCTTAAAAGAAAGTGAGTGTAAAATCTAAAGATATCCGTAGATCCAGTGTGTAGAGGACAAGTGGAAAAAAGGTTTGGATCGCCAGATGAATTATCAGAGCAAGCGGTTTGAAGGAGTCTCTTACTGTGGTGTATCTGATGAACACAGGGGGCATTATGGGTATTAAGGGGCAGTAGGGCAATAAGCACTTATGTCTACATATCTTGTGAAGAGAGAAAAAGGCGAATAGCAGAGCAGCAAGTGAATCATGGATTGGCATTGCAACTCAGCTTGTTCCGTTCTAAAAATGTCTCTGGGTCAAACACACACACATGCACACACACACACACATGACACAGACAGCATTAATTCATCCATCCATAATCTGAGTGTGTTAACCAACTATAATTAACTAATTATATATGTCAATTATATATATCTAGAAAGTTATTAAAAATTAATGCTAATTTAAGTATATTTTCAAAGCATAATACAATGCAAATAGCTCAGCATTTATGTGTTTTAAAGTACAGGCATAAATCTTATTTATTCATAATTCATTCGTAATTTAATTTTGTTTGATGCTTGAAAAGCTACAGCTTCCCCAAAAGCATGTAAGCTAAATATCTGCAGTTTCTTGTTCACATGCTTTTGTTTAGCATCGACAAACCTTTAGCACAAACAGTATTTTTTAGCACTTATTTTATCTTTTTTTTTTATAATGAGGAAAACTGTAAGAGCTGACCTCAATTCTTACTTGTACAGTTATCTTTAAAGAAGCAGCACTCTCACCCAAGATTTCTGCATAATTTAGAGGAAAGCAGACTAAGCCTGAACCACATACTTTCAGGAAAATGGACCAAATGGGTCCACCAGGATCACAGCAGAGACATTCACCGACATATTTTAAAATCATTTCCAGGAGCTTTATACAACATAAAAGCTTCTTTTAAGACACTTCTTCAAACTATCTTTAAACAAGTACTTTCTTAAAAGAAAGTGAGTGTAAAATCTAAAGATATCCGTAGATCCAGTGTGTAGAGGACAAGTGGAAAAAGGTTTGATCGCCAGATGAATTATCAGAGCAAGCGGTTTGAAGGAGTCTCTTACTGTGGTGTATCTGATGAACACAGGGGGCATTATGGGTATTAAGGGGCAGTAGGGCAATAAGCACTTATGTCTACATATCTTGTGAAGAGAGAAAAAGGCGAATAGCAGAGCAGCAAGTGAATCATGGATTGGCATTGCAACTCAGCTTGTTCCGTTCTAAAAATGTCTCTGGGTCAAACACACACACATGCACACACACACACACACACACACACACACACACACACACACACACACAGAGATTTACACACCTGTTGCCTGGCAACAAGAATGCTCTCTTGATCAAATGATGGTAGGAAAGTGAGAGGGATGGTAGAGAGGGAGATACAGATAGCAGCAGTCAGAGAGAGAGAGTCCACTGTCACAGGGTTGCTAACTTAAGCAGAAGAAAAAACAACGGACTGTTTCTTTTCAGGACAACTTAAGAATACCTTTATCTATATACCATATATGCTTTTTGAGATTTATGTGAACTGTTGTATGTGGAAGGTAGCAAATGACCACACTAAAACAAAACTAAAATCTTATATATATACTTATTGACATGAGTTTATTTTTAATAAATAATAATTATATAGGGATGGATGATAGATCAAAAACTATAAGACAGAATCAGAAAGAATCAAAATAGAATTTTCAATATCACCTAAAATAATTATCAGCTTTTCTGTAACATTCAGAAATCTATGCATTCCTGATTTTTATGTCATACAAAGTGTCTCACATCACATATCAATTTAGCTACCTAGTAATTATATTATATATTATGTGTAGTACTTATACATTTGGTCATAAATAAGTAATCTGTCCTCAACAATGCTCACATTCAATTAACTAAATCAAATCAATTATTTTAAACACCAAATCAGCATATTAGAATGATTTCTAAAGTATCATGTGACACAGTAGACTAGATTAATGATGATGAAATTTGAAATCAACCCTACATTTTGAACTGAGTATATACAGTGTGTGTGTGTGTGTGTGTGTGTGTGTGTGTGTGTGTGTGTGTTGTGTAACATAGCAACAGCGAAATGTAACAGTGTTCTTACCCAACATGCAGAAAAACCATTTGTTTTTCACATTCATCACTTGCTATTTGTTTTCCATTCTCATATGTCATTTACAATGAAGACACAAAATTAACATTAACACCAAAGAGAGCAGCTATATTTCAGGAGCTAAACACTAAAACGGGAGTCAAACTGCATCCTGCACTGGATTTAACACAGGATGAGTCTGTATTATATGTTATGGTTGGCAACGCTAGCTGACAGTCATGTTTACTTCAGAGTGTTGGAGAGAGACACTGTTCCCTCAGAGTTATAAGTCTGAAATCAACAAGACCTTGTCTGCCTAAATAGCCATCCGCTCCAAATGACAAACAGGTCAGCATAATTCTGACACATCCTCATACCGCAACACACACTCAAAGTTCATACCAGAAAACAGCACACATCAGAACATTCATGTTGAACAGCAAAGATACGAGGACTTCTGTGGTTTTGACCAGCCACAGCTGCACTTCTCAAGCTTGAGTCTCTATTATTGGCTATCACAAACAGCATCAGCTAAAAATAAATCCTTAAAAATAAGTTTGGCATGTCTTATTTACAAAAGCCAGATGGTTTGGCCCAGACCCAGATTGATATTCGGATACAGAACGTGTCCGATAAGCCAAAGGGGTGCAAAGGAAAATGGGATTTCAAAGCCATACAAATACAGATTGGACCCTCAAAGCAATTTGCCCCTAAGATGACGTGAAGGATATCAAAGAGAACAAACACCACTGACAAAGAGAGAGAGAGAGAGAGAGAGAGAGAGAGAGAGAGAGAGAGAGAGAGAGAGTGAAAACAGAGGTCTTTGATACTAGAGCCTGGAAACAGAATTATGGCTTCATACAGCCTGTATTAGGATCTTAATGACACAAAAGGACCTGATGAATTATGATGATACACTGTCACTGATAGTAGGAGGTGATGTGATATAGACTGTCAGTCGAAAATGAAAGTAAAGTTGTGTCAGGAACAATCTGGTAAGTTAGATCTCACAGCAGCTTGTGTCAGAAAATAAACCCCTTCAAAAACAAATTGTGTCGAGGTCGTGAACACCCTGTTGCAATAAAGACAAATTATTAAATTAACGGCTGCTTGCCAAATAAATAATTAAATGTACTAAAATGATCAGAAATGATTTTATAATGTGAAAGAAAACAGACATGAAACTACAGTTTAGTGTATGAGGTCATACACTCATTACACAAAAATATGTGACGAGCAAGAAACAACTATTCCAGAAAGCGGTTTAATAATATCTTTCAAGTTTAATTTATCAGGCCACATGGTGGTGGCATATGGTAATTAGCATGTGCTTGTTTTAATAAGGCAAGGCATGGATCGTGCTGGTATTTTTATTCTAGTATGATTTGGCACCCTGTCCCTGAAAGGGAACACAAGAGACTCTAACTTTATGGAGACTGAACAGCAGAGGCATAATTATTAACACACTAATGCACACGGATAAACACACGGTACACAATCCTGCAGCTCCTTCCCCAGCGTGCTCATGTTCTTTCACATATAAAAGTGGCAGCAAATTCATATTTGGACCTGACAGCAAACCTACCACATTAAATGGTGTTACTCTTTTTACATGCAAAGAGGTTAGTTAATCATAACCGAGGTCATTTATATAGAGGTACAGTAGCGAAAGACTGTTTTAAAGGAGCAGCTCACCCAGCTCACCCAAAAATCTGTCATTATTTACTCATGTCAATTATACTTGTGATACTTTTATGGTGCTTTTCTGCCCTTTTGAAAGCTCTGGTCTCTTTTTTTTAATTGCGTGGAAAAAAAGCAAGATGCATGTCTTTGTGTGTTTTTTCTTCTTTTTTTCCGTTTCACTGAAGAAATAAAGTCGTATAGGTTTGGAACAACTCAAGAGTGAGTAAATTATATTTAATATAATATTTGTACTATTATTATTCTGTGATCTATTAATAATTAACAATAATATGAATAATAATTGATTATTAAATAATAATTGTTATTCATTAAAAAATGCAAGATTGTGAGAGTAAAAATTGTCAAATATCAAGGGTGGAAAATGTATGTGCAAAAGTAAACCCTATAGTGTTTTGGTGCAAGAAACCTTGACTAAACTTATAAGTAGACCTAGAAAAAATATATTTATGATATGGGCTCTTTAAGATGTCTCCCTCACATCCTCAATATTATTATTTTATGACAAACGCCTAGACCACAGCTCACATGCTAATTTCAAACGATCTGCTGCTGTAGGTAAATGAGCAGACAGTTCATTAATAATTCTGCGGATGTGACCAAAGTATTCATTAAAGAACAACAGGCTTATGAGCTCTCTCCGGCAAATTAATACAGGTCTTGTTTTAGCCGGCCTGCTCATAGCTTTAAAACGGATCAGCTAGTGGAATGCGGCTTAGCAGAAGCGAATCCCTGCGAATAAACACTCTTCCTTCTGGGTCTCAAACTGGATAAACTGTCACCTGAACACACACCTACACAAGCTATAGAGGGGGGAGAGATTTTTGTGTCACAGTATGGCATGACTGATGCCTTGATTTGCAGCTGGTATATCCGGAGCACTCTAGAGGTGCAAGCTACGAGAGACATTCATTACAACCACAGTGATCGTAGAAAATATAACAGCAGCCAAGATTATACAGCTGATTGTGCTCTGACGGGAGGCAGCAGAAAGACAAGAGAGGAACCAAACTTTGTTTTCACCAATTACAGTCTGATGTCTTTCTGTGCACTGCTGCTTGCTGATGTTTGAGAACCAAACAATGACGTTTAGCCTGAGAGCGGCAGAGATTCATACACTTGTAGTGACAAGACAGTGATGTGGGTAAGAATTATTATTGTCTTGTTTTTCTGTAAAGCATCTTTCAATTTACTTTCAATCTTTCAAATTATCAATTTACTTGGCGACTGATATTTCATGCTACTATTTTTCAAATTGTATTTATTGATTTATTTATTTTTAAATCCAAGCATCTAAAGATTTTTTGCTTGTCTGTCAAACTAGCAAGTGTTGTAACTAACATTCAGAAATAATGAAACAGGAAATGACATCACAGAGAGGTCACTGAAGACCCTAATGACTGCATGTCAAGGTAAATTAGATATTATTTTAAAAGCATTAAAATAACAGATATTTTGACTTTTGAGGCAGGTCTCCAAAAAGTAAAGATATTTTTTAATTAATAATTCCTGATAATTGTAAAAATGTGCTTCTCTTGAAAATTATATATGGAAAAAATATATGGAAAATACTCATTATTATGTGTATGATCACATGCAATCGGGATATGGTGTAGAAAGTAATGAACACTTTTCTTTTTTCATGGACACTCTTATTTTTCATTAACCCCAGAAGCAAAACTGTAAAAATATTCAAACTTATTTTCAGAGAACATGCAATTAATTAGGTTTGTTTTTCTTCCCCCATTGTCAAATTATGCATAAACAAACAATACTTGGTGAGGTTAATGTTTAATTGACAACAGGGTAAGAAAAATAAGCATAATTAAGGGCATATTCTCTGAAAACATGTCTTTTAATATCTTAAACAATTCTGTTCAAGTTTTTAGACTTTGATTTTATTTGGAAAACCTTTTTTGCAGTGTAACAAACAAAAACTTGACCAGTGCAGTCTTTTCAGCAAATAAGGAAACACTGCTCTTACCTTTCTCCAGCGTGGTGATCCCCATGGAGGCTTGCCCCAGTCCCGTCTTCCTCTCCCACTTGCCCTCATCAGGGTGATACACTTCCACCGAGGCCAATGGGCTCTGCTGTGCATTCATGCCTCCCATGACCATTAGCTGGTCTCCGACGGCCACGGCAGACGCCCCGGCCCGAGCAGTGGGGATAGGGGGCAGCTCACACCAGCGCTGGCTCTCCAGATCCAGCACCTCGGCTGAGTCCAGAGGGAGACCGTTCTCGCTGCAGCCCCCCAGCACATAGAGGCGTCCGGCCCAGAGCACAGGCGTGCAGTACACCCGTTCCGTGGCCATGGAGGGGAACACCTCCCAGTACAGAGACTTCACCGGGCTCAAAGCCATCTCAGGGATAGGCATGTCTCCAGGACGGCACGCCAGCAACAGAGCATGACACAGGCACGGAGGGGAGAGCTGAGGAACGCAAAACTCAAGGCAAATACATCAACCTGCAACTGTCAGTCTGCCAGAGACCTCTCTCGCTGGTGAGGGGAGAAGAGCGTTTCCTTCAGCGCTGTCTGTGAAGAACTAGCCCTCACTTCCTCTTGATGATTTATTCATTTTTGTTGCTGCTCTTAAAAGGTGCATCAGGCCCTTTTAAGTCTTTCCTGTCATGTTTCACGAGCCGTGCAGTTATACAAATATATGGCTAGAATGTGTAACCCCGACACAAAATAACCTAATTTATCTACGTGGAATGCCGCTCTGTAGTCCTGCCAAATGTGTCGGCGCGACCCTCATGGCTGCCGCTGCAAAGAACAGGAAAAAAGAGACATTAACAGAGCAAGCGCAAGACAAAAGACAATATAATCCTGCTAATCAAAGAGAAAATTCCCAGCTTGCCGAAGGCTGATGTGTGGACGGAGGCAAGCTGCTGGTGCTCATCTGATCCGCTCTTACACTTATTCAAATAAACCGTATAATTCAATGGCCAGTGCACTGACATTTACCATTCACTTTTTGCTGCCAGGGGCTCAAGGGTAGGCGTGTGTGTGTGTGTGTGTGTGTGTGTGTGTGTGTGCGGCCACAGAGCAGTAGTCTGGCCCTCTCCAAAGGTCACTGCGTCTGCAGGGACCAGCGTCCCTGGATAGTCACTGACCCAGGCTAATTTGAACCTGTGCATCATTAATTAAAGGTTTCATTATGGCGGGATGTGTGAATGGGACATCAGTGAAGGAGAGAAAGAGAATCACTAGAAAGGTTACAGACGTTACACTTAAAAACTTACTAGGTGCCCGTGTGAAAGAGAGCAGCGGTATCTCTTGGGCTTCTTTTAGGAAATTTCATAGGTAAAGAGAACCAAAAATGAGGAAAGCAGATCAGATGTCTCTGTGCATCCCTCTAAAAAATGGCAGCGTATCACCAGATGTAGAGGTGTTTCCTCCGTTGTCTAAATCGGTTTGGCTGTGTAATTAAGATGCTGTGGATGTTGAGCCCAAGCCACATGCTACGACACACAGTGCGGGAAGACTAACGGCTCAAGACTGACTAAAAATTATGCAGAAAAACATCAGTTTCATCTGGAGCCAAAGTGCTGCCGTTGGCCGCTCTTACTGAGTACAATTAGTCCATATCATATGACACCATCAGGCTCTTCTTTGGGTTTAAAGATAAAGCGGCAGTTTTGTAAGTAAAATTAATCCTGTCGGTCAGCCTTTAGTACACTTTCCTTGGCTTTTCGTTAATGTAGAGATAAAAGACAGACGCCTAGGTCTCATTTCCTACAGATGAAGTCAGGAACATTGGAAAATCCCAGCTGTTTAAGCTCTAGTTCCTTGCTGTAGACTTTAATCCACATCGAATAAAGAGTCTCCCAGGATTTGTGGGAGATGATGTCGTCACGGGTTATGTGCTGTCCAGTAGATCCATGGGATAAACATCAGCTCCGGTCTGCATTGCCTAGAAAACAGAAGAAGTTACAATAAACAAAACTAAGTACTGGAAGAATGATGGAGGGAGAAAAAAGAGGGAAGAAATAGGCAGAGAGCCAAAAAGAAGAGAAACAGATGTTTATGTTGTGTTTTTGGAAGGACTCCTAACTATAATTAGGCAGAGATATCATGTCTTGCATAAAGAGTCACATTGAAGGTAAAAAATGCAGATGGCAACACAACTAGAAGTATATAATTCTGTTTATAGATAACACCACTAAAAACATTCATAATAAAAATACAGACTATGGCATGTCTAAGCATCTTTTTCCTCCCCAGTGAGTGAATTCACTTGTGCTATTAAACGTTTTTGGACCCGGAGGTAATGGTGTCCTAACCTTTAAAATTGATTTTCTATGAAGTGTGTGCTCACAGGGAGAAATATCTGCACTCACTTCTCCACACTAACTTAAGGTGAGCTGTATTTCTACCCAGAGCCCTAAAAAGGCACAATTTGATAGAAACTTGAGTTTTTAAGGGTTCTGTATTCTACCAAAGCATGAAAAGACGTTTTTCTACGTATTTATTCCCGTCAGGTAGCAACCATGAGAGACCCTGAGACAGGTGCAGTCTTAATTTTGGCACATTTCTCAATTTCAGACAGTGTGGCCCTTTAATCCTCAGAGCACACAGAAAGACCACATGACAGCTGTTAAAAGTGGTTTATAAAATCAAAAAACAAAACCACATTTAATAAAATCAAAGAGATAAATCAAAGCAGGAATCAAAAACAGAGATGCACAATGCATAGTTGGAAAATTAATTTCCTTAATGGGTATTTTCATTGTTTTCCCATTAGAAATATCAAAACATCCTTGAAACATAATTTGTCAATGGAGTTAAGAATAAACATAATTCAATATTGATAAATCAAGTCTTAATAATATCATATGCAAACTATGGTTTTGTAAACACTTGTTTTGAGGAGATGTACACAGTGTTATTAGAAAACAAGACAAAAATACTAATTAAGAACAGATGTTTGTAATAGGACTATGTGCATTTATTTGATTAATGGCAGTCTTGCGAATGAGTCCAAATGATAAAAGCCTGCAAAGGCAAAATAGCATCAGCAAGGACAAAAACAGCATAGTGCTCATGTCTTCTGTTTCATATCCTTCAGTTACACTGCAAGGATAATGTCTGTGTCCTTGTTGAGCACTTGTGTGTGAACTGTAAAAGGCAAAAACAAAAAATAAACAAACAAAAGATTCTTTCCCTGATTAAACCTGTGAGCTCTGACAGCCAAGAGCAGAGTCATGAGACTAATGACAGACAGTCAGAGAGACAGACAGACAGACAAATAGATAGATAGACAGACATATGGCAGTACTATTATGTGTTGGAGAACAAGACCTGTAGGGAATCCTATGGAAATGTTTTAATTCATTATGATGCTTAATTAATAGGATGAATTACAATTGCTAAGCAGAAAAGGAGTTGAACTGTAAGATGGAACATTCTGATCCCTGATCAACACAGTACTGAATGAAAAAGATGGATTGGCCTTGGGCTCAGCTGACAGGTTTCCAGAAACATACTGTTGAATGAATCAAGTATTCTGTACACACAGTTCTTGGTTTCAGCAGAGCCAGAGTCTGCTTGGTAAGACTTCTGGCTCTGTCTTCACTCTGTCTGCGCTGGAAGAGACACAGAGGCATTATTCTCTCTTAAAGACGGGTTCAAGTCCGTGCCTGAGCTCCAGATAACATTTAGAAGGCAGATCAGCCTTAATCCCACAACTTTACGATTGATCCAGGCTCAAAGAGCGCATTTTTTTATCTGTTCCCATCATGCCTTCACAGTCTGAATTTTTCATGCCTGTTATCGCTTACATACATTCCAACCACACATACATGCAATACTGATCCTTTGTTTCCATTCTCCACCATCCTCTCCTGTCTCACATCAGTCTCTCCCTTTACACTCCCATTGACAGTCATCGATCACAGGAGTCCCCGCATTTCTCAGGCGTTTAGCCTTCGGCACAAAAACATGATTACTTCTGCATGAGAGTTTCCCAGGGAGCTGGTGGGGCACTGGAGAACATGCAGCATGCAGGATGTGTTCAAAATAGCAAAGTAACACAAACACTGAGACACATGCTCAAAGGCATGAAACATACTGACTGCATTAAAGGGGTAGTTGACTCAACTACGGATTTTAGCAAAAATATCTTAATTTGTGTTCCAAAGATGAACAAAGGTCTTACGGGTTTGGAACGACATGAGGGTGAATAATTAATGGCAGGTTTAACATTTTTAGGTGAACTATCCTTTTAATTTCTTCTTGTCAGGTTCAAAGGCAGCATGTCAATCTAAGACATGTTTTATACAAGTATACTCATTCATGGTTAAGGCAAATATTATACAAAAAACATTTAAACTGCTTCCTTCTAAGGTACAGTACAAGCTTTTCACATTTTTATTTCTTACTTTTTGGGGTTTTCAGCTATGAAAGAGTTACAAAAATGGAAACAGAAGCAGTCAGCAGGGGAGAACTAGGTGAACAGAGCATAAGGTAAAAAATTTTTTAGACAATGGCCTGGGGATGCAGACAAAGAAAGAATCATTGTAAGAGAGTATGAGTGAGTGAGTGAGTGAGTTAAGACCGCAGCAAATATGTTCCGGGATTCCCTTGATGAATCCGCTAATCAAACGATTTACTGCCTCACCGCTCAACGTCTCTACTAGTCTACCACCAAAGGCAGGAGACAAGATCCTGTATATACATGCTTGTTTTCCATCATTTTGGATTGAATTGTTTTTATACTTGTTTTGAATCCTGTCCATGGACTTCCATCCGCTTGTCATCAGAGGTCGCCCTTCCATAACACTGACTCTCACACTACACAGACTGTTATATGCCACTCCGGACTACAATTCCCATCATCCATTGCACTGATCACACACACACACACAGCTGCATCCTATCAGACATGCTTTATAAGCCCTGGACTCACCTAGTGATAGCTGCTTTATGGAACTTTAGTTTAGTCTTGTTCTTTCCTCATTCCTTAAGATTATGTAGCCTGCCTTGGATTTTTCTCTCGCCTTGGTGTTTGGACTCTGTTTGCCCCTGTCTGGACTATTATCGTGTATTTGGATTATCTCTCTTTGTTTTGTCCCCTAGATTATGTTCGCCGCTGATCGACCCCGTCTATTCAATGGACTGCTCTTGAGTTTTGATATTTTCTGTCCCCTAAAACCTAAACACTGACACAATCGTTTTCACATTCTTATACTGTCATTAAATTAAGTTGTTTTCCTAAAATAGAAAAAAATAACAGTAAAAACTGTAACAATGGTTATTCATGAGTTCTTTATTTAAATCTGCAGTCCGTAACTTTTTGGGGTTAAAAATTATCCCAAATCAATATTTGAGCAAGTACATATCTAGCCAGTGTTCAAAACTATCACCTTACTTTAGACCGATTCACAACTGTTAGCTTATAATAATGTTTTCTTCATTGAGTGGTATGGGTAGGTTTTCACTGTAAATTCGAGCATGCTGCTGCGTCATTACGTCACGTCTGTAAACATAAAGAAGTTGTCCCGGCTACTAGGCTATCACATATGAGGCTCCTGCAGGTGGCAGATTGTTTATAGCTTTTTCTCACAGCAGCTGGAATAATTAAATATTTCAGTTTGATGGCGGATTTGAATCCAGAAAGGATTATGTGTTTATGAAACACATGTGAATGCAATTAAATTATATTCCAGTTTTAAATGTGCTTCTGATTATAGATAGCCTGGGATTACACAAGATTTGAATTTTAAAGATAACCAGTTGGAAGGGAGCATAGTTTTATTTTGGGTTAAAATAATTTACTAATATGAAATTCGAATGGTATGACAATTAGAGATTAGACTGTACAGAAATTGAAATCTACACGCTAATACACACTACACTCATAGTCTGGCAATGCTGATGTTGTTAACATTAATAATATGAGAATAAAGTATAACAATAATAATAATTAGCACGGTTTCGTGTGATATGAGCTAACCGATCTTTAGATCACCATTGGTAGCGGAATGCTTTTTTCCTCAGTTGGTCAGAACAAGTGTGGCAGACTTACTTGTTCAGATGGCAATATATAGTTAACATTCTTCTTTGGGTAGGCTAGAATCTGTGATTCCTAAGTACAGTATCAGTACAGTACTATGGTGACTGACAGACTGACACACATACTCCTCAAAACATTGGATTAATCCACGTTGGAGCCGTGCCAACTCACAACCCCACGCAAGAAAGATAATTCTGTACGGAGCTGCAATTCCAGGTTTTCAAACAGAGATGGCGACAAAGAGGCAAAACTTACAGCTTTAAAGTTATTTATCAAATAATTTGAACTTTATTTATGAAAAATCACATTCCAATCGCTACAGTGGAAATGTAAAATTACACTACACATCCTCAGGGGAAAGTGCAGCCAATTAGAGAACTGCCGCAAACAAACCAGGATAAAAGAGTTATTTAACACCAAATGAAGGTGGCCCCACATTCAACTACTTTAAAAAATAAAATAAAAACAATATTAGTGATCAACCATTGTATCAGCCAATCTTTTGTTAATATGTGGCACTTTTAATTATCAGCATTGGCTGATTTTTTTTTGTTTGTAAATGTTTGGCTTATAACTGTTGTACATTTTGAAAGTACAAAGAACCCAACACCTGAGCGAGCTTGGACACAGAGGTGCTTCAGGTCTATATAAGTTTAATGCCATTGTTTTAACAGTTTTCTCTAATGATTGAAAGGTAAATGCCATAATACTTTATTTATTCAGCAAACACACATTTTTAAAAAATTCTTTCAATATCTAATAAACATTTAAAGCAACACACTTTGCAAATTGGCTAAATATAACCATTAAATCATGTACTCAGGAGCATGCATGAATTCAAGCCATGTGAATTGCAATATATACTAAATATGATATAGATTTTTTAATTCAAATAAAAGTTTGTGATATTGTGATTCATCTAAGAACTGGTTTGGTTTGTGGTTCTCTCTGAAAATGAAATGGGAAAAACTCTGCAAATACTTTTGAAAAACTGCGTGGTCACTGTTTTGCCCTATTACTGAAGACATAACTTAAGCAAACCTGACTCTGGTCCTCAAACACATCTAATGTTGCACAGTAAATGTTTTCTAATGTGACAATCTCACATCGAAGGGCACAAATTCCAAGACAACTTCTCCGTACAGCCTGCAAAACCTATCATTATCTCTTAACTCCATTATGCACATCACTACAATATTAAGTGATGATTATACAGGAAATTTATGCAACAAGAACACGCAGTCTCATAAGACCGAAGAGGTTATTCTAATTCCTACCCTGAAGGGCCCTGCATACATTCATCTTACTGTCCCACCACAAAGAAAGAAAAAGATCTCTTCTACTTTATCTGATCCCTGACCTCCCAATCTATTTCTTAAGAGATAATAGAAACTAGGCCAGCCAGAGGAAAGAAAAAATAACCCATCATAAACAGAATTGCAGACTTTATTGAGATGCTTTGTTTGGATAGTGTATTGTATATGTGTGGTGTTTTAAAAGCATAGTTAATCCAAAAATGCTGTCATTATTTGCTCACCCTCATGCAATTCCAAACCATGTATGACTTTCATTATTCTGAATAACAATAAAGAATATATTTTGACATTTTTAAACATACAATGAATGTCAATGTGGTCCAAAACAGCATTAGATATAACTGACTTTCATCACATAGTGAAAAAATACACCAAGACATTTTTCAAATGAATTTCTAAGTTTGGAACAACATGAGGGTGATAATGATGACATAATTTTCTGAATTTGCCTTTAAATATATGAATTCAAATTACATTTGCCAAAACAACATAATCTGTGACAAACCCAGGTAGCGGATCACGTGGGCTTCATTATTTGAACTACCGCTGACAGTTGCTACATCACGGCAGATTTCTAAGATGTTGAATTCTGCCCAATTTTCTTAAATTGCCAGCGGTCTCTGTCACTCTTGTCACTTAAATCTCCAACTCTCACTGAAAATGAATGACATAGGGTTGCATTGTTGATGCAAATCGCTGTCAGTGTGAACATCTCTTCACTGTGAACTTGAGCACAGCATGTTCCCACAGGTTGCATCAGGAAGACAGACCCTGTATACTGTATAACATATTTCAACCTCATCACTCCACCAGCACCCGATGTAAGGCTGATATTAAGGGTTTGAAACTATAAAATGCACACACACCCAGAAGGACTGAATAAGTACAGAGCATAAATATAATGGTTCAGGTCTGTGTAGTCATTTCTGTGAAATGTCTAAAAATTCCTCAGTCTGTCAATGTCCAGAATTGTATGCAAATGTTAATTTCACTTCATCTGCTTTCTTTTCTGGCTTTTCACGAGAGCTCAAGGTGACACGTCTTTTTAAACACTGCCCTTTTGAAATATTCTGGAGTGGCCATGGCTGGACATTGAGCTGGAATATCTTTAATTATAATAAATCTCAGAGTCTGTATCATATAAAATAAACCCTTCACAGGTTTAGATGAACGCCATAAATACCAGGGTTGTGTGTCATTCAGAACTGAAGATGGCTTTAAAATTCCTGCCTTTGAATTGAGATAGCAAACAAGATGCAGGCCTGTATTAAAATAGAACAGAATTAAAAGAATTGCAAATAAAATACATGTACAAATGTATGGAGTCAGTGAAGTTTTTTTTCATTCAGTTACTTTATACTTTATACAGTCATACTTTTATTAAAGCATTATATTGATCAAAAGTGCTGTTCTTTAGAAATTTCTATTCATCAAGAATCACGTCACGATTTGCAATAAAATATTAAGCAGCACAACAGATTACAACATTGATAATAATAAGGAATGTTTCTTAAGCAAAGTAATGATGCTGAAAATTCAGCTTTACCATCAAAGGAATTAATTACAATATACATATATATATATATATATATAAAGAAAACTGTTATTTTAAATTGTAATACTATTTCACAATATTACTGTTTTACTGTATTTTTCATTAAATAAATGAGCCTTGGTGACAATAGGAGCCTTCTTTCAAAAACATTAAACTAATCTTACCAACCCCAAACTTTTGAATGGTAGTTAAACTGCTGTAAATGTAGTTTAAAATAATACATTTCATATTTCAGTGTAAATGATCTATAAACATTTAGTAATACACACAACACATGGCCTACTTCTATTTCTTTATAGCTATGTTTGATGCACATTTGAGATGGCTACATAAAAAGTGACCTGTTTTGGATTTTGTTGTTGGACTATGAGGTCATCTGCTTTGTGAATTCAGTGAAATTTTGTTTATATCCTTCCATTTCAGCATCCTGTGGAGTGGCTAATTCAAATCAATTCACTCTATGAATTATGAGGGTGCTGATTTTTAAAGGTCAATACAGTAGCTGCCATGTACTGTAAATATCAATACAAAAGTGGTGTTAGACACTTTACTGCTATGCTTATGCTTTTCAACATGGATCAGTACAATCCATGAGGTTCAGAAAACCCTTCACAAAAACATAATTTATTTCTTAAGCAAACTACTGAATGCACCTTTTAAATCTGATTTTGCCCAATCCTGGCAAATGCCAATACAGCACCTCAAAGAGAACCACCTGCCTGTGGCACCTAATAGGACCTGCTAACTTGTCTTTTACTTTTCTTTCATAAATAGATGGGAAAAGCCGACTCCTGACTGAATCAATATTGTTTTCTTTATTTCCAGCTTACATTTATTCATTTAGCAGATGCTTTTATGCAAAGAGCCTGAATGAAAAACATCACAAGCAATTTATCATGAGAGCCAACAATATGTGCAATACACAATGCCAGATTTGAAGTAGCATAAACTAGATTAGTGGCTTCTTCAACTAATGCCTTGGTCTGATTGAACGATTTCTTTAAAAAGCTAGAGATAGAACCAGAGTGGAGTGTGTACAGTTTAGCTCTTAAAAATTGCCAAAGTTAAGAGAAACCTTTTTTAATGAGAAGGTATGAGAAGGGCAAGCAGGGAGAAAAGGATTATCATAGTACTAATATGCAATCCAGTGAAATGATCAGGACCACTTGACACAGAACTGAAGACAGCTTCCTGTACAACAGCTCTCGTATTATCTCCTCAGTCCCCTCTAGAATTATCCTCCTCACTCACTCACTCATTCCACAATCTTCAATGTGAATTCGAGGGACTTATATTATAAGCAGAGACAGTGCCTTTAGTAGATAAAACTCGATATGCTGAGTAATTTTACATTCTGATTCATGATGTATCCTAAAGAGAAATAAACATTATCCATGTTACACTTTTTAAATATACTGGAATACAAGAAAATGTTGGTCTGCATGACCTGAAACACATTATATGATATACTGATCTTTTTCAATTAAATACATGAATGCTATTTTAGAGTATAAGAATACTGTGGCCCTTTCTCTTTTCTCTGCATGCATATGAAAGTCACCATTGCCAGATAACCAACCTTTCACCAAACAGTCTGTGTATGCATTTAGGTGTGTTGGTGTGCGTCAAGTGGGTGGTGTGAAACTCAAAGCATATTAATGTGAGCATGTTCTCTGGATAGCTATTAACAAGTCTATAATTAATGTTGTAAACTCAGTAGGGTGTAGGGTCTGTGGTGGGGACCCACTGAGAGGCCATCCATCTCCTGTGACCGTAACATTTCTCTGTGATGAAAGAGCTCTTCACAGGAAGTCAGCCCTTTCTTACACGTCAAATTAGAATAGAATCACTACAGGCCATTATTAGCCATCTTCACAATTCCCTCTGGTTATGTATATGTAACAATTTGAGATTAACCTTCATAAGTAAATAGAGGGATAGACCAAGGTGAATGTAATTGGAAATCCATGCACAATAATTTTCTCTTTTTATATTTGTAATTTGATTCAAACAAGGGCTTTTGACTTAATGTACTTTTATAATATATCTGATTGGAGTGTCACCTCAGATGTTTGACAGCACAGTGAGAGGCTGAGATAACAGACTGTGAAGGATGAAGCCCCCCTTCACCCATGCTCAATGAAAATTAATTTACTGGATTAGGCAGTTAATTGCCCAGCACTCGGACATGGATTGACATCTATGCAACAATGAAACTGTGAACTGATGGTGCTTTGAGGATTGATGGCGCTTTGTTAATTTACATTCAGTCAAGTTTTCCCTCATTCATTTCTTAAAACGATCATTGCACATGCTGCAGTTTCTAGATATGCTTTTCTGCTTTCTGTGAATCAGCCCTTGAGCATCTCTCTTCATGGTTCCTAGGTTAAAGGAGCTTACCAGTTCTCAGTTTCAGGGACTTTGTGATATTTAGCAGAATTGGTGTCAGGTCGCGGGCGAAGAGGCAAGTCTCTTAAATCCAGAAACTACAGAGAGCCACAAAAGGCTGCATTTATTGGGAGCACACACAACTCATTACACTGCTCATTAATTACCAGATGACAAAGCAGCCACTTGCATATCAGCATGTGGTGTAAATGGGAAAAGTGCATGTTAATTTTTCTAATGATTATGCAAATGATCGCCAAGCAGACATAGGTTATCACGTCCGCATGCAAGGCAGTAATTACCACCTCCGGGGATAAGCACGAGACAAAATCATTAAGCAGAAGAGTTTAGTGTGATGCAGCAATGCATTTAAAACATCACCTTAACAATCAAATAGAACTAAGTGGTCAAACAAAAAAATATATACAATATATTTATAATTGGGACATTTTTCCCAGTCATCTCAACAGCAAAAAATTGTAACCTATATATTGCAAAATTAAAAAGTACTTACTTACATTCTTAAAGCATGTTCTTGGTCATACTGTGTGAGCTATTTATCATTACATTTTATATTAAGACATTTTTGTTCACATACCTTTAATCAAAGCATTGGCCATGATTTGCATAACCAATAGACAAATCTATTTAGCCAGTTTTCGCATCCATTCTGGTATGAAAACTCACCATCTAATCAAACTGTAAAGGATATAATCAAGTCGCACCCTGTTTTCTATTCTCATTAAAAATGTCACTCACAATTCACATAGCAAATAACATATCTCCAGACAATAAACCATCATTAAATGTATCACTTTTTGAAATGACTGCTAATACTGTTGGCTCCTGTTGTATTTTTGTCTCACTGATAATGCACTAATGAAGGGATAGTTTACCCAAAAATAAAAAATTATGTCATTCTTTACTCAGCTTCATGTCATTCCAAACCTGCATGACTTTGTTTCTGCTGTGGAAAACAATAGAAGTTATGCTGAAGAATGTTGGTAGCCAAACAGTTTTGGTTATCATTGGCTTCCATTGTATAGACAAAAACACTGAGACATTTCTCAAAATATCTTCTTTTTTTGTTCCAAGTCATACAGGTTTAGAACAAAATGAGTGAGTGATGACATATTTTTCATTATTTTTAGATGAACTATCCCTTTAAAGTGTCTACTAAAATGAACAAATGTAATGTGACCCTCAAAAGAAACTTCAGATGAAGGCAGTGGAAATGACATCTCAAGACTGGTTACACAAACTGTGAACTTAAAGATGAAGGGCACAACCACTGTCTTTATTGAGCTTGAAAAATGGTTTTACTGAAACATTAATCCCAAATTTACAACAAGAACAGCCATACAACAGGTGATTAAATTAAGCGAGATTATAGCTGTACTGTGTACTATGACTATAAAAACACTTGTTATTGGATTTGTTTAATCAAGTGAATAATAAAGTTAGCTGCCTCTCACTAAACAACCATTCTCTTAACAAACCTTTGAGAGAATGTAGCAGTTCAGCATCATAACAGCTGGGGGTTGTGCAGTGCTGATCTAATGCGGAACCGCATACAAAACCCGTGAAAACACACTGCAAGGAGCAGAAGACCACCTTACCCTGTCGTGAACTCAAAATATTTTTATATAAAAATAGTACATACTTCATCACCCAAAACATCCTGAAATCAAGATTAAATCAATATACTCGTTTCAACCCAAAATTTAAACGCCTCCAAATTTCCTAAACCACGACTGCAAGGTTTCTATTTGATAACCTTTTCATATGACGGCAAAATGTTTAATATAAATGATATAACTAATTACTTTAATATCGTTTAACGTGTTTTCTTAATATCGAAATGCAGATTAGCCTATTATTATGCTATTGCTAGATCATCTCAGAAACATGTACAAACTGCAGTCAGCACATAACCATGCGTCTCGTGCGTATGCAAAATAACACGACAAACTTTCACTAATAACCTTCTCGTGCGTATTTTTACCTTCTTGCTTTGTCCTGCTCGAGCGAATCTCCCAAAGACAGTGAATAAGAGCGAGCTTCTTCAAACTTCAGTCAGATTATCACCTCGACGCACCTCGTGCCGGAGACAGTAGTGTTATGCCAGCGGTTAGTTTGGGTTTAGGACATGCTCCTCGCACGAGTATCCCCTCCATTGGCTCAGCATCACTTACCTCGCCCTCCCCTGAACGCTCACACGCGCTGTCTGCATGCTGGATACATTCCCCACCTCCTAGTTACTTTGACAGACAACTACAAAGTGAACAACAAACAAGTATAGATTTATCTTACAGCTTTTTATGTAACTTCAAAGCCTTTTCAAGCTTGGTTTTGCAGAAGAAATTAGCCACTTTAAAAAATCTTGTGGTATTATCTGCAATGACTTGTTACTAAAATATCTTCATTTAATATCTGATTTGTTGGTTCAGTTCAGTGGACCTTAATAAAACAAAAACTGATTCACGCTTTAGTGTCAGTTTGTGTGCTGTTTTACCACAATCTCTCTGTACTCGTGAAACATAACAAGAGACGAAACACGTGTTGCCATTAAAATGCGTGATGTAGAATTTCGAAACGAAGGATTTGTAATCCCTGTTGGGATCCTCCCTCGAGCCCTCCTGTGCCGACCATGCTCCGACTATTATAACAAATGACACCAGTAATGGGAGTGATGTGAGTGACAGCCTCACTGAGTAATAACGAATAGCATCGGTGCAAGCTGTCATTTTGTATCACTACTGCCCCCTTTTGGTATTCAGTAACACTGTCACACCTTTTACTCCAGTGGGTAAGTTTTAGGATAGGTTCATATCCACAAACAAATATACAATTCATGGTGTCACATTCAATTGGTGTGTGTGTGTGTGTGTGTGTGTGTGTGTGTGTGTGTGGTAGACAAATTTCTTTTACAAATAATTATCCATGTATAGAACCACAAGCGAAGCGTGACTTAATTAAGAGCAAAGCAGATAATTCAGTCATGGGTCTGTATCCTTGGAAATGGGAGGATAATGTAAACCTCGACATTATGTTCAAGTCATTGGGCAATAACACAATACTCCTAGCTGTGCTGTGGCCTAAAAGCAAGTTGTACTACGCTATTAATGTGGGCTAATTATGCAACAGCACCCCATTTAGCATGTAATGAGAAATCTCTACCACAAAGAAAATTAATGAGCAAAACACACATTGGGGTAATGAGTTAAAATGAAAGTTTGTATTTGTGAAAATGACAAAGCAGCATACAGTAAAATAAACACAGGTTGCTGAAATATTTGATCCATCCACCTTTAGGAAAAGAACTGCAAATGTAAATTCTAATTCATAAGCATTGTGTAAAAGACATTTTAAAAGAAGAAAGTGAATAGTCTCTGTTGCCCTGCTAATTGTTTGCACAAGCTATGACAGGCCTTATTGTTACAATATATTGAATGCAATGAAAAGACCTTCAGTCTTGCACACTAACAAAGACAGAGATCCACATGAACACACACACAGACATCAACACACACTCAGAATATTCAGTGTAACTAATTAGGACTCTCCACACTGCATCCTTGGTCAACTCAATCGATTGATCGCATTCGCACAGTCTCCTGAGGAGGAATTACTGCCCATTGTCTCCAATCAATCACCTCTGCAGACACTCTGTGTGAGCTCACCGCTGAAGACAGGAGGTCAGCAGGAGGAAATGAATGTGTCAAATGCCTCAACCACTGCACTGACAGGCCAACACAAGCATCTTAAACACAAAGAAGAAACAAAGGGTGAGAAAAAGAAAGAGAAACAAACAAACAAAGAGAAGAGAAAAAAACACACCAGTGTCTAAAAAGCATTACATATAAGCAGGCTCAAAAAAGAAAAATAGCCTATATATATATATATATATATATATATATATACACTCGCCGGCCGCTTTATTAGGTACACCTGTTCAATTGCTTGGTAACACAAATTGCTAATCAGTCAATCACATGGCAGCAACTCAATGCATTTAGGCATCTAGATGTGGTGAAGACGATGTGCTGAAGTTCAAACCGAGCATCAGAATGGGGAAGAAAGAGGATTTAAGTGACTTTGAATGTGGAATGGTTGTTGGTTGGTGCCAGACGGCTGGTCTTAGTATTTTAAAAACTGCTGATCTACTGGGATTTTCACACACAATCATCTCTAGGGTTTACAGAGAATGGTCCGAAAAAGAAAATATCCAGTGAGCGGCAGTTGTGTGGACGAAAATGCCTTGTTGACGTCAGAGGAGAATGGGCAGACTGGTTAAAGATAATAGAAAGGCAACAGAAACTCAAATAACCACTCGTTACAACCAAGATATGCAGAATATCATCTCTGAACACACAACACGTCGAACCCTGAAGCAGATGGTTACAGCAGCAGAAGACCACACCGGGTGCCGCTCCTGTCAGCTAAGAACAGAAAACGGAGGATACAAATTGCACAGGCTCGCCAAAATTGGACAATAAAAGACTGGTAAAATGTTGCCTGGTCTGATGAGTCTCTGATTTTTGCTGCGACATTCAGATAGTAGGGTCAGAATTTGGCATAAAGAACATGAAAGCATGGATCCATCCTGCCTTGTCTCAACGGTTCAGGCTGGTGCTGGTGTAATGGTGTGGGGGATATTTTCTTGGCACACTTTGGCCCCTTAGTATCAATTGAGCATCGTTTAAACGCCGCAGCCTACCTGAATATTGTTACTGACCATGTCCATCCCTTTATGACTACAGAGTACCCATCTTCTGATGGTTACTTCCAGCAGGATAATGCACCATATCACAAAGCTCAAATAATCTCAGACTGATTTCATAAACATGATAATGAGTTCACTTTACTCAAATGGCCTCCACAGTCACCAGATCTCAATCCAATAGAGCACCTTTGGGATGTGGTGGAACGGGAGATTCGTATCATGGATGTGCAGCCGACAAATCTGCAGCAACTGCGTGATGCTATCATGTCAATATGGACCAAAATCTTTGAGGAATGTTTCCAACACCTTGTTGAATCTATGCCATGAAGAATTAAGGTAGTTCTGAAGGCAAAAGGGGGTCCAACCCGGTACTAGAAAGATGTACCTAATAAAGTGGCCAGTGAGTGTGTATAAATATGTGTATGTGTGAGTGTATAATTATATATGTATGTAATAGGTTATGTAGCCTATTTATGTAAGTACGTAAATTCCAATGGTTTATTCCAATGCGCTTATTGTTTTCAAAAAATATTATAATATGAAATGTACAAAAAATAATAAATAAACAGGAATTTGAATTATGTGAATAAAACCAACATTCAAAGCCACTACAAGAAAATAAAATAATTTTCTGCTATCTGACTTTTTACTCAAACCTGCGATTACAACTAGTCTGTGTCCCATTCAACACAAAAACACTGGGCTGATATTCAGTAAATTTATCACATATGCAAATGCTTCCATCTACTGGTTGTTTGTAGGAATAACCTATTAAAAGACCTCGACAGTACACTCCAAAAACAAAACAAAACTGACTTTGGCATGTCCCGCTAAAGCGCTCGTTGAAACAAATGTACATTTTCAGTCAAAGGGACATTTCAGTTTATATGATTGATATTTGACACTATAAATGTTTTCTTATAAAACTGGGTAACGTTTTTACAAAGACTTGGATTTGAAAGGTCAGTGAAGCATCGATTTGTGTATTAAGAGTGTATTCAGTTCCGCCGCTCCCTATACGCAGAGTAGCTACGCAGTTTGCGCACCAAACTCCCTCAAAAATTCCATCCCAGTTGCTAAAAAATATATATATTTCGTTCTGTATTAGTATTACAATTAACATATACATGTACATAAATCAAAAATCTAAACATTAACATATATATTTTTATTTAAAATGCGTTTTATGGTGAAAGCATAAGCAGTCGGCAGTAGGCTAATCACAGGTGACGCAACATTCCCGTATCCGCGCCAGTGGCCGCTCGCGCCTAATGTTTGCGGCTGAAAACAAATGATCATAATTGATGGACAGCTGTCTGAAAAGACATCAGCAATCCGGCGCTGAGAAAAGAATGAGGGAAAAAATGAAGCCCGTGCATCACTTTTAGGTAGCCTACATTCATAATCCTGTGAAATGTTTTGGCTGTTGAATTTAATAACGTGTTTTAATGTCGGTAATAATTTAACCACCTGGCATATATTATTCTCTCTGAGTTTCCATGTTCCCTTACGAAAACTAGGCACGGTTTTACTACGAATAACATGGAGCCAAAGGCCTGGTAATACATTACAGATGATCAAGTCCTTTAATATTGACCAAACATTTAGACTAATTAAAATATACACTTAACGTTAATCTTAAATTTTTGGCCACCTTTTTGCGATAGAAATGCTACAGCCTCTAACATTAGCCTATAACTTCAAAACGTGAACATCACAACCAGGGGCGCCTTAAGATTACCAGAGGCCCCTGGGCTACAGCATTACGGTAGGCCAGACATTTTTGACATTCTTGACAGTTATTTTGTCCAAAAAAAATTATTGTTAATACGCCAGATAACGTTCACAAAACTGTTCTGCGTAAAATGTGAATATAAGTAAATATGCAAATTAATTATTTGCCACAAGGTGGCGCTAGGAACAGCAGAATATAGCCGTTACGAAATTAAGTTTACAAGTATGATTTAAACAATAAATCACACAAAATATTCATTATTCACCATCAGTAGAACGAAACAACACATGTTGGTATGAATGTGGACTGTTTGGTGATTTGCTAACTGCGTTTTTATTTTGAAACATGCCGTGCTCATGTTTAATGAATTAAATCATATATATTTAAAGTTTAATGATCACATTTAAGCAATAGGACGATTCCTATTTTTCCATCCTCGGATTTAAAATTGAGACGTTGAAGATAACAGACACACAGATTACATCCACGCAAGTTTCTGAACTCGCACTGTATGATGTTACAGAAAGGTTTCTGATCCAGTTCCTTTCACACAGCAGTGTTATTTCTCTTGTTCATCTGCACGTTAACATAAAGACACTCTTGTGCTGGGCTACTTTACTAGAGAATGCATTTTAGTGATGGGTTGTTCTTGAACGATTCGTTCATTTTGAACAAATATTTAATGTGTTCTCGGGGAGTGATTAGTTCAGTCGCGCATGCGCACCATCCTATAGGTTCTATACTGGATTAGTTCATCCAGTCGAAATTACTCGAAAAAAGATTTGTTCATTTTGCTGAACGATACTCAAAGGTCCGAGTCGGAAAATGATCCGAACATCCCATCACTAATATATTGATTGTGCATTAACAGTATATAGGTGGAACACACCAACTACACAAACTGGGGTGAACCTAAACTGAACCACTCACTTCAACCAGGGCGTCGCTGAAAATGAGTGAGTGAGTTTGTTTACAGAATGCTGTTGTCACTGCTGCAAACTCCCATATAAATAATTATTCGAAACATTTCCTTGCAGCCAGTGGGCCCCCTTTCTAGTGTAGGCCCCTGGGTTTCAGTCCCTTGAAGCCCGTGCATTAATGTGCCCCTGATCACAGCCCTTACAAAAATTGAACCATGGTTTTATCGTAGTAAAACTGCTCCATTTGCTTTTGTGTGATTTGTGAATGCTTGAGACAATAAAATCAACCAGACAACTCTATTACTAAAATAGTAGCCATAGGTAACTGTCTAGAGCTAAAATTTTAATTTGTAAATAATACAATTTATTTACTTTTCTTTAAGTTCTATTTTGACCCCTATAGTGGGTGTTTTTCATTTATATTTTAGTCTTTTCATGCATAATATTTGGGGAGGGGGCACAACAATAAAATTATGCTTAGGGCACCCATTTGTCCAGCAGCGGCTCTGAGTATATTAAATGGTTTGTTGTCACAGAAAATGAAAGGCTGCAACGGAATTTAGAGCTTCTCTCTTTCGGTTAATTTCCCACACATTCAGCATTTCATGAGCCCACATCCTGTGAGTGTGGAGTAGATCTACTGTGCAAAGCTGTCTCCAGACATTTTCCGGAATACTGTAAGACATATCAGTGGGTTTGGTCTTGTGTGTGGGAGTACTCTGTACTTTTGTCAATGTGACTGCTGCCAGCTATCTATGCCATGTGTCAGTGTTTCTGAAGAGATGCTACCCTAACAGAATGAACTCTATAAAAACAAACATCCTAATTCCATTTCACACTTTTAGATTTGTCACACATGCTGTGACTGGTTATCTTGCCATGACTCCAAGATCCATTATATTCCAAAACATTAGGCTTGCATGGGCTCATTTTGTACTCATCCAGTTTGACTCAAAAGCCATGGACAAATAAACTGAAGGTGGATGTCATTAGGTAATTATATAAAAAATCAGAAGGTTTGTCTCCAGCTAAGTGATCCATTAGTTGGACGAACAGATAGATAGATGTTCATCTAATCAAATGAATCTGGAACTGTTGTAAAAGGATAGATATTAGTATCATTTAGATGAAATATTGATACTACCATTCATATGTACTAGATGATGATAGTATGCCTAAGGCACCTGGAGAAGCACAAACAAACCAAGACCAATTCAGTGTGACAGCAGTCAGCTCCCTCAGGACCACATGACCAAGACAACCGACAACAGCTGCCAAACACTGCCTGGCAGTGGAGATGAGGGGGAGTCAAACATGTGGTTTCTAAGCTGACTGGTACCTCATGCTATACACACAAAATATTAATCTCTCATCCAAGTCCAAATGTTTTGATGATTTTCATGAAATGTAAGATGAGACAAACACACAGCATCCTAAATCCTGTTAAGAGATGTGCTGGGTGGGGGAAAAATTGAAACGAAAAAAGACAAATCCAGAGGGGATTAAAGGAACCGAACAATTGGAGAGAGAAAGAGAGAGTGAGAGAAAGATAGAAAGAGAGAGCCGTATCGGGATTAATCACAACATGAGAGGGAGAGACGTGAGGCGGTGCTTTGAATAGGAAGCAGAGGCAAGGATGGGAAGAGATTAGTGCTGCGCTCCGTGTTCTCATCACTCAATGAAAGGACACTCTGGAAACAACAAGGGCGCTCAGCCTCAGGAGAACTGGGAAAGGTGCGAGTTTCACTTTAGGGATATATTAACTTACTGGAAAACGCTTTGGATCTGTTTGAACAACTTCTAAACATGGATTGTCACAGCAAAGTAAGAACAGAGGAACCGGATCGAAGAAGGTTCTGAGGACTTTTCTGGTAGGCTTTCCTGTGTGTGTTGTGCTAATAGAGTAGGTTAACCAATGTAAAACATTCATTTTAAATACATGTACTGTGGTAACTGCATACTGTTTTATTCTTAGTCTGTTCCCTGCCCCAGATACTGCCCATCTGCATGGTACACAGGAAATTAGATTGCCATCTGTGAAATATTGGAAGACATGACAGATGTAAAACGACCTTTCTAGGATTTAAGAGCAGAAGGCTTCCTGTATCAACTGTGCTGGCGCTGGTCCTGGTGTAATCCTTTTTTATGTGCAACCAAAAGAATGACTTCTACATCTTGTGTGGTTTTGATCTCGCTTTTGGTTCGGCTCTCGGGGGCTATTTGTCCTCAAGGCTGCCTGTGCATATCTGACGTACTGAACTGTGGCTCCTTGGGTCTGGATAGATTCCCCAACCCGCTTCCATTCACAACTTCTGTCCTGGACCTCAGTCATAACAGACTAACATGGCTGGCAGCTGGCAGCTTCTACGGGCTCCCAAGGCTGCACACTTTGCATATGTCCCATAACCGCATCTCCTTGCTCAGCCCGGGAGCTTTCCATAACATCAGTGGTCTTCGATACCTGGACCTCTCTTCCAACAAATTGCAGGTGGTGGGGAAACATCACTTCCAGGACCTGCCAGCCTTGGAGGTGCTGTTGCTATACAACAATCGTCTTACCCGTGTGGAGAGCAACACCTTAATGGGGCTCGGCAGTCTCAGGAAGGTTTATTTCAGCCTCAACCGGATCACAGATTTTCCATTCTTCTCAATTCGTAAGCACAGCCACCCCAACCTGGTGACACTGGACCTCTCCTCAAACCGCTTTTTTCGTTTGCCTATGGATGACATTGTGGTATTGCCCGCTGCAGTGCAAAAAGGCCTGTTCCTGCACAATAACAGTCTGGAGTGCGATTGCTCTATGTACCGCATGTTTTGGCACTGGGAGCAGAAGGGATATCCAAGTACGAAAGACTACAAGGATGACTACAAGTGTCTGATGTACGGAGAGCGTCAAATCTCAATTCATTTTCTGCGCTCTTCGCACTTCTTTGAGAACTGTACGATTGGGAAGATGATATCCCTGATATCTCCGAAGGCTGATAAAGTTGTTTACAAGGGTGAACAAGTGAGACTGGACTGCACTGGGACACTAAACGGAGAAGATCTGTCTTACAGCTGGATCATTCCTCATCGAGAAAACATCTCTCAGCTGATCCAGAACAGATCTCTACATCTCAATCAAGACGGTAGCTTGGATATTGTAGCTGCCCAGTCCATAGATTCAGGGGTCTACCAGTGCACTGCTGTGGATAATACGAGGATGATCAATGAATCACGAGAAGTGAATTTAACAGTGGTAGCCCAGCGCGCCATGGAGGAGCCGTTCAACACAGGCTACACCACTCTTATAGGATGTGTGGTGACTCTTGTCCTCATATTGATGTATCTGTATTTAACCCCATGTCATTGTAGTTGCTGCAAACCTCCTCCTCCCTCTCCGGCCATCTCAACCTTTGGGGAAGACCGCTGCACTCTGGCCTCTATCTTTGCAGCTCCTTCAACTGATCGACCCAAGAGCAAGTCTCAGTCCGACAGGCACGTAGCGTTCCTTGAGCCACTCATGACAGGGAAAAATGGCCATCCAAAAGCTGCATTTGTTGTTGAACAGCCTACAATTGAATGGGACACAGAAAACTTCACCTCTTCAAACGCTCTTCATAATTAGAGAAAGAAATGACTCTGAGTAGCAAATTTGTGACTTCAAAATCCCGCAGAATTGCTTAAGCCTGTTTGAACCATAGAGACAAGCATCACAAATGAATGATTCCATTAATAAATAAAAACTCCATAATAAATTATTTTGATCCTCAGATTTAGAGGCTGTCTCCTGTCTCACAGTATGAAGTGATCCATTTGTTTACGCTGAATGCGTGGGACTGCACTGCTAGTAATGCTGAAAATCCAGAGCAGTGAATGTATAATTTCTAAGACCCAAGAGCATGTGTATTGAATTTGAAGACTTGAAAGAAACATAAGTTTGCTCTGTAAATCTCAACAAAAGACGCTGATTGTCATGACAACAGCAACATTTAAGGTGTCTCTAATGTAGTGTTTTAATTTGCGCAGAACAAAAGCTGAATCAGAGCTGCCTTTAATTCCAGTATTTGGGGCACATCCATCAGCTGGGAATATAGGGTGACAATCTCTTCTTGTAAGGTTTTTCAGAAAGATAAACCCCTGCCATTTGAAGGTAGTCAAAAACAGCTAGGTGCTGTTGATTTGATACTATAAGCAGACATTGAGGAGAAGGCCTTCTGAATCAATTGAAGACTGAGGTTTAATCTCTTCAGTTGTGTCATTATCATTAGATATAACTAATCCTTTGTCAAAAAAACATGGTGGTAAAGTTTGGTGCAGAACCATGACGGTATGCAAAATAATGTTCTACTAGCTCACACCAAGCAGTTGCGAAAAGCGAAGAACTCCACAACTCAAAGGAGAGACATGATAAATGAAGAAAAGCAAAGGCAATGTAGTGATGTCTGTTTATGTGTGATATTATTCATCTCTGCACTTTGCATTAAGCAAATTGGTCTTTCATTACAGGGATGTGCTATGGGAGAGGATTAACACCCCTGCCAGAATTTTCCTCCACACCATGCACAGTATGCAAAGTAAAAGCAAAATATGAAAATGAAAGAACACCATGGCAAAGGTACAGAGTTAATCCATGCTGCCCATTTCCAGATGTGATCAGATTATCTGCGGCAACCCACTTTCACATTCGTAATACGTTGACACGTGTCCTCTGGCTGTTCATGTTGTGCAGTCCTGCCAAATGCAATGATACCAGATCAACTCTATAACATATACAGTCATGGCCAAAAATATCGGCACCCTTGGCAAATATGATCAAAGAAGGCTGTGAAAATTGATCTGCATTGTTAATCCTTTCGATCTTTTATTTAAAAAAAATCTAATAAATGTAACCTTTATAACCTAATTTATAACCTTAAATATAACCTTTCATTAGATAATAAGAATTTAAAATGGGGGATATATCATGAAATAAAAGTTTTATTCAAATACATGCTGGATACAATTATTGGCACCCCTGGAAATTCAAATATCTCTGAAGTATATTCCCATTCATATTCACAATTTTGAGCATGAAATGATCCAGCCATGGCTTCCTGTTTCACAGAAATATAAATAGGAGTGAAAACAAAGCCCAAATTCCCTTAATCATCCATTACAATGAGAAAAAAACATATAATATATTTCTGATGTGCAGCAAAATATAATTGAGCATTACAAATTTGTGAAGTGATTTTAAGAAAAGAGCTTGAGCAGTGAAAATTCCCATTTCCACCATCGGGGCAATAATGAATAATTTCAATCAACATAAAATGTTACGAAACTGCCTGGAAGAGGACGTGTGTCTATATCGTCCTAATGCACAGCGAGGAGGAGAGTTTGAGTGAGAGTCTTCAAGGACCACAGCTGGAGAATTGCAGAAAATAGTTGAGTCTCAAAAAATTGTCAAACAGCACCTACATCATTCACCACATGTTGTTTGGGAGGGTTTCAAGAAAAATTATCCTTGCTCATCCAAAAATAAACTCCAGCATATTCGGTTATCAAACATGACTGGAACTTCAAATGGGACCGGCTTCTATGGTCAGATGAAACTAAAAATGAGATTTTTAGCAGCAAACACTCAAGATGAGTTTGGTGAACACAGGGATAAAAAGTACCCCATGTGTACAATGAAACATACTGTTGTTTTTTTATGTTGTGGGCCTATATTTTTGATGTAGGTCCTGGACATCTTGCTTAGACACATGGCATCATGGATTCTATCAAATACCAACAGATAAAAAAATAAAACAAGTGACTGACTTATAAATCTTATAATTGGCCATGTTTGGATCTTCCAACCGGACAATAATCCAAACACAAATCTCAAAAACAACACAAAAATGGGTCACTGGGCACAAAACCAAGCTTCTGCTATGGCCATTCCAGTCCTCTGACCTGAACCCTGTAGAAAATGAGTGAGGTGAACTGAAGAGAAGCATCACCAACGTGGAGCTGGGAATATAAAGGGTTAGTCAGGAGTGACTAACCCTAAAGGCCTAACTCAGGAGTGATTCTGGATGAAGGAATTGTCTCTGATCTCTTGTCAGGTGTTCTCTAACCTCATCAGGCATTATAGGAGAACATTTTGAGCTGTTAAACTGGTAAATGGATATTTCAAAAAGTATTGAATAAAAGGGTGCTGTTAATGGAGGCCAATGTGTATTACAGAAAAAAGTATTTCATAATGATATTTCCCCCATATTCAATTCTTAACTTATTATTAAAGGTTAGATTTTTGTGATAAAAAAAAAAAGAAATTTAAAAGGATTAAAAATGCAGATTAATTTTCCCAGCCGCCTTTTGATCATACACAATCATTTCTCATTAGATCTCATCCTCTAGGTTTATCCAAAGCTGTACATCCTTAAACATCAAAACAGCATTTAAAAAAACTGACCAATTGCAGTAATCAGACTTGCCAAACGGACTGACAGATCTCGGCAACAAACTTATCATATTTGATGTGGTAAACATCACGTCTCCCAGAAAAGCACCATTTGTAACATTAACTTCACTAGTTATATAACACTGACTGCCTCGTTACAGCCTTGCCTTTGTGCTGTGTTTGTAATACTAGTGTTGTTTTGAGAGATGACTATATCAAATGAGATATGAGGTGACCGAAGGTCAGATTTATCAGATTACATTTTGGGGCAAAACTAGAGCAATTTTTCAGCCTTTCCTTAATCCTTTCCTCTTTTTTCCCCTTATGCTGCTGGTGTGTTTAGGACCTATCTTTCTTTCAACCCTGAACTCCGGTGGTGATGTGCTGTGAGAATGTAAACTGGTAAGCAACCTAAAGAATTGTGCAAAACTGCATAATACACGTTTGCAAACCATGCAAAAAAGTTTTTCAAACGGACGTAGTGAAAACTGCCTGATCATTTTAAAATACTTTTAACATTGCACCCAACAGCCAATTCTGGAATAAAAAGCCAGATTTTCTATTAACAGAGAAAAGCATGCAGAAACTCCCATATGCTGGAACCAAACAACAGGCAACTCTCATCCGATGTTCACTTGGGTTGAAATATAGAAACAGCTTAAAAAAGTGTTATGAACAAAATCTTACGCATTGTTTTCAGAGACATAGCTGTTTATCTGGTAAATGGTAGCATTTGTGAAATGCCCTGAGGTATTTTCTACAAAACTTCAACTAACCGTATTCATGTCACGTACAAAGGGCAAATTCAGAGTCAATTTTGAAATCAAGATGCATAATCTTCATTATATATTTAAACATTAATTCGTTCTTTTTTGACAAGAAACTTAACCCCTTTAGAAAACTGCATCAGCTACAGGCCAGCAGAATCCATTAGGAAATGATGCCCTCTACTGGCCTGCTGTAAAACCATTAGTCGAATGATGCCAATGCACACATATAAACAACTTTGGCATTGATTAACCTCATTGGAAAAGAAAACCTGTTACCATTTTTGTATAGCATCACAAATAACTATGTACATATACAAAGAGTTCACACATTCTCAACTGCAAGTTAATACTGAACACAATATAACAATGTTTGATACAACCTTGTTTTAATAGAACATCTGTACAACCAAGAATGTAAAAAAACAAAAACAGCTAAAATGAAGAATGACTCACTTTTTCTCTTTAAAAAAATATTGTCTGCATTTTTCTCCTTGTTCACAAACCATTTTTTTGTTGTTGAAAATCCAAACGAAAAGTATTGACAAAAATTAAACATTGAAAGGCAATTACATTTCTTGGCAATATAAATATAGTGGTATGAACAAGGTTTTTCAAACATCTTTTTTAGGAAGAGCATTACTGAAAACAGTGAAAATCTGGCCAATGTCTAAATCACCAATCTCAGTCATACAAAACCAGATTTCATTTTTTTTAGATGATGATATCATGATTTGATGTGCTCTTAATGTTAAATATGTACATTCCTAATGCCAGTAGTCTACAGGACATCCTTATGGCATTTAGTTATAGGTGTAGTCCGAATAGTAGTCTGACCAACCACCCCTTCCCCTCCCAGGGGGATATCCCCAGTTACAGGATGGGCCCCCTCTCATGCGACCCCGACCCGGTCTAGATCTCATGGGATGTGGCTGTACTCCTCGGCCCCTGAAACCACCACGAATCATATCAGGATGTCCCCCTCTGGGATTGTACGTGCTATTGCTGTGTCCGCCTCTGATGGGTAAGAGTCCTCTGCTGGCAGTGGACTCCCTGGTGGGAGGGGCTTGACTGCCGCCCTGACTTTCAGAGGATGAGTTCACTGGAGTTCTGCTGCCTTGGCCGCATGAGGTTGAAATACCCAGTGCACCTCCTTTCTCTCCACCGGCCTCCTGCTGGACCACTTTAGAAGTCGCTGAAATAGGGGCACTTTCTTCCTCTTGTCCACGAACTGTTTCGCTCTCAGTGGCTCCCACCCATGATCCATCAGTGGGCCTTGCGGCCTCAGTTTGGGTGGAAGGTAGAGTGCCGAATCCTGCCCCACTCTGTCCAGCCGCATAACTCTGCTGGGCTCCTGGTGTAGGACCCCAGCCAAAAAGCGGTGGAACAGGGGGAATTGGAGTGAGGGCTGGAAAAAGAGTAGTATCTGGGTAGGAAGGAAAAGTGGTGTGAAGAGAGGACGAGGAAGAAGCCGTGGATGAGGAAGCAGACTCTACACCTATTTTAGCCATTTGAGAGCCAGCAAGTCCTAACTTATTAGCAGTGCTTGCCGCTGCTGCCCCAGGCACTCCCACACTGTCAGGAACGGGTAGGGACTGTCCAGGCGGCTGAAGAGAGTTGGCTGATTCTGGAATAGAAGGCAACTCCACTGAGCTAACTGGGGGCTGAGGGAGGGAAAGGGGGACGGTGAGTGGTTGAGCAATAGGTATGGTGGAGGTTCTTGTTGGAGGTTGGGTCCCAGGAGGAGCCACAGTTTGACTGTACTCTGATCCCCTGGAGGCCACGCTAACTGGAGACGAATATGCTGAGGACATATGGTATGCAGGAGAACCAGAGTAAGGGCTCCACTGTGCCGAGCTGAGACACAGGTAGCTTTGGTGGGGGTTCACACCAAAACTGGCCAGGGTGTCCTCTACATCAGGCCTAGGTGTGCTCTCCTGACTGGCAGCTTTATATTGTGAGATGGCAGACTTCAGAGCTGCATAATCAGTGGAGAAAGAGCCCTGGGTAGGGTAGGCAGAGGAGCTTGGTGGTACAAGTGGATCGCTAATGGGGTCCACACAGGGTTGGTCAGGGAGGGGAGGACGAAATCCATCGATCTGGGGTGGAGGGGGCTGAGGTGCCTGCAGTTCCTGAAGGTTATTTTCAGTCTGAATGGACGTCTCTGTGATAATGGGCATATCATCTTCAGAGTCTATAGACATGTCCTCTTCATCTCGAACCGCATCAGGCTCCACTGAGCAGTCAAAGAGAAGATAGTGTGTCAAAATTGAAATTTCGGAATTTTGTCAGGAAAAGTAAAGTAGTGTGAAGTTTTTACCTGGTTCAGGTAGGGCAGCAACTGCTACTTCTTCTGGGACACTGATCAAACTCTGGAAGTTGTTCATGATGTCATTCATACCTGCAACGATGACTCCACTACCAGAGAACTGGGAGAATGTGTCGTCATGCTTTTCTGTTTACGAACACAGCACCGATTGATCAAGAAACTTAAACTTAACAGACAACTCGACAAAGTAACATTCATATACACCAGAACTTCAATTACAACTGTTGCACGTACCTGTGAGGAAAATGAGGTGTCGAAGCTGTGTGTGCTGAGCTTGCAGCTTCACCAGACAGTCCAAATCAGGAGCCTGCCTAGATGGAGTGTCACACTCGTGATAAGGCAGAAACTCCACCAGGTGTTTCTTCTGGTAGGTTGTCAACAGGTTCAGCAGATCCAGGGCCTCTGTGTTTAACCTGTGAAAGAGAGGATGTGTGAGCAGATATTGGAGACTAAGAGTCTGTCAGGATTGGCAAAACACATTAATCCATTTGTCTCTAACCTGCTGAGCTCTTTCAGCTTCTTCTGAGTCTTACAGTGCACCTTCCACTTCCAAGGTGAGCCCTGTTCCTCCAGGAACTTGAGAAACGCCTGTAGCTTCCCTGTAAACATAAATGTCAACATGTAAAGTCTCAAAAAAAAAAAAAATTAAACAAAATGTAGGGTGGGAGTTGGTTCTGGACATCAGTTGATCGAATAAAGGCAGTTCTGAATGCAAGAATTGAATTGCAAGAAAGGGGTGGTTTAAAGCAGATATACATCTCCAGAGAAGTCTGACATTTCATCGGAATTCAAGCTACTTCTCTGTTGTTTGAAAATTATCAGTTTAAAACTATTTTTTTTAAACATGCATGGATGAATCATTCAATAAAATCACTAAGATGTATTAAGAAACTACAGTGAATTTCCAATTCATGCAGACTTTAAAGGAAACAATACAACAATACACATTCACACTCGGAGAGATATCTTTTCAACAAGCTGGTACATTAATGTTTTGTAAACCCCTCTACAATCTACCTTTAGCTCTCACCTAGCGTTATATTGTCAGGGTTGAGAAGGAGCTCATCTGACACAATGAGTCCTCCAGACACGAACAGCTCATTGTAAGTGCGATTTTTCACATCATCCAGGCTGTCCACTCCAGCAAAGTAAACTGTGGGCAATTTCTTCAGAGACACCAGTGCTGGAATCTAAATAAAGAATAGAGGGAACAATGCCTTAAAACAGATGCTTCTCTGTTTGCTTTGTGAAACTAATCAAATAGTAAAAAAAAAAACATAAGTTTGAGTGGTGAGTTATTAAGTACCTTATGTACATGAGCAGCTATATCCTCATTCTGAATAATGATCATGAACTTTTGCTGACTTTTACTCTCCAGGTAATTCTGAGGGTTGCAATCAATATTGCCAAGGCTTCGTAAATACTCCTGTAAAACCAAACAAATGAGGTTAAAGATAAAGTGTTTCAAAGGTTGGTCAAATGTATCAGGCCACACTGAATATTCTGAAACTTTATACTTTCAGACCTTGATCTCAGTGCAGAGTTCGCTCTCCTCATCTCCTCTTTGAATGTAAAACTTTACTGCATTTTTCTGCATGATCTCCATCAGTGTGCACAAAACATCAGGCTTGATTTGCCCAATAACGCTGCCTCCCACAATGCTTGACGTTCCTGCATGAGTAGGCTCTGAGGAAATCTCTTGGACTGAAGCAACTGGAGGTTGACTGGCACTTCCAGCTGATGGGGAGCACATAGGCTTTTCCACAACATCTGCACTCTTGGGGTCAGCTGATCTTTCGGCTGAAAACAGGTGGACCTCTCTGACAGTGCCGAGGCGATGCTTGCCTGAACGAGGAGATTTAAGGGTAGCTTGCGGCTTGCTTGACAAAGCCTGAGACTTAGGCACTGGAGATGATATTTTAGTGTGAGGATGAGCAGGAGGTGAGGGCAGCGTGGGTTGGGCAGGCGCCGGCATGGCAGATGAGGGTGGAGCAGGTGGCAAGGGGGCGGGCACTGGGGCAACAGCAGGTGGTGACACAACAGCCACAGGTTGTTCAGATGCCCTGGGAGCCTGGATCAAATGGTTCATCTTTTCACAGAGTGTGTTAACATAGCTCTGCACAGGCATCGATGAGACATATTTGGATACAAAAGGTGAGAAAGCAGAGCTTGACCATTTAGCCTGATCCTCACATCGCAGCAAAGGAGGCTGAGGGTTGTAAATTATATGTTGGGCCTCCATCAGTTTCTGGATCCCCATGCAGAGGTTCTGGAACTCATTGTCAAGTATAGTGTCCACTACTTTCCTTGTAGGGTGTACTTGCTTTTCCCCTCCACTCAAGCAAGGTTCACCAACACTCTCTAAAGCTAATAACATAATAAGTATATTAGTTTGGTCCATTTATTATCTAAAATTTTACATGTAAGTACTGTACTGAACTTTTATTCAGCAAAGTATTAAATTGATCAGAAGTAACAGTGAAGACATTTTTAATGTTACAAATGATTTCTGTTAAAAATAAATGCTTTCTATTCATCAAAAAGTTTTGTTTCTACAAAAATATTAAGAAATTAAAATATTATTAACATTGATAATTCATTCTTCTTGAGTAGCAAAACAGTGTATTAGTTGTTTGTATGTTTTCTGGAGGAAATATTTTGCTATTACAGAAATTAATTACATTTTAAAATGTATTATACTAGAAAAATATTATTTTAAATCATAAATATATTTCACAGTGTTACTGTGTTTTTGATTAAATAAATGCAGCCTTGCAGAGCATGATAAACATCTATCAGAAACGTTTTACAAATTTTACCACCCCAAACTTTTGGACAGTAGTGTATATTAACAAGAAGTCTGTAATTTTTGAAAGTTAATAATATAAAATAAGAAAAGTCTGCGTGCAAGACTTTTGCAAGTCTTGCAAGCATGCAGGTGAGGACGGACCTCTGGTGGACGTTCCCCAGAGATGGTGGCTCTGCTGTGAGGTTTCTGCTTGACGAGAGGGCTGCTGCTCCAGACTGGATGAGGGACTGTACACATCCACACTGCTCCTGCTGCAGGCCATCTGCTCCTAAACACACATACTACAGGTTAGCAAAAACAACAATTGAGTGTAGCATTAGATATATCATGAGGAACAGTCCACACCTCCAAGTAATCCTGGTTAACCAGCTCCTCATCAGCACGCCTGCCACGCAGGTCAAGATCACAGTGGGTAGCTGAGTCACCGGGGTCGTGTCTCTCTGCACTTTTGGGGAGCATCGCAGGCTGGCTGCTGGCAGTGTTAGAGTTTTGGGACATCCTGTTGAGCGTGCTGAGGAAGAGTTTTAGCAAGGCATGTGTGTCCCGGAGGGTGGGACTCTGAGTCACGCGGTCCCGCAGGTCAGTGTCACACAGCCCCATGCTGTCCATCACCACTAAGAGAAAGGGAAAACAGACGTCAACAAGGATCTCATGTCTCTAAGCAACTGCAGTCATACTCTATTGTGCGAGTAGATACAGCACCTACTCTCTCATTAGGGACAAATGAACACTTCACATTAGCTTCTGAACATTACTACAGGAACGTATGCTTTTCACCTATACTTACAGCACTAAATAAAGGATTTAATAAGAATAAGTTTTCATATGCAGGTTTAGAAACAACTAAAGTTTTTCTAAAGTTGTATTATGCTTTTTCGTTCACAAAAATGTTTCTAATTCTTAAAATTTAGAATTTGTTTTTGGGACAAAAAAAAAACATTTGAAAATAAGGATTCTTATCTTACATATCTTTATGAAAAATATTTTTAAATAATATAATTTTTTTTTTTTTATAAAACATAACTGAATTTTAAAGCAAAGCCTAATGAGACTATATTTTCAGAATTTAAAAAATGTCCCTGTCTTTTCCAGTCCAAACTTCACATACAGGGATTCCAGAATCATGTTATACCTTCCTCAACATTAGTTCGGCACAGACTTACCTCTTCCTGGCTCTCCATTCAGCAGACTCGTCCTGAGGTACTTGCTCACGCCCCCAGGACCATCCCTCTCCAGCCTCCTCTTCAGGCCAGCAGCGTCCCAGTCCTCTTCTCTTTCAGAGCCGCTCCCCTCCTCCTTGCCCAAAGTCTGCTTATGTAACTGTATCAGCTTTAGCAATTTCTCCATCTTTTCTTTGTTATACTCTCCCTGTGCCCTCTGAGCCCCTCCATTAGATTGAGAAACCCCAATCGTGCTGCTACCCGCTGCCTGTCTATCAGACCCTCCATAGTCTGAGACAGGACTGTACTCTTCTGCGCCTGCTGGGGGAGACGATGTCCCCTGTTGGCTGTCCATCAGACCCTGCTGCAGCGCTTCCACAGGTAGCTGGAACTGTCCCGAACTATATATGTAAGAGTTCAGTGCCACATCCATATTCTTAGGACGAGGTGCCTGGTGTTGGTTAGTTCGGTCATCCAAAGTTTGCCGGTAGTCTACTACATGGAAAGGCCGTATGACACCTTGTTCTTTCTGGTTGAGGTAGTCCAGCACCTGATGTTTCAGTCCCCCCGCAAGCTCTTTGGGTGGATTGGCACGTAGCTTGTTGAGGCCATGATGAAGGGCAGGTATAAAGTTTTCTAGCTGATGGCTGATTGGGTCTTTAGGCTCTAATGGAACAAGAGGGTCCTCATCTACCCCAAAGTTCTTCAAAACTAAAAAAAAACAAAAGAAGAAATCAGTGAAAGTAAATCAGTGAAGAGTAAATACACAGAAACTTCAATAAATAAACATAAAAGAGACACTTACTCAACTTCGAGGTGTTTCTTTGCTCTTGAAATACAAAAAGCGCCTGCAAAACCCTGTCATTTCTTCCACGTCGCTCTTTAAAGAAACAAAAAGCAGAGACGGCCTCTGTTATTCCACACAAGAATCACACTGTCAGTATCACATATGCGGTTAAAAGCTGTGCATAAACCTACCGGGGGTAGTGTGCAGCTGAGAAGACGAAAGGAGGAAGAGAAATCCTTTGTCTATCAATGGCTTCACCAAAACCTAGAGTGAAGAGTTTAATTATAGCATGACTATAATAAAACCTGGGCAGTTTAAATTCTGCATATCAAATCAGTGACACAGATTCTATCAACAGACTGAAGACACTGTATACAGGGAGAGGGTTGGCAGTGACGCCCTGCTAGAGTAAAGCTGTGGACATTAATTCAATAAAGTGTAAAGTGGACTGTGAATGAGCTCACCATTCTTTCTCTCTCAAGCCGGTGCAACAGTCCCGACAGACTGTTTTCCTGTTTACTCCTCCCCATGACCTCATACAGGCTGCAGTACATCCCACACTTAAATGCTGAAAAATATACCACAACACATTATCATGTCAATACCGATTCATCAAATGCTGTGCTGAAACGCATCACCGGTACTCATCCTACCCTCTCGTGATCCACTGTACGCTTCCCATGACAGCAGAATGGGCGGGATCTTTCTCTTTACTTGATCGAGATGCATAGCCGTATTAATGTCAAGCTTGTCTGGGCTGGATAAGAAAAAAAAACAGCAAATTAAAAACAATGCACATCATTTTTGTTAAACTTCATTATAAAAAGAAAGGAGACTCACAGTTTGAGGGGAAGGTGATGGAGACTTGAAGACCGGATGTAAACTTGATAGACGTCTTCTCCCTTATTCACCAGCGAGCCACTCCAAAGTGTATATCTTCGCCGCACTAAAGGAACAAATGAAGTAACAGCACAATAAGTTGAGTAAAATACCAATCTGATCATTTTATTAGACTGCTATGAAGAGAAAAACAAGTCATACCTCTTTGCCCTTCATATAACGTGCTGTTTAACCTACTAAAAGAGGAAACAAACCGTTCAAAATTTAAATAAAACCACAACAGATTGTAATACATTTTCTATGCACGTCATCAAAGATCTTGTTCATACCTGTGTGTGGCCATGGCTGACTCTTTGCCTTTGAACTGAAAAGACACAACCGCATATGGCAACACATGCCTGGGCCTTGACCTTAGCTCCTCAAATGCAAATTCATAGAAGTATTGCTGGAATAAAACACAGAGGAAATAACAGGTCATCTATCTGAACAAATAATACAAAACAAAGCACTGAAAAATAAATGAAACACTTACCTGAGTGTGCTCAAAGGCCCTATAGGACAATAACGAGGTCACTTTGCTGGCATTTTTGAAAACATGGCTGTCGTATTTAAGTGTCGGCTCAAGATTGTTTTTGGGCATGTTGTCAAATATTGTCTTCACTTTACCCTGCAGAATAAGACAAAAGGTCACTACTGTTTTTGAAACCATTGTGAAATTATGTGTTTTAAATATAAAGCACTACCTCAGTCAAATTTGATTAGACTCCGTCAATAACTTACCTTCATGACTTTAAATATTATGATGTCTCCAGCAGCACCCACTTCAAATGGATTCATTTGTAACAAATCAGAGTATTTTGAGAGGTAAACCCTAAAAAAATTAAGGATATGAGAGTTACTTGGGGCGAAATTCCTAAGAGCCACAAAAAGCCTTGGGGTAATCCCAAAAAATTGTTAGCAATCCATTTGGAATGCAGAGTCTCTGCACAGAGCATGCTATGTTTACTAAGATTAAATATGTGCAGAAACTATTTCATTTCACCAGTTAAAGCAACCCTAGTCACATTCACAAGATGCTAGTTTTGTGAAAACACAGCAGCTGCTTCGATAAACCATACAAAGATAATCAAGAATCAGAAATTTGCTGATCACTCAGCCAAGAACAAAATGTACATTATTAACCTCAAACATGCTCTGAAAATAGAAAGTAGTAATAGGGGTGACCAATATAAAAACCAGATGTTACTTTACAAAATGTTTATCCATGCAAAAATGAATGTCTGTAACGAGTTTGGGTCATTAACATTTATTTGGCCTAGCGATCACAAGAAATTGTGGAACAGCGTCTTTTAGCCCTGACCAATTCAACTACTCCAAACCACAAGATCAAGTGACCGGAGTCCTCCCAGGCAAATGATTACAGCCAAACAGATATAAACAGACTCTTCAGAAGCACTCACCTTTGACAGGGCTTCCCAGATTGTTGATCCGCGAATGTCCCACAGAAAGACCCTTTTCGCAGATCCAGTGGGCCTGGTAAAGACGAGCAGATATTACTTTGAATACAGCCGTGCTTTTGACCAAGACTATCACTAAAATATGTAATTTAAAACCTTTTCAAATCACTGGCTTACAGAACTATTAATCTCACATTTCCATTTACATGTATGTCCTGGCAAATAATTAGACAAGAAGATGAGACATTGCATCATCTAGCTGTTAAATCTAAACTTAAAGATTTCAGAGAGGGAGCCACAGTCCTATAAATATGTATAATATAATCAGTTTAAATCAGAATAATGCTTGCACTGCTATATATGATTCAAAAGTACCGATAAAAGTGTAATTACTGTGGCAGTTATGCAGTAATAGTAAAGTGTCAATACAAAAGTGATAATTCACTCAAAAATGCATATTTTGTCATCATTTACTCACCTTCATGTTTCAAAACTATGAATTGTATTCTTCTGTTGAACACAAAAGAAATGATTCTGAAGAATGTTGTTATGAAACAGCTGCTGGTCACCATTCATTTCCAAAGAGTGGACAAAATACTACGGAAGCCAATGGCTACCAGAAACTTTTTGGTTACCCACATTCTTCAAAATATCTTCTTTTGTGTTCAACTGATACAGGTTTGGAACAACATGAAGGTAAGTAAATAATGACAGGATGTTTTAATTAACTATGCCTCTAAGGTAATATAACACTTACGGATCTGACATTTTGTCACTTGAAGCTAAACTAACACAGCCTCACCTTATTCCTCTCAGGCAGCAGAAAAGCATAGGATTCTGCGAGTTCTGCCTCTGTCCTGCCATTCTGCTTCAGCTCCCTTTTCTTCTCGATGAACTATGAAAAAGACATAAATCATACCATATTATTATTGACTCACTGAAAACAGCCCTCAGGTGGCCTGAGGACATTTTCAATCATCTAGTCTTTTACAAGCAAGCAAGAACAAATGCTATTCATCAACATCAACTAATTAACTTCACTCAGCGCTCACCTCTTTCTCCAAGAGCTCGTTGTGAATAAGAGATGCTTTGGTGTAAGTGAAAGTCCCACGGGAGGTGGCGTCCAGGTACAAGGTGGACAGAAGCTTCACAACTTCCTCAAACTCTCTGGAATCTGGAGACAAGTGTTGAAGGAGACCTGAAGGACAACAAGCATGAAGGACAGAGCTCAATAGACATAAATGCATTCAAATAAGAAACTATCAAGTGCATAAGGCAACAAAATTGTGGTTTTATTTTATTTCAAATGAATAATTGAGTCACATAACCTGACAGACACTTTGCAAAATGCGATACATCGTGCAGTTCAGTGCATTAAATGGGTTTTTCAATACCTGACGGTGTTGTTGAAATTTACACAAAATAACCCTACCAAAACGACAAACAAAACCTCTAAAATAAAAATCACAATAACTAAATCGAATCGAATATTTTAATATGCTAATTAACGCCCATGATAGACAAACAACGTGGCTTTGTCGAATGACTAAAAAAACATTTAAAAACGACATAAATTCGAGTTTAAAGTGCTGTTTAGAAAACTATTTAGAGTCTTACTCGATAAAACATGATATAGAGCACCAACAGATAGAAAAAAGAAAACAAATGCCAAAGTGAAAGTTGTAATACATAACTACAAACACAACCCAGTTTAGCACACTTTCGATTTCATTCAAGCAGCGTTCTTCTGCTTAAAATATTACATTTCTTTATGCCTTCTGCGCTATAAGGAATTAGTACGCGGATGAATGGCGGTGTGCGGCTGGTTGTGCAGGACTGACAGGTGTTGCTATCCGTCGTGCGTAAAGACTGACGGGAGAAATGCGGTGGTCGACTGAATCACAGTGCTTGACGAGGAAGGAAGAAGTGTGTCATGTGTGGGGAGGCAGCACTGTATGGTGTGGGAGGAGGAGTGTGGCGCCAGCTAGCAAAGCAATGACACCGGCCTCCGTGAGGTTTACAACCGTGGGACGAAATGCAGCGTGTCTTCGAGGTTTGCGTTAAACGGCTCGCGCGACCAACCGGATTCCTCACGTGCTGTTCGAGTTGCACGAGAGCGCATGTTTTTATTTCCTGCAGCTCTGAGCAGTGCACTAGCTAAAAATCGTATAATATCAGTAGTGCAAACCTTTCGGTGCATTATATAGATCCCCTGTTTATTTATCAATACAGCTTTATTAATTTGACCCGAAGCGGTAAGCAACGAGCTTTTAGGCTTGCGGGCTGAGAAACAGAAACAGTGCATTTCGGGAATGGCAGTAACATAGTAACGCTAGTGGTGGTAGAAATGGGACACACAACCTTTTCGCTCCTTGATTTTCCTCGGAATCTGAAAATTCCTCCTTGGCAGCTCCTCGGTGGACCGCGGTAGTGTCGAGGGCGAACCGCCGCTGTTTTTTAGGTCCGACAGACCTGCCTTCCGTCGCTCAGAAGCATCTTGTTCAGACATTTGCTCGTCTTCACGTCCAGCTTGATCGCCATTTTGCTTGGATGTGGCCGTGCTAGAGGCTGACAACAATTGTTTCTTGCTATCGCCATCCTCCAAGGTTAGGCCGCCGGCTTTGCTGCTCTCTTTGTCGATTTTTCTCTCCTGGCTGAAATTGCTAGCCATTTTTCGGACCAGCGGTCCCCTAGTCAGCTGGCGATGAAGTTGGTTTCAGTGCCGCTTCACGGAGTAATTCTCCTGCTCAACCAGCCTCCGCCATTATGCCTGTGACGTATGCCTTCCCCACCACTGCAAAACTCTGGCGTCACTCTGTTTACATCCACGCGACCTGACGCCCCCCAGTGGAGCTGCTGCGAACTGCGCAGCGTCTAGACGTCATGACGGTGAGCTCCTCTGATCGCTGGCGCGTGAGAGCAACTCCAGAGAATCGGTGCCAAGAACGAATTGTCGAGCTGTCAGACAATACCTCTTTGGCGAAAGTCACTCTTCCTCACACCCAGAATCATCACGAGCCCTTTGTGCTCAACTAACGTTAGGTAATTTCATGAATTTCGAAACAGGAATGAAAAAGATTGCTACATCGATTAAATAATAATCACACATTATTCAAATCACATATTCTCACAACTCACGTAAGTTACATTGGGGACTACTAGTGAAAATGCTTCTATTTTGACCCCCCCCCCCCCTCCCCTTTTATAGTAGCAATATTATCAGCATAGTAATTTAAGAGAAAAGGTAATATATAGTGGCAGCAGCGCTTAAGCTGTATGAACTCCACACGTTTGTGTGAAACCTTGTAATCATGTTCTTCAGCATGATTTGAGATGATCTGATCTTGGGCTTCAGTGGAAGAAGATCTGACCGTTTGTATAAATAGTTTTGTGTCAAGTTTTGTATTAGCCAGAATCCTAAATGTTTTATTTTATTTAACCTTTATTTAACCAGAAGAGACTCTGAGATTAAAAATCTCTTTTGCAGGAGTGTTCTGGCCAAAATGGACAGCAATACATCAGTTTCATCACAACATGTTACAACACAGACAGACTAGAGACATTTAAAAACAGTTACATGTCATTGAGTCAATTTCCATTTGCCGAATAACTCTTTTGAAAAGATTCAAAGACATCAAACTTTGTAACTTCAAATTCGATTGCAGATGATTCCAGTCAGTCAGACTGCGTATATAAAAGCCTTTTTCCTAATTCAGATCGGACAAAAGGAACAGAGAGAGTATAATAGATTTGTGAGCGAAGGAAGTATTTCTCAACAGCTTTCTGTTTTATAAGACAGCAGATATATGAGGGCAACATCCCCAGAATGGCTTTATAAATAATTAAATACCAGTGCATTTTTCTTCTGGTAAGCAAAGAAGGCCAACCTACTCTGTTATATAATACACAGTGATGAGTTGAGGGTTTACAATCTGATATAAATCTTAAAGCACCATGATAGACGGCATCTAAAGAGGATAGAAGATATGATGGTGCAAACTGATACACTACATCACCATAGTCAAGCACGGGTAGAAAAGTAGTGGTAACCAATTTCTTTCGTACATTGAATGAAAAACAAAACTTGTTCCTAAAATAAAACCCAAGCTTAATTTTCAATTTTTTCTTCAGTTGAGTAATGTGAGAGCTAAAAGATAGAGCGTCGTCCACAATAATGCCAAGATATTTGTACTCTTTTACTGATTCGATCACGGTACCTTGTAGGGTCTGAAGAGAGGATACATTTTTATCAAATTTTTTTGAACCTGAGAACAACATATACGTAGTTTTATCAACATTCAGAACAAGCTTTAGATTGTAAATCCGTGATTGAATGACATCAAAGGCTGACTGGAGCTTATAAAGGGCTTGTTTTCCAGAAGAAGCACTACAATACATGACTGAGTCATCTGCATAGAAATGAAAGTTGGCATCCTGAATGTCGTAATCAAGACAGTTTATATAAATGTCTTTACACATTTAAAGAGATAGTTTATCCCAAAAATTTTAATCTGTCATCATTTAGTCACCCTCAAGTTGTTCCAAACCTGTACGAGTTTCTCGCTTCTGTTGAACACACAAAAAAGAAAGTTTGATGAGGAACGTGTAACCAAACAGTTGCTTGTAGCCATTGAATGAGATCACAATGAATCCGGATATAATTGTTTTATACACAAATGAATAATTCACAAGGCTTTTTAATAAAAAAAGTGTACATAAAGTCCGATTTATCAATCTGGTTTTACTCTTCTGTCATACTTCCTCTGCTGTAAATATCATACTCTTTGAAGCGAATATAGTCTTTGAGACTGGGGGGCAGAGGCAGGAAACTGATAAAAACAGGAGCCCTCAGACGCAAGCGACCCAAACTGTCACGTATCTTCAGTCTGCAGAGATGCTTCAGGCTTCGGGCATTTTCTGATGAGCAGAGAACATGCATAAATACATTCTGGAATGTGCTCCATTTTAATTTAAGTGCATGATCACTTACGGCAAGTATAACACAGCACATGTAGGAACTATACATTAGGTCTACTGAGAGTATCAAGTTAAAGTTGGTCTGGATCTCACTAAAGATAAACAGAATAAAGAACATGCTCTCAAGATGTGACTTGAGACTCACCTTGTATCTTGCATATTTCTGGCCACTGTTTTTGTTCAACCAGAACACTCTTCAGTTTGGAGCAGAGAGTCGCATGATCAACGTAATCCAACATGATTCTCACTACTTGGGCTGAGATGTGCTTGAGCCAGTACACAGTGATCACCTCACAGAACTGCACAAAAATGAGTTTAGACTTTCAGTAGGTACCTTAAAGAAACTTCTGTAATCATTTATTCACTCTCATGTTGTTCTAAACCTGTTTGCCTTTCTCTCATCACAAACGTTTTTTTTAAGTCGATGGGATTTCTGTTTGGACCTAATAAATGTTCTTCAAAATATGTGCTTTTGTATTTTGTAGACAAAGTTATACACTATTGTTCAAACGTGTTTTAATGCTTTTGAAAGAAGTCTCTTCTGCTGCATTTATTTGATCAAAAATACAGTAAAAACAGTAATATTGTGGAATATTATAGCAATTGTATAATATATTTAAAATGTAATTTATTTCTGTGATGGTAAAGCTGAATTTACTCCAAACTTCAGTGGCACGTGATCCTTCAGAAATCATCCTAATATGCTGATTTGATGCTCAAGAAACATTTATTATAATTATCAACGTTGAAAACAGATGTGCTGCTTAATTTTATCAGGATACTTTGATCAATAGAAAGAACAGAAGAACAGCATCTATTCGAAACAGAAGTCTTTTGTAACATCATAAAAGTATTTACTGTCATTTTGATCAATTTAATGTCTTTGTTTTCAACAGTGGTTTTTCAACAGTGGTGTACATGTCTGGAATAACACATTAAGGTGAGTGAGTGAATTTTCATTTTCAATTCTGGGTACATTATTATTAACAAGATCAGATCATACCCCTTGACTCTGAAAAATGAGCAGTAACTGGTCTCACCACAACATCTTTAATGACAGAAGTGCTCCAGCCCTCATAATCCACGGGCACATGTGAGGCCTGTCCATACGGGCAGTCAAAGCAGCGCTGCACATCATAGCCATTATTAAGCAGCATACGCAGCATCACCTCATCCTTAAGTGCGTACTGAAGGGCAGAAGGGAAGTGGGTGGTGTTGACACGGGAGTAGTAGTTCACATTGGCACCGTAGCGGAGCAAAGTGTTGATTAGCTCGTAGTTGCCCAGTCGCATGGCCACCTGCAGGCATTTGACAGGGTCTTGATTGGGCATGGCCCCGGCTTCCAGAAGCAGCCTCGCTGACTGGACGTCGTTATTCGACACAGCGAAGAACAGCGCTGACCTGCGCTCGTCCTCATAGTTCCTGCGCACTCTGGGGTGTAGCATGAAGTTTGGGTCAAACCCGGAGCTCAGGAGCAGATCCAGACACTGAGAGTGACCGCCTGCAGCGGCAGAGTGTGACGGGCTCATGCCGCTCTCTTTGATCACCTCTTTCTTAGTCACAGGGATCAGCTGCTCCAGCACTCTATGAAAGACACAGAGTTTTTCAGGGTAAACACTACATGGATTAACCCATCAGCAGGGTGGTACTCACAGCAGATGTCCGTGGTAGGCTGCACGGTGGATGGGGAGATGGCCGTTGTGGGTGGGAACATTGGGATCAGCTCCATACTCCAGCAGCAGTGAAATGATATCGGGGTTTCCAGAAGCCACAGCATCGAATAAAACTGAGGCTGAACCAAGAGAACGAGGCTTGGACCACACACTGGCCCCTGAAGATGAGTGGGTCATTAAATGTCATGACAAGTGATCAATGCCAAACAGACCATTACAGACAGATATAGATTAGATAGACAGATAGATAGATTGCAAAATCACCTTTCTGAAGCAGAATCTCTACAACATTAAAATGTCCAGCTTGAGCTGCAAGTCCTAAAGGAGTATGTTCACAGACGTCAATGATATTTGGGTCAGCGCCAGATTGTAGGAGTAGGTATACAAAGTTTTCCAAGCCAAGCACAGATGCTTCATGCAGAGCGGTTCTTTGGAGACTTCCTGTTTGGTCCACTGTGGCATTGTAGCGTAGCAGCAGCAGAGCCAGGTCATACTGGTCATTCTTTATGGCTGGAAAAAAAGCAATTCATGTATTCAGGCCAATACTGATAAGATAATTAATTATTTAATTTTGAAACCGTGACCTCTGATCCCTGGTTGAGAACTTTTATGAAAACTGCAAATGTATTTAGAAATTTGCATGTAACAGTGTTATTAAATTATAGTTTCTTGTCTTTGGTGCTAAACTTCACCAAACACTAAAGGAACACAATATAGACTGAAGTGCAATACGTCATTTATCATGAATTGAAATAACAATAGACTGCAATCTTTGTCCAAAAGAGAGAGAGAGAGAGAGAGAGAGTGAGAGACTTGCAGTTCTAATCTTAAATGAGGAATGTGTGCTTACTACGCATTCTGTATGTTAAAAATAGCACTGCGTTCCACACCTGCAACCAATGCAGAATCATCATCCTCATTTTTGCAGTCAGGGTCACAACCGTTCTGCAGCAGGAACGTGGCATTCCCTCGGAGACCGTGAACAACGGTGAGAAACAGCGGAGTCTCCCCTCTCAGAGTACGGCATTGCCCTGACCCCTGAGGAGATGCTGAATGAGGAATTATCATTAAGGAATGATTAAAAGGTTTTAGAGAGGTAACTGTAATGGAAGCTTATTTCCACAGATAAATAAAATATTTTAAAAAGTAACTGCGACCACTCACTTTTTATCTCACAATTCAGACTTTTGTCTCACAATTTTGAGTTTATATATCACAATTTTGACTTTCTTTTACCAATTATAAACCACAAATTTCATTTGAGTCCACATGGCAAAATTCAGACTTTTTTTTCTTGGAATTCATCTCACAATTCTGATTTATTTTTTACCTCTCGAATTTCTGACTTTCATTAAATTAACTTTTTTTCTGCCACTGAATGAAAAATATGAATAAGTAATTGCTACTTTTTAGTCCTACCACACACTACAATTTTCCCTTTTTTTCCTCGCAGTTGTGAACTATAAGCTCAATATCTCACTCGCAATTATGATTTTATATCTGGGGAAATAAGCTCCATAAATACTTTATGCTATCTCTTGGACCTGCATAAGTGATCTCCAGAATGCTCCTCTTGTGTTGCACCGCTGCCTCATGCAGAGGAATCCAGCCCTTGCTGTCTGCATTAGTCAAAGCCTCCTCACGCTGCACCAGGACCTTCAGAGCATCCTCATTACCTGACACCACACATGTAGTGAGCATCACGAAGACTCCAGATCTTCTACAGCACTTACTGAAAATGCTGATGAACATTTTTGAAGGATTTAGCTCTTACCAGCTTGTATAGCAGTGAAAATTTCCTCATGGTCGATGCAGTCTAATGGATCACTGCTGAAGGACATCAAAATAAAATGTTAGATCATAAGAAACACGCTATTAGTGCATTAATAAAAGTTAAAAGTGGGGATTTAGCTGTACCTGGTAGCTGAATCAGCATGTTTACTGTTCTCCAATAGACTCTGCTCAATCATGTACTGAGTGGCCTCATCTTCATCATCATCCCAGTCATCCTCCGCAGCCTCACACACTTCCTCCATATGTCATGAATAAACTCTAATTTGGCAATCAAAACCACAAGATTTACCAGCAAATGGCATTTTCTGTCTTTACAATGTGAAAATTGTGACTTTAGTTATCAGTAAGGTTTAAGAAACCTTAACTATATAATATAAATGTGGATAAAGATTCTGATAACTAAAGTCACTTTTTCACATTTTAGGATTTGCCAACCTAGCATAGGATCACAATAAACAGATAGTCTAATGTAGGAAAACATACAGTGTATCATATATTATGACTAGCTTCAGTTTGACTCCTGAAGTCAATGTTATAAGGTGTTTTTTTCTGCAACAGACTGTATTGTATATGCAAACAAGCTTTGGTTTCCAATAGTCAAAGCTGAAAATATCTGCTCTAGTTTCTACTGAGCTGGGTTGAATTACTAAAGGATGTAACCAACATTCAAACTCTGTAGTTGTTGCATTAAAATGTCAAATTCATGAATGTAAAAAGAGCCTAACATAATTAGAATCTTTGTTAACTTTATCCTTTAAACGACTGTCTAATTACTTGAAGAATGTTTTGTAAACATGCAACACATTCCATGCAATCTATTTCTGCAGAGATTTTCCAGGAGGAATAATCTGTTTACATACACTTAATTCAAAGGCAAATGTTTCTTCTACCTGAGGCAACGGGAAATGTTGATAACAGTCGTGGCAGTTGTATCGGTGCCGTGTTTTTGGTCGCTTTACACTCTTAAAACTATTTATATCTGTGCATGGTTAAAAATACATGCTCATGGGGCCTGGGCCAGCCAACCAACACCTGGCTTTGACACACAGCGTGACAGTCAGTCTTGCAATTCTACCCCACCAGACATCTGACCTGAGAGCTAATGTTCTTAGCATTTGTGTTCTTAGGAGCACTTGCAATGAGCCACACTTTCTCTTGTATTCAGATGTCTGTTTGAACTAAACGGTAACCACACATCTTTAAAATCACAGTGGACAGTACTAACCACACTCTCAGATAAACAGGAAGGTATGCATTGATTAAATAAATCTATCCCAGCAGAGACACATATTAACACTCTGGTGCATGAATTATTAAATCACAGAAAAAAACACTTATAATTATAATATATTCTCAATTTTATTTGTTGTAATGTACAGTAATGTAGGCAAATTTGTTGCCAAGCAAAAAAAGCCATTTTGAGCTACAAAACATTGTATATGATGCACAAAAATATATAACAATCTCACCCTGAATAGAAAGTGTTATAGTAAAAATAATATAGACTGTATAATAAGAACTGAAGAAATGTTTTATGTTTATAGCAGGTTTCTCTATTGATTAGATTTGTTTTTTACAACAAACAATATTACTAAATTATTAAATGAAAGTGCTATGTAGATCAAGTTCTATACTGAAATCCAGTGAAGTAATGCTATTAAGGCCTGTTTACACCAAGAACTATAACTATACATTTAACTATATTAGTGTATTCTAAGTATACAATGCAGTTGTGTCATCTGTCACTAAATGCTCAAGCTCTTTAAAGCAGAAATGATTCCGATTGGCTGTCAGTGTTTTTATCATTCATCATTTTTTGTGCTGTTATGTTATTATAGTTGTGGTGTGTTATCTTCTATTCACTTAAATTTAGGATGTACTCATACTTGGGGATCTGATCCGTGCTTGAGAATGATTGACCCCCAAAGTCCAGATCATTTCACAAGTGTTACTGCTCTGTACCGTGTCCAGTGCGGTTCGTTTAACTATGCCCTGGCCCGCTTGAAGAGGTGGCTCGGGTGCGGTACGCATGCAGTGTGACCGCTTACTGCGTTGGTGCATGGAACAGTTAAAGGTTGGGTATGTCATTTTTCAAAAACGCTTTAGAAAACTGAGTCGGGGCCGAGTACCAAAACAAACTAGTAGCCAATCAGCAGTAAGGGGCGTGTCTACTCATGATGTGGAGGAGAGAGCGTTCAGTGAACAGCTGAGCTGAGTGACAGAAAGAGATGCGGACAAAAACAAAAGCGGAAAACATCTGCGGAATGATAAGGCAAGAAGTAGGACCTGTGTAAATATAGAATCAGCTTTCCAGCGCTGGAAAGAACTCAAGGAGCTGAAGGCCTGCGATCGAACGCGAAGTTGCTTCGTTTCTTCTCGATAGGTGAGTAACACCGTGTCTACACTAGGGGTTGGACGACTTCTGATTTTGTAAAGACTTTTATGTGATGAAAGTCAAGTCGAAGTCGACTAGTCGCTGATGACGTCATTAATGAACAAATAAGTCTGGAGCTGTGACAAACACCTTGTGCACAGCTATGAAATATGACACAGCGCTGCCCAGATGACTATTGCACCTATAAGCTGTTAATAACTAAATCCCACAGCTTCACTACAAGTAGAGACACGCTGCCAGGTAGAATTCATTCACAGATCCGCTCTCACTAATGCATGCATTCATATAAATGCATGCATTAGTGAGAGCGGTTGCTGTGAATTAATTCTACCTGGCAGCGTCTCTCTACTAGTAGTGAAGCTGTGGGATTTAGTTATTAAGAAATATATGCTTGAACTTCTCAGTTTCTAAGCTATTTTACCGAAAATCACAGAACAGTGTTGACACTGTTTTCGTGCTGAATGATTCTGTGCGCATGATCTGCGCGTGATGTATTGTATGCGCTACTGTCTGTAGCCTATGTGTGTGTGTTACAGTGCAGCAGCGCATTAGATTAGAACGTGATAAACTTACCTGTACAATAAGCTGTTTAAAACGTGCACTCTGCCATTCATTTCCAGTATCATTAATATAATCACACATCTTGTGGAGTACATTCAGAGTATGAATTAGTTTGTAATTTTAACTGTTTGGAAACGGAATGTAAATGTGGATTTATTATCCTATTGTGCTCTCTATAGGACCAGCGACTAGTCGACTTCAAGCTTAAAGCATCATGGCAGACCACTAAAGTCAACTAGTCGATTAGTCTGTGCAACCCCTAGTCTACACCGGACACACCGCGCCACAATAGCTAAAGTCTGCCTACACTAGATCGCGATTAAGCGACCATTGAAATTCATTTTAAATTTGTAAATAGAACATAAATAGAACGCGGCAGCAGTTTTCTGTCGGAGATTTGTCATGCCGCACAGCATCCAGTGTAGACAGCATCACTGATTATAATGACTTCTATAGTATTTTTTCGTGCCGCTCGCATCCGGAGTAAACACGGTGTAACATTGGTTTTGCTTTGTTTCACAGAACTAATCGTTGCATGGGTTGGGTCTACATATGTGTGGGGTGGAGCTATAGGGGCGAGACCCTATAAGGGTAGGGCGTGTATGTTTTGGGGATTTCAAATATCAACATTGGCTTCCAGAAATCGCTTACCCCACCTTTAATGTACTATTTTTGAATGAGCTATTGTTATCATGACAGCAAAAACCTTTATAACTACTTGGATATCACAGTTTTCAATTAATCTAATTCGAGTACATTTAGATTTACAATGGGTCTGGTTCTCATCTTATTGATGAACAGGTATTGTAGTTTGCATGTAAAGCTGCAAATTCCACAATTTTCCTCAGCTGCCTCTGTAATAATCCTCTGATATCTGTCTGTCAGCGAAAGGACAATCGTGCTTGGGCTTTAGTACAAGGCAGCTGTGCCTAATGTGAGTATGCCCTTAGGACAATAATAAAAAATCTTTATTGTTAGAATTATAGTTATCTTTGTCTTGGGGTAAACACACACAGAAAGCTGCTTATTACTCATTTATCCATGTTTATTTATCGCTCTGACGTGTCAGTAGCTCCTGCCCACTAGAAGCTCCACAGATATATTTGCATACCATGATGATATAGAAAAGTTCAATCGATTTACACTTTATATCATCGCCGACATTTATATTGTCATATCGCCATAGCAAGGAGTACTGATTAAAGTTTAATGAACACATTTGACTAGTTGATGGAACCAAAATCATACCCCAAAAACTAACAAGACAGACTAGTGCTAATGCTAGGTTTTTACTTATCTCCTGAGACAGGTATGCCTTTTTCCCACAGAAGCAAAATCACCTTGTTTTAATGTTAAAGTCATGCACATAGTAGTGCAATAACCATTTCAAGCATTTTGTATGTTTTATACACACAGCAAAACAGCATGTATTTAACTGAAAATCCAGAATCATCTACAAGCTATAAAGATAGCACTGCGAATGATGATATAGTTGTCAACAAATGGGATGCTACATTTTATTCAAAATTAAATATCTTAAATATCTATGATTTTGACTTTAATAAGATTTTCCCAGGAAAACATGAAAGTGGCATGTTTGAGCTAGTTGATACAGGAAATCAGCAGTCTAATAAAGAGGTTGATTGGCAAAAAGTATTTTATGTATTTTGAAAATACAAAAATTTAATGTATTTAAATAAAAAATACATTAGATTTTCTTTCAAAGGTATTAAAAAACGAAATAGTATTTTGTATTTGAAATACTGCCCATCCCTGGATGTTCACCACTATCATCACCCACGCTGAATTGATCATCCGTTGTCATAAAAAAAACACAATGACATTTAAAGAGAACAGTCATACAGAATTATGATGTGTTTGTCAAAAGATATAAAAATCAGTTGCAGAGAAACTATTTTTAATGGAAACAGTGAGAAATAAAGTGCTGGTTCAGAAGTCAGAAGGGTTTGGTGTCAATCATCTAGCTGACAGAGTAAAGCCACCCCTCTCTTGATCCAGTGCTGAGGACGCTTGCTGGTAGGGAGCATCATGCTGATGACAAAGTTGGTTGAATGACCAGTGGTGGACAGTGTTCCTTTACGCTCACTGTTCTTGTAGAGGGACACACATAGATGCTTTGGGGCTGATCCATGCTCCTCTTGTCCGCTAAAGACAGGTTTGGAGAGGTTGCTGAGCAAAGTAACTACGAACGCATGATATGATGAATATGAACATAAATTATAATCATGATGACATAACATTACTTGGTTTGATCCAGATGATAGGGACTGCATCAAATAACACTTTGGGATACTGTTCGGCCAACACTCCACTGCAAGGAAGAACATAATTATTAATGAAAAAAATGATAGCTTAGACATGATTATATTATTTCCAGTGTCTTCCTGCCCTGGAATGTATTCTTGCCTTTTTCTATCCCACCGAGCTCCATCCAGGAAAAGGCCATGAATGTAGACTCCATCTTCAGGAGGTGAGTCAGAGGTGTCAAATGGCAGAACCTAAAGTAATAAAGAACAAATTGTAGCTCTCAAATCATCTCTTTTTTATCTAATAAAAATACTCTCAGCCGTAGAACAGAGGATACCTCATAATTAAAGCCAAGCAGGTCAATAGGGATGGAGTACTTCCTAGCGTAATTCTGCAAGGCACCTGTTATGAACGCCTGAGTGAAGAAAAACCCAGACAACCAGAATACAGTGGGCTTCTGCGAGTCATACCACTCCTACAAAGAGAATATGACACAGAGAGACACTAATTAATTAAAGGAATTAATTAAAATTAAATATATTGTCATCTATTCCTGTAGAGCTGAATCCTCAGTGTCACATGATCCTTCAGAAATCATTCTAACATGCTGACTTACATGCTGTGTTCAAGTTGCGCTGCTTAATATTTTTGTGGAAACTGTGATAAAGTTTTTCAGAATTATTTTATAAAAACAATGTCCAAAATATTTTATATATTTTTGTAAATATTCATCTTTTTGTAACATTATAAATGGCTTTACTTTCACTTTTGATTAATACATCCTTGCCTAAAACTATTAATGTCTTTCAAAAAGCATACTGAGCAAAATATTTTGAAATATAAAAATGTTTAATTCTGCACTATTTCTGTCACTAATCAAACATTAGCAAATTTGTGACACAAATGTAAATTTTCGCACAATTTTTTTATAAAAATGTTAATCGTAACATGCATTGAAACTATATATTTCGTTTTAAAAAGATATAAGATTTTCCACTAGCTTCCCCATTGTTTGTGTGTGATTGATCACTGACCTGCAGAAATTTAAGTCTGGCTAAGAAGTCGTTGACATAGCTGCCCAATGGCTTGAGACTAGGATAGGAGCATTTGGCCCACTTTTCGGGCACTTTCCCCACCAGCAGACTGCCAGCTACAGCCTCTAGCTCTGCATCCATCACCACCAGCCCCTTAATGGCCTTTATCAGGTTCTGTAGACTCACCCGTATAGTGCTGCTCAAACTAAAAGAGGAAAGTACACAGAGATTACAGAATAAACACCATATGTGGAATTGAGCTAAAATGAGCTCTGAGGACTCACTTGTTGTACCGCTGCATCTCCTGCACGAGCACCGTATTCATGCTCTCCTCATAACACACAGGAAACTTGATAAGGGCAGACTCAATGTCAAAGTTACCTGGAAGCTGCATGGCCAAAATTAGAATGTCAATAAATCACCGGCATATGTACAAAATACCTTTTTATCCCAAAAACTATTTATAATCTTACTTTAGACAGGATGTCATTTGCAATGTCCAGTAGAATGGTATCCCCGCCAGAGCCGCCCCCTCCTGAGCCCCCACCCTGGGTCAAGATGAGGGAATCAAATAGTAGTTTTGCCTGTTGAAGGTCTTTGGAGATGTCCACGTTCTCATGCATGCCAAACACCTCGGGATGCTGGGTAGAAGGTAGGTTCTGTGGAGCATATGTAGTGTGTTGTATTGAGTTATTTCATCAGAGTTTGAATTTAGAACGAGATCAGCAGCCACTGTACCATAAAGCCGTACCCTCATAAACTCCACATAGTCTTCATAGATGGACTTTGGAGGTGCGTGATAATTGCCACTGGGGGAGAAGGAGTAGCGTGGGTGGTCGATAATGTCTTTATTGTAGAAGTCAGTGAGGATTGTCATGAGGAGGCGGCGGTCCCAGTCATCTGTTACACGTCCTCCGTAGTTACACTCTCCAGTCAGATACGTGATGGCCTCAAAGGGAACCTCCTCGTACTCGTTCACAAAGAGCTGAGGAACAAAAAGAGAGAAAGACAATACAATTATTCATACTGTTTTTCCAATATTGGGTTAAAAGATTTCAACATTAATTTGGTTATATTAAGGTTACATTTACTCAGCCAGGGATACTTTTAGCATGCCTTCGTCTTTATTTTTGCTACTTTTAATATAACTTTTGCATTGCACAGATTTTATTGTTTAACCGTTGTCTAGGACCCAAAACTTTCCATCAAAAAATAAATAAACAAACTAAAATCTTTTTAACACTATGATGATATGAGCAAAGAGTGAAATAAGCACAAACAATTACAATATGTTTTGTGTGTGTGTGTGTGTGTGTGTGTGTGAAAACTATTTACACTACCATTCAAATGGTTGGGATCAGTAAGAATTTATCTTTAAAATAAATTACTTTTATTCAGCAAGGAATTACAGCAATGAATTAAATTGATAAAAAGTGACAGTAAAGGCATGTATTATTAAATTAATGCTGTTCTTTTGAACAAATGCTGTGTTTCTCAGTTTCTCAAATCACAGTTTCTACAAATATTAAGCAGCACAACCATTTTCAACATTGATAATAATAACAAATATTTCTTGAGCAACAAAAATTTGGCATACTGTGAAACGCTTAGAATATGTGTAATATGAGACATTATTTAATTGTATTTACAATGCTAGTTATGAAATTAGCCTTAGATCTATAGGTCTGCCATTTTAAAATGTAATTTGCAATTAACCATAATACATCATGCAGTGCAAAAGACACTGTGGTAACAATTCAAGCGCTTTACCTGCAGTTGTCTGATACTAATGCGCAGATCTGACTCGTTAAATCCATAAGAGATGTTCCATCCCAGTGGCCCAAACTTTTTTCTCTCCTGGACAAGAGCATGAAAGAAGCAAACTCCATACAGAAGCTTCTCCCAGACCTATAAAACAGCAGTCGGTAATAAAATACTCTTATATCTAAAACATTATGCGGAGTCAACATAAGACTGCAGATAGTCACTCTACTTACTAGCTCTTTGTTAGGACAGGCTGCAAAGAACTCAGGGTCAGAGATGGGATCTGACAGATACGACTGCAACAGGTTTAACCTCAAGCCAGTGGGAGGCTCATTGGTCATCTTCACTCCATTCTGCAAGATGGTTACTGGAAACTGACAGAACAAAAAAAACACACATTTAAAGAGGATAAAGACAATTGTTTATTTAAGGGATGTACAATATAAGTGTCCCATGGGTACCATTGGTGATGGGTAGCTGGTGAGCCAAAGGCGGAAGTTTGGATGGCATGTGTCAGGGCTGAGGTCCTCACAGATCTTCTCCAGAGTGGACATCCAGGACACAGCCAGGTGGCAGTTCTGTAAGCACACCCAGGTGCCCTCCTTCATGGCAGAGTGGATCATCTTCACTGCTATGGGGCCCTGGCCTTGTCCCAGAGAGATAGATTTAAACTGGGAGCCACCCATGTTCTTATCATTGGCAAACTTCAGCAGACCTAAAAAATAGGGAAAAACAGTGTATCAATGTAGTATTTGACTTGTATCCTTGATAGGTTTTACACCTAAGGAAGTTTATATTATACACTCCCACCAGGGGTCACCAACATGACATAAACTGAAGAAATTGAAAAAGACATTTACTCATTTCCTGCATTCTGTCCTCACTATTCTCTTATTGTCTGTTACACATGCATCAGATAGTTTGTTGTTTTGGTCATATCTAGCTGTTTTTCAATTTCTCTTGCCATGACAATAAAAAGGCCAATAAAACATAAGATTAGTAAAGGCAGAAATACACCACACAACCTTTGCCCAGACTTTACCCCGATTTGCTAGAAGCCAGATGTCAGAACAAGTCTACAGATTGTAGGCAGTTGAAGCTGACAGATTTCACAGAAAAAAAGCATATGGTGGGCACAGACTCCTTGCAACAAGCTGGATGTTTCTGCATGGGTTTGTTGCATTTGCAATGATTTAAAAGTCTAGTCGCATGTGATCCTCAGTCGTTTACGATGCCTGGTTTTTCTCTGTAACCATTTCTTGACTTGAACCAAGTCTGAAAATGTATAATGCCCTGTGTCTCTGATCAGATTTTAGAAGTCGTGTAGCGTTTTCCAACCTCAAGAGTTTACATAAACGTACTTCATGAAAAATTAAGTACTTTCTACAAGAGAAATGTTTAACTGTTCAATTTAACTGAAGTAATAAAGCACTCACTAGCCATAGGATCTGCTCCAGGAGAGAGTACAAACACCAGTGGAATGGTACAGTTGGAGTCACTGTAGCTCTTACTCAGGTCAAATGGAGGTGGTTCAACAAATCTCTTTCCCAGTTTGTCAGTCACAAATTTGCTGATTGCTGGCTCAATCTTTGAAGAAAGGATAAAGTGAAATTAACTGGAAAAATGTTCCTGTGAGCGATGTGCTGCATTTGTTAGTTTTCAATTACTATGATAAGAACAAGTCAATTTCAAACTCAATGAGAACTCACTTTATCAGGTCTAAGGCATCGGTAAATGATCATTTTTTGAAGTTCATTGAGTTTATCACACCAGAGCTTGGGTAAAGCTATGTTGTATGGCTCCTTGCTGTCATAAATTGGCAGGAAACTCTCAGGACTCTTAATGAAGCTCTCCCTATATTTAGTTAAAAAAATGTATCCGTATCAGCTGCAAAAGCATAAACCATGCAGATGTAACATTTCAGTCATTTCAGAAAGCATAGCAGAGACTTCATACTTGAGGCCCCCAAGGGCAGGAAGATCACTGGCCCGGCAGATCTCATCCCAGCTTTTGTCAGGCAGCCAGTTTGGATCAGGGTTGGCGACGTTGTTCTGTAGACCCACACCTCCAGTGAGCAGGAACATAAATTCAGGGTACTCGATCTCCTTCTTAGCCCTTAGAAAGATCAAGTTTAGTGCACAGATTCAATCAAGACAATATATACTTGGACATAAATTTCATCATATTTCTATAAAATCTGACAGTAATCTGCAACATTGCTTTTATCTAGTAATATATATATAAGACTGTACTAAAGTTTGAACTTACAGCAGTAGGTTAGAACAGAGCAGGAACGAGAAGAGGAGTTTGTCCTTCTCAAATAGCGAACGGCACACGTTGCAGTACAGGTTATAGGTGAAATGATCAATCAGGTATCTGAGTCTCTTCTCTAGATTCTTTGATTTATTGCTGTGAAATACATATGCACAATAAATGCAAATGCAAATAAAAATGATTGATGCAGAATTTTAAACTCTTGTGCAGTTATTCCCCACCTGTCATGTATGGAGTTGACATAGAGGTTGACAAACCAGTTGAGAGAGTATTGATACATGGGGTCGATGTTGGCCAGGTCTGCAATACTGAAGAAGAGGATGGAAGAGTGCTTAGCAATGGCTCTGTAGCCTTCCCTCGACTCAGCTATTTCAATCTCAGTCTTCTCTGCGATCTGAAATCTCACAGAAAGGCATAGAGGTTAAACCAGACATTATCATGGCGTTAATAAAGGGATTTCATCTAAACCAGCTCTTTAATGCACTACACCTGTTGTTTCTTAGTAATCTCATTAGACATTATCTTGGAAGCATCCAGGATCTGGATGGCACTCTCGTCTTCCAAGATGTTCCCTTTTGAGGACTGCAGAGTTTCCAGGATTTGGTCCTCGATCTCCTTAAGCTGCTTCTTATTGGCTGCAGACTGAAGAATCAGGGCATTTCTCGCCTCTTCTAATTCAGGCCTGAGGGAAAACAGAAGTGAAATACTGTATCTGGTAGACAAAGACATCAATTCTGAATTATATTTCTCAGGAAAACAAAGGAATAAAATCCAGAATCACCTCTCTTTTGCTACCACAATGCCAAGTAGCTGGTCTTCAAGGCCCTCTGGGGTAATCATGAAGTTAAGCAGACACACTTTGGTAGCTAGTTCAGGCAGGTAATGAGGGTTCCTCAGCTTTGTAGTGATGTAAAAGCGGAAGTCACTTGAATACTCAATCACACTCTCGCCCAATCTGATACAGTCCACACCCCCTACAAAAAGAAAGCAGGAACTCACTTTGATTTTCAACCCCTCTTTGAGAGTCAAATTAATCATGTAATCAAAATAATCTTTAAACAAGAACTTATTTAAAAGAGTTGTTTAAGTAAAACACCTTGCTTGAAAACTTGTTTGAGGAGCAGCGGTTCTAAGGAAGGGTCGAGCTCCTCTCCTACGTTCTCCAGGAGCAGTGGAGTACCAAACTGGATGCAGTTCTCAAGTGTTCTCATGTAGTCGCCATCAGTTAGCTTGACCACATTCAGGTTATGCTCCCGTTCTGAGTTTTTCACCCATTTGTTGGCCTGGCCCTGCGGATCTATCATTAACGGCCTGGCAAAGAGAAAATCGGGTGGTAAAACATAACGCTTTGGTTCTAAAATCAGAAGAAAAGACTTGTCATTATTTGTAACAAGATTTCTAAATGATTTGGCTTTGTTGAATCATACCATCTTCTGGAGTTGCTCACTATAACACCATTATCAATGGAGAAGCTGTCAGTAGGAAGGCCAGCAATATTCCAGGCCCTGATCTTGATTGGATCTCCAAGTGTCTTACTTAGAGAGAAGTCATCAGAGGATGGGATCTTCTTGGACTGAGTAGAACGGAGACATTGAACAAATTACACAAAATATTAATTTGCAAACAAGCCCAGTCTTCACTGAGAAGAGCAGTACAATACCTTGCAGAGCTTGGCCCACATTTTAGTTGAGTCATGGCGGAAGCTGGCAGTGAAAGCTCCCAGGTAAGCAATAACACCAGCCGATATTAGCACATCACCTGTCAAGTTATCATATGTGCACTGAAGGTCATTGGCTGCTTTCGACCACCTATGTATAAATACAGGAACGCATACTCTGTTGGCTCAAATATAGGAATTAACTGAGCATAGATTTCTAAGATTTGGTTGTAGTTGATTGAAACCTGGATTTTTCTCCTCCTAAACCTCCAATTAGCTTCTCGGCTCTCTCCAGCTTGCGAGCACAGAGGTCCACCTGGAACTCCAGCTGAGCTTTCTCTTCTGTCTTTTCATCCAAAGTCTTCTGCAGTGAGGCCAGACGATCCTCCACCTCCTTTAGCTCTCCCCTCTTCTGGTTTAGCAGGGCCATGGTGGTGGCCAGGGATTCCTGGGCTACAATAAGGTTGGCTTTCTTAGGTGCCACCACCTAAGATAGAAAATAATTAATCTCATCAAGTGGTATGAAACAATAAAAAAAGTATATTATGGATCTATGGACCTATTATGGATGGAAAAAAGGACCTATTATGCAAAAATCACTTTTATAATGTGTTTGAACACAGTTGTGTGGCCGCAGTGTGTGAAAACAGCCAGCATATAATGGTAAAGATCCTCCCACTCATTTCCTTATAATCTAAAAAATAATAAACAATCTCTCAGAATGAGCAGTTTCAGATTCTCCCTCTGTTCACGTCACCGAGGGGAAAAAGTCCCGCCCATTTTTGATGCTGCCCTTTTAACATAAACACAGCCATGAGTGAGAAGCTGCGGTCCGCCTCCGCCATTACTGATTACTTGCTGTAGCTGCTGGAGATATACAATGTCAGCGCAAAAGAGCCATTTCAAGTGTTGTGTTTTGGGATGCACCAATGAACATAGGAGTCTCCATAGACTCCCTCCATCTGATCGTGAATAGGAATGTGGTAGTTAAAAGTTGCATATGAAAGCAATGTGAGTCAATCGCTCATTATCACGAGTGGGAATTCTAAAGTTTGTGATAGCATGCCATTCACCATGAGACAAGCTATGTTGTTATTTTTATCCCACGTGCTCGTCTGTGTAATTCATAAACGCAAATTTATTATGCTCAGTAGAATTAGATGACTGACAGAGTACATTTTCTGTAAAGATAACAGGCTTGTACTAATTGCTGAATGTTTATTAACAAAGGCTAGTGCTGCTAATGCCGGAGCTTAAGCTCTTGAAGCTCCGCCCTCTTCACCGGGAGCAACAGCTCATTTGCATTAAAGCAACATGCTCAAAATCAGAGCGTTTCAGCTCATAACCCTAAAAGTGGCAATTTTAACAAGCTATAAAAAATTATCTGTTGGTATTTTGAGCTAAAACTTCACATACACACTCTGGGGATATAAGAGACTTATTTTACATCCTGTAAAAAGGAGCATAAAAGTTATCTTTTAAAAGAAAGAAAAATGAAAGAAAAACAACATAAAACTTAACTATTTGTATGTAACTATCTAATAATTGCAACTACTTATATGAAACTAATACAGATGAGGGTCTATCTACCTTTGCTATTCTGTCATAAACCTCCATTGCAGTGATCCATCTGCAAAGTCCCTCAGCTGCAGATGAGGCCTTGGCCACTTTGGTGGGGTCAAAGTCAGGGTTGGTCATGTACTCACTACGGATTTTAAGCATCACTTGAGCCTGTCACAAAACAACACCATTAAAATACATAAAACGCAGTGTTACGAAACAACCTACTGTACACACCCAACATAACAAAAAAAGACTTACAGGGATGTTGTCTTTGTCATACTCCTTCAGGTCTTTGAGGAAATTCATGTCCCCTAGCAGCTTCTTGCTTGGACCCCAGTAGTCAAGGATCTATCAGAATAGATATCATGCTGTCAGAAAAAAGCACAAAAAGAAAGCTCTTGTCATGTGACCTGTCTAGACTCGCTTTTGACCTTCTGTCCAGTTCCAGCAGGATCATTGATCTTCTCTGGTTTGATGTCCTTCATTACACACACCGCTGACATCACCAGCTTCACTCCAGATGGAGGGTTCTTCATTGATTTTACAATGGTCACATCAGCTGGCTGAAATCACAAATCAATCCACACCTTTTATAATAATCTATAATTTTATAACCACAATTTCCAAAATGTAATCATACATGAATAACTATAGGGCTTTATCGATATTCTTTATCAATAAATTCTGGGTAGGGTTCGATATAAACCCCTTATCCCAAAGTATTACATTTCTGCAATCCAGCATTTAGCATGAACTGATTAACATACAATAATTATCATTTACATTTTTTGTAAAATGTTTAAATAGATTATTTTCATTCAATAATAGACAAAATTGCATACTAAATTACAGTTCTTCTTTCTTACAAAGTATTCCTTCTTAAATTAATTTTCTTACTGAATTGTCATCCTTGCATGAAGTTAACATGATTAGCCACCTTCACACAGCACAATTGCTCTCCCCGTGTCTGAATATGCTGACTTTCTTATGATATCGTGTGAAAAGTACTATGTAAAATATGTAGTTGACCTTGAGTGTGTTCAGGGCAGTCAGCGCAGCCTCCAGTGCAGGGATGGCCTCAGCCAAGTCACTCTCACACTCGTTCTTCAAAGCCTGGGCTTCATTCGCTTTTAGAGTAGCTGTTTCTTCATCCACACGGACAAGTTTGCTCTTCGCCTCAACCTGCACTGACTCAACCTCTATCACCTGAGAAGAGAAACATATAGCTAAAATATGCAGGCAAACTTTTTCAAAATTAAGATAATATAGCTGAAATACTACTATAGGAACAACAGAAACACTGTAAATCTATTCAATGGTAGTACAACATTAAAATTTTCTTTAAACAGTACTGTAAGATAGATGCCATTGTTTCTTACTTTCATTATTTTGGTGTTGTCAATCTTAGCCTGTTCTAGTTTAGGCTGCAGGTCCACCAGCTCCTTCTTCATTTCACTCACCTAAACCAGCATAAATGCATTAAAATCATTTTTATGCCTCACTGACCATGATTAAAAGCATTCAAGGCACTATTATATGGATTTAAAGGGGCGTATTCTGCAAAAATCACTTTTATAAGGTGTTTGAACTTTGAATACAGTTGTGTGACCACAGTGTGTGAAAATCCACCCACTCGTATTTTTTATAAAACCAATCAATCATGAACAGTCTCTCCAAACGAGCTGTTTCAGATTCTCTAGGGCTGGGCGATATGGCCTAAGACTTAAAATCAATCTACAGATGACAAAGAAATTGTTCAAAACAAGTTTTAACTTTATTTTGTTTTGATTTTCCCTTCTGGGGTTTTATCTGGATTTCCCCATTGGGGTGAATGTGCAATCAGAAACAAGCCAAAAAGACAAGATGGCAGGCCCTGCCATTGTAAACAGTGAAAATGTTGCATAACATAAAATGTAACATAGCAATATATTATGTGACCCTTGATTCGTTTTCTTTAAACACAAGTTTAACATCTTGCTATTCTGTAGATAGGAGGTAGTTCTGATAAAGTGCAAACAAAACATTCAACAGCATTAAATATGAATGAATGAATGATGCATTTATATAGCGCTTCAGTGATATCAGTAATATCAGTGACTGTAGGTTGTTGGTTGTTTTTTGGTGGGACGATGGCGAATGAATCACGAACGATGCCAGCTTAACATCATGATGTCTGTCAGCCATCGGCAATGGACGATGGCATCATCTATCGGCCCAACCCGCACAGGGGGAGGGCTAAGCCCATTCGAAACTAGAGGGGAGCATCGGCGGATGTTAAAGAGAAAACTGATTTTCATTCAAGTCGGCATAAACTACACATTCGAGTTAATCGATAAAATCTATTTATCGCCCAGCCCTAAGATTCTCCCTCTGTTCACATCACTGAGAGGAAAAGTCCCACCATTTGTGACGCTCTCTGTCCTATTAGCACAAACACAGCCCTAAATGAGAAGCTGCAGTTTTCCATTACTGGAAATGTGCACTCATGAACATAGGAGTCGCCATAATCTCCCCCCATCTGAGCCGAAGACACTTCACATATACGCTCTGGGGACATGAGAGACTTATTTTACATCTTGTAAAAAGGGGCATAATAGGTCCCCTTTAAAAGATATGTTTATCTTCTACTTTTTCTCTACATTATTCCGAACACATTACCTGAGACTCTGCAAAAGCCAGTTTGTCCAATCCATTTGTATATCTGTTTTTAGCACTCATAACAGTGTCTCGTTTTTGAGTGAGAAGAAGTCTGAAGGCAGCTATGAGCTCCAAGTAGGAAGTAGGAGTTACATAGTTATGGCGATCCAGCTCTGACAAAAACCTGCAAAGATTACATCATTTTATAAATAATTGTGTTCTACAAGCCACAAATAAAATAAATTGTTCTGTCATAATTTACTCTCCTGAATTTTCCTAGAAATACTAACTTTGATATAAAGATCATACCTGTGAGACAGATCAATAGCAGAAGTGTGGAAGGTCTTGCAGATTGGGACGATTTCCTGTCGCTCAAGATCACTCAGCTCCAGTGTCTCCAAGAACTTATTAGCCACACGCTCCAAAGCCTCTTCAGGCCATGGCTGGGGAGATCAGAAACTAAACTGTAACTTCACATTCAGTGTAGGTTTATATTCAAAACTGGTTGAATTGGTCATTTTTTATTTATAACATAGACACAGTTAATACAAAAAAAAGTTTCTTGGTTTCTCCAAACACACCAGATAAATGCTTAACCATCTCTTCCCTGTTCCAGCCAACCTCACCTGAAACCAATCTATGGTGCAGCAGTTAATCAGGGAAGGGAACTGTCTCAGGCGGTTTCGGAAGGCATCTCCTATTGGGCTGAAGGCCACTACTATATGTAGGTTCTCTCTGCAGCGAGTCACAAAATACGCAAACAGAGCCAGAGGGCTGAACTCCACATTTTTATTCCCAGCTTGAGCAATGGGGCGTACAGCCTGAAGAGGATACAGAGAAAACACCGAAAAATAATAAAATAAAATATTCTTACAATATAGGTCTCTACACATCAATAATACGTTTTATATATGATACTTGTATCTTACCTCCATGATTTCTTGCTTTTCATCCACAGCAAAGATGTTTGGTACCTCTCCTGTGTTTAAAATGCTGTCCACATCTTCTAAAAAGGCTTCATCCTTTATCTGAGCATCAGTGAGCAGGAAGACCATTTTCTGTCCCTTTACTCCAGCATTCTTCATCAGACGCTAGACAACACAAAATCCATTAGTGGGCACATTTGCCTTCGAAATATCTTAATGTTACAACAGTTCAAAGTGACCAGGGGCTGTCAAGCTCCACAAAAATTGCAATGAACACTTGGAATATTGCCCACAAGTAGTATTTATTACTTTTATGGTGCTTTAATGGTGTTTTTTGACATCCCCCAGTTGCAACAAATTGTCACATGGATTAGAGCTGCATTCATCAAAAAATTCTACTTTTAAGCTTCACAGAAACAACAACAACATACAGGTTTGGAATTACATGATGTGAGTAAATAATGAAACATTTTAATTTTGTTTAATTACACCCATACCTTCAGATCATCTCTCCATTCATTCATGCCATAGCTTTTGGAGATCTCAGGCTGGAACAAAGTCATATTAGCCATAAAAGTGGCAAGCCTGGTGATGGACTGACGGCCACTGCCTCCAACTCCAACCAACAAAGCATTTCCCCCAGGCTGTTTTAACACACGGCTGATCCTGGACAGGTGCTCCAGGACATAACTACACAAATGAACAAGGGAGACAATCAATCAAAAATGTTACATTTCTGCTATCTTAAAAGTATTGTTCACCCAGAAAAAAAAAATGTGTCACCATTTACTCACCCTCATGTCTTTCCAAACCTGTATGAATTTATTTCTTCTGTAGAACACAAAAAAGATACTTCGAAGAATGTTAAACAGTTTCGGTTTCAATTAACTTCCACTGTATGGACAAAAAATGCAATGGAAGTCAATGAGAACCAAAACTGCCTGGTTATCAACAATCATCAAAATGTCTTCTATTGGGTTCCACCAAAAAAAATTAAGTAAGTCATACAGTTTTGGAATGACATGAGGTTAAATGATGACAGAATGTTCATTTTTGGGTGGACTATTCATGTAAAATTATTCCTGTTGGAGAATTGCAGTATGTGGCATCATGCACTAAAGCGTAAACAGCTTTGTAAAAGTTACCGGAATATGACCAAGTTCATGTGGTTCTTGTGGGTTTGGTTGTACTCCTCCAGACAGGCTTCTACCACCTCACTAAAGTGCTCCATGGAGGGAACCTCTGCATACAGCCTCTCACTTTCATCCACGTCAGGGGTCATATAATCTCCAAATAACAAATTCCTCATATTCTCCTCACAAATCTTAGGAAAAACAACACAAAAAACTGATTTCATATGATCAAAAATGACTTTGTATTCATCACTGGAAAGCAAGGCAGTATTTTTTGTCCTATTAAATTAGTATTTTTCATTAAAACTATATACATTTTGTCATAACTTGACACATTTATTTTAGAAAGTTGCCTAAGATATTAAGATAATACATACTAAATTACAGACATTTTAAGTACATCATTTAATGAATGATAAATTCTAATGGAGCCTTAGATGTTTTTTTGTTTTGTTTTTTACGTACAGGTTTGTTACCATCCTTAAGATGTTCAAAGACAGTGTCAAAGTTTTCCTTGAAGTGCTCCTTCACAATACTGCTTATGAGTGAGAAGAGCCAGGCTCGGTCGCTGTCATCCACAAGGCGATCATAGAAGATGCGGTACAATTCATGTACGAAAAGCCTGATCATTGTTTGCTTGTTTGCAAGTGATTCCTTCTTCAGTAGCAGGCAGCCCTGCACCACTCGTGAGAAATCTCTTAGGTTGAAAGTGTAATGAGACTTAGCTGGGGTGGGAAGGAGATTTTCTATAGCCTTTTTATAAACCTATTTCACACAGAACACAGAATTAGACAATATAAATTAATACAGACAAAAAAAATAAACAATAGAATTATATACCATATATACCATTCAAGAGTTTAGTTTTGCTTTCTAAAATAAATAAATTAATGATTTTATTCAGCAAGGATATGTTAAATCACAGGAATAAATTATATAAATTCTATATTATAATAAATTATATATTATATAATTCTATTATCAAATAGAAAACAGTTCAATTGTACAATATCACAAAATTACAGTTTTCTTTATGAGAATAAAAGACTTCTTTCAAAAACATAAAAAAAACTTTCCAACTTTTGAACGGTACTGTATATATCACATGACATACCTCAAGTGTTGCAGTGACTATCTGATTGCCAATCGGGAAGCAGTCAGATGGGAAGTCATTGGTCCGGAGGTAAAAGGTCACAACATTAGAGAAAATGCGCACCATGGTCTCATCACTGAATGAATTGATGCTGCAGATGTTAAAATGGCGTAAAAAACGAGGAGTAACAGCATTCCTCCCACCACCAGGGGGACCCATGGCAGAGATCAGTTGCAGGTCCGTAAGGGTGATTTTTGAGGTGTCCTTAAGGTCATACCTACAACATAAGGACTCTATTACAGAGTTCTATAAGTTCAGCTCTATAACAGCTCATATGAGCAAAGAGTAAAAAGACTAGGAGAGATAACTGATTATTATTGTATTAAAGTTTTCATTTACCAGTTTCCATGGTCAAAATACTGACGAAGCAACTCAATCGGGGGTTGTGCACCAAACACCTCTTTTGCTGGCATATTCATGTCATCCACAAAGATGATGCATTTTTTTCCCATGGGAGGTCCATACACTCCCTTTCGCCTCTTGTCTAGTCTGGACATAATAACGTTCTAGAGGATAAAGAGAGCACTTGTGTTATAGAAAAATTATACTGAAAAATTAAATTGATTAATTTCAACAATATATTGACTGTACGGTGAGTGGGAAGTATCCTGGTGGTTACCTGAGTCTGATTGGCACTGGTGCGAGCTGAGAAGTTGATGAAGAAGGGAAGGAAGAGTTCTTTGTCGAGATTATTCATTAGTTTTTCTTTCACATAAACAGACTTTCCTGTGCCTGTGGGGCCGACGAGTAAAAGAGGCCTAAATCAAAGAGAAAAACAAGAACATTTCTAACGATTATGGGCAGATGCAATAACACAAATTAAAATCAACAGCTTAACTATCCAGTTTAAAAGAAGATATGAGTTCATGTAGGGGTTCAGCAAACTTCCAAAGGAGTTGCAAGATGACTTAAATGTTTTTAAATGAATGCATTATTATTAATATATTAAAGCGCTTTAAAAAACGAAATCAAGATTTAACCTTAAAAACTTAAATCCTATTTCTTTCTCCCCTCAATAACCACTGATCTAATGTTTGTCAAGATGTTAAAATAGAATACTTACATCCCATACTGAATGCAGAGATCCATTAAGTAAGTATATCGCACAGTGTCAATTGTGGGAACAATGATGTCCTGTACTTTGGTATTCTTGTCGCCTAATGGTGCATTTCTGATCGACTCATTCCAGTGGACCCAACGACCTTTTCCTTTGAACTAATTTGAAGTGAAAAGAGTGATTTCCCAGAGTAATATCTCTCAAATTCTCATACTACTGCACTACTATATACCAACCTCATAGCTGTAGTCATAAACAAGACCTTTCTCTTCAAATGGACACTCCCATTTAGACACAGCAGCAGGTATGGGGTAGTTTTCTGCCTTTCCTGAAATTATTTCTCTCAAAAACTGATCAAATCTACTGTGGCTGTCTGTATCACAGCATCCACCGACAGACCACACCAGGGCAAAGGCAAACGCTGCCTGCATAGGCCAGAATAATTCATGTTTACAAATTTAACTGGATTCTGATGAGTTGTACATTGTACCTTTTAAATGAATAATTACCATGATCCATGTGCGTATGTTTTTGTTCCCTGGATCTTCAGCTAAAGGCCCAGTCAGCAGCATCTCAAAGAGTCGTGTGAGAGACACAACAGTATTACTGTTGCTGGTGGGAATGACCTCCTGGAATATTAAACTCAATGAGCGCTGACTGATTTGTTGACAACGTCTAAGATCAAATATTATCTAATGCGGTTATGCTATAAGTAATTCATAATGTAAAACAATTACCCGGCACTGTTTGCGTAATAAAACAAGTACAGGAGGAAGTAACCACTCAAAGAGCTGCTGCAGTAGTGTGGAATTGTCTTGCGACTGAAGTGGGTCAGGAAGTGTTCTCATCCATGATAGCACCAGAGGAGTCCATCCTAGCTGAGACGGCTCCATGTAGATCATTCCACAACGACTCACTGTGGCTGGCTATTTCAGGAATTAGAAATTGTTAGTACAAAACAGATAATGAAGGCTGAAATGGTTTTAAATATGCTTCGTATATGGATAGTGCTTAGATTTAATATTAAATACTGAGACAGGCTGACTCACAGAGGCTTGTGACAGATCCATGGCCTCAAAAATCAGACTCATCTGATTGGACATCTGGATAATCTCCCCACTCATGAGGCATAGCTACAATTACACAAAATATTTGTTATTATCTACAGGTTATTTACAAGAAATAACGTTAACTTGCCTTTTTGTTGTCATCCAGCACAGTGTTCATGCTCTCAATCCAAAGCGTGTCTATGGGGCCATCGAACACCACCCATTTCCTTTCTGGGGTGTCACTTGAGGCAAATTCTCGAAAGGTGTTTGCCACAATCCCATCTGTCCACTGATAAAACAAAAAAGCACAAGTAAAAAAAGCACAAACAAACAAACAAACTGTTGCTTTTCATAATCTGATGCAGAAACTAAGCTCCTACCTCATGGGACACAGGATCAAACTGACCAAACACTTGGCCCATCGTTATAGATTTAGGATTGACAGTTTCATACACAACTTTTTCTTCTTCATTATAGCCCCTCTCATTCATCAGGGTCAAAGTATCAGCAAGAACATGAAGTACTTTGGTTTTTCCAGCAAATGGTTCTCCAACAAGCATGAACCTATGGAATATTTTAACAGAATATTTAATTGCTTGTTCCAATGTTTGAAACAGTTTCTAATGGATGAAAATCTTCTTGTTTGATTGAGCAATAAAAACAAATGACATCGCTTTCAAAGTATGTTTTGCTTCCAGTAGATCATCATGTAAATGTACACTGATAATGTATTATCAAATGTAATATTACATTTGCATTTAGATTTGCATGTTTTACATTACCAGTTTAATTGTTATTGGTAAGGGAAATACCAACTTACCCATGACGAACTATCATCATCTCATAAGTTTGAATCATTTTGTCCAGGAAAACCTTTACAGGTTGCACATTGTGATTTTTGCAGCACTCTTGAGTACATTCCAAGAATAACTATTGCATATGAACAAAATGTAATTAAAATATTGTATTTATCATTACAAATCTAAATTAAAAACTAAACAAGCAGCATTAAGCAAAGTGTACCTTATAATCTGCCACAGGTAGTGAAATTCCTGGGAACAGGTCACTAGTGATTCCATTGAAAAGAGGGATATCATGGGAGAGGAACTTGGGTTCATTTACATCCTTGATGGACCGTAGAAGCTACAAACAGAATGAGGGTAATGTATCTGATTTTAACCAGCTTTTGGTATAAGACACTGGTTTAACTAGACTTCCATTTCATTAACTTACAAGCATATCCTCATTTTCATCTGGAAATTTGAGTTTGAGGTTCCCAGCAGCCACCAGCACTGCTTTAACGGCTCTCATCCCATAGTCATAGTGGAACTGAGAAGACAGCTGCTCAGAGCAAAGTCTGTAGGTCATCACAATCTTCACTGAGAGAGGCTTAGCATTGAGGAAGCCATACGAATACAAGGAGATCTCAGCGATCAGTGCATAGTTAGGCACCATCATGGCCACTGTTCTAAACAAGACCTAAACAAGAGTAACATGAAAACAGAACAGTACAGTTAAAGCCATGTTAGATAACTTGATCTTAATGAAACAAGTTACCCATAATACACACATAAAACAAAAACAAAAACACCTTGAGATTATCAGGGAGTTCAGATCGCCCAGCGTATCCAGGGTTCATGGTGATGGCCACAAAACAGTTGGGGTTGAGGCGTAACTCTGTGCCCTCAAAGTCAAAATACTCAAGTTTCATTTCGATGGCTCTCTGAATACACAGGATCTGCTGAGCCACCACAGACAGCACCTCTAACTCAATCCGGTTAAATTCGTCAAAACATGCCCAGGCACCAGAAGACGCCAATCCCTTAAAGAACTAGAAAAAAATAATCAGGCAAACGTTGACTTAAGATACAAGTTTATATGTTATTTATTTATGATAGATAAACTGATGATTATAGCCTAATGAAATTTGAGTGCAAGAGATGACCATGCTAAAGTCCTTGAACATAATTCTAGCTCTTCATTTGAAACGAGACCCTCTCACCTTCCCCATGGCTAGGTAGTCGAGGCCATCTGAGCAGTTAAACACAACACACTGCACAGCAAGGGCTTTGGCCAGATCTTTGGTGGTCTCAGTTTTGCCTGTGCCAGCAGGTCCTTCAGGAGCTCCACCCAAATGTAAATAAAATGCACCAATCTTTAAAAGAGGACAATAAACCAGATATCAGAAAAGGAAATGATTATGCCTCAAACATAATAAATATGTAGCTGGCATGATTAGTGTTAGCTTGATTATTGTTTCACATTTAATAAAGAAATTGTCACAACTGAGTATTTTCTGTATTCTCATAGCATAATAGCAAAGCATAATCAATAGCATAAAATAAATTCGCCATTTAATGTACCAAAGTTCTGTAACATCTGTCTGTTAACGGTGTGATGACCAAGCGAGGAGAGTTTCCAAGATATTCATAAGCATACTTGACATCACAGTTTATAATGCGGACACGGACATTGTCGCCAGCCCAATAGTAACGTAACTGAGCAAGCCACTGGAAATCTGTCTCACTAGAAACTCCTGAAATGGATATTGAAAGTTAAAAGTTTTTAAAATAAAAATAAAAAAACTGTACAATACAGTAACCACAAATTCAAATAATGATGGAACTTTAAAAAAAATATGTATTCAAAAGACTGAAGAATGCTTTTTAAAATGCATAATATCAAAGCTACCAGGCAGATTAATCTAAACAAGAGAACCTTTCTCTATCATCTCCAGGACCACATCCCTGGCATGCACATCTATGGTCACTAGGGCCCCCAGAGTGGTGCGCGTCTGCTTGGACAGCTTCCCTCTCACCAGCTCCACGATATCATTCAGCTGATTCTGCAGCTGCTCATGGTAGTTCTTCAGACCCTATGAAAACATTCGGATCAATATCTCAGGTAAATTGTTAACAGAATCCAATGGTCCACTGATATTCAGAGTGGTTTCCTTACATTAGCACCACTCCTGATGGCCTCATGCACCTCCAGCGTCCAGTACATCTGTGAAGTACAGAGGACCACCTGTCCAGGCCACTCACGTACCCACTGACTCCTTTTAACCTCTGGATAAGCCTGAACACATTCAAGACAGTAACCTGGTGCATAAAAAGTTTTACTTTTTAATTTACACAAAAACATACAAATGGTAATTTGAGTCTTACCAGTCTGGAGCGATTGATCACATCCCTGATGCTTCTCAGCATGAGGTCTTCCACCTGCAACAGCCACTTCTCCACAGCTCCTCGTGCCTCAGACGTAGAGATCAGCTGGATGAGCTCCACACGCTCCCCCTCACTGCTGTACATGGCCTGGATGTCCAAGTTAGGCAGGAAGTCCAGTTTGGCGATCCCCTCAAAACATTTCTTTAAGTGAGGCTGCACCCGCATGGGATCTTTGGTTTCTGAGAGAATCTCCAGCATCTCATCATTTGACAGGAAAAAGAATCTACAGAATGTGAAAAGGAAATACTGATAAACAACATTGAGGATATATGGCATGACAGTTCAAAGGTATGGCATAATGTACTAACTTAAAGGTGAAGTGTGCAGTGTTGTTATTAAAACTAAGCAAGTAACTATTAAAATATTTTTTTGAAATAAAATATAAATATTTGCAGAAAAAAGGAGAAATGTTGCTTTGGTAAATAACTGAAATAAATAAGTTTGAGCTGAAATAAGGCTTAATATAAATAAAGAAATAAAAATATATATTTAAACTAAATAAGTAAAATATATGTGACCCTCTCTGTGAAATTATGAGAAAACAAGCATCAAAGTATGATTTCTACCATACATTTCACTATAATTTCAATCTTTAGCATGACCTTACTCAGTCAATATTAAAGATATAAAGGTTACATTTTCACAGAATGTTCTTTACCATATGAAGGATGATTTTTGTAGAAAACAGCAAATCCCAAAATAATTATTTTAACTGGGTTTTTAGCTGGGTTATAAATGACAAAAGAAACTAAATTAACAAAACAAACTAATTTTACAATTGAAAATATAAAAACTAAATATTATAGTATACAAATTATAATTACTAAAATAACACAAAGTGTAGCATCACTGAATGAAACTGTACAAATAAGTATATACTTAAGTTATAAGTATATATGTAAAGTTATAAAATAACAGTTTCCATGTATGTTGTCTGCCACTGGTTAAAAAGTCAGCCCTGTCCCAAACTCACATCATTGGTCAAGCCAGTGTTGTTGTGCCAGAATGATCAAACAAACAGAATACTTTTAGTTGCAGTTTACAGTAAAGTCTACATATGAATTGCTTATTTTTAAAATTGCAAAAAAGTTGCTTTAGCTTAAAGCATGCACATTTTTATATATTACCGTGGAAAAAACAATCTTTTCTTTTCAAGGTATGCATTCAAACCCTTCATAATTTTCTCAAGGAGGATGTAGGACTCTTGCAGCTTTTCAAACAATCCAGGCAGAGAAGTAGCAGCTAAAACCTAAGCAAATGGGAGGATTATTGGTATTAGTTTTTTCAAACATAAAAAAGCCCAATAAATGAGAACATAAGTTAGAACATAAGCAAAATTATTTCTAAACCTCCAATTCTTTTATTGTTTGTATTTAGTATATGGCATCACCTTTGGGTCCTTCACACAGTGTATCATGACCTCCTTCCAGTGTTTGTTTACAATCTGGAAGAGACGGCCCTCCTCAGGCATCTGCTTCATTATATCCTCAGAACTGAAGATGGGCTCAAGGTATAGCCACTGATGTTGTACCTTCATCCACTCATCTATAGTGTCTTGGATACGGATCAAACGTTCCTCCCAGGTCTGGTTTAAAACAACAAAACTTGCTCACTATTCCTTTCCAATGATCAAGAAAACTTAAAGCATATTTTTGATATTTTTAAACTTTAGAGGTTTTTGAAACAATCGTATTTTGAAACCGTTCGTGATATTGGTTCAGATTTGTGAATAAAACTAAATATACATTCTCGAGTAACTGATTACTTGTTTCTTGAAATGCCCATCCTCAACCTCAATCTCACCTTAATTTCTGTCTCGAAAGGCTTGATGAAAGGAGAGCCTCTCATAGTTTGGGTTTTCACTATCTGGTCATCCAGCATGGTTTGAATCTCATCCACAGAGGACAGGATGGACACGCCGGTGTCCCTGTATGGATGATAATAAAATGACACCGTATCCCAAACCTCCACCATATTCTGCATGGCCCTCTCCAGACCGAATTCCTGAAAGTAAACAGTTTACAAAAAGACGTGAGGTGTTTTGTCTCTTTATGGCATACAGGAACTGCAATAAATCATACGGTGTTGATTCACAGTGTTAATACTTTGCTGGCTCCTGCACTGATGTTCTCAAACAGTTCCAGGTACGGGGTGAGGTTCTGTTTAAGGATTTTGCGCAGCGTGCTTCCAGAGTCAGGGGTTAAGTCATTCCCTGCAATTTCTGACATTTGCTCCCAGTGTCGAGGTCTGATGCCAGGGTTACACAGGATGGACACCAATGGAATGTACTCCTAAGAATAGGAAATAATTTTAAAGGGACAATCCACCCAAAAATCTAAAATGATGTGATAATTCCACGAACACTGTTAATTGGTCATTTTTGTATGAACTAACCCTTCAATCAATAGGATGTAAACTACCTTGAACTCTTTGACTTGCTCTACAACACTGGTGCAAATGAGAATAGAGGCACTCTCCTGTTTGTCCTCCTCCTCTTTGGGCTTTTTCTTTAGTCCTGCTATTTTCTCCTTCTCTTGCTCTGCCTTCTTCTGTTTCTGCTGGAAGAACTTCTGCATCTTGTATATTTCTCTAACGTACTCCTCAACCTCCAGCTCTATACTCTCACCGTTCAAATCCAAGAAAGACCCGTCCATCCATCTACACTCAGATGACAGGATAAGATGTCATTATTTATAACATAAATCAAGTTCTTGGAGAGAAAAATAAACTGTCTGAAAATAGTGAACACTAGGTGATCCGTTATAATAATTGGATAAGAAGAATATGATTCCACAAACCTCCTTCTTGAGCGTTGCCATTTCAGAACCAAGTTGAAGAGCTTCTGATAGGGCTCAATAGATTCCTTGATCACCTCCACATCTGGGTATGAGGTTTGGTCCCATGTGTAAAGGGCTTCTTCTTTGTTGATAAAGACAATTGATTCCTCAATGTCCTGAATTCTTTTCTGCACTGTTCTCACATCAGAAGCATACTGGAAACGAGAGGAAGTATTTCAATGTAAATCACGGATTTCTTTCAGAAGTCAAATAATCATGCCAGATCAGGTCAAATAAATAGTTTAGCCCAAAAAGACATAATTTTATCACATTCATGTCATCCCAATGATATTAATTTGTATTTAATTAAAGAAAGAAATAATATGGGATTGAAATGATGTGACTGAGTAAATGATTTGGCCAACAAAATTGTCATTTTAGGTGAGAACTGCTATTTTAACTGGACAAATCAACTAAAGATTTCAGTTTGTAATATACCTGTTGCATCATATCGAGTTCAGAGCATTGTGAAAATTCCTCCATCCTGCGGCCTACTTTCTCTAGCTCTAGAAGCAGCTTCTCTCTTCGAACTTGAAGTTCTTGCTGACCCTTTTGCTTGGCTTCTCCCATCACCTACAACAACAGATTACTTAATTCCTTCTAACAGAAACGAGTTTGTATGTTTGATTTACTGTATGTCTTTTCAAAATATCACCTCATGACTTTGATCGAAGATCGGGTAAATGTTTTGCGGCCAGAGCAGTACTGAGGCATTCAGTTCAAGATGCTCTGCATCAAAAGTATGTACATCCATCAAATAATTCATCCTGTGTTGTCCTTCCTAGAAAAAGTCATATAAAAAGTTACCATTTAATTTGTTATTCGCAGTAAGAACATTTTAAAATAAATAGTTCTGAGGTACCCACCATTATCGTATTGTTGAGCTCCTCTATTCCCTTGGTTTTCACCTGATCGATGTAAGTAATCATTTCCATCATGTCCTCTGTTGTTTCAGGCACTTTTAAAGCCCTATCCCGAATAGCCTCAAACTCTTTACAAAGCCTGAAAAAATTCAAATATATACAGGTGCATCTCAATAAATTAGAATGTTGTGGAAAAGTTCATTTATTTCAGTAATTCAACTCAAATTGTGAAACTCGTGTATTAAATAAATTCAATGCACACAGACTGAAGTAGTTTAAGTCTTTGGTTCTTTTAATTGTGATGATTCTGGCTCACATTTAACAAAAACCCACCAATTCAATCTCAACAAATTAGAATATAGTGACATGATCAGCTAATCAGCTAATCACCTGCAAAGGTTTCCTGAGCCTTCAAAATGGTCTCTCAGTTTGGTTCACTAGGCTACACAATCTTGGAGAAGACAGTTGACTGACAGTTGTCCAGAACAAGGGTTTTCACCCTTTTAGGATATGCGCCACCCCAAGTTTGTCTAATTTCACTCCATATTTGGATCAACATAGGCTATATTTGTGAACGCACACTTTCTGCAATGTGTTACAGTGTTACAGACTGCAACTTACAATCACAACTTCATTGTGCTGTTACTCATTTCCAGCAGAATTTCACAAAATTGGTTCCCGACAGCATCAGGTATTTTATTACTGGTGAGTAGAATTATTTATTTAAATAAATGTAATCGTTCAGATATCATAATATTTAGGCTATAAATAATATTAGTGCGGCCCGGTGGAAAAAAAGGTTGAGAACAGCTCAAGTCATTGGTATTCACCTGCTGTCTAAGAAGACTCTCTGTTTGGGCGCTTCAGGTGTGCGCGCGGCGAGCATAGAAACGCTCTATCATAGCGCGTGAGTACCGCATTGAGATGTTTTGAGCTTAAATGGCTTAAAATTACTTTTATGTTTAAACTGACAAGACAAAACACGTGAGAATGAAAAACTTTCTTGAGGAAGCAGCACTGGCCTGATCGTTAATATAGTTTTGGGGGGCTTAAACCCAGCTAAAAATGGTTTAGAACCGCCCCTGCTGGTATAGCGTGCATAATTATACTGAAACATAAAAGCGCGCCCCACAGGTTGAAAACCCCTGGTCCAGAAGACAATCATTGACACCCTTCACAAGGAGGGTAAGCCACAAACTTTCATTGCCAAAGAAGCTGTCTGTTCACAGAGTGCTGTATCCAAGCATGTTAACAGAAAGTTGTATGGAAGGAAAAAGTGTGGAAGAAAAATATGCAAACCAACCGAGAGAACCGCAGCCTTATGAGGATTGTCAAGCAAAATCAATTCAAGAATTTGGGTGAACTTCAAAAGGAATGGACTGAGGCTGGGGTCAAGGTATCAAGAGCCACCACACACAGATGTGTCAAGGAATTTGGAGAAGAAGAACTGGACTGTTGCCCAGTTGTCCAAAGTCCTCTTTTCATTTGGAAACCAAGGTCCTAGAGTCTGGAGGAAGGGTGGAGAAGCTCATATCCCAAGTTGCTTGAAGTCCAGTGTTAAGTTTCCACAGTCTGTGATGATTTGGGGTGCAATGTCATCTGCTGGTGTTGGTCCATTGTGTTTTTTGAAAATCAACGTCACTGCACCCGTTTACCAAGACATTTTGGAGCACTTCATGCTTCCTTCTGCTGACCAGCTTTTTAAAGATGCTGATTTCATTTTCCAGCAGGATTTGGCACCTGCCCACACTGCCAAAAGCACCAAAAGTTGGTTAAATGGTGTTGGTGTGCTTGACTGACCAGCAAACTCACCAGACCTGAACATAGAGAATCTATGGGGTATTGTCAAGAGGAAAATGAGAAACAAGAGACCAAAAAATTCAGATGAGCTGAAGGCCACTGTCAAAGAAACCTGGGCTTCCATACCACCTCAGCAGTGACACAAACTGATCACCTCCATGCCACGCCGAATTGAGGCAGTAATTAAAGCAAAAGGAGCCCCTACCAAGTATTGAGTACATATACAGTAAATGAACATACTTTCCAGAAGGCCAACAATTCACTAAAAATGTTTTTTTTTATTGGTCTTATGAAGTATTATAATTTATTGAGATTGGTGGGTTTTTATTAAATGTGAGCCAAAATCATCACAATTAAAAGGACCAAAGACTTAAATTACTTCAGTCTGTGTGAATTACATTTATTTAATACACGAGTTTCACAATTTGAGTTGAATTACTGAAATAAATTAACTTTTCCACCACATTCTAATTTATTGAGATCCACCTGTACATTGCAGATCTAAAGAGAAATTAGACAAAAGGATAGTTCATCTAAAAATGTCACACAGGTTTTAAAGACATAAAAGAGATGATGATAGAATGTTCATTTTGGGGTGAACTGTTCCTAATACATAAGCAAAACAACTCGAGCACTGAACTTACTGAAGACTGCATTGATGGTGTGAGCTAACAAGCTTCCCCACAATGATTTCGGATAGAGTGTTCGCTTTCTTAGCAAGTCCTTGCTTGAGCTCCTCACAGTTCAGTCGTACCATGTCAAAATGGATCAGAGAGGGAAGACCAGATATCTTTTGCGACAATGCCCGAAACCGCTCCACTTGCTGACATGTGATATATAAACACGCAGACATGTGGTATAAAACAGATTAAACACAAAAAGAGTAAAACAGACACCTTGTATATAAGTAAAAATACATTTCTGTTCACAACTTAGGGATAAGTAAGATTTTTTTTTACATAATTAATTAGGACTTAAAAAGATAATACAAATAATAAATAAAAAATATTTATATTAAAATGGAATCTTCTGAACTTTCCATCATCAATAAAATTACATAAAATGATTTAAATTAGATTACAATTAGATTAAATTAAATTAGAATATATTGAAAAAGAAAACATTTATTTTAAATTGTAATAATATTTCACAATAATACTGTTTTTACTGTATTTCTGGTTAAATAGATGCAGTCTTGGTAAGCATTAGACTTCTTTTAAAAACATAAAAAAGTACAATCTTACCAACCTCAAACTTTTGAACATTAGTGTACATAATATATTGAATTAAACATAAACTGACCTCGATGTACTCATCAAAAGAATGCTCTTCTTCCATTAATGTTTCCACTTGAGCCTGTGCCATCCCATTGACTAACCAGTCATAGCTGTCAACTAAATATTCATGTAATTGAGCAGAATAATAGAGTCACAAAACACATTACACATTGTTCTATGTGGTTTTAACACATTAATATGTGGTTGCTAAGGTGTTGCTTGGGTGCTTCAGGTTTTGCTTACCATAGCTCTGGAAGTGTTTGGCAGGTCCATCCAAGTTTATTCTTACAGCATTCCTAAGAGTGGTCTGTGCCCACATCTGAACATGATCTGGGAGCTTGGCATCCACTACAGAAATGTTGCCCTCTGCTAGCCATGCCTGGACCGTCTGCACTTTCTGTGGGACAGGCAGGACTTAATATTCAACATGAGCTCATAAACTCATCCGATCTGATTTACATAGTCAAAATAATTATGTACAACACAACTGCACATCAATATATTTCCCAACCTGCATGGTATTGCTGATCAGGTTTGCAATTCCGAGCACAGCCTCTTCTAGATCACGAAAATTGGGATAAAAATCCATCTTCTCATCATCAAATATTAAGTCCATCTTGAATAGGGGAAGCTTGCTGATGTTGAGAGGATCAAACAAGCTGACAAATGCCACCACACTCCTCTCAACTAGTGCCTTTAGCTAAAAAGTGAACAAAACCAATTATTTCATTATCCTTAGTCAACATTAAAACATAAATTGTTGGAAAACCTATTTTTTTATTTATATGTTTATTTGAACAGGGACAATACAATAGACATAATTCCAGACAAAGACAGGAAAAAATGCACTGCACATAGAGATTATAGCAGAAGCTCATTTGCATCTCATGTCCCTAGAAAACTTTTCTATAAAATCAATACAAACATAAATAACCAAAATAATTATAATAAAATAACTATATATCTAAAAAACTAACGTCACAAATTCTTCATACAATATCCTCAAACATCACAAACAGAATACAGAACAACCACATGCCCAATTTTTGTAGACTCTTCCAATCTTAATAAACAACTAGTAAGGAACCACATGGAAATTCCAAATATGCGTACAGGTCTGATTTAATTTGAACCAGCGTTTAATCATCAATGTAAAAGACTTTATGTCATGTATCACTTTATACTAATTTGGATAACATATTCCAAAGTTGTGACCCCTTTACAGAGAATGCTCTTTGACCTTGTGATGTTCTACAAAACCCAATCCTACAGATTCCAACCTCTGTACTCCTAGTGCTTCGTCCTATAGCATCATGTCTCTTTACCAAATTACATAAAACAGAAGGTGCCTTATTACGCAAGCATTTAAAAATCAGTTTCACATATGATTTTACATATACATTTTTTTATTTGTAAAATTAAGCATATGCCATTTCTTTAAGATATGACAGCGATGCCATTTATTTGGCTTTTTATCCACTATTTTCAGAGCCCGGTTATACAGCATTTACATTTTTCTAATTAAAGAATCACTAATTGCATAGACAATGATAGCATAGGTACAGTATAAAACTGTGTGATAAATAATACTCAGCTCACCTGATTGGATAAAAGGTCGAGGCACAGTTGTAAAAGGAGTCAAGCTTTTTGTGTTTGACTTTCTGCACAGTGTCTTTGCTGGTGAGCAGGTGAATGACTTTGGGGAACCAGGATTTCATGAGTCTGTCCTCTACTCTCTCACACTCAACAGCCACTTTGTTCTTCAGACTTTCACAGTCCACGGGCCCTGTGGATCTTCATAGCAGGTTTCAAGATGTGCATTACTCATTCAAATTTCAATTCATATGGATACTGGAATATACTTCTAAAATAAACAAACCTTTCAGTCTCAAAGGTCTCATTGAAAGTGTATTTATGATTACTTAAAAGGTAGCTTTGTTTTTTTTATACATTTTTGTTAACTTTAATCTACCAAATCAAATCAACAGGCAGGAATTCATGTTTTTGTCAAGTGACATTAAAACCATGAAACATGACATTAGACCCCAGGTGTATTATATTTATTAAGTTTTATCTATTTGATGGCTGAATGAAGAATCATTATTATTATTGACTTATTTTTTGAAAGTGGTGTAAATGTTTTCAATAATGATTGAAACCAACATTAATACAAATATTACATATTTGTGCAGCCTTGCTACTTTGTGGTTTGACTTTGATTGTCAAAAGATTTATCCTTTTCATCATCTTAGAAGTACTTACTTGCCATTGACCCAAGCAACAAATATACAGCATGTAATCAGAAAACGAATGATTCCAGATAACAAACATAACAGCAGTACCTGAGTCTGAGAGATCAATAAGGAGCAGATGGGAGAATGTGCTGTAGCAAATATCAAGGACATTCTTCATAACCGGATGCAATATGTGTAGATTCTTCTGCATCTCTTTTCGACTCTGCACAAAGCTGTCATGCCATGGAACGGAGAAATCTAGAATTCTGGCAAAGCAAAACCAAGATCATCAGAACTGCCCTTTTGCCAAGTACACTTCATAATCTGGCCCTGTTAAGATTATTAAATTAAATATTGCTAGAATATACATTTTATGTATTAATATTTATTTAGAATCTGCACACTTACTCAGCAGATCCTCTGGTCTCGTGAGAAATTGTGTCAGTTGACTGTGGATCTTTTAGTACAGTGCTTACTAGAAAAAAACATTAATAAAAACCTAAAGTAAATCCAAAGGTTTGATTAAATTGCTTTATAAATAAAATCTTTAAAACACACACACACACACACACACACACACACACACACACACACACACACACACACACACACACACACACACACACACACACACACTAAACAGATCTAGAATTGATATACATTTCTGTGAATATAAACCAGAGCATCAATTGAACTCACCTCTGTGCTTGATCATGACTCTGAGGTAGGTCTCACTGACCTCTTTGCATATGTCTTCAAGCAACTCTTGCCTGCCGGGCCCGTGGCGGAGCCGATGGGGCACACGGGCCAACATAGCATCCAGCCACGGCTGCTGAAAGGGTGCAACAGGACTTTGCTCAACACACTCTTTCAGGTACAAGTAGTTCATCTAGGAGAATATGGAGAGAAAAGTATAAAACACAATGAAATGAAAAGACCCACCAGAAAAAATAATAATAATGAGGCTTATTATGAGGTAAAAATTGCATACATATCGTTTCCTCTCTTCACTGATAATCTGGAAAACAAAATGAATGACAGTATTAACAAAAACAATACATATACATGAGACTTTTGTTTTAATCGTATGGTGTATGAGATGTGTGATCAAGTGAATACTGTTCACGAGTTCATACTGTTGAGGGAAGCTCTGGTTCAGGAGACGGAAGAGATGCCGGTCCTGCTTCCTTGGCCCGCATGTAAGCTTGCATTGCCCTGTTAACTCTAACACAATTGCAGATATCCCATTACAATATTACTCTACTATAATACATAACACTCCCTGACATGTGTGTAGTTGACATGCCACTTCAAGTATAAACAGCAACAGTCACCTGGTATGATTTATCTAAAACTACGGTAAACATTTTTCAAATTTTTGGATAATTACTTAATGTCATTTTTAAGTCTATGCATTAATTGAGTGACCACTTAATTGAATGTGTACTTAAACAATTTTGAAATTTGTTTATGTGAACTGCAACAAAAATCTAAAAGGTGATTACAAAAGAAAAACACGTAGAAAGTAATTGTACAGTGAGATTTTTAAACATTTTAGAAAGAAGTTTCTCATACTCACCAAGGCTGGATTTATTATAACATACAGTAAAAATTAATATTGTGAAAAATTCTATTTAGAATGTTTTCTATTTGAATTTATTTTTAAATGTAATATATTTCTATCATGACAAAGCTGAAATCAGCAGCCATTACTCCAGTCTTTAGTGTCAAATGACAAAACATTTACTCAGTATTAATTCTATTATGCTGGCTTGCTTAAAAATATGTATTATTATTTTCAAGGTTAAAACATTTGTGCTGCTTATTTTTTGTTAGAAACTGTGATGCATTTAAGGATACTTTAATGAATAGAAAGTTCAAAACAAATTACATAATTTATTTGAAATACAGTATACTCTTAAGAGACTTTGATACAAATCCTTTGTAACATTTCAAATATCTTTACTGTGACTTTTGGTCACTGTATGCATCTTTGCTATTTTATTTATTATGATTACTATGTATTTTTATTTAAGCTAGTCGTTTAATTGCTGACGACAAACTTTTGAAACTATTTCTGCATACACGTGTAGGCTATATTTCAACCAAAATTTTCATCTTGAATAAAAAAGCGCAGGATCATTTTCAACATCCTATATTAACAAAGTCAATAAAAACACGAAATAGAACAGCAAAGCTCTTACATCATTTTCTGGAGCTGCTGCTGCTGTTGTGGCTCCTCCTGTGCCGCAGGAGTTTTCTCCTCACGGCTAGTCTGCTCTCTGGAAGGCCTGACGCTCCCTCCTGGACCGGTGGGCTTGGGAGAGGAGGTAGGACATTGTGCCTCCTCAAACCACCCACCTGGGACTTCAATGCACCAGCCGAGGTCGACATTTCAGCGACTAAAAGAAAAGATGAAGATCCGTTTACCATATATTAACTTACTGTGTTTAGGAATTCTGGCGCATCATTCGCCAAACCTAATGGCAACAAACTCCAAAACAACGTGCTGTATTGAATCTCAGATTAAATATAATTACAAAAGTACAAGTATTTATATAAAGTGAGTAATTAGGCATTTTACCGTTTATTTTAGCTTTGTCGCGTCATTCGTACTCTTAACGGTATTTTTGCTCCGAGCTTCAAACTGATACAAGTTTGATGCATTCGTGGACGTTCCGTCAACACATTGGTTGCCATGGACGCACACTCGGAAGTGCTTTGCTATCAGAGAACGCAAGGAGCGCACTTAAAGGACTGTGATGAGTGACGTCTCTTAAAGAAATAAAGAAATAAGGCCTGTCAGTTCAGAGCATCGACATGTTAAACAAAATGACAGACTGATTTGTCATTTAGTTTGTTTATATGGAATAATACGCACTAAAAGTACTGTGAACTGTGAGTGAGACTGTTAGTTTCCAAAATTCTGACCAACTTTTTTTGTTTCACAGAAGAGAAAAAGTCAAGCGACCTTTTGGAACAAGTTATGAGAGTGAGTAAACAATGACATTTTTAAATATTATTTTTTAAGAGGGTGTCAACAAGAGTTTAAGATAAATCCAAGCTATTTCATCTTTAAATAACTCCAAAGTCCTTAATATTTTGTCTATATATTTTATCTGATTTATTTTTATATATATTTATTTTTATAATCTGTGCTTCTCATTTCTTGTTAAATGTACTACAGTAGCTATAATAAACTTATATTAAAATATTTTTATTATGGTTTCTATTTGCTACATGTAATGATTTGTTTAAATCAAAGGTCCAAAGTGAGAAAAAAATATGATTTATTTATTATTTACAAAACGTAAGATAAAATCCTGCTGGCTTGTAAAGTAAATCACCAATACATGTATAATAGAATAGCAAACTACTTAAAATACATGCAAATATCAGTTGTGACTATAAAATATCTTCCAATAATATTTCTTACTGATATTATATTTAAATGCTTAGTTTTAATATCAAAGTTCTGTAGTTGTAAATGTGGGGGAGAAATATATGTGCTTCTTTTGTTATACATTGACAATATAATAGCATAATTATTTGCATGTTCTAATGTGGATATCCATAATTAGCAAGGATAAAGACTGATGCTGAACAAAGTATGCATTCATGACAAAACTCGTGAAATGTGAAACAAAAGCCAATGTGTTAATTTGATTAACACTACACACCACAAGAGGGCAACATCTCCCCAACATCGTAACAATAGGGCGTTCACAATCCGTATATAGTGCTGCTAGATGCCCCGTGGTTTAATTACCTTCAGAGAGATCCTACTCTGTCTGTCTGGGTGTGAACAGTCTGGGTGTGATTAATTTGCAGCCACAGTGGTCCAGTAAACGTCCTTCCCCCGAAAATGACTCCTCATGTAAGCAAAATCGTAACAAAGCCAGTCTGAGAGGACAAGAGTGTCTGGGTGGTTCCAAATCAGAGCCGTCAGTTTGCAAAAACATTTATACAAACTACATTCTGGCCTCACACATTGTGAACATTCACCTACATTGCATTTTACTTTATTAAGGCCATTGTGAAGGCGACATTAAAATAGGTCTGTCTTTCCCAATGAAGATGACTGACAGTTGTCACTCTGCTCATCAATCACACTAAGCACATTCAAGACAAGGGGCAAATGACCTACTTGGCTCACTAAAACCACTCTGCTGCTATTTAATTTAGATAACACAATGTTGCCCATAAACGTATACATATTTGTATATTAAAAAGCACATATATTTTCTTTCTTTTTTAAAGCATGCCATACCACAATAGCCAATGAGTTCCAGGTTGTTTTAAACCTCAATGACTTTAATATGGACAAAAACATCTGACACGATTACAAATCTCTTCTTTTGTGTTTCACAGAGAAAAATAAAACCATCCAGGCTTGGAATGACATGGAGGGTGAGTAAAAATAATCATTTGTGGGTGTATTGTACCTGTAAAATTGTAATGCAGTGCACCAGTTTTATTTTAGTATAATTTAAATACTATTATAGTTTTTGATAATATTTAAATGAGATTTTATTAAATTATAGTTAAAGTTTCTTCTAATTTTGTTTTGTGTTTTTAATTCTAATTTTAATTTGTTTAATTTTAAATAGTTTTTTCATTAAGTTTTCCTTTTTAGCTTTAGTGTATTTAGTTTAGCAATTAAACTGAATGAAACTAAGAAAATAGTTTAGAAAAATAATTATATTAAATAGCACAGACAATTAAATATGACATTTTGAAGTAGAAAAACTGAAACAATCTAGTGTTTTTACAGTATAGCTGAAATTAAATTAAGTTCATTTTAATATTTTATTTTAGTTCATGTTTACTTTATTTAAAATAATGAAAATCATTTTTTATAGTTTAGTTTTTTAACCCTGCAATGCACAATGGAGATAGAAAGGTTTAGTAGGCTTCTAGTGTTTGATTCATTTTGATTATCAAGCTCTCAGTGTAAATCTAGGTCAGTTGTCACAGCCTTTAATTGTGCTTCAACACAAATTCACACTCTCCACTCATTTCTAGCCACGCCAGATATGCAGTGTTTATGAAACTAGGCTCCTGGGATGGGAGTTGAAATGCATAAAACCTTTGCTTGAGGTCAGCTACTGTATGTTTGTATGAGAGAGAGGGTACAGAAGAGAGAGAAAAACGATAGGGGAGGGGTGGAGGAGTGTGTGTGAGGGTGTGGGGGGAGAGAAAGGCTATAAGAATGAAGGCTGTGAGGCGAATGACGCACGATTATCTCCCCCTTCCCGCTGATTGGCTGCTCGGGCCGCCTGTCAGAGAGCCCAGGTTTAGGGATGTGCGTTCAGAGCAGATTATGAAGCAGACCTCATCTCTGGCAGTCACGTCAGATTGTCTCAATGGCTAAACACAAGCTTTTCCTGTTTTTTTCTCTGTTACTGTGCGTGTTTGTCTCTCTGTCTTTGCCCTTCGATCAAGTGCCTGCGATCCTGGACAGGAGGTAAGAGCTGCGCTTTCAGCTCTAGTGTGGGGAGGGGGAATGGGGCAGTGATGCTGTGCAGCTGATGCACTGTCTTAGTCTTTTACAGTGGGCAAGAGACACCAAGAAAATGTGCTTTATTAGGAAAATGTTGAAAGAGCATTCGTGGAACTCAGGAAATTAATTTGACGTGTGTGGGCTCTAGATTTGTGGTTGTGTGGTTCTGCTGCAGTTTTTCTTTGCTGTAACTACGAGACATGCAAACATGGCTATGACAATGGGACAGCAGGCAGACCCCGTCCAGTGTCTGTAGGAGTCAGTTTACAGATGCTACTCCAAGAAACAGAAGAAAGAAGTGAGACCGTGGTGGCTCTGGCTATATGAGCATCTCTGAGTACATGAAATAATCAGTTTATTGTTCTCTTTTATAGTTGCTGAATTCCTTTACTCATATCAGAGCTGGAGTAGCATACATATTTAGTTGAATTTAGATTTATTTACAAAATCAGAGGTAACATCTGATATTACTGTATGAGAACAAGCAGGAATAATAAAAATCAGCCATTAATATATAATACTAGAATATAGTTATTACATTTATAAATGTTTACATAAAAGTTTCACAAAAAATACAAATGTGAAATTTCATAAATTATTATTTTAAATGTATTTTTTGTGCTATTAGCTACATTCTGTCAATTTTAAATAAGGTTTGAAAAATGTCTACTCTATATGATACGTTTTAGATAAATATCAGCAAACTTATTTAAAATATTAATACAAATTAATAATTTAAGTTATACATGTATTTATTATTAAAATATGTTAAATGTTAAAATAATATATTAACAATATATCATTTACTCTTTTTTGTATGAGTACTGTTACTGTTTGAAATAAAAAAATTTAAGTTGAGTTTAATTTGATCAAAGAAACAAAGCGATGTTTAGAAGTAAGTGGTTATTTTGCTGCTGTCTGTTACTTGCTAGAATTTCTCAGTTATCCATGCCTTTATATGTGAATATATTATATGATAGAGATCAAGATGTCTTCCTGTAGTTCTGTATAAACTGCAGCTTATTGGGATAAGAACAGCATTGCAGGCTGTTGAAACAATGGGGATCTTGTTAGTCCAGAAATGTGTTTTAGGAGTAAAAAGTGTTGAGTGGTTTACAACCCTCCTCAAGTTTCTCAGGGTCAATGTATATAAGGCAGACCAAAACAGACAGAAATGGCAGCCAGCGGAATTAAACTAAGGCTATAATCTTGTTACCATCAAACAGACAAAACTATTTTAAAACATTGTTGTGTTTGTAGAGTACTGTGCTAGTGTACTGTGCTAATCTGTATGCTAAACCTATAATATGCAAAAGATGATATTGAGCTCTGACAGCGATAGTGAGGTGAAGACATAGTGTGAGCGCCGCTTTTCATTACATAAATGCTCAATTCAGCACTTAGGCTACTGTGTCCAGCCATAACCAATGACAGCAGCGCAGTCCTCAGCTGCTGACCTCGGTAAACTGGCATTAGAACAAAGGCGAGAGTCACTCCTCGTGCACACACACTCCTCAGCAGGGCTCTGAAGACCAGATTTGCTGTGCTCACACTGCTTTTAGTTTAGAATTTTTAGCAGAACTACCCGGAAAGAAGAAGAAACTGTACACATGTAGTTCTAAAGCTCTTGATATGTCATTTTTATATGTCATTTTGGTGCTTATATTGTTATTGGTCCTTATTTTTTAGCAAAACTAGCCGGAGAGAAGAAAAACTGTACAAATATAGTACTAAAGCTCTTCATATGTCATTTTTTAGATTTTCACACCTGCATTTGTGCCGTTTTGTCAGCTTGATTGGATTATAGCGGTTTTACGACTCCGTATGCTACGTCATTGTTGATTCAGTGCTCATATTGCGCTTAGGAACTGAATTAACTTAAATGCTCCATGAGGTAATCTGTTTATTTTCCCCAAAAGTCTGATGTTTTGCTGTTTTTTAATCTCTTACATGATCACAAAGCTCTAAGCATTAATTTCAGTGTAGTAGAGGCGGGTGGGGTGGACAAACTGATGTGGGAAGTAAGAGATGAACCTAAAGAGAGTAAAGCAGGGTCATCTGACGCTCTCATTCACACTCACACACCCTACTGACTTTACTGCATGTTAACAGGCTTTAATCTAGGCCCACTTCTGGTTGTCAACACATTGACACAGCAGGAAACCTTCTCCCAGATAGTCCGGCAGATTCATAATAAGGTTTTAGGAGATCGTCCGCCAAGCTCATTATCTCTGTGATTAGACGTATAAACAGTTCATCTAAGGATAATCCAGCAAGTTCAAGCGCTAGGGATGAGGTGGCATGAGATAAATATACATGTACGTATGTATACGCAAGGTGCCATCAAGTCTTTTTTAGCCCCCGCTTTGTTGATGGACTCAGGGTGCTAAGCACGTGAGAATCATGACATTCGACTAAATGTCTTGTCTTCTCCTGAGACACTAATCTGGACTGAAGATGTCAGACTTGTGGTCATGCATCACTGCTGCATCAAGCTGAGTAGATCTATGGGAAATCTGTCTTAGACATTGATAAGAAGGCCACAGCCTGACACAAAGAGATCTTTTTGTTTTGCTTTGTTTTTCCATTACAGCTCGGAGGTCCCACCATATCAAGCTGTGGGAATTAGAACAGGTCAGTATCTATTACTATTATATTATTAATAGTTATCTATTATGCTTATTGGGTTTCTTGCATTATTTGTTCAACTTTCTAGCTTCTTTAAATATGGTAATATAATTATTTTTTTTTTTACTTTTTTGTTAACTTTTATTTATCTATTTATTTGCGATACGTTAAGCATTGTGTGAGACGCCAGGTTGAATGAAACAGTTTTGTGCTACAATTTCAATAAACTAGACTACTTCAAACACAGTTTAGGCACTATATTTTAAATGAAATATTTTTGCTCCATCAACGGAAATGGTTCGAAACGAAGCCACAGCAAAATTAAACATTGCATGTCTCCAAAAACTCACAGCAGTGGAGTTTGTTCCTAAATGTGTTTTAAACAAATTGGTTGAGTGAACAATTCAATGACTCACTCGCAGTTGAGATCAATCAGTTGCCTGAAAATGACTAAATTAATCACTTATATCGCCACCTACTGGAACAATGATTTAACTTAAAGAAAGAGTCACTGAAAAATCCCCACCACCAATCAAACTTATTAACTGTTGTATCATGGCAGATTAAAAATGAGGTTTTATTTCAAAGCTAATTCAAATGGAATATTATGTCATTCTCAGATTATATTAAACCGTATACTATTGTGGTTACGTCGCATTTTGTGCTGATTGTAACAGTCTATTAGTTTTATCTCTTAGATTTGTATTTGTCTTATTGAATTTCACTTTTATACCACAGAAATGAAAGCAATTTTTTCTAGTATATTCACTTTGCGTGCTTAAAAGTACAACAGCTATATACTGTGCTGAAAGAACTCACCAAGCCATCTCCCCCATTGTCCTATTTGAACATTTTGTGATGCAGATGGAGAACATGTTGAGAGTCCAAGTGCCTCACAAGAGGAGAGTTATTCGCCTGCAGCTGAAAATCCACTCAGAAGAATACTGCAGGTATTGCATTTTCCCTGATAGTCAATGTGACCTTGGCTTCCATAAGCAACATCTCTGCCTTAATTCACCCAGCATCCTACAAGACTCACGACACAGTGATAGTTTAAAAAATAATGTATTATGAGAATGTCTGTCATATCTGCTGTCTGACCCCTGAGTGTTTTCTTCTGTAAAACCCATCGATAATTTACTTGTTCCATACATCGTTGCTCAGTTTTTCCTGTTATCATTTTCAAACAGCCTTTTGGATGGCATCTGCATGCCCAGCCCAGAACCAAGCGGAAGTTACTACAGTCTACCAGCTCGGGACCCTACTCCTCACTGACTGTAGCTTACAATGGCAATATATGCATCCTTTTCAAAGCGAAGAGACTGGCTATTCGATACAGAAACAACACTTTCCTGGACCTCACAGAGAGGGTATTTGGATCCAATGCACAAGTAGACACCAAAGGCTCTGTTTGTACAAAGGAGAAGGCCACGTATGTAAAAATTCTTCTTGCTATAGATTCAGTATCATATATTGCAGTTGTCTGGTGCCTAAAACTGAATAAGCAAGCGTTTGGTTAAATATAGTATTATTTATAGTTAGAATATTAGTTTTAAGTTAGTGAATATATATTTGTAGATTTTGTATTTTAGACAGTGGCCTCAATATTGTCCAATATTTGGACAATCAGACATTGTTATATATTAAAACATATTTTTGTTATATAACAACATATCTAATGTTACAAAATAGTACATTTCAAATAAATGCTGTTCTTTTGAACTTTCTATTCATCAAACAATCCTGACAAAATGTTAACAAATTTACCACAAAAATATTATAGTTTGACAATGTTAAAATTACATTTTAATAATTAAAAGTTTATTTGTTATTGTAATTTTATTCATGATATTAATGTTTTACTGTTGATCAAATAAATGCAGCCTTTGTGAGCATAAGAAACTTCTTTAAAAAAATATAAAAATAATTTTGAATTAGTGGTATATGTATATATATATATATATATATATATATATATATATTCACAGATACAGTTTTGTTTTGTAGTTTTACTTATGACAGTCTTACATTCTTGTATAGGCTATCTTTGCATCTGGGTGATGTGGAAGACATCAGGGGACTTGTCATCAGGTAAACACTCTTTTTCTTCTATATTTGCTCGCGCAAAACCTCACGGGCTGATAATTACATTCAGGTGTTAATTACTTCTCTTTTCTGTTTTCTGAAGGCTTCAGATGTCCAACACATATTATGAATCAGTAGGCCAGAACTGGTTCACTCTGGACAGCGTTCACATCCACTACAACTGGACTCATGAGGCCACGTTCAATGCTACGGAGGTCTATGCCCCTGCCACCTATTCTTTCCACTGCCAGCATGTCAGCAGCTTACAGAAATATGACACCCTACTGGTGCCCAGCTCCCACACTGACAGCTCGGCAAACTGGCACATCACTTTCACAGATTTTCAGGTAGCTGCCACAAACTGTGCTTGAGAATTATCAGAAGTTTACTAAAGTTCAGAATTGCTGAGAGTTTTTACTGACATATTTGAAAATTACTTTAATATTATTTATAAGTAAATGCAAAAAAAAAAAAATTAAATTCTGTATTGGTATCTATGAAAAACCATGATCCATGAAAAACCATCACTGGAATCAAAAACCTTTTGGAATCTTTGTTTTGGGCTGTTCACACAGCATTCTTGCAATTAATTTGAAATGGCACAAAAAACAAAAAACAGCAAGATGTGTTGAAAAAGTCAAATTGTCCTTTCAGTGTAAGGACTCTCAGTCTTACAACCCAGAAACCCCAAAATGAACTACATGGAATTAATTATTATTTGTATTGTTCTTTAAAAATTAGATATTATAAACTATATTTCACAATTAAATATTATAAACTATATTACAAAATAAATATATCTTTCAAGACATTTCTTACATAAACATGGGGCTAGTTCATGTTCAGGTACCCAATAAATGTACATTTATTTACAATTATCAAGTCGTCACCCTATTTCTATTGTAGCATTTTATACGGTACAGAATGTCAACGCAGGAAAAAAAACAAATCTGGAAAATAGCATAATTATGGAAATATTTTAGATACTGATGTAAAGCAGCTCTAAAAACAATAGTGTCAGTATTCAGATCAAAGTCAGTTCAGATAGGGCTGCACATAAGTCGTATTTTAACGTATTTTAATCATGATCATGATTTCTTCTCTCAATGTATTAAGCATGAATATTTGCCAGCTGGTTATTTATCCTGAAATGCATTATGCATTCGGCAGACGCTTTTATCTAAAGTGACTTACATTGACTTGCATACTTTATCAGTTCCAGTGCTTTACTGGCAGCATAAATTAATTTAAAGAAATGTATTTGTTATTTTTAACTATCTCAGACAGAAAACATTTATTTTATCCCCTCCTCCCCAGATCCAGGCCTTTAATGTCCAGTCCAACAAGTTTGCTTCAGCAAGCGACTGTGCAACCTTCTTCACTCCAGCCATCTTGATGGGCCTGATCACCTCTCTGATTCTGCTGCTGGTGTTGGCCTACGCCCTGCACATGGTCGTCCACCTCAAGCACATTGACCGTTACGAAGAGCACAAGACCACCGTCTACTTCCCCCGCACCCCTGAGGCCGAGCTCCCAGACAAGAACAGCGTGTGAGGAGTGATGACTGTGCTGTAAAACCAGCAAAAGACCAGCGTGGAAAGGATTGCTAGTTCTGATTCTGGATGGCTGCGTTGTCCTCTTGGTCTTCCTCCTGCCTGGCACTAAATCCTCTCCTTGTCACTGTCTTAACCTAACTTCTTACAGCCAGATGATGAGATCACCTGATCAATCAGGTGTTAAAACCCAGGCTGGAGCCAAAACTTGACATATCACGGCTTTCCAGGACCAGGACTGGGAAGCCTATGAAATGGGGACAAAAAATGTGAAGATTGTCTTTTAATAGACCACCATTCTGGCGGACTTTTCAAAGCACTTCTCTGACTGGATACAAGTACTGTGGTTAGAAATATACAAGTTGACAATTTGGGAATGGCAGAAGAGAAAAGACTGAAACAGAAATGACTGTGGTTTGATATGGAAGTCTTCTGTTTTTTATTTACAGTACTTCATAAATCACCATCTCATGCATCAGAAATGGAGTCTGTAGACTGATCTGCCAATTACAAGAACTGTTTTATGACTGCCAAAGTGAGGCAAAACTGTCGATGGGTAACTGACAGTAATAATGTGAATACGAAACATACAAAACAAACCATAAATGTACAGTGCTTAATATGTATTCCAGGACTATACAACGTAGATTCAGGAACTCCATAAATATACTCATTGGCTTTAAACGATCAGCTGGATATTCATATAGATCTAGATTCAACTGCTGTTTTATTAATTAACAAACTTCCAGTATTAAGCACCTTCAAATCTATAAATATTAAGTGTGTAAAGCGTATAGCAAGAAAAAGGCTTTTTAAGCTTCGGAAACTGATATATTGCACAGACATTTTTTTATATGATCTCATAATTGCTAGATCTATATGCAGTCCCTTTTCAGGTGGAATATATTAGGACTAATAGATGAATTTAGCACCCCTTGAGAATTTATAGTACAGACAGTATAACTATAGTGAGGTAATGCTGAAAGAATGCTGTACAATTATTCATGTAAGTGTTTAATACCCTCAGTATCATAATCATTATACCTCTATATATACAATTATAACATCAGTAACTCATTATCACAATAACCTGCAGCATGACAATGACTAGAGATAAACCTCTACCATGGCACGTCTGAAACTGGAGGTAGTAATGTGCAATGTGTTCATTTGAATGACGGACGTACACACTGAAGTGCACAAGAAGTTTCCTGAACATCAGTCACTTCAGTCTGAACAATAAACAGTGATCAGTTCAAAACAGTGTGTCATATTTTTATATCTTCAATGGTAGATAAACATTGCATGCCTTTTCTGTATTGTTCTCTATGGTAAACAGTGGTTGTGGCCACACATACTGCTGCTGGAGGGATCACCGCTGTCTTTGTGGTGAAAAGCAGCAACCCCCTTCTGTCTGATTTTTTTCCTGCCCTTTCTGCCATCTGCTCTCCTCTCACACTTCTCAGCAGGAGCCTGCAGCGCTGCCCTCTTACCGTCACAATTTACCTGTCTGCCTTCGAAACAAACTTTACTCAAACATGCACTGCTTCCTGCGTCGCTGACTCTCACAGCACTGCGTGTGTTTTCCTGCAGGGTCTTAACAGCCTCACAGCTGGATTTAATCTGGCTTTGTGATACATATTCAAACAATATCGTGCTGGTTTAGTCATGGCTGAGTGCTGCTTACTACTGTTTTTTCCTTAATTATTTACTTTTATTCCTTGGCACTCTGTTATACTTGATACTGATTGGTTAATCCGTCGTCCATGGCTACTCCTGCAAACTCCTGTTACATACAAACACAACTATTCAGTTATCATCTGTACTGAAAATAACCTCATCTGTATTAATATTACTGTTGTTGCAGTGTTTGTCTTGTTGCTAGGCTGATGATTTTGTACGTTGTATTGGACTATTTTCGTTAGCGGAAACATTAAGATAATATAAAGGTAAAATTATAAATAATTCTCAAATCACTATTTCATCATGTTGACATTTATTTTCTTTTTTTGGCAGTAGCAGGGAAATATTCGGGATCATGTACAATCAGCTGGTCATTATCACAAAATAAACCCCAACACTTCGCTTTCGTCTACATTTGGGCTGTAGATTCCTATTAATGATGATAGAAAATTTTTTTTGAAGAGGCCTTATGATCAAAATGTATAAAATAATAATAATTATTATTATAATTAAAAGGGAAGATATTTGCTTTGTATGTCATTGAAGATATTATGTGTATTCAACGTAAATCTTGTTATAAATTAGTTGAAATTTTAACAAGATTTACGTTGAATCAACATAATGTCTTCAATGACATACATTTTTCAAATGATTTTAACAAGGTTAACAAAATACTTATAGATTAGTTGAAATTGTAAGTATTTTTTTACCTTTTTAAAATCATCAAATATTGTTTCAATATATAAAAAACGTATTTAACAGTGAATATAAAATGTTAAGTATTAGAGAGGATCAAAGAGAATGGAAGTTGCAGAGGAATAGTCTAATCTTCTAAATCTAGCCTACAAAACTGAATTATTCAAGGTCCTTGAGGCTCATTTTTAGATCCAAATCTTAGACAAACTCAGCTTCATTTTGTTGTCATTAAAGCTGCTGGATGCTTATATCGCAGGGATTTATGACCATGACTCATCCCTTTTAAGGATTCAAGGTTATAGTGATGGCACTGGACAAGGTCACTTGAAGCCGAGTGATATTCTCCGCTGGTGATCTGATTTTTCTCAGTCCATCTCTTCGCAGTCAGCAGTTGCGAGGGCAAGAACTATGAATGAGACTGGTTTGCTCTGTCGTCATGACCAACAAAGGAAAGATCCATACAAACCCTTTCAGACTTCCTCTGAGCACAGCAAACTCTCTTAGTTCCACATCAGTTGCCCAAAGCCAGCACAAGTCAGCCTGAGGAAGGAAACATAATTATGTCATACAGAGATTTAATGGAATGACACTGGAAATTCAATGCGTATGTCTAATGTAACATTATATGTAGTTAAGACTATCTATATATCTATCTATCTGACAGTTCAATAGTTTGAAACCATCCTATAGCCTTAAATGCCAGATTTGTCGATATTTATAAGGTCACAAATTTGTTTTAATTTGATGGTGTTGACCCATATCAGTTTATTACCTGAGAAAATGGAAGCAGAAGCACCCAAACATAGTTGATATGTGCTGAACCGATTAGTGTCAAATAATAACTTCATACTTCCCAAAAACACTCAAAATCAGTGTTGTTTACATCTTGATACCCTCTAAACTGTTAAATAAATATGTGACCATAAATAAATGCATGTAGTTGTTAAGGATCAGGGATGTATTTTGCATGTTTACTTTTATGTTCACCTTCAAATGATCGGCGTGTCACGTGATTTACGTCTTGACACGCCACACCAATGTTATAATTTATCAAATCGCAGTGCTTTGGTTGGCATTTGCACTGATACAAGCACGAATGACCACTACTGTTAACCGTTTTTACATAAAAGACGCCCTAATGAGTCAGTGAAACAATGGGCCTGAGTGTATTCTGTCATGCAGCTGCAACCTCTTTTTAGATGCCTCAGGACGCTTGAATGCCCATGAGCGAGACTTCTACAACACCACCTCCAGGGGGGCGTCACATGACGACGCATGCAAACAATTTCCGCAAAGAAACGACCACTTGAGTACAATATACTTCAGCAGCGCTTCTGTATGGTATTCTTTTCCACACAACCGTTTGCTGTCTGGTTTGGTTAGGTGAACCCCCAGACACGATATTTAGATGCGTCGGTGCCCCCCGTGCTTCAGAATGGATGCGTCCAGTTCTCATCACCGGAGCGAATCGATAGTTAAAGAAGCTTGAATATTGCAGCTCTGTTTCTGCGCCGGCTGAAGTGACATAACGAGTCTTCAGGTAACGGCTTCTGTTTATAGTCAGGCTTAAGTGAAGGTGATGAGTAGTCTTCTAAATTGATACACAATGATGCTAAGATGTGTTATATAACTGGCATGACGTTATGCTTTGAATGTGAGCTATGATTTGACGTTTAAAACTGGAAAAGATGAAGACGTGTGTTTGCTTGTTTAAAAATCTATTGCTATTTAGGAAAACCGTGATTTAGATTTGTTTTCCGCCTTATTGACTAGCTGGGTCATAATTAGCATCACCTGAAAATGTATAATTAATTTCTTAAGTTATTTTTAGATATAGCAGTTGGCTTGAATAGTAAAGTTAATATTTTACTGTAACATTAACATAATTGTTTATTTGCTTTGTTGCAGTGGGGAAAACAATGGAGGAACAGAACTGAAAGATCCTATTAATAAAGTGGCTCTTATCAAAGGTAATATCACATTACTGCTCTTAAGTTTCTATAGTTACTGAATTTAAACCAAAACTCTAGTGCTTTATTATCCCATTAGCATTTCTTTATATGATATTAAACCTTGTTTTTTATGTTTTTTATTATTTTGCTTACTGTATGTCAAAGTGTCGTGGGTCTAAAATCTAGATTGTTTGACTATGTAAATCTAGTTAGGTTTTAGTAGAATTGGATTAAGTCTCTGTGATTTATATATTTTTAAATATCGCATAAATAATTTTTCTAATGCATTATTATTATTTTTAAGATAGGGGGATACGGGACAGATAGAGATCGGAATAGGAATTGAAATATGCATTTTATATGGCTATAAACATATTTTGCAGTGCTCTTCAGTAGTTCAGTGCAATGAATAAACCTGTTGTTCCAAACAAGTAGTTTTGCAAAAATCATTTTATTATGACCAATTTAATCATGCATGGCAGAATTTTGTTTTCATTAGCTACAATGGAATGGTTTTGGCTGGAACGTTTTTCCAGCCTGTGCTAATACTTTAATCATGACAGAAATGTAGTCTGTCTGACTTTGTCTTCCTGTCTGTATGTTTATCTTCCTCCTCAACAGACTCAAATATAAATTAGGCAGAGTGTTCCTATATGTCCTCGTACCCTGCTGAGAGATTGAGTTCTTGATGCAGGATGGCATCAATAAACATTACCCATCGCAATACCTCATGAAATGTTAATGCCTCCGTCCACTCTGCTCTAGTCGTTGTGTTTGGCCTGCACAGGCTTCGGTATTTTAGCTTAGTCATGCAAGCGAGGCATGTGAATAAAAATTTTCTGGAATTACGTCTCTCTGATTGCAATGATATGTCCTTGATATCACCATTTATGGTATGCACCCTTGAGTTTGGAACATGAGGTCATATCTTTCTGGAGCATTTGATAAGATGGCCTGGTTTTCAGCAACCCATATTTAGAGGAAGAGGAAACGGTTTGTTTCTAAGTTTAGGCAATCTAAATTACAGCCAATAAGTGTACTGTAACTTTTGCAGAGCAATGGATCAGTTGAAAATCTTCATTGATGTTTTTTTATAGCAGTCTAAAAACTTTTCAGATTCATTATTAAATGGCACTGTATAACTCTAGAACCTTAAACTTTTAATCAAATGGGACCTTATTAAAATCCAAGCTATCCTTCTTGCAGATCCCAGTTTAAACCCTACTGATGAAATTATGTTTTTAGGATAGATCTATTCTGAGTCAAGTTATTAATTCATGGAATAGGCCCATTTTCTGACCTCCAGGGAAATTACCATGCGATTCATTCTGATTTAATTAACCTTTGGAGACAGGGTTTGCACTTCGTCAGAGGGCAGTACAATCCAGCAAAGTTGAAATGCAACTCATTGATGCTGATACAGAGATAAAGACGCAGATCACCCATTAACGGATGACGAAGAGTGAGCTTCTCTGACAGCAGAGCACCATAATAGTGTCTAATTATGCATGTAATAGTTCCCATTAGAAGTCATCAGCGGTGGATGTATAATCATTTCTCCAGATGAGCTGAGCAGGAGCACTGTAGAGGCCAGTGAGACTGAGAAGGTCATCCAGCGGCTGAACCAGGAACTGCAGGAAGCCAATGAACAGGCCAACTCGAGCAAACACAAGTGTATTGAACTCCAAGGTAAAGGAGGGACTTTAAAGCAGCTCTATGTAGCTGTGTGTATCTTTGCAACATCGAAGAGTGGAATTCACTGTTGTAACTGCATCACTGTCGAATTACAGGGGATAGCTGTATTAGTGCATTTATTGCTGCCGTAAAGTAATCTACCCTTTTTGCGTAATTTCATACCAATCAGCAAAATGACATGCTCTGAGAACAGACTTTTGAGGGGGGAGCTTGGGAAAGAACCAGAAGCCAAGCGCCTTATTAGAAGTGTACCATCAGAATGATTTTGAAACTTGTGTTTCAAGGTTACAAAAAAACATACATACAGTAACTGCAGAGAAATTACTCCCATTTGAGTATGAATTTGTATTTTGTTTTATACATTTAAATATGAGACAAACTTATTCTAGATCAGTGCCCACCTTTGCTTGACTATACTGTATATTTTTATCAAATGCTTTATTAATTACTTTGTTTATGCTAATTATATTAAATCATTCTAAAATGTATTAATTATAAATATTACATCGTTTAAAAAATGATAATTGTTTTATTTATTTGTTTGTTTTTTAATATTCATTATTATGCATATTTATTAGGGATGCGCAATATTATTGTAATGATATCGGAATCGTCCGATAATGGCTTTAAATGTAAATATCGGCATCGGCCCGATGAAAATTATGCAGATGTCTTGCCGATAAGAGGAATATGTTAACTTGCATGTGCTCAGGGTGTGCTATCTGTGAAAGCATGTACAGAATGAGTTCGGTGTGTGATCAGTCAACAGTAATAGCACGAACAGTGACAGCAGGCAGCCTCCCCCGGGTCCTAATACACGCTCAGTTACGAGTTTTAATCTGTGGGGGGCGCTGTTGGTCTACTTCTGATCAAATTAAAAGTAAAATAATGAGTGTTTTGATTTAAAGGCAAGAAGCTTGCATAAAAAAATTAATCGCAAACATAACACTTGTAAATTAAATAATTGTATATATACCGATTTATTCAGTAATGTGTACTATGTTTTATTGTTTAAACAAATCATAAGCTCTAAAGGACTTTCAGAATTTTTGCAACTCATTTCCTTGTTTAGACCATCTACAAATGTTAAATCTTAAAATAGAATGGCAGCGATTTATATATATATATATATATATATATATCTCAATGTACTGTCAAAAAACCTTCATGATTCCTAATTTAATTCTAACAAATAAGTTCTAGTTAAAAAATAACCAAAATGTAAAAATATTTTGCTTATCATTTCTGCACAGGAGAGACTTGGTGTTGTTTCCAAACAAAAGGAAATATATTGTTTCGCAAAAATACAAAATCGTGCATCCCTAATATTTGTATAACCTTGTGAACATTTGAAATGTACTTGGAATGGCAGTCATGCTCAACAGGTGCCCCTAATGACCTGTTCTGTATATTGCAGGTCTATTGGAGGATGAGAAAAGAGCCGATAAGCAGCAGGCGGAGGAGTCCGCAAAACAGATAAAGGTCTTGCAGAGTAAGTCAAGGAGCATGTGTATGTGTTAACTTATATTTACTAAACAATGTATCATACCAATTGGTCTTTGTGTCTACATGTGCATTCAGCTCAGCTCCAGAAGCGGCAGGAAGATATGGAGAATCTCCGGGATCAGAAGGACAGCTCAATCTTTAGCTTGCGGCAGGAAGCGCACACGGCTCAGGAGGAAGTGCAGGTGTTGCGCCGCACTATGGAGAAAACTGCAGCCGAGCGAGATCATGAGGCCAGCGCACTGAAAGGGAACCTAGCAACGTTAACTTCCGAGCTAGAGAAATGGCAGTTGGCTGCAAACAAGTATGAGCGTGAACTCGACAGTGTCCAGGCCAGTCACCAGCAGCAGAACCAGCAGAGAGACAGAGCTGCCAAACAGCAAGGTACCCACAACCCCCACAGACAGTCATTGCATTGCCTATAGCATTTTAAGCCTACATCTTAAAACTGCTTTCCATAAATAGAAAAAGTCATGTAAGGACATTTCTCAGGCATGTATTGTGTATACCTTAATGCAAATTCATCTATATTTATATTTCACATTAAAACAAATATTGGATTTGATAATGATGATGATGATACTAATCTTAATTAATACACTTCATGCACTTAATAATCATCTTCATAGTATGTATTATTATTATTAGCAGCAGTAGTAGTAGTAGTAGTAATAATTATAGCTATACATTACAAATACTATAGGAGTATAATGAGTTATCAAATTTGCATGACCACATTTTCTCAGCCTCTTATAATGATGATAATGATAATAATAAAACAATAACAACAACTATACATTTCAAATTAAAAACAATACCTCTATTAAAGATACTAAATATAATAATCAACTTGTCATTAACACATCACAATTTTCGGAGCATAATAATAATAATAATAATAATAATAATGCAAACAGTATTGTATCATTGTTGAGAGTAGTCATTTAATCAGGATATAAAATCACAAAATGAACCTGTTCCCTTTAAAAATATACAATTTCATGATTACGATTTTAATTAAGCCAATTAATACCAATAAATAATTAAATTACTATAACCTTATCAGACAATTTTTAAAAATTTTTTATTAAATTAAGGCTGTTTCATGTCTTCTGCACATTCATAATCTCTTTGGGGAATACATCCACCCTTCTCAGAAACCTGATGAATGATATAATGTTTTTGTGGAGGTTACAAATCAAGCCCTAGGTTCATCCAACAACAGTCACAGCAGTGTTTGCAGTAATCTGACAGATATTCAGAAGATGACTCACATTTCTCACATCACTTCCACCGTTATGTAACGGAGTAGCGTTGTGTGTGTGTGTGTGTGTGTGTGTGTGTGTGTGTGTGTGTGTGTGTGTGTGTGTGTGTGTGTGTGTGTGTGTGTGTGTGTGTGTGTGTGTGTGTGTGTACGATATCTGTGCGTTTGTGTGCATATCTTTGGGTATGTTTTTAATTGTGTGTGTGTGATGCAGCGAGTGAGCTGGAGCGCCTGCAGAAGGATTGTGAGAGCCTGAGGAGGGAGTGTGCGTCTCTGAAGTCAGAGAGAGAGCATCTGGCTGATAAACAGCAGAAAGAGAAGATCAGCCTGCAGAGAGAGAGCAACACCCTGCGCTCGGAGAAGGAACAGCTACTGAAGAAACAGCAGCAGCTGGAGAAAGAGCTGGACAGGTCTGTCCTATGACCGCATATACAGTTCATTCATATACAGTTACTTTAAAGGTGAAGTGTGTCATGTCCATCATGCTACTAAAAGCACCAAGTATAATTGCTTACTGCCTTCAAATGGACTGTCCATACAGATTCCCACCCTGATGTTCAAAGACACCAATTATTGTATAGCCGCAACATTTACATTTCTTAGGAAATTAAAGGGATAGTTCACCCAAAAATTATAAATCTGTCTTTACTAACCCTCAGTTTTTTGTGACACTACGATATAATTTAAACATCGAAAAATTCAAGGCATTCAAGGCCCGGACAGGTTGTAAGGACATCGTTAAAATGGTCCATGTGATATCAGTGGTTCAACTGTAGTTTTATGAAGCTACGAGAATACGTTTTGTTCGTAAGGGTCTTAGGGTTTAGAATGACATGAAGGTGTGTTCAAGAATATTCATTTAGGAACTATCCCTTTAATCTATTCTCATTTCGATGAACCAGTCAATCTTTTAGTTTAAGCTGCCTCCCATCCAACAATTCCAATAAGTTTTGTACTTTGTTACTGTTAATATTAAACAAATTTAAGCTCTTAATCTTTGTCAATTGTACCGCAAAAGTTCAATGTTGTTTTGATGCTCTTTAATGTGGTGTGATAGGTCATAGATTGATATAATAGTAAACTGACAGGGCTCCCTGAATAGTTTACAGCTTTAGTTGAGAGAAGTCTTTTTTTCTCTCTTTGATATCAAATTGAACCAAATCAAGAATGAAATCAAAATAAATGAAGAACGTGCGATTCAGGATTTAATCGTATATGACATATGTTTTAATACCCAGCCCTACACTTCACCTTTAAATAGGAGAAAAGCTTTTTGCAGACCTATGATGTAATCTCTAATCTGAACCTGCATCCTGCCCACAGCTCCAAGAAACAGAACACAAGCCTGAGCAACACGGTCAAGACTCTGGAGAAGACGCAGACAGACCTGGAGAATCAGCTGAGTGTCCTGCAGGAGGAACACCAGAGAGCCACCAGCCAGCTGGAGCAAAGCAATAGCAGAATCAAAGAACTGCAGAAAGAGGTTATTCCCATCCTATTTGAGAGAGAAAGAAAATAGAGCTGAGACTCATTAGCCGGCATGTCACAAAAAAGAGCTCTGCTCCTAAAAAAAGACCTGCTGGCCCCTGGACACACACAGTGTGTGTTATTGACTAGGCTCATTGCTTCTTCTGAAAGATTCCTACTCTCTCTTTCTCTCTTGTTGTTGTTGCTTTCAGTATGTGGAGATCCAGGAAGAGCTGTCAGGCTTCAGGGAGAAGTACGAGAATGCAGAGGAGGAGAAATGTTCCTTCAATCTGGAGCTGCAGCAGAGTCAAGAGCGCCTGAGGCTTCTGCAGGACAAAGAAAACCATGTGAGTGTTCAATCCATGTAATGCTGATGTTCAACAACAGGGGCACTGACAATAGGGACAGTTCAAGAGGAAAGAGCGCATATTGCATTGTTTTTTGTCCTTGAAATCAGCGCTGAAAAACATAGCATCATTTGTTTGACAATGCACTTCTTACAGTGTGTTTAAACATCTTGTATAGCCTAAAGGTGAAGTGTGAAAGTGCTGTGGCTAACAACAACACCAAACTGAATTAAACTTCACACTGAATTTCTACAACAATTTACATAAAGAGAAAATAAATCCGAGCATGTGATCTGTGATCATTCACTTTTATCTAAGAGCAAAATATGCTTCAGGATGCATGCAATTCCATGTGACAACACAAAATACATGTGGAATATTCCTATGTCACCAAAGCAAAAACGAGAAAGAAAATCAGTGTTTAATATTTAATTTGATATTTTATAACAGTTTTTAATATGTATATTTAAATGTATTATATTTGCATCCATTCTCCAAACTGCTTGTGCTATAGGGTCATTTTATTTAGATTTTATACAAGAAAATAAGTTATTTAATCAGGCAAGTCGCTTAAAACAAGATTGTTGTTAGATTCTATGAGATTCTTGTAATGTTTTAATTCTAGTTAAATTATTAATATATTTGTATCAAAAATCAAACAATAAATACTACAAACAATTCCAAACTCACAGCTGAAGTTGAGCCAAAAGTTGACGTGTCCCGTTTAAACAAACATCTGCGTAGTTTCTGCACATTGAACTGGAAAAGGAGAAGAGTTTTAACTATAAAACATTTACACACTTCACCTTTTGATTTCCTTATCTTGATGACCGTTAAATTCACCAGTCCAAAAATAGCGCATATAAACACAAACCACTCGTTCAGTAATATCCCTCCCTTCCCTCCTTTAGCTGTCTTTATTGCAGCCCATCCTAGCCGTAGCCATCGGCCTTGTCCTGGCTTTGCTGTATTGGTGCTTGGGCCCATTGTGGTAGAAAGGTACACAGTGCTCCTGTCCCGTCTCATTCCTCTGCTTAAGCATCCATCATCCTCAGGGCTATGCACGACCACTAAACTATTCTCTCAGCTTAAGCTACCAATTACTGTCCGGTCATCCGCAAAATGCTTCTGTTTCCCTACTACAGGTCCACTTTGTATTATAAGACGCTCACTAACAAGTGTCAACTCAACTTTGTAGGTTGTAGTTTTCCAGCGTAGCTCTGAGGCGTCCCGGCTCTCTTTGTCTTCTGCTGTCCTCGTCTTGTGTGTCCTTACCTCAGTTTATCCGCGTCCTGTCCTTGTGGCTTTTGTGTCCCCGTCGCAGCTCATGTGCATCCCTGATTGTAAACATGTTCGGACAGGTGATGCGGTACAACAGATGATGTCATCTGTATGTTTGTTCTTGCAGGGAAAATGGATCCGGTGGATGCCCGTCGCTGCTGTGACCATTGCCGTGACAGGGTATTTGCTTTCAAAGACCTCAAAATGAACAACGTGATTAACAAGTACACATCATGACATGCATACCTAGTAAATGTTTCTCAAACATGTTGACATTTGTGTCCTTTTAGTCTGTGTGGTGTTAGTTTGAGTAACGAGTGTTTAAATGCAACTTCTTACTCTAGTATTGAAGGCCTTAGAATAACAATGTCACAATGTTCCCTCATTTGCACCATTTTAAATTAGAGGTTCTGTATGCATTGCGTTCTGAAGTATTGGGCTAATAACAGGTATTTTATTGAACACTGTTGCTTTGCCAAACAAACACTTAGTGAATTGCCTTATATAACATGACCTTAGATAATACCTCCCTGACTGAACTCTTCCACGAGAAGTGATTCAGAATTGTAAAGCCCACTGCAATAACATATTCAAGACCATTGAGATCCATTAAGGTTTAACTCAATCATGTTTTTTTGGCTTAAAGGCCTAAATCTGCCATATAATGTGTATGTGTCTTTGCACCTTATACGAAGCCATTAGTGATTTAGTCTATGCACTGTACTTTATTGTGGTAAGGTTTGACGTATTAATAGTGATGATGATGAGGATAAGCACTGTTTACTTAAGACGTTAGAGCGCTAATGTGTCCGAAAGATACCTATAATGTTTATGGTTTATTACTTGTACAGAGATTTAAATAAAACCTACCCAATCTAACAAATATGATAATTGAAATAAAGGAGTAAAAGTGAAGTTCAACCTTAAGTCCCTGTTTAATTTGTATACATTTATGTATATTGGCTGAATTTCTTTTTAATATCTTTACAATAGTGTCAGTTTGGTGACATTGACTAATATATGCTATAAAAATGACTATCCATATTTATACAAATATTTATTTTTAATTCATGTTCGTTTATATTACAACAGAAAAAGCTATTATATTGTCAATCTGTTTTCAGTCCGTATTACATGTAATCCAATAACGACGACCGTTATTTGTTTTCTGTTATTTCATGGTACATGTCATCTTTATAGCAAGAAATATATTGTCCTCAATTGACCTTGCAATATACAATTTGACCACTGTAGTTTGATTCACAAACAGATGTCTCTTATGAGCCGGTTCTTTTTAGTGAATCAAAATCAGCCAGGGTTGCCAGGTCTGTAAAACAAAAAGCTCAATTGTGAAAACTATCACATTTGCGTTTTCCCCTCTGTCCCCTCCTTTGAAATGGCAAGATTGAGAGATTTGCTTTATACCACAGTCTAAAAACTAATTCAGGAAAACCATTGACTTGGCATCACTGAGTGTGACTAGTGTTATCCTTGATTCATACAACAAATGACTCCGTGTGTGTGTGTGTGTGTGTGTGTGTGTGTGTGTGTGTGTGAATCAAAGACATAGAGTGAGCAAATGTTTTTCTGGCTCTTCAGACAAAAGTGAGCTGGTTCTTTTAGTGAATCAAAAACATACAGTATGACCAGCGTTGCCAAATCTGCGAAACAAAACCAGCCCAATTTGCTACAGAAAACTAGCCCAATAGCAGTTTTTTTTCTCTTCTGTCGGAAGTTCCCACCTTTTAAATGGCAAGATAGAGAAAATGCTTTAAACTGTAGACTAAAAAAAATTCAAATGACCTGCCTGAAAACCGCAGACTTGGCAGCACTGAGTATGACTAGTGTTAGTCTTGATTCTTACCACAAATGACTGAAGATGCAGTTCTTTCTAGTGAATCAAAAACCTTACAAGTCATCAGTGTAGTCTGATTCCAGAAATGAGTAACTCGAGCAATTCTTTTAGTGCAATACTGCCTTACACTTCTTACTGTAAGCAAAGTGGACGTGTATAACTGAAGTGAATCAAATCTAGAGCTTGTGAATCTGAATCAAATCAATTTGGGAAATGTATACCAAGCTCTATAATAACCTTGCAGAATATTAAGATTGACAATATACACTAATTAAAACAAAAACAAATTCTGGGCACATAAATGCACCCTTGCAAATCTATGGCCCCATAACCAAGTTTGTCATAAACCTGCAGCCAAAGGCACATGCTTCCATGGTGTAATGCAGTCCGCCCCAATGAGTCATTTCTCCCCGACACCACATGGGAAATATGAGGACGTGACCCGATCAAAAGAGCTCTGGCAATAATACGCTCCGTTTATTCTGGAGTAAATGAAGAGTAACGTCACCAGCGATAAGCTTATCAGCAACAGTGATGTCAAACCTTCATCTGGCTGCAGGTGGGAATTAGCTAAATTCCCCAGGCCTGAGGATCCGGTTTCTGACCCCGTCTTCCTAGTAAATACATTCTTCTAGCACTGATGTAACTAGAATCGGTTTTATTATTCCTTTGCATGATGTTGGGTTGCGGCATGATGACATGGTTCATGTCAGAGTAAAAACAGCTATCGAAGGCGCTGTATGATCATAATTATGGGCCAGAATTGGGGGGTGTAGTGCACTCCCACCACCAGTGAAGCTACATGAAAGATTCATGCTTCACGGGTCTCAGATTGCAGTTCTCAGTTTGGTATAAAAGGTTTTGGACTCCACACTGATCAGAGGGAAAGATGGGTGACTTTAAAGGTAGTATTACTGCAGCTGCAATGAACCTGGCAGATGATGCACCGTGGAAAAAGATCCAGAAGAACACCTTCACACGCTGGTGCAACGAACACCTGAAGTCTGTGGAGCTGCAGATCAGCGATCTTAAGTTCGGTCTGAGCGATGGCCTCATTCTTATCTCACTGCTGGAGGTCCTGAGCCATAAGAGGATGTTTAGAAAGTACCACACGCGGCCCACCTTCAGACAGCACAAGCTAGACAATGTTTCAGTGGCTCTGGAGTTTTTGGATCATGAAAAAGTTAAGTTGGTGTCTATAGGTGAGTAACAACATGCCTGAACTCATTCTAAAGGTGTTCACAACAATCTATCAGTAGTGATCTAGTTTATGAAGTTCACAATGAAGCAGTCTGCTGTTTTATAGTCGGGTGTTCAAAAATATGTACAGATCCAGACCAAATAAATCAGGAGAATAATTGATGAGTTGGAGAGAATAGTGAAAGTCGTAAATGTTTTCAAAGTTTACATAATCTTTTTTTTTTTTTTGTAAGCAGTAACATCACAAAGACTGCCCTTATTTTTTGTAAATTTAGTACATATATTGAGTATGTCAAAGCTTTTACTTCACAAATAAACAGGGCTAACTTTAAAAGAATCCATGTTCATACTCCCCTTAAATTAAAAGCATGCAATTAGAATGAACAAGCCATAATTCAACTTTAATTATACTAATTAGACAAAATAGCAAGTATAATTGTCTGTATGCTGTCAATGTTTCTGGCTTACAGCAACTGAGGCTATTACACCGTATAGGTGAACATCAGGTTTCAATTTGGTTATAGTAATTTTGCTTTAAACATTCACTTTACATTGTTTAATTTCCATTTTCAATTAGGAGGTGATTGGCAGAGTGGTTATTGTTAACTATAACTATTCAAATAGTTTTTGTCAATTGAAATTAAGCTGAAGTAAAATATAAATGAAAATAGGAGATAGAAAAACTCAGAAATTATAAATGTTTGCATGGTAACTTGCTAAAATTAAGTTTGAGTTAAAGTACCAAAATGACAAAAAAAATGAAGTAAGAATATCAATAAAAATTATAAAATTAGCAAAACTGAAATAAAAATATCAGTTATTCTAAAATATTAACTGTGTAAATAATATAACACTGGTGATTAGCAACTTTATTGTATCTACGTATATGAATAATAGTTCAGTTTGTCTCTTAATGAAGGTTTAGCTGCATGTCAATAAGTTGCTCCTGTTCTCTGAAAAGCATTTGCATTTCTTCAGAAAGACATTGTCTGGTGTTGAGCCCAATCTTCACATATAATGAACTGAAATGCTGGTACCACATGTTTTTCATATAAATTCCTGTAGCCCCTTCCCTAATTAGGGAGGGTAATCAAATTGTCCTTGTGTCAACACAAGGCACTTCATGGCACTTCAGTCGATTAGCTGTTTCCCGGACTACAACAATGTTCCCAGCTGAACTCTCTTGTTTGGATGTAATGGCTAAACGACAAAAAGCATTTGGTGTAGTAAAAAATACAATTTAGGTTGCCAAGTAAAGGTCTCCAAATTGAATAAACAAATAGACACACCTTTACCGTCTCCATACACAGACAGTAAGGCCATAGTGGACGGGAACTTGAAGCTGATCCTGGGTGTAGTGTGGACCCTGATACAGCATTACTCCATCTCCACCCCGGTGTGGGAGGATGAGGCAAACGATTCGGTCTCCAAACTGACTCCAGAGACGAGGCTTCTGGGATGGATCCAAAACAAAGTCCCTGAGCTCCCCATCACTAACTTCAGCCAGGACTGGCAGGATGGCAAGGCTCTTGGTGCATTAGTGGATGGACTGGCACCAGGTAAGCCACGTTTCTTATATAGTGCTTTTTCATGTGATTTCTTTCTTTTTGTATGTGTTGAAAAAAAAGCCTTTTGGCAGAGGTTTGTCTTACGAAATGGTTGTTCTGGTTCGTGCAGGCTTGTGTCCTGACTGGGAGAGCTGGGACACGATGCATCGGGTGAGTAACACTAAAGAAGCTATGCAGCAAGCAGATGATTGGCTTGGAATTCCACAGGTGAGTTCAACCAGAATAGACTGGTTAGTTATTTTACTTGCATTTTGATAACATTCTCAGTGATTTGGTTTGCTCATATCAATTTGTAAATCTTTTTAATAATTCACTTTATCAAGCTCATAGCCCCAGAGGAGATTCTTGATCCAGCTGTGGATGAGCAGTCAGTGATGACATACCTCTCACTTTTCCCCAAAGCCAGACTGAAACCTGGAGCTCCGCTCAAGCCAAAGAAAGGTTGGGCACATTATAAGCCGTACGCATGATACGCAGTATTGAGAAGGTTACTTTGCAAATGTAAAATGTTACAATTACTTTATTTAAAATGTAATGAGTAGTGTAACTATTTCAAGTACTTTATTCAAATAATGTAACTCATTACATTTGATTACTTTTCTAAATTTCTAACGAATGTTTTTAACTTAATATTTTCCTAATATTTATGCATGCAGAGTTAACCTACAGTAGTACTTAACACTGATTACTGTCAGACTTTCTAAATCCTTCATTGCCTTAATTCATAAATATAAAAAAATGTAAGCACAGTGCTGGAATGCAACACTGGAACACATTTTTATCACTCACCATGGTGACAACTCTCAGACAGTTTGTAGCCTAAAGATTTGAGCGATGTGGATTAATGTAATTAGCAGAAATGGTTCAATCAAAAGCATCAGAATAGCATCACTTTACAAAAAATACTGCTCTTTAAATGCAGGAGGCATCGTGCACATCTAAAACAGTCAATTTAACAAATTATTATTATTCAACATATCCTAGCTTTTCACAGAAAATATTCCAATGTAATCCCCATTGTAACATTTTCACAAGTGACTGTAATTTAATAACACATTTTCTCAGTAACTGTATTACAGATTACGGTTACATTTATTTTGTAATTCAATTACGTAATCCCATTACATCTAACTAGTTACTCCCCAGCACTGCTCATTTGCCAGTAGGTGATAAAACTGACTTTGCTGTTATGAGTGAATCATTATATTATTAATTTAATGGATTCAATATAAAACCCTGATTCATTCAACAACAAAATGGCACCCATTTTTGTTCAGACCTATACTGTTCAAACCGATGCACAAAAATTGAGGAAATATCCAGTAATACTGTGTCTAAAATGTAAGTTAGTCAATATTAACTGCTTGTTAACTGAACTGTTGTATAAAAGTAATATCGCACCTGCAGTTGTGCTGTTGTTGGTCTCAATGTCAGCATCACCCGTGGCCACATTTCTACAGTGAACACCTTATTGCTTTTATGACATGTAATTTACATGGTATTTGTCAGTTACCCAAATCCAGTTGTTTTCATAATATGTACAATCTTTGGTATAATATTTTTTTGTATCACCCTCTCATGCAGTTTAAAATCTTATTTTCAGTGCCTAAACCCAAAGCCTGTCGTGCCACAGGACGGGGACTGCAGTCCAAAGGCATGAGAGTAGGTCAGCTGGCCCAGTTTAAGGTGGACACCCACAAAGCTGGGCCTGGAAGTCTGGAGGTCAATATTAGAGACCCCAGTGAGTAATAGCCCATGATCTCTCCATAATCTGTATGAAGATGTACACAATTATTTATTCCCTCTTAGGTCGAACTAAAATGTTATCCTTTTTTCAGGTGGTAAGGAAGGGGCTGTTACACAGAAGGTTGTACGTGAGGGTGTATATACCTTTGAATATACACCCAGTGCTACAGGAGATCACACAGTGGACATCACTTGGGTTGGTCAGCACATTGCCAAGAGGTTAGCTCTCGTTCAACATCATAATAGCTGATACACATGAACATTTATTTTTAATTTGAAGATTACGTTTTTTATTTTTCTGTTACAGCCCATTTAAAGTCCATGTTGGTTCAAAAGCTGGGCCACAGAAAATCCAGGCATGGGGACCAGGACTTGAGGCAGGGACTGTGGGTTTGTCCGCTGATTTTTTTGTGGAATCTGTTGGTGCAGATTCTGGCATGCTGGGTGAGTGGATGCTTATGTAGTGAATGTATTACAAACAAAATGGTACATCTAAGCAATATAATTATACATTCTATTATATCATATAGAACAGATAACATTACAAACAAACTGGTACAGTTAATTTATACTTTAATTTTTACCTATTATCTTTCCAAGGTTTCGCCATTGAAGGTCCATCTCAGGCAAAGATTGAGTGTGATGACCATAATGATGGCTCCTGCCTCATGCGGTTCTGGCCAACTGAGGCCGGTGAGTATGCTGTACACGTAATGTGTGATGATGAAGAAATCCAGGATAGTCCCTTCATGACCTCCATCAGGCCTAAGAGAAAAGACTTCCACCCTGAGAAGGTAAACTCCTATATCCTCCTCTATTAAAGGGATGGATCACCTAAAAATTACAATTCTGTCATTACTTACTCACCCTCAAATCGTTCTAAATCCGTAAGACCTTCGTTCATCTTTGAAAAATAAATTAAGATATTTTTGATGAAATCTGAGAGCTGTCTCTGACCCTGCATAGACGGCAACGCAACTACCATGTTCAAGACCCTGAAAAGTAGTAAAGACATTGTTAAAACATCATTGAGCACAAAGTAATCTCGTAGCTTCATAAAATTTACAGTTGAACCACTGATGTAGGGCTGAAACGATTAGTCGACATTATCAACAAATATTTTTGTTGTCGAGTAATCGTTTGATCTCATATGACCTACTGTAAGAGCCTGCAATACTGCGGTTTGACCAGTGTGGCACTATAGCACAATGTAATTCAGCCCTCCTGGATGCAGTTTAAGAGAAGACGCACCCGAACCTGAGCGGCGTTTGGATGAATATGTAAATATATATTGTGCGCTTTCCTCTCAGTAATGAAATAAACACAACAAAAACTGACAGCGGGGAGAAAGCAGCAGTTAAAAATGCATCTGATTACAACGATTTGAATGTTTGCATGAGCTCTAAAGTTCAGTATTCCAGTAAAGTCCGGTCATATCATGTTTATTTATATAATTGTAGTACGTCATACAATAGCCTTAATTCAAGCAGCTTTATGGTATTAAACATGAAAAACCAGAGTCAGTGTTGCTTTCCGTTAGAATTACAACTTGATTTTCTGTTATAAAGCAGCTCCAGTGTGGAGCTAGCTAGTGATAAAATATATGTATTTGTGGGAATTGTTTTTTTAATTAAAGTGATAGTTTGGTTTACAGAGATCAAAGCTTGATCTAGCTCAGGGCTGTTTTGGTCATCATAACCCTATAAAGTATTTTAAGACATTGTTGTGAATAAAATAGTGTATCCAAAGCGTCACTTTTACCTTTATTTTGTTTCTTATCCACATGACTTACAAAAGATGATGTTTGGCAGAATGATGATGTCATTCAGTTACTTTTTTTATGTAGCTAACTAAATGGTGAGTGTCTCTGTCTGTCATCTTGTTTTGGGTGCCAAATACATGTATTTGTATAAGGAATTGGCAACACTTTACACTAAGGTATCGTTTGTTAACATTAGTTAATGTATTAATTAACATGAATGAACTATACATTTATTAAATTAATGTATTAATCTTTGTTAATGTCGGTTGATAAAAATACAGTTGTCCACTGTTTATTTATGTTTGTTCAGTGCATTTACAAATGTTAAAAAACACAACTTGTGATTTTTATAAATGCATTAGTAAATGCTGAAATTAACAGCTTCCAATTAACTAAGATTAATAAATGCTGCAGAAGTATTGTTCATTCTTAGTTCATGTTAACTAATGAACATTATTGGAAAGTGTTACCAATTATTGTATAATAATTAACATAATATGCTTTTCTAAAGCTGAAGTGACCATTATTTATGTTAGAATATGTATAACTTCATATTTTAACTAATTGCAAAAGCTGGATAATCAAAGTCTACTGATTAATCAGTCAAATAATCAAAGATTAGTCAATTAATCATCATTATAATAATCATTAGATTAATCGGTTATCAAAATAATCGTTTGTTGCAGCCCTACACTGATGTCACATGGACTATTTTAACAATGTCCTTACTAGCTTTCTAGGCCTTGAACATGTCAGTTGTGTTGCGGTGTACGTAGAAAAGTTCTTGGATTTCATCAAAAATATCTTAATTTGTGTCAGAAGATGAACGAAGGTCTTACAGGTTTGCAGCAACATGAGTAATTAATGACCGAATTTTCATTTTTGGGTAAACTATCCATTTAATCTGTTTTGCAGACATGTCTAGTCTGAGAGCCCTTGCTCTTCTCAGATATATCCATTTTATATGAATGAGATGTTATCATTAGATGTGAAATTATATCATTACCTATGCATGTTGGGTTTCAGGTGAAAGTAGAAGGACCAGGTGTTTCCCAAACTGTCTGCATAGTGAACCTTCGAACCGAATTCACTGTAGATACCAGGCGAGCTGGTGAAGGAGAACTTAAAGTTTATGCTCAGGTATTAAATACAGTAAAATAATTATGAATTTTCTTCACATTTAAGCAATTTTAAATGACAGAGTGATTTGACTTCTTCACAGAGAGAAGATGGAGAGTTTGTAGATGTTGTTGTTGCTTCTGAACAATCTGGTGTCATCGTCTGTTCCTTCATCCCTTCATCTCTCTCCAAACACACCATTGCCGTGGCTTGGGGAGGAGTCATGGTTCCCGGCAGTCCTTTCATTGTGAGTGCATAAATTGATCTTGAAAAATAGAGGTAAACATGATCATAGAATGTAAAGCTATGAGAATGTGGTGTACAACAACTAAAACTCATTCTGTTGCATTTTATTTGCATGGTCTAATGAAGTTAAAGAACACTCATATTCCCCAATTTGGTTTGCATCGTGTTGCATTAATGTTCCAGCATCTGTTGCCTTTTTGAAATTCTATTTAATTTCATCTCGCAGTGGCTTTAAACCTGTCTAGTGATGTATTGCTGCTTAATGCTGCAGCCAGAGCTCACAGGAATGTAATAGGATGTGTGTTACTCTTTGTTCTGGAGCAGTGTTTGTGCTGAAACTATGCTTATTGAAATCACATGTGTAAAAACATGTATTAAAAAATGAGCCAATGAGCACTGAATATATAGCTGTAATCTTCAGTTCTTTGGAAGCCGGTGATTGCTGCGCTGTAAGATTTTGTATGATCTCTTGGTCATTGCTGTTTCAGGTGACACCTCGCAGGATTAAGATTACACCATGTAGCCCAGTCTGGTTTAAACCAGATGGATCAGAAATGTATTTCTCTGGTGAGTTTAAAGGAAAGTTTTTTTGTGAAAATGTTATAATTTACTCATCGTCATGTTATTCCAGACCTGTATGGTGGAATGCAAAAGGAGAATTTTTGAAAAATCTTCACATAGCTTAGTGTATGGAACAATAATTTTCTAAATAAAAACTGAATTAGATTTCAAATTGATAAAAGTAATACATACAAATATAAATATACATCTTTTTATTTGATGCATGTCTAAAATGTAGGTAAAAGTAACAATAATCAAATAATACATTGATAAATATATACATTTAAATGGCATTAAAAACGTTTTCCATTTGTTTTTCTTTATCTTTTTGCTTTTGTTTACTCCTTTACCAATTAAGATAAAATGTGAGTTTGGACAATTTATAAAATTTTTGAACAACATGAAATTGATTAAATACTTTTTGGAGGGGAGGGTAAACTTTTTCAGTTATTTGTTAATAAAATTGGTTCATAAAAATGTAAATAAATGAGTAGTATAATGATAATACAATTATTAAAAAGTAATATCACCCCTTAATTGTAAATCTAGTGATATTCATGTCTCTGATATTTTTGTAGATGACGAGATGGACTTTGATGAAGACTTTCCAGAGAACATGCGTTCTGGTGGCCATGGAGAACTTGTTATGAACATAGCTAGCCCATCAAACATCCAAGCCGATGCCTCAAAGGTATTGAGTCTTGTCATTTTGTGCATTCACTTGAACAGTGTAGTACCAGATGTTGTTTGTTTCTTCAGGTAAAGGCTCATGGTCCAGGCCTAAAAGAAGGTTTCATTGGAGAGCAGGCTGAGTTTATCATTGACACAAGCAGAGCAGGCAGTGGAAGGCTTGCTATGAGAGTGAATGGACCCTGTGAAGCTACACTACAATGTCTGGACAATCAAGATGGCACTTGTACAGTGTTTTACCTTCCCACAGAGCATGGGATGTACACAATAAATGTCCTTTTTGACAACTCTCACATAATTGGCTCTCCATTCCAGGCTGTTATACAAAAGCCGATTGATCCCTCTAAGACTTTGGTAACAGACCTTGATTTACTACAGGGGAAAGTCGGTGAACCTTGCATTGTAAATATAGACTGTGCAATAGCAGGATCTGGAGCTCCATCTTTGCAGGCTATCTCCGAATCAGGAGTCATTGTCCAAACTGAGGTGAAGGAGAATGAAGATGGCACCTACACAGCTGTTTATGTGCCTCTAACTGGAGGCGTATATACACTGCTTCTGAAATATGGAGGAAAGGAGGTGCCCTTTCGTAAAGTTATGGTGAATCCAAAGGTCTACATAAGCCGTGTAAAAGTGAGCAGACAAGGTGAAAAGACCCCGATAGGTTTGTCCCATTGCCATTGGTTTGAATTCGGATTGTATATAATTTTTTCTTGATTTTGTCTTCTCATCCGTTCTGTTGTTTTAGGCATTGTGGTTAGTGACTGGGAAGCTGACACATGTCAAGTTGTTGCAAATGGTTTGGGTCTCCAAAAGGGCCTTGCTGGACATCCTAATGTGTTTCGTGTAAACACCACGTAAGAGGAAGTTAATGTCAAATATGTGTTCAGAGCCAGAAATGACTGACAACCCCATTTGATCCATAATGTTTCTCTTTTTTCAGCAAATCTTCAGTTGATGATCTGGACATAACAGTTGAGGGTCTGTCTGAGTGTGAGCTTACATGTAAAGACAGTGGTGAAGGCATGTATAATGTGGAATATACTCCTTCTGTGCCTGGTGACTATAAGATCAGCATTACCTGTGGAGAGAACCACATTCCAGGTCAGATTTACTTTTATGAGAAACAATTGCGATTTTCCTTTATTTAATTTACTTTATATGAAATCATTCCTAGCACAAGAAGGGGTAATTTCAGTTCTAGGTATGATCAAGTTGCTTTTACCAGGTGCTATTTAGGTCATTAGGGCATTTATATTTTACAGGACTGCACTGTTTTAATGTAAATAGACTATCTGTATTCAGAGATTTGTTTAACTGGTCAATACAAACAAAATATCACCTGAATGTATTTTATAATTGTTCCTTTTTTTAAGATTTATTTTGGGCATTTTTTCCTTTATTATAATAATAGGACAGATCAGAGCTGACTGGAAGCAAATTGGGAGAGATAGAGGGGCGGCCCACAAGGCTATCGCCGTCGACTTAGAATTTAGTCTTGAATCAATCCTAAATATCATATATATAGTTTTGTTGATTTAAATGATATGTTACCCACTTTGTTCACACCATGATGATTGCATTTCTGCTAAATTGTTTTCTTTTTAATAATACAGGAAGTCCATTTATTGCATCAGTGAAGGATGTTTCAAGTACTGCAGACTCTGGAGTCTGTCTGCAGTCAGGGATTTGTGTATCTACAAATACTGCTACTCATGGTAAGTAATTGAATATATTTTCCTGAGAATAAATGTGTCCAACACAAGAAGTCATGTCTACACATTTGGCGCAGGTACTGAAGTGCCAGAGATCAAATACAGTGGAGAAGGGATTTACAGATCAAGTCCACCTCCATCAATGGAAGACCGAGATTCCTTCATTGATCCTCAGAGACCTTGTGGAAGCAGCAGGTTAGACTATCATGTTTCAATGTAAAGCAATGTTATATGACAATTATCTGAACACCTATATTCTTTACTCTTTTAATTGTAGTCCCATCCAGTTCCAAGCACTGCCTAATTGTGACCATAATACAGAGCTTCCCTCAGCTCGTGGTGGGAATATGGCAGAGATGATTGTTCCTGGTATTAAAGGTGGAATCTGTGGTAGAACCCCCAAAGTTTTACGATTGACTGCAGTAGCAGTGGAGAAACACCAGAGACAGTTGCTGTGGTGAGACCTGATGGTGAGCTGAGCACGAAGTAAAATGATTAAGCTTGCAAGCATTGGGAAAATAATTTGAGAAGCGTTGAATGTTTTCACTGTAGATTCCATGGAGCTCCTGGAGGTGACAGACAGTGGAGATGGCAGTTATACGGTTGTCTATTTGCCCACCATGGACGGCTGTCATTTATTAATGGTGAAATTCACTAATCATGAGAGTTTTAATCGGTGAGGGTTTTTGTGTGCAGGCAATGTTACATTTTGTGGGTTATACATTTATTCCAGGTCCAATGTTTTTTTTTTACTTGAGTAGCATCTCTAAATAAAAAATATATATTTTTGAATTAAGTATATTTAAAAATAGTTCTATACTATTAACTTAAATACAGTTATAATAATAATAATTTAAATACATTTACACACACACACACACACACACACATATATATATATATATATATATATATATTTTTTTTTTTTTTACAGACAATTCAAGTTCAAAGTGTTGCCAATAGATGACACTGCTCAAGTTGATGTATCGGGTCCAGGTCTGACATCAGGGATGTGTGCCTGGCGTCCTCAAACATTTACTGTTGACTGCACCTGCACAAGAAAAGTTCCACAGTTTGTTGCCATAATCACACCAGATGGTACCATATATTATATTATATTATATTAGATCACAACTACCAATTCAATATTTCAGTAACAAGTATTAAAGTTGCACCATTTATTCATCATTAAATAGGCTTGACTGAGACAATAGAGGTTGAAGACAACAGCGATTGCACATACACTGTTAACTACACTCCTTCAATGGAAGGGCTTCATTCTTTGATGGTCAAATATGCTGAAGATGATTCCTTTTGCAGGCATGAGCTTTGCATTCATGGGCACAAAATATTGATTAAATGCATAGGTTGTGTCCTATAGAGAAATTTGATGCATGTTATTGTTAATTTACAGCCCTTTGAATTTTCACGTCTTGCCTGTGCCTAATTCTGATGACAAACACTGCGGAGGTAAAGGCTCAAGGAATGTTACTCCAGTTTTTGGATTGGGCTTAGAGGCGCGTGTGTGTAAACACTCCTCAGACCTTCACAATCAATGGCAGTAGCACTGGAGAGCCACCAGAGACTGTAGCTGTTGTTACACCTGATGGTGAGAATGTAATTGTCAGGATGTGTTAGTGTTTCATGTCATTTTAAACAACAGAATTTGACTCATTATTTCCCATTGCAGGAAAAATCAAGCTATTAAATGCAAAAGACAATGAAGATGGAACGTACTTGGTGTCGTACTCCTCTTCTGCTGAAGGATCTCACTTAATTATGGCCAAATATACCAGTGATGATTCCTTTAGGAGGTAATTTTAGTGTGTAGCCACCAAATACATGCATTCCATATGCACAGATTCTTATTCTTATTATCTTTCAGTCTTCTCAGGTTTCATGCGATGTCTTCTCACTCTGGTAGCAGTGTTAAGGATGTCTTGAATAAAGAGGAACTTTCGAGTCAGGAGGAAAGAGTCCATGCTAAGGCTCCTCAGATATTTTCTAATGGCTGCAGTATGGTAGCAGAGACTGTCACCACAGTGAAAGCTAACACTCAGAACCGTGAGTTTGAAATATGGCTGACATTTGCATGGCAGTATGTTTGATGGGGTAATCCATTACATGGGTTTTTGCATGTAGGTTCAATCAAACTTGCAGATGTGATGGACAACGAGGACAGAACTTGTGCACCAAATATGGAAGTCTGTAATACCGTAAATGGACAAATACAGCAGTGAAGAGACTTTAAGAAGGTAAAATGGAAATTGAATGAGTCTGATTTAGGCAGTACTGTCATGTACAAGGCATATTGTCACTCCTAGAGATTTACTAGAAACATTTGGTGTTTTATTTGTGTCTCAGCCTCTCGGAGTTCTCGGAAGACTTGACAGTTGAACATACAAAAGCAAAGATTTGTGCTCCAATTCCTCAGTCGTTCAAAACCAACTGTAGTAAATCCGGGAAGCCCCCCGAGTGTGTGCTGATGATCACCCCCAACGGTGAGGATCAGCTTCTCTTGAAGGACGAATCAGATTTCTGTTATATCTTGTGTAACTATCAAAAGCTTCATATCTGCAGGAAAGACTGAACTGACAGAGGTTAAAGAAAACTCAGATGGGACGTACTCTGTTAAATATTCTCCAACCATAGACGGTCTTCATTCTTGTGCTGATGATGAGTCATATTGCAAGTAAGAAGAATGTGTATAATTATACACATAATAAATAAAAAAATAATTAATAATATTAGCATTTTATAATAGTAAAATATATATTTTTGTAGTTATTAACACTTATTTTAGTATACATTTTTATAAATACAACTATAGTAATTGTTGTTTATTAATAATATTATTATGATTTATTGTTGTTGTGAATTTGTATTTATTAAAATAACATTAATAAAATAAACTAATTGTACCTCAATAGTAGTTTTTTTTTACTATTCATTTACTAAAATAAAATAATGATCATGATGACTAATAATAATAATGATACTATTTATTATTATTAATTGGAACAATAAAAAATGTAATAACGACAGAAACAGCTTCTAAAGAATTTGAAAGTCTTTCATACTACTTGTTTTTCAGTCCTCACTCTGCTATGAAGGATCAACATGTAACCAATACAACTGAGGTGTGTGGTGGACAATTAAAGGAAGATGTCTGTGTTCAAATCCCTCAGACTTTCTCAACTCACAGCTGCAAGCGCTAGTGAGGCCCTGGAGATTGACCTTTTGAAAGGCGACGGTGAGCCCCTGGTTATATGATCTGAATCAATCTGTATGGAAGGCATCAGATAGTGACACAGAAACCTTGTTTGTTGTGGTATTGGATTTTGCAGGCAGTACAAATCTTGAAGTGTTAAATAATGAGAACAAGATCAGTGCTGCAAAACACACGCCCTCCACTGAAGGCTCTCACTCCTCAGCTGTCAGAAATCCCAGTGAGGAGGATTTCCAAAGGTAAGATGGCCATTACAGTCCAGTTTCTATCTAAACCATATACATGAATCATTCTATCTCAATATCCTTATTCATTATTCCCTAATTTGTGCTTTGTTTATGCCTTAACTGTGACATGATTTATAGTCACCAGCCGTCATCCTCATGCAAACCTCAAGGTTGTCAAAACAAGGTATGAATGTGTGATATTTCTTCAAGGTTAATTTAAATCCATGTAATAATGTCTTGAGATATTTCGTACCCTGAATGTCTTTCACATCTTCCTTATTTCATCTTCAGGTTGAGGGCAGACATGTAAATCCTCTTGGTGCCATTAATCAAGCAGGGTTTCAATCGTGTGATATAGTTCTGCCATCAGACTTAAGTGAAGGTGAAATTACAGGTGAGCTGTTACTCAGATTCACTTGTTCATTTTAATAATCGCAGCCTGACATCATTATTTGAATGGTCTTCACAGGTGAGGTGATCACGCCGTCTGGAAAGACAGCACAGCCCAACGTGATTGATAACAAAGACGGGACCATCATTCTAAAGCTTGATCCTTCAGAAGAGGGTCTTCACCAGCTACTTATTAAATCCTCCAGAAATGATCTACCAGGTTAGACCGTATGGAAAAAATTGACTTGTCCCTCTTCTTTAGTTTAACAAACCAAATCAGAGATTTTAGTGTTTGCTTTACAGTAGACCATGCTTGAATGGATACGGTTCATATATTTTAGAGCTTTGCATAAATAAATAAAATGATATTCATATATTAAACCCATGTTTTGTATTTATATTACTTTATCGGATAAAGAACACCTACTTCCTCATAGAACCAAGCAGTTTTGTTGTTTTGGAGGTGAATTAATAGGATTAATTGATTTTTTGTTATTTAATGCTTGTTTGATCTTTTTCATTTGAAGCCGCAGTGCTTCTCTAGCAAGGGGCCTTGGAAAACTATTTATTTCATATATTTGGCATAGATGTCACTAAATACCAGCTGTACAAGTTTATTGAATGCTTTTGCTCTTAATTTTGACTTAATTCATCCATCAATCATCATTTGTGATATTTATTCCGTCAGAAGTTTAAATACAATTCTTTCTCCTTTCTGCAGAACTTCCACTGCAGTATTATGCAAATAGCCTTGTTAATCGCAGCACTATGGCCTATGGACTTGGCCTTGTGTATGGAATTGCAAATGAGACGGCAACATTCACCGTCTGTCAGGAAGATTCTGCTTCGAGTGAGCATATGTTTTGTGATTCCGTAATAACAGACTGTGCACATTTCTGTGCAGTTGTACTGTATATTGTTTGTACATCCAATATTAGTTGACTTTTCACTTAAGTGTGTCAATAGATCCAAGAACCTAACAAAGTCAAGTGGAAAATTTGCTGAAATGGATCATCTTTACGAGTAAAAATAATAATATTGCTGCTATCAAAGCATAATGAAATATAATTCATTGCCATTATAATAGTGCATTAGTGTTTGCCTTCTATCTCAGCGGCTTTGCTTCCAGATATATTTTTCCATAATATTTTTCACAGAAGGGTTTTTAAAGTCTTTGTTAAAGAGTTATAGGCCATGAACCAAGACAGACCGTGATGAGGTGAACCAAGCTATCATTAACTCCGTTTCCCTAAGGATATAATTTAGTTTTCTTTTACTAATGATACCTAACTGTTGCATGGATCTTAGTTATTTTTATATCTTATTTGTTCAGGTGAACTGGACATCATAATTGAGGGTCCATCTGAGGCAGATGTGCGCTGCTTGGACAATGAAGATGGCACTTGTACTGTGAGCTACTTCCCAACTGAGCCTGGAGATTATGAGATCCAGATTCACAATGATGACGTGCCTATCCGGGGTAGTCCCTTCAAGTCCAGAATTACTGGTATGGAAACCCCACCAAACCTCAAACCAGTATTCATAATGTCATAGTGATCAAAGCTTATATTACTAGATGCATGGTTTTTATATCCCAATACAGATGGAAACGTGAGGAGGTCACAGGTAAAACTGGGCAGTGCGGTTGACTTTACCCTGGACATCACTGAAGAAGATATAAGCCAGCTCTCCGCCAGCATCATGTCTCCCGCAGGAAATAATATACCCTGTTTGCTGAAAACACAACCTGACAGCCATCTCGGTGAGCCATCTATTAATGTACACACAGCTGCAGTTGGTAGAAATGAAATGACAAGCATTAATAAGCCTCAACAAACATGTTTTAGCATTTGATCACCTCAAGGAGACCCACATCCTAAGTGCCACTGTCAAACTTCATCAGAGGTGTGCTTTGTTTGTATGCAGGTGTATCATTCATCCCCAGAGAGGCTGGTGAGCATCTGGTCAGCATCATGAAGACGGTGAGCATGTGAGCAACAGTCCCATATCTCTTTCCATCAGTCAGGCGGAGATAGGAGATGCCAGCAAGGTGAAGGCCTTCGGCCCTGGCTTACGTACAGGGCGCACCTTCTGCACATCCAAATTTGTGGTTGACACTTGGGATGCAGGTATGTTGCTGTCTAATCAAACTAATTGACTTGAGCCTTATATTACGGTATGGATTGTGTGTTATGATGCTGCAAATGTTATATGTAGTCTAAAATAAAAACTGTTTTCCTAAACTTGCAACCTGCAGGATATGGTGGGCTAACAGTTGTAATTGAGGGTCCCAGTAAAGTAGACATTCACACTGAAGAGCTGGAGCACGGAACCAGCAATATATCGTACTACCCAATCAAGGCTGGGAATTACAAAATCTCCATTCAATTCTCAGATGAACACATTCCAGGTTAATAGAACTGCCTTATGCTACCACATGTACTTTCATGTAATTTGATTTAACATGGTCACATTTAATTGATCAAAAGTTACAGTAAAGACATTTTTAATGTTACCAAAACATATTTCAAATAAATTTTAATTTTCCCTTCATAAAACAACCCTGAGCAAAATGTGTAACAGTTTCACAATAAATAAATAGATAAACAATATATTAAGCCTAACAACTCTTTTAGCATTGATAATAAGAAAGGTTTCTTAAGCTCCAAATCAACATAAAAATGATTTCAGGAATAATAGTTACTGAACCTTTCCATCACAGGAATAAAATATATCTTAAAATATATTAAAACAGAATATTTTTATTTTAAATTGTAATAAAATTTCACAACATTAAACATTGTTACTGTATTTTTGATCAAACAAATGCCTTAGTGAGCATAAGAAACTACTTTAAAAGTATTTTATTTCATTAAAGGTAGTGTATAAAGAATTTGTAAATTGTATATTTTGGGTACATTTATATTATTAAAACATTATTTTTAATTGTTTTTATTTATTTAAAATGTATAACTTTTAGTGAAATTGTTCTTAAATCCACTTGACTGACAAATTTTAGGAGACATTAGGCTTCTGATTTTACTTTTCTTTAATTAGTTGGAGTAAAGTATAATAAATGAATAAATATTATATTCCTCTTTACCAGGGAGTCCTTTTGCAGCTGTGGTGACAGACCGTGGGCTTATGAGAGAGAACATCACGTTCAACCAGAAAGCAGCTCCTATTGCCAGCATTGGGAGTGAATGCAGCTTCACCTTCAAAATCCCAGGTTAGATGAATAGCCCATCACACTAATCCAGGCACTACATCTGACTTCTCCAGGACTCTGCAATGCCACTAACAAATATACATTCTCTTTCATTACAGGTACTGATGCTCAGACTCTGTCTGCTTATGTGCATGAGCCCTCAGGACGTCCAGGAGAGGCTGTTATTGTTGCTACAGGCAGTGGCACCTATGCAGTGAGCTTTATAGCTAAAGAGAAGGGAGTTTATAATGTGACTGTAAATAACCAAGATCAGACAATCCCTGGTTGGCCACTGCAGTACACCGTCGGCCCACTTGGACAGGGAGGATGTGAAAAGGTCCAGGTGTGGGGGCAAGGCCTTCAAAAAGCTCTAGCAAGTGTTGCAGGTATCCCACTAATATTTTTCTCTCTCTGGTTTTTGTTAATGTGAGGTGTTCTGTTATAAACTCCATGACAGCTGGCTAAGTCAATTGTGAGTCATTTTAAAAGTATGTATTGATTTGATTTTGCAGCTGACTTTAATATTTGGTCCCGTGAGGCCGGAACGGGAGCTCTGTCGGTCTCAGTAGAGGGTCCTGGAAAGATTGAGCTTCACTTTGATGATCAGCTGGATGGTTCTTGCATTGTGTCCTACACTGCTCAAGAGCCTGGTGGGTAATTACTGTAATGCAGTATATGTAATATTTAAACATTGTTGTTTTATAATTCTTAAACTTTAAGTATGGCTTTTTTATTAGTTACACAATGGAAAATGAACAGGCTGCCCAGTGGAATGACTGAAGATAGCTTATATGAGGATGTGAACTTGTTAATTGTGATAATTTTATTATCAGAGTTTTGATATCATAATAACTATATCTGTAATTGTATTGAACTGGATGAAAAGTTTTAAAGTAAAATGAACCAGTTTATACCTCAAAACATAACCGAATTCATCAAATCCACTGATGTGCTATTGCTTTCCCGCCAAAAAGGATGTGACTTTCTGAAGAATGTTATTAGAGATCTGGAATGATTTAAAACAAAGATTATTGGAGCATGTTTTACAAGAAAATACTAGGATTTCAGGATTTTCTTAAGTATTTCATAATTGTGCTACTTGGCTTTTTTTTTTTTGTGAAATTTACTAGCAATTTCTGAGTGTTTTTTTTTTTTTTTTTTTTTTTTTTTGTAATATTTCCATTTATTTAATATTATTTTGAGTTTGTATTCTATTCAGTATATTAAGACTTGACCCATTCAAACCAATACAATAACTATAATGACAATAATAATGCTAACTATATATTTTTGTAATTATATGAGAATACGGACTTCCACATCACAGCTAATCAGAATTCGTGGTTTAACAGCCAATCAGAATGAATCCTGCTTTACACTTCATATAAATGTACATTCAACATCAGCATATCGATGAATGATTATCTGAGGAAGAGAAGGGCACATTTATAGACCTGTGTGTTGTCTTGCAGGTGACTATGAGGTTTCAGTCATGTTTGATGACGAGCATGTTTCTCAAAGCCCTTTCTATGTGTCTGTCAGTGCCGGCCCAGATAAGAGTCTCGCACAAGGACAAAATTGCTCTGGTATGAATTATCAATGTTTTGGAGACCATTTCTATTTTGCATTGGAGATGTTTGAGTGTGTAGGTCTGATGGCACTTTGTTCTTTTCCAGCCATAGATCATAATCAGATGTGTAACAGCTATGAGGAACCCTCTCTGTCAGACACGGTGATAAACACAACATCTGACAGCAGTGCTGAGCCAGTTTTCCTGTCTGACGCTAGTAAAGTCATCTGCCATGGCCCAAGCCTGAGTAAGGGCTTTCTAGGACGCAAAAACACTTTTTATGTGGACTGCAGTAAAGCTGGTGAGTGCAGCTTGACATTAGCAAGAATGTCAAGTAACTCATTTCACTAAGTAATGTCTCCAGACAAATGTCTCTCTCAGAATTCAGTGTAGCTGCTTTTGTGTTGTAGGACGAAACCTTCTTTTTGTTGGCATGCATGGCCCCACCGTCCCCTGCGAGCGGGTGTCAATCATTCACATGGGTGGACATCAGTACAGGATCAACTATACTGTGAAAGAAAGAGGAGAATACATATTAGCAGTGAAGTGGGGAGATGAACACATTCCAGGATCTCCATTCCATATCACTGTTCTGTGAAATACCTTCATTTATGTCTGTGTATATCACTACTGTTCAGCAGTTCAAGGTTGGTAGGGTTTTGTTTTAGAAAGAAGTCTCTTATATTCACCAAGTCATTTAATCAAACATGCCGTAAAAATAACAATATTGGGCAATAATTATTAAATTCTAAAATGAAAAGTCAATAGAAAATACATTATATGGGTCAAAATTATCAAATTTTCTTTTATGCCAAAAATAACTGGGATATTATGTAAAGATCTTGTTCCATGAATATATTTAGTAAATTCCCTACTGTAAATGTATCCACTTAATTTTTGATTAGTAATATGCCTCGCTAAGAACTTAATTTGGACAACTTTAAAGGCTATTTTCTCAATATTTCATTTTTTTTTGCACCCTCAGATTCTCAGATTTTCAGAAAGAAAAGCATTCATTTATATTGTATTTTATATTTTCTTACAATGTAGAAGGCGATTTAATGTATCCACGCTCAATGAAAGTATTATTTTTTTTATCTTAAGTTTTTTTTTAATGTTATTTTAGAATATATTCTCCAAATAGATTTACCTTTCACTATATTTAATGCAAAATTAGATGGCTGGTTGAAATCACTTATTTTCATTTCAGCGTCAAACAAATGTGAATTTGATTCCATAACTTTCCTCACAATGAATTAAATGTACTGATACCTTATGGTTTTATTGAACAAATTAAAAAAATCTACATAAATTTACAATGAGCATCAAGCAACTAAATGGCTTTAAATGTTAAATGGATAGAATCTGGAGAAAATGTCCATGTGATTTGAAATTCTTCTCAGTCTATTATTAAAAAACAACTCTGTATCTTCGTTTCATTTTATGAATGTTTTTCTTTCATTATTTGATTGTTTTATTTCATATTTTGGAGCAAGAGGAATATTACATTTTCCATTTGAATTGATTGATTTCTTGGGATCACGAGATCATCACATAGAGTTTCCCCTGATGCCATCTCCGTGTTCATTGGGGCAAGCAGACAGCGGACATGGACTTTATTAAGGTATAAGAACAGACTGCACACTGACTGGCTACAGTATGACTTTCGGATCTGTCATTTAAAACCGCTTGATTAGAACTGACTGACGTCAATGTAGGATTAACCTGAAGTAAGTTCATTGCTCTTAAATTGTTCCAAATCTCTTTGTTGAGTCATAGGTCAATTGTTATTATTCTAATGATTTGTTTTTAACCACAATCAAAGGTTTAGTTGTCTTAGTGAGATGCTGTATTTATAGATGCATGTTCAAAATTTTAAAATAGTTTTGAAGATTCAAAAACATTAAGGAACAATAAGACTTTCTAGGCAGTGAAACTAAAATGAAGGGATAAACCGATGGTCATGTAAATATTTTAGGCGCATGGTGAGATATCTAGGTTACATGTATTGATTAGACACAAACAGATGCTGCCAGAGCCTCCCCCGTCTCTCACCCTCATTCACTCTGACATGTTCATGTGCTGTAATATAGCAGGACAACAAAGGTATCTTCAAGTTTTACTTCATTCCCTAGCATGTTTACCGGTTATTTCAGTGTTTCTGTTTGTAATTGTGTGCTGTATTGTTCTGCAGGGTGTTTACTAGATCAAAACTGAGTTGCCATGGATCAGGATATGGTGAATATGTTTGCCATTGCTGCAGGGACTCTTGCTATCCCTCTCCTCCTTTTCATGGCCTCTTTTATGCTGTGGCCATCATCACTCATCAAAGTCTATTACTGGTAAATACCACTTATAAATACTATACATATGCATATGTGACCCTGGACCACAAAAAAACTGTCTAAAGTCGCTGGGGTATATTTGTAGCAATAGCCAAAAATACATTGTTTGGGTTAAGATTATACATTTTTCTTTTATGCCAAAAATCATTAGGACATGAAGATCATGTTCCATGAAGATATTTTGTACATTTCCTACCATAAATGTATCATAACTTTTACATTTCTGATTAGAAATATGCATTGCTAAGGACTTAATTAGGTTAATTGTCACCCTCGGATTCCAGATTTTAAAATAGTTGTATCTCAGCCAAATACTTTCCTATCAACAAACCATACTTCAACAGAAAGCTTATTTATTGTATTGTATGATGTATAAATCTCAATTTAAAAAGATTTACCTTTATGATATGATATATATTTATTTAGAATTGAAGCCCAGCCTCCTGATTTTCAGTAAAGAAACTGAAAGTAATTTTCTAGGATTTAAAAAAAAATAACTAAAAGATATGATGTGAAATGAATAAGAAATATTTTGGATTTTTAGGTCACCAAATAATTTATTTACCAAATTTGTGACTGACATTTTGTTCAAATTGTATATAATAAATACTGTATATAAATAATAATTTTATTTCATTTTCATTGTATCAGTCATTTGCGCCGCACTACACAGGTTTTAATGTATAATTTATATGAACATATTTTATAGTTGCACTCAAAAAATATTTGTGGCTAAATGTAAGATTTATGTATTTGGGTTATCATCTTTTAATCGAAGTCAAAAATTGCTAAGAATCAGCATGAATCTGTTCGTTGTGAAAATGAAATACATTCAAAGTGCACGGTTAAAATAGTTCAAATGAAATTGAAATAAACTGAATTTCTTAATGATAAATATACAGTATATAAATCTGGTTATTGAAACACATTCAGTTTATTAGTACATTACATAAATCCTGTTTAATTTGACTAACAAATATGCATCACATTAAGTTTATTAATTTGTTAGAATTGTGCAATCCAAATTGATAAACATGTATAAGCAATTCAAATGTTTGCTTGCATGCTTGCATTTACTTATGTAGTTGTGCATTTGCTAATTTTGTCTATAGATCTTTTACCTATGTAATTTGTTTGTGGAGGTACTGGAGGAGAACTCTGGGTCTACAGGTACGCTATGCAGACTGCGGGGGTTATCGCTTCTGTTACTCATACAGGGGGAAACCAGGCTTCAGGCCTTCTGTACTCATGCTGCATGACTTCTCTGCTCACAAGGACACATGGCTCCCTATGGTGAAGGTACAGTAGTGGCCTGGCTGTGAGGTAAAATGAAAATGCTGGTCCTTTATAACAGCGATAAGCACATTGTGTCATCCTAAACAGTACCTTCCCAAACATCTGCACATACTGTGTGTCGACATGCCGGGGCACGAGAGTACAACACGTACCAACACTGACGACTATTCAGTCCAGGGCCAGGTCAAGAGAATACGGCAGGTAATTGTCTTTGAATAGGGTACAGATAGATGCCCCATGACTTTGTTTTTAAGGCTGTAGATGCATAAATGCTATGTGTCTGTTGTGAGAACTATTAGATATGAAATGCCATATAAATTACATAATTATTTAATCAATTGTTGTACTAAATCCTTGGTCTGAAATGACTGGTCTTAAGTCCATATACTGAACTTAATTTAAACTACGTTTTCCACTCTGTTACCAGTCTAGCAGTTTTATTTATTAGTTATGTTATTTCATAAATCTTGTGAATGTAATGTTTTTGGTTATTTCACGTTTATGGCATAGACGATAATATAGGGTTTTTAACTGTATGTTCCAAAATTTGGTAGCAGGGATGCAGTTAAAATATTCATATACACAACCCAAAGAATAAATATAATAAATATTTTTCAACAAGGAAGGATTAAATTGATCATAAGAGAATATAATTCGAAAAATCCTGTTCTTTTGTGTGCATCACAAAATTCCACATATCACAAAAATATTAACGCAACAGGTTTTCAATGACTTCTGAAGGATCATGTGACATTATTACATGTGTATTTCATCAAATGAAGCCTTGGTGAGCATAAGAAACTTCATGAAAAACTTTAATAAAATCATACCTATCCCAAACTTCGAAACAGGCTAACATGAATAGAACATCTTTATAGCATATTTGGCAAATCTAAAATATAACTTAAAACCTCCTGAGGTTGACAGTCAACTTTTTCCAAAAGGTTAAGCACATTTTTCACTTTTCATTTGTTTAATAAAAACAGATTCAGGCCCTATTTTGTGTCCTTTTCATGCAAATGGACAAATATCGCTTTCATGGAACCTACTTCTTAGACTTGGAATGATGTTTTATCATTAATGAAAATCTCTTTGCCGTAAAGTCTACTTTATGATCATAAGCCAGCATATAACATGTTTGTATTGGCAGAATTTGTGAATATTCCCTACTTTTACACCACTGAGTTTGTAGAGGCCATTCGGCTAAACAGAAAGCCATTCCATCTGGTGGGCACTTCAATGGGTGGGACTGTGGCCGGAGTATATGCAGCCTGTCATCCCTCAGACCTCTGCGGATTGACCCTCATCTGCCCAGCCGGTTAGTCAATACATTTAGTTTTTGACACAGAATGCATGGATAAATACAAACCAAAATTAACTATAAAGGCCAGTTCACACCAAGAATAATACCTGAAAAGATTATATTAGAATCCACACCAACATGCAGTGAAGTTCTGTTTATTATAAGCTTGTACTGCAGTTTTGTCATCCGCTGCATTAAATGCTCGGGTTCTTAAAAGCAGGATGGATTCTAATTGGCTGTCAATCCGATTTGCATTTTTGGGTGAACCATTCTTTTAATATCATTCCTGTATGCTCACATTTTCTCTGAAGGTCTGAAGAACCAAACCGAGAGCAAGTTTGACAGTCAGATGCATGAAGTGGAGCACAGCCAGTACACGCTGAATATTCCTCTTATTCCGTCCACCCCGGAGGAGATGGAGGAGATGCTGAAGCTCTGTTCTCACGTGCGCTTCAGAGTGCCCCAACAGGTTAGTCACATAAATGTAATGGAGAGTTACTCTAGATACAAAACACCCCTTCATACACTATCTGTGGCATTTACCTTACATTATAGATTCTACAAGGCCTGGTGGATGTACGGATACCACACAATGACTTTTATCATGAAGGTCAGTATGAACATGGGCTTATCCACTGCAGTTAAATACTTTAACAATATTCTATAGAAAGTGTTGTTTTGAATCATTTATTTGCTTAAAGTATCTTCTCTAAACTGCCACAGTTTTCATGGAAATTATGAGTGAAAATTCAAAATATGCCTTGCATGAGCATATACAGCAAATAACTACCCCTTTACAAGTCATCTGGGGCAAACAGGACCAGGTAGGTGTAAGCCTGCATAATGTAATTCTAAATAGAAAGTATAATTGTTTATAGATTTTTGGTTGTAGTTAACTATAATATCCCTGATATCTTTATTTTCAGGTGGTGGATGTGTCTGGGGCAGCGGTGCTCGTGGAGGCTCTTCCAGGCTGTCGTGTTGATCTGCTGGAGAACTGCGGTCATTCTGTTGTGATGGAGCGACCACGACAAACAGCCAAACTCATTTTAGATTTCATCATCTCTCAGCAGAGCACAGAGAGCACCAGCACCAAGAAGAAATCCTGAGACGGCTCAGGATATCAGCTGTATATTACTAAAACGCAGCACCCCACTGGCCCTGAAGTATATAACAAACTTATGGAGAAATTATAGAAGTAATAGTTTTGCAATATGTATGTTCACATGCAAACAGCCTTTTGATTGATTAAAGAAAAAGATCACGCTTATAAAGAATTGTATGGCAACACTTTACAATTAGGTTTGTTCATTTCAACATGATAGTTTTTAAAATTAAGTTGCATCTGTTGTTGTCTTTTTAATAGCTAACATTAACAAAAAAGAATAAATGGTGTAAAAAAAGATTTTGCACTTTAATTCATGTTAATGGATTAACTAATATTTTTAAATGAGATCTTGTCGTAAAGTCTTGATTCTATTGATTGTAGAGTTATAATAATTGTATGAATACTGTGGTTCTGATTATTGTGTACCGATGCACTTAATTTGAGTCCTATGATTTTATATAGCACTGAGAGCACCTCTTTAAGTTTATGTCCAGTTATATATATATGAAGAGATCAGATGCAAAAGCCTCTAATTGCCGTCTGAAATTTTCATGTTCAGTCATGTCACTTTACATACATATGAGCCTGAGAAAAATGCAAATTTTAGAAGAAAATTTCAGATGGCAATTAGAGGCTTCTGCATCTGATCTCTTCATTCATTAGGTGGGGGTGATGATGGATACATTTAAATATTAAAATAAGGATTAAAACATTGACATTCCGTGCACTATGCAAAGCAGGGCATATGGATTAATTAGAAGAAATATATGCTACATTGTATTTAATATGTATTAATTATTTCCTACATCCTGCTGGATTTGTTGTGGGCTTTAGCATCATTCCTGCCTTTCAGTAGCTACAGCTATGGTATTTCTAGTTCAATAAACTGATTTCCCAGGTCCAAAACTGTGTATTTTTTTGTTGGCGAAATTCTGTCAGTAAAGTCATCTTTTTATAGTGATGTGATATTTGTGCAAAATAATATTTTATCCCCAACTTAAAAATCTAGCATAGCAGACTGGCTCAGTACAGATCCCTTGAACACACGCATCTTCAGCTCCGAGCTGTTGTTCTCTTGCACAGATGTGTTGTGATCCTGTCACTGCCTCTATGTACGCTAGTGTGGGTCACGTGACAGTGCGGCTGCTGCTGGCTTCTCGTCTACGAGCAGCTAAACACTCCGTGTCCTGTACAGCCGCAATCTAAACCACCCAGGCCTGGAGACGGGTAAGGATGGGGTTATCCCATACAGTCTGACTGCCGGGAAAAACGTTTATTTTATTCATTTGTCACTCTTACAATAGGAGTTAGCAGGGAGCTAGCTGTGTATTGTGATAGCTGGTTAGCAAAGGTTACTAAAAACGCTTCATTTTATTATAACATGTTCTTGTTTTAACGTTACGTTAGATGTCACCAGGCACAGTCGCTGGACGTTCATAACTTCTTTCGAGGGAAACTAAGTATTTATGTTTCAGAAAACCTGTTTACCTGCCTTAACTAAACAGCTAGCATGCTATTGAGCATCCAATTCATTGAGTTTCTCAAACAGTAATGCATCATGTGCTTATCTCATTGTGTTCTCCATTATCGTCTCTGATGTGTTCAAAAATTGAGATTCTCAACTGAGGTCTATATATATTGATGTGCCGTAATCTAGGGCTAATTTGTGCCTTTTCTTTGCAGGTCTACTTAATTATAATACCCGAGCTTCTTCTGTAGATCAGACCGGTCTACCTATCCTTATCAAATGGATAATGGGGACTGGGGGAAAAGGGTATGTATGTGGAACAATATTTAACACAAGTTATTGTTATCAAGTGCTTAGTAGCCACAGTTGTGTGCTGTGCAGAACTGCTATTTGAATTTAAGTAGAATTAAATCTAATTGCAATTCAGACATTTATATAACTGTAATATGTATGTATTTTACTAGAACAAAATAATTAATATATTGTCTTGATAAAACCTTTTCTGAACACAAAATGTATATGTTTTAAATGGGACCTATAAAATGTGTTGTTACTCTATTTACATGTTTAATATATTAACTTTAATCTAATTGACCAACATCGAAGGACACTTAATATCTCAGAATACCATTAATTTAAAATTGTATGAATCGCAAAAAAATGGGTTGCTGTTAACTGATCAAACTTAAAGCCTGTTTAACCAAAAACGATAACTATCTGCCACATGCGAGCTCTTTAATGTTGCTGGATTCTGATCTGAACTCTCACTGTTATTAATTATTTTGTTTATCAGTTAGAAAAATTATTATTACAGGGATTCCAATTATTGTTCCTCTGAGTTGTTACCATTATAGGTGTGGTGTGGATTTTCCTATTTGTTATACAATTAGAACGATTATTAAAACTTCATAGTTCTAGCTATTTTTCTCAGTGTGAAACTTCTACCTGTAAGTCTTAAACTTCATCCACCATCATCGGCACGACCTTCCGCCTGTTCTGACTTGGCTTGTTATACTTTAGAACTGAACGGATAAAAGGTTTTCTCATAACTGACATTCAAATGGGTTAATATTTCCATAGATAGATGGGCTATTGTCTGTCTGTCTGACTGTAAGGTCTGCATAACTTTCAGATTATAAGGGAGTTATTTAAACTTTTAAAACAAAATGTCAAACCGACATGCTTAACAAACCTTCCTTTTCTATTCCAGTTCAGCATCCCGTAGGCTGTCTGTAATTTGATTCAGATTCCAACACATTCATTAAAATAGACGTTTCCTGAATTATTAATTTTTCCCTTTTATTAGTGAGGCACAGAAACGTCAGCTTTCTAAAGAGCAAAACATTACATTCAACTAAAACAGTGTTCATTTTGGCAGGGATTTTTTATTTTACTTTATCTTGAAACGACAATCCTTAATAGTCTTAGTCACACTTTGGGCACATTTGGGCATTTTGGGCACCCCTGCCCTAACTTTTCAGGTGCTGAGGTCATTGTTTCAGATCACTAGTTCGCATTTTGGTAGCCTATCCGTCCGCTGCAGCTATCATACTGAGACTAGATATGCAAACGCCCCTCATCTGATTGTAATCCAATGACAGGGAATCGCATTTTGAAAGACAAGACAGTTAACTTAGTCTATAGGATGTCTTTTGAATGACCATTAGTCCTCAAATTATATTTTAGTCTCGTCTTGTTAACGAAGACGCGGTATACATTTTGACATAGTTTTTATCATCAGATATTAGTTTTAGCAGTTCTCCAGTGACAGATTAGCTGCATTAAAATTACCAATGAACCTATTAAGCATTATGAACTGCATTAATGATTCTCTGCTTTTGTCCATCTCTTGTAGCTGACTCACCCAGTCACTTTAAATGTTGGGGGTCACCTCTACACGACCTCGATCTCCACTCTTCAGCGTTACCCAGATTCCATGCTGGGTGCCATGTTCCGCGGCGACTTCCCCACCACAAGGGACGCTCAGGGAAACTACTTCATCGACCGGGACGGGACGCTTTTCCGCTACATATTAAACTTCCTGCGCACATCTGAGCTCACTCTTCCTGTTGACTTCATGGAGATGGACCTTCTGCGTAAAGAAGCTGATTTCTATCAGATCGAGCATTTAATCCAATGCCTCAATGACCCAAAGCCTCTGTATCCGCTGGACACCTTTGAGCAGGTGGTGGAGTTGTCCAGCACTCGCAAGCTCTCTAAGTACTCGAACCCAGTAGCAGTTATTATTACGCAACTAACCATAACCACCAAGGTCCACTCGCTGCTGGAGGGAATATCCAACAACTTCACTAAGTGGAACAAACACATGATGGACTCCAGAGACTGTCAGGTGTCCTTTACCTTTGGACCATGTGACCACCAGCAAGAGGTGTCTCTAAGGGTCCACCTCATGGACTACATCACCAAACAGGGATTTACGATCCGGAACACACGGGTGCACCACATGAGTGAGCGTGCCAACGAGAACACAGTGGAGCACCATTGGACTTTCTGCCGGCTAGCATACAAAGTAGAAGATTGACCAATCTATGAATGTTTTACCAAATATGGTTACTGCTGTTTCCAATGCAATGTTTCAATCTGTAGAAATTCCATTGTCAGTTGAGACCAAGCAGAAGAAAAAGAGAATGAAATGTAAAGGACTACATCATGCAATGCAGAATATTTTGCGAAAGCATTAAAATAATGTATGATACAAACACATTTGCAATACATATTCAGATAATACTCACGCATCTTTCAGTAAATCATAAAAAAAAAAAAATACATTGTTTCAGATCATTCATTCATTCCATCAGATCAGAAATCTGTCAAACATTGTGCACTATGTGCAACATTAACATGTTAGCGTGCATGTATTTCTAACACATTCTTTAAGTATTAAATGTCCACATGCTGTAAATGGAAATACATTTCATTTGTTCATCAGTTTCATTAAAAAAAACATCAATATGAGTCAGTTGTCTTATTTTATTTTCCACAGCAAATGATCCACTACTAAATAATAAAGAGGTCAATTTCAAAGGTAAATGTTTTAAATCTTAAAAATGAAAATCCTGACATCATGTCACCCTCAGGTTTCTCCAAACCTGTTTGAGTTTCATTCTACTGTTGAATATAACAACACAATACATTTGGAAGAAAGTTGGTAGCCAAACAGTTGCCATATTATGGAAGTCAATGGCTACTACTGTCAATTTTTGGTTACCAACATTCTGAAGACAGTATTTTCATTTTTGTGTGAACTTTGCCTTAGTGTGGTTATAAATATTGTTTATATATTTTGTGTTTTGTATTATATAAGTATATAGATGTATTTCTTAACGGTTTTAGCATTGTAGCAGTGAGTGAGAACCCCAGTAATGATGTATAGTCCCTGTATGTAAGAGACTTGGTAGAGTCCTGCCAGCGGACCTATTAGAACACACTATCCGTGACGTTCACGCCGCCATGTTGTCCTGTTCTAGACTGTCAGCGCAGCGGGAACACGCGTGAAGACAGCGCGAGATCAGTGTTGAAGGACAAGTGTGCAGATGTTGTATTCTAGCGATTAAACTCGTTTTGATTAGTGCGTATTATTGTGCTGTGCGTTTGAAGTGCCTTGTCGTTGACTGTGTTTTGAAAGAAAAAGATGTTTAGAAAAAGTCAGAACCTAAAATACATATTAAGTCTTGTACCTGGACAAAGTCGTTTTGGGACGTACAGATTTTTGCCCTTGTTCTTCTGTATCGGGGGTGTCATGGAGTGGATCATGATTAACGTGAGAATAGGAAAAGAAACGTTTTGTAAGTATGCTGCCGAGTCAAATGTTATGTATACATCATTGACATGCACGCCCCTCTCTTTGAAGCGTTTATGTGCATCATTCTGCGTCCTCTTTGCGCAGAGCTGTCCTTTTATCCTTTATCCAACGAGAAAAATCATTTACTTACTGAAAAACTTTTAATGTGTATCATTTATCTTAATTAGGTAGGGTGCAACGGTGCTTAATTTACATTATGCTTAGATTACGTGAAGATTAATTTATTTAACATTAATATATTTATGTAGGCCTATAGCCTATTAATTTTTAATTATGTATTGGTTATTGTTATGGATAAGTAATTATATTATTTTCTGGCTTCATAGATGATGTCTACAGAAGAAAACAATCGGAGAGGGAATACCAGCACAAGATTGAGGAGGGCTTTGTGCTCACAGACTCTGAAGCCAAATGAGCTCATCAGAACACACTGGAAATAAATAATCATGATAAAGAGACTGAAACAAAAACAGTTTTGAGACTTTTGCACACTAACACACGTTTGATATCAACAATATTATTATACATCAACTGTAGCGCAGCTGTGACATTGACTGCGTGATTATGAGGACAAATGTCATAACAAGTCTCATAACAAAAGGCTGTCAATGTTTGTTTCTGTAAGGACGATTGCATATTTTGTATTGTCTAAAGGATAAAGATTGCTATTTACACAAAAAATAATCTGTCTGTTCTGTGATTCTAAATAATACACTTTGGACGCTTGTAAAAAAAATATGATTCTGTAAGTCATAATAATGAGAAACTTTCTCACAATTAGCTTATGACTTAGCATCTCATTATCTCATCTCAGTAACTTATGAAAACATGTATACATTTCTTGTAATTATTGCTCATCATAATAAAACATGAAACAAATATGGTCTATTGTAGTGCATACTTTGTGCAATTTAAGTTTCTGAAGAGAAAGTCCAGCAAATATGTCAGTCCTAAATGAATTTATTCACCAGCATTAGATATCATATCAGTAACAGTAACCACTGAATATGTTTCCAATTTTAAGTTCACAGACATTACTACAATATTTACTTGCAAAAATATTAGCAAAATGGTTACACTATAAAAAAGTATTTGTTTTTGTCTGTATATGCGTCTAACAAATTATGTAAATTATCTTAAATGTCTAAATGCTAGATGCACTCAAAGTCAAAATTCTTTATTAAGCTGTTAAATCTTTGTAAATGTGCTGGCTAAGATCTTAACAGTGGTTGCCAGTTGGACGATGGCTTAAGGAACATTTTCTTCTCAGCGGATCACTTGTAGTGTCCAATTGGTAGAGCTCTCAGACAGATGAAGCTGTTGGGATACTGGGCCAATGTTATCGGGTTTCCATCCAGCCGAATCTCCTGCATGTTGTATCTGATGTAGTGCGTGTTATTTCCTTTGCAGAATGTCTTGTCCGTTAGTGATGTTATGTTGTTGTTCTGAAAATGATTTTAAAAGAACTTGGCACCTTCTCAAAAAAATTGAATATGGTGAAAAAGTTCATTTTGTCTTGTAACATATTTAAAAAAGTGAAACTAGCATATATTTTAGATTCATCACATGTAAAGTAAAACACTTCAAAAGTTTTTCTGTTTTAATTTGGATGATTAGAGCTTACAGCTAATGAAAGTCAAAAATCAGTATCTCAAAATATTAGAATATTTAAATTAGAGTTTCAATAAATGACTATCCATACTGTATAAATTGTGGGTATCTCTTGTTCTTTGAAACCACAATAATGGGGAAGACTGTTGACTTGGCAATGGTCCAGAAGACGATCATTGACACAGTAAGTCACAGAGGGTCATTACTGAAAGGGGTGACTGTTCAAGGAGTGCTGTATCAAAGCATATTAAATGCAAAGTTGACTGGAAGGAAGAAATTATGGAGATGGCAGGATGACCACGCTTGAGAATACTGCCAAAGGTACCAAAGCTGATTCAAACACTTGGAGAGCTTCACTTGACTGAACTGAAACTGTCAGTGCATCAAGAGTCACCTATGCTCAGACATCTTCAGGAAAAGGGCTACCAAGCCACTTCTGAAACCGAAACAACGTCAGAGGCATCTTACCTGGGCTAAGGAGAAAAAGAACTGGACTGTTGCACCAGTCCAAAGTCCTCCTTTCAGATTAAAGTAAATTTTGCATTTAATTTGGAAATCAAGGTCCCAGAATCTGGAGGAAGAGTGGAGAGGCACAGAATCCATGTTACTTGAAGTCCAGCGTGAAGTTTCCACAGTCAGTGATGATTTGGGCTGCCATGTCATCTTCTGGTGTTAAAATATCATTTTTTATTGATCTTATGTAATATTCAAATTTTCTGAAACACTGAATTTTGGGTTTTAATTATCTGTAAGCCCTAATCATCAAAATTTCAAGAAATAAAGGCTTGAAATATTTCACTCTATGTGTAATGAATCTATATAATATATGGGTTTCACTCTCTGAAATGAGTGATAAAAAAATATTGACATTTTTCATGATATTCAAATGTTTTGAAATACTACAGTCTATAAATAGGCAATATTGGGATTACAATAGAGATGACCATACATGCAGATGAACCACGCGGAGGGTTTCTGGCAGCAGCGGGATGGCCTCCAGCCCGTTGTCTCCAAGGTACAGGTATGATAGCTTGGTGAGTTTCTTATGCAAAAGATAGAATCACTTGTGAGTAACATAACAATATATTATTTCAGATTCTTTCTTTTATTCATTTGTACCTTGAAAATGTTTGCTTTTATTCCCTTCGTTTTAAGTAGATTGTGGTTGACATTGAGAGACCCAAGTTTAGTCGGCAGCATTGGCAGTTTGACCAGTTTGTTCTCAGCTAGTGTTAGTTCCTCAAGCTGGTCGAGTTTTGAAAAGGCTCCATCTTCTATTTCAGAGATCAGATTGCCAGTCAGGTCAATTCTTCTCAGTGTGGCTGTAAAACAACACAATATGGATGTATCATTCCCACTGGGCTGCAACTGAAAATGTTTTTTATTAACTCTGTCATCATTTACTAACTATCATGCCATTCCAAACCTGTTTGACTTTATTTCTTCTGTGGAACATAGAAAATATAGCTCACTTTTTTGTCCATGCACTCATAAAAATAAATGTTTAAAAGGTTGTTTTTTTTTGGCCGCAATGCCATAGAAGAACCAATTGGTGTCACAAAAAAAAATAAAAAAATCTGTAAATCATTTTTCTTGGTGTGAAGAACATTGTTCCTATTTCAAGAACCTTTTGCTTACTGGAAAGATTCCATGGATGTTAAAGTTTCTTCGTGGAAATCACAGATGCCAGTAAAAAAACTTTATTTTTAAGAGTGTTCAATGAAAGTCAATGGGGTCCAAAGGTCTAAAGAAAGTATTTTTTCAATGTCAAGAACCATTAGTGTACTGGAAAGATTCCATGGATGTTAAAGATCCTTCATGGTAGCATAGATGCCAGTAAAGAACCATTCATTTTAAGAGTTTTTTTTGCAGTGAAGATCCATGGGGTCAAAATGTCCACAAAAAGAATGTCAAAGGGGTTCAGAATGACATGAGGGTGAGTAAATAATATCAGATTGTTCATTTTTGGATGAACTGTCCTTTTAAGTGCACAAAGCCTCCTAGGTTTGTCTCCCCTTCTATACCAGTGACTAATGAATCTAAATGCACTTTCTCAGTTCTGTTTTTAGAGCCATTAAAATTCAAAATTTCACTCAGTTGCTTTGATTACATTGATCCAGCTCCAGTCATTACACTTTGTGTCTTTGGTGGCCACACCTAAAAAGCTTTTCTCTCACCCATATCAGCAAAGTCTTTGTTGGTAATTTTAGTGATTTTGTTGAAGCGTGCATAGAGGTAAGCGGTTTCCTTTGGCAGTGGTGGAACTGCTGTCATGTCAGGAGAAACCTCCTCACAGTACACCGATCCAGTTAGACACACACACATTAAGCATGTGGGAAGTTCTGAAAAATTCAATAGAAATAAATAGGCTTAAAAATGATATTGAATCAAATGATCGCAAAATTGAAGTAATAAACAATTACCCTTGTCATCTTTGTCTGCTCCCGGACCTTCGTCGTCTGTATCAACTGGACTATCATAGTCTGCGCTAAGAATGACTTCTTTCTAGTAAAGCAGATGAAAAGAAAACTATATTATTTAGTTTCCTCTCAAAAACAACAAGTTCAACTGGTTCACTTGCTATTTTGCCTTTCGATGAGCTCAGAAAGCCTCAGATAACTTGCTGTTTTCCATTGGATATAATCCCATAATGGATTTGACAGGTTTTCCATTGCATACCTTTCTTAAAACAGATTTATGATATCTGTCATTTTGATTCTTCAAATAAATATGTTAATTTAGAACGTTAATATATTCAGCAAAATATAATTGTAATATCACAACGTAAACAAATTAGCATTATCTGCATTAAATTGCCATACCTTTGGTTTCTTGGCTTCCATGACAATTCTACTCTCTGAGATGAATTCTTCATCATCTATTACTTTCAGTATCCCTTTATGTTTAGGCACCACTTTACTGGTTCTTGCCGGTTCACAAAATATCCACGGCATGGTCACGAAAAACAGTAAAATCCTCAGATCCATCATGATGTGAGGAGAAACGGTTGTTGTGTGTGAAGAAGAGAGAGGAGCAGTGCAGTGTGTCACAGCCTCAGAGTAAAACGAGATCTTTAAAGAGTGTCTCTGCAGCGACTGCCTGTGAACCATTAAAAAACACTTCATGAAACTGGCCTTAACCCACTCTGTGCTGTCTTAACAGAGCACTGCCTCATTCCTGCCAAAATAAATGGCTGTGATCCACTTTATGCAAGTGTTTTGTCCATATGTTTTGAATTTGTGAAGTAAAGTGGATAAAAACAACATTGCAATTGATATATTTTGTGAAGAAGCATAATCTGACAATAATAAGATGTGTATTACATATTTTTCTGATATATTGAGACATTTTCAGGGAACACTGTGATTTGGAAAAACAGAGGGAAAATACTGGAGAATGAACAGTGCTTGCCATGGAAATAAAGGACAGAATTCAACAGGAAATCACTATTAGTTCAGGAATCTTGGAGAGAATGTTTGAATATGGTGAACTTTTAAAACTTGCAAACTTAAAATCCATCGCTATGTGATGTTGAAAAGCTTTATTGTTAGAAATGCAGCTGGGTTTGTTTGGGAGGTATCAGGGGATGAATTGAGAGAAGAGGGAGGAAAACATCTGTCCCCTGTTTTGATTAAGCCAAAAGTGAATCTTTCAGATTCGGGCAAGATAAATAATATAATCTGTGAATCGGAAATGCATGAGAATGTGCTGTGAAATATATTTTAGACAAGATTCAGCTGACATGCTGTAACATCACCTTCTGATGTCAAAGATCTGATGGCTTTAACAGAGACCTGCAGGTTTTTGGGCACCGTTAGAGTACTACCCGTTATTGCATCTTGTTTTATCTGAGGCATTTGATAACCTGGGAACAGAATTAACCAGGTGTTCAAACAAATGCATGCCAAGACTTCTAAAAGGCACTTCCTCGACCTCCCTCTGGGTGCCGTTACTTAACCTGATGGGATGGACAGATGATTAAATTAAAGGAGAAGACAAAGAAAGAGCATAGACAGAGTTTAACATGCAGATAAAGAAAACGATGGACATACATAATTATTAGGCAAAGCTTTTTTGTACTAAAGTTCGTATATAATTCTGCTCAGTTTGCCTGCAGCTCTACCAACTGTTGCATGATGGAGAGAAAACATCTCAACACATGTGAGAGTGATTTGAGGAGCTTTAGCATTTTGGCTTGTTTCAGGCAGAATATATTAGTTGAGTAACAACTGTACAGTGTCCGACAGTGATGGAAAACCCTTTATTACAGAGATTCTGGAGAAAACAAATAATACAAATGACAGGTTCCAGGGTAGCAGGCCTTTTTGAAGTTTTATTTGCTCCAAAAACAATAAATAAAGCGCTAAACTCCACCACATTAAGTATTTCCTAAACACCTGATTGTCATTATGCACCAGTGTTGGTATTAACCACTGATATTTTAATCAACTATTCATGTATTTAAGTGCTTTTATCATGTTAAAAAATATTTAATTTATTCATATTTATTAGTAATACTTATTTTTAGTTTTAACCATTTTTGAACTTCAAGAAAATGTTTTCTCATTTTTAAATGTAAGTTTTAAATAATATTTATAATCATAATAGTTTTAGCTAACAATAATATAACGTCCTACTGTAATTTTGTGCAATGGTATTTGATTCTGAGCTAATTTGATCCCGAGGTCATTTGTAAAATATTACTGATTTATGTAGCTTCTCTGAGCTATTCTCGGAGATTCTCTGAAAGCTGTATATTTGGATACAAAATACATTTTTATTTATATATTTTTTTATTAAATATACAAATCATTAAATATTAACAAATTATTTGTTAAAGTGGTTAAATATAACACACATATAAAATGTTACTCAAAAATGTTAAATTAATAAAAAAAAAGATGTCTGAACTATTTGTATTTGACAACTAATTTTGCCACATTATAATGTGCCCCTTGGAAGCCTATACTAAAAATATTTATCCATTTATCTTTTACACTAATTGTGCTTTTCCATATTAACCTATTTTTCCATTTGTCTTACTTTGGAGGAAAATTAGGATTCACACATGATTCAAACATGAAATCTTCATACATGAAAGCGAGTGTTGTGCTTGTGAACGTATGCAATATTTATGTTCCACATTCAGTTTCTTCTTTAATGTTTTAAACAAGTGCTAAATGTACACAGAGGGAGGGTTTCAAATCTCTCATGACTGAGACCTTTCCAAGACGTCAAATCTTTTTGATCGATTCGATCGTCTGGTTTTTAGTTTCTCCTTCCTGTGTGCTGATGCATCTGCTGAGGTGGCACTTTTAGGCCGTAGCGGTGAGGACTTGTAGAGAACACAAGTGGATCCATCCTCACCGATCCGATAGGAGACCTCGTTAGGGTCCACCCACAGAGTCAGCTCTACTGGAAGTGATGAGAAAAGCTGCTCTTGTGTAAATCCAACGGCAGAGGCTGCTTTTCCTATAAGCGGGTCCATTTTATGGTTGATCCGTAAACATCTGTAGCCAGAGCCTCTGCAGGGAGCTTGAGGAAACCAATGGTGCTGATAGTGCTCTGAGGAGAAAAACGATAGCTTGAATCCTGAATAAATATTTAAAGCATTTTTTACCATACAATGAAAGAATGTCATCAATGTAAAAATAAATAGCATTTTGAAAGTAAAAAATATAGGCCTATTTGTAATAATGAAATCAAGATGTTTACATTTATGCATTTAGCAGACACTTTTATCCAAAGCGACTTACAGTACATTCAGATTATACTTTTTTTTTGTCAGTATGTGTGTTCCCTGGGAATTGAACCCACAACCTTTACGCTGCTAACGCAATGCTCTACCACTGAGCCACAGGAACACAGGTTAGGCTAAATACATATAATCAGCTTTTCTGGGAGAAAATGAGCAGTTTAAATTATTTCAAAGCATGGGTGTCATTTTATGAGGAATGAATAGCTCCTCGATTATTAAACCCACCCAGCAGAGCATCAGAGAGCGTGTGAGTGAAGATCTGCAGCTGGTCTCCAGTCAGAGAGTCACTGCGGCTCAGTAAACCACTGAGGAAAGAAGCAGCGACTGACACCTCTGTTTTCATCATGTTCCCAGAGGCCATGCTCTTCACCAGAAAGATATATGCTGAAAAACAGATCAAGTGAAATTACACAAGTGAAGGGAATCATTTATTCTAGAGATTGTGTAGGCTAGCGTACCTGTAATTTGTTTTTCAAGGACATAAAAGGCTAAAACCCACAAACTGATTTTTAATAACAAACCGACAAAAATTAAACCCACTGCAACTAGAATGTTAGCTACGTTACATGAACTCTGTGGAGAACAGATGAATAAAGTAGAACTTCTGAAACAGTTACGTCACAGAGGAGAAGCAGCGCGCTTATAGCGCCATCGCCTGACCAGAGCCAGATCAGCAGTCACGTGTTCAGACAATAACTTTACATGCGTTTTCATTATAGTTTAGGTTAGAATTATAATATTTGACACATATTTTTCTTACTAAACCTTTGCTTATTTACGGTCAAATAACACGACTTTTAAAGTGCAAAAAAATTTTTTCTATAAAGTAGGTTTATAAAACGACAGTTGTGTCTCTAGTCTAGATCAACTGTTTGAGGTTTTATGTTCCGTGATGATTTTTTGTGAAAATCTTTAGAATGTACTTAAAATGTGTTAAATGGAACCAGTAGCACATTTATTGGTTATTGAACGCATGATTAAATTAGATAAAATGTTTATTCAACAAATTCGCAAGGTGTGACACTGAATAACATGCAAAAGCTGCGGTTTCAGGGTATTCTATGTGTGCAGATTCCGAGTGTGTCTGGTGATAAAGGCTTTGATTTCAGTCAGTGTATTTTATCACCTCATTGATTTGTCAACTTCACCTTTTTATGGAGTTCACTGTCTTCTCGAGTAATCAATAGCTTTGCTGGAATTTGACAGTCATGTGCACTTATTGATTTAAAACTATTTTGTTTTGTTCTCGAAGTAGCCGCAGACACTTATGCAACCATACTTAAGCAACTGGGCTGAGTAAAAGCAGTGCCCTAAACTAGAAAAACCTGAAAGTTGAGTAGAGTAAAAAGATTATGCACGACATAATTCAAGCCCCGCACTCCATATATTACAATGATGGCTCCTCCCCTTATCCACATAGCCAAGCATAAGGTGTGTCCTCCTCGAGCGTTTTGAGTAATAACAGCAGTGGAGACTCTTCACAGCGGAAGGGAAAGAAAGAGAGAGCAGTATTGTTGAAGTGAAAACCAACACATTTCAAATGAGGTAAGGAGGTCTCATTTTTTAAGTATATTAAGCTTTGTATGCAGTTCTGCTAAAGTTTGTACACGATGTTGCTACTAGGCAAACAGTTGTTTTATATAGACAAGTTCTGTGAAAACGGTGAAAACAAACGTGTTGCAGGCTGTTTGAAACCCTCTTAGCCCACAGACTGTGTTTCAACATGTTATCTGCAGTCTGGATTACTGCCAATAACAGCATAGACTGTTAACTTCACAACAGTTCACTAACCTTAAGCCAGACACATCCTGATCCCCGACACAGTCTGTCATTATGTGTCAACTGTCACTCTCAGATCACTGGTCTCACATGAAAAGTAGTCAAGACTTTGATCAGAACATGAGTAGATTGGTTAATCAGGCTTTCAATGGTACATTTAAAGGTTTGGCTCTTCTAAATGTGTTCTTCAAACCCGATGAATTGTAATTGTTCTTGTGTGTGTTTTGTTTTCACTTGTTACAGTTCAGATAAATGATCTTTTAAGGAAAGGAATGGCGAAATTGGTTAATATTTGAAAGAAACATCCTCTAAACATTTCCAAGAAGTTCTTAAAACGAGAACTTTTCATGCCACAAACCACAATCACATGTTTTGGTGTCACTCATAAGTGTCAGGATCGCCTTTTAACAATAACTGTGTACAGTCAATTTAGTTTATTTGTCTGTTATATCATTTAATTCAGATATTTTATGCTCATTTGAGCCTGCCTACCTTTTTTGTGGATGTTTTTACACTTCTGAGTGTCTGCCAGCATGCCATTCATATATTTCGGTTAATGTCAAATTTGAAGCCTGTTCTTTCCCATTGAATCGGGGTGTTTTTCTGTCTCTTCACATGCAGGATGACCGGCAGACTGTTCCTTCTCACTCTCTCTATTCTTTCTGCCCGCTGAGCTGCTATGGCTTCAAAATTTGTGCCTTTAATATTAAGAGTTTTGGTGATTCAAAATCAGCCGATGCCAAAATCATGAATTCTATATCGCGGGTAAGAGGATCAACATTACAATGCTTTTTATTTATTTGTATAATGTATAAAAACACGTCTCAAAATATTTTGCAGATTGTATCTCGCTGTGACATATGTTTGCTCCAGGAGGTCAGAGATCAGAAAAATAATGCCATCCCGCGCCTGCTTGCTACACTCAACAGGTAGACAATATGCAAATATAAAAAATAATGATCTGAAATCACTGTAACCAATCAGATTTAAGAGATAAAGAAATGTTCAGTGCATAAACGCTGTTATACTTTTCTTCCAGACTTAATGATAATGATTATGACTATGTGGCAAGTGAACGTCTCGGGAGGACACAAACCTATCAAGAGCAATACGTTTTTGTTTACAGGTATGTCTTCAGTACTTCTGTAGATTAGTACAATATTATATGACTAGATATCAGTTTTAATTTATCAGTTGATATTGGATATTTCATTGATGCTCAGTTCTCGTATTTTCTGCATTTCATTTGCTCACATTGTAATGTCCACTTTAAGTTCTTTAAAACACTAACATTTTTATAAAATGACTACATATATTCTTTAGCAAATTACAAAATGAATATATTATATTTGTATAGTATGAATATATATTTGTATAGGGTATAGTATAAAGTTGTGATGCCTAAATTTAAATATTGAATTTAAAATGATTGATTTTAGTACTTGGTGTTTTATTTTTTATTTATTCGACAAAATAGTGTTGCATTTTAATGCTAGCCATTTATCGGTTATCAACCATAACTTTAAAATAAACATTAAAACTCTTTTTTCCTACACAGAAAAGCAAAGCGAAGCTGAGAAACCAGTATCAGTATCCAGATACACAAAAAGGGGATGTAGATGCTTTCTCCAGAGAACCATTTGTGGTACATTTCCAAGCCCCTAAAACAGGTAAAAATAAACAAGGAAAACTTAGGTGCTGAATTTGTTCAAAGACAATCATTTATAAGCTGAAGCTTGATGATTTTGGTCATGTGATCTCACGATGTCTCTGTTAACAGTGGCCAAGGAGTTCGTCTTGATCCCACAGCACACCACTCCTTCAAATGCCACCAAAGAGATTGACGAACTCTATGATGTCTTTGTGGAAATTAGAGCACGCTGGAAAATTGAGGTATGATGATGGATGTCTTATTTTATAAAGAGTATAATATCTTGAGATTAAAAAATGAACTTAGCTTTTTTATCATCTTTACAGAATGTGATCTTCCTTGGGGACTTCAATGCAGCGTGTGGTTATGTGGCTAAAAAGAACCGTAAGAACATCAGACTCCTCTCTGACCCTTCTTTCATCTGGCTGATTCAGGATAACGTGGACACTACAGTGAAACAGTCCACTGACTGTGCATATGACCGGTATGTTAATAAAAACGCAAATCAGCATAATCAAATAATGCTGTTTATGCACTGCATATGGCCAACCTTTTATGCTTGCTCAATATTTTACCTTAATTCTTATGGTTAATCCTCAGAATTGTTGTGCACGGAGAACCATTTCTCAGAACAATCGAACCGTTATCAGCACGGCCGTTCAATTTTCCCAAGGAATTTCACCTCACAGAGGCAGAGGTAAACCAAATCGGTATTTGTTTTTATTTTGCACATTTTATTGGCATTTCAACTTCAGGTTGTCTTTTATAGGCTCTAAAAGTGAGCGATCACTACCCCATTGAGGTGGTACTCAAAACTCAGAAGTCAAGGTTCTTCACAGGAAACAGCAAAGCTTCGTGTCTTCTGCCTACAGCATTTATTCTGAACATCTTACTGCTACTGCAGATGATCACATGAATCGGAAGTGGATTATTCATCTCATCTGGATGAAGTGGAGACTTTGCTGTTACACAGTGGTTATGTACTTGAGCTCATACAGATCCACAACTGGATCAACAGAATGTGCTGGACAGTTGATGTGACTGAACATTGTTTAATAGCTTCTAAAACAAATGCTCATTGATCATTTCTTTTTTATATTTACTGTATGATTTACTAATGTCAAATGTGTTTGTTGATCACTTTAAGATTTTATTTTGTAATAAATTCTCATTTTTACTGCATAAACATTCATGAAATTGTATACTCGCACACGAACAAGGTACAAAAATAAAATTCACAGAAAACTACAGAGGCAACAACCCCTAATTTGGTTGGTTTTCACTACCATAAATATTTTCTGAACTAGATTTAAACTGATTAACGGAGTATTTACATCAACTTCAGTGTTCAATTTAAATAGCAAAGTCACACTTGAAGCCATGTGGTAAAACAGGAAAGCATGCTGCAGAATATTTTGGTCTGATTAGACTGAAGTTTGGCTTGGTCCATGAGGCAAAACAGTGACAAACGCCATCAGGAGGAACAAAAAATAATGTCATTTTGACAGCTCAAATTTGAACATGATACATCCATTCAGGATAAAATGTTTTTGAAAAACTGAATTTCTTTGGATTGCCTCCAAAAGTTTCCATTCTTCTCTTAATGGCAGTTAAATGTAACTTTTATTTTTACTCTAATGCTCCCAAATTTCAAAGTGCAATTGTGAAAATAACACCAAGACTGTAAATCAAAGAATGGACTTTATTTGTGGTCATTAGAGCCTTGGGTCACACAGATGAATAAGTGCGAGTGCTTAGTTGGCATGCAGGGCCTTCCAGCGGCTCAAGGGTCCACGGCTGGGGATGTACTTCACCCCACAGCCATCAGGGATCACACGCTTCTCTGCCAGCATTTCATCAAAGTCACAGGCATTGAATTTTGGGAATCCATACTTCTTGGAGATTTGGATCTATAAAAAAAACGTTTTAGCTTGATGTTACATACCTTCTGACGGCCGGGAACTTGAACTTAGCTCTCCTCAGAGCCTCGATCACATGTTCCTTGTTCGAGTCCTTTGTGCGCACGGACATGATCACCTGGCCAATGCGCACACGAGCCACTGTGCCCAGAGGCTTACCAAAAGCACCACGCATACCAGTCTGGAGCCTAGAGAGGAAGTGAACAAAAGTTAACTCACTCAAAAATGGTCAAACAGAAAAACAACAAACATTATGTCTCCTTGGCCCCTTCAAGGGCCTAGCACTGCACAGCTAGGCTCATACACAGCCAAAGACTTACTGTCTGCAGCCTTTGCACGCCACACAAGTACAGACAACCTGTCTAGTCGGCTTAATAAGCTGCAAGTAAGAGACAGACCACACACACTCACCTATCAGCTCCAGCACAGGACAACATTTTGTTGATACGGATAACATGGAAGGGGTGCAGGCGCACGCGGATGTGGAAACCATCTTTACCACAGGTAAAGGCTGGGGATGTACTTCACCCCACAGCCATCAGGGATCACACGGTTCTCTGCCAGCATGTCATCAAAGTCGCAGGCATTGAACTTTGTGAATCCATACTTCTTGGAGATGTGGATCTAAGAACGTTGACAGTCAACATACCACTTTCACACAATTATCACATATATACTGTTTTTAGCTTGATGTTACATACCTTCTGATGGCCCGGGAACTTGAACTTAGCTCTCCTCAGAGCCTCGATCACATGTTCCTTGTTCGAGACATGATCACCTGGCCAATGGGCACACGAGCCACTGTGCCCAGAGGCTTACCAAAAGCACCACGCATACCAGTCTGGAGCCTAGAGAGGAAGTGAACAAAAGTTAACTCACTCAAAAGTGGTCAAACAGAAATGTAAAAAAAAGCAACGTTATGTCTCCACGGCCCCTTCAAGGACCTAGCACTGCACAGCTAGGCTCATACACAGCCAAGGATTTACTGTCTGCAGCCTTTGCACGCCACACAAGTACAGACAACCTGTCTAGTCGGCTTAATAAGCTGCAAGTAAGAGACAGACCACACACACTCACCTATCAGCTCCAGCACAGGACAACATTTTGTTGATACGGATAACATGGAAGGGGTGCAGGCGCACGCGGATGTGGAAACCATCTTTACCACAGGTCTTCACCATGTACTTGTTAGCACAGATACGGGCTGCCTCAAGAGCTAGAACACAAATGAACAGATGAGGAAAAAAATGAAGACAATATGGATCAGAAGTTGTGTGATATAAAATACAGAAAATATGAATAGTATTGTATGAAGATAGATACCTCACCTTCACTGGAGAGCTGCTCACATTCATCAGATACCATGTAATACTAGTGGCAATAACCCTAATTTGGTTGGTTTTCATTTCCAAAAATATTTTCAGAACTAGATTTGAACTGCTTAACGGAGATATTTACTCTAAGCTGTACATCAACTTCAGTGTTCAATTGAATTAGTAAAGTAACGCTTGAAGCCATGTGGCAAAACAGGAAAGCATCCTGCTGAATGCTATGGTCTGATAAAACCGAAGTTTGACTTGGTCCATGAGGCAAAACAGTGACAAACAGCCAAATGCCCAAGCAACGCCATCAGGAGGAACTAAAAAAAATCAGTATGACCAAGCTCAAAAAGTTGAACATGATCCATTCAGGATAAATTGTTTTGAAAAACTGAATTTCTTTAGATTGCCCCTGAAAAGTTCCATTCTTCCCTTAATGGCAGTTAAAGCAATGTGGCAACTTTTTATTTTTACTCTAATGCTCCCAAATTTCAAAATGCAATTTGAGAAAATAACACCAAGACTGTAAATCAAAGAATGGACTTTATTTGTGGTCATTAGAGCCTTGGGTCACACAGATGAATAAGTGCAAGTGCTTAGTTGGCATGCAGGGCCTTCCAGCGGCTCAAGGGTCCACGGCTGGGGATGTACTTCACCCCACAGCCATCAGGGATCACACGCTTCTCTGCCAGCATTTCATCAAAGTCACAGGCATTGAACTTTGTGAATCCATACTTCTTGGAGATGTGGATCTAAGAAGAACGTTCAGACAGTCAACATACCACTTTCACACAATCATCACATATATACTGTTTTTAGCTTGATGTTACATACCTTCTGACGGCCCGGGAACTTGAACTTAGCTCTCCTCAGAGCCTCGATCACATGTTCCTTGTTCGAGGCCTTTGTGCGCACGGACATGATCACCTGGCCAATGCGCACACGAGCCACTGTGCCCAGAGGCTTACCAAAAGCACCACGCATACCAGTCTGGAGCCTAGAGAGGAAGTGAACAAAAGTTAACTCAAAAATGGTCACACAGGAAAAAAAAAAACGTTATATCTCCTTGGCCCCTTCAAGGGCCTAGCACTGCACAGCTAGGCTCATACACAGCCAAGGATTTACTGTCTGCAGCCTTTGCACGCCACACAAATACAGACAACCTGTCTAGTCGGCTTAATAAGCTGCAAGTAAGAGACAGACCACACACACTCACCTATCAGCTCCAGCACAGGACAACATTTTGTTGATACGGATAACATGGAAGGGGTGCAGGCGCACGCGGATGTGGAAACCATCTTTACCACAGGTCTTCACCATGTACTTGTTAGCACAGATACGGGCTGCCTCAAGAGCTAGAATACAAATGAACAGATAAGGACAAAAATGAAGACAATATGGATCAGAAGTTGTGTGACGAAAATACTGAAAATATGAACAATAGTATTGTATGAAGATAGATACCTCACCTTCACTGGAGAGCTGCTCACATTCATCAGATACCATGTGAGCACACATGGGGAACTCATCCACCTTAGCCTTCTTCCTGCCCAAGTCGAAGATCCTGATCTTGGCATCTGAGTTTGGGAGGGTTACGCTCATTTAGAACAATTCTAGAATTGCTTTATTAATGGATGATTGTGTTATTGTGAATGCAACCCAAGGCATGCATTTTGATCAGTTATTTTTTTTTGTTTGTAATTACGCTTTGAACTTAAGAATATCAAATTTAATATTGAACTTTAAAATCAATTTTTGAATCAATTTAAATGACCGCCATGCTTTACGAATTTAACTTTACATAAAAAGCGGTTTATACATACTTAAATGTTAAGAAAACACATAGATATTATCACAATTGTATTGACTTTTAAAGCATTTTTTTTATAATGGTATTTCCAGGTTGTCCACACTTTCATAATAAAAACACTGAATACGAGTTCCTCCAGAACTTACCAGGAACACCTCGACAGAAACGGGACTTGGGATAAGGCTTGTTCTTACAGTATCTGTAGCTGCAAGAGATGACTGACAATCAACAAGACTCAAAACCAACAACACACAAAGTTAATACAAGCACAAAAACTTGATGTAACGTTACACAAAGCGGAACACCCTAAATACAACATCCGTTATAGATTTAAATTGTCCCACAACTACAAATGGCTAACTATCAACCGACGTTCAGTGTCTGACCAGCCGCTAATTTGAGTTTCAACAATAACGTGTTTCAAATAAAATATAATTTTATAACGCTTAATTAGACGCCAAACTGGGCGTTAGACACAGAAAGCAGCGTGAGTTTAGGCACGGTCACTGCTGAATGAGGCCGGTGTGCTGCACATGGTTAGCGGGCCCTGCCATTTTCTCTACGGCATTTTTTTAAAACACAAAATTCACAACTTACCAACGGGCTGGACGGCGGCCCATGGTTGCAATCTGTAATGTACACAATTACAATGACTTTAAAGAAGAAAATTTGTATTTATAAGGGAGTAAATCAAGTATTTTTCGACATATCTGAAGAGAGCGACACAGCGCGCTCTTACCTCGCACTCGCCTAATGGAGGAAAGGAAGAACACTACATTTCCGCTGCGTCATAATGCACCGAGTGAAACTTCTTCCGGTTACATATTTGTTCTACAGTTATACTATTATTAAAACCATTATACTATTATTAAAAACAGATTTAATATTATGGTTCGCAGAATCAACTGCTATCAATACAGCAATTCATATTAATCAACGCGTGTAGGCTGTTCAGACAAATTATCCATTGTAATTTCCTGCGCTCTAACTCGTGGACTGTGTAGTTCTGCGCTCCTCGTGCTGCTGGTATTTGTAGTCCATTCGAACGAGTTTGGCTGTTACCAGGACTCAGAATCGCTTTACTTTTACTGGCCCACGAGCCCTGAGGAGGATTATCTTATAACAAGATGAATAATGCTTTTCCTCACAAGCAAATTAAAACAAAACTACAAATGCATATTGTTTGTCTGTGAGAAATTATCTCTTTATTCGGTTCCACTGTATGCAGTTCTGAAGGCAAGAAAATGCATTTTCCAACCAAAAGAGTATCAAAACACGAAAACAATTCAAGTACTAAAATGACAATGACATTACCACGTTTTTGAGTTGTTGTAAGTACATTAGTAGTACATGAATATGGCAGTCCGTCAGTAGGCTACCATACATACGGTACCTTTATTAGAAGAAACTTAAACTATTGTGTATCGTTTAGAAAATAAACTGTAAGTTTACGTTATTTTACGTGGTCAGTGAACGTTAGCGTGTAAAGATATGTTAACATTTTATGCAGATAACAAAAATAAACTAGAGTAATCATCGTTTTAATAAGAATACAACATGTAAAAGTCGTCAAAATCATTTGTATAATTGTTCTCACTTAAGACAACCCTGGAATCGACTCAAATCAAGCAGCCTATTTGAAAACACATGAGGACGACAAAGACCTTCAAATGCACCCATGTTTCTCGCCATATTCACCGACGGAGCGCTGTTGCTTCGTCCTTCTCCAGCTCGGATGTGGTAATCAAATCCCTCCTGCACACTCTTAATTTTAGAGAGGAATGATCTCATATCTCTGAACCATGGATAATGAGGACCAAATGCTCGAGTGGTCAATGGAACCCATGAAATCACAAATGTTTGCTCAAATTCAGTGTAAAATGACTCAATATTGACAGAAATCCAGTTTCTGCTCTAACATTTGATAGAAATGTAGAACAGTTCAAATGTTGATCACTAAAGCAGCCATAATGTAAGCTTGTCCAAGAAAGAGATTTCCTTCAGGCCTTGACAAAGATCATTTATAATCAAAGGAAACATCCCCTCTATCCGAGCTTGAAGCCAAAGCTCTGTAAGCAATCTGAAATATTCCTTGTGTTGCTCTGTGTTCTTCAACTAACTGGGGAAGCAGACATTCTTACCTTAGATGGGGCTGTGCACAGGTCAAGCCAAGACAAATCTACCTCCTCATTCATTTGATCTCAGAACTGTTCCAGAGTCAGTCTAGATTGGTCAACTCCCACAGCAACAAAGACTGGAGTTACAGTACAAAATATTTTAGATCTAAGGCTCCAGCATATGTCGTAATAATATTTAAAAAAATTGCTCATAAATCATAAACCGCTATTCTAAAAACCCGTCTGAAATTCCCAAGGTAATACATGGTGAATTCCACATTGGCTTACAAACTGAGGTCATGACAAAACAGCTCTTTTGTGGGATCATGATGCAAATACACAACAAAACCAACACAGTATTTCTTTAGTATCCACTGTTCTGATTTCATTCATTGTTTAAACCAAATTTGGTTTACATTTATAAAAAACATGACAAAACGGCAAGATCCAAGTGTTTTTGCATCTTTGAAATGTTTTTTGTTGCCCTTTTTGGTTTTCTTCATTTGCATATGGCATATATGACAGTAAGCGAGTGTTATGGGGATAGTCTTTAGTGATGGGAAACTCACACTTTATAAAGGGTCTTGTTTATGAAACCACAAACTAGGTGTGGGGCTTCTTCAGTTACCACACCCAAAGCCTTCACACATCAGCTTAGAAGAGTTGCATGGACTCATATAATGCACAGCATCAGTTTTTTTGCTCACAAGTAGAATGAGTTTTCACATGCCGTTTGTCTTGGCCTTGCACAGGTCCTGTGCAGTTTGCATATGCAGACTGTTATGCAACTGTGCTTGTGTACATATATGTGTGTGGTTTAAATGCATGTGTGTGCTGTCCGGTGGGGTACATGGTGTAATTTAAATGTGCAAAAATGTGAGAAGAAAAAGAAAACGAAGAAGGGTGTGGATCATGAATCATCAAGTTAAAGAGGAATTAAAAACTTGAGGAAAGGGAGAACTATATGGTATAAAAAAGGCTGGGTTCGATATTACTCATTACTCATTAAAAACAACAGATTGACCAGCTTAGTGTGGTTTAGTCATAGATGGTTTAAACTGGTCTATTGACCATGCTGGTGTTTTGTTGGTTTTGCTGATCAGCCAGCTGAAATGTGAGTATTTTCCCCCCCAGAAGGACCCTTAAAATATCATTGTTTGTGTTCTTTTGAAGATAATTAATCATTTGACAATCTCTTGGATAATTTTCCACTCAGCTGTGTGGAAAAGTCATAGTCTAATTCCTGCAGGGATTGTATGGTTAATGTAAAGATCTCCCCAATGACAGAGTCAGGAAAATGGTTTGTTATTTATCGCAATAAAAAAAACATTTGAAGACATACTATGCCATTTTGTTGATGTTGTGCTTGTTGATATAGTCGCTGGCCTTGGACTTGGTGTAAATCTAACATCACAAAAGAAGAGTGTTTATTTAGTGATGCTGTTTCAAAAATCATATTCACTGACTGCCTTGATTGATTTTATCAGTGTTATATATGACAGTGTTATATAACAGTGGAGTTGTTGTGATAAGTCATTTTCTGCTGATACGTTAGTTGTAACATAACATAATTTGCAGTCTAACAAGAATCATCATCGACCCACATGAGGTGACCCACTTTATATAACATAAAGCAGATTATTATTATTATTATATATTATATTATATTAAAATTAGGGCTGTCAATCGATTACAATTTAAAAAAATCAAATTATTTACATGATGTGGCGATTAATTAATCGAATGAATCACAAATTACATTTGGCTGTGAAAATACCCCCAAAAGATAATAAGTAGACATTACAAAAATTTGCTTTAGTAATATTTTTTTTTGATTCAACTACTCTAAACTATTACACTTAAAAGAAGATATTATTTTAGGTAAACTATCCCTTTAATTTAATTTCATTTGTGAAATTATATTCTAAATAAAAAAACTAAAACTCAGTCAGTAGGTAGCGGTAAATGTCTTTATGAGTAAGTCATTAAAGGGATAGTTCACCCAAAAACATAATTTTTTTTCATTACTTGCTCATCCTCAAGTCGTTCCAAACCTGCAAGGCCTTCATTCATCGTTGGAACACAAATTAAGATATTTTGATGAAATCTGAGAGCTTTCTGACCCTGCATAGACAGCAACGCAACTGAAATGTTCCCAGACCCAAAAACGTAATAAGGACATTGGAAAACATTCCACGTGACATCAGTGGTTCAACCGAAGCTATGAGAATACTTTTTGTACATAAAGAAAACTAAAATAATGACATTTCAGTTGCGTTGCTGTCTATGCAGGGTCAGAAAGCTCTCGGATTTCATCAAAATATCTTAATTTGTGTTCCGACGATGAATGAAGATGTTATGGGTTTGGAACGACATGAGGCGAGTAATTGATGACAGAATTTTAATTTTTGCTTCAACCTTTCAAGTCATTAATTCATTTGATTTGTTCAAACAGATTCATTCAGGACTTAAGTAAACAGCTCCATTTATGAAGTTCAGTTCAGTTCTGCTGTGGCTTTATAGGTAATGTTTTCTTTTGCAAAACTAATCAAAAACAGACAATATTGTGTTTAGGGCTGCAGCGATTCGTCAACGTCATCGATTACTTCGATTATAAAAATACGTTGATTAGCATGGTCGATGCGTCACACCTTTAGCCACGCCCATTGCGCGAGCCTGCAGTTATCCCTACTTAAGACTGTTTTTCTGCCATGTTTAACACAAACAAGACTCTAGAGCAGAAGGTAAAGGCTAGTATGGCATCATCACTTCATTTCATAGAGAGTTCATAGAGCATTATATTATCATACGAACGTCAGAACCACATATTTAGCCGAACTGACGCCTTTACATTGTCAGGATTCACAACCGCATTCAAAACTGCGCTGAATGAGCGGAACAGCACGGGACATTGAGTTGCCAATATAATCATGACGGGTTTAATGCACTCACAGAGACTGAGAAGGAGAAATGATTCGCGTTTATCTTAAACCGGAGCTGCCGTCAGTGCCGTGGACGCAATCGCGCGAGCTCTGAGACTGCACCAAACGCGCTCTCTGCACTCGCTAACAAAGCATTTAAAGTCATTGTTAGTTGTTTAACTGTGTGATGATAGGACAAGCCTCGACTGGGCTCATTTATTTAAAAATGGGCTGACAGCTGTGATAAAAATTCCTGGTGTTATGACGCCATCTTTCTTTCTTTCTTTCTTTTTTATTAATTAATTGTTATAAATTGTATTTTTCTCTCTTTATTTTTTTACTGTTTTTCTCTCTTCTTATTTTTTATTGTTATTTTATTTCTTGCATTTTTATTTTGTATTAATTATTTATTGTTGTTATTTATTTTTCTCTCTTTTCTTGTTGTTATCTTTCTTTAGTTATTGTTATTTTGTTTCTTTCTTTCTTTGTTGTTATTTATTTTTTATAAAGTATTAATTATGAGTTTTTTTAGCAGAATTTACTGTTATTATTTATTGATAGTTTAACTAAAGAATTCATCAACTGATGAGAAAATAATAAATAGATTAATTGAAAAATAATCGATAGATTAGTCGACTAATCGAAAAAAACAAGATTAGTCGACAATAAAAATAACCGTTAGCTGTAGCCCTAATTATGTTTAAAATACAATACAATATTAATATCTATAATTCTATATATAGGCTACACACTCTTCAAGATTTCACATTTCCTTAGAAAGACTAAATAGATTCTGTGATGGCACTGAGAAACTTGATGAGCTGGCATACTGCACCATAGCATCACCTTAAACAGGAAGTGAAAACATATCCGTTGCTATGGGGATGACCACTAGTTTATAAATAACAAAAGCCAGAAAAGCCTGCAGCTGTGACACATCATAACTTTCCTGTCTGCTGTTCTGCAGAAATCAGCAAAGGCAGAAGAATTCGCTTCATTCCCCGCTCACTCACCATCTCTAGTCTGATGTGTGGAGGGCTGCTCAGCTCAAACCTGTGCTGACATGTTAGCTACCATAGTCATGAGATCATGTGATGTCATCCCGGGTCACTTATAAGCACATGTCATAACGGGGTGTATGAAGACGCCTTGTCTTCAGGTTTCATGTTTTTAGTTCAACTGGGATGGCAGTGAAAAAATGCTGTGCTTAGAGGAAACAACACAAAAGGAAGTGAATTGTGGAAAAATTATGAACATTTAGCAGCACAACAGTTTTCAACACTTATAATAATAATAATAATAGTAGTTTCTTGAACAGAAAATCAGCATATTAGAATGATTTCTGAAGGATCATGTAAAAACTGAACAACTAGAGTAATGGCTGCTCTTTTAGAAAATGAGAATTAGAATTAGAAACAGTTCTTTTGAATTATAATATTTCACAATATTACATTTTTGTATGTATTGTTGATCAAGAAAATCAATCAAAACAGTATTTGCATATGTATATAATTTATATTAATAAAAAATTATGCGACAACAAATTAAAATTTTTGCATAAAAAAGTATATATATATATTTATATAGAGATATATATATAAACCACCTTTAGGATATAAAAGCACACACCTAAAGAAACATGCTTTACAGTGAAACAATATAAGAAATACATGGAATACACATCTATAAATACACATTTATAGAAAATATATACAGATGTATATTGTGATTTGCAGATGTTTATATATGTGTGTGTAAAGAGGTGTGTAAATGTGTCATGGGTGGTTTATCTCAAGTAAAAGAAATAATCTAAACACCTAAAAAGACACAGTGCAGTAAGAACAGCTATTGCTCTCCGTTGTAACCTGGTTCTTGGTGTTTGGAATTTAAATTGTGTAATTTAGACAGTTAGACAGCTGTGCCAAGTGTTACTGCTCATTGCACAATGATTTGACACATAACAGGCATGTCTATTCTGTGCTGTCCTGCAGTCAGTGTTCCCTTTGTGAAGTAGCTTTACTGTTTAGTGAGGACACAGCATAATTCTGCACGATGCACGCATGGATTTTCACCCTTCTGCTTTGGGATTGGGGGTATAATTTACAGCCCTGAAGGAAGAACTGTCTGAATTGTTGTTCAGACAGTTTAATTTGCAGTCTAATTTCTAAATTGCAGTTTCGCGCTCTCATGAGTAGAGCCTGCTGACGGGGGGGAAGACGGTCTGAGCTCCACATGTGGTGAACCAGATAAACAAACACTGCCAGCACTGCCATCCTCCACTCAAAAATGACATCATTATGTATCTGCCTGACATCTGCATTGGTTATTCAGTCCAGATGCAGGTATTAAAAGAGCGTCCCTGTTTCATGCAGCTTCAGTGCAGTGTGATGTAATGTGTGCACATATGTGTTCTATAAAAATAATGAATTACATCATAATTATGATATGAACAGCCTGTTATTCATTTCACACTTTTGCACAACAGCATCCATAATATTTCATAGCTTCATCATAATGCATTTTTTAAACACGCACGTACACACATTTATGTTTTATTTATTATAATTATTATTGCTTATAAAAAGAAGTCGTGCGAGAATGAGAGATTCTTCATTGATAGCTGCGATGTTCTTGACCTCCTCCACATTCCTTCTCCCAAATAAGGATAAGGTTGCTGACACACTCTCTCTGCCCTTTTCCTGCTTGTGCTTCTTCTCTTTCTCGTTTTTTCACATTTGAGGACATAATATTCTCAAATACAGAAGCTGATGCTGGTGCACAAGCGTTAACAAAGATTGTGGCTTTTATTGTGGCCCATGTATATTTCTGCAGTTGATTTTGTGTAGATGCTGGATCAGATTAGGGGAGCGTGTGTGCATGTGAAGCAGCGCAGAGAGGATATTTTTGTTATTCCTCTGAGACTCGGATGTGTAGTTATGCATGATGTGAAGAAGCAGTGAATATGGATGGGGGTCTTGAGGTTAACATTAGCTTTGCAGGGCCCTGCAGTTTACTGAACCCCGCTCTGTATGTAAAAGAGACATGCTCTACACAAATCATTTTTAATACCAGGGATGTGGAAATAATCAAAACTTAATATTGATTATTAAATGATTCATTATTAAATATCAGTTCATTTTTGTCTTGATTTGGGGTTTTTAGGCATTCCAAAAGTATACAGTTGTATACAGTACAGGAACATTTCCTCATTCGTACCACTCCACTTATCCGTGTTTGCATGTTCTAGATGGACAGTCTGTTGTTTGCATTAGTGGTGGGGATGTTTTAGTGATCTTTCCAAATGTTATAACCTTATGCAAGTAGGTTGACAAATGACTCTCTTCATGAGTGATTCTTTGAATCATTCATTTAACCAATTTCTTTAAAATACACAGATTCATTCAGGAACAAAACAAAGTCTGTGTTCCAAATCACACACTCTCTGAGTAGGTCCTTTTTAAAAATAAGTAATTATTTCACATCTGCTAAAAATATGTTCTATTGTATGAATGTAATGTGGGAGACTGGGAGTATTACATTCACCACCTTCAATTGCGTTGCTTTACTGCCATTAAACACTCTTCTCCCGTAGCCTCATGGCAAAGTATAGCATACATCGTATATGCACACTCCAGAATTATCTGGGTACTTATTGCCTATACTATTTCATGCACACTGTGAATTCAGACATAGTTGAAAAGTATGCAATTTCAGTTTCAGCCACTGATTAATTTCAAAATGAAAACGTTCTTTATGAATGAATCATTGAAACATTCACACAACTGACTCATTCAAATACGCTCAGAGATGTGATAGTTTAATATATTTAGGCAATATTCCCTATTTTGAAACCACCATTTTTGTTGACGGAGCACAAATAGACAATCTTTTGGCAATATGACTAAATAACCTTGCTTCAGGTTTATTAAACCTTTTACAGAAGAAATATTACACTCACTGTTGGTTTGAATATCATCATGAGGATTTGAACATACGTGAGTTATATATTTACTTGTTTGTTTTACTTGATTAAAAAATAAGGTATTATATTCAGAAATAGCAATCCCAATAATCAAATAATAGCAAATATGTCTATTTCCAAACGAATAATAAAAAAAAAGAAACATTGTACATTTGTCAGCCAATCGCCTTTGACCTGAAATATTTACTTATAATATCCTCTGAGATTTTAAATTAATATTTAACACATTTGCGTGTTTACAGTTCTCTGATGTTGGTTAATGGTCACAATACATGCAGATGAACAAATAAAATATTTATTATTTTTAGTATATATTTTTTGTTTTATTTTATTAGATTTTTTCTTTGTATGATTTAGATTGTTATGATTTAATTACAATACTAGTTTTAGATTATTAGTATGCATTATTCTCTGGTTCCCCACATACGGTTTGCTGATGTCAGTATTAAATATCAAACCTTTACAAGCAAATTTCAAGAAAGAATTCATTTCCACCAGCCATAATATGCAGTATGCACTGTAAGCATCCATGGTATTTCCAGAAGTAAACGTTATATAATTGTACCATTGAGTAGGTATGAGAATGTACAAAACCAAATTCCTCATCTGTTCAGCAAACATCAGATCTCGGCTCTGAGGCCCAGCGAGCTTCACTCTGCAGGGATCATCACTCTTTATTTTACTGCAAACAAGTGATGTAACCTGCAGTCGGCCAGTCCACCAAGAACGAAAAATTACAGCTACCGCTTATAATGTTTATACAGTCTTTACACAGCAACATGATGTTAGGGTTGTTCGAGGCGTGGCTGAAATCATCTGCACAGAGGCTTTCATGATGGAGGGTTGTTTAGTTCTCTGTGAGAGCAGATCTCTCTCTCTCTCGCTCTCCTTGTCTCTCTTACCTCCACAAACACAGCTTACCATATATGGCTGTGTTTGTGGAGAGGAAAAGGGTAAGTGCGTATCTCTGCGTTCAATTGTACGACTTTGTACCATCATGTGCCTGCGCATATGTGTGGGTTTGTGGGAACAGGTCGTCATTCAAACGACGTTTGAATGAGAGAGCAAGAACGAATTTGTGGGAAGTATTGGGTAAAAATTAATTTGAGATTCTTTGGATGTGATTCAGAGTTTACTTAGTAGGCTTACCTTTTAAAGACATCATGAATCAAGTCAGCCAGTGATGAAGTGAATGTAACACACTCACAAAGACTCACATTATATATTACAATGTAAGTCGAAAACCTGCGTTTTTCAGACATAATATGTATGTTCATGCACCCCTCTTTCAGTGACTATAAAACAGTCTCTAGTTATCTGAATATGAAGTAATGTTTACTGCCAGCACATTGTTTTATATGCGCACATTTGCGATATGAAATGCGCTGGAAGGCTGGGTGTGACGTATGTGTGATTTGTCAAGCTTGCTTGCCTAAGCCTGCAATCTCACAGTGTTCTTAATATGGTCAGACTTCCCAGTTGGAACGAATCAGAGTAAGAGAGAAAAGAAAGAGAGAATGTAAGGAAGAAAAGTGGGAGTCTCAGACATCATGACCACCGCTCTGAAGGTTATTGTGACACGTTGACCCTTGTGTCAAACCTTCTGAGCGTGTCTCAGCATGTTCCTTGAAAGCAGCACAAACAGACGGCTGTAAGCTAGGAATGAATGATCACGTGCAGATGATCTTCATTAACTGTCATTATCTCGATCCCTCAAGACATTAATATCTGTTTTCACTTCATTGTAGAGAATAAACTGGGCCTCATTTTGCACACTACAAAGATTTGGCACACAGCGTTCACTGCCAAAATGTCGCATTTCCGTACCTCAGGGGTAAATATTCTCTGTGAATATGTTTACCTTTCCTTCTTCCCACAACATTTTGGGATGAATGTAAGCAGACCGAATTAGTGACACACCGATAATGAAATTCTTGGCTGAAGCTAAAACCATTTAATTATGGATTCTATTAATGGTATATTATCTAACAATTAAATGAATACAATTGAATCTCCTTCAATTTATGATAACAATATGATATCATAAAAAAGTCAAATATTGTTTAAATAAAGGCTGTTTCTGACTCCACCCTTCATTGCTCAAGACTTTTACTATTTTACGTTAGTACAAATCAAATATTACATGATGCTATTTGTTGCTATTTATTTAGTGCAAACAGTTTCTACCCCTATTTACACTCATCTGACATTTTGTACACTTTTTGAATAGAATAAATTGACAACTGTATTGTTGTTATGTATTGATCAGAGTAATATTGACTTTAAACAAACTCAAAAACAATAAGGAAAAGCAAATGAATGCTAAATTTATAATCATGTTTGATTGTGTTAATATCTTTGGTGAGATTGTTGCAATCATGCACAAATTCTCCATGCACATCTCATCAAAATAGAAAATGTGGGCTCTTTCTGGTAAGATATTATCATCAGCATGTATAAACCTGAATGGTTTCAAACTAACTTTTTTTTTTAAACTTCCTTCATCAGCTGATTCTGTTCTCCAAGCAGCATTAAATGGAAGGATAGACAGAGACAAGAGTGGGCATGTGTTATAGTGCGCAATCTAACAAGACTAGATCTATGTTGTAAAATATCCTTATACTTTGTAGGCCACACAGTAAAAATTAAATATATGATGTTAAAAAACATCTTCAACTTAATATGTCATCACTAACTTGTTTGGCCATTTTAATTTGCTCATTAACTAAATGAAAAATCTCTTGTCAAGCCAATACATTATTTTCAAGACAATTACATATTTCTTGCGATTTCATCATTTGCATAGTACACAATTATCAATCCAAATTCTGTATCACACAAAATGGGCTAGTTGTCACTACACCAGCACTCTAACCACTTCTACCACTCATTTAGTGCATTTAAATGCCCTTTAAATGTTTGATTTCAATTGGACTGAAATAATTTGCATTTCAAAAATGTTCCTTTAGTGACTAAAGTATAGTCTGTCTGTAATCTTATGAGTCTGAGTGTAGCTTGATTTTGTCCAGCATGCCAAAACAGTTTTAAATTATAAATAAATTATAAAATAAATTAATTATATTGAGCAAGGTTGCATTAAATTGATAAAAAATGACATTTGCAATGTTTCAAAAGTTTTCTAGAATGATTTCTGAAGGATCATGTGACACTGAAGACTGGAGTAATGGCTGCTGAAAATGCAGCATTGCACCACAGAAATAATCTAAAATAGAAAACAAACTTATAATATAATGTAATAATATTCCACAATACCATTTTTATATTTTGATTAAATAAATGCAGTCTTAGAATAAGAGACTTCTTTCAAAAACATATAAAATCATACCAATGCCAAAGTTTTGAACGTTAGTGCATAAGTATTATTCACAGAAAGCAATGTGTATTTAATTCTTTAAATACTCAGTAATGCATTGTCATTTATACTTGGACAGACCAATGAAGATTGAAGTTCAGCCCTCAAAGTCCACCATAGCTTATGTAAATGTACTTAATGACAAGTTTAACCAGGTGGTTGGAGGGAATGACGGAATGGCTTTTTCCTGCCAAAAAAACAACCAGGAATGAGTTAATTGATTCATTTTCTGGTGTATTTTTTTAGAGACCCCAGGGAAGGTCAATGTGCTCCAAACAGCACATCTGCTCCCCTCCCAGAGTCCCCATCAGTAGTTATGCAGAGAGTTACAGACTTGAAGAGGTAAAAAAGAGATGAGCTGAGACTCATCAAGACGCTACAAGCTTTACTATATTGTTGTCATGCTACCAAAACCTGATGAAACATCTTGTTTTTTAATGAGGTGTGGCGGAATGAGACGGACACGATGGGTGTGGCATCAGTTCAATAAGCAGGTACTTTTATTTACTGGATCAGATGCATCACAGTGCTCGCTGGTCTATCCAAGATCAAAGATATCAACATTGATTAATATAGTTTTTCCTTGGCCATGCTGTAATTTCTGTGTGTGTGTGTGTGTGTGTGTGTGTGTGTGCGCGTACTTGAACCACCTGTGAGATCAGAGTGACTATCCATGTACAGTCAGTCAACCAGAAAGCCGTTCTGTTTTCTGTGATGTGCAGTGAAGAATAAATCCACAGTATAAAGCACTGGAGCTGATGACAACTATTACACACTTCTAGAGCTTTCGACTCTGACTCACTCTGCTGTAATATCCTCTCAAACAGTAACAGATGGTACCGACTCTTTCACTGCCTTCAGACATGTTTGTTGGTGAGTGCTGGTGTCTATAGTGTGTGTCTTTAAACACATAAGTGTAGTGTTGTACGTAGGATGACTTTCTCCACACTAATAACCCCAAGTTTGATGCAGATGTGTTTTTCTCTTGATTTTGGCACTATAAAAAAATAAAACACTGTCCTGTAATGCTGAAAACCTTGAGATGGAGACATCCTCTAATCTTTAACTTGTGAAGACGACACAACATAAGATTAAACAGTAAAAAAGAGTTTAAATGAAATGAAATGCAATTTAATTCATGATAAAAAATATATATATATACACTGATCAGCCACAACATTAAATCCAATGATAGGTGAAGTGAACATGATTATATTGTTACAATGGAACATGTCAATGGGTGGAATATATTAGGCAGCAAGTGAACAGTCAGTTCTTCAATTTCATGTGTTGGAAGCAAGACAAATAGGCAAAATGAAAAGGACTGAGATAAATGCAGATGTTGGGCATACCTATAAACTAAATTCAGAGCTGAAATGATCAAAGTGAGCTTCTGTCTCTAAAAAGTGTTCAATCTGGTCCTCAGAAACCTGCTATTGGTTATGTTTTGCTTCTGGTGTGAAGAACACAAAACACATGGAATCTGATATTTTTATTCTGATTTGGGCCACTTCCAAATGTGGTCGTAAACTAAAACAGGTCAGATGTTTTGCAATACGGCGTCAGTCTGAATTTGATGTCATTCTATCAATGTTTGTATTATGTCAATCAATGTTTGTCATGATTTGGCTCTGAGGGGAGTCACTCCAAAGATTTTACATAACGGTAGATCTTTGATCACGCTGTGAAAATGATATACAGTTGCAAAGGTAGTCGGTGGAGAGGCAGTGAAGTGTTAAACTAACAATAATTACAGTTATAGATCTATATGAGCTAAATATTTAAAACTTTTGCTCTCTCTTCATCTTCATCCACTTTCACCTGCTCACTCTGCTGGCTTCCATGCCACAACACCTTATTAATGAACATGTAAATGCTTACATCAGTGGCCTCCGTGTTTACTTCCATATGACTGTCATGGCATCTCATTATCATTCTTTTGCGCATGCGGGTCAGTTCAGGACCGTGATCGCTTCACAATGGCAATCTAATATTAAAAAGAGTCGATGTGAACAACAACTGAGCACTAATACTTGCTGGTTTAATGTAGCCTAAATTTGACCTCTGTAGATCAGAATGTCTCTGTTTGTGAAATGCAATCTTGATAGTCTTTTAAAAGAATTATCTTGTTATTCTGTCTGTCAATGGTTGTTGATATAGTGTCCCCGCATGATATGACTTGAACCTCTCAGCACAGTCCTTGAAGGCTGTGAATATCAACCAACGAAAACACAAAGACAATTCAGGATTCTGATCACAAAGTAAGTCTGTGAACACATTTACCCGACGTCCTCGGGAAAAACTAAATGCTATTGGTTTGTTTTGCTTCTGCCTGTGTCAGAATGGCGGTCAATCACAGCTCAGTTATCATCCTTGTTTTCAGCTAATACAGTTAACAACAGGACTCCCTGCCCTCCAATGATCATATCCCTCCACAGAGCCACACATTCCTGTGGAAAACATGCCGTATCTGTCACTACAGCTTCCTGTGTTGAAGAATTACACCCAGAACCGGATGGGTCACAACAGGCCCTCTCTCTCAATTTCTCTCTCTTTCTGTCCTTCTTTTTCTCTCAACAGTGTGACACATTTTATCAAAGAACACATATTCGCTTTTTAACTCGGCCATTTCTTGATAAACATTATTGCCTTGTTAAACTTGCTGCTATTTTGTTGCCATACTTCATAAAACATAATTAGGAGGATGTTCAGTCAATTTAAACAGTTCCAAAGGTTGATCTGGCTTCTATCTAACATGCAAAAGTGATGTCTAATGTTTAGGGTGCAAGACTCACTTTGAATAATTAAAAAACTAAAGGTTTTTCTGCTTCATTCTTTCTTTCTTAACTTATCTTTGAGAATAAATTGCCTCCTTTTTCTAAACTAATAAAATAATAAAAGAATGTAGACAAAGCATTCTTGGGATTACAATGAGAACATGTAAGAGCTTCAAACAGTTTTCTCTCCCTACATGTCATTTCTCTTTTTCTCTTTGTTTCTTTGCTCCTCCTTGATCTATTTGCCTGCTACTGTACTAATTCTGTGTTTACTGTCAATAAAACTAAGCATAATATTTTATTAGCCCATATATAGGCCCAATTTCTAGCAATGACACAATTTTTCCTGGTCTTCACAGTCCGCTGAATGAGATTTCTACTGCCTCTTGTGTGCATAGTGAACATATGTTTTGTTGTGTGTTGTGATATTTATATTTGTTTATTTAATCTCATATATAGAGAGTTTATTAAGAAACTTGGGTAGAATCTCATATTAGTGTTTTTCTACCCAAGTTTCTTAATTTCTCTGTGCACCAATATCACATGTACCTTGACAAATGAAACACACAGAAGCAGGTCTTCACAAAAAAAGATTTGGTTATTCATGTTTAACCTACCTGGGATATTTTTGTTAGTCTGAAGCACCTGGTGTATGGAAGATTTTGGACTATTCCCACTAGGATTCCTGGCTTTGTTGACACATTTTCTTCGCATGTGCCTATTTTCATTTACTCTCCACTGATATCTCTCTGCCTTTCTATTGCTGCCAGAAGATCTCTGCCTGTCTTGTCTTGATCTAGGTTGACTTGATCACACTCTAGGGAATGTGGGCAAGAAAAAACACAGACAAATTATGAGATTTCTTTATATATATATATATATATATATATATACTATATTGCCAAAAGTATTGGGTCACCCCCTTCTAATGAAATGTTTGACTACTTTAGTAATTTCCATGAGTGCAAAGTCATTGGTGTTTGGTGATGAGTTTTTGGCTCAAGGTCTGCATTTAAAGTCACACCAGAGGTGTTCAGCTGGGATTAGGACTTGTCTTTCTGCAGACAGTCAAGTTCTTCCACACTGACTGAATCATCATTTATCTTTGATCCTTGTCTTATACACAGAGACACTCTCATGTTAGAATAGAAAAGAGTCCTGTCCAAACTGTTGCTATAAAATTAGAAGAACACAATTCCTAGAATATCATTATATACTTAAATATTAAGATTTGTACTCTTGGAAATTAATAAAGTAGTCAAACCTGTTCATTAAAAGGGGGTGACCCAATACTTTTGGCAATATAGTATATATGCTTTTTAATAATATATACATAAACATACATGTTAGGCAAAAGATTGGTCACCATTATTATGTATTATTTTTAATGATTGTGCCAGTATGAAATATCAGTTTACATTTGCAAACATTAATTTTGCCATGAATGTGTTTCTGTATACAAGTGATGGGAGGGGAAAGAACAACATACCAGCATCAAATCCTATATGGTACAAATGATACCAGGTTTCAGACTGCTGGATTTAGTTAAAGGTGTGGTGGGGGCAGTATGATGTCACCCCACCCCAAGGTTCTTTGATAAATTAGGCAGTTATTGCTGGTCCCTTCTCTTTCCCTCTAAGGAATGAAGTACTGGGAATGTTTGCAGTCAAAGACAGTTACCCGAGGGAGAGGGTTTATTGGTACCAAGAGGGTTATGGAGTCACATAAACAAGCCCATACTGGGTCATTAAAATATCCAGCTGAAATAAAATAATGTATTAAACAGCAACTTCTTGAGTCTTTAATTATTAAAAAGTGACACACTTACAGTCTTGCCTCTCTTCAGCAGCCAATCAATTTTAAAGCAAATGAGAAATTTGTCCCAAAAGTATGTGAAATAATATCCTTAGACTGCATTTCTAAATATTTGGCCTCACTATAATAGTGAGAACATCTCAGACACATTGGCAATGACCGTAACCTGACCCCTAAACATAAAATATACAATCAAATCAAATTCAATCAAAAATATTTAAATCAAAATGGGCTGATTTATGAGTTTGTACCACTTTGTTTTTACCGTGTGCAGTATAAAGGTTGGATAAAATGCAATGTGTCTTGAGGGAAAAGTTTTGTCTCTTTTTATGTGACCTGTGTCCGAATGTTTGCGTCAAGATAGTTTTGTTCACAGACAATGGAAGTTCGTAATGAAATGGACCTCAGGACTTGCAACATAACCCGAAGCTCTTTGTTAAGCAGCAGCAGCAACAGTGTTCATGCATCAGGCAGATGGAGCAGATACAGGCGCTCAGAGTCTGAACAGGGTGACATCATACCTTTACAATCTGAAGGCGCGGCCGCCGGTATCACGTCAGCTCGAGACGCGCTCGCGCGAACAGAAGAGTAGCCCCCCTCTTCGGTACTTTACCAATTAAGGTTCTCGCATTAAGACCAGAGAGGACAGAAGGAGGCAGAACGACAAAGGGGTGTCACTAGTGTTTTTTCCCGAGTTCAGCGAGCAAGCTTTTCCTCCAGGGACACTGCTCCGGGAGGGTCGTACAGTGAGATTTCTGCACTGTGCTCCAGTCAAGTTCACTCTCTGTGCCACACGCAGACTCTGAAGGGATACAGGAACAAGAATTAGCCTACTTCAAGACAAGCATAACAATGTAAGTTATAAAACCTCTATTCACTGCTGCGAGGCATGTTTTTGTCTTGCATTAAGCCCCTTTGAGCCTGGGCAGCTTACTTTTATTCCGGTTCTGCGTCAAATCTAAGTTCACAGGCTTTCACCACTAAACGTCTTGTATTTTGCGTAAATGTTTCTTGAAGCGGGATGGGTGTAGGGCGTGCAGCGTATAGTGTCCGTAATGTGCTGAATGACTGTTTGCGTACTTATTAGTGTCCTGCATGCTTAACCACATGTGAGATAACGATAAAACAAAACAAGCTAACGATAATTAAACATTTATTTATATTAAAGGCTGTTTTGGGTCTTTAAATGCAAATACAAATATTAATATTTAATTCACATTAATATTACATGTCATTAACAAAAAGAGTCTAAATCTGATGCTCTTCTGAGGTTTTGGCGCATCCCTGTCGTAATCTAATTAAGGCCTCCTCACCAAATAAGGGAAAATATGGAAAAGTCCGCGCGCCCCTCATCCTTTGAAGTGAGAGTTGCGCGCGCGCCCCCCCATGCTCGAGGAAAATCTTGCACGAAACATCGCGACCTCACCTGGATGACAGTCGAGAGACAGTAGGGCTCGTACAAAAACATTAGGTTTTACAGTAAAAAAAACTCGAATTTTCCCCTTTATACAGAGAGAACGGCGCTATTTGTGACAAGAGCTATATATCAGTAACTATAATGTCAAGTCAAAAATCCCAATTACATAAATGTGTTTTCTCCAGAAGTAGTTTTGTATGTTGGTTCCAAACACATAGCTCAACCCCGTCTTAAATTTGGGTTATTTTGATAAATTACGTCCTCCAAAATAAAATTACAGTATCGTTATATTTTTTTGTTATATCTGTTTGTTTAATAAGTGAGCACAATAAAACCACACTGGCATACATTCAGACAAGTCAAATATGAATGAAAGCATATTTCATTTGAAAGGTTGGATTGTGTTTTTGTAAATTGCATTTTCTTAAATAAATGTGAGGGTGGGGCAAGTTGTCACATTTTAATTTATATTTAGCAGGATCCATTGTGACAACTCACCCCATGTGACCCTGCTTTTAGTCAGCCCACGTGCAATGAACTGTATCTTTCTTTCCCGGGCGACAGTGGTCAAAATGTTCAGTAGATTTCTGTATCTGAGATTTGAAGGTATATGCCTATATTCACTTTCAAACGTAAACCTGCCCTGAGGAATATTCACTGCAGTACAAAAAATGTGACAACTAGCCCCTGTCACTTGCAGTGTTATAATTATTGTGTTTAAAATAATATAAAACACAACTTAGCTGCTCATCTTTTTCTGTTTGGTTTCCATGTGCACAGATGTAATAACAAAGCCACATCCTGTTGACGAAAGAATAAAACACCTTTACAAAAATACCCATCGTGCCATTCTCCCCCTCAGTGTGTAATCTGTGTTTTTCACTGGTGCAGATGAGATGCACATCAGTCTTTGCAGCTGACAGCCAGTATGTGGGCTAACCACACTTTTCAGCATGGCTGAATCATGGCATCATGTGCCATCTCCACGTCTCTATTTTGACAAGTATCTGTCCTCAAATGAACCTAACGTTATAATGATTATACTAAAGATAAATGTTTACATTTATCGTTAATGAACTCACTACACCGATAGCATGTTTTGGTGATATCAAAGTAATAAAATGGATGAAATTAATAATGATTATCATTATTAAGGTTTCCTTCAGTTAAGTTCACTATCATTAACAGCTCAGAGTTAATATCCTTCTGTCATCAGGGAGAATGGGGAGTGTAACACAGTGTTCTTTTCAGCTATGTGCCTCAAATAATATTCCCATATTTGTCTGGTGCATATTAGAGCATTTCAGAAAACTGTACAATCCCATTTTGTGCAGTATTTTGGGTCCTGTAAAAATACACTGGAAAACCCATCCTGCCTTGTCAGACATGATATATATATATATATTTTTTTATATACTACAAATGTGTAGCTTGTGTGAATGTTATACATTACATTTAATAAACGAGAACCTGCTGATTCAGATGATTCCAGTTTTTTTATTTAGCATCCATGATTGAATTAAATGATAATCTGGACGTAAAATATTGCTTAATTTATTTATTTATGTTTACCATCACTTAGCATTGTATGTGGAGCTGTTTAATTAGAAGGAACATAAAATCAGCTTGTCATACTTCATATTTCCTGCAGGTGTCGCCAGACAACGATATGGCTGAAGTAGTGGCTTGTTCTGGACTTGTTTGTTCATCCTTTGTTTCTGAGCAACTGGCCTATTTACTGTTAGACAGCATTGTGGACATGATAATATCACATGTGGTTTGAGAACAATAGGACATTGGTGATGTTGTGAACTGGAAATAAAACCAATGAAATATAAAGTTATCCGAGGACTATGAATACATAGTTATGAATGAAGTTCATGATCTTGAGCCTGACATGATGTTACCTTATACGTTGTGAGACTGTAATGAAAGCTTAAATGACACGTCTGAGCATTTCTTATTCTCATCTAATGCTCTGCTAGAAATATCAAGTTTTCCCGGAGCATAAATATGAAGAGACAAAGAATAAGAGCAAGAGTATTACACATGATGTGGTTATGTAGATGTTTTATGATGGGGGTGGGGAATTGGAGAGGGGGTCAGGGGGGCAACGGTGGCTCATTACATGAAGGGCATTCCACAGATTCTCCTGGAGAGACAAACACTGAAAAAAGCTCTAAAGGGAAACATTCTTTTTGGACTGCGTCCTCACACACTGTTTTGGCTCGTTTGCCTTATTTAGTCAAATGTGGGATTAATGCAGTTCTAAATTGTTCTGTTTTGTGATTTTATCCTACAAAATGGCTAGAAGGAGGAAGAGTTCCGGCCAAGATCTTGATTTGCACACCTTGGGTATTCAAACACCTCTTTAGACATATTTTACACTTTCTTACTCATCTATTGTGAATTTTTACTTAAGTTATTTGGATACCTTATCCAACCGCAGTTCATAATTTGATAATGGGTGGCATTACATCAACACACGAATATGGCTAAGTAGAACATTTGCTTAGATTTAGTCTGGACTTTATCTAGGGCATATGTGTTGATAAATACATAAAGTGAAACACTATTTTAGTATTAATTAGGCTAAATAAAAAAATATGACGTTTTTTAGACATATGTCAAAACATATTCATAATGTAGATTGAATGAAATCACATAATGAAATCGCTCTCTCACGTCAAAGGAGGTATACTTCGAAATACTGATTTTGAATGATATTTTTTGTCAGTACATGACATGCCAACCCAACAGAGGTTTATGCACATTAGGCATTGCGTAATATCCTGCGAATTCTGTATCATGTGAGCTGTTTTCAGACCAGTTACTGTACACCTACAGATACAACGACTAAATTAATGACACTTTCATCCAGCAACTTCTAAAAACTGAACAAGTTTTATAGAATATATGTTTGAAAATGTCCACGTAGGCCTACTTGTCGATGACAAACACAAATGTAATCAAACGCATGTGTATTTTAGCCTGATTTCATTCAATTCTTTGTTTTCCCTTCTAGTCACATAACTTTGGAAAGAAGAGCACACAAATTGTACAATTCCACAAGACTCCACCCAAAAAGCGAGACAGCGAATTAGTGCAGGAGACCAGAGTCGATAAAAATGAGTCAACACACACGCCCCCACCAGTCGAGCGCCTCCGCCGCTCCCCAATCCAACGCTTCTCTCTCCCCGGACAAGGACGCAGACATGCCCGCTACAGAGAAAGATCTCGCCGAGGACGCGCCATGGAAGAAGATCCAGCAAAACACATTCACGCGTTGGTGCAACGAGCATCTGAAATGTGTGAATAAGCGCTTAGCGAACCTGCAGACGGACCTGGGCGATGGGCTCCGGCTGATCTCGCTTCTGGAGGTGCTCAGCCAGAAGAAGATGTTCCGCAAGTACAACCAGCGCCCCACGTTCAGGCAGATGCAGCTGGAGAACGTCTCTGTGGCTCTGGAGTTCCTCGACAAGGAAAGCATCAAGCTGGTGTCGATAGGTATGTTCTGATTTTAATCGAACATTGCACTTTAGTAAATATAGTATATAAGCTATTAAACAAAGTTTGTGGCATTCAATGTGACCCGGTGTTTGGTCAACTAACGGCATGAAATTTTAGGCAGGCCACAAAATAACGGGAAAGAATGATGGGAATCATGGCCTTTATTGCCACGGATTGTTTTGTGCACAGTTGTACAATTGCCTCACAAGTTGTACGTGTTTTGTGAACTTTTTGTAACGTGTTGCTCACACAGAGGGTTGTGAAAATAAGATGAGATTGCTTTAATCAATCGAGAATCTGACAAAGTGAGGAACCACAGTCGCTCCATTCAAGTGTTGTAAGTCCAGCCCTGAATGTCGTAAAACAGCAGCAGACATCGTGGCGAAATAGTTAAGGGTGGTTTAACCCTAGTTTGAGTGCTGAATGAATCCAAACTCGACAAGTGCACCAAAACCTTGTTTTCTGTATTGATGTAGTTAACGTTAGAGAGCTTAGGCGAAAAGGGTTTAAAAGCTGTACGGTTCATCTTAATATGAATGTTCATTTCCTACACAAGAGGCTTTTATTTAAGTAAAGTTTGCTTTTTGGCTTTTTTGTTGTCCGTGTCAATTAATTGTATTCTCACGCGGCTATCAGTGAACATGGCGGCACAAAGTAGAATTATCGATCCGCGAGGACACGCCTTCCTCTCACGAGGAGCACAGCCGTCTTCATCAAAATTGTATGTGGTTGTTTTGGGTGTCAACGGTTTAACGGAGGGATTAGAACATAACGTTTTATATGTTAGATGTCGAGACACTGTTCCTTCGTTCAGTGCTGGTTGTGATTGATTGATGACCTAGACAGTGGCACGCCCTCCAGTTTATGGCTTATTTCAGGCACAAGCAGTGCATCTGTACTGCATCATTGGTTCATTGAATGCGTGCAGTCTGAGACTGAATTCGATTTCTATTGTTTCCCCCCAACAGTTATATTGAGTAGACATTCAATGGCTATGCATGTTTGACAAGTATGACGGTAAACGTTACATTTATATCATTAACTTATGTACATCCAACTCAAGTTCATTGAAACAAGATTGCATTAAGCATTTTCCTTTATTACAAAACAAATTGCTCCGCATAAGAGAGAAGCTGGGTAACTGTAATGTAAAATCAGCATACTTTGAATGTCCATTTTTGCTTTAATGACGGAACTCAAGTATCATTAAGTTTTACACAAACCTGTGGTTTTTATGTTCTCCTGATTGATTTTAGAGAATCTTCTGTACACTATTTGCATCTTTGATTCATGTCGTAGAAATAGTGCAGTATTTCGTTATTTTTTCATATATTCTATATTTTAGGTTTTTCAAAAGTCCATTTTTTTTTAAATAAAGCATTTAGCTAGCTTTTTCAGGTTTTAAGTCTTGATAAATCATTCTGCTTTAGTGTTTTAGTATAATTTGTTCTCTTCCGGAAGCCCATGCTTTCATTAGTAGTGCCACAACCCAATTGTTGTAGTGTTTTTATCATAATGGGAGTTTCCCAACAGCGCCCAGAGGGCATAAATAAACATCCTCTTAGATTATGTAATCAAGGATTCTTCAGAGATTGCTAAATATTTGTACTTCGAAACACCTTCATCCCTTACTGTTAATGAGCAAACTGTTTTGCTGGACTGAGTTGCTCACCCACAGATGATGGTGTAATTAGATTTTATGGTGGCATCTTGCACCCAGTGAAGCATTTTTCAAAATGTATGTGAATTATTTGCATCCTTTAGGAATTCACTATGCTTATTGGTTGTCTAATCCAGTGGTTCTCAAACTTTTTCAGGAGGAGGCCCCCTTGCGTAGGGTGAATTCTTTTGTGGCCCCCCCAAAAGAAAACTCATGACGAAAACATCCCCAAACTTACAATTTTACTTACAAATTTTAGATTGTACCAAAAACAAATTAATTTACAAATTAACAATGCTGGAACAACAATTCTGTTTGTAGCCTAATGTCTCTGATGTTGAATATACAAAATTGGTTAAAGGCTACATTTCATAAAATATAACAAATTGTTATAAAATAGTTTTGACAGTTAACAATAATATTGTCTGGTAAGTGCAACAAAAGTATTAAATACTGAACAGTTATTTAGGATGTCCATAGTAGAAGATCAATACTGAAAAGTTCATTTACATTTGATTTGTAAAAAAGTGCATTAAACTTCTTACATTTGAATGGAGTAAATGACAGTGGCTCAAGTTTGGTTTGCAATTTGAACAGCAATCTGTTTTTTCAGCAATCTGTTTTTCTGCAAGAAACATGAAAAAATGTCTGCTCTACTTAAAAAAGAAATCGTTTTTCAATATAGAAGACATATACAATATTATACAAGTTTTACAATATAAAAGAAATCTTGCAATGCAGATTTTGCTCCTCCCCGAGCATCACTCGGCACATCGGATCGCGTGAGGCTTTTTACATTTGGCTATACGCAGGGCTGCAGGATACGATGCTTGCTGTGCTTTCTCGTGTATTGTCGTGATATGTTAGTCAGTCGTACCTTTTGCTTGATGTATTCTTTCTTTCTCTGAAAAAAAATCCTTACTTTTATTCGCAATTAATTGTTGTGACATGTCGGTTGAGTTTCAGTGCTTCAACGGATCACATTTTCAAGCACAGTGTGCACTGTTTTCTGCCGTCACTATATTCCATAACGTCATATTTTATGTACGAGTAGTCAAATTTACGCAGTTTCGTTTTTTTCACACTGGGCTCTTCTGTATTTACCTTCTCAGCTGAGACACTGCATCCTCTATCTAAAAACATGTACATTTTAAATAGTCTTAGCATTTATCAGTGTGTTCGTGTCGATGTGTTCACTAGTACGTCAACGGTTTGGTGACGTTTCAGTAGTGTGCTGCGCATAATTGATATGTTTTAAATATTTAGATTTTTTAAAATACATCATAGTTCAGATAGGACAATCCTACGACGGCGTTTTAGGGCCACATAAAAAAATAAATAAATCTAAGATTACGAGATTAAAGTCGTAATATTTCGAGAATAAAGTCGAAACTACGAGAAAAAAGTCGAAATGTTACGAGAATAAAGTCGAAACACTTCGAGAATAAAGTCGTAATGTTACGAGAATAAAGTTGAAACACTACGAGAATAAAGTCGTAATATTTCGAGAATAAAGTCGTAATATTTCGAGAATAAAGTCGTAATATTTCGAGAATAAACTCGTGGTAATACGGGATTAAACTCCTAATATTTTGAGAAAAATCACAGAATTGCTAGAAACAATGGATGTGGAGGATTTGGTTAAATTCTACTTTAGATTAGGATTTAGCAATAAGGGAATTCTTTGTCTTTTGGCGCATCAGCACGGAGTTATAATTAGTAAAAGGACACTGCAGCGGTTATGTAGGAAACGTAATTCTCAAAATATTAGGAGTTTAATCTCGTATTACTACGAGTTTATTCTCGAAATATTACGAGTTTATTCTCGAAATATTACGACTTTATTCTCGAAGTGTTTCGACTTTATTCTCGTAACATTTCAACTTTTTTCTCGTAGTTTCGACTTTAATCTCGTAACATTTCCACTTTATTCTCGAAGTGTTTCGACTTTATTCTCGTAGTTTCGACTTTAATCTCGTAATCTTAGATTTTTTTTTTTTATGTGGCACTAAAACGCCGTCGTACAATCCTGACTTGCATACAGGTAAAAAAAAAAAAAAAAGTAATATTCTAGAATTTCTTTGCGGCCCCCCTAGTGCCATCTAGTGGCCCCCCAGGGGGCCGCGGCCCCCAGTTTGAGAACCACTGGTCTAATCTAGTCATTGACTGGAACCGTTTGCATCATTGGCAGTGTTCTTGCTTTGCAAAAAGAACATTGCAACATGAATGTACAGAGAATTACAGAGCAAGCATAAAGGTGGTATGTGTGTACCCCTGTCATGACAGGCCCCATATTTTACCCGTCTACATGAATATAGTGTTGTCTTCCAAAGCCTGGAAGAGCATGACAGCCCTGTATCTCCGTCTTCATCTGGGTGTGGCTCATAAAAGAGCTTTCAAGTGTGGAGCCTAGAGGCGTGCTAATCAGTTTCTTCATCTTACATGTTAGTACTTAAATGTGATGCAACAAAACATGATCTTGATCAGCATAGCATTTTAAACCATATGTAGGACCCTTAAGTACATTCGACGCCATTCAACAAAGAAGTTGCTCAATGTCTTGTCTCAGTTGAGGTGATTTTTAAATGCAATGATTCAGAATAACTCCAGTACTATGATTTTGAGTATAATTTGGGAGTTATACTCAATTTGGCTGTTGGGAAGCTAGTTAAGCTTGTCAAAATGAGTTAGAAGTAAAGACTTGATTCTGTTGTGTAGGTGAAGTTTATTCAGTGAATGCAGTAAGCCGAAGACTTTTGTGTTGGTTTTGTTCTGACCACTTGAGGTTGTTGTGGTGTTTAAATCTTTCCCTGGTCATCACATTTAATTGTTAAATATTCTCACTATAACACGCACTTAGCTCTTAAGTCTTTTTATTTGTAGAAAGCAAAAGTTAAGCTTATTTTTGGTAAAATGTAAAACAATTATTAATAAAGGCTTCTAGAGCTAAATGGAAAGGCATGCAGTTATTTAACAAGTTCTATAGCTGAGGGAGGCTTCCTGATGTTCCTTTGCTTTATTGGCAATGCCAGAATTTACTGTTTGTTTGGTTTTGACAGTCCTGTGGCAATGGAGCTCTGCAGTGGGGCACTTTTTCAGCTGCCTTTGTTGCAGATGTTTTTTCCCATTCATTTTCTCGATGGGAATGAAAAACAGAATAAAGTTCTAAGACATGAACCAAACCAACCAGCTCTGAGATAAAACATTACCTTAGATTTGAAAGCAAAAGTATCCAATAGTAGGAAGCCTGACTTGATTATTTACTGTAAAAAGGCCATCGCTAGCATGCGGCTAACCATATGTCCCTTTAGTGGCTCCGTAGAACGCGTTATTTGTTTTCCGTGCCTTTCCCAGTACAGATTCAGTGCACCTCTAACCCAGTCGGGGATATTTGTGGTCCGCACAGAACTCTTTTTTTTGACATTGTTCTTAGTTGCAAGTCTACAGTGTTCGCGTGAGTTCCTCTGTTGTCTGACAGCTTTTAGGTGCGTTTTTGACAACGCTTACGCGTCACCACTGCATCCGCATCGAAAACACGGGGAATATTTATACAAATATAATCACACAACCTATTCGATATTCTATGAATAAATTGACTAATCGAATATTCAAAATTGTGACCCATCCCTATTAATTATATCATGCACAATGCTTCGTGGGAATGGGAGTTTGCCGCTGAGTTCTTTTGGCATGGTTTTGTATGTTTATATTTAGGTCGGCTCGATACCACTTTTTTTTAGAACTGATACCGATCCAATACCCAAAATTCTGAGTATCTGCCGTTATTGATCCGATACAGCAATTTTTTTTTTTTAAATCCGTGTATAATTTCTATATCTCAGTGTGTTGACCTGCTCATCACTCTTTTGTTTTACACACAATCTACTAAATATAGAAACTTTACTGTAAAGAAAAGCAACAAATGAATGGATGTGTAATTATAATCTATGACAAAAATACTTTTATAAACTAGGTTAGTGGATAATTCAGTAGAAAAAGATACTCTAGAAAAATCATGAGTGCACAATTTTATAAAATCTAAAATTAGTACAAAAAAACTGTATTGGGAACAAATAAGTGTAGGACTAAATCTGGTAAAATTATATATTGATCTTTATATTATAAAATACATTCATGGAAAACAAGTAATATAGTTATATAGAAATATATATGCTGTAAAATTAAAATACATTTCTTTTAAACGTACTGCACAGTAATGAGGCAACACCATATGACATGAGACGAACAAGAAAGGCTATTAATAATCTTTCATTGCACAAAAATATAATACAAAAGGCTCCAATACAGAGTGGCATTAAGCAAATATGCGCATCCCGTGCGCAGAATGATACGCTTGAAGCAACACTGAGTCACAGCACACAGGCGTAGCAGTGCTCCAGAGTGCACATAAAGAAGTTCAGAGCACAAAGGAAAGAGATAATGCGTAGTGTATTAAATCTGTGCGACAGTTTGCGCCTTTTCTTTTAACCATTTTAAATGTCAGTTACTGTGCTTGTGAAGAACCCTTCATAGTGCTCTCTACAACGGAGTTGTGATCTAACAGACACCTGGTAGAAAGTAACACGATTTAGAAATGGCACAAGACTCTAGCTAGATAAAATCCTTTTATGCAAAACCATTGAACTTTATTTGCAGATCAAGTATAATAGGAACAGTGGAGAGTTTATAGTCTTGACTCTAGTAACCGAACACGACACGCAGTTAGAACGCTGAATGGAGGATGAAGGACAGCTGCAGCGGAGAGTAGTGTTTACGTGAACTTGACTTAAATATTAATCTATACCTCACATTAAATTATGTAACCGCTTCAGAACACTTGAAATATAGTGCACAAACACTTTATGGTGTTATTTGTTTGTGGCTTTTGTGGGGCTTAACAATAACACTATCTATGCAAAATATCGAATTTGGATCGGTATCCAGCAGAAAAATGCCAGTATCAAAGCGATACCGATCCTGAATATCGGATTGGTGCACCCCTAGTTATAGTGACAGCTTGGAAGATCCTGTTCAGGATTGCTGGTAGTTCTATGCTAGACGTTGAACTTGAAATCTCTCTATAGATGCATATATTGTTACATAATCTCGGAGCTCTGTTGTGAAAGGCAGAAAATTAAATGGATTTTACTTCTGGAACCCAACTGCTGCACTCTAGCGCTCCTGAACAAAACTTTGACATCACTGCAGCTGCTTTAAATATGAGAAACTCAAGTTGGCGTAAATTGAAGTACATTGGGTGTACTTATGCCTACGTGCACCAGCGAATAAGTGGCATGTGTGCGTGATTGTGTACCCTCACACCACTGGAAAGCACCCTACAGAAAGTCTCGCTACCCAGCCTCAGTGTGGTTTTACAGTTTTTGTTTGTGTCGTCAGTGCTCTTTTAATTGGTCACACTTGAACCTCCAAATTTCTGCATAAACCAAAGAATAAGGTGATTTCACTTGAATGTCTCTTTGTGACTCTGATGTTGAAGTTCCACTTTGCTGTGGAACTGTAAAGAAAAATATTTTGTTCAAGGTCGTTGTCACCCTACTAGACAACCAGTGCATGGAAACCACATGAAGACATCTGCCACACGCTCAGTTTTCTTAGAAAAGCCTCATGACTACCAACCGAGACAGACAAATAGGTGGGTAGACCAGATAAACAGGGACTCAACCTGGAGTGAAGACAGTAAGGTTGAATTAAATATAATGTGACTAGGCAATCGATGAAAGGGAAAAACTCTTCCTCTGCAGAGCATAGATTGCTGCAATTCAGTTTTTCCTCCTTTTGGAGAGAAGAAATTGAATTTGGCTGAGGTTAAGCTAATGCAGAGAAATGGGGTGTTTTTTGTTATATTTTTAGATTGAGGATATGACTTACTCATTTTGGTTGAAGGGAGGTGGGTCAAAGGGAGATGGACTGCAAATTAGAGAAGTGCAAGTGGGATTGAGGAAAGGCGGGATGGTGTTTTTTTTTCTCTAATGGGTATAATTGCATGGCACTTCCTTGATCTGGCAACCCATAGAAGAATGCATGACAATTTTATTTATTTGTACCTGTTAGTGTAAGACTTATTTCAAGGATCATATAATGGAGATGGTAGGGTGATTCACTCTTGATGGTTTCAGGAAAGAATCCAGCCCAATTGACATATTGGTGAGCCCATCCCCTCGAACGCAGGCTAGCCAATGGCAGCCGAGTTTTGGTTGCACGGGGAGCGGAACTCTTTAGGTTTCAGCGCCATCAATGGAAAAACGATGTGCCTGGGGTACTTGTAACACTGTTCCAGGTATCCTAAGAGGATGGGCAATATAATTAATTTTATTACATTTCCTGAATCCAAACAAAACGGAGCAAATTGTCTTTAAGTATTCAACCCCAATACAAATGAAGACAAAAACGTTAATGTTCTGATTGTCATACACTAAGTTACAATCTTCTAATCTTCTAATATTTTAACTAAATGCAAAAGCTGAATAATCGAAGTCTACTGATTAATCAGTGGAATAATGCAAAACTGAATAATCAAAGTCTACTGATTAATCAGTGGAATAATCGACGATTAGTCGATTGATTGTTCTAATAATCGCTAGAATAATCAATTACCAAAATAATCGTTTGTTGCAGCCCTACTGAAAACCCTCTTTTAGAGTTACCCACCATATTTAATATTAAATGTTTTACAAATCCCCCATGGAATATTTAATTCCCATTTGGTGGCCTTCTGTGTCCAAAAACATTGTGGGACAAAGTTTTCACACTGCAGCTGTCATTGTAAGACGATGAGCAACTCTGTTTGTTTGTTTGTCTGCGTGGGTATCAGTAACTAAGGAGGGCGGGGCTTACCGATAGGTCAATTGGCACTTATCTGATATAAACGGAAATGTTACCGAACGTGGCCAGATCTTTAGTGATCTCGTTAAAATCAAGGTTCTTTATTATTTGTCACATACACAATCATACAGGGTATAATCAGTAGTGAAATGTAGGTATATAAATATAGGCTGGCCTTGTATGTCTGTGTGATATATGGATTGTGGTACTAAACGCGCTCTATTGGCTTGACATAATGAAAATCGTATGTTTAATATGGACAGATACTCCCTGGCCTCTTTTTTGAGGTGAAGTTGATGGAACTGGGTTCACAGCCACTAAAGAACCAAGCCAAATGACAATCCAGCTCGGTCAATATGGGGTTTTACAAAAGCACTACCACAGCAGATTTCTGCTCTAGTCAGTTTTCACTCCCTTACTCCTTCTCTTCCTTTCCCTGCCTCCTCCTGTTCCCGCCCTCTCCCAGCTGTAATCAGAAACCCCTGTGCAACGGAATGGGTGGCCTGCCAGGATCAAGTTTGCTTCTGCCCTTTTAAGGCTAAAAAACCAAGAGGAACCTTCCCAGGGAGGGAGTGAGAGAGGGAGGAAAGGAGGAGGGACATTTGGAAGTCATAGAAAGTAAAAGAAAAGGAAGTTTTCTTGCAGTGTTCATACTCCTAAAATTGTGCTCCGTTCTGAAAACCAAAGCCGGGACAAAGAAAATTTGGCATTTCTGCACCACATGGTCATCGTTAAGATCTGCGGCACAACAGTTGTTTTCATGCTTTTTACGTTCTTCAAACTGCAGATGTTGGAGATAAAAGAAACATGCTGACAAGCAACTAGGGGCATTGTGGGCGACCTATACGGTGAAAGTTTATCATGGCGTTAAACTGAAATATAACATTGAATCACATAGAATGTTATATCTTAGAAAATCCAGTCACCCCTAGTTAACACTCATAAAGTTGGCATTAAGTGTAAATTATCTTTTTCTATAGTCTTTTTTATATATTGTAAACTATTCATCCATGCATAGGTTTATTCTCATAATTAATCAAATGACAGAATTATCCAATCACGTAGTCCGCTTAAACCTGCCCCGTTCTTCCATTCAGCTGCAATGTCCTGCCCTACTTAAAAATAAATAAATAAATCCTGATATTCAGTTGTCTTCCGTTACATCGCAAATGTAACTTCCATTTAAAGTGATAGTTTAACCCAAAATCAACAGCCTTTTTGAAAGAATTAACATTCCAAACCTTTTTTTTTTTTTTTTTTGCAGAACATAAAAACATTTTAAAGAACATTGTGGTCCAAACAGCTTCATCTTCCAGTGTTTGGACTAAATAAAACACTTATATATATATATATATATATCTGTGTTCCACAGATGAAAGACATGTCTTTGTAGACTAGAGATAGAGAAGGAGGGGTCAGTACTGTCGTGTTTTCCATGTCTCTTTTTGCATTTGTGTATAGACGTCTTGACCACGATGATAAGACCTTTTTGGAATGTGTGCAATTTCCTCAATCCTCTACTGCCGTGCGCAAAAATGAAACCCCCGCTGCTGGAAAATGACCTCAACTTTGTGAATGAAAAATTATTTGGTTAATTATCTTACTGAAATGTATGACATTTTCTTATGAAATGCATCTCGGGACAAACACTCATCCTCGGCGTGTCTTCAGACATCTGTGCCATGTTGTCCGGAAGTGTGGGGTCAAGGTTTAGGGCTGAGGTGATTTGGCAGGTCCAGACAGCGGGTGAGTCATGGGAATGAATCTGTGCTCTGATCCACTACTGACGACTTTGCACTCCCACGTGGCTCGAACAGGAAGACCACAACTCACCAATCCTGTTTCTTTCCTTGTCCAAGTCCTTGATTGTGTCTGAAAGCTTGGGAAGCACAATATGGTTGTAGGAAGGTAACAAAGCACATGCGAATCAAATGTTTGCATAACATTATCTACCAAGATGCTTCATTTGATTGACTGCATATTGTTGCCTTTAAGCCACAATTATTTGTGTGTGGTCAATGGTTGGTGGAAAATGACAGCATCGGATGGAGCTGTATAAATAAATTAATCTAAGAATGTGTTATGACTCATGTCTCTGGAGAAATGAGCATTATGGTCACTAAATATTTGCTTTTGTTATCTTTAAATCTCTAGATTTGTTTTGGATCATCAGACATGATGTCATGATGCTTTCATGCAGAAAACATTGAGTGACTGGGCAGGAATGCCGCTTCCTTGGGTTCTGAACACAAGCCATCTCTGTCCTTTTTTGTATTTTGTCTTTGACCGTTTAGGTCAGTCTTTTTTTTTCTGGTTCTTTCCCTCTTTCTGTCATCTTTTTCTTAGCCTCCTTTAATTTATCTTTTCTTACTCGCTACCAGCTTTCTCTCTCGGATGCGAGATTCATGTTTCGGGAATTTGATGGAGAGCTGTGAGCACAAATGTCCTTAAAAGGAATGAGTGTTGTGTGTTTCCTGCAGTGCGTGGTGGGAATGCTGCAGCAACACAGATTCCGGTCATGTTTCATGTTTGCCATTGTGTGCAGTGCGCCACCATTCCTGTGTCCCCCTCCGACCCCCACCCACCGCATTCAGACATGGTTGAGGATGGTCACGAGGTCATGCGTGAACCAAGTTGATTAGTGAGGTCAGCTTGTTAAAATAAGTATTTTATTCTTTAATTTTTCTAGCAGTGATACTAAAGCAGGAATTGAGACTGTTTATAAAATCAAGAACAGTGTATGTGAATGCCTCCTAAGAAATACTTTTGATCAATGTGGAACAAGACTCTAAATCAGTCTAATTACATAGGGCTCATGCTGATTAGTAGCTGCTTCATTCAAACATCCCTACCCCCATCCAAAATGCACCCCAAAATGGTCCTGGAACATTAGCTCAAATTAAATTTTACTACTTCATTAGATTTTTGGGAACTGTAAACCACAGCATGCTTTTCTGTCTGTGAGGGTGAGCTACCGGGGGTGATGAATAAGATGGCATTAATTGTATGTGCACGCCCACTTAATCCTAGTTCCATTGAGTATCAAGGTCTTTCCTGTGACTTTAACCATATGAAACAAACTGGCAAAGGATTTTGAGAAATGTCAAAAGCAGATCAATTCCCAAGGCCCTAAAGGCCAAACAATGCTTGCATGACACAAAATTACTGTGGATCATTTTAATTGTACAGCCTTCAGGTTGTCTGTGTAAGCTCTGCCTTAGGTTGATGGTACAGTCCGTCTCTAATACCTTAAACAAGCGCCAACAAGTTCCCATGTAATAACACACTCTTTTGTTATTTCTCGGTCTTCTCTTCACTGCCATAACAGTGAATCAGACTGTAGTAGTCACTCCTCATAGTCTGCACTATTGTATTATGCTTATTTGGGTTTGTTTCTAATGCTTCACTAAGTTTTTTTCGTCAGTACCCTTGTAGGAATAAGATTAATCATAGTCAGCACGATCTACAGGACATTCCACTAGAGCTGACTCTGGAAGAATTTGGTGATGCTTAAACTTCCCCTTCCAGCATTAACCATAATGGCGCTTCTTTATGGGTCCATAAATTTCCATATTATTGCTCCGATGCTGAAGCACATGCCCAGTGTGTTTGGTCTGTGAATAAAGGGATCAGAGAGGTTCAATAGCACCTTCACCAGAAGCCAAGATTAATTCTTGCAGGCTGGGGCCTCATGGTTTGTAAACCACCCCGGGAGACCAGAACTAGAGAAAAATGCGAATGTATTTTACATGGCCAAACAAGCGCTGTTGGATAACTGGAACGGGGTCAGGAGGGGGATAAAATGTTATGTGAGATCTCCCATTATATAGCACATTCATTTTGAGTATTTCTGAACCAATCAAATGCTTACTTTCCTCCTTGAGACAATGATTTGCTCATAGATTGAGTCTTGCTATATTTTAAAGGGGTAGTTTACCCAAAAATCTAAATGGTCATTTCTCACATCGTATCATACCTCTACTGAAAGTTTTCTCAACCTTGATTTAAACCAAAGTTAACTGTAAAAATAATCCTTATGAATGAGTCTATAAGTGTTTGCCATATTTGATGAGCTATATGTATGTGCGTTGATATGAACTGCTCGATTCATATGGATTAGATATTAATTGTTTACAACATTATGAACTATTAGGAGCTTCAAAGTTCTCAAAGAAATCAACATTTTCATTAAAATAATATTCCAAATTAAAAAAAATAAACTACATTAACCTAACAATGTGATACATTTTTTTTAACCATATTTATGAATCTTAATTGACATTTGGTTATTAAATTAAACCGCTCCCTGTTAGTTCATGTTAGCACCTAGTCAGTAACATTAAATATTAACAGATACAACTTTTTATTTTATTTTTTATTTTGTATTAGTAAGTTTTAAAATTAATGTTAATAAATGCTGAAATGAATCATACTTAACTTTCACAGTATGGTCCATTCGAAAGCGTCACTTTGGTTATGAAGTGCCAAATCAATATTTTGCACTATGTCTGGGTTATATCAAAATAGTCTCCCCTCCCTTTGTCCCCTGCAAGGTTAACTGCTTCATCAGTGGAGCATGTGTCAGTTAAACAGGAAGTTGCACTGCCCTGCCCAAGTCCTCCCTAGAGCATGTGAGTGCGATCAAAGAACAATTGTCCATTATCTTCATATGTCTTGATTCTCTCACTGTCCCAGCTTGGATTAGACCTCACTTACATACTAAATGCAGCATCAATAATGTTCTGTTTGTGCTTTGAAGTTGTTTGGTCTCTTCTGCAACTCTGGATGCATGTGCAAGCATTATAACCTCATTTTGGATGGGCGTATGCTCTTGTTAAAGCAATAGCAGGGGAAAGGGAAGTGTGAAAGTGTTGTATGAGGGTGGAGATCAGACTATGATCAGATCTTGATGTCGACACAGGGTGGAGCAGCTGGAGGAGGAGATGGGTTTACATTTATTTCAATCCTTTTTAAGAACCGTAAGAGCAGAGCAAATAATAAAAGGCTACCAGACTTCATCCGGCTCTCTTAGATATCAAATAAAAATTGTCCTCAAGTAATCCTCAAATGGGATGGTGCCAACCATCTAGACGGTTTAATTCACAAATGTCTCCTCTGATTATCATCTACACTCTGAATCTGTAGTCATGCCAGCATTAAGTCTGAATGTTTCACATGTGCAGTGCAGATACAAGCACTTCATTGTTTGGTGAACATTTGTGGCATGGTCTGCAACATATTGCATCGTCTTGTGCTGAATGATAAAAGGATTTGTTCAAGCTTTATAGACACAGATGCCCTCTGATGATTAAATTTATTTACTCCTATGCATTTTGCCAAACTCTGTGTAACTCTTCTTTCGGTTTTGGTGTTACAGACAGTAAGGCCATAGTGGATGGGAACCTGAAGCTGATCCTGGGTCTAATATGGACTCTGATTCTTCCATTATTCCATCTCCATGCCCATGTGGGACGAGGAGGAGGAGACCGAAGCAAGCAAGCAGAAGACACCCAAACAGAGGCTGCTCGGATGGATCCAGAACAAGCTGCCCGAGCTGCCCATCACCAACTTCAGCCGGGACTGGCAGTCAGGGAAAGCCCTTGGCGCTCTGGTGGACAGTTGTGCTCCAGGTGAAAGATCTGAGATGGTGTTTAGAGATCTCAGGAGTTTAGTGGTCTGGGAATATCTATATTACATTTGGTGTTCCTATTTGGCATGTTAAGTCTACATGAATGATGGAATCATGATCAATGGACATTTTTTATTACATTGAATGCATAAATGTTTAAATAGGTCCATGCGTGGATTTGTAGTAATAACGAGTAACACTAAAGTAAAACTTTTTTTTCCATGCTGTCAATAGCAATGCCAGCAAAAAAATTAAATCAAGTGTTTTTGTTTGCAGGTCTTTGTCCAGACTGGGATTCCTGGGACCAGACCAAGCCTGTGGACAATGCCAGGGAGGCCATGCAGCAGGCTGATGACTGGCTTGGTGTTCCTCAGGTACTTTATCTTAGATCAGTCATCTCTGGCCTTTTCATTAACTCCTGAATAATCGGAGAACAATGTTCTAGAGCCCCCACCTGGCATGTTTCTAATTCAATGCAGCAACCCTAGCATTTGTGGTTTCATCATGACCTGAATTGGAAAGGAATCAAATGAAAAGGCTTTTGGCTCTGTCACGCCACATGCTGTTTTCACCTTGGTCATAACAGTAAAGTTGCAGTATGCAATCTCACCTAGTATTAAAGTAGTTTATGGTTTAACTTTTTTGAAGGACTAGACAAATTGGGAACTGACTCAATTCACTTTTTTTTCTCTACATATATCGAAACTAGCCAGTGAGGTTTCTTTGTCATGGCGTGTGATGATGGTGTGCCAAGGCTGGCATGTTGCGTGCCGTCAGTTATGCATGTGGTTAGGTGTTTCCCTCTCTAGGGCTGAGGTTACTATGATGCAGACTTCTCAAATTTGTATCTTGATAAACTTCCTGTTGCTATGGCACAATGAAAACACCTTGTTTTACAAATTGCATGCGTTTTAGTTGGTTTAGGTTCAATTGCATGCTTGTTTCTTCATCAGGTGATCACTCCAGAAGAAATCGTTGATCCAAATGTGAGACGAGCACTCTGTTATGACTTACCTGTCCCAGTTCCCCAAAGCCAAACTCAAGCCTGGTGCCCCCCTGCGGCCCAAACTCAACCCCAAAAAGGCCCGTGCCTATGGACCAGGTAAACTGAGACCAGTTGCATATTTGCTATGGTTTTTATTTTAGTTGTGTCTGAAACGGATTGTTTTAAGAGTTTGAGACACAGTTCTTGCAAAGCGAAGAATCATGGGTATTGTTCTGTGCCATCAATGCAGGTATTGAGCCCACGGGTAATGTTGTGATGAAGAAGGCAGTGTTCACTGTTGAGACCATCAGTGCCGGTCAAGGTGAGGTTCTGGTTTATGTGGAGGACCCAGCCGGCCACCGTGAGGAGGCCAAAGTTACAGCCAACAATGACAAGAACCGCACCTACTCAGTATTCTATGTACCAAAAGTCACTGGACAACACAAGGTACCCATAAATGTTTACCTGAAAAAGATGAAACCTAAAACGGCCCATAAAAATAACACTGATATTTTAAATAAGGGCAGTGCATCACCATTTGGAAGCAAACAGTCTTGCCTGGTTTTTAATAGACCTGTGTCTGTTCTCCTAGGTGACAGTGCTGTTTGCAGGGCAACACATCTCCAAGAGCCCGTTTGAGGTGGATGTGGGAATGGCTCAGGGAGACTCCAGCAAGGTCACTGCCCAGGGCCCAGGACTTGAGCCTGCTGGCAACATTGCCAACAAGGCCACATACTTTGATGTCTACACAGCTGGTACTTGTCCTTAGTATATCATACGTTATGATATTTTGGTTGTAGAAGATGCTTTAAAATAAAGTATATAAAATAAGCTTTTTATTTTTTTAGCTAACTAAAGATAGAAGCAGACAAAATAAACATCACATTTTTAGTTGATTTAAATAAGTAACAATTTAACCTAAACCAACCAAAATAGATTTTTTTAAATGAGACTTTCTTTCTCAGGTGCTGGTGTAGGAGAGGTTGAGGTTGTCATTATGGACCCCAGTGGAAAGAAGGGCACTGTTGAATGCAGTGTTGAGGATAAGGGCAACAGCAGCTACCGATGCACTTACAAGCCCACACAGGAGGGCCAGCACACCATCTATATCACCTTTGCTGGGGGGCAGATCTCCAAGAGCCCTTACACTGTTCATGTGGGAGAGGGTAAGAGCCAGAAAAGGGATAAGCATGAATGTATTGTTTAAGACAGGAAAGGGAAGTAAGTGAATGGGATATACACACAGGATTAATTTTAACGAGGCATGGAATGGCCATTACCACTGAATAGCATGTACAGAACTTAATTTAAAAGTTTAGGTTTCTGTTATCTGTCCTTGTCTGCATTGCTTTTTCTTGTTGTCTTTTTCCTGTTTCTTCACTGTCTCTCCTTTTGAAGGACGGGTGTCGTCTTCATCCACTGGTATCTCTCCTTTTCTCTTTGGATCGGCCTCCTTTTGGCTTTTGATGTCATTTCCTGTTTCCTTGGATATGTCTTGGGTACTTGACCTGCTGCTTGTCTCTCAATGTCCTGTTTTCAGTTGCCCCTCACTTTAGGCTGCAAACCCTTTACATTTATAAAGTCCCAATAAAATCGCACATGACATAATTTTGGACCGCTGATTATACTGACCAGAAAGTGTTTAACTGCCTATATAAGTGCTAATAGATGTCCGTTTCTCCGGACACGTGTGTAGACAATGTTATCCATGGCGTTGTAAGCCAAGCAAAATTCCTGTGACTCAGTAATGTGTGGAGCAGTAGTCAAATGGAACATTTAAAAATAGCATTTTATTATCAGACAGTTTTTCTACCAGTATTATTCAGCACGGTACAGTAATTCTTACCACTTCCTCTTGTAAGGCTGTTACCAAGAAAGATAAGGATTTACACCACGAGCAGAGCCTAGTATCTCTCCCCCAGCATGCTCCATGTTTTCCTGCCTGCATTTCTTTTTGAAGAACAGTTGCAGTACAAGTTTCTTAATTTCTAAAATAATAGAAATCATAAGTTTCAACTTGCTCCTCAATTTGTAAATATCAGACACATTTACAGTTATGCAGTGGACAATGAAAGTCTCCGTTACAAGGCATTACACTGAAATATTAAACATACTGTTTCGAAAGTATGTTCCAGACATAATGCATGTTAACATGAGTCTATTTTGTTAACTAGCACCTACACCGCTCTTTACAGACTGTTAGCATATTTCAATCCTGTATGACCACAAAAAGGCTGCTAACCCAATAATGTATGGAAGGATATCATGCATATAAAAGCCACACTGTAAGATATAAAGTCACAAGTGAGAAATAGTGTCACAATTTTCTGTTGTATTTTATTTATTAATTGGGATGTTGCTTTTTGTTGAATTCTTTCTTTTTGTAAATAGGACACTACAATTGTACAATAGCTACTAAATTTGTACTAACTTGGTTATGTTCTCACCAGCCTGTAATCCAAGCCTGTGTATAGCCAAGGGCCGTGGTCTGCAGCCCAAAGGCTTGAGAATCAAGGAGACTGCAGAGTTCAAGGTTTACACCAAAGGAGCTGGCACTGGAGATCTCAAAGTTACCATCAAAGGGCCCAGTAAGTGGATGCCATACTCATTCGCAGTGTTCATTCATAGTGTCAGAGCCCTCAGTATTAACTTAAGATACAGTACAGGTGTTTTAAGAGCTAGTTACCCAACAACTAAATGTTTTACGCAGAGGGTCTTGAGGAGCCCTGTAAGAAGAAGGATCTGGGAGATGGCGTGTACAGCTTTGACTATTACCCTTCCACACCTGGGAATTACATCATCACGATCACATGGGGTGGACAACACATCCCACGCAGGTAAATAATTAATTCCATGCTGTGGTTTTCTATTCTCAATGAGAGTAGTGATTGGACTTTTTCTTGTTTCCAGTCCATTTGAGGTAAAGATTGGGTCTGAAGCAGGACCGCAGCAGGTCAGGGCATGGGGTCCAGGGCTGGAAAGTGGTGTGGTAGGCAAGTCGGCTGACTTTGTGGTGGAAGCTGTCGGGGATGACGTGGGCACTTTGGGTATGTTCCATTAGCTCTGCTTTCATCTGTCTGTTTGAACAGCATACAATTGTATTTCTTAAATCCAAAATGATTTTGTAAATTCTCCATTCAGGTTTCTCAGTGGAGGGCCCATCCCCGGCTAAGATCGAATGTGATGATAAGGGAGACGGCTCCTGTGACGTGAGGTACTGGCCCACAGAACCGGGCGAATATGCTGTTCATGTGCTCTGTAAGAATGAGGACATCCAGCTCAGCCCTTTCATGGCTGAAATCGTGCCTGCTCCAGGAAAAGACTTCTACCCTGACAAGGTAATTAATCTACCTACTTTCTAGAAATATTTGTGAAAAATTATTCCTAACATGAGCAGCTGGTAGTCCATACTCTAAACGAGTCCGTTGGTAATTCTTATGATGCATCTCATTTTGTAATTCAGGTGAAGGCTTATGGTCCAGGTCTGCAGAGCTCTGGCCTTTCAGTCGGCAAACCAGCAGAGTTCAGTGTGGATGCCAAACTAGGTGGCAAAGCTCCTCTACAGATTCAAGCTCGGGTGTGGATTCTGCTTTATGGCTCATGGCTGACTCATTGCTCTAAATCAAAACACTAACAAGCTCTTTTCCTCTCAGGACCGTGATGGAAACCCAGTGGATGTGCAGGTGAAGGACAACGGTAATGGAACATACAGCTGCAGCTACACCCCTCGCAAACCGCTCAAACACACTGTGATGGTGTCTTGGGGCGGAGTCAACATCCCAGAGAGCCCATTCAGGGTGGGTAGTCAATCAGATATGGTTAATGTCCTTAGAATTAGTAATGAAAAGTGTTTTAATGTGTTCTCACTGCATTTGTTGTGTAGATGATCATTGGGGCAGGGTGCCATCCCAATAAGGTGAAAGTATCAGGACCTGGAGTGGCCAAGACTGGCCTGAAGGCATTTGAACCAACGTACTTCACTGTGGATTGCGCAGAGGCGGGACAGGGTAAGAACTTTAACTCCAAATGAACTAATGTAAACTAATATTTTCATGTCTTTTGGGGCAAATAAGCTTAGTGTTATTTTTGTCCTGTGTTTAAGGTGACATCAGCATAGGCATAAAATGCGCTCCAGGTGTTGTGGGACCTGCTGAGGCGGACATTGAGTTCGACATCATTAGAAATGACAATGACACATTCACCGTCAAATACACCCCCCCTGGAGCAGGCAGCTACACAATCATGGTGCTGTTTGCTGAGCAGGTACGAGGAAGCACAAGTGTATGTGCTGAATGGTCTAGTGAGGTTTCTTCTATTCAAACTTGTTTCGGTTTCTAGGCCATTCCCCTGACGCCCATCAGAATCAAGGTTGATCCCTCTCATGATGCCAGCAAGGTTAAAGCAGAGGGCCCTGGCCTCAACCGTGCTGGTGAGAAAAGTATTTAATAAAATGAGAAATTAATAAGTAGGCAATTGAATAAGTAGGCTAAAGTTTTTCACCCTTCAGTTTTGTTTTAAAGGTGAATTTCCAGTGCTGTTATTTCTTTTTAAGGTGTGGAGCTGAACAAACCCACTCACTTGACTGTGAACACCAAGGCTGCAGGCAAAGCTAGGCTTGACGCTCAGTTCACTGGACCCACCAAGGGAGAGGTGGTCCGTGACTTTGACATAATCGACAATCATGATGGCACCCACACTGTTAAATACACCCCTGGTTCAACAGGTGATCCAACATTTGCTATTGTAGTCTCCATTACTGGTGATGCTTGGTTTTGAAAAGAATATTGCAATGTTTGAATATTGTAACTATGGTTTTCTAAATGTTATTTAGCTATTGAGTACTGGCGCAATCTAAGTGATCATTTTCTTCTGTAGGGCAATATGGGCTTGAATGTCACATATGGTGGGGATCCCATTCCCAAGAGCCCGTTTGCTGTAGCTGTCGCCCCATCCCTGGATCTCAGTAAAGTTAAAGTGGCTGGTATTGGAGATGGTAAGTCATCACTTTACTTGTCTAGCTTGTCAGTTAATCTGAGAGTCACAAATGAGTTGCTTTGACATCTCTGACTGAATGTAACATTGAAACATCTGTGAGGCTGCTTTGAAACAATGTGTTGTGAAAAGTGATATACAAATAATCTTTTACCTTTAACCTTTTGAAGTCAAAATTATCTGCTCTTTATTTTCTAGCAATGACCGTCGGAAAGGATCAGGAGATCACCGTCAAGTCCAAAGGAGCAGGCGGTCAGGGCAAGGTTGGCGCCAAGGTCACAGGTCCATCTGGCAAATCGGTGCCATGTAAAGTTGAACCAGGCCTGAGCCCAGAAACCAGTCAGGTCCGTTTTATCCCCAGAGATAAGGGACCTTATGAGGTTGAACTGACATATGATGGTGCCCCCATCCCCGGCAGTCCATTCCCCGTGGAAGCCATTGCACCTACTGACCCATCTAAGGTAAGGCAGTTTAGAAACCTAGTAATTAAATATTATTCCCGGTTTAACAAGACGACAAAAAGGTGTCAGGAAAAGCTCTTTGTGGGGCCTTTATTCTATAAACTGTAATTTGCTTAATGTAGCATGACTTCTCAGCGAGTTGTTTTGGCGTCTGAGTCCCATATTGGCTTTAGCAGTAGAACAAATATACTCTTTCGTTCATATCCCAACGTCTCTTCTCATGTATAGGTGCGATGTTCTGGGCCAGGTCTGGAGCGAGCTAAGGTTGGCGAGCAAGGACAGTTTGTGGTTGATTGCACTAATGCTGGTCCTGCCGAGCTGACTATCGAGATCATCTCAGACAATGGCACCGAGGCTGAAGTCCATATTCAGGACAATGGGGATGGAACCTACACCATCACTTACATCCCCCTGTACCCTGGAGCTTATACTCTCACAATCCGTTATGGTGATCAGGATGTTCCAAACTTCCCAGCCAGACTCAACGTGGAGCCTGCTGTGGAAACCAGTGGTGTGAAAGTCTTTGGACCTGGAGTGGAAGGCAAAGGTAGTGTGGTGTTCTCAGGTTTATCAGTTCCTCTTGTCTTTGCTTATTTAGTCACTTTGAATGTTTGTCTGTAGGTGTTTTCCGGGAGGCCACTACCGATTTCACTGTGGATGCTCGTGCTCTCTCAAAAACGGGTGGCAATCATATCAAGACTTCAATCAATAACCCATCAGGCAACCAGACGGAAGCTCTGATCAGAGATCTGGGAGACGGCACCTACCAAGTGGAGTACACGCCCTATGAGGAGGGTGAGTTTCAGCACCACTTTTAAAAATTGTGAAAATGTGGTTTATCATGGGTTTGTTGTATGCTAATCTTCTGTATTGTATGATAATAGGCACACACAGTGTTGAGGTTACATACGATAACGCCCCAGTTCCCAAGAGCCCGTTCCGTGTGCCGGTGACCGAGGGTTATGACCCAGCACGTGTGCGAGTACATGGTCCAGGACTTCAGTCTGGCATCACCAACAAACCTAACAAGTTTACAGTGGAGACCCGGTGGGTAGATGCCTTTTTGTTTTAATTTTGAGCTAAAACCGGTCACCGTGTCAATAAGTCTGGTTGTAAGGTTCTCTGCATCACTTCATGTCTGTTTTGCTGCAGTGGGGCCGGTACAGGTGGACTGGGGCTGGCTATAGAGGGACCTTCTGAGGCCAAAATGTCCTGCACTGATAACAAAGATGGCAGCTGTTGTGTTGAATACATACCATATGAGCCTGGCACATACAACCTCAATGTCACCTATGGAGGCCAACCAATCACTGGTCAGCATATTTGCATCATATGCTAGTATTTCTTTATATCTTCTTTGTATTCCTTATTTTTTTTTTTTTTTATTGTAATTTATTTATATCTTTGTTTTTAATCCTTTTTTTTTTGCCCCCTCCACAGGAAGCCCTTTCTCTGTACCTGTCCACGATACTGTTGATGTAACCAAAGTGAAATGCCAGGGTCAGGGGCTTGGAAACAATGTGCGTGCCAACATCCCACAGGTCTTTTCTGTGGATGCAAGCAAGGCTGGAGTGGCTCCCTTGAAGGTCAGAGTGCAGGGACCCAAAGGTGAGACCTTGATTCAACAATCAATCTTGTTTATTTGACTTTTTTTTCTTTCCCCCTCCATTGAATAAGAGGACTGTTTATGTTTTGTAGGTGTTGTGGAGCCTGTTGAGGTGGTGGATAATGGTGACCGGACTCACACCGTCAGCTATGTACCCACCAGAGAGGGGCCGTATTCTATTAATGTCCTGTATGCTGATGAAGAGATCCCACACAGGTAAACTCAATCAACAACCACCACCCTGTTAATCAAAATGCGTTTTGAAAATGGATGGTAAACATGTAGGTTTTGTTTCTGTTAACTTTTAACCTGGAATTTTCATTATGAATATATACATAGAAAATAATAAATGTAGAAACTGACATCGCTTAACAAAAACAAGTGTACTTTCTGAAATATCGAGTACTTTCAATTAAGAAATATTTGAAGGATGTATTTTATTATTTATATTAATATTTAACAGCATGAAGTGTAATCAGTTTTTGCTGTGGTTTTCTGTTGACATTAAAGTATTGTGAAGTTTCAGTGGTATTGGCATCGACTACTGGAGTTAGCAGGCCTGCTGCATTTTTAAACTCCCCTGGTCCCTGTCCTTCCCTACTGTTTATTCCCCCTCCCCCTCACACTCTTCTTGGTCTCTTTATTCAGTCCTTATAAGGTGAAGGTTCTGCCCACTCATGACGCTAGTAAGGTCCGTGCCAGCGGTCCTGGTCTGAATACCACCGGTGTGCCTGCCAGTCTGCCTGTGGAGTTCACTATTGATGCCAAAGATGCAGGAGAGGGACTCTTGGCAGTCCAGATCACTGTGAGTTGATGCTTCTCTTTATAGACATAAAGTTGCCATGGTCTCATTCAAAATGTTATGCATTGTTTGGTTGTTTTAGGACCCTAATGGGAAGCCAAAGAAAGCTAAAATTCATGATAATCAGGATGGGACATATCTTGTGTCCTATGTGCCTGATATGACTGGCCGCTACACTATTCTCATCAAATACGGTGGTGATGAGATCCCATACTCTCCATATCGTATCAGAGCCCTGCCAACGGGAGATGCCAGCAAATGCACAGTCACAGGTATGGAATGCTCGGGTTGGATCAGTTTAAATAAATTACCATTCCATACATTACTGATTGCTACCCTTTGCAGGCCCCTTTCCATTCATTTCAAACTAATTTATTTAGCTCTAAACATAGAAAGCAATATAATCATTTGGTAGGGCAGCGTGATGTTGAAATAAAATCAATATGTAATCTGTATTGTTTAATGTGATGATCAATATAGATTTAAAAATGTAATATGAAATACAGCTATAACACTGTCCTGAGCTGCACACAGTGCCATGCTTCAATCTGAAACAGGCAGTGCGTAATTTGCCTACAGCATGACAGTTTAACTCTTGAAAATGAAAAATTAGAATGTAAATATTAGTGTTTTTACTGTTTTATTTTTTTTAAAATGGTACATTTTTCATTGTAGTATTGCAATATTTCTTATATTGTTAAATTTTTATTTAATAAAACTGAGAATCGGGTTTATTTTGCAGTCAAATTAATTCATAATTTGACTATGAAAACAACCAAATATTTCAGGTTTCTATGAATTGTTCAAGACCATGGTTCGCACATCATAAAAGGAACAGATTTTTATCTGTTTAAGTTTGTTCTATGTACTGCTCCCATCTTCATCCCCCACCCAGACACACACCTCCTGTTGTGCAGCGCTGCTCACATTCCCATCACTTCATTCCTCACTTCTGTTTAATCTTTTGCACACATTGTTGTATTTTGCCCTGATTTTTACTTGTTCACTTTTTCTCGCTCTGCTTCACGGTTTCTCAGTCTCAATCGGAGGTCACGGTTTGGGTAAGCGCTTTGAATAATGCTCTAGTCTTGTCATTTGGTACTGCATGCAGAATTGCACGGTGTCTGATACCAAAGGCCTCATAATTTGCCATCCTATCCACTACTATATCGAAAACGTAGTCCATATGTAATTATCTTTCATTTCCCGCCATGTCAAAATAACTAAGTACAACAGCAAAGTAGTTGATGTTTGTAGGTGACTAATGACTAACTTACCAGGTCTTTAATATGCCAGTATGGTGGAATGTACATGTACTGATATTGTTTTCCTCCGCTTGCGTATATTTCTTTTGTATAAGTGGTTGCACTAAATCGACAGCTCTGGAAATTGAGGTAACAGACAAAGGATAGTGGATCTATCATTATAAAGTCACAGAGTATTACATTTTATGTTAAATCTTTACCTGCATAGTAGAACTGTTTAAATGATGGATCCCAAATCTCTAAAACTGTTGCCTTGACACTCCAGATATTTTGCATATAGTGCATGGTGGAATGTAACTATGGAGGGATGGGTACTAAACTATCTAATAACAAAACATTTGTCTGCATGTTACCTGTTACTAAACCTTTCTCTGCATTCTGTAGGTGCTGGAGTTGGTCCGACTATTCAGATCGGAGAGCAGACGGTCATCACGGTGGATGCAAAGCATGCTGGGAAGGGCAAGGTGACGTGCACGGTGTGCACTCCGGATGGAGGCGAGGTGGATGTGGATGTCGTTGAAAATGAGGATGGAACATTTGACATCTTCTACACGGCACCCCAGCCTGGCAAATACGTCATCTGTGTGCGCTTCGGTGGAGAGCTCATCCCCAACAGCCCCTTCCAAGTCACGGTACATATATGCCATACAGATCCTTTGTGTTCATATGGAGCTCTGTTTATTCATTTCAAATGTTGAACACTCAAAGGCAAGTCTTTCCAGTGGGATAGTGTTAAATATACACGGTGAACCTTTAGTGCAAAACCATCATTACAGTGTGAATGAATTCATAGCTTATTCTTGCACTTATGCTGTCGTTAGCATCAACATGCAATTTAAGGGATTAGTTCACCCAAAAATTAACATTGTCATCCTCTTGTTCCAAAACCATATGATTTTCTTTCCTCTAGGGTAGCGGTTCTCAACCTTTTGAGTCAAAGACCCCTCATTGTCCAACAACCAAAATATTCAAAGCCCCTCAGTATTGGCAAAGATATTTTCTTTTGAATTTCTGCTGTAATTATGACAGCGCTGCTCGTTTTCAAACATTGTTCACAGAAACTGGTAGTGATGATGTATTAAACTGAGACAAATTTATTTTGCGACTTTTACTTTTGTATTTTTTAAAAATAGATTGAGAAGATCAAAAACTTTTAAGACAAGGCTTTTTCAAGCCAACACAGTAAACGTCAAAATTTTTTTAATTTTATGTGACGTTCATAGCTAGTTTTAATACTTCTACCATGTTTTATCAAATTACTGAGGTAGAATTTTAAATGTAATGTTTAAATTTGAATTTTTGACAGTTGGAGTTTAAAGACTCATTTGAACATTTTCATCAATGTAGATATATGGGATTTGAGAGATTTTTATAGTTGATTTAAGGAAAACCGTAAGTCTGATCATAGGAAAGATACAGCAGTAAGTCAGAATAACCTCCAAGTTTGGTCTTGGATTGAAAACTCTAGGCTCTATTAATGATTGTAACTTTGGTCTCAGAGGAAGGCCACATTGCTGTATTTGTGTCCTTACTGGAGTGTTGACCAAACTCCCTCATGATTTAGCAGGATTCGCAACCATTTTTTGTGTTTTTAGCATTGTAAATAAGTTTTTATTTTCAACATAAGTTTACGGTTGAACCACTGTGCTGAGGCAAATATGAATCATTTAATGGCATTTCAGCCAATTCCTCACAAACTGATTTTGAAAAACACAAGGGTTATAAATAGCACCATTTTAATTTTGGGATGAACTGTTGTTTGACAAGAATTTAGATCTCTTAAAGCGGCTTCTGGATGAGCAGCTTTGAACCAGAGGTGGTTATTGAAGGGATTTCATCTTTGATTCTGTTGCCCTGTCTCAGGCTTTGGAAGGTGACTCTCCTGACCAACTAATGCAGCAGACCCAGAACCTGCAGTACGCCTACGTGCCCAACATGGGCCAGCCATGGGTACTGACACGCCCCTCTTTCCTCCCCGTCTCCATTTCCTGCTCTGCTACTGACGAGTTCCCAATCGGTCCTATGTCCTTCCCTTTTTCACCCTCCTGTTTCTCTCTTCCTCCAGGTCTAGGGTTTATTTCAGCTAATTTCCAATGATTCTGCCTTTATGTGGACTCTTAAATACATTTTCATTGAATCATAGAATGACAGCCATTTTGGAAAACACTAAATGTGGGGAATCACACATTTGAACAAAATGGCTGGTTGTTGCCGAGCTTAAGCTGTGTGTTTGACACTGTCATTGTCTTCTATGTGGGCATTTAGATGTTGTTTTTGTGTGTGGTACATCATCGGTCACATTGTCACTTGTCTGCTTGGCTTTTTCTCCACCCCTTCTCCAGATTGGTCAATCACTGACTGATCCTGCAATCTCTCATTAGAATGTCATTCTCTCACAGTGTTGGTGGCTGCATCATCATCCTCGTCATCATCTCCATTATCATTGTTTTGTGGTGTTTGTTTTTAAAGGGTACTGTTGTCATGTTTGCTGTTTGTGCGCTTCAGCTCCATTCGCAATGTGTATATACAATGTTTTTCTTGACATCAAAATCAATATACATTACCGTTAAAAAGTTTGGGGTTACTAAGATGACTTTTAATTATTAAACAAAACTGTCTATTAATCAAAGACACCTGAAAAAGTGCATCACAGTTCACACAAAAAATAATCAGCAACACAACTCTTAACATTGATAATAGGAATATTTCTTGATCACCAATTCAGCAATATTAGAATGATTTCTGAAGCATCATGTGACACTGAAGATTTTCACAATTCAGTTAAATGTGTTTGAAAGAGACTTCTCATCGACCCCAAACTTTTAACAGTGGTATAAGTGGACATCAGCCATGATTTTATATTCTCAGGATGTCAATTTAATATAATTTTTTGCCTACTGTTAATAATTTATCTTTAATAGACTCGTAAGCTAGTAAATTAAACACTAAGTGGAATAAAAAGTAATATTTAACCAATTAAGCAAATTCAGATTACTTGAGACGAGCCTCAGAAACATTGAACTCAGATTGCCATCAGAACCTGAAGATCTGTGTCCACCTCATGGTTAGTTTTGATCTGTCTGATTCCCCGGTCCTTCCTCACAGGCTACAGACCGGCAGTTGGGCATGAACGGACTGGACGTAGCTGGTCTGAGACCCTTCGACTTGGTCATTCCTTTCACCATCCAGAAAGGAGAAATTACAGGTATTCTGCTTTACAAAGCTGTCAAATAATAGAAATGTCCTGATTTCTACAAGAAGATTCTTGTGTACCCAATGCCTTACAGGTGATGTAAGAATGCCTTCTGGAAAAGTGGCCAAGCCTGATATTACCGATAACAAGGACGGCACAGTCACAGTGAAATACGCCCCAACTGAGGCTGGCCTGCATGAGATGGACATCAAATATGACGGAATACACATTCCTGGTAAAATAATCTGTGATTGGTCACTTGTTCGTGTGGCTGGAAAAAGAAACAAGTTTACAAGACAATGAAATACTTCCAAAACATTTTTTGGGCTAATCTGTATATAAATTGCTCTAAGTATTAATTCTCTTGCACCTTAGGAAGTCCACTGCAGTTCTATGTGGACTATGTCAACAGTGGTCATGTGACTGCTTATGGTCCTGGTCTAATTCATGGCATGGTTAATAAACCTGCAGTCTTCAATGTCAACACCAAGGATGCTGGAGAGGGTATAGATGCTTGCATTTTGACTAATTAAGCTTTTATTTTGTTTTATTTATTGATGTTTTTTTTTCTAACTACTTTGGTTTTATTTATCTTATTTGTATTTTCTTATTTAATTCATGTATTTATTCGGTTTAATTATTTATAATAATAATGCTTAAGCCAATCTGCTTTTTAACAGACAACCATAAATTCTATCATTCAAACAGCCCAAAGTGGGAAAAACTGGTTACAATATTTCTTGTTCATTAGGTGGTCTGTCTCTCGCCATCGAGGGTCCGTCAAAGGCAGATATCAGCTGCACTGATAATCAGGATGGTACCTGTACTGTCTCTTACCTCCCTGTTCTTCCCGGAGACTACAACATCATTGTCAAGTACAACGACAAGCACATTCCCGGCAGCCCTTTCATGGCCAAGATCACAGGTGCTTTAGGTGCTGCCATGATATTTGGATGCAAAAATGTCTGTTCATGTCCATTGTTTAAAGTGAAGTCCTCAAATCTGTGTCTATCCGCAGGCGATGACTCGATGCGCATGTCTCATCTGAAGGTGGGCTCAGCGGCTGACATCCCTCTAGACATCGGTGAGCTGGACCTCAGCCAGCTGACCACGTCTCTTACCACCCCCTCTGGCCGGGAGGAGCCGTGTCTGCTCAAGATGCTCAGGAATGGGCATGTGGGTAAGTGTTGCGATGGAAGTGACCGTATGTGGAATGATATGTGTCTGCAATTGTTCCAATTGCATCTACTTCTGGTGTTTTCTCTCTAGGTATCTCCTTTGTGCCCAAGGAAATTGGAGAGCATCTTGTGAACATTAAGAAAAATGGACGTCATATTCCTAATAGCCCCATCTCAGTCATGATCAAGCAATCCGAGATCGGTGATGCCAGCCGTGTGCGTGTAACTGGTCAAGGCCTGAGTGAAGCCCGCACCTTTGAGCCTGCAGAATTTGTCATTGACACCAGAGATGCAGGTAATTAATGTTCAAATACAAAAATGTAGGACTGTTTTAATACTTGCATATTTATGTATCTGATGTTTGGTTGTATTTTTTTTGTATTGGTTAATTATATTTTGATTGCAATTTTCTTTATTACATTTCTTTTATTAGGATATGGAGGACTCAGTTTGTCTATTGAGGGACCGAGTAAAGTAGATATCAACACTGAAGATCAGGAAGATGGCACCTGCAAAGTCACGTATTGCCCCACAGAACCAGGAAATTACATTATTAACATCAAATTTGCAGACCAACATGTTCCAGGTATTTACTAGCAGCGTTGTACTTTCAGAATGCAAGTTTTAGCTTGTCATTTATTGATGTTTGATTTAAGCAGACGGTTTAACTTCACCTGTTGTGCTCATCCAACAGGAAGTGCTTTTACCGTCAAAGTGACAGGAGAGGGTCGGATGAAGGAGAGCATCACCCGTAAAAGACGAGCTGCCTCTGTGGCCAATGTTGGCAGCCAGTGTGACCTTAGCTTGAAGATCCCCGGTAAAACTTGTGGGAAAAAATTAACATAACTATTATAAACAATTCCCTCCTTCAAGGCACCTACAACTGTTGCCCTCTGTAATTTTTGATCCTCAGAGATAAGCATCGCAGACATGACCGCTCAGGTGACCAGCCCATCTGGCAAAGTGCACAAGGCTGAGATCATGGAGGGAGAAAACAACACGTACTGTATTCGCTTCGTGCCCACGGAGATGGGTGTGCACACGGTCAGTGTGAAGTATCAAGGTCAGCATGTCCCAGGATCCCCCTTCCAGTTCACTGTGGGTCCTCTTGGAGAGGGAGGCGCCCATAAGGTCCGTGCAGGAGGCCCAGGATTAGAGAGAGCAGAGGCGGGTGTACCAGGTATGATGTGTTAGTTTGTCTTTACGTATTCTGTCAAATTAGTTTTAGTGGTCACATATTTTGCTACATTTCAAATGCACTTTCAAATCAAGCAGCTTTCTGTTGGTTAACATGAGACAAACAATTTGAGCCCACTGCAAAATACATTTTGTGATATCTTTTACCTATGAGTGCAAAAATCCTGATTTTGTGTAATATGATTGAAAAGATTGTATTTCACCCACAAAAATGTGCAGAACAATGATAAGTGTGAACTTAATGCTTCATGTTTTCCCCTTGCAGCGGAGTTCAGCATTTGGACCCGTGAAGCAGGAGCTGGTGGTTTGTCCATCGCGGTTGAAGGACCCAGCAAGGCAGAGATTGCTTTTGAAGACCGCAAGGATGGATCCAGCGGTGTCTCCTACATTGTCCAGGAGCCTGGTGAGGCTTTTGTTCTGTATTCTCCCTGTTCATCTTATGGTAGGCTATAAGTGTCTAAGCTGAATGCTCTCCATCTATTTCAGGCGATTATGAAGTATCCATCAGATTCAATGATGAGCACATCCCTGACAGTCCATTTGTGGTGCCTGTGGCCTCACCATCTGATGACTCCCGCCGTCTCACTGTTGCCAGTCTTCAGGTGAGGCTTCGAGAAAGACAGACATTTGTCCACTCAAAACCACTCCCAAGTCAACCCTTGGCACAGCAGCCACAATAACAGTGAAAACATTACCTCACATTAAACAAATCAAACTTAGCTTCATGTCATGGTACTATCACACGTACAGGAAAGGACAAGTAAATGTCATACTACATCACACATGCTCTCACATACATGCACACGTTTGATAACTGCATAGTGCGTAATGAGTAAATCTTTTACTTCAACCGTTGATAAATGAAGTCAAAATATAGCATACACGTTACACCAAAAAGGCCAGTTATCGGTTGCTGCTGTGTTCATGGTCTGCGCTGGGGTTTCTGGGATACTGAAGGACTGTTTGTATTTCTCGTGCCTTGTCCTAAAGGCTCCCAACAGCCCTACCACCAACATGGATGGAAATGATAGGCTAAAGGGTTAAAGAGGTCAAAAGAGGCTTGTTTGTCTTTCTGTTCTTGACTTTGAACGATTTGCTTCTGTGTATTGCTGGGGGTGGAGGGTTTTCATTTTTGGTCTCTCAAAGCCTCTCTCTTTAACCCTGTTAGCCTGAAGGTAAGAGATGTAGAGTGTATTGGGCGAGGGGCTGTTACATGTTTGTAGTGTCAGACTTTTACAGTTTTTGATTCTTGGTTGAGTGTGGCAGTGTCGTGTTAATGCAGGAGTCCGGATTAAAGGTGAACCAGCCGGCCTCTTTTGCTGTGAGCCTAAATGGAGCAAAGGGAGTCATCGATGCCAAAGTTCACAGCCCTTCTGGAGCGCTTGAGGAGTGCTGTGTTACAGAGATCGATGAAGGTAACGATGGGTTAAAGGTTTGATTGTGTGTTCTGCATTGTATACTTGCATTTCAAAATGAAACCCATTGAGGCATCGCCTTTCCTCACAGATAAGTATGCTGTGAGGTTCATCCCCAGGGAGAATGGCCTGTACCTGATAGATGTGAAATTCAATGGTTCTCACATCCCTGGAAGCCCCTTTAAGATCCGTGTTGGTGAAACCGGCCAGGCTGGAGACCCAGGCATGGTGTCTGCTTATGGAGCTGGTCTGGAAGGAGGCACCACTGGTACAACGCACTTTAGATATCATGTGATCTTTTATAGTTGTCAAAGTGTGCAGCTGAACTAAACTGACATTACACCACCTTCTCAGGATCTCCATGCGAGTTCATTGTGAACACCAGTTCGGCTGGCCCAGGTGCTTTGGCAGTGACCATCGACGGGCCTTCCAAGGTGAAGATGGACTGTCAGGAATGCCCAGAGGGCTACAAGGTCACCTACACACCTATGGCACCTGGAAACTACCTAATTTCTATCAAATACGGTGGACCATACCATATTGTTGGCAGCCCGTTCAAAGCTAAAATTACAGGTATGAAAAAAAAAAAACTTTAGGTTCAATTACATACTGTTTTATCTTGGTATATTTGTATTTATAACTACTAGAACTTGTTTTGTTTTTGTCAAATGCAATGTTTTATCATGGTATCTAATTGGTGGTGGACAGAAACTGTTGTCGTGTGTAATGTCCAATGTGTACTTTGCAGGCTCCCGATTGGTCAATAGCCACAGCATGCACGAGACTTCATCAGTATTGGTGGACCCTGTGACCCGCAACGTGATGACCAGCCAGCAGGCAGCGCCAGGCTGGGGCAGCTCCGATGCCAGCCGTGTAGTTGCCAAGGGTCTTGGTATCAACAAGGGCTTCATAGGACAGAAGAACACTTTCAGTGTGGACTGTAGTAAAGCAGGTATGAATTATCTAGAAATGTATTACTTTGAAACCAAACAATTGGCCATTCAGTCGGATCCTGTTAATTGCAAGCATTTGACGCTATTTCAACATCAATCTCCACAGGGAGGAACATGCTCCTGGTTGGAGTGGATGGACCCAAAGTGCCCTGTGAGGAGATCTTGGTGAAACACTTGGGTAACCGTCTCTATAATGTGTCCTACCAGCTGAAGGAGAAAGGGGAGTACATCCTGGTGGTTAAATGGGGCGACGAGCACATCCCCGGAAGCCCGTATCACATCACTGTCTAACGGCCAAAACCTCCATCATCAAATACAAGAACACTGAACTTTTGTCCTTCCTTTTTATGATCCTCTCATCCAGTATCTTCCTGCACCACTATTCAGCTTTCAAGCAAGAGAGGGAGTTCATAGAAGCACCTTGTCACTGTGTGCCAGTCATTTTTGGATCCTGTTACATTTGCTGCATTCAGTAATCCTTTAAATCAGAGGGTCCTGCTGGCTTTGCTCAGTGTTTGGTTTGTTACTGATCTAGTCTCTAACACAGAGTAGCTGCTAGTATGTTTTGCCTGGTTTAGGAGACTGCTAAACTGCTAGTAACCATTGCTAGTAGCAGGAGAAATACAGATGTGATTCAGCCGCTTGTTTAACACATTTTTTTCATTGGGTGACAGGCGCTTAACAATTGACTGTCATGTAGACTGAATTAACACTGGTGCCGGAGCTCTGTGGGTCTGACCTTCTGTCTGAGTGTTTAGAATATTTTTTCAGTCTGCAGAGCTGCAGGTTGCTTCCGTTTGACCATAAAGACATTTTTGAAAATGTCATTTGGGTGCCATTTAAAACCAGGATTGTGTGTCAAGTGATTTAGCAATCAAAGGGAAGTTACATGGCAGAATATAGATTGCTGACCATGTCATTTTGCTGAAGGTGTAACTAAAGGGAGATATTTTTTTTTATGCATACTGCTTGAGTTTATTGTTGGTTATATAAAACGCACTTGGAAGTTGTATCATTTGGCAAGACGTCACTTATTTGCGCTCACTTTGTCAGCTCTTTAGCCCTTTTTGCTCCAATGTCAATGTATAATCAGTATTCCAGAATAAAAAAAATAGTGGTCTAAAGATTTGACTTGCAGTATTTTGATATACAATAAAGTTGTCTTGACTATTTTTCTGTCAACCGACGTGTAAATGTTTTCCTTTTGTATACCTGTGATTTTTGGATTCTCTCCCGCAGAGGTTTTTCTATTTTTCATGAATGGTGGTTTCATGGTTACATTATTTTAACATGGGTAATGCATTTAAGAGAACTATAACTTGTATATTACATAAGAACTATAGTAAGTCATAGAACTATAATTTAGTGATCTGTAATATGTGCAAAATGGAGACGTTTGAGCTAGTATTAAGCATATTTAAACTTCAATTTTATTTCAGAACTCTACACTCGATTCAAGATTATTTGTGTAGCGCTTTTCAGGAATCAATCGTTGCAAAGCAGCTTTACAGGAAATTAAGTTTCTATAATAGATTTATATATCGCAGAAACTTTATATATTTAACTTATGGCAAAATTTTGTTAATTCTGTATATTCATACAATATTTGATTAATTGAGAACATCCAAGATGATCTTACTATGAAATCAAAATGGTCAATTCTTTTTTTTAAATCCTGTTTATTTTAAGTGATTTAGCCATGCAAATATTTTTTTAATGTGCTATAGTCTAGTAGTCTGTTCAAAAAATGATTCCAGTAATGCCAAATTCAAGTCTTGATCTATTTTTTCCCTCCTTGTTTAAGAAGCCATTTCACTCAGATACAAGCTACAATGGGAAGAAATATAAATCACAACAACTGTTTCTGACAATGTAAAAAAATGACTAATTATACAACAAAGACACCTACACTGGCACAAAAAGTAATACTACTACTACTGTAATTGCTTCGTTACTGATTCATGAAATCAGTTGTGGCTCTTGTTGAAATCTGAGTAATTCTAAATCGGGTGACGCCCAAGCCTGGCATGCAGCTGAGTCAATACAGTCAAGACACTGCACATAAACCGCTGTACACGGTCCATATAAGGTACGACAGGTCCAGTGTCATAATTATGGTTTCCAGGGCCCTGGCTCTGTTTATTACTGCAAGTCCCTACTTGTGAGGCCCCTGTTGAGGAAAATTTGGACCACCTTGTGACGGCCTTTGATTTGATTGGCTTTTTCCATCCCAAAAGTAATTTACACCAGAATCACAGGTAGCTTCGCCTTAGGTGATTGAGATAGTATAAAGGAAAGAGCTTCCCTTCAGAGAAGCGTAACAGTGACTCACGTTATCGCTGTCTGTCCATGACAACGCGAAAACAAACAGTTTGTGTTTCCTTCTAGTTGCATTGTCGCCCCGTACCGGTAGAAAAGTGCACTGCATCGTCATCATTTCTAATCACACTCATGTCGTTCTGAGCCAGTATTTCACATTTTCCGTGAAACACAGAGCAAATGTTGACTTTTTATAAAAATAATGCAATTGCAATGATAGGATTGAAGAGTTCAAGCTTCAAAAAGGACCCTAATTTATTTTTATTTGTAAAATAAAATTGTTTCAAATAATACATGTTTTAGGGTTCAGCACAGTTACAATTACTGTACCGCTCAAAAGTTTTGGGTGGGTAAGTTAAAAAAAAAAGTTTTTGAAAGAAGTTTCTAGTTCTCACGATGGCTGGATTTATTTGATCAAAAATACTGTTTAATAAATAACTGTTAAATATTGTATTATATTTTGAAACGTATTTAATCCTGTGATGGAAAAGCTGAATTTTCAACAGCCATTACTCCAGTCTTCAGTGTCACGTGGTGCTTCAGAAATCAATCTGACATATGATATATGATTAGTTACATGATTTGTCATTCGGAAAATTAAATATTATCAATGTTAAAGTTCTGCCACTCAATATTTTTGTGGAAACTGTGATACGTATTTTTCACAATTCTTTGATGAATGGAAGAAAAAAATCGTACTTTTCTTAGTACAGTATTTATGGGTCTTTATACATTAGTAAGCTATGCTGTTGTAAATGGCGCCAATTTTGTCGCTTAACACAACATTTTGCTTTCAGTTTGTAAAAAAAATTATTGTAGTAAAAGAAAAACGAAAAATTACGGCTAGTGTACACGCCTAGTTACTGCGAGGTGAAAGGAAGTGATGCGTGTCGCCTCTCCTGAGTCCTCCTCCAGCGCGACACGCCCAGCTCAGCTCAGGAAAGCGCCTTTTTAACGTCCTGGGATCGTTTAAGGTAATTCGATTATAAAGTTTTTACATTTTTAAACATAAAAATGTATATGTAGGCGACAAAATACAGGAAACTATTACCATTGCAGTGCTATTGCTCATTCTTCTGTTCTAAGTAAGTCATGCTAATGCGCTGTTGAAGTTATGTCAGTGGTTTCGCTTGCTAGCTCGATCTAAGAAATCCCTTTCTCTTACCTTTCGTTCGCCTGAAAAACGCGTTTGTGGTCCTTTTCTCCCAAATGCTTTTGCTTTAATCTGACAGAAGTTGCCATGTTCGCTTGATCTTTGCGTTGGACGTGTCTTTTGTCCAGAGTAGTTTACAGATGTTGCAGGCTGCACGTGTGACATTCAGCTCCAGATGTTATAGCAGTCTGACACTTGTGCCTTTGTTTATTTCTACGCTATGAGAGATTAATTTAGTTATTTCAGACTCTCTTTAGAGATACAATGATCTTGTTTTACGTTACTTTTCTCAGTCAACCAGTAGGCCCACTTGTTGCCTGCATGCTAGAACATTATTCTGAGTCATCACAGCTTTACATCTTAAACCTTTACATAAATCCTGTTGTTGCAGGTATGTCTTCATTAAGTGGAAAATCTATTAAGGAGATCAGTCAGCTGCTGGATGAATATGGCATTAAACATGGACCCATAGTAGGTATGTCATAATAAGCCTTTAGTCTTTTAGAATAAGTTGTAACATTATAGTTATAAAATAATATTACATTTTTAAAAGTGTGTAAAAATAAACGTTTTTATTTAAAACATTCGATTTTTTTTCTCTCTCGTTTTTGTATTCATTACATTTAGCCTTAGCTCAGGAAAGCATGTTAAGACATGTTATTTGTCAATGATTCTGGGAATGTTGTGCTGTGATTTGGTGGCGGTTTGTCTTCGCAGAATCTACACGGAAGCTCTATGAAAAGAAACTGAATGAAGCCATGATGCCCAAAAAGCTAAGCCTTCCCCGTCTGACAAGACATACTACCGAGAAGAACGTAAGGCTAAGACGGGCTTTGACGTTCCCCATATCTAAGGTGTAGAATTACACTTGTAAAATTAGCTTTTGTGTTCACAGAGGAGGAAGTGGAATATATTACCTATCATCAGTCCGTAAGTAAAAACTAAACTTAACTTCAAGGATAACTGCTCTATTATAATTATTATTATTATGCAATTTTTCAAATTCGGCAGCCACAACAGAGCATATATGAAGGAGCTGGTGATGTGTAAGTAGCTTATTTAATTTTCCTGACTATATGTGTTTTTTTCTGCAGATCTTAAAGTCTTAAGTTGCCCTTACACGATTTAAGGCATTAAAGGGGTCTTGAATCAGAGCAGGAAGTCTTAAATTCATAAAGATATGGGTGTGAAATTTTACATGCATCGCAAAAAAAAAACACCTTTCTCAGTATTTTTATTTCCCAATACAAATAATCTAAACATTCGCTAATCAGGAGACATCAACGTCTTGAGAATCTGAACACAATTAAGTGAGTTTATGCTTAAAACAAGAAGAAATGCAGTACTAACTTTTTCCATATTCTGTTTTTGTAAAACAAATGGAAGTTGCGTTTTCAATCGTTGAAGTTATATATCATTTTGACACAAAACATACACAGCAAATAAACCTACAGAAACCCTGATGTTGAGCAGTAATCTGAAATCATAACTTCTATCAAAGTGTCTAGCTGAGATCACAAATATGCTTACAGTAATTGTATATGTGATCTCCCCAGCACAAGGAGGTCAAAGGTCACAGATGCCGACTTTGCCCACGAGTGAGATTCACTTATTCCTTTTTCATCTCATTTTTAGCTTAAAATGGTTTTAATCTAAATGCTAATGGAATATATGCCACCTCTCCACAGCATACGGTCAAAGCTGACTGATTACAGAGATGAAGACATAGGCTATAACAATGAGTGCGTTTTGTTTTAACAATATTATTTGTGTTTTAACTTATTTTCGTCTTCTCCTAAAATATGTTACTACAATTTCTCTAAATACTGTACTATACTTGAAAATTAATGAAATGTCCTTCCTGTCTATTTTGAAGGCCCATTATCAGCCCAACTCGCTCGTCCTATCAGAGTTCTTCTCGGCCAGGCCCGTCAGTCTCCAAATCCATGCAGCGTGTTCAATCCAGTCCAGAGACCAGCAAATCCGGAGGTGTGCCGGGCTGGCTTCGTGTCCTGGTGTTTCTTATCATTGCCGTGTTTCTCTATTATGTGTACACATGTATGGAGCCTGCAGAGGAGACCCCCTTTAAAAACATTCAGTAGAGAAACAGTGAGATGTTTTAAATATGTTCATCAGCCCCAAACCAAACTGATTCGGTACAAGAACAACCAAAAATATAGCCTGGAATAAGAGCACGTAATATTCTGTGTGAGTACAGACTGAGATTTAGTACCAGTTGTCGCACAACCATAAACGGGTGTATAACGTGGTTTTATCCGAAAACTTGCTTTGTACATTTTTATAATCAGTCAGGTACAGATGTAGAAGACTTTCCATATTAAGAAAAATCTGATTTGTTTTATTATTGGGGCATTTAAGTGTCTAAAGCTTATTTTCTCATGATGTAAAATCCATGTATTTAGCACTTGTTCATGTGCCATTCTGTAGCACACTATTTGCCACTCTGTTCCAATTTGCTGTTTTCAGTGTTAAACCCTTTTTAAATTAATTCTAAGGTGCTGAATTTAAAACTGAAGAGATTTGAGCAATAAAGTACACACAAGCTTGTGCTAATTTGTGAATAATAGTTACAGCTAAAGACCATTGATGGGCACAATGCAACAACCCCTTCAGCAAAGACGATATTCACAATATAATAAGCTTTAAGTGCCTTACTACTATTGTGGAAAATTAAGGGTATACATTTTTAACAGATTTCATTACTTTCCTCTTGCTGATTGTCCCTGATATTTAAACACTACCAATATGCTTTTTTTTTTATTGATATAGTGTTACCAAAGTAGATTTTTTACAACCTAAGCCACATACAATGTGTGAATATCATTGTCATAAGAACTGTTACTAGATAACTCGGTGCAAAGACATGTTTAAACTAAAGCATTTCTCATTTTACAAAGTGATTGAACATACAAAAATATCCAAACACTTCTTAAATTCCCAATGTTTGCTTCAAAAACATGCACTGTCTTTAAAAAAATGCCACTTGATTTGAAATGTTATCTAATAAAGTGACATTTGTGGAATATTTTTCCATATATCGACTATTAAATCCTTTGACCAAAGAAAAAGGTTTACTTAAAGGTTTTCAGGTGTATGCCTTCCACATGTGTAAAGGCTCTAGGAGAGACAGATGTCTGGTAATATTATATTGCAAAGTCTTTTTATTTCTTGTTTGAAGAACATCAAATTACATATTTACTCAGATATGAGTGCTTTATCAAAGTGAAGGTATCCATAAAAACATCAAAAACCATACACGGTAATATCTGGATGGATCGAAATGATGGCAGGAAAGGGTTTTTGACAATTACAGTCAATGGTAGCAACTCAGGTTTGGAAAAGTATAAATAATAAAACTTCTTGTGTGTAAATATATGTGAACAGTCCTTATATATTTTTCAGAAGGACTGCAATATCAGATGCTGGTTCTGAAAAAGAAGAGATGTAAAGTGCAGTACAGTATTATAATTAATGTATGGTAAAGATTAAAGTATAGATGCCCAAATTCCTGCAGATTCTGTAAAATAATATCATTCGCTAATGAGACTGCTCACCCTCCAGACTCAAATCCAAGAACAGTAAAGAACACAAAAACAGTCGCTGCGTCGTTCAGAGTGGTAAGTCTCGGCTGTTTCTTAACATCATTCAGGTCATACTTCACTGAAGGGAGCAAGACCAAACACATCAGCGTTACATCAATGACACTACAGAAGAATACTTTCAGAGAAAAACTAACCAATGAAGATGAGCAGAAGGCCAACAATGACCTGCAGTGAGATGGACAGTGAGATCAGAGCGATGAGAGGAACGGAGAAGCGGTGCTGTGCTCCTGAATGTAGTACTGTCTTCAGCTGAGAGGAGTTGGCCATCAGAAGAGCCACATCCAGCATGCTCTGCGCTGCACTCTTCTTAGTAGTGTAATGATTCATGTTGAAGCGATGCTGTGCGTTCCCTGCACCAGGAGCCAGTATAATAACATTCATAAGCCTGTACACTCAAGATCATGTCATTGGGAAATAGATAGGTAAAAAGTAGATAATGAGTGTAAAACAAAAATTTACGAGCACAACTCATGAAAAATCTTGTAATATATATTAATGTAATATATAAATGTTTAAATCTGTGGCATATTTAGGCTGAAAGATGTCTGTTCCTCAAGCAAGTCAAGTTCTTTCCACAGGACAGATTCACTGACAACTCAAGCAAATACGAAACTTCACACAGCACTGCTTGTACACACAACTGAAGGACCTTCACAACAGAAGTATGAGCATCACTTAGGTGCTATCGAGGGGATGTGGATATTCTGCTTGCATGTAACAAAACCAGATATTTAACAAATCAATTCATATAAAGCATATAGTATTGCCTCACTATGGAGCATATTTAAACAGCAAGAAAAAGATTAGAAAGCAGACATCTATTACTCACCTCTGCTTTGATTATGGTCTTGATTCTCCATTTTCTTCTGGTTTTGTTTAGCAACAGAAATGTTTACAGGAAGCTCACAAACATAATAGCTGAGAAGTGTTTTACACAGAGTGTAAACATTGAGAGAAAGACCCTCCTATTAGTGTCACTTCAAACTTTAGTTCTTAAGTTTACACCAATGTAAATTGTCTATAAACTAAAACAGCTTAGTGTTTCTAGAAGGTGAGTCTTTATTAAAAAAACAAAACAGGTCATGACATATGATTGCAAATCAAACACTAGCACACTTGTGTTACAGCACATACTAAATGACAGGCATTTGTAAAGAAAGAGGATTATAGTTTATAGCGTTCAGGAGAATTCTATCAGAAGGCAATTTTATAAATGAAATGCTAATTGATCAATATCTTGGAGTTTGATATTTATTCCTAGTATAAATCACAAAGTGCTATGGGAACAGTCTTGAACATGTAAATAAGTGGTCTGATTGGTTATGTTTGACTAATTAAAATCCAAGCTGTAGGTTGTAGATTTCTGCTTAGTCCTTGAGGTTATGATTGGTGAAGAGAGAGAAAAGCCACATATCTGTTCTTTAGCTCCTCCAACCGTTCGGCTAAAAAAAAAAAAAATAAACAAGCATGTTATTCTAGAAGTTTGAGCACAAATTTCACTCAAATCCAAGACAACACTCACGCAGCGTGTGCTTCTCCCCTTTAGACCAGTACCGCTTGTCTGTCTGCAGCTGTTGCACTGTTTGTGTGAGAAACGACGAGGTTTCAGACAACTGCCTAAGAGCCTCCAGCTCCTGAAATATAAATGAAGAATATGCAAAACATTTGTATTTGAATATGCTAAATATATACAAGGGCTGTCCAGAGAGTATCCAGCCATGTGATTCAAAACTCTCTTCATGCTTTTGCAAAAGTACTGCATTTCCCCAATAATCTGTTGAGGTCACTTACAAGAGGTTAGCATTCTCTTGCAAAATTATTGCATTTCCTAGAATAAACTCTGCATTGTTTCTTTCAAAACTATTTAATTCCGCCAAGAAATTTGGCATTTGCTCCTATACAAACATGCAAACTCGGAATAGATTACAGGTATTAATGTTCAGTTTCTTGCACAGACCAATGATTTTGCTTCATAATAGCTATAGACCGTTTTAGCTCCGACGTCACAATTACGTCAAAGCGCTAGCTGGAGGCAAAACAAAGCTAAAAATGGAGACGGCCAATTCAAAACAGCGCAGCTTCGTCTACACAAGGAGCTTAAAATATCGTCTTGTTGTGATGTTGGGCGCCTGAATCGATGTAGTAGAGGCTTCAATTTGAAATTGTAACGCATACCAGCTTTCTCTGCCAGATAAAAAACGACAACAGCTGTGGTTAAACAAGATACAACAAGTGGTCTGGACAGAAAGCATCGTCAAACATGATCGCTTTGCAGCTCACACTTCTTATCAGAAAAGGTTCAATAAAGTATTGTCTTTTGTTGTTATGGGCACGTCTGAAGATTTCTTGCATCTCACGACTATGCTGTGTATGAAATAATGTCTGTGTGAATGTGTGTAAAAAAACAAACTGATGATTTATATGCTTAATCATCTGTAATTGTATATACACTGTGGCTGGAATAATAATGTAGGTGTAAAAAGAGTTGCCTGCTAACATTGAAATATATATACATCTATCTATGACTAGATAGACACAGTGAATTTGTCTCTACTATACAAGTTAGATGTGTCACTCAACCGGAGGGAATCCTGTCAGAATCGTCCAAGCTTGAGTAAAAGCGTGTGCGGGTCGGCCAATCTGGTTTCGTCCGTTAAAGTTAACCTTTTCAAATAACAGTCACGGTCCCGGACAGTGAGTGAACTTACATATGCAGGTAAAATCGGAATTTCACCAGTTATTGAAAAAACACACAAAAAAACAAGCTAACAAACTTCATAGTTACTAGCATTAGTGAAGCGGTCAGGAGACTCTTTCAGCCTCCAGCTAAACTCCGCCCACAGAAAAACATCACATTGTTTACTAACAGAAAAAGGGACTATACGTATTAAATTTAGTGTCCCCAAATATATTTAATTTTTTTTACTCTCAAAGTGACTGTAGCCATTAACTTGTATTTCAAGGACCATGATTTCAGCTAAAAAATAAAAAATACAAATGTTTACTGTTCTCTTTAAGTTACTGCAGATAAATGATGTAGGATGCTTTACCGTATTACAGGTGTGCAGGAGCTGATGTACAGACTGAAAAACAATAGTGCCAGAATTGAGGGTCGGAGGGGTTCTTTGGCAGTGCCTTTAAAGTCTGTGTTGTAGATGTGTCCAAAAGCCATCATGAGCTGAGACATGTCTGAGATGGCCACTTTCAGCGCACACGGGGACAGAACAGCTGCTGAACCTGACGAATGTGACTGTAGGAACTCACACTGAAGAACAGAGAGTATCATGATATTATTATAGAAACCAAACACATTATATCCGATGTGAAACACGATGATGGTCCCACCTCTTTGTGAAGCTCGTCTAATGTGTTCTGCGTAGACTGCAGCAGCGCCATGGCCTCTGTCAGGCTTTCTTCTCCATGACTTCCTAGTCGGGGATGTTGATCACTCCTTCAATGGCAGAACATAACAACAATGTTAAAGACAACAGTTGAAAATGTACATGGGTGCATAACAATCATACAGACCTGTTTATGAAATCACTGGGTTTACTGTGTTGTTTTCCGTTCATTTTGTTGTGAGTTGACTGTGTGCGTATTAGATATTCACGGATATGCGCAGGCCAAGGGTTGCAGACTGGATTCAGGAGCATATCCAGGTCTGATAAGTGATCCTGAACCATTAGCTCCCGAAGAAGATCATCGTTCCTCACGCTGTCATCACCAGAGGAGGAGTTCTGCCTACATCCATCAAAACAAACAACATAGAAACAAGACCACGTTCAATTATTGGGCAGGACTCAAGGTTGATGTTAAATAAATGTTACAAAAAGCTGCAAAAGTCATATACCTAGAGTTTATGGAGGAGTCTGCTTGAATGACCATTAGAAGCTGCTCCAGAAACCTCAGCTGCTGTAATGGTGGCGCAAGACCCTGAAAATAGAACAGACACATTAATTCATTCTGTTTTAGATAATACATTTAAAATGATTAGATAAGAATAGCTATTCTTAACCAAGTATCAATCTGCCCCAAACAGTTTTGCTTGTTCAATCATGTTAATAAAGTGAAAATTAAACTAAAAAGATCACAATTTCTAAATAAATTCAGAGTAATCTCTATTCTGCTCTTTACTTAAACTGCACTAGACAGTATACAGATCAGCATTGTATAACTTCATACCTTGATTAAATCCAGGTCGTTAGCTTTACATAACATCATTTCATAACCAAACCGTGCGAGTTCTGTGTGCGAGAGAGAAAGAACAATGAAACAATTAGCACATATAACCATATATTAAATGTGTAATAAGCATAAGAAAATAACAAAACAATTTGAAACAGAGCAGACCGAGCTTTTGTTGGATCTTCTCTTTACAATAAATAAATAAGAGTAACCGATACACTAATGAAACAACTTACTTATTCTAACCTGTGCTTATTAAAATATATAAAAGAAAAATGTATCATAGTTTTATCTTAACTAAATTACAATTAGCAATCCTTATATGGAGTTCTTTAATGTCATCTAATGAATCTTGTCCTAATATCCCAGACAAGTTTTTGGTATATAAATTATTATTATACTGAATGGCATGCTGGGTGTAAATCATGGTAAAAATGTACATAGTCATTATTTTTTGCTCAGAAAAAAGACTTTAACATGGCACATTATAATGTAGTGGGAAAAACAAAATGTAAAGCTTAGATTTGTATCTTATTGTTTAGTTGCCTGAAAACCGCTGTTCGTCTTTGACCCATACCAAAGATTACCTTGAACTAAATCCTCATTCTGAGTTGCTTTAATTGTGGAAAACCTCTCCTTTAGGGATGGACAAATGCTTTGTAAAAACAAACACACAAACAAAGCAAGGCATTTTAATACACAGATTTGCAAACTACACATTTAGCATCATTCTAAATGTCTGATAGTCAATCAGGCATCAGACCTGGCGCAAATCCACTTGAGGATGTCAGTCCTGTGTAATGAAGGAGAGCAGAGGAGCTCCTGCACACTCTCTGGCTCCTGCAGGTACAGCCCATCCACCAGAGGACAGCCCAGACCCTGAGCAGTCAACACAACAGTTTCAACAGCCAATCGAGCTATTGTGTTATACTGACACTTTGGTCTGCTTTCTTGTATTTGTCAGCTCACTAATCAGATAACGTTAAACCAGCAATTATATCAAGTTCTGTATTCTTTCTATTACAAAAATGGTGCCCTGAATTATGGACAAAAGATATCTTAAACTACATGTTATTTTAATAACATATAGTAAACACACACAGCTGTTGTTAGCTCCAAAACTAGCAGCTAAGTTAGCAGCTCACAGACCCAAAACACTAAGTTAACATTACTACGTACAGATGCAACACAGCCAGTTTTGAACTCGCGAAACATCAGAAAATGATTGAATGTGTCATTGCCTGTGTTTGGTGTGTCTATGAAGATGTGTAAACTACCTGAAGGGTGTTGTAAACTCGCACAGACAGCAGCTGCTCTTTTGAACTGCCCGCCATGTTGTTATTCCTGCAGCGAGTCGAGTCTGTGCGTCAGCGTCATTCAGCGCACGCGGCGACAGCGCCCCCAGCGGCCACGAGCATATTAACGAAACACAACCCACAAATTATACAGGCCTAAGCAGGATTATGATATTTACCTTGAGCATTATAATAATTGAGCATTTGAGCAGTTTGGTTTGGTGATTCAGTAAGACAAAAATGTAAGTTGTTCATTTCTTATATTTCAGGTATGGATGTATGTGTGTTTATATTTCTAAAAATCCCCAAACTGTTTTTAATTCTGCATTTTAGATCATAAGCAAACTTATTTATCAATACATCCCAAAAAATTTGCTGGCACAAATCAAATTTCTAATGCACTGTATGAAACAGCTTGATTAAATTAATCTAAAATATCTTTGGACAAAAATATGTTTTTATTTCAATGAAGCTTTCAGCAGTGTTGCTATAAAGATGCAATAACCAAATGGAAACAAAATCACAAACATTTGAATATATTCTCTATTGTGTTCCTTATGTACAAATGTATCTTTTACATAAACTGAGAAACACACAAATTCATAGTTTGTTAAGATGTGCTGCCTAAACATGATACAATATCACGAGATCTTTTGCTGAGATATGGAGCACATTGCTCAGTGAGTTGTTTGGTAAATACATGTCGATGACATGAAAAGGCAGGTTGAGTGGTAATTCAATCATGTGTGCTTAATTATACATCATCAGTGAAGTTTAAAGATCTGGTCTGAGCGAGTGCAGTTTCAAATATTGCATTGGCCCTGAAACAAGGGGATGAGATCCACATTTAGTACAGTCTGAGAATTATTCTGACGTGGGAATAAAAAAGAGATAGATGTTCATAGACACGCAGATATCTTATTGGGACATTACCTCAATTAACTTAACTATGGAAAGAATGAGTATCAATCTATTTTCTAATGATACTTTGCTGTTACTCTGCTCACCCTCCAGACTCAAATCCCAAAGCTGTGATGAAGATGTTGATAAGAACAGTAAAGAACACAAAAACAGTCGCTGCGTCGTTCAGAGTGTTAAGTCTCGGCTGTTTCTTAACATCATTCAGGTCATACTTCACTGAAGGGAGCAAGAGCAAACACATCAGCGTTACATCAATGACACTACAGCAGAATACTTTCAGAGATAAACTAACCAATGAAGATGAGAAGAAGGCCAACAATGACCTGCAGTGAGATGGACAGTGAGATCAGAGCGATGAGAGGAACGGAGAAGCGGTGCTGTGCTCCTGAATGTAGTACTGTCTTCAGCTGAGAGGAGTTGGCCATCAGAAGAGCCACATCCAGCATGCTCTGCGCTGCACTCTTCTTAGTAGCGTAATGATTCATGTTGAAGCGATGCTGTGTTCCCTGCACCAGGAGCCTGACAGGGAGTGAACATTACATAAAATTATATTGAACACTCTCAACATTCAATATATTTTACATTCCCTCCACGCACGCACACACACACACACACACACACACACACACACACACAGCGGTGCTTGGTTTCCCTCAGACATGAATAAGGAATTGACGTTCATAAGGCCAGAGAATCTTTTTTTGCATAGTCTGAGAGTTATTTGGGTGTATTTTTTGTAAATTCCAATCATGGTTTCATGTATCTTTACTGAGGAGAAGCTTGAGTTTGCTCACTTTGCCATCAAGCCCAGATCGGTGGAGTGTCGCAGTGATGTTTGTCCTTCTGTAAGTTTCTCCTATCTCCATATAAGATCATGCAGCTCAACCAGAGTGACCATCAGTGTCTTGATCACCTCTCTAACCAAGAGCCTTCTCCTTGGATTGCTTAGTTTGGCCAGAAGGCTTGATGAAGAGTCCTGATTGTTTCAAACTTCCTCCATTAAGGATCATCGAGGCCAAATTCTCATGTGAACCTTCAACACAGCAGATTTTTTTGAAGTCTTCCACAGATCAACACTATCCTGTCTCTCAGCTCTGCAGGCCATTCCTTTGACCTCAGGGCATAGTTTTTGTTCTGACATCCATTTCAGCTGTTAAATGTATATAGACATGTATGTGTGCCTTTCCAAATCATGTCCAATCAACTGAATTTGCCACAGGTTAACTCCAGTCAGAGTATACAAACATCTCAAAGACGATCCAGTGAAACACGAATGCTCCTGAACTAAATTTCAAGTGTCAAAGCAAAGGGTATAAGACGTGTGCAATGTCATTTTTTCAGTGTTTCCTTTTTAATAGATTTGCAAAATTGTGATAAATCCGGGTTTTGCTTTGTCATTATGGTGAGTGAAGTGTAGATTTATGTGGGGGGGAAAAAAGTAATTTAAAGCAGTTTAACATAACAAAATGTGAAAAAATGAAGGGGTGTGAAGACTTTCTATGCACTGTATGTATGTATATATATATATATATATATATATTATAGTAATTAATTATCCCACTTTAATAAAGTTGATATGATGCCTAAGTACGTATAAGGTACATATAGAATTAAATAATATCACATTTTAGTAATGTTATACTGTCTCAGGGGAAAAAAAGGGTACAAAAGCTGTCACTAGGCGTTAACTTTTCAAAAGGCACACCTTTGCACCTAAAGCTTCCATACTTGTACTTTAAAGGTATATATTAGTACCTATAACGTACAGCTACCACTCCATTCACAGCTTTTGTACTTTTTTTCTGAGAGTGTACACATGATTTTATTGCTAAGAGAATAAAACATATGTTTTTTGAGTTATTGAGACCCCAAACAGGAGGGTTAAATAAACTTTATGTGCATGATATGATAGTGCTTAAACATTTGTATCAAGAATATTGAGCTGAACATCAGAATAAATCTTGAGGGTTAGTGCTATATACTGAAACATAGGCCTATATGTTCAAGTTCATGCAAATATAAGTGTTGTGTAATATATGTAATCATATTTTTTATTTCCCAAGGACATAATTCACAAAGATCCTCCATTTGTTCATATATTGTTTTTCTTATCTTACATTTCTTTTGAAGTGTTCTTGTAGCTTGTTCCTGTGTAGTCAAGAGATGGATATATTTTATACAGGGATTAGGGATAACAACTCTGTTGTGGTTATATACAAAAGATGGGAATGATAACATCCCCAAGGTAAGACAGCAGTTGTGTGTCTGTCAGCATAGCAGTTTGGGTGGTGATGAAGGGTGTTCTCCAGTTCTTTCAAACCTAACGTTACATTCTGTGAGAGCAGCCAATATACACTCCCTGATATGCTATTTATAGTGTTACAAAACAGAACTGGTTTAATTACTCTTTCACATGTCAAAGGCACTCTAATAGATGTTATATATTATTATAATATTTTGTAAAACTGAACATAGGCAGTTTAATTTGATAAAACTGTAAATAAAGTGATAAGAATGAATAATACAGAATATTTATTTAACTATCACTTCAAGACAAATAACACAACATGTCTCCTTTTATCCTTTTAGAGTTAAAATAGTAAAGTGTTTTGAAAATGAAATTTTTCCGTTTGTTTAATAAAAAGTATCAAACATCAAGAAAAAACGTTACCTCTACCGTTCCTGATTCATTGAGAGGTTGGTTCTCCATTGAGACGGATGATTAGCTTTGAAGAGTTTGCTTAGTTGGATTATTTAAAAGAAGCATTCGAGAAGCTCATGAATTTATACAAAAACTGCGTGATAAATTAACGATTTCTACACTAAAACATAAAAAACTATGCACCTTCAGCTCTGCCCAATGTTTTCTGGTTGTAAGTGCGTAAGTACTAGTAGTGAGCACTGATTCCTCCCGGTGACTCGGATCTTTTGTTTGCGTTCACTAAAAAGAGTCGCTATGATTAGTTCAGGGACTCTTTCAGTAGTTCACATAGTTACGTCAGAAGGTGTCGACAAGTCACGTTCCTTTAATTACAGGTTTTCAAGTCAACACATGTTGTTAAAACCTATATCTTGTTTACACATGGATTACTCACCTCATGTATTCCATATTTACACACAAACAAAACATCTAGATATTTTTAAAGCTCATCTACCAAGCCATTACCAAAAAAAAAAAAAAAAATCAATATATTAGCATACAACAGTTTTATCTTTTGTAATTATCTTTTTATGTATTTATCAGCAATTTGAGTTGAAACAAACTATGCATTTAAATTGTGTACACCCGGGATGTTTTGCTCCAAAAGTCATGCTCACCACCCTCATTTATTAATCTAGCACCCCTTCACCACCCCAACTCCAAATAGTAAATATTATTCTTATTAGGCCGAGCTCCATCATGGGCAACAAGACAGTTACATTAACACTGTATCCCATTGGTATCATTTATTTCAGATAAATGGCATGTAAAAATGGTAATCACTTCACATGTAAGTCACATGTTGTCTTCCTGTCTAAGTGGGCAGTTCCTGGCCAGAGTAACCTGCAATGAAAACCAGAACAAACTATGTACAGAATACGAGGTTTGACAATATGTGATGCAAAAGTGTTGGACACCTTGTTGCCCATCCAATATTATAACCAGAATTACTTCATCTTTCCAAAAAAGATCTCCTTTAAAGGAAGAGGTGTTCTGGCAGTTTGAGAAGCAATGTCATCAGACAGAAGAAATAATCACAGGCACACAATAAAACACAACCACAGACACGGGTCAAAGTTATTATTGTAGAATACTTTGATTAGATTTTTTATACAGACAAAAGTGTTGACTTATTTTCCCATTAAATTCTTAAGATTTCCACACAGTTTAGTCTACAGTATACAGCTGTGTTCTTTCATCGTAGATATATACTTTTTTCTCTTAAGTAACAGGCAGGTAATTATTAATATATTTAATAGTTCATTTTTTTCTCTTTTTTTCCATTGTAGAGCAGTAAGTGTGTGTTCAGGAGAATGTGCAACTGTTTTTTCCATCAGCTAAAAGAGCACTGATGGAAAAAGACAATAATCATAATAATAGTCATAATAATAGTAATCATAACAATGTACAAGCTGTTCAATTTTAATTATTTACTAAAAAAAGCAAAGGGAGAAAGAAAGAAAGAATAGACAATAGAGTAAAACAAAAGAAACTGCTTAAATTGTAAACAAAAGATGCACATGTGCACATTTTGGCTAAATGTACAGTGATGGCGCAGTTGTACAATAATTTATAACTTTTATATTAAATATAGTATAATATTTACTCTTTTTCACATTACATTTTTTCACCTTACCTTGCGTGATTTTTATACAACAGAATGGAACAAAATGAAGGCAGACGATGGAGTTTTGGATTATCTGTTATCTTTTTTTAATACATTTTTTATATATATGCGTATATATATTTTTCACTCTATGAGGAGCCTTGATAAAGTGGCTGTCTGTTGTGGAGGAGAGGAGGGATACCATACATATGCCATTGTAATATACATATAATCACTGTCTGGAGAGTTCGATGATTGGGGTATACGTCTTGGATATAGTTGTTAGATTTAAAAATGATTAAGAGACGAGCATAGCTTGAGGCCTATTTTGGTAGTTAAGCTTTGCTGAGGATAAGATAAGGAAATGCTTCTTTATTACGGTATAGCAGGTTCACCGACCTATCCTCTCTGACCACCACTTTGGCCTGCTGATTGTGTCTGGGCCTTTAAATGGGTTCAGTCTGTGAGACCTGCCAGCGCTCTCGAACACTTGAGACTCCACTGGAACTGTCTGAGCCCGATCGAACCCAGCGGAAGGTCGGACACACTCATGCAGATATAACACAGTTTTGCATCAAGGAATATTCCGGGTTCAATGCATGATAAGCATTTGTGACAATGTGGATTACCACAAGAAATACTTTTAAATGAAAACTTTTAAAACAAAATGAGAGACAATTATTGGTAATATTATTGATGAGAAATTAAGTAGCAAAAATCAAGGTTGCAATGAGACACCTACAATGAAATTGAATGGTTTTTGAAGGATTTAAAAGCAAAAATGTGCCAATTATAATACTAAAGGTTGCACTTGCTTTAATTATATTGTCAAAATGTGTATTATTTGACCAGTAAAACTGTTTAAACCAGCATTTTAGGGTTTTATGTTAAATCATCATGGCAAAAGTTGTTCAGTTGGTTTTAATTTTACACAGAAAATGTTAGCAAGTAATTTTTCATATGTTGACAGTCATGCTGTTTGCATCTTTTGGCTACAGTACTGAAACAATGAGCATTTTAATGTTTACGGATTGGCCCCATTCACTTCCATTGTAAGCCTTGCTGTTTCCCCAGGGTTTTGATTTTTTTTAAACAAGAAGGGACTGAACCCAGAATATTCCTTTAAAATTGGGCTTCCATTTAAAGATCCAACGACAAAATATTATGCAAGTCGAAGAAAAAGTCAAACCCATTAAAAGCAATGACTCTGTTGGGATATAACAAGTAGTCAGATTGGCAGTGCAACACTGCTCCACCTCCAGGCTCCACGCCACAGACAGGGCAGAGTATCAGGAGGAGAACACCAGCATGACTATAGCACATTAATGACAGCACAGATGCGCTGGGAGGAGAAACGTGTGTCCACCAACTGCTTAAGAGCCACAGTGAAGCATCAACAGACAAATGTGAAGTCAAACAATGATGGTGTAAAGCAAGCGATATTATATCAACATGCTCTGCAAAGACACGGCCGACCAATGCAATGACATGATCTAGTGACGTTCATGCTCGCATTGTCTGCTTTCGATGTTTGCCCGTTTCTTTGAACTGGACAATCTAGAAAAGTATTCTATACAGATAAAGTTTTTTTTCGAGATCCATATGTACATGTCGTGAATTGTATTTCACAGAGCTGTGGGCAGGGCAGTCTGTTGCATAAGTGCCGGTCTCACTCCCCAAAATGATTGTAAGAAGTTGCAATGCATTGACTGAAGTGGTATGATAGTAACGGTACCATTCCAGATGATTATGGTTAAACTGATCAGTGGAAGGTCAATGGAATGTAACTGAATCAAACACACTATCATCTGACATGGAGAATCATGCACATCTTTACATATATAATAAGGATTACTGGTTCTGTGCAAACACAACAAAACTGCTATGTTGTTCTCAAATGCTAAAATATAGACTAATAGCCAGTGTGTCTATCAAAGTCAACGGTGAACCTCAATATTGTGCAAAATTAAAGATACCCTCACAGATTGTCCATTGTTAGTATCTTTAATATTTTTTAACTATGGTGTGGCAGTATAAGATGGATTCCCTACCCTGGTGACCACAGTCTGCAGATATTTACAATCTGATAAATATTCCACACTCATGAGGAAAGCAAGTGTGAGTGCGAATGTATTTAAAGGGCCAGCAGATATGCATGTACTGAGTAAATATAACTATTTGAACATGTTTAAAGGGTTGATGCATTTGTTGGTGTCATCAGCACAACATGAATTTTAATGGCTTTTATGTGAAAAATATATAAGACACCATTAAATGTGGAGTCTGGGCAAACCCACTGAAATCCTTAAATCCAATGTCAGCTACTTTGAACAAGGTATAACATATTAACAAGGCCATTTTGTCATAAGGCTGATTTTCATTGCTGAGATGGAAAACCACCGAAATCCCCCCCACGATCATTGAATTGCTGTGATGGGATTGCCCATAACCTCTACCCTGGAGTATATTTTAAACATGAACATGTTGTGTAAGTGTTTAAAATATCATGATGTCTGTTTAGAAATGCTTACTCTCACTTAGAGGGAAGCTACAAATCACCCCAAAATAATACTTTTTATAAACATAAAAATGCTATAAACAATGATCGTTAAAATGGTGTGGTAACGTTTTTGTCTTTTTGTTATCAGCAGATGCATTATAATTTAATTAGTCTAAGCTTCAAATTAATATTATATTTGCTTTGTTAGTACTTCTTTTTTCTAGCTTTTTTATGCTTTTAGGACAGACACAATACACACACAGACACATAGAGAGAGAGAGATAAACAAAGTGAAAATGAAAAATAAATTCTGGGTGATCACAATAAATAAATGAATAAATAAATAAATAAATTAATTAATAAAATGTTTTAAAGCTAACCCATAAAGCAATACTCAGAGTAATAAAAGTTGTTTTCTGTGATATCGCAATGATAATCCGAGCACTCAGGATGACGGTGGCGATAGTAAGTCAAACATGATAATAATAATATTGAGTTTAGTAACACCGATAAAATTAAAGTGAATGGATCCCTACTCCACCCGTAGAGAACATTTTCCTTTGCATTCTTAGAAGTCAATAGTCACCAGCACTAAAGAGCCGCTAAAATCCATCAGGTCTGGATTCCTCACCATCTCAGGTCCATCCAAAGGAACCACAGACACTGGCCTCCTCTCCACACGGTGAGAGGAGAGGTGTCTGTGGGGCTGTTGTTGAGACATGAGGAGTGATAGTGCTTTCGGTGGATGGTGGTAGTGGGCAAATGATTAGGATGACCCTGTCTTAGTGTTGGGGGTCAACCACCTACAACATGTCCGTAGAAGCCTCCCCCACCATCCTGACCTGCACAGGTCCGCATCCTCAGAGCTCTTAGGGTCTTATCCTCTGGAGCGCGGTTAGTCATAGAGAGGTCTCCAGGGCGAGGAGGGGGTACAGCTGTCGAGAAGGGGTTGTCCAGTGCCCGTCTGGGCCTATGGGGAGTTTCAGGTGGTAGACGCCGCTCTCGATGGCGTTGTTGTTGCGGTTAGGCGTGGTGGGGAGGCTGTACTGGCGGTAGGGACGGGGCGGTGGGCGGGTACGCTGCGGATGCTGGACCGGAGGAGGAGGGGGCTTTCGGAAGGCCGGATGCAAGTGAGGGTTGTGCCTCGACCACTCCGATTCATCGTCAATGTCGGTGTCGTCGATCAGCGGGATGTTGTGGATGAAGTCGTTGATGAGAAACTCGGGGTGCGCCATGAAATTGTGGATAGAATTCCTGGATGCGGGTTTCTCGATTCCGTCATAAAGGGAGCTACGGAACGCTTTCACCACCCGCATCTACACGGGAGCAGAGGGGATGAGGCACAGAGAGAAAACAGAGTGGGAGAAGTGAGGACATGGAGAGGTTTGAAACAGAGGAGGGTGGGAGCAAAGAAATCTTTCAGTACATGTGTGATAGAAAAGACCTGAAACACTGTAGAACCTGTTCTGAACATGCCTTACAATGCACAGACAGCTCAAGATCAGGTTGCTGCAAAATAGCGCACTAACTGAATCTTTCTGTGTCTTTTTTATTAGGGTAGAGCAATAACTTTATTTTGGTACTTGAATGTGCAATGTGAGATTTCTAGTCTCTAAATCCAAAAATTTGTTGGATGCAAATGCTTAAGCCCAATGTATGCTTCAATTTTAGTGAACACTTAATCCTAAACTTTGCTTCAGTTTTAATGAGAATGTGTAAACCCAAAGTATACTTCAGTTTTGATGCAAATGCTTCAGCCCAAATTATGCTTCAGTTTTAATGTGAACGCTTAAACCGAAAGTACAGTATGCTTCAGTTTTAATATGAATGCTTAAGCCCAAAGTATGTTTCAGTTTTTACGCAAATGATAAATTGTCAAAACTGAAACTGTATTCTTTAGTTTTGATCTAAGTTACCCCTAATTTTTGAACTGTTGAATAAAACAATACCATACTTGCAATTGTGTTATTCTTTACTGGTCTAAATATTCAACATTCTTGTTTATATGTGACCATGGACCACAAAACCAGTCATAAGGATACATTTTTCAACATTTAGTTTATACATCTTCTGAGAGCTGAATAAATAATATGTCCATTGATGTATGTTTTGTTCAGGATAGGACAATATTTGGCTGAGATATAACTATTTGAAAATCTGGAATCTGAGGGTGCAAAAAAATCTAAATATTGAGAAAATCACCTTTAAAGTTGTCCAAATGAAGTTCTAAGTAATGCATATTACTAATCAAAATGTAATGTTTTGATATATTTACAGTTTACAAATTCACTAAATATCTTCATGGAACATGATCTTTACTTAATGTCCTAATGATTTTTGGCATAAAAAATAAATTATTTTGACCCATACAATGTGTTTTTGATTATTGCTATAAATATACCCCAGCGACTTAAGACTGGTTTTGTGGTCCAGGGTCACATATGATATTGCTTAAAGGGGTCATACGATGCGATTTCAAATGTTCCTTTCTCTTTGGAGTGTTACAAGCTGTTTGTACATAGATAAGATCCCTGAAATTGCAAAGACTAAAGTCTCAAAACCAAAGAGATATTCTTTATCAAAGTTAAGACTCCGCCACGTCCCCCTAAAACGGCTCATTCTAACATGTCCACATAACCATGCGTAAATATTTGCATAATGCTGACCAAATGTTCACGCAAAAAAAGAAGGCGTGGTTTCATTAACCGCAGTAGTGTTGATGCAGCCATGACAGGGAGACGCTGTGTGTTTCTGTGCGAAAGCCAAAGCACTTTATTTGGCCTTTTGGAAGTAGATGCTTTTAGGATTTATTAAGATTACTTACAACAGAACAGCAACACATTTTATGGACGAACGTTTCATGAACCTAGGAGAGGAGGTAATTCTGACTTTGCTATGACAATCTGGCTGTCTTTACATTTATTTTGAAAGCTAAAGCTCGCGATTATGGAAAGGGGTGTTACATTTCCGACTCGTGCTTGTGGTGTTCGGCCAATCACAATGCACTGTGCCACATAGGCGGAGTTTGGGTGGGGCCGGGGGGGGCACTGCCCCCCCAGATCAGAGCCAATCGATTTTGTCAGATCTATGAATACAAAAATATTTTCACATTGTCTCATTTTATTTGCATTATCGTATTTTAATGAGTAGGCCTATGTTAAGGCTTAATTATTTGTAATTCATGTAAAAAAAAAAAAAAAAAAATCAGAGCTCATGGTCTACCGGTAGGTGCCCCCCCAGGCAAAAATGTGAAACTCCGTCTATGCTGTGCCAGCTGGCCAATCAGAGCAGACTGTGCTTGTCTGAAGGATGGACTTTGTAGAAAATGACTCGGTTGAGAGAGGCGGGGCATAGAGTACCTACAATAATGTACAGTATTTGAAAAATAATGTGTTTTTTGAACATTAAAGCATATCAATATATTCTGTTACACCAAATACACAAAATAATGATCTTTAAAAAAGCATCATATGACCCCTTTAATAGGTTGGAATTTGTGACAAAAACTCCACCATTAGAAAAATACTATACACATTTTTACGGTTTCTAAATGTCTTTCCTTTGGTCATCCACCATGCATGCACAATGCCCCTGTTCATTGCTTAAGCCAATGATGGGCTGCTCAGACAAACAGTTTGTAATTCTGTTTTAGGTTTTATGCTGCAGAAATTACACAATGCACATTCATTTTTTAGATTCTAATACATAACACAGGCTTTATATTAAAGCTGCACAACCAGATCTTAAGAGTTTCTCAAAGAAAGACAGATGACAAACAAAATAAACCAAATCGAAGACACAGGAAATGGACCCAAGCTGTCAGTTCACAGTTATCACTCAAAATTAAAGGTGATGAACATTCTCATAAGCTCAAAACAGACCAGACCTCAAACAAAGAGATGAATGGAAGCACAAAGTACCAAACAATAAGCCAATACAAAACATATGCCATGTGTGTATATCGACTTATTAGTGGTGAAAATTGAAATAGTGACACAAAGAGAAAGAGAACCATAAGGGAGGATGTCTTGATACACACATAGACACACAGCCAATGGAAGAAACAGTGGGTAAGAATCTGCAACGGTGCTAAGCAAATGGGGATGTTCTGAATAGACTGATGCATGACTGGGGGTCCGGCTGGTGGCATGGAGGCAGGACGCACCCACAGTGATGCAGTATGCTGTTCTTGGAGGAGTTATGACATACTCCTCAAGTGTACTAGCAGCATTCAGGAGTGTGTTAACAAGGAAGCAATGGCACTCTAGTAATGTGAGCGTGATGTCATAACAGAAGCCATGGAGACAACATGCGTAATGAGGCCATCAGCCAATGATGCCAGTTAATGCCGATGAGTGAAAATAGGTCATAAGCTGTGAAGATATACTGTAGCTGATGTGTTAGCTATCAAAGGATCTGTAATCTCATCTATGAATTTATATTTCTCCCTGATCAGCAAAATTAGTTTTATGCCAGTTTGCATTCTACTCTTATGATTTACTGGAAATGGAAATTCCATATAATAATAATAATTATATAAAACACGTGTTTCTTCAATTATGGCACTCCCAGGAAAAAAGAAAAATATGTTAGAAGGCTTCTTACATTCTCACTATTATAATTTATCTTAAATTGTACTAATAACAATCAGACGCACTTAAATCTGATCATAAGGAAGGATAATTCTGTCATTATTTAGTGTAATGCACATATCAGAATATGTTTTTTAAATAAAATTCCGTGACATTGTTTAAAATGGAATTCATGCAGTAATTCATAGCTAGCATTATATGTATGCTTTAACTAAATAGTAATTTTATATAAAAATGTACACACACACATTTATTTTTGCAGCAAAATTATGGCACAAACGAGGAACAGTAATTTGTGTAAAAAATGTAATTAATAATTTTCACAAAAATAATGTTGAAATGTAATATGATTTAAAAAATATATATTTTCTAGAATGGAATCATAATTCAAAAGTTTTTCAGTTTTATTGTGACATATATTAAAAAGTTAAATATATATATTTATTTTTAAACTCATATGACATAAAAGTGCATATTTGAAGAAACACATGCAAACTATCTACAGATGTGAGTCTGCTCTAGCAGGGCTATATGATACATTTTTTCCACAGGCTCAGATTACATTGACTGCCAGAGGATATGTCCAGAGACAACATCTAGACGGATGAGGATGACAAGTCACTTCCTGACACTGAGCCATTGACTACATGAAACCAACCGCTGTGACAGAAAACCTTAACAAGCACTATCACATAAACAAGAACAGAGCAGGCACAATAAACAAGGTCACAGCATCTCTGGTTTCTGCAAAAGCCACCTTATCAACACAAATGGATCACACCTTTTTACAGTATTATAGGCCTGGAATTGAATTTCTTTTTTAAATCTTGGTAAGGGATACTACTCTGGATCACTGTTCGGATGACAGATTCAGTTGTGAATGTTTAGAGAGGTGTGGAAAAGCACATTCAGTGAGAGAGATAGAGAGAGTGCAAGCATCTTTTGGCATGCAGCAGAGCAGTCGAGTGCAGATGACACACAGAGAAGAGCTGAAGAGTGCTGATGAGATCTGCCTCAGTCTATATGCAGAGAAAAGAAGAAGGGCATGGGAACAGATCACAAAACAAACGCTCATTCCAGTGCAGCTGTCTCGTTGTCGTGTTACAGGAACAGAAACAATGAAAGTCGAGGTTAAACTCAAAAACTTGAATGCATGATGCAAGCAGTCAGGCTCATGCTGTAAGAGTAACTCAGATGTGGCTGGAGCACATATACACACGTGTCTCTCGTGTGTATATTCAGAAGGAAGGAGATTTGAGAGCGCGATTCTTTGCTGTGGCCACAGGCTGGTGCCGCCCACCCCAACCCTCACTTCAACACTCACCCAGCAAAGGAAAAGAAGCTAAAATGACCAAGAAAGAATTTACAAGAGACAAAACAAACAAACAGGAAGGGACGTCAAGCATTTGGTTAAGTGCTTATCTGTTTTTCCAAAGAGCCTGTTTGTTGAGAAAAAGTCATGCAAATCTGAATCGAGAAACTGTTTGTTTTTATTTTTGTTCTTTGAGTTTCTTTCTGTTTTTTTTTGCATGGATACAGGTAAACGTTCGAGTATATCGCCCACTTTTGGGAAATATGTGTTAGTTTAAAACTGATTGAGTTTTTTTTCTCTTTGTTCTGGATGTTTGCATGCCAGATAACTATCCACTGTCTCCCCCACGCTGTCCTTCAGAGAAAAAAAAAGCTTGATGGAAAAACTTTATCATTAAAACCAAAAAAGACTGCTTTACTCAACAAATATTTCCCAAAGATGCCTGACATGAAAATAGAGCTACACAGAAAGACTTGAAGCAGACAGAGTGATACGATGCAGGAAAGGAGAGGAAGTAGTTAACTAAGCAGTGATGAAATAATGATTTCCTGTTGATTTTGTATGAATACATTCAGAAAGGTTTATTCATAAAGATTGTTAAAGGGTCATCGCTGGACTTTATAATGGGTAAATAATGAAGCTGGTCAAAATTTGAGTGAATTATCAATATATCTAACTGCTGTCTTAACTAATTTATATTTAGAAGTGACTGTAAATGCTGTAAATTATACAGTGCAATTCTCTCCATGTAGTTAATTTCAGATTTTGTTCTATTAATACAATTAATGCAACTCAAACTATAAATTATTTAAAAAAAAAAATGTTTTTAATTGCAGCAATGCGTATTTTGTATTGATATTCTTTGCCATAATTTGTGATTTATCTCACATATCTCACATATTTGCATCTTGAATAACTTAACTATGGTGATATTTATAAAATGATACAATATTATGCATTTAGCAACGCACTTTATAAAATGCACTGTATAATCTGATGGCAGAATTCGCACAGTGACACAGACTATGAATATGATTATTTTTATCAGATGGTAATAATCAAAGCTAGGAAAACTTTAATGAATTAGCGTCGCTTGGATCTTTCCACTTTGAGAAAATACATTCCACTGACTCTCGTACTGATAGGGAGCATCTGTGCGGAGCAGTGGACCGTTACCGTACAAGGCAAATGTTTGAGATAAACATGAATCTATCAGTGGCAGCACTGCGGCTCTTCTCAACCTCTGGGTTACAATGTGCACCCATAAACCTAAAATAAAAACAAACTTGATCCGTAGATCTTTCAAATAGTTTTAAACAAACATTTGTGTGTGAGACAGCTGTGAGCGAAACATAATACGTTTTTGGAGAGCTGTGATGAATGATTGATCTAAATATAGTGTTTTCTCCTCTAAAGGGCATGCGATGATTTTCAAAGATATGTACAGATGATGTATAAATATATACATCATAAATGTTTAAAAATACTACATTTAGGCAAAGATATAAACACACTAACATCTACTAAATGCTTCTGTAGTCTGATTTCTAACATGAGGTTGACAGAATGATGTTAATGTTTGTAAATCTCAGTCAAAGCCAAAGAAAATTCAGCGTGAGAAGAACAACAAAACTGATATGTATAGGGCTGAAAAAGAAGACTAGAGTGAGTAGAGTGGCATATTTCACCCACATAAGCAGAAGTCCGCAGACACATAGTGAAAAGATGTGATGAAAAATGTACAGATACACATGAAGCACATCAAAGAGCAGTTGAAATATGGTAGTCGTGATTAACATTTCTAGCCTGAAACAAAAAAACTTCACAAAGATGGAGAAATAGTCAGGTAAAAAAATCTTTAAGTATTGAAAAAAACGTAGTTAGTTCACTATTCCCAGAAAAGAAAACATAATACACATTCTTAAAATCACTAATTAAATGCTATAATGGTGTATTAAAGCATTATTCTGAGTTCAAAACAAGTTAAAAAATAGGTCACCCAAATTATAATTATTATTCTTTAAATTACAATTATATCATTATGTCATGACTTTATTTCTTCGGTGGAACATGAAAGCAGATATTTATAGCTAAATCCACAGTCCAAGCTCAAACTTCCATACAATGAAAATGAATGGAGGATAAATAGAAGGACTTCAATATTTTCAGTGTATAACAACTTAAATATTAGTCTGTTCCTCTCACAAAACTGTTTAAATATAGTGTGCATGATACTTTTATAATACTTTTATTGTGCACTTGGTCACCATCCACTCTCTTGGTTCACACCAAGAACGATAACCATAAAGATAATTCTAAAATCATTCTCAGTATTAAAGAAGTTCATACTACAACTATAACGATAAAGGCACAGAGAAATGATATTGTTGGAATCACTTTCAGAACGATTTGTTCCATCTGATGAACGATAAAACATTGACCATCAGAATCCATCCTGCTATAAGGAGCTGGAGAATTTAAAGCGGCAGACGCGCGTGCGCTTAAAATAAACAGACATCGTTCGTCGTGTGGCTGGACACTAATCGTGATCTTTATAGTTATTGTTCTTGGTGTGAACGGGGCTTAATTGTATGAAAGAGCAGCATGAACATTCTTTAAAGCATCTTATTCCATGTTCCACAGACAAAAGAAAGTCACACAGGTTTGGAATGGCCTTAGAGTTAGTAAATGTATTTTAAGTAAAGAATTTGAACTTTTAACTCAATTGACAGCATCTGTAATCCTTGCTTGTTTTTGTAAACTGACAGACAAGCTGATATTATTTTCAAAAGCATGACAAAGATGCTATCAATAGAGCTGAACTTGTTTTGAACCCTTGTTTTGATTCCTTTAAAGAATTGTATCTAGACATATGCTAATGTACTACTTTTGATAGAAAAATGAAAGACTGTTAGTTTAGAAGATGCCTACAGAGGAGAGAACAGGAGACAGGTAAAAATAGATTTAAGCCGTGAACCATGGGACAGAGAAAAAGACTGTGAGGATCTGTGGAGGGTAGATGCAGTCAGTAGCACAGAGACATTAGAGAATGCTTTCACACAATGGAAATTACAAGATAAATTATCTGGAAAAAAGTAACAGAGGGAAAGAGAATGAAAGAGAGAGAGACAGAGAGAACTATCAGAGGGAGAAGAACCTTATAGGGCTTATACTCGAAGGTTTACCCCTGTGTAGGCTCAAAAGCCACAGCAGTGCAGCACATTGAGTACCTCTGCTTACTGTAAAACCTCATCTTTTTACCAAACCACGCTTGACAAACGAAGCCTCTCGGAAAATAAGTGCTCTCTTTGTATTCTCTCTGTGGATCGACTGCATTCAGGTTTTAACACAGGTTCTTCTTGCAATATCCAGACGTACTTTTTAAAAAGAAATTAATTCGAAAAGCAATTATTAAATTATTTCATGCAATTATTCAATTATTTAATATACAAAGTCATGTCATGTATGATATTTTAATAGCCAAACCTTGTATGATATATTCTGTTTTCCAAATGTATATAACAAATCTTTAAGAAAATACTACTTTAAAGCTGAAGTGTTTAATTTTTTGATGTTAAAATCCTATTACAGTTAAAAATATCCATAGACAACTATAAATTAGTAATTTGTAGGTTTATTTGTCCAAAAAGTTTTTCTCTATGGTGCGATTAAAACAATATTGTCTCAACCAATGGCATTGGATTGGGGGCGGGACTATATGTTTATCCAACCAATGGTTCATGTTTATGAAATCTGATCTGATCTGATCATATTTTTTGCAATTCCATTTGCTCAAAAAACAACCACTTCAGCTTTAAAAAATAAATAAGATTCAAATCAAAGAAAATATATTTTCTGCCATGCACTTAACGCACATTATCGCTGTGTTTTGAACGCATTCTGCTGTAGGTAATAGCTTAAGTTTTGGACAGAGAGAAGACAGAGAATGGCTTATCGAGAAACAGGGATTTGAAAATAAAACCAACACCTTTAGACAACAAAGAAGAACCCAACAACAAGAGAGAAAGGCCCAACACAGCACACAGAAATCGAGAGAAGGAGAGGAGGGACTCGGGGAGGAGACACAAACAGCGGCCCATAGAGGATCAGTCAAAGCCAGACAGGCCATCTCGCAAAGAGCCACTCAATCACAGAGAGACGACTACAGAGATGGTTTCAAATACAGAACAGAAGTACCACGGTGTGAGGAGGAATGCTTGGAGCGTGTGTGTGTGTGTGTGTGAGTGTGAGTGTTGTGTCTGACACAGGTAGGTAAAGCAGGGAACTCACTCCCGGGAGCGGCGCTTGCATTGGCAGTGGAGAGAACTACATGAGTGGGGGTAGAAATATTGGTTACGTCATGGAGCTGGCTGAGCACAGAGGATCGACGTCTCACTGCACCCTGAAACGAACCACTTCTCTTGAACGTACTCACTACCTCCATCTGCAGGAGAGAGAGAGAACCACATCATATACATACTTCAGAGCAAGAAAGAGAAAGAAAGAGAGAGCAGAGCGAGGAGAAAATATGCTTGTGATACTTCACCCGGTAGGAGAAAACAAAGCTATGTTGCCATTGTGTACTTAGGGGTACATCTTTAGACATTAAAAGGATAGTTCACCCAAAAATGAAAATTCGGTCATTATTTATTCCTCCCCATGTCATTTTAAACACATTTGCTGTTATTTGTTGCTGTGAAAAACAAAAATGTATTTTTGTTCAGTCTATTCCTCATACAAAGCTGTTACTTGGAAAGCACATTATGTTTTTGTCCTTTTTGGGGCTTCACAGACAGTCACTATGTGGAAACGTGGGAACCAGCATAACTATTCTTCAGAATTTCTCCTTTTGGGTTCCACAGAAGACAGAACGTCATACATAAAACAACATGAGGCTGAGTAAACGATGACGGAATTTTTATTTTTGGGTAAACTACCCCTTTAAGGACCTGCAACCAGGATCATAATGAAAGTCATGATGAAATCATATTTGACCCAGTTTACTTTCTTGGTACATGGTCTGGGTCTTATTAAGAATGATTTATTGGGGCATAATATAACAAAGAAAATAAAAGTCTTTATAAGCATTCATAATAACTTGCTCTGTCACTAACACAACTAATCGCTGACCACCAAGACCTGTCATATCAAGATCAAGTCATATTCTAATAAAAAGTCAAGCTCTCAATATCATATTCACTCAAGAATACATAAGCTGGTTGCAAACGGCATTTCACTTAAAAAACACGCTGCATTGTCAGTTAATTTATCAGGATTCTGTTCTGTTTTTCCAGAAATAGAGTGCAGATGTCACTGCGGTATTCTTTTGTTTCTAAATGGCTTTGTAAAAAGATCAAATAGACTGCACAAGATAAGTTCACTGAGCATTACTTGTAATAAAAGTTAACACAACAAATAGATGCCTCTGCAACCACCCCACCCCAAAGGTTTCACTTCTCTGAAACTCACTTTGTGCGCTGAATCAATTTTACATGCAGCCCTAAAGAACAAGTTGAACCAGGCCAAACCGAAATGGGAAATGCCGTAAGAATATGCAATCATCTTGCACAAGACCTCATCGATAATTAATCTGCAAATACCATGTCAAAAACACAACACTGAGAAATGGAGGAGCTCTCTTTGGTGGAGCCACGCAGGATGAAAGCGGTGATTAGATTAGGCTGACTGATGGTATGAGGCCAGTCGCTATAATGTGTGTTGTGTTTTGCCTACTCCGTGTCGAGCAGTGAGGGAATCGATGGAAACCTTGTAAGGAGCTTTATAAGCACTTCAGCAATCTATACCGGGCACTCCAAATAAAAAAAATGTCTATATAATGCTCTACTATCCCATCAAGTCTGCTCACTGATGGTGTATATTGGCAAGAACATGGCCAAAAGAGTTAGTGCTACACCATGCATGCTCTTTGAGAGCATTCTATTATAAAAGCACTTTCTTAAGTTACAGTGCATGAAACAACAGGCACCACGACCCACCTCCTCTCTGCCTGCTGACCTTTACTATCATATCTGTACCTAGTGCAATTCTGCTCAGGAAACTAAAGCAATACTAACAACCAGTGTTGGGGGTAACGCATTACAAGTAGTGCGAGTTACGTAATAATATTACTTTTTTCAAGTAACTAGTAAAGTAATGCATTACTTTTAATTTACAAGAAAATATCTGAGTTACTTTTTCAAAAAAGTAACACTAGTTACTTTTTTTCCATTTATTGACTGACAGTGCGCTGTGTGAACATGATCTAATCTAGTTCTAATCTAGACTAAATGTGAATTTGTATTAATTCATACCACTCGCAAAAAACAGATTCAGTATTCATCAAAATTAATTAAAACAGTGAAATGCAAAATATGATGCAAACCTGAAATAATTAAATATGTTAAACAACACAAATGCATCTAAACTCATTTTATTAACCAATGTGTTTGCTGCTGACCTTTGATCCAGTTCAACATAAGCAAAAATGAATTTGCATTAACAATTGTGCTTAATTGCTTTTTTATTGCTGAAGAGTGTTGAATCTTCTCCTGTGTTCTACTGTACAGGCGTGATTTACTCTTTCTTCAGCCTGAAGTTTATTCATTACACTTTTTGGTGTGAAAGGCTTTTACATTTGCTATAAATAGATTTTCTTATATTAAAAACAAACAACCAAGCCCTGCTCATATTTAAAAAGTAGCGCGAAAGTAACGCAAAAATAACGTAACGCATTACTTTCCATAAAAAGTAACTAAGTAACGTAATTAGTTACTTTTTTAGAGAGTAACGCAATATTGTAATGCATTACTTTTAAAAGTAACTTTCCCCAACACTGCTAACAACTCACAAGTGCACCACACAACAGATCTTTCCACAAAGACGCCATTAGGTCTCTTCTAGCACAATTTAAGGAACAAGCACACAACAATTTACACAACAAAGCCAAACACATAAAGAGAGAAAATCTCACTTAAAGTCATGGATGGAGTCCAGACTGAGAACTACAATTAGCATAAGAACAATTCACTAATACTCAAGGAAATGAATTTAGCATTGGACTCAAATCAAACTACTTCAACAATAATAATAAAAAAGAAAAACCTGTGAGCTGAGTTGAAAATTATAGAGAGAAAGAGATAGTAAACAGAAAATGGACAGAGAAACAAGATAGTAAAATACACATTTGGTTGATTACATATACAGATCAAATCATAATAAGAACTACTTCTACTATATTCTTCTCACCTTATATTGTAACTAATAAGCACATTTATGATAATATTACAAGCCTTGATGTGTAAGATAGGGATGCACTATAAATCAGTACTATATCAGTAGATATTAGAAGTTTATCTTATTGTTTCAGCAGATATACTTCTGTTCAAAAGTATGGGGTTATTTTTTTTCAAATTAAATAGATGAAAATGACAGCAAAGTTTAAAATGTCAAAAGATTTATCTTCCAACTATATGCTAATCTTTAGAACTTTCTCTTCATCAAAGAATCCTGAAAAAATATATTACAGATTTACAAAAATATTAAGCAGCACAAATGTTTTCAACATTGATAATAATATTTGTTTCTTGACCATCAATCCAGCATATTAGAATGATTTCTGAAGGATCCGGAGTAATGATGCTGAAAATTCAGCTTTGCCATCACAGGAATGTGTTACATAAAAAAAAAAATATTTGAAATAATAACAACAACATAAATAATAATAATAATAATACAAATATTTGAATAATAATAATAAAAATATCAGTATTTTGATCAAATAAATGTAGCATTGGTCAGCATAAAAGATGTAAAACACACAAATATTTGAAAGAAAATCTTACTGACCCCAAACTTCTGAACCCCTAATTTCATACTGTACATTATAATGTACAATATGAAATTCACATTTAGCATTTAAAATGAATTGATTTTAGGCTTTAGTGTTTTTTACAAATCTATTTAAACAAAATAGTATAGAATTACATACAGCCATAACATGAAAATAATTAGCAGCTTATCATATCAACCAGATCTTTAATATTGGTGCATCCCCAGAGTCAAACATTGTTCAGATCCTCATCAAATCTTTCAAGCACTATCAAGTCTGAGGAGCAACATTCTCAAGTCCCATGCAGCGCTGAGCAGAGACTGATTCTGTGCTGTGACTCGAAGCGATGAAATTAAGACTTTAAAGGACTCGAGTTACATAACAGAGTGACAAAACAGAGCTCTGAGCACGGGAAGGGGGAGGGAATGTTATAGATTATTGTTGGGGGAAATCTCTACGCATTTAGAGTGAAGGGACCCAACAGTGGGAAGCAGAGACAGAGATAGAGTAGTGAAGGAGAGGAGGAAAGAGAAGAGGAAGAAGGCAAGGATGAACTAATGTTGGTGATTCAGAGAGGGTTTAGAAAGAGCGAGGAGAGAAGAGGAAGAAACGAAAGGAAAGGAAAAGCAAAAGAGCATTCTTTGAGGAGACATAAGTTCTACTGTCTGTGAAAACCTTCTTAGGTGACTAGAGCTCTAACTAGTTCTACTCTTGATTGGTCAGAGTTTAGGGGTCTCATGCACAGCACCTGAGTCTGGATACGGTTAAGGCCTCTAAACCAGAGGATCTGCCCCCTGCGTAGCTCCCTCTCAGCATGGTCTATCTCATCCTCATCATCGGCCAGCTCGTCCTCCGTCATCTCGTCGGCTCCTGGCCCATGGCCCGCCTCCTTCAGACACTTCAGGTGACTAGTGGGCACGGTGGCGATCAACTGAGATGAAAATAATCATTTTTAATTGGAGTTGCATAACTAACTTATACTGTACAATGGAGAGCAGTGCTGGATTTACAGTTTATACAACACTTGGGCAAAAATATGTGGATATCTCATCTTTTAAAAAATGTTACAAATCTGGAGGTGATTGAAACTGAATAAGACACACCCCTATTACCAAAACTCTGCCTTATAAAGATTTCATTGAGGCCGTCAAAACCATATATTGATAGCATCGCAATCACAGAAATACATTACATCATAAAATATATTAAAATAAAAAACAGTTACTTTAAATTGTAATATTACTGTAATTTTGATCAAATAAATGCAGTTTTGCTGCATTGTGAAAATATTAGAAAATTAAATATTGGAAAAATATTGAAACAATATGTTGAAAATATTTGAACGGTAGACTATTATATATATTTATCAATGCATGCTTTTTCCTATTTTTCATCCTGTACAATTACAATTTGATGTATAAATACACTTAACTAATTTTAGTTTTTAGTGTTTTATTATTGATTTATTTAGACAAAATAGTCTACATTTTTAATACCAGCCTTAAGATGAAAAAAAGTATTAGAAAATACTTATCATATCAGCCACAATTGGCACAATTAATATCGGCACAGTTATTGTTCAGCTCTATCAAGTCTTGAGTAACAACATTTTCAAGTCCCATGCAGCACTAGGATGGTTCTATGGCAGAAACCTAGACCCTTCTAATGAAAAGTACTCGCATTCTATCAGATTTAGCTGTGGAATTAGCCACACCCCCTTTCCCAAAAACTCTGCCCGACAAAGATACCGCTGAGCTGTCAGAATTGGCAGCAGCAAGATAACATTGTTGCAAGACAAAAGTGAAAAATGCTTATGAAGCTGGAATTGGTGCTTAAACTGCATGATTCAGTTCATTCCTGCTGCTCATATTTGGACTGCCCTAAGAATATGCAAAATGATTGACAGGCAGAAACGAGAAAGTATCTTGGCTTTGAGTGGTTAAACAATGTGTCTGTGGTCTGTGATATCTGTCAGGCAATGGGGAAGTAGCATTCATTAAAAATCACTTTTAGATCCTTTAACGGGTTTGTCTATTTTAGCTACACCAATTCATGAGACTTTCAGATGCATACAATTGATCATGCATCCACTGACAAATATTCACAGTAAGATAAAACCAAAAGATTGTCCACCAATAAAATGCTGCACTGAGTCTGGTGTGGAAGAACTTGAACCCAACTGAACACCCGTGGGATGAATTCAGGATGAGCCAGGCCTCATTACCCAACATCAGTGCCTGACCTCACTGAGGCTCTTGTGTCTTAATGAGAGCAAATTCGCACAGTTCTAACATCTAGTAGAAAAGGGCTTCCCTGAAGAGTAGAATCTGTTGTAGTAATAAAAGTCCCAATTAATGGACATTGGTTTAAAATTAATCAAATGTGGCACACATTTTGGGTGTACACTTACTTGTGGTCATGTTGTGTACTGTATATTACATTTGAAAAGGAAAGTATATTAGATGCACACAAAATAATTAACATTTATTTTAATATTTTCTTAAAATCACAAAACATACATTAAAACGTGCTTCTACACTGTAAAAAGCGATTAGTTGACTTTACATAAAAAATTAAGTTAAGTGAACGTTACAGTTTTTTTATTATTATTTACTTAATAATTTCAAGGCAACGGGTTTCCTATATTTTTTTAAGTAAAGTCAACTAATCGCTTTTTACAGTGTAGGCAGGATATAAGGTTATAGGATATAAGGCAGTCTAGCAAAGTTATCAGCTGATGCAATAATTTCAAAATGGCCAAATATCAGCCAATATATCAGATTCTTTGGGGAAAAAGATCTTAAACTTGATGAAATACTTGACACCTTCAGTCACACAAAGATCTTTGATAGTTGTTCTCCTTATTTGTTTTTATGTCTCTTGTTCTCCTACCTGGCCCCACAGCAGTTCTCCAACTCCCACGAAGAGACACCACAGCCACTGCTCCACATTGAGAGGGGCACAGCTGAAGGGCTTGCCCCCAAACTGCACAATCACAATCTGCACACAGATCAACAGAACAAAACAAAATCAACACTAACCTACTCAGCACAGTGGAAATTTAGGCAGCACATCAGTCCCCCTCTCATGTCACCTTTCATACAATCTCATGGACGGGTAGAACTATTATTTCAGATATAATTTATATTTCAAATAGTCAAATATACAACTCACCCAAACATTTAAATTCTGTAATCATTTCTGTTTTAAACCTGTATGTATATATTTTTTCTGTGGAAAATAAAATGATATTTTTAAAAATTTTAGTAACCAAACAGATTCGGTTCCCATTAAATTGCATTGTATTTTTTGCAGACAAAAAAAGTAAAAAAAAAAAAAAACACAATGGAATTGAAAGGTAACCAAAATTGTTTGCTTACCAGCATTCTTCAAAATAATTTGTATGATCCACTGAAGAAAGCAATGCATGCAGGTTTAGAACAGCATAAGGTTTTTTCCCCAACAAATCTTTTTTTTCTAAACCAGTTAAGCACAAATCCTGCCCACCCGATTTCACTTGTCATCTCAATCACACACTCACCTTTCAAAAATGGGTGGATCCTATTTATCAGGATGTGCCACAAATACTATATTGATGTTAAAGGGATAGTCCACCCAAAAATAAAAATTCTGTCATTACTTACTCACCCTCATGTCATTCCAAACCTGTAAGACCTAAGTTCACAAATTAAAGATATGTTTGATGAAATCCGAGAGCTTTCTGACCCTGCATAGACAGCAACGGAATACCACCTTCAAGGCTCAGAAAGGTAGTAAGGACATTGTTCAAATAGACCATGTGCCATCAGTGGTTCAACCGTAATTTTAAGAAGCTACGAGAATACTTTTTTGTTGCGCAAAGAAAACAAAATTAAACACACGCCTGTTACATGGACTATTTTATCGATGTTCTTACAACTTTTCTGGGCCTTGAACGTGGTAGTTTCATTGCTGTCTATGCAGTGTCAGAAAGCAGTGGGATTTCATCAAAAAGATCTTAATTCGTGTTCCAAAGATCTACAAAGGTCTTAAGGGTTTGGAACGACATGATGGTGAGTAATTCATTTCAAAATTAATTGACCTATCCTTTTAAAGTTAGGGTTAGTGGTTAATATTTGTTTCAGCATTATTTAGGCAATAAGCACTGTGATTGACATGACCAATGAAGTCTTTAGAAGCCATTGTGGGGCAAGGTTTGTGCATAACTGGGAAAAACATGCATTTAAAGGGTTCATATAATGTTGCTAAAAGGAACATTATTCGGTGTATTTGGTGTAATGCAATGCGTTTATGTGGTTTAAGGATAAAAAACACATTATTTTCCACACACTATAAATTATTATTGTTACTCTATGCCCTGCCTTTCTGGAACGCGTCGATTTTTACAAAGCTCATTGTTCTGAAAAGTGAGGTGTGCTCTTATTGGCCAGCTATTCAGTGCGTTGTGATTGGCCGAATACCTCAAGCGTGAGACGGAAATGTTACGCCCCTCACCGTATTGTGATGCCGTGTCCCGGCACGATGACACAAAAATAATAAAACCCATTATAAACGAGGCATTTGTTGCATTCAGTGGGGACATAATTACTGATTGTAATGAATTACCATGTCTGCATTTGTGATCGGAGAAACAATAAACAAGCACTACTCTTCACAGCTCAAAACTCGCGTTTGAAGCGTCAGTGGCAAATTCTTTAAATAAGAAAACGTACTTACAGGCTGTGAGTCAGAAGAGCCAGACTGTCCTTGCAAAGTTGGTGTCACACTTTATAGAAACAGCCTTTGAGCACAGCTGGCAGGCTACTCCCAGGTTCAGGAAACAGTCTTCCGTATAATGTGCACACACACTAATATTTGGGTTGAACTGTTCTGGAACAGTGTCATAAATACAACTTAACCACTGATTTCTAGTTGTGTCCTCTTTTGGAAGCCCAAACAAAGTAGTTTCGCTTTCACAACGAAACACAGCTTCTTTAGGACATGGCGCCGGCGGCAGCAACAAATACTACAGTGAGAATAATAGTTACGCCTTCTTTCCTTGCGTATACATTTGGGCGTTGTTATGCAAATCTTCCCACACTGTGATGTAGACATGTGGGGGCTTGTTTGAAGGAGCCGTTTTAGGAAGGTGTGGTCGAGTCTTAACTTTTATAAAGAATATCTCTTTGGTTTTGAGACTTTAGTCTTTGATCTTATCTATGTACAAACAGCTGGTAACACTCCAAAGAGAAATGAAAGCTTGAAATCGCATCAAATGACCCCTTTAAGGAAGTAATGCTGTAGGCATGAACAAATTGGCCAAAATATACTACAAGAAATTATATATTGTTTAAATAGTTCATTGTAATCAATATTTGCAAACAAGATAAAGGAAAAATCTATATACAGTACAATAATAGTTTATAATATAATAGTTTAGAAATACAAACTCAATAATAGAAGAACTAGTCTTACTATCTTACGCAATAATGCTTCTCAAATAAATTCATCTAGTTTTAAAGATTTTCAAAAGTCAAAACACAAAAATACTGATCACAAATTTTTGAGGTGTGCAGAACTTTGTTAACAATGGGGTTCAAATTGTGCAGAAATCTGTAGAATCTGCTCATAGAGCACAATGCAAACAGTATCTCTGACCTGCACTCCAAACGTTCCCAGAACAATGCTGCAGAAGATAGGGTTCGCGAAGATGCCGTCGAACACGTTTCTTTCACCGTGAATCTTGCGAGCGTTGATCTCATTGAAGAGCTGCATCAGGACGAAGATGTTGAAGATGATGGTGTAGTGTTCAGATGGGGGTGAGTGTAAGGGGGCGTTACGGCCGCAGTCGATGTTGAAGATTTTCTCTCCTTTTTAGGATGAAAGAGATGAAGGCATTCAAAATTAAACTGTTCTTTAAAGTTTTAAAGGTGCACTCATTTTTTCCCCTTTAGATCAGTTGCTCATGCTAGTATTGCTCTCACTCTCAGAGCATCTGATAAATGAATATGTAAGTATATGCCACATATCGGAGACTATAATGTTAAGTCTGAACTGTAAGCTGCTACACTATTATTCACCTTATAAATAATGCAAAACATCACATATTGATCCTTGAACTCTCTGTCCTACCGACAAACAGCAGGGTGAAGATGATGACGAGCTGATAGATTCCATGACCCAGGATGTTCTTCATCATTGTGAGCGAGATGAGGGGGTTGTTGCGCCCGTAGGGTTTCCTAAGCAGCAGAGCTTCGGTGGGCGGCTCAGTGGCAAGAGCCAAAGAAGCAAATGTGTCCATGATCAGATTGACCCACAACATCTGTACTGCTTTAAGCGGAGAGTCCTACACACAAACACACAGAGATTACGGATGAAGGTACTGAATTACACTCTTGGCCAGTGAAGTGTGTGCAGTACCACCAGCCTCCAGCAGGAGGCTCAGTGGCTGATTTAATTATAGCTTCCTTCCTTTTGCTGAGCTTGAGAGGTGCAATGCAGTCAGTTCTCCTAACCTGCATGACACAGAGCTATCAGCGATTTAGAGTGGCCATCTCTCACTTACCGCAACCCCTTCACCCCCCTCTTTATTTAAAAAACAACAACTAATATCTGGGCTACTGTGAGGCACTTACAAAGGAAGTGAATGAAATGAGACAACATTAAAATACTCACTGTTTCAATAGTATAGCAGTAAAATGTAAATAATATCTGTTAACATGATTGTAACGTAAAACATATTTAATAACCTTCGCTGTGTAAAGTTATATCCAATTTTACAACTTAATTGACATGATAAGCTGACATCTAAAACTCTAATATGACAAATGTAAAATAACAAGCAAAAAAACATGTTTTAACATAAATATGACTGCAAGTGCTTTTGTAAAAATATTAGCTTCACATTTCTGCTTTTAAATCCTCAAAAAATCAGCAGATTTTTAATGGCATCACCACAAACTGAATTTTTGAGGGACATAGAAATAATTTTTGAGGTAAGCAACACTGTACACGTTCTGTCAATTGAGCTTAGTTTAATACAATTAATAAAACATGCTCCATAAAAACTTGAATTAAAATAATAAACAAACACATTTAATTTGAAGCAATAAAGTACTAAAACTAAAATAATATTAAAGCTATTTAGAAATATTTTTTTTTATGATAAATCTGACTCATCCCAAAGTAATTAAAATTAAAATGAAAGCTAAAAATACAATATTAATAAATACTATAATAGCATATTAATAATCCTAAAATTACAATTTGTGTGCTACCTGTGTAATGCAGGCCCCGGTGAAAGCTACAGTGACAGCCACTACATTGACAGTAAGCTGAAACTGCAGGAACTTGGAGATGCTGTCATACACATTTCTCCCCCACATGACAGCCTTCACAATGCTGGAGAAGTTATCATCGGTCAGGATGATGTCAGAGGCTTCTTTAGCTACATCAGTGCCTGCTATACCCTGGAGACGTCAAGAGAGAGATAGAGGAAGAGATTTAGGTACTGTAATGCATGCATCAAAATCAGATTCACCGGAGATCTTCCTGTGTTATAATACCTCCTTGTTGGGTGAACATGATATAAGTAGAGCTTCTAATAAATCAATATTCATCTCCTACCATTACTCATCTCTCGACTACCTCTTGGATGGAAGAACGAATATATGAATAGATTAGTGGGAAGTGTTCATCAGATGTGCTTACCATCGCAAAGCCCACATCTGCCTTCTTGAGAGCCGGCCCGTCATTGGTCCCATCACCAGTTACAGCCACCACCTGTCTCTGCTCCAACACAGTGCTGTCAATGATGCCTACACAATGGCATCATCACCCAGCAAACAATTACCAGCTAGCACATAACCTTGACCAGTCACTGAATACAACTACTGTCACCACAGAACATGAATTTATCAGTCTGATACATTTTAATTGACTGTATGATGCACCATACTGAGTATCAAATTTACATTGTGAATACAGTCAACAATTTGGACACATTTTACTGAATTTCCATCACTGTACAAAATGTTCTTAGTTTTTGTTGTTGTTGTTGAAAGAAATACTTTTATTCAGTTAAGATGCATTAACTGATCAAAATGGACAGTAAATACATTTATAATGGTACAAAAGATTAATATTTTAAATAAATACTGTTCTTTGGAACTTTTTATTCATCAAAGAATCATGAAAAAATAAATCATGGTTTGCACAAAAATATTAAGTATGTTGATATTTAAAATATTAATATTTGCATTATTTCATTCAATATTAATAATATTCAGTATAAAATATTGTTTCTTGAGCATCAACTCATCATACTATCATGATTTCTGAGGGATCATGTGACACTGAAGACTGGAGCAATGACTTGCTGAACATTCAGCCTTACTATCACAGGAATAAATTACATTTTATAATATATTAAAACTGAAAATGGCAATTTAATATAATAATAATGTTTTATTGTATTGTTGATCAAACAAATGCATCTTTGGTGAGCATAAGAGAAATCATTAAATAAATCTTACTGACTCCAAACAGTAGTGTAACTTTCTCATGGTCTTAAAATCTTATCATCTGTTTGTTCAAATTTGTGTAAAGCTGCAGTCAAAGGGTTACAACTTTTAATCTATTAAAAATCTATAAAAAGGGAATTTAAAATATGATTACAAATTTTAGTAAAAAATGTTGAGTAAAAAACTATTTTAAATATAAATATAAAATATAAGTTTAATAATTTTGGACACTACATAATTCCAATCACATACATAGTAGTGCACAGTAAGACTCAAGCGAGTCTGGGTTTGAGAATGATGAGTAGAAAGAGCATTTCACCTTTTACGAGAGTGTGTTTGTCTGTGGGGGAGGAACGTGCAAGGACTCTGAGTTTAGGCCAGATCTTATCAATCCTCTCCTGCTCAATCTATAACACAACACACACACACATGCACGTACACAGAGCACGGACATTCATGATTCAGTTTAGTCTGTATTGGTTTGGCGCTGAGATTTCTGAGATTCAATTTTCACGAACCTCTCCTTTCTCATTCCTGATTCTTCGGTTGAAGTCTTTACCCTCCAGGCACAGAAAGTCATCCCCGGGCTGAATGATGCCACACTTGGCAGCAATAGCTCGTGCTGTGTTGATGTTGTCGCCGGTGACCATGCGCACAGTGATGCCTGCCCTCTGACACATACGAATGGCTTCAGGGACCTGCGAGAGGAGCAGAGAAATGCTTGAAAACAGAAAACGCATTCCAATGATATAGGAAACATGTTCTCACTGCATACTGTACCTCAGGTCGAACGGGATCCTCGATCCCGACGACTGAGATGCAGGTCAGATCGGTGACAATTTCAGCTTCGTTATCCCAGTCAGGCTCGGGGTCGCAGGGCAGATCCCGATAACCGATGCAGATGGTTCGTAAGCCTTCACACGCCATGGGCTCGATCACTTTCTTCACCATCTCATCTCGGTCCCGTGGCTTGAAGCTACGTACTTCACCATTTGCACCAAGTACCGAGGAACACCTGAGGTAGAAGAGAAAGCAGGAAGGACAAAAAGAGGTGTTTCATGAAAACCAACACGGTTACGGTTTTAATTCCTACTGTAGATTTTATTGTGGTTTACTAACTTTTTGAGAAGGATCTCAGACGCTCCTTTGCTGTAGAGCCGGAAACTTCCATCCGGCATCTGTACCACAGTGCTCATGGACTTGCGTACAGAGTTGAAAGTGTAGACTTTGTAGAGTTTCTCCTCTGGGAAATGCTCTCTCACAGGGACGTAGTCCCTCTTCAAGTCCAACAGGAAGCCCAGTAGACCACACTCTGTCTTATTACCAACCTGCTTGGGCAGACCACCTTCCACATCCGGTGGCTGAAAGAAATGAAATTAAGCAAGAGACACAGATGAGAGAAAGAAGATGTTTCTATTTACATTTGACAAGCCAGTGCAACAGTAAATTCTTAAAAGGCTAACAGTGCTAAAAATAAATCTCACCAGCCTAAGCTGGCATGCTGGTCTCCCAGCCTGAACTGTAGAACATTTTGTTGTTGTAATTTTAACAGTAAAATAATGTAAAAATAAGTAAAGCAAAAATAAAGCAAGTTTCCTTACTATAGATGGTGAAAATCTTTAATAGGGGAAATTTAAAATATTTTTCAGAAAAACACTGTTAAATGTATCGACATGGTTATCAGTATATCATTTAGGTACAAAACACAGTAGTAGGATGTAATATTAACATTATATCAATTAATGGAATATACAATTATTATTTTTACAGTAAATTTAAGTTAATTCTGTAACCTTAAAATTGTGCTACCATATTTTTATAGCAAAGTCCTGGCAAACCCTGCTGTGTGTTTTACTGTAAAATGAACCGATTGCATGCAGGTAACTTGGCTGGGAGTCCAGCTAGTCCATTTCAGTCAGGGCTTAACCAGCTAAAACTAGCTGAGGCTGGATATAAACTGTTCTATCGTTTAGATTTTTTTAAATTCATGATATCCAATCTCTCACCATGATCTTGGAGGTATAGGCGCAGTTGATAGATATGGCATTGACAATTATTTCTAGGTTGTTGGGGTTGATCTGGCTGGGGTCCGGGATCTCACGGAAGTGCTGGTCGTTGATGTAGGCCTGCACTACAGTCATGCGGTTGGTGGTGAGGGTGCCGGTCTTGTCAGAGCAGATGGCAGTGGCGTTGCCCATTGTTTCGCAGGCATCCAAGTGACGCACTAGGTTATTGTCCTTCATCATTTTCTGGATTAACAGCAATAGAAGATATGGGTGGTGAAAAACAGTGTTGACAAAAGCAAAACATGCTAAAAAAGTAATACATGAAAAAACGTCCAGAGAAAGATGTGTTTATTTTGTTCAAATTTGCTTATGTAGTCTGTTAGCTCTACAATACATTTGATTTGCTGTTTACACACACACACACACACACACACACACACACACACACACACACACACACACAGTCCACCTGTTCTCTCTCACCTTAACTGAATAGGCCAGGGAGATGGTAACAGCAAGGGGAAGACCCTCAGGCACAGCTACCACCAGCACAGTCACACCGATGATAAAGAATTTGACAAAATACTGCACATAGATGGGCGTGCACTCGGGCACCCAGGTCTGCCCCTCCACCACAAACGTCTCAATCACAAAGTACAGCACCAGGATGATAACTGTAATGGCTGACATCACAAGACCTATAACAATATAATAAATACAATTAATCTTCAGGATACTTGCAGATCAATCTATAGTCAGTCAATTGATTATAAATAACAAATTAAGTAATGCATTACTTATCAACATTACAGTATAATATCTGATTCATTTCTAATTATTTCTAATAATTCCCTGTCTTCCTGTTCTGTCTACCCCCTTGTCATATATGTATGTTGTGTATGTATGGACAGGTTGATGGCTAATTTCACTGGTACTTGTGACTAGTGACAATAAAGGCTACTACTACTATGTAATTTATTATGCAAAATAAAATATATATTTTTTTTCTTTGTCTTTTTATGATAATTATTTGTGTGCAAAACATTTATGCTTAACATCTTACTTTTCATAAAAAGTTACAGCATTACAAAGTTGTGGCCTAATGGTTGGATATGTATCCTGAAGGTCGCACAAATTGCGAATATGGTTTACTATACTTGTCACAACACTTTTCAATGTTTTCACTTTCAGTTAGTGCTTCTGCTAGGTTAACAGTGTCAAAATATAGCATTAAGTAACTTAAAGGGATACTCCACTCCAACTACATAAAAGCTTTGTTTGTCTTCAGAACACACTTTAAGATATTTTAGATAAAAACCAGGAGGCTTGTGACTGTCCCATTGACTGCCAAGTAAATAATACTGTCGAGGTCCAGAAAAGTATGAAAAGCATCGCCAGGGAAGTCCATCTGACATCAGTGGTTCAATCAGAATTTTATAAAGTGACGAGAATACTTTTTGTACACAAAGAAAATAAAAATAACGTCTCCTGTCTGTCTCTCCTCGTCACCGTAGCACCATTTTGGATATTACCCATCGAACACAAGCAGCATACACTCTTCTACATCCGCCTCAACACATGGATGCGTATTCTATGTGTATTTAGGCTTTGATTTGAATGAAAATAGCACATTCTTGCGTTGAGGCGGATGCAGAAGAGTGTACGCTGCTTGCGTTTGATGGGTAATATCCAATATGGTGCTACGGTGACGAGGAGAGACAGAGAGGAGACAGATTGTTGAAAAAAGTTGATATTTTTATTTTCTTTGCATACAAAAATTATTCTTGTCACTTCATAAAATTCAGATTGAACCACTGAGCTTTTCATACCTTTCTGGACCTCGACAATTTAATTTACTTGACAGTCACAAGCCTCCCGGTTTTTATCTAAAATATCTTAAATTGTGTTCGGAATACAAACAAAGCTTTTATGGAGTTGGAACGACATGCGGGTAAGTGAATAATGACAACATTTTCATTTTGTTGTGGAGTATCCCTTTAACACATTCATTTCCATAGCTAATTTGCCAAGTAGCTAATTTGTTAGTCAGCACTTCTCAATAATGCAAGAATATGTCAAATTTAAATGTGTTACATTCCATGAAAAATAACAATATTACACAATTAGCTGATACTTCCTCACAGTTAACACTGACAAAATGTAGCACAACATGTAACGTTATTTTCCATAAAAACTAACAATTAATCAGCACTAACTTGTGAGAATCTGTAACAAAAAGTAACACAATGTGTTCCATTCCATGAAAAATAACAATGTAACAATTAGAAAGGGCTTCCTCGGAGTTAACAGTGAGAAAATGTAGCACACAATTTAACATGTTACTTCCCATAAAATCAACAAAAGTACTAAAATATATAACAAAGGCAGTGAGTTACATTTCATAAAAAGTAACAATGTAACACAATTAGCAAGTGTTTCAGTTCACAATGAGAAAATTTTGCACAAAAGCAATTTAACATGTTACCTTCAACTAAAATTGAACTCAAACAGTTAATTTTTTAAGAAGTAATGGAATTTATTACAGTACAATTTTAAACAGTAAAATTCTTCAACACTGAATATAGCTATAAGGATATAAATTATAAGGATAAATAAATAAATGACAATAGGAGCACAGCAGAATGTAAGTGTGTCAGAATGAAGTGATTTATCTTTCCATATGACATCACCTCGTAATTGGCCACATGAAGTCCCACGCACCTGCTTTGCCAATCTGTACAGCCAGTTTGGTGAGTTTGCCCTGCAGTACAGACTTCTCCTTCTTGGGCACGTTGGTTTTTTTCTTCTCTCTCTTCCACTTCTCCGCCCTCCGCACTCTTCAGAGGCTGCATCTCCATGGCAACAGCTCCATCCTGCTTTTTGGCTGGTGGGCGGGACATGAGTTAGCGTCACTACATATGGACAACAAATCTGTCATGTCACAACTCAGAGGCATCGTGAGAGGCCTCCGGCATGAACGAGACTCCTTCAAAGCTCTGAAAACCTTCATGCCACACACTGAATATTTACGCTCAAAGTGGTGTACACACATACACTGGACACACAACGAAAGAAAGCAAGACAAATGTGAACACGCACAGCATAAACACTGACGTCGGTTAGAGTCGGACCACAACAAGTTCTCGAGTTCTACAGAGCTTGCACTATTCAGCAAAATGTGTTTGGGTGCTTTTTCTCGACACCAGAAACAATGAACTACGGTTACAATCTACTATGCAAGGAATCAGTCGTCATGTATGCCGTTGAGCAACCGAGTATGATGTTATACAAAGAGTGTGTTTCTGCCTCTTTATGTATTTGGCTGTATGCATACATGGTATTAGCGATTATATTTCCCGTTGCTATCCTCATATAGCAACAGCGTAACTGAGGAGTCCACAGAAATTTTCCACAACAAGAAAATAATTAACCCCTTATTCTCTCCATTAATCTACTCTATACTATCCCTGTGGTACCTTTATTCTGATTGGTCTCCACAGCTGCCTCTGGCTGCTTGCCTGTGAGAGAGAAAGACAGAGAGAGAGAGAGAGAGAGAGAGAGAGAGAGAGAGAGAGAGAGAGAGAGAGAGGGGAACAAGGGAATAAAAAGCGACAGACAGAGACATAATGAGAGACAGGGCACACAGTGTTCTTGAGTGGGGAAAATGAGAGCGCACAGAACTATGGAAAGAGACACAAAACTCAAACATACGGCACACACATTGAGCTGAGCTTCTAAACTATGACATGTTAAACCACTACGCCACAATTTTGGGCTAATCCGACTCTATTTAGTGCTGATTGTAGTCACTTCATCTATGCTGAAGGTATTCTGTAACTCCAGTGGACTCAAAACAACAGGGCTGTGGATTACGTACCATTGGTGATGCCACTCGGTTTGGCCATAGTTGTTAGAGAGTAACTACTGTCCTCTGATTGGATAGCGAAACAAAGGGATAATGCAGGTGTGGAGGAAGGGGATTGTGGGAAATTGTTAGGATTGGGTGGTGGTAGAAGTAACAAAAAGACAAATGAATCATGATCATGTGGTATTAAGGAAAATTGAAAAGCCAAAACTGCATGTACATAGGTTGTTAATATGAAACTTCAGTGAGACGTTCCTACAAGACGATTCTGCTTCATGTAAAATATTGTTTTCTAATTATTTTGCAACGGTTATTTGAGCTGTCAACATTCTATCTGCTTTAAAAGATTATAGTTAAATTAGTAATTAGTAAGTGATTAATTATCAGCAAAGATTTACAAGCTACAGAATGGAACAGAACGGATGGATCTTGAGATGTGTTTTAACAGCATTTCTCTTATAGCGTCCTAAAACACAGCACTCATGGAGGAAGATGCTGAAAAACAAAGCAACGGCCAGATATAGATCAATAATAATAACAACAAATACTGCAGAAAGAATAAAAGCTAACATCTAGTGTGAATCTACTTTGTTAAGCAAACAATTTATTGATCTACTCCTGAGTTACTCTTATATAATGTCTATTAATTACCATCATTCGGGGGCTTTGCTCAGCAAATATTTATATTATAGTTGACTAAAACTAAAGCTGAAACTAAAATAATGGAATAAAATAACATAATAAAATAATAAACTGAACTGAAATAAAATAAAAATATATAATAAATATTTTTATTTCAACGAGTTGCTAAAGCAACATTTATTGTTTTAATTGAGTCTAATTAATTTAGTTAAACTTAAACTGACTATAGACTATTTACACATATTTAAAAACAACTACTCAAAATGACAAAAACACAACAAAATTAGTAAAATGTATTGTGAATAATCAACACATTGAGTAATTACTTAATTTATTGATAGTTATACTAATTGTTATACATGTAACTTTTATGGCCTCTTGTTAATTGAGACACAACATAGAATATTTGTATTTTAAAAATGCACACTGCAGGACTGCAAAAATCTCTGAAGGGTGAAAAAAACTAAATATACACTATCCCTCATGCATTCATACAGATTTTAACTTCAAATCATGAATGGTGAATAAAAAAGGGTCGTTGACATAATTTGTCATACTATATGTGCATTCTACTAATCTACAATTATGGGTATCAGTAAAGACGTACAAATATTACAAATCACTTTCGCAAAAGCAAAAAAGACAATTGAGTTGTGATTGTGAGGCAGTTCTAAGCCCATTCGGTGGCTGATGACACATATAGAGCGATTCAGTGGGACAGTAGCAGAACATAGCGCCACTTCATCCTTCATCCACCCACATCCAACCTTTGCGCTCTCTCCCTCTCTCTGTTTCTCTCTTTCATTCCCTTTCTCTGAATAATTAATCAGCCTCCTCCAATATAACTCCTAATCCTTCTCTATTCCCTTCACGCCAGTCTCCTCTCTGTTGGCTGCAGCTTAAATTACCCATGACATGGGCCATAAAGTTCACAGCAGTGGAGCTCTGCTTGTCTCTCTTGCTCGTCTTTCCATTCATAAATATTCCTGCAGGCTCCGAGCCCACTGGTCCTCCATTCATATCCAACCCATCTCTCTCTTATGTAAGGATCTCCCACCGCCTCTCTCTCCATTCTCCATTGTCTGGTAGTGCTTCTCACAATGTGTGCAGTCATTCTCACTACAACCTACACTAGCCTCAGCATTTTCTCTGAGTATTACGGTGTGTTTTGCTTGCCGTTTGATGCTCTTCCTTCTTACACCTACCTTTCTTCTCTTTCTTCTCCTCCTCCCCTTCCTCAGCTCCCAGCAGAGTGAATATGATGCCAGTCTGAGAGTTGACTCCAACTGCAGTTACCAGCATCCTGCCAGATCCCTCCATCACATGGGTACCTGAGAAAGAAAGATTGAGAGAGAGAGATAGAAAAAAATAGAAAAACACAAATTGACATTTAATTGCAGCATAAATGGAAAGACCGCCCAAAAATCTGCAAATGTTGTCCCATCTAGCCTCATATAACTAGTTTAAATAAATTATTTCCTTGAACAATGTGGCTGATTTGTGACTTCCCAGCATGCATTTCAGCATCAATAAATTATATTCTACCCTTCTGTTTCAAAGATTGTCACTTCATATTAAGAGTCAAAATAAAACTATATGTAAGATTAAAACCATGCCTTTTATATTAATGCCAGGAAATACATTTATAATGTTTAAAAAACAACACATTTAAATCATTTTATTTATCTTGTAAAGTGACCTAGAACTTAGTACTAATGTTTCATGCAAGACTGCGTATTTTTTCAAAGCTCAAGTTAATTTTACAAGAATGTAACATTTCTATAACAATAACAATGTCTTTGAATAAAAATTAAATCAATTAAATAATTTTAATTTTCATGTAAAGTGACCTTGAGCTTAATAATAACAATATTAACTATAATTATAACAACACGTAGAATTGTTTTTTACAATTTATAGAAAATTTCTATAAATGTATACATTTTACAAGAAAATGACCAATTAATAAAAAATAATAATAACACTTTAATTTAAGAAATCTGAAAATGACCCAGTTCTATAATAATATTAATAATAATAATTTATATAGCACTTTTCCAAAGTTCAAGGTTGCTTTAGAAAAGCAGCTCATGCAGCTTTGTTGCAGCTCATATTTCTGTGATTATTTTCACATTTTCTCAACAATTTAATTTAGACATTGACTATTTATCTACAAATACAGACATCCTGGCCTGCTGCAGTACACCATTAGCATTTGAATCCAGACTGCACACAACAACAGCTTTCATACATCAACTTCACAAAAATATAATTGGGATATTATTCAATAATATCATCATCAGTAGAGCAGGACAGCCCCATAAAGAGAATGGAGTTATCATCCCAAGTGTCTAAGAATAGCATGGAGGAAGGGAGAGGGCATGCACCAGTGCTCACAGCAGGAAACAGAGATTCTCAGATCTAATTAACAACATCTGGATGCCACTGCAGCATCTCAGTTATTCTGACACACAGAATGCGGATGCTCCGAGTGCTTTGTGCTGCTGACTGACAGCTGACAGGGCACAGCCGAGAGGAGAATACAAAACTACTTCAGACATTTTCAAGAAAGGTTGACCAGTCTTTTAAGAAAAAGTGACAGGCATCAACCTTTAACAATGATTTTACTTTAACTCACAGCGAGATTTTTGCTACTAGCCTAAAGGCATATTCACACTAAGAATGATACCTATACAGATAACAATATTAACATTCACACCTACAGACAATTATATTCTGTTTATAAGTGCTGCAGTTACTGTGTGCTGTCGGCCACTTTAAATGCTCAAGCTCTGTAAAGTCAGTGGATTCTGACTGACTTTCAATGTTTTTCTTGATAATGAGCAGGAAGAAAAATGTCCTTAAAATTATTCCAGAGATTTATATTGTTGTAGCTGGGTTATGGATAAAAAAATGATCTAGGCATTAGGCAATTATTAAAACTTTATAGGTATAATTGTTATCATCTTCTGTGTGAACAAGCCTTAAAGGGGTCCTATTATGCTTTTTCACTTTTTTAATTTTAGTCAGTGTGTAGTGTGTATGTTTGGGCATAAAAATATCAACAAAGTTACAAATCTCAAAGTCCACTCCAAATCCCTTTTCAGGAACTACAACGAACGGCTCGTTTGGACTACAAAGTTGTTTTCCGGTGTTTGTGATATCACTAAGCGGCTTATTAGCATATCATTAAAATAAATCCCGCCTACGGAAATTCAAATGGTTGGGGGGGGGGAATGCTTGGTTGACCACTGCATGTTTCAAAATCAAAACCCAGTGCGGGTGTTTTATATCACTATATTTCTGAAGGAAACCGACTGTCTTCAGAAAATTAAGGATGTCATTTTTATTTCATCTTGCATACAGGTAATGTCTGAAAAAGCAGCGTTTGTGAGTGGAGCTCTGTTTTGTGTCCAGTGTTACCGGGGAAACCTCACTCTCTACTCCACCAGAATACATTTGCATATATATATATATATATATATATATATATATATATATATAATGTACACAACTTACACAAATAGTGTAAGTTCAAGGTTCAAGGTTTTTTATTCGTCACATACACAAGTATACAGAATATAATCAGCAGTGAAATGTAATTCTGTGGGACTATGGTATAAATCAATTCAACTTTATAATAGCTTCACTGCAATTCATCTTATAATTTTAGAATTAAAGAACATACAATAATACATATTACCATTGCACGTATCTGTACATAGTAAATGCAGTTATTTTTAACCTGTTGTTGACATCCCATCTAAAATGTGATTCAGCCAAAAAACAACAATGTTACCACTTTAATATCTTAATATTTAACGTCTTGCAATATCCATTAGTGCAAAGGTTTTGCGCGATCTTGTTCAAAATTTTTGAGGTCTGAATTGATAAGGCAATATTGACGAACTTGCTGTTCTGGCAAGGGGCGGGGCAATACTGAAACACCGTCTAAGCTGTTCGCCAATCACAACGCACTGGGACAGCTAACCAATCACAACACATTTGGTTTTCGGAAGGCGGGCCTTCATCAAACCCAGAACTAATCGAGCCATTTATACCAGGCTGGGGAGAAAGGTATAGTAATAATGTAAATTATGTGAAAAATTATGCGATTTTCGAACCACCAATCATGAGAACATGTTCTAGTACACCCCCAAAACAAAATCAAGACTTTGTAAAAGAGCATAATAGGACCCCTTTAAGACTGTATTTAGAATCTTAAAGGTATAGTCAGCAATTTTAGCTTCTTTGCTAACTTTTAGCGATTTTGTTAACTTCCACCACACTGACTGCTTTCTAAACTCCTCCCTCCAAAGTCATGTCTGCAAATCCAAATAATATATTTTTTTAAAGTTTCACATACATAAAGCACTTGTGATTGGCTAGTTTTCTGATTGGCTCAAATAATGTGGGTCACCCCCTCCAGCTGGAGTTGGGAAGCTCACTGCATCACTGAGTTACAATTAAAGTTAAAATTCATTGTTAAATTAAAGTGGCTCACACCAGAGGGGCTTCTAAAATTACAGACGTAAGACATTTTAAAATATAAATAAAAATGCATCTCTTATTAAGATGTACATAAGTAATGGTACTTTAACATTATTACATTTTTTTAAATATAAATAAAAAAATTGCATCTTTCAAGATGTACGTCAGTAATAGTACAGTAACTTTATTTTTTAGATCTCATTGGAATTTGGAACTACACAATATTGGAAAAACAACTGACTTTACCAATATTGTAGACAGGCAGACATTTTCACTTGACAACTTTCGGTAAATAGTTACAGTATACTTGGAAAGTAATCATTCCAAGTGATTTTATTAGTGATTGCATAAATTACATGTAGAACATCAAAAAAAAAAAAAAAAAAAAATGTTGTGTGAAGTATTCGTTTAAAACCTCTTTCAATAACCATAAAGTGAACCACTTGTTTTCATAGGCCACCGTTCACTACACATTCAATAATACTATAAAATTATAACAACTGTCACTTAATTGAGATTATTAAATAAAATATTAAATTATAATAATTCTATTGTAATATAAAATAAAAAAGTATTTAATAAAATAATTTGAAGTACAACTGTACCACTATAATAGTCATTTCCATCTTAATTTCTTCATTTTCAGATGTTAAAGCTTTTATTTTGTCTGAATGCGAGCATATAAATAAATGTGCTGAGTTTTTGAGTGAAGCACGGCACTGTGTTCATAAATGCATGCAGTTCGTGATTCAGTGTTTCAGGTTCTCAGATCAGCTTTACTGTAAACATATAAACTAAACTGTAAAAATGGTTAAACATTTTTTCTTTTGAAGCCACCATTAAATATGGTCTAGCAACATCTACTGTATGATCCACACATGTACGCATGCTTACCAGAGAGAAGCATGGGGTCCTTGTCAGCCGATTTCTGCACATGATCTGATTCACCGGTTAAAGAGCTCTCGTCGATTTTCAGGTCATTTCCCTGAATCAGGATCCCATCAGCAGGTAGGAGGTCACCTGAGAGAGGAAACAAAAGTGGGACAAATAAATATCCTGTAATCAGTAGAGCATCCGTAATATACCAAAAAGCATTCACTGTTCCTACCAGTAATGCTATATTGCACAGGGTACATTACCAACAAATGAGTTCACATTGTGATTTGTGGAAATGTGAACATTGCTCTAAAAATACCCTTGTTTTAATCCACACCTTCCTCATATTAGGTGAGTTAAGCCTAAACTCAGCATTTATTCAATTCCCGGGCTCAGAACAGGAAACTGACCGTATTTGACCTGGGCCATGTCCCCAACCACCAACTCGGCGACGGGGATCTGGATGACGGTTGCATTGCGCACCACAGCGAATCGCTGCTCTAGCTCGATGCGGCTCTGCAGTCCCCGGAACTGTTTCTCTTTACTCCAGTCGTTGAAAGCCGTCACCAGCACCACACAAATGACGGATAGTAGGATGGCCACACCTTCGATCCATCCTGCTTCTGCCTCCCCCTCATCTTCCGCTCCTCCTGACACATTTCCACAAGCTGCAGAGGTTAAAAGTTCATTATTACATGGGCGTCTGGAATACTCGATTCTTATTGATCAATTGCTGTTGGTGCTTTTTGTTGCTGGAAGCAGATGCTTTCCAGATGAAGCGCTTTTTAACAGACGTGCTATCTGGAACTTGGTCCATAGCTGAGATGACTTTTAATGGACAGGCTTTTTGGTGTCCCCGATTAGAAATTATAGAGCATGTATTTATTCTTAAACATCAAAATACGCTAATTAATGTCATTTAAACATCACATCAAAGGCATTAAATGTTTTAAACATTTTAAACATAACACATTACTGTATATTGCATAAGCAAAACATGTATTTCAAATTCTTTGTGTTTTCAGTTTGCAAGTTAACAAGCATAGCACACTCTGGTTAAGGAAAGCTCTTTTGATTAGCTACACTAAGATATCGTGATAACACTCATTTTGCAGATACTGAGATAAGCATTTATTTCATGTCTTTCGATTTACTCTGTGGTCTCCTTGTTTCATACTAATTCAAGTTTGCCATCTTGCAACTCAGAATAATTAGCTGACTGACAAGCTTGTGTGCTTTATTATTTATATAAAAAAACATGTAAATTGATTAAAATGACAGTAAAGGTAATGTACAATGTTCATTTATAATGTTCTGAATCAAAAGACCTGCTAAAGAAATGCTAATGTCAATGTCTGAGAAAATACAGTGTTATCATGATATCTTAAAGAATCTGAAAAAACTAACAAAATATTTCCACAAATAATTTTTTTTTTCAACATATATAATACTAAGAAATGTTTCATGAGCACAAACATTGCTGCTTTTACTGTATTATTGATTAAATAAATGTAGCCTATAGGGTGAACATAAAATACTTTTAAAAACATAAAAAAACATTTGAATGGTAGTGTATAATGAGCATAAAACAGTAGATGACTAGATGCTCAGCAGTCCCCAGTTAAAGCAAGAGAACTAAAATACTACTTTGAATAACAACAAATTGGTATGAGACAAAAAAAAACTGGATGAAAAAAAAACCCTCATAAAAATAGCAAAAGACTTTACATTGTAGCTAAATATGTTATAGAAAAGATTACTTTGACCACAGATTAATATAAATATATGAATTAATGTTGTAATACTGTTGCAGTGTTTGTCTTGTTGGAAGATACAAAAAATCAAATCAGTATTAAATGTTAGTAAATAGCCATGTAATTAATAGAATAATGTGCAGTATGGCTGGTGATATTAAAAAAATCTGTTCTGATATTTTCAGAAATCAGTTCACCCTTTATTATCCCTTCTTTATGCAGAGTGACATTTAGGCTGTTCAGCACTCAATATGCGATTGTATAAAGCGCTCAAAATGTTTTGCTGTTTATTTTTCCCCAGCATCCCTAAACTGTTTTTCTCTTTCTCTGCATTCCTGCTTGACATCCTCATTTCTTATTCCATTTTCTCACCTTCATTCTCACCTTTCTCCTCCCACACTCCCTTGATTCAGTTCTCTCTCTCTTCCCTCCCACTCTCTATCCGTCATTCCCTCCTCCCTCGACCCACACCATCCCTTTAACTCCCTTCCTCTTCACCAGTGTTTCCCAACCGTGTTTCTGGAGGCACACCAACAGCACACATTTTGGATGTCTCCCTTATCCGACCAATATATTTCTGGTCATTGTGTCTCTACTAATGAGCTGATTCAGGTGTGTTTGATTAGAAAAGTTGGAAAATGTGTAGTGTTGGTGTGCCTCCAGGAACAGGGTTGGGAAACACTGCTCTACACACACCTCGTCCCTCTAACATCCCCGTCTAGCTTCCCTCTCTCTCTCACCCTCGGTCTCGTCTCCGGGTGGCTGATAGAAGGACAGGCCGAGGGAGATAATGGCTGCGATCTCCAGGATGATGAGTGTGACGTCTTGTAATGCCTCCCACACCAGCTCAAGGAAGGTCTTGGGCTTTTTCGGGGGTATGAAGTTTTGTCCAAATGTCTGTCTGCGCTTCTCCAGATCTGCCGGGTTGTCTGACAAACCTGAAAGGAGAAGAAGAGTCAAACAGAGGTCATCACAATTTTTGTAATGCGTGGCACCCTCACGCCCAGAGCAATGAGTAGGATATACCATCAAGGAACTTAGTGTGCCTCTCTCATCTCAGAGCCTGAGACTTTCCTGTTAAGGTTCGAAACATCCTATGGCTTTACCCAATGCAGGACACATTGTTTTTAAACAGTCAGAAAGAATGAGGTGCTTGTGTTTGCTATCTGCAGTCTGGCTCTTGCTGCAGTTTGGATTTTAATGGTCGTTAACTCTAATGTCTTTGGCAAGAAGCATTTTTAGCCAAACTCTTTTGACAAGGGTACTATAAAGTTTTACAGATACTTTATACAGATTTACTTGATATCTACCTAATGACGAGAATATGCAGTCTGGGTGCGATTTGTTAAAAAAGCAGAGGGATATTTGAGAATGTCAACATTGAAAATGTAATAAGGATATTGATAATACATTGTAATTCATATAAAATAAAAAATATAGTTGTCTAAACTGAATTTAACTAAATTACACGTTTTTAACATTGTACTTACTAACTATACATTTATTTATGTAAGGAACAGTTGACTCTGGGCCGTTGAATTATTAGAAAAATAATGCACACCCGAGGTGGTGATGCACCTCGGGTGTGCATTATTTTTCTAATAATTCAACACCACAGAGTCAATTATTCCGCTTATACTACGGTTGCCACACCTCAAGACATCGATCAGAGGATGTAGGCTATTTCAAGGTATATGTCCGGTTTTTGTACTTAAAACGCTATTGTGAGTAAGATTAATGTCTTCCGCATCTCATCCATCGCCTCTGTTGCTAAATCCAAAACGTCATTTTCGACCACAACGAGGCTTAATTAGCCGTTGATAGCAGACTAATACAGTTAATAATTAAGTTATTAGAGAGAGAGAGCACGTGAATTACATCTGTGAGTCTGTGCGTCTCTCAAATGTGTTCGGCTAATGTAACGTTACTAAACATTAATGAAACTTTAAGTTCATTTTCTTCACGAACAGCTTCATTGTTACCTCGCTTGTGAGAATTCATAGTTTGTAAGTACTTACTGTTACTGATATAATCGTCAGAGTAGCGTTTACAACATTAGAGTGCATGTTAGCGTGTGTGCAAACTTTATGTATCTTATGTGCGTGTGTGAGGGAGAGAGAGCAGGAGAGATGGAGTATGTGCTTTACCTACATAATAGAACGTAATTTTGAGGCAAAAACATGGAAACTATCTGTAGTTTTTATTATATTGCTTACTATTTAGTTATTCAACGTTACATTTAAAATAACTGAAATCATTTGGCGAAGTGATGTGGACATGTAATGCGGTCAAGAGTGCTGCCTGGAACTACGTTCCTGCGACTGCGTTTCCCTGCACAACGGCTTAGAACTTTCGTCAGCCAATCAGATTCAAGCATTCAACGGCCCCGTAGTATAAATCATTATAATTTACTGGCTCCATGAGGTTCATATTAAGATACCCTCGTGAAAATAAATATACTAAAAAGTATTTGAAATAAATTTATGTTATGCTAAGTATACTAAAAAAAAAACATTACAATTTGTATGTATTTCATAAAATACTCTGCAGTTGTATTTTTGGTGTACTAAACTGGTCTGCTAAGTCAGCTAAATGTGAAAAACAAATTTTGTGTTTAATGCACTTTAATTGTACGGAAATAGAGCTGAAGTCTAACTAAAGATATACTGCTGTCTGACGTGTATTTTATTGTGCTAAAGTAGAACTATTGCAAGAATACTTTAAATATCTTGCATTTAAATACATATATTATTCAAAGATCATACAATCCTCATCAATAGTGACCTTAAAACACATTTTAGGCTTAATATTAAGAAATGTGCATTGTGCACAAGTAGTACTTCAAATAAAATTGTATTATAGTTATATCAGTAAGTTCCGAGCTATTGAAATATACTTATGAAATACATTTATTTTAAACAAATTACATTTTTACTATGGTAAGCTGTAAAACCATCTGAACACATTTCAGCCATCCCGACAAATTTGTATTATTTAATTCCATCATATTCCAGCATAAGTTGTAATGTTATGCACGTTTTACTAGGTTGCTTGCAACACTGAACATAACATTTGTAACACAAGGCCATCACATACTATCAGATTTTCACTCTGAACACAACAAACTCACGCAGAAACATGCACCTTGTTGCTAGGAGACACATGACAGAGGAAAACAACATGTTTGATGTTCTCTGACTGGATGGAATCACAGTCTGAAGTTAAAAGAAACAGTGTTTGCTCATCATACACTATGCACTTTTCTGTGAATCATAATGAGTAAGAACTAATAAACAGCACTAATTATTGCTTTTATTAAAGAATATACGTCTTGAAACTTTATGAAAAAAATCACAAAATTAATTGTGTCGTTCATTTAATATATAAATCAATATCAATTTAATATATCTTAATTTTTGTCAATTAAAAAGTTAAATAATCATCTTTGTCATAATTACAGCATATAATAATAATAATAATAATAATTTGTTACATTTATATAGCGCTTTTCTAGACACTCAAAGAGCTTTACATAGTAAGGGGGCTATCTCCTCATCCACCACCAGTGTGCAGCATCCACCTGGATGATGTGACGGCAGCCATAGTGCGCCAGAACGCCCACCACACACCAGCTTACTTCATCAGACAGAGTGATGAAGCCAATCAGTGTATGGGGATGATTAGGAGGCCATGATGGTGTACAGAGCAGAAAATTCTCTTTGTCAATAATTGGAATCTTTTCTGGGAGCGTCCTAGGCTATTCCGTGCTGATGGCCTGCACCCCAGCAGAGTCGGTGCGGAACTCCTGTCGGACAACATCACCAGGACGCTACGCTCTATCTGACTGAAGGACATCCTAGGATTTTTAATGACCACAGAGAGTCAGGACCTCGGTTTAACGTCTCATCCGAAGGACGGTACTTTTTCCAGTATAGTGTCCCCTTCACCACACTGGGGCATTAGGACCCACACAGACTACAGGGTGAACACCCCCTTCTGGCTTCACTAACACCTCTTCCAGCAGCAGCCTAGTTTTCCCAGGAGGTCTCCCATCCAGGTACTGACCAGGCTCAACCCTGCTTAGCTTCAGTGGGCAACCGGTCTTGGGCTGCAGGGTGATATGGCTGCCGGCAAATATATAGTGTTGGAATTGTGTTCAGAAAGACTGAAAATAAGCTAGCTATACAAAGTTAGCTAATGTGTGAATAAGTAGACGTCTGAATTCCTGTTTAGTGAAATGCATTTATGCACCCTTTCCTCCATACAGATGTGACACCTAGGTTTCCGTCATCTAAGGGTGCTTTGCATTTATATTTATGCATTATGGCAGACACTTTTATTCGAAGCGACTTACATTGCATTCAAGGTGCACAGTTACATTTGATCAGTTCTTGCTTTCCCGGGGATTTAAAACCCATGACATTGGTGGTGCTTGCATCATGTTTTACTGGTTGAGCTACAGGACAGCTTAAAAAATTCAAGGTTTCAGAAAAGGCTTTCAAAATTTCACATTAAAGTCTATATTTTAACTACTGTAGCATTGTATAGGCCAGCTGTCACTGAACACAAACAAATGTAGTGGGGATAGATGCAGCCTAACTGATGTGTGAAAGTAAACTATGTTTACAGGGTTATTAATAAGATGAACATTGCACAGCTGTTTAGGTAACAGTTATGCAAATACTAAACTAAACTGAACTAGTGAAGCCATTTGTAGTTAATTAAATAAAATGTAAAAATGCTGTTCCAAAAGTCACAATTATATTGGTGCCTTTTTACCAAATAAAAAGAGTATCATCGAGAATCATGTTAGTTTTTTCTAGTCTTTCACCAGTCCACTTTGGACCAAGCCAATACTTACAGCTTGGAAAAACAGTATATGAATAGAGTTCACAGATTCCGACAGTGAACAACTCCAATGCCATTTCACACAAAAGTGCACACACACACGCTAGCTTTAAATACACCATGGAGCTAACTGACACCTTTAATAGCATATGCCCTGCTTCCCTTTCCTATTATCACCACGCATTCAAACAACACATTTAGCTATCTTACAATCTCAAAGATTCAAATGAGGGTCACTAAGACGAGATGAATAACACAATATATTGCATGTGTGTGTACAATACAATAAAACATAACCAACTGACCATAATGAGCCAAGCGTATTGGAATGTATCGATTTGTTAAAGCAGATTCTTCCAAAGTAAGAAGTGATGGGATTCGGCCTGAGACATATATATTGAATTTCTGATGTAAATAATGAATGGCATGTTTCTGCTCATTTCAAAGGGCTCCTATATACAACGAGAGGCTGAGAGAAGACAAGAAGGATGAAGAGAAATGGATGAAGACACGAGACACACTGCGTTTAATGTGCCCAGCGCTCTCCTTTCCACAGCCATCTATGTCTTTCAGTCTTTCTCTTACTCTCGCTTTCAGTCTTTCATAGATTGGTGCAGTTTCCATGGTGATGAAGACATCAAGCACAAATTGTGCTGCTCTTCAACTTCCTGTCTTCGGGCACCTTTTCGCCCAGCTACAGATGATGTCATTGGTTCGGTGCGGTCCGCGTGAGCCTTATAATAGATTTTTGATTGGTCTGCTTTGAAAGCTGTTTTTGCAGACAGTGAGTCTTTTAGAGCCTGAGAAATGTGATGATGTTTTCAGTCAGTGTTGAAGTCAGTGGAGTCACCCGGAGTGAAACCCAGCATTACAGCTCAGCTGAATGAGGCACTATTGACGTCAGTCTATGAATGTGCAGTGAACATGCTTCAGGGACGGATAAGGACAGGACAATCCAACCAGAAAATACTTTAAGTGGACAAAGGAGGAATGTATGGGCTGGTGTGTATACAGTCACCGAGTCAGAGCATCAGGTCGACTGTTGGCAAGAGCTCCTGCGTTTATACTGTACAACTGATCTCAGTCACTCCATACCAGCACTCAGCACTAACCGTGCCATAACCGTTACTGAATGCATGATTATACAACACTCTACATGAGAAGTAGACGTATGAATGAAAGACAAAGAGAGAGAGAGAGAGTCAGGAAGGACAGAAAATGAATGAAGATGACAAACTCACGCTATCTGAAGAAGAGACAGTGGACCTAAAAATAATAACACTTCGGTAACACCTTACAACATTAGTTAACATGGACTTACAATACACTGAAAAGTAAGCGGTCGCAATTAATTAATTTTAGCTACATTTAAATAAACAAATTTAGTTGACTAACTTTCAGCAAAATGTGTTTACTTAAATGTAGCTAAAATAAAAAATCTCAAATAAAACCTTTAAAAATGTTGTAAATTCAATTAACCATTTTTTACAGCATTTATTAGTTTTAGTTAATGTTCATTTAAGTATTTACTAATACATTCAGAAACATCAGAAGTTATATTTAACATTTATTTAAGCACTTTGATGCTACAGTGTTTTTATTAAGTAACATTAAAAAGATGAATAAATGCTTTAAGAAATACATTGCTCATTGTGTTATCTAATTAATTAACTTATGTAACCAAATGAGACCTTATTGTAAAGTTTTACGGAAAATCCTGTTATTTACTCAACCTCATGTTGTTCAAAACACGTATTACTTTATGTCTTTCTGATATTTTCCAGATGAATTTAGTCTGTTTTATTTATTTTAAATTTGATAAGAAGTAAAATGAATGGGGAAATTTCAAGTATCAACAAGGACACAAAGGAACCATCAAAGTATCATAAAGTGATCAATACAAATAATCCACTGTATTCCAAGTCTTTTGAAGTCATATGATTTTCAGTTATTCATTGAAAATATTCATAGCTTGACACATTCATGAGAAATTTGAGAAGTAATGGGTTTTTAAACAGACCTTTTCAGTCAATTGACTGATCGATTGCTGATTTGTTCATGAATCAGACTAAATGAGCTGACTCACTAACTGGTTGCAGCGATAAACAGATCACTAGAGAGGAAAACAACATGTAATTGAAGTGATTATTCACTGAAAATCTCACCTAGATATCTTTTGCACAAGTATGAGATAAGCAGTCCGATTTGTGAAGGAACTGTTTTCCTGAGTCAGATCTTTTCAGTAAACTGAATGATCCGAATAATTCATACTGATCAAGTAAAAAATCTGTCTAAATGATTTGTTCATGTTTGTTAGAGGAGATTATCAACGAATAAGAATACATTTTGGTCTGTTCCTCACAAAGCTATTGTATGATTTCAGAATATTGTACAGCAAACATCATATGGACCACTTTAATGATAATTTTGTAAATGAAGACTGGTTTTCCATTTATGGATGAACTGTCCCTTAAAAAACTGCTGAGTAGCCATGCCAGCATCCATTCGCTTTAAAGAATCTCTTGCATTTTAAACACTCCTCCTTCTCCCCCCACCCCGCTCACTCACTCACTCTCTCTCTCTATCTCCCCTTGGTATGTCCTTGACAATGCGGCAGGCTGTACCAGAATTCCTTCTCTCTCCTTCCTCCTTCCGTTCCTTCCTAACCTCCTCTCTCTCTCTCAATTTTCATTCTCTTTCCACCCTCCACCCCATTGCTCTCGGATGCTACTGCAGAACAGGTATCTGTGTATGTTCAGGCTGATAGATTGGTACGTCCACGCCCTGCACTGAAAACGGTGTTTATAGCAGGCTGAGATCCGTGGATTTGTGTTCTGCACTCCGAAGCTCGGCTGAAACGCATTGCTGGAGAGGAGGGAGAGACACTAATGGATTTCCATTTTCAGGGCCTCGTCTTCACTATGTCAGCCTTATTCAGCATCACTTTATCTCCGCCCCCTCTGGTTTCCTTTCCTCTCCCGTTGTCTTTGCTTTGTCAAGGCCATGTTACAGGATTAATTCTGCTTCCAATTCTGCTTAATTCTGCTTATGACTATAAGCATCAGGAGCATCAAGTTTTGTTATCACCTGTCAACAGAGCAGTCCCTGATGACAGCTGTTAGCTATCACCATACATAAAGCTGGTCTGAAATCTTTCACGTCTTCTCAACCATGAGACCAGTGGAGAGGTGTGGAGCTTTCGAAACCTTTTGTATTGGTTCATTTTAGGTTTATCTCCTGAAAGGGGTTTTACACAGCAGGGCAACATCTGATATTCTTACAACCACTTATATAAAACCTTACTTAAAGTGATAGTTCTCCCAAAAATTATATTTCTGTCATCATTTGCTCACCTTCATGTCTTTCCAAAACTCAAATAAAGAATGTTTTATTTTCTGTCCCTCCATTGAAGGCCACGAAACCAAAACTTTCACTGTACAAAAAATGAATAAAGACATCTAACAAGTGCTTTAATCCACGTTTTGTGAAAATATTTTTTTTATATGATGTACATATTTAATTTTACGTTTATTCACATATAAACATTGATCTAGGCACACTGACCTCAAATATGGTAAACACAGAAGCTCAATCATACTTTCTTGACACATGCAAACCAAATCTCCTTGGTTCTCACGCATCAAGGAAGCATGTTTGAACATCCATTAACCGTAATTGATGTGCTTTATGTTCCTGCTCTATGTAAATCTGTTCATCATATAAAGCAATCACGTCTCTCGGTTGTTTTTATGAACTGTCAATGTTTTGGTGTATTCAACTTGGAAGGACAGATATCTCTTAGATTTCATTAAAATATATTAATTTGTCTTTTAAAAGATGAACAACAATCTTAAAAGTTTGGAACAACAGGATGGGGGGCGGGTGATTAATTAACGACAGAACTTAAATTTTGGGGTAAATTTACCCTTTAAAGGGGTCATCGGATGCCCATTTTCCACAAGTTGGTATGATTCTTTAGGGTCTTAAATGAAAAGTCAATAACATAATTTGGTAAAAATTTCTCAATGGTAGTGTAAAACAACACCGTACAGCTCTGTGCAAAGCAAGCTGTTTCATTGCATGTCTCTTTAAATGCTAATGAGCTCTGCTGACCCCACCCCTCTCTTCCGTGGGGTGACGAGCCATTCTCATGAGACCGTTTACCTAGCCGTGGAACTTTATAACTACATTATTAGGAAAGGCAATTTGTAAAGATTCATTAAAGAACCCTATACTCACTTATTCTGTTCACGAATGATTTACGCAAACATAGACACATTTAGGTAGATCAAATAAACGTAATCCACTGCATCTTCAGCAGCTCTGATGTCAGGAGTAAATGACGACTGCTATGTTCATTATTAAACACCTCAATCGCTTAGGAGACATTCTGCTCCGGCGTCGAAACAATGGCGACCTGTTCCCAGCTCACTCAGGGCAGGTCTAAGGTAAAACGCTAGTGTCAATCAACAGTTGTGGGAGGGGCCTGGGTCTGTGTGATGTCACACAGCCAACAATCTGAGATCGGTTTAATTTGAGAAAGGGGATATTGTTTAAAGGAATAATAAAAAAAAACACTGGGTGGATTTTATCATTATAGGATGGATGTGTACAAACACTGCCAACACACATTTCAGTTCAAACAACATGTAAAGGGAATTTTGCATCCGATGAACAAAAAACATATTTGCATCAATAAAATAACAGATGTTTGTACTTTCTTCATTCTTTCTGAAAATAAATAAATAAAAATGTAAAACTTTCCAGTCTGAAAAGTATTTAGTAATACGCTTATTTAATATTTGATAGCACTTTTGACTTTCTGCTCTCTCTTCAATAGGATGAAGCTCACAAGACTCACAAAAAAATGACTACTTGCTTAATGACACTGATGGTGGGAATTTGATTATTTTTTATTATAAAAAATGTGCAAATCAAAATTTGTATATGTTTTACACTTCTAATCTGCTACCAAACTATGGTCTACCAGTCGATTCGGGAAATATTTTAAGGCTTATTCACTACTGAACACGCAACTGCTTTAAGCTACGCAAACATTTTCATGCATCACTCTGTGTTCCAAAATGTTTTAGATTGCAGTGGACTATTCAGCACCGTGTACACATTTAGCCTCACTGGTCACTGGAACTTTTGGTGCAGCACAGAGTTTGGAAACTGTAAGAAAATTAAGCACAAAATGAAATCCTGAGGAAGGGTCAAAATCAACATATTTCTTATTTTAATTAATTTAAAAGTATGATTTCTAAACAGTTTTGTAATAAACATATTTTTCCAATTATGCCGAGCTAAAAAAACATTTATTTCGGTAGAAACTGTGAACAAAAAATTTTAGAAAGATATTTCAATGTGGGGCCTTTGATTATTGTTGTGGACAATGGGGTGGCCTAATTATAACGGAACACAACTATACATTGCATTCTCAGTGTGGCCACAAGGGACGCTATAATGAGCATAATCTTAACTGTTTTCTATTGTCCACTTTTTCCTTTAGATCAACTTCTCTCATGGAAAAGCAGCAGTTTGTAGAAAATCAAAATAAGCAGGTCAATATGTTTATATCTATGTACAGAAACATGAAAAATAACATAATTTAAGGAGATATATTTACAGGTAGGTATATCGTCCCTGGAGGTTTCCTAATGCTATAGTAATTTTTAAACATGCATGTGTGTACAATGGTTTTTAGTGTGTGTGGGCTAAACATTTGGGTCAATGTTTGCATACATTCAAAGAGTATATGTGTGGCCTTAAAACAGAGTGAGGGACTCATTACACAACAGCAGGATGCAGTACTAGAACCACGGGGCAAAAACTGCACTGTAGGCATTCACCTCTCACTGACACCCTGCAGGAAAGAAAAGTCGCACGTGAGATCTCTGTAGTATCTCAGATGTTTCTCATAGAAACAAGTGAGATTAAATGAAAATCAAATGAAAACATTTGCAAAGTAATCTCACAAAGTAATCAAACATCTCAGAAATGTTTCAGAAGAGTTCTAAACAATATTAAAATAAATAGAATAATAAAAGTCAAAACAAAGGCCAAGTCCGAGATTTCAGATTGAACACCAAGACCAAATTATCTTAACTATGTACTGTACATTAATTTTCCCAGTTCTACTTCTACTATATGACAACATTTTGTATTTCTCCAAAAGAATCTGAGACAAATCTAATAATTCAGTGAGCTATGGAAAAACAACCTCTGAGCAAGAAGAATTCCTGATGCTAATTGATGCTTCATTTTTGTGATGCCTAATGGCTAAAACAAATTGTCATACAATATAATATACAACATTTTATAAGGATATTAATAGGAATGTACAACATGTCTGTACCATAATAACTTGTTTTAGTTTATTTGGCATTGTCGGTATTGGATAATTAATAGTTCACGCTCATTTCAAATCTTAACACTAATAATTTGATAACACTGTAAAATGTAATCTTTAACAAATATCCAAATGAATATCCATTTTTCATACTGTACACAATGGTGTGATGCCAAAATGTACTTACTATTGAACAATGATGTATTATTTAAATGTATACAAAAAGGCTACATAAAAAGGTAATAATAAAAATAATAATATTTATTGTAACATTAAAATAATTCCAATTATATCAGCAATACAAAAGAACCATAAACAACAGCTTTATCATAATCTATAAATACAATCAGTACAACTCAATTTGAGTTTTATGGAGTTTATCTCTTTCTCATGACTGAGCATTATCTCCGCCGCTATCTAAATTATCATCTGCAGTCATCATGGCGCATAAAACATCACAGCAACACATTCAATTACGAGTCAGAAGAGGATGGATGGATACGCCAAGAATTGTGATCACTGCAGGGACCTTTCGAGTCACTGACTCTAGTGAGTGAGTCCCTCTGTTTACCCAGTAACCCCTCTCTCTACACCCACCTCACCATCGCCTAGCAACCCAACACGACGCGTGCACTTTAGAGTGGGAAGTTGGCCAAGTGAGGCAGAGAAAGAGGTGGTGGACAAGTAGTGTGAAGAGGTGAGGGAGAAATAAAGAGAAAGGAGGAAAGAAAGGGAAGTATTTGGGATTTAAATGCGTTTTAAAGGATTAGTTCACTCCAGAATTAAAATGTCCTGATAATTTACTCACCCCCATGTCATCCAAAATGTTGATGTCACTCTCTCTTCAGTCAAATTAAATTAAGGTTTTTGAGGAAAACATTCCAGGATAGTAGACTTCAATTGTGGTCAACGGGATAAAGGTCCAAACTGCAGTTTCAATGCAGGGCTCTACACAATCCCAGCCAAGGAATTGGCTTATCTACAAAAACAATCAGTCATTTACTAAAAATAAATAAAAATGACATCTTGCACTAGCTCTGTGATGTGCGTCTATGACTTCATATGACTTTACGTAATCATGTTGGAAAGTTCACGTGTGGTTAGTTCTTGGTCTATGTATTTCAGTTCAAAAAGGTAGGCTAGGGACAAAAAAACGCATCTCATTTTCTCCTCCAATTTCAAAATCGTCAGACATTGTAGAATTACCTTTTTTGTAAAGGGCGTTCGATTTTCTTTGCATTTTTGCTTTGTAAACACTAGGTCGTTACTTCTGTGATCATCACACATTACTTTTCCAACGTGATTATGTAATCCCTGAAGTTAAGCTAGTGGAAGATGCGAAATTGTGTAATTTTTTTTTTCTTAGAAAATGACCAATTGTTTTGCTAGATAAGAGCCTTATTCTTTGGCTGGGATTGTGTAGAGCCCTTTGAAGCTGCACTGAAACGATTTTCACCTTAAACCTATTGGTGTCATGGTGCACACACGAGGAGGATACAGGAACACACAGACGAGGAGTAAACTCAAATAATAGTCTTTAATGTAGACAAACAAGGCTGGGCAGGACAAGACAAGGCTGACATAGCCAGGAACACCGGGGAGTAACGAGTAGACCAGACCACACGAAACTAAATGGGCAGGAACTAAAATACACAGGTTATTGAGACCAACACGGCTGGAACATACTTAACTAATAATCAGGGAGGGGGGGCGCTCTGGAGGCCCCTCAGGACAGACATGGACAGGATTCACAGGACGGGGACCTCCAGAGCAGAACAAGGAAAGGGGGCCATGGCGGTGCCGGGAGCTCAGGAGACCATGGCCTCATCCCTTGGCCCGGCCACTCCAGCCGGAACCCTTCTACCCCCCAAAAAAATGTCCCTGGTGCATCTAGGGGGTACCAGGAGCCCTCCGGGGCTAGACACAGAAACTGGAACATGACACACTCAAACAAGACAATCTACAGGACAAGACACACTGGACAGGACAACCCACAGGAACAGGAAGCACTCCTTGGGCGAGCTCAGAAGCTGAGGTCCATACTGGCCATGACGTGGAGTCAGGGGCCCTCACAAGGTTGCCTCAGGAACCGCTTCCACCTCTATGACAGGACGAGTGTCCGTGGGAACACATGACACACACGACAGAGGACTGACAATTGGTTCCCACTATATGGAAAAAAATGTAATGTTTTCCTCAAAAACCTTAATTTATTTTTGAGTGAAGAAAGACAGAAATTAACATCTTGAAATAGGGATGAGTAAATTATCAGGAAATTTACATTTTGGAGTTAACTAATCCTTTCAACTGAAAAAGCAGCTCAATGAGAAACACAGTACATCTGATGAGGAATAATGTGCAACACTCCTAAAAATAAACTTTCTTTATTGGCATCTATGTTCCATGAAGAATCTTTACCATTCCATGGAAATTTTCCATTGCACAAAAGCTCCCTTATTGTGGAATAAATTGTTCTTTACACTAAGAAAAAAAAGGTTTTTAAAAGAGCTGTTCACTGAAAAGTTCTTTATGGCACTAAAATTGGTTACTGTAACACCCCTTGTGGAACCTTATTTTTTTAGAGTGCAGGGACTAAATTACATATATGAGATGACATGTCAAGAAACCACGACAGAAAAGCAAAACATTTCTCTCACCATCACTGGTGGAAGACTTGAGTCTCTGGCATAGGCCCTCTGCATCTCCATAGCTTTCCTGAATTTTCTGCAAGGCCTCGGGTCCTCTCAGCTCCATCAGGGACCGGAGATCCTCCAACGTCACACCAAAGTCCCCAGCATGGTTGGCTTCTGGGCTTCCTCCACCCCGCTTGGGGTAAAACTCCACTGCACTATTCGCCATCTCACCCATGGTTGCCGTCGTGGACATCTTGAATCTTAGGGTCTTGGGTCAACAACGTTTTATCTAAATGACGACTTCTTGTCCAGGAGGTTTCAGCAACACGAGGTCAGTATTAGTGATGATTTTTAGTGCAAGTTTCGAATTTGGTTTCGAATTTGCTCCTCCACTCCTCACCCTCCCCGATAGTTCCTCACGTTCTTCTAACTCTCCATCAGATGAGGAAATTGTGACAACAACAGCCGGACACTTCTAGTGTATTTGGAGAAATCCTGTCCTCTTCACTCAACTCCCCTTGCCCCAAGGGTCAACAGAACGAGGGATCAGGCTGCTTCCAATCCATCAGGACACAGAGAACGAGAGCGAAGAGGGGGCGCAAAACTGAGGGGTATATTGAGCTGATCTGATGCGTTAGGATTCAAAGGGTCCGGGACGATGGGATTAGTGCGGAAGCCTGCAGAGACACACAGACAGAATAACACATTACAGTCTTCAAAGTGCTCGTGTGGGCAGCAACTCAGAGTATAGTGGGCATTCCTTAAGAGACAGAGCGAGCATGCAGTCAGTCCGCTCCAAGCTAATGCTTTCAAACATATCAGCACATTTTCATCTTAATTCAAAGGTCTTTTGTGTTTTAATTGAGTCACACACTTTCCTTACTCTCATTAATGAGGCATTAGACAGGTCTTGACGATATTAATTATGCTAAACGGACAGGTCAGTCCATTTCGAGTGCAATGCGACAGGTATAAAGTATGAGGAATATGTGCTCTAACAGATGGTGATGCATATAACATATACTGTATCTCTAGTGATCCAGACCACTGCATTGGCCCACAGTTGCCATGGAAACCTACAGATGCCTCTGACTCCCACAAAGCTCCTTCGGCCTCGCTATACCCCGACACACACATATACACTTGGTTATTATTCACACTTGCTCACAAACACAAACACCTCTACACTAGCACAGAGTTTCCTCTCCATCTCTATCATTTTGGACCTAATGCCATAATCATCTTTCTTCGTCTTTCTTTTTTTCTCCTTCCATCTCCCAGCATGCCTCTGTATATGTCCCTATGTTCTCTTAGATGACAGTCTTAGCCTCAGACGGCACGCCCACAGACCACCCACGGCCGGTTCACTGTGGGTCTGATGCATACAGCGCACAAAACCGGAATGAACTTTCACAATCTGGCAAGTTCTAATATGATTGGCTGACACTATGTAAAATCCAGGAGTAAAGTCACAGGGATTTTCAACAGTTTATCTGGAAACAAAGTTGTGTTTAGGCACTGGGTAGATAAATATATTGGAATATTAATTAATGGAAATGTCTTCAATTAAAAATTACTATTTTTAAAATAAAAAATATATTTAAAATGCAAAAATGTATTTTATAATGTAATAAAAATATATAAATTAAAAGCTTTTTACCTGCTTGTTGTCATTATTGTGGTATAACTTAGCTCAGATAAACCTGTTCTGAATGACAAAAGGGAAGAGCAGTTTGTCAGTTTACATGTCGGTCAGGGTTTTTCATTAGTCTATCTGGAGAAAAATTTGCCAGGTTAGTGTAATCATATCTTTTTGAATTTGAAGATCAGGTACTTAATTTGTCTTCTGGAAAACATGCAACTATCTTCTGTAGCTTCTGAAGGGCAGTACTAAATGAAAACATATGATATTTAGGCTAAACAAGAAAAATATTCACATCTTCATTCTGTTCCAAAAGTTCTTAATGCATGGTTTTTCCTTCTGGAGAATACGTGAGCATTTGAATCTTCTGTAATAGTTGCAAATGAGTCCCTCAGTTGTCCTCAGTGTGAAAAGATGGATCTCAAAATCATACAGTCATTGTTGGAAAGTATTTATATATATATATATATATATATATATATATATATACATACACACACAAATATACATACAGTGCTCAGCGTAAATGAGTACACCCCCTTTGAAAAGTAATATTTTAAACAATATCTCAATGAATACAAAAACATTTTCCAAAATGTTGACAAGACTAAGTTTTATATAACATCTGTTTAACTTATAACATGAAAGTAAGGTTAATAATATAACTTAGAGAACAACATTTTCAGTTTTACTCAAATTAGGGTGATGCAAAAATGAGTACACCCCACTGAAAGTCTCTGGAGCAAAGCTAAATTTTAGACTACAAATGTCTAATTTAACAAGAATTCAACCACAGGTGAGTCTAATTATTCATTACACAGGTGACAGATGACTATAAAAGGGTGTTACTTAAAGAAAACCCCTTCTCATTTCATGCTGTCAGCAATGGCACCACATGGAAGAGAAATGTCACAAGACCTGAGAAAGAAAATAATTTCTTTACACAAGAAAGGTGAAGGCTACAAGAAGATCAGCAAAGCTTTACTTATCAGTCAGAATACTGTAGCAAAAGTGGTACAAACATTTAAAAAAGATGGAACTGCAACCATCTCACAGAGATGTCCAGGTCGTCCACGGAAGTTAACACCTCGTCAGGAGCGTCTTCTGATGAGAAGGGTTGAAGAAAATCGACATGCAAGTTCACTGCAGTTATCTAAAGTAGAAAGCCAAACTGGGGTGACTATTTCCCATGACCGGCGTACACTGCAGAGGAATGGCATGCATGGGTGCAAATCCACGAAAGAAGCCTCTCCTAAAGCCCAGGCACAAAAAAGCCCACCTAGAGTTTGCCAGGGCCCATGCTGACAAAGATGAAGACTACTGGGACTCTATACTCTGGAGTGATGAGACCATCATGAGAAAATGTTTTTGGAACTGATGGCTTCAAAACTGTGTGGCATCGCAAAGGTGAGGAATACAAAGAAAAATGCATGGTGCCTACAGTGAAACATGGTGGTGGCAGTGTCCTTATGTGGGGCTGCATGAGTGCTGTTGGTGTCGGCGAGCTGCATTTCATTGATGGCATCATGAATTCACAAATGTACTGCTCTATACTGAAAGAGAAGATGTTACCATCACTCCGTGCCCTTGGTCGTCGTGCACTTTTCCAACATGACAATGATCCTAAACACACATCTAAGGCCACTGTTGGATTTCTGAAGAAGAACAGGGTGAAAGTGATTCAGTGGCCAAGTATGTCTCCTGATCTGAACCCTGAAGAGACAAGTTGAGCATCACTCTCCATCCAGCATCCAATCTCTAAAAGAGGTCATTCTTGAAGAATGGAAAAAGATAGATCTGGCAAAATGTCACCAACTTGTTCATTCCATGCCTAGAAGACTTGGTGCTGTCATTAAAAATCATGGAGGCCATACAAAGTACTAGATTTATTAGTTTTTGTTGTGGGGTGTACTCATTTTTGCATCACCCTAATTTGAGTAAAACTGAAAAATGTGTAATCTAAGTTATATTATTAACCTTACTTTCATGTTATAAGTTAAACAGATGTTATATTAAACTTAGTCTTGTCAACATTTTGGAAATGGTTTTTGTGTTCATTGAGATATTGTTTAAAATTTTACTTTTCAAAGGGGGTGTACTCATTTACGCTGAGCACTTACATACATGCATACATACATACACATATATGTATATACACATATATATTATCTCACAAAAGTGAGTACACCCCTATCGTTTCGGCAGTCAAATTAGTATATATTGTCAAGGGACAATACTAGAAATGAAACTTATATATTTTAGAGTAGTCAATGTGTAACTTGTATAGCAGTAAAGATTTACTGTCCTCTGAAAATAACTCAACATACAGCCAGTATTACCCTAAAAGATGGCAACAAAACTGAGTACACCCTAAGTGATAACAGTTATACATTGTTTACCCATGCAAAGCCACATGTTCATGTTTTTGCCTGCTTGACATTACCTTACAAATTTGTGTATCTTGTTTTAAAGCAGTTAAAATTTGGTAATTTGAGTACAATTCTCTCATACTGACCACTGGATGTTCAACATGGCACCTCATGGCAAAGAACTCTCCGAGGATTTGAGAATTAGAATTGTGTCTCTCCACAAAGATGGCCTAGACTATAAGAAGTTCGGTAACAGCCTGGAACTGAGTTACAGTACAGTGGCCAGGGTCATACAGAAGTTTTCCAAGACGGGTTTCACTCGGAACAGGCCATGCAAGGATCGATCAAAGATATTGAGTCCTTGTGCTGTGCATCAGATGCAGAAGCTGGCTTAAAAATACAGACGCATGAGTGCACCCAGCACTGCTTTAGAGGTTGCAGAAGTGGAAGGTCAGCTTGTCCGTGCTCAGACCATATGTCACATACTGCAACAAGTTGGTTTTCATGGCCGTCATCCCAAAAGGAAGTCTCTTCTGAAGCTGGCTCAAAAAAAAGCCTGCAAACAGTTTGCTAAGGACAACCTGGCCAAGAGCATGAACTACTGGAACCATGTACTGTGGTCTGATAAGTCTAAGGTAAACTTGTTTGACTCAGATGGTGTCGAGCATGTGTGGCAACGCCCTGCTGGTACTGGGTAGCTGTGGTTCATTGAGGGAAACATGGATTCCAACATGTATGGTGACATTCTGAAGCAGAAGATGATGCCTTCCCTTCAGAAACTGTTTTCCAACATAGCAACCACCCTAAACACACTGCCAAGATGACAACTGCCTTGCTGATGAAGGTGAAGGTGAGGGAGGGGTCAAGTATGTCTTCAGACCTGAACCCTATTGAGCACATGTGGGGCATCCTCAAGCGGAAGGTGGAGAAGCACCATGTGTCTAACATCCAGCAGCTCCGTGATGTCATTATGGAGGAGTGGAAGAGGATGCCATGCCTTTTGTGAGATGCTGTATAAATATACACTCACCGGCCACGTTATTAGGTGCACCTTGCTAGTACCGGGTTGGACCCCATTTTTCCTTCAGAACTGCCTTAATTCTTTGTGGCATAGATTCAACAAGGTGTTGGAAACATTCCTCAAAGATTTTGGTCCATATTGACATGATAGCATGTCGGCTGCCCATCCATGATGTGAATCTCCCGTTCCACCACATGCCATAGATGCTCTATTGGATTGAGATCTGGTGACTGTGGAGGCCATTTGAGTAAAGTGAACTTATTGTCATGTTTAAGAAACCAGTCTGAGATGATTTGAGCTTTGTGACATAATGCATTATCCTGCTGGAAGTAGCCATCAGAAGATGGGGACACTGTAGTCATAAAGGGATGGACATGGTCAGCAACAATACTCAGGTAGGCTGTGGTGTTTAAACTATGCTCAATTGGTACTAAGGGGCCAAAGTGTGCCAATAAATTATCCCCCACACCATTACACCACCACCACCACCAGCCTGAACCGTTGAGGCAAGGCAGGATGAATCCATGCTTTCATGTTCTTTACGCCGAATTCTGACCCTACTATCTGAATGTCGCAGCAGAGATCGAGACTCATCAGACCAAGTAATGTTTTTCCAATCTTTCATTGTCCAATTTTGGTGAGCCTGTGTGAATTGTAGCCTCCATTTCCTGTTCTTAGCTGATGTGGTCTTCTGCTGCTGTAACCATCTGCTTCAGGGTTCAACGTGTTGTGCGTTCAGAGATGGTATTCTATATAGAAACTGCCTTTCTATCATCTCTATCCAGTCTGCTCATTCTCCTCTGACCTATGACATCAACAAGGCATTTCCGTCCACACAACTGCCGCTCACTTGATATTTTCTCTTTTTCGGACCATTCTCTGTAAACCCTAGAGATGGTGGTGTGTGAAAATCCCAGTAGATCAGCAGTTTTTGAAATACTCAGGCCAGCACATCTGACACCAACAACCATTCCACGTTCAAAGTCACTTAAATCCTCTTTCTTCCCCATTCTGATGCTCGGTTTAAATTTCAGCAAGTCGTCTTCACCACATCTAGATGCCTAAATGCATTGAGTTGCTGCCATCTGATTAGCTAAATAGAAATTTGTGTTACCAAGCAATTGAACAGGTTTACTTAATAAGGTGGCCGGTGAGTGTGTGTGTATGTATGTGTGTATATATATATATATATATATACAATGTATAATATGTGATAATTACATACATACACACACAGACACACACATTAATTAATGTATGCACACACAGACACACAAATTTAATATATAATTTAATTATGAAACTGTAAAAGCGAATGAACTTGTGGTTGGACAGTTAATGAGCTTTTTTTGGTCATGTCAATCCGACGATCTTCCTGTGTAAGTTATTTGTTCTTGTGCAGAAGAAGCTGCGATGTGGACCAGGCTACATGCCGTTTAGTCAAAGTCTGGCTATGCGAGACTGCTTATATGGTGATGAGTCTGGGGTATGCAGCGTGCTGTGTGAGTATGTGTGTAGGCAGATAGGGCCGGTAATGTGCAGGAGGGTGTCATCATTCTCATGCTGACTCACTAACCCCAGCCCCCCCTTCTTCTTCTCTGGTGCACTGCATATATGCACAGCAGGAAGGTTCTGCACAGTCAAGAGATAACCAGGGGTCACGTGCAGACCCAGACAGAATCAGAATTTTTCACCTGGTCTGCATTAGTTTTGGCAGAGGATTTGATTTAAACATAGTAAAATGTGTTAATGGAGCTGAGCATAATATGCTTTATTTGTAACTGAAAGCAAATTATCCAAAAAATGTATCATATATGAACATGCAAACTGAGAATGTGCTAATTTCATGTACCCGCACAGGATAGTAAAAAGTCTCGTCTTAATTGCTGCTTATTCTGGCCAAGAACTGCCTACTAAGATGAGAAAATACAGTCTGAGCATAGTGTAATGTGACCAACCACAGTTCAATTTTTATGTCTTAAAAAAAAAAAATCTTACTGCTCCTAAACTGTTTTAGTGTATGCAGGAATTAACTGCATTAAGCATAACTCTAATGCCACTAAACTTGCAAATCAAAAGCAACTGTTGCATCAGACGGCAGCCTTTGAATGAAAGCCAGCATATCAGATTGCAGCAGATTCTACCTGGGCCTGGACAGATTTTTTTTTTTTGGGGAAGATATGTGCTCGAACACATTTGTATCTTTTGAGGCCACTTGCTAGCATAGACACATTCACTTGCAGGTCTACGCAGCCCCAGATTTCTCTCACCAAGAGACTGCTTAACCATGCAGTTATGTTCAGTGTGCAGGAGGCAGATGGTCTGGAGATTATGATGAATATTCATATTGATCCGTGTTTTCCCAAAGCTTTCAGCAAGTGTGCTCTAGTGCCATTCGGTAAGACACTGTTGATAGTGTACTGAGCTTTCCCAGGTCTGCCTTGCCCAGACCGGCCCTGACTACCGCGACCCAACCCAATCTGCTAAAGTTAAAAGAGAGAGACAGAGGGGCCAGCATTACATAAATTGTTCAGTGCCTTATATAATGTGTCTAAGTAACCAACAGAGACGTACTCGCGCTCACACCCATTCACTCACTCACTCACTCACTCACTCACTCACTCAAGGACGGACGGACGGACGGACGGACGGACGGACGGACGGACGCACGCACGCACGCACGCAACCACACACACACACACCCTAAAGCTAGAAAAAACTCTAACCCATATTCAAACATTTAAATAAGGGCCATACCAGTCTATCACTATCTAAAGGAGCCAGTGATCTGGCACTGTGAAACTATGCAGGAGACTACTTTGTTAACCGGCAACTTTCAAAATCAAGATGTCTGCAGCACAATAAATAAAAAAAGCTAGCAAGGGTCGATGAGTCAGTGTGCTGCTCACTTCACTCATATTACAGAGACAGGCCACTGACAGAATCTGAACACACACCTCAACCACTGAGCGAAGTAGTTTAGCTGCACTTCCGTCCACTCGCATTCAGATGTCAGCTGAAATGTTTTGATTAACGAGGCATGACAGTTTCCATGGGAAAAAAGACACATATTCCCTCAACACCTACCAAATAAAAACAAATATGAACACCAGTTGTATGAGACTATTGTGACCAAGGCCGATTAAAATAGGCCTCAAGGAAAGAAGCTTTTAGAGTATAAATAAACTAAATCTGAACAGACATGAGATGCCTTAAAGGATAAATTCACCCAAAAAATGAAAATTCTGTCATCGTTTACTCACGCTCATGTTGTTCCATAATCGTATGACTCACAAAAGGAGATATTTAGCATATATTGCGTAAGTTGCTCTTTTCCAAACAATGAAAGTGGAGACAGTTTTGGTCCCTATCCAGTTGCAGCTTGCACAATCTGCTAAATATTTAATTTTGTGTTCTATGCAAGAATATCTTAGAGGTTTGGAATAATTTGATGGTGAATAACTGATATCAGAATTGTCTTTTTTTGGTGCGCTTTTTGTTCTTCTGTGGAAAACACACAAAAAATATTTAGCATTTGTGCAAGATGCTCTTTTCCATACAGTGAAAGTGAATGGGGACCAAAACAGTCTCTGGACCACATCCAGTTTTACTGTAAAAGAGCAACTTGGAATTAAAGATAATCTTACATGTTTGGAACGGCAAGATGGTGAGCTACTGATGTCAGATTTTCTTCTTTTTTTGCGCTGTGACTCTTTGTTCTTCTGGGGAACACAAAAGGAGATATTTAGCATGTTGAGCAAACTGTTCCTTTCCATACAATTAAAGTAAATGAGGAACAAAACTTTTTGTCCCCATTCAGTTGACTCCAAATTACATACTTTTTAAAGATGACAGTGATGGGATGATTTGGCTTCACTTTACTGTATATATTTTTTCACAGGCTATGATCCCAATCCAGTTTTACTGTATGAAAAAGAGCAGCTTGGACAGTCAGCTAAATATCTCTTTACCACATTTTTGTGGACTGTCACTTAAAATAATGACATCCATGACACTAATTTACTGTCAGTGAGTTTCTTTAATCAGAAAAAATGTCCTTCTGTTCGGTTTCTAAAAATGGAACAAAGATAAATTATATAGAGGAATGAAAAAGGAAAGATTAAATCATTCCAGGCTTATGCTGCTTTGATGTAAGCGGACACACAACGCATGAGTTATTTCTACAGAATGACAAATTCAGCAACACTTTACAGGACTCGTCTAATTGTCAGCCAGTAGTTTTTTTTTTTAAGAGCAGAAAATAAACTCTCCTTCCCGTGAGCTCCTGTTTATGTAGTGTCTCAGTGACAAGGGTAAATACAGCACGGAGGCCTGACAGGGCTTTACTAACGCGATCAAACACAGTCGCTGTAATGAAGATTCTGTCAAACTGAGAGAGAGAAAGGGGATTTTGCCACAAAGTGACGGAGTGGGACATAGCAGATACGTACTCCCTCTGGAATATGCTATAAGCTAATAATTAAGAAAAGGCAGCAACTCATGGGAGAAAAAGCCTTGGGTCACAATGACTCTGAACACTGGTGAATGTTGTATACTTTTCTTTTTTAACTGTCATTCTTCCACATACTTGTTTGACATGACGCTTACAGAGCTGTAGCTGCAACTGCTGGGTGTGATATTTTTATGCACATTCCCTGACAACAAAACCTGCTTGAATTACCTTATTTATGATTATGTCTCAATTATCATCTCATGCGGACACAAAACCACTCAGAGCATGCCGCCGTAAGTGAACATTACCTTCTCTCTCTGTATAAGTTCATAGGAATCCAACTCCCTCCACACGCACTCCATTATCCTCAATCTTATTCTCTGTGTCCATCTGTTCTTTGCTCTTCCATTTTTACCTCCTCCCATCCACCTTCACTGCAGTGGCCTGTATTCGTTACACTGGTTTCAGGCTTTCAAAGCGAGACATGGACTGCATTGGCGTAAGAGCCTGTGGGGAGTAACATAAGCTGCTCGGCTTCGATTCTAAATACCTGCTCATGGCCCAGACATTTGTGTGATGTTGACCGAATGCACAAAGATGGGATGATTCTTGTTCTATTTATGTGTAGCAAACAGTTTAGAGACATTTGAAATTGAACCATGAACCGCCATCCCATGGGTCATTTGTTTTCACCATGTCCTGGTCTATGCACACGTTATCTAATCCAGCATCAGCGCTGCCGTTCATGTGTCAAGACGTATCAGCAACTCCACACGCTCTGCAGAAAGCATCATTTTATATGCATGTCCATAGAGTACATATGCATATTGATATTCAATCCTTGTTCATTAGATGTCACAGCTGGCTTTCTATGTTTTTTTGGGTTAAGACGATAAAAAATAATTTAATAAAAATATATAAATTATTATTATTATTAACAAATATACATAATATGTATGTTAATTGAAGTCTCTAAATTGTCCCTGGATGTGTGTGAAGATAAAGACTTGTGTATGGATCGACTGGTTCTCGCCATGAATATAGCCTTAGATGCTGGAATGACGTTAAGGAAAAAATATCTAATATTTATTAAAATGATAACTAAAGTTATAAATTAACAATTTTTACATACATTTTTATCCATATAAGAATGAGTGTGGCTGCAGTTTTGTCCAGATATCTTCTGGGTCAACTTCCTTATTGCTGCAACAACACCATTCAAACTGGGGCAACATGGACAGAGAACTGGAGCACCAAAAACTCTTCCTCTTTCTGTAAAGTTTCCAAGCACTTTTTGTATAAGACAAAAGCAATGCTAAAAATGAATTACAGTGAGGCAATCAAAAACAGTGAAGCAACAGCCTTAATGGGCAACACCAATGCATGAACTGAAACTGTAATGTTCAATGAGAAAATCTATAGCCATATATAAATAAGGACATACAGTTTTCTTAAATATTTTTAACTCGTTGATTTTTGTATTAAAGTTAGACATAATATTCCCACATTTGTCTGTTTGAAATTATCCAATATCCCTAAACTGTAAATGAATGCCAAGTATATAAAAAAGCTATTAAAACCACATTCCACACTGATTAAACACTGATTCACACTGAGTTGTGAAACTTAAATATAGGCCTATTTAATTTAATAAATATATTAGTCTAGGAAAGTACATTGGAATATATATATATATGTATATATTCATGTTTGACTGATATTATAAAGTATAGGAATTTAGGTATTACGTTTTCCACATAGAAAAGCTTGTGTAATGTCACACACAAAAGAAAGCAAATAAAGAATTTGCCATTGAACATTTAGTATCATGATTACCAATCAAATAAGCCAGGCTTAAAATTACCCCAAAACATCTTTGTCCTGTATATTCTTACACTCAGTTATCTGTTGTCACCTCAGGAGGATGGTGTCAGGAGATTGGTTTCACTCCTGTAGGTCATTTGTAATTGGTTAAACTGATGATGTTACAATTCACTGTCCGGCACAATTTATAACACTGGCTCCCTCCTAAATTGAGCAGACAAACACACAAACACAAAGAAGCCTGGTATATTGATTAGCCTGAGAATCAACTGCTGCTCTATAACTATCAATTTGTTTAAAAAAGAACGCAAAACAGTTCTTATTGATCAGCCTGTAGTGACTAGTAAATGTTTGAAACGTATCTTTAGTCTCCACACAGCACAGTGTAACAGTCTGAATCTCTCAGAGATTCTGTAAATCCCCAGAACTGGGATCCTGCTTTGACCGTCAGAAGTAAACGGCCAATCAGAGTCGAGTATAGATTTACGGACTCATACACGGTCACCAAGCGGTACTACAACCACCCCTCCTCTCCTTGTCCCACACCCAGCATACTCACACACCTTGCAGCAAGTAAGAGAAAAAAAAGTCCGCAAGGTTTGCCAGGAAAATGAAAGCAGAGCACCTTGAGCAACTCAGACGGTGAAGTTCCCACACCGCGCTCCATCTGTCAGGTGTGTTTCCCATCGCGCGGTTTCCCACGATAAAATGACCTTTACTGGTCACCTTCAGAGGGCGAGCGGTTCTCACGTCAAAACAAGTGTGCCAGCTCTAATAGTAACAAACAAAGAGCAATTATTTCGAGTCTCGTGCGCCGCTCGCGGTGTTAATTGAATTAATAGCGCGAAGATGCTGCTCGTGAGAGGATGGTGCGCCACTCGCATCCGGAACAAGCGCAATGCCCCTCCGCAAGGTGACCAGTGTGGGTACCAATGCGAGGAGCATACGCTCATAGAGATGTTACACAAAAGCTACACAACTATAAGCTAAATGTACGTGGGTTTTGTTTGAATTTTTAACAAAATGAGAGTACATGAGACATTTTCTGTTCAGGAAAATATCAGAACATCCTGGGAATCATACAGTCCAACACAATCCAAAGGACAAGCGATGGTGAATAGTCAACAAAACATCTCATAGAAAACGTGAATAATTAGTCAACTAATAGATCATTAAGACTTCAATGCAGTAGTTTTACGTGCTTAACAGCTATACATGACAAATAGATCTGCATTAGAAAAACATGCAGGGACAATTTAACAGTATGAAAGAGAGAACTGCCAACTGTTACCATGGCAAACACATCCTGAGTGGTGTAAATATCTGATACTCACCAGGCCATGCTCCAAGGACATTGCCGTGGTTTGTTGGGAAAGGGGAACAGCTATCCTGGAGAATCACAAGAGGGCTGGATTCACTCAGTAGCTGTTATCATGTCGTCCTTAGGTGTTCAGCAGTGTGTTTACTACGGATGGAGATGATGGATCATAAAATAGTGCAGTTGTTGCCTGGTTAGATGGAGGTTCCGCAGAATAAAAAATTAGATGGAGACATCGTTTTGAGGTGACTGTCCCGATCAGTGAATCAAAAAGGCAAAGGTGTTTTATTTGTTTTGTACGCTTCTTCTTGAACGTGTAAATCAAAGAGGTGGTGAAGCGGTATTTGGATTGTATATGCGATGTGTGATGAGAGCCCCCTCGCTGAGCTGCGCGCTGAGGACCGTGGACGCAGCATCCGCGCGGGCTGCTATGCGCGCGGATGGAGAGGACGGAAAGGAGGAGGGGACTCTCTCTCTCTATCCCCTCCCTCGAATCCCTCCTACTCTGCTCTGTTACAGTGCGATCACGTCAGCTCACAAACATGCCACATGCGCCGAGTTCAAACCTCCGAGTTAATGCAAGAACAGGAAGGATAGGGCTTTGGGTCATTTCACGACACAGATGCAATTTAGCCTATTTTTTTTTAAAGTAATTTATTCTATGAGACAACGAATGTCTTAAGTGCTAATAAACCACTTTGTCATCTCAAGCTAAATTATGTAAATGAAAGTAAAAATGACATGAAACACAAGGTTGATGGTAGCAGGGTTGACTAGTGGCTCAAGGTCAAAAACTGAAAGGTGTACGTTTACTGTACGTATTTCCACAAATATACTTTTTTTGTGCAATAGACTGGTAAAAACTAATTTATTAACTAAGAGTTTATTAACTTAAAAACAAAGTGGTAAAAAAGCGTGAACACCTGTCCATTAACAGGAAATAAATAAAAGCACATATAGCGTATATATATAATACCCTATAGTTAGATATAACCAAACTACGGTATGTACATTTATAAATGTAAGGCCTGGTTTCACAGACAGGGTTTAGACTAAGCCAAGATTAGGCCATGTAGTTCAATTAGGACATTTAAGTCATTTTTATAAAGCGTGCTTTAGAAAGAACATTATTAGTGTGCATCTGTTGGGGGTTAATTAGTAAAATATAAGTGTGAATATTTCCAATTATATTTGTATTTTATTGCGTAGAAAGAAAGAACGATAGATTTGTTTTCAATTCATAAATTCAGACGCACATTACACCCACGCAGGTATAATCTTGAAGCCGTCTCCAAGCATACAGGGCTCAAATCTAATAGCCCTAATGCAGGAGACCTCTCAGACCAGCAAGAAAAAGCTTTTATGTGCTGACAAGTGCTCAAGTGGGTCTCTCCTGAAGACTTCATATGCAAACATACATACACACGGGCACTAAATGCTCTTTAGCATATGTTCACATTAACTCGAAAGCACAGAGGAAATACCAAGAATTGGATGACAGTTTTTGGTGGGTTGCACCTAGTTATCAACAATATATTCCCAAGATGAAGTCTGACATGTTTGAATCGACAATCCATGAATCCCTGTCCTTGCAATCGACATTAAAAAATGCATGCATTGGCTGATTTTGCATGCTTCCAATTGCACACTCAACACCACGTTTTCTTCCCTACTTGTGCACATGAGACTGCTCACACTGAAATATTTGTGAGGCACGTCCGGGAAAGTAAAGAGAAAGTTTCAGATGAGGAGTTGTATCTATAATTCAGAGGTGAGGGTTTAGGAGATGGCAGTCCCTCTGGGAGCTGCTGTGCATTAGCCCTGCAGGTAGTGCATCCCAGCCTTGGAGCCCAAGTCAACGGATGGAGTCTCGCTGTCAGTCAAAACGCAATCCGCCTAATCGCGTGTTACATCTCGAACTCCATCCAAAAGCTACCCGAGTGAAACCGTTCCATGTCTGTGAACTCCAACCCACATCTCCAGGATTCAACATGAATGTTGTTGCATCTAAAGGCTCTCTATTCTGGGATGGAGATAAGATTTAACCCATTCACCAATTCAGTGTGGTTGAGCGGAAAACAATTCCCAAGACTAGTATTAAAAAGATAAAATGGCCATTTACTCACCCTCATGTTGTTCCAAACACTTTCTTAGGTGGAACACAAAATAACTGTTTTGTTCATACAATGAACAAAAATAACAAAACTAGACCCCACTGACTTTCACTGAGTGGACAAAAACAACATTGAATCACTTTTGAAATATCTTTTCCACAGGCGAAAGTCAGTCATACAAGTTTGGGATAATATGGGGCTAAGTAATTGATGACAAATTGTAATTTTTGGGTGAGCTATATCTCTTTAAAAGGTCCCTTGGCTAATCATCCCATTTCTACTGCAATTTGTACCTGTAACTACTCATTTCTAATCCCCTTGCACTTCTTTCTGTTTCTCATTATGCTGTAAATTTAGAGAGATGCATTACAACACTTTCATTTAGCTTTTCTTAAGCATGCTCTGAACTGAGCATCAATAGTTTGAGAGTTCCCTCTCTGAGAGTTGATTGATTTGGCTGCATTCCCAACTCTGGCAGGAGTTCTGATGTCAAGAAGAGAAAAACACTGCATCTTTGGTCTGCAACAGATATTGTAGTACTTCCGAAATAGGAGCAAGTCAGAGAATATTCTAAGGGGAGAATGGGTTGTTTGCAGGTTGGATGGTGTACTGAAGAAACTGAACAATTTGAGGCATGACGCAAAACTACTGTTCTGGCTCAAGGATGCAGTGATTTGCAGGTTGAATGGCTCTCGTTCACCAAAAATAAGAATTGTCATCATTTATTCACCCCTCATGTTGCTAAACCTGTATGACTCAATTTCTTGAGCTAAACACAAAAGCAGATATTGTATATTGTGTATTAAGTACTGTTTTTGTCCATACAAAGAAAGCCAATGGGGTTCAAATCAACATTGGTCTAGATTGACTTTTATTGTGTGGACGAAAACCAAGCAGACTTTTTTCCCTTCAAAACATGTTCTTTTTTATTCCATGTAAAAAACAAACTTGAAATATAAAAAAATAACGCTGCATGCATTAGGTAATGTTAATGCATTTAACCAAATAATAAGTGTTACCAAAATAGTGGCTAATACAAACAACATTTGGACTCATTTTGATATTCACTAAATGGATAAAAAAAACACTTCTTTCAAAATAAATAAATACATTTCATATTCCACATAAGCAGCAAGTCATAAAGGTTTTGAACAACATGAGGGTATAAATTATGGCAATTTTAATTTTGGGGTGAAATGTTCCTTTAAGAACCTACATTTGAAATCTTGTTTAGTTTTTATTTACAATAGTTATTTTTTTTGTAAATCAATTTAGCCAATGTATTAAAAAAGCTCCAGAATTATGAAAAAAAAATACTTCATCCAGTAGCATTACAGGAAAATGGATAAGATGAACGTTAATAGAGTAACCTTGAATGGGAGAAAAGAATTTGGAGTGATCTGTAATGTGAGGCAGTGAGGAGAAAGGACAGGACAGAGAAAGATTAAAGACTGAGATGAACATCATGAGAGAAAAGCACAGAGCCAAGAATGCAACAAAGAGCCTTGCTTTTACACAGGACAAAACCTTGTAATTGGGGACACTGACACCGATTGAAAGTAGAGAACCAAGAGAGATGGCAAAGACAGACCGGTTAGAGTCACAATCAATCCCATCCTTCCTATTCCCAGCACTCTATCCCATAGTGAGGGCCATGCTGATGTTTTATTGATGGAAGAGAATCCGGCATCACATGCACCCTCTCCATAATTCATGATGCCTAGCATTAGGGCCTGCCTGCAGAGAGATGTGTGTGTGTGTGTGTGTACGTAACTGTGTGCGCGTGGCAAGGAGAGGGAGAGAGAAGCAGAAATGTTCAGATATTTTTCCAAAATATAATCCATCTGCATCAATGGATGAATAAATGATAGGGCGAACTGTAAAATAACTAACCTTTTATAGTAAGTTTTTATTAATGCACTATGTATCATGAATAAACAAAAAACTATGATTTTTACAGCATTAATTACTCTAGGTTAAATGTTGTTGTTAATATTTGTTCAATACACTATTATATAATATTCTATTATAGATTACAAATATGTTATTTGATGTAGTAATTAAGATGAATCAATATGAATAAATGCAATAAAATCATTAGTGCATGACACCAAATTAACCATATAATACATTTGGTTAAAGTTATGCAAACAAATAGCCTCAGTTGTAATATCATAGGAGTGATTAAATACACTATTTCTTAATCATATTGATTTTTTTTTTTTTCAAAGATCTAGATGACTGAAATCTGATGCCAAAGGAAACTCTTAAAACAGCATTTGCAGCCCCCGGTCAACACAATTCAGCAAGCTTCAGGGAAACAGCTGGTTAACATGTTAGCAATGACTGATTTGGTAAATAATGACTAAATTAGTACATTTCCCCGACTGCAATTATTTGATGTGCTGAGCTTGACAGGTGTGCTATAATGGAGTCTCACATTTGTATGTTTCAAAGGCTCCCTTCACAATAGCAGTTGCCATAGCAACTTATTAAGATCCACTCTAGAGCAATGTCCTGACATAACTAGATCCAGAAATTTCAAGTAGAACATCATAGATGAAAAAGAAAACAAACTACAAAGAAAGACTATTTACAGGTTCTGTTTCAAAAAGCATTAGTGCAAAAAAATGTTTATTTGTAATTACATTTTTAAATATAGACTTAGAATGAACCTGTTAGTTCATGTTCATCTTTAGCCGAGAATATGAATCAGTGAAGTTTGAAATGGAAGCCAGGTGTCTAATAAAACCGTGGTGCTTGGCTTTACAGCATTCAGTAACACTGCTTTAAGGAGTTACATAAAGAAGCCTACCGGGACAAGTTCTGTAGGGAGAGGAGGAGAGTAATTAAATTAGGAAATATAAAAGAAATGGCTCAGATCTAGCGTTTACCTCAGAATTTAGCTCTGGGGACAGGATGGCTCTTCTTTCGTTTCATTCTTCCTTCTATCAGCTATTCCATCTCTTTTGTAATTTCTCTCTCCCTCTTTAGGGGGAAAAATAGCACAAGGTAGGAGAAGAAAGTAGGTCGGTGGATGGGAACTGATTGATGTGGTGTGGCTAAAGTCTAGTTTTCATAGCACCACCACTGCTCCTACATCTAAATTCCTCTCATCATTCTTGATGAGCCTTTCTAAACCTTCATGTTCTGTGATGTAATTAACAAGTAAAGCTCGTTAGGTTACATCACAACATCAGGAGAAGAGGGTTCAATGCATGTGTCATACAGATACGGCTGAAGGTGTTAGTTTCCGCGTCAGTGTTCATTCTTTCTCTCAGGTACACTTGGCCTCCATGTCGTAGAGGTGCAGTAATTCACTCATGATGGTCTCGATCTGAGCCTTGGTGATGTCTGCACAAACAACCTGCAGGGAAACAAGCAAAACATCAATGAATATCTCAGAGTTCGTCCATCTGCACGCTACATCTGCTATGACAACTAAATATTAGTTCTGAGGCTAATAATAATAGAGTCTAGTCTCTTGTAGATGTGCACTTTTCACCGTGTAGAGAAAACAACTGCTTCCTGTTTCAATTTCCTCTAAGAGGACTTGCTGTGGCTACATTTTTACCTGAAATATCCATTTAAAAGGCACTGTAAACAGGAAACCCAACAAAGGCAAAGAAAGATGAGGAAAAATTGTACATTCATTGAACTAGACTTATAAATATTTGTTATTTCATGAAAGTACCAAAAGCCTAAATTCTGCTAGTTTCAGCCTCAGATGGCATGCACATATATTTACATTTTGATAGGGTGCTGATTATTATATTAATATTAACCAATAATTAATGATACAGTAATGGCAAACAGTGATGTCTGGAGAGGATATTTCACAATATTTGCCCTCAATGATCCTACAAGATCAAAATATATTGCGAAGAAGAAAAAATAAACTAACTTTGTTAAGATACTGAACTGACAAAATCATTTGGAAAGCAAACTACAGCTTAGTTTTAGTTTTTTATTTTACAAAAAAACACAAAGCTGTCGGTAAATAAAGAATACATTGATACAATAAGCAATTGTATGACACAATTTGTCATGTTTTATTGTGTTATTACAAAGGAAACAACTGAGCATATACATTCATTTTATACTCAAAGCAAAACTATGCAACATGTCATGCTTACAAAAATGTTTGATAGAGGCGAAGATTTTCCTAAGCCAGACATCACTTTTGGCCACTACCGTATTTTGTATTTATATATTTTTGCATGTAAGTTGTAACCAATATATTGTATCACTCCAGATCTCTACATGTATCAAATAACACCAAACGATAAATACTGTGGAATACAACTGCAGAAAACAGCCTTTTATAACTCCATTATTTAACAAGCTTTTTATAAAGTACTTGTTTAGAAATATAAATTGGAGAACATAGCTTTAACAATATAACAAAGAAATGCCTGTGTGCCATGGATAAAAATACCCTAACCATTAATATATTATCTTAATATTGCACACAGGTCCCTTTACATGCGGGTCTCTTCTCGCCTAAAAAGGCTTCAACAAATGACTAAAAATGTATCATAGTCTTAAGGCTAAATATGTCAGAAAATGGAAGACTAAATCTACTGAATTATAGGAAACTGAAGCTAAGTAAGCGGTTTTAAGAGACTTTGAAATGTATGAAATGATTTGATTCTTTTCAATATTACTTTAGTATGTCACCAAGGGAACACAACTTGTGTGAAAGACAATGTTATTTCTTTCAGACCAGGCAGCAGCCATTAGGTGCCCTTATTGCCATGGGAACAACTTCCTGCACTCTAAAGGTTACCGCAATCGTGGCTCTATTGATGCCTGATCCGGCTCTGGCACCGGTGAGACTCAAACTAGTCAACGCTCAGTCTCGGTGATTCAATGCAAACACAGCATGACCCAAAAGCTGCCTGGACATTTAATGTTTTTCTCCACATGAAACTGTAAAAAAAGAACTCCTACCTGCCACCACTCCAGTTCTCCTCTGGGGAGCTGCACTCCATACGTCTGGAGAGCAAGATAGAGGGAGGTGAGGGCAAGGTGTTGAGGCTTATGGCGGACACAAACAGTGCCATGGTAACTGTCTTTTAATACAGCCAGGGCCGTCTCTGCGATGGGGGTTCGAGACCAGGCGTGGCGATTCAAAAGACTCCTCACAGAGAGCAGGTAGTGCAGCACGTACTGGGACACAGCAAAATTAAGTTTGTTAGATGGAGCAAATTACATTCTTTAATGTTTTTTAAAGAATTCTCTTCTGCTCACCAAACCTGCATTTATTTAGTCCAACATACAGCAAAAGAAGTAACATTGTGAAATATTTTTACTTTGTAAAATAACTGCTTTCTATTTGAATACATTTTAAAATGTAATTTATTTCAAAGATGAATTTTTAGCATCATTACTCCAGTCACATGACCCTTCAGAAATCATTCTAATATTCTGATTTGCTGCTCAAAAAGCATGTATTATTATTATTATTATGCTGAAAACAACGGAGTATAAATTGTTCAGGTTTCTTTGATGAATAGAAAGTTCAGAAGAACAACATTTATCTGAAATAGAAATATTTTGTAACATTAATTATGTATTCACTTTTTAACGCCATGCCAGCATCAAGGCCATTTTTATGGTGATCTCTGAATAAATGATACAACGTATACAATTAACACAAGGTTATAAAAGACATTTCAGATGTACACTAGACACAAATTCTAAAATACATTCAGGTGATATATTTTTAAATAAATCAGTTAGACACCCTTCTGAATAAAACCATTGTCTATTTACAATAAAAACAGTAGAATCCTATTAAATATGTTTCACAGTCATTTTGTTTGGCAATGAGGCAAGTAAGGCATGATGGTGGTTCTTCACCTTTTAATACATATCCATGTGTAAATCTTGTATAAGTGTAAGACACGTTGTAAAAAACAACTTGGTCATACCTAGATTTAAAATTAGTAAAAAACTAAAATTCTTACACTTAGGTTTTGTTTCATATAACTAATGTTCATGACATTTATCCCATTCTATCCACCACATGTCATTAATGTAAGAGTTTATCGCAGGTTTGACATCACAAAAATAAATTAATAGTTTGAGTGCTTCTTTTGCAGTGATATGTGCGTTCTCGTTACCAGAAAAACCCATATGACCTGGAACATTATAAATGTCTTTATCATCACTTTTGATCAATTTAAAGCATCCTTTCTATATAAAAGTATTAATTTCTACACCCCTCCCCAAGCTTTTGAATGGTATAGTGTATAATGTTACAAAAGCTTTTTATTTCAGATAAATACTGATCTTTGGATCTGTACTCAACTGTTTTAAATATTGATAATAACAATGATGTTATTTAAGCAGTAAATCAGCATATTAGAATGATTTCTGAAGGATCATGTGACACTGAAGACTGGAGTAATGATACTGAAAGTTTAGCTTTGATCACAGGAATAGGTTACATTTTAAAATGTATTCAAATAGAAAGCAGTTATTTTAAAAAGTAAAAATATTTCACAATGTTACTGCTTTTGCTGTATTTTGGATTAAATAAATGCAGGTTTTGTGAGCAGAAGAGAATTCTTTAAAAAACATTGAAAATCTTGCGGTTCAAAAACTAGACTGGTAGTGTATAATACTTATATTAAAAGCTTGAGAACAAGTAACCATTGCATGCATTACCTTATGTGGATGCTCAAAGGACACCTGAAAGTTAAGCTGTCGAAGGATAAGGAGCTCACATTGTACTACACTGTCCCTCAACTCCCAAAACTTCCAATCCAGTTCCATCGGTTCACTCTCCGGTGAAAATACCTGGATCCAAGAAAAAGAGAGGAAATGACCTACCTACATGAACTCTGAGAACTATACTGCTACTTCACAATATGCTCTCTCATACCGGTGACAGACATTGATGATATCTCTTGTCCTGAGATGCTGCTCTTCTACTTTGCCTGCGAGGTAGATGGCAGACATGGCCACTAGGTAAGGCTCATAGACCTGCAGACTGGCAGACTGGAAGAACCTGTGATACAGCACACATGCTGTAGCCATGGGCACAGATCTCATGCCTAACTTCACTCCTGCAGAAGCGGAAAACATGGGATGCACATGGATCACAAACTGCACAGCAATTCATCCTTGGATAACGAGAATGAACTAACAAACAGTTGCGGCAAACTATTTCGACAGTTACAGAGATTAAAACACATCTCTAAGAATTTCAGAAAAACTGCAAATACCAGCCTCGATGATAAACCGACAGACTCTGAAGTGTGTTTTGGAGTCCACATCTTGAGCACTTCTTCTGCCTCTCGCCTCATTGACGGATCCTGATGTTGACGCCTGTGTGCTCATTTTACGACTTGCAGCAAAATGTTTACAGTTTCAAAGCGTGTTATTTAATATGTACTTATTGTTCGCATGCATTTTTGTACAACTAATTTAACAGCTCCTTCATTTGTATAAGTCGGCTGACTGTACACAGAGAGCTTGTGACTTTCCTTCAGCGGATCGTTCAGCGTGCAACGTAGAGCTCAATGATCTCTAGCGCCCTCCACGTACGGGAAGACTGAACAAAGCGCCGAAGGAAAGATAAATAATTATTTTTATATAACATATAATATACGAGTTGTCACTTTAAAATAGTTACTTTGACAAGTGAGCATTTTAAAGAGTCAAAGAATATGAAAAAGTGAACTACTGATTTGAAAGTATAATTTTGAGTGGTTGCTAGGAGACCACTGCCAACACATTCGAGAGGAAACATGTCGACTAGTTTCTCTGCAAACCAGGTGCTTAAATTGTAAATATTATATAATGATATTCATTTTGTATTGTATAATTGAACAACCTTGACGTATTAAATACATTTATGGTGTTTTCTGCAGTATGAAAGTGCATTTAAGTCGCAAAAGCTCCAGAATTGGACCATCCCGAAACACTTCAAAGAGGTAACGTTACGTAACGTTAACACAGTCAGTCTCATTGGTAAAGCTAGAATAAATGTCAATTTAATCGTTTACTAAAATGTCAGCAAACAGAAAAGCGTTTATTTGAAATAGAAATTCTTTATTTATAGAAAACAAATCATTTGTAACATTATATTTACCGTCACTTCTGACTTTATAATACATCCTTGCTTAATACAAATATGTATTTATTTCAAAACAGTCTTACAACCAAACCTTTGAACTATAGTGTACACTTTACTGTTACTGAGCATTTCCATTAGACACAAACAGTGAACCAAGCCAAGGGCATTAAACTTGCAAATGCAGAAGCATGCTCATCAGTCAAACAGCACAACGGTAACGTTATGTGCAAACAATATAAATGTGTTAAAACAGAAGAAGAAGAAACGAAAGGAGAAATTAATTATTGGCTGACTTCGAGTTATTTTTCATTGAAATGACGTAGTTATATAAATTGCTCTCTGGGTGGAGAGAATAAATGCCTAGCTCATATTATAAATACTGTACTTGTGTTTGGTCTATTTACTTTTTGTTCCTCAAGAGACCATCAGCAGCAGAAGGCCACACTACATTTATTGCCACAGGCCGTGGCCACCTTCTACCTGGTGTGAGAACAAAGGTTTGTTTTGATGATTTGCATGACTTGCATGAAATTTAAATGTAATTACCAAGCTTAAAACATTTCGCAGCAGTTTAATTTGACTATTTATAAATGATTTCATTATTAGCGTGATAGTGCATGGCCAGCATTCCAAGGCACATGGGATTTGCCTCGGTATATCCCTCCTGCTTCCATAAACCCCACTGCCCGTTCACTAGAGGGCCAGGATCGCCTCAAGACCTGGGGACAGATCAAATTTGCCACAAACCAGACTCATGAGGCCTCCGGTGGCAGCCAGGCGACAAACAGAACCATTAACAATGTGGTGGGTGTTTTAATATCTCCTACTTATGATGCTATAGTGTTAGATTATATTGTTTTTAATAATTCCGACTAAACAATCTGCTTATAGGAAAACATAAATGTGGACCAGCCTGCAGAAGAGTCAAAAATGCCAGTGAGTGACCCAGACCAAAATGAACAAGAGAGGTCCAAATCACAGCACAGCCAAGACAAGTCTAGACCAACAAGCCAGCAAGCTCAGTCTAAGCCAGTAAACCTTCATGAAAACCAAACCCAGTCTAGACCAGGAAGTCACCGCAGCCAACAGGCTCCATCCAGACCAGCCACTCAAGAGAGCCAAGTTGAGTTAAGACCACCAACCCAGAACAGCAGACCAGCATCTCCGCAGAAATAACACCATTTATAATCAGATCCCCGCATGGGCCGTTATAAAACTTGTTCCATGAAATGTTATTATTTGAGTCTAATACTTCTTTGAAAAACACTTTCACTTTACAGATATTATTTTTGTGTTCAATTTATTTCTAACTGTGCTCTCTGTTTGTGCATACTATAATGTGCGTGTGTCAGAACACATTAACTGAATTGTTTCAGTGAAGCTAAAGCTGATTAGTTTTAATAAATGGCTTTTGTAATGGAATCTGCTTAGATTAAATACTGAATGCAGGCTCAAATATTGCATGGAAATAAATCAGAGTAATACTCTTTTAAAAAACAGCGCAAGAGATTTTAAATAGGTTTAGTTTATTTGCTCAATAATACAATGACACAACTGTGGACCCCCTAGGACACAACATCAGCTTAATTCACTAGTCATCGGTTTGTTTTTGGTGCTTGGAAGCCGATGAGTGATTTTGTGAGCAGACACTGAATGCTTGGGGAACTGAAGGTGAACCTGAAAGGGATAGTCATCAATTACTCACTGCATGGTTGGATCACAATGGTACAATGTTGTCAATGTGTTTATTCACAAGATAACTGATCAGTAGTAATATCTGTGGCAAACCTCAATGTAATTCAGACACTCAGGTGGAAATGCAGTTTCAGATTCTCCGTTATATATATTTATATAACCAACAGTCATAGCCAAAATAATACACATTCAAATCAAGTGTTTGACCAAAAATGACATAACAAAAAATAACCACAATCTTTAAAGTATTAGCACTTTTTTCCAGAGTATGTCACGTCTAAAACAGTTAATATCAGATGCAATGATGTTGTCAATTTAGAGGCATTAAAGTAGTTGAACACAAATGCCAAATACGGTCTCTGATAGAAAACTATGTACTTTATTCAATATATATATATACGGCATACAAGGGTCTTGCAAATATGCTAGGATGAAATATATTAATCTGCCACATGCATCTCAGAATACTATCTTGAATTATTTACAAAAAGTTACACTTTTTGGAGTTTTAATACAAAGGCATGAAGTAAAACACGATGTTTAGTCTGTCACACTAAGAATTGCGTATCAAAATCAGAATAATTTAAACAGCCTCTTTGAAATGTATATCTAGATTTGAAATATGTTGTACTTACAGTGAGATATGCACCATGTCACATTATGGGTTGTGATATTATATGATATTTTTCTTAATGTTCTATAGTTTGCATTGTGGGAGAGTGAAAATGTCAGAGGACCTGCTAATGTAATGTGCAATGCAATCATTTCAAAATAACTTCAAAAGAAAAACATCTGTTGCTGATATGAAATGTAGCTTATACTGAAGGATTGTATTTAACACAGAATGCAGTTTTTACATACTGTAAAAGTGCCCTAATAGTGATACAACCAATATTTTTGACTAACAAATCAAATGTACTCTTTGCTATATAACTAACCATAAAATTAGTCATTACCTGTTTATAAAATATCAAATATCTTAGACTAAAGTCACACCTTCAACCTAAACCATCAAATCTATTTCATTTGACAGAAACATATTCCTGAATTCAAATAATATAACAGAAGTCTGAAAAGATTATAAATCAATTTGTCATTTTATATGCTTATCCAGTGATTGTCTACAACCAAAATGGAATCCAACAAAGGCACCGCACAATACCAAAAATAATTAAACTCTTTTCACTGAATCATAAAACTATTAATAGGTATCTGAGCAGCTAAAAGAGAAAATAAACCTGTGCTCACTATCAAAGATCACACCTTTCTAAGTTTGTACAGTAAGACCAAAAATAGACCACAGTGATACACGTCTGCTCAAGCACTAGATCACAAAGCAGTGTGTGCTGATTAGATATTAAAAGAAGAGAAAAATAGATAGACATGTGGAAAGAGCATTCAACTGTAGTATCAATAACAGTGGTGTGCAGTAATAATGCTTTCGATCGAGTCATGGCATGTTGATAAGAGACTGGTTCAAGGGCAAGAAAAGGCACAGAAAAACAGACCCACACAGTGGGGTGAAGAGTAGCAGCTGGCAGCAGGTCGGCTCAAAAACACACAGGACTTGCACAGGTACGTCGATAGGTCGACTCCTACAGTGAAACGAAATCTTCAGACTTGTGCAAATGTCACCATATCAGCAGCTGAACAACATTCAGAGGCGGCCAAATAGTTTCAGTGTACTTTCAGTGGAATGAACTTATTTGCCTCGAGTAGCAATGTTTCACTATATAAAAAGAGCAAGCTGGTATTCCCTCCACTTTCCATTAATAACACCCTGTGAATTGTCTGTGGATACTTGATTATCGGTTTCATCCTACCTTCTGGATTAAAGGAGCTTTTTGAACAACATTTGAACTTTCATTACTGGCCTTCAAGTGGGGGTGCTCCAATTTTGTGGCATTATGATTGATGACCACACCCACTTTTTCAGTCTTCACTTTAATAGTTGGAGCGGGATGAGGCTCAGATTTCCGGGGTGAAGCCTTCACCGGGGGACGGTGTGGATCATCCCCAATGTTGACAGACAAATTTGTGTACAATGGCTGCAACTCTTTGGACAGGAGCTCATAAGTCAGCGAGTTCAGTCCATCTGCGTGCCAGTTCAGCCTTGTGCGCTTCAGCAAGTCAAACCTACAAGAACGAATTCATGAAGAGGAACTGACTCAGACAAAATAAATGGATTAAACAATAAATCTATCTATATATCCATACAATCTTAAAAATAAAGGTTCTTTATTGGTATCTATGGTTCCATGTGAAGAATTGCTAACATCCATATAACTTTTCCTATGGACAAAATGTACAGTGAAAAAAGGTTATTTAGACTAAACTGTTCTTCATACTAAGAATATTTGTAAAGAACTGTTCACTTAAAGGTTTACTGGGGAATCAGAAATGGTTCTCTTATGGCAACTTTTGGAACCTTTATTTTTAAGAGTGTACCAACTAGGGTTGCAAAACTGGATAGTTTTTGGAAATTCAACAGTAATGTTCCATCCCTTTGCAACCCTAGTTGCAAAGTTTGTAATATATGTGGCATGTGACATCACCTTCTTGGGTTCTGCTCATTACCCTGATCTCCTTTATGTTTGATCATCTTATAATGCCCAATGGCCAAAGGGGGGCGCATTATCTTCATCCCAGAGAGACGGACTCTAAAGACAGAACCACAGGGCAAGTAGAAATAGTAACATATAAGAGGAAAAAACCTGAAGAAGGATGGTATGAATTATCAAACAGACAGAGACAAAAGAAAGAGCAGCACAAAGCACAACAGAAAAACTATTTCCAGCAGAGTCCGCAAGGTGGGCCAGATGGATGTGAACTAGCTTAAAAATGACAAAACAAAAAAAAAAAAAACTTTTTGAGGATGTGTTGTTGAGGATTTTATGTAAAAATGTTCTAACCACAACTGAAAATCCTCAAAAGGTTCATCTAAAGTTGGAGAGTCTAATCCAGTTTTTCAGTACTTAAAACGTTGGGTTCTTGCCTCTGATTCAGCCATCTAAGTCAGACAAGGATACTGACGGTTAATTATGCGACAGTCAGGTTTACAAATCACCATGAGCTGATATGCCCTTCAAAATGTTCTCCAAGAATACATGTAATGTCGGTTTTCCCAAAACGCATAAAGCCAGGTCTTGGATTATCTCCACTAAAAATATTTTTCATCTGGGACTAGATTTGATCTGTGCTGTACCATGAAAAAGTTGAAATCAATCCAAGTTAAACAGCAAGAAAGTAAAGAAAAACAGTGATGGACTCAGAGATGTGGAGCAGGTTGGGACTTAGTTCTTACTCAAAAATAGTCAATTACATTACAGCAAATTACGTTTGGTTTCATTAATGGTTCATGAGCGTGTATTAAAACATTTTGAGAGTCATTCAGAGTCATGCACTAATACTGAATCTATAGCGTGAAACAGACAGTGCGAAAAGTTTAGATAGGTTTCAGAATGAATTAATATTATGAGCCAGATGTTTGTACTGAATCAAAACTATTTGGCATGACCAATCTAGTCCATCGATTCTTGACCAAATGATTCAATTATGAATAATTTTGGTCTCAACCAAATCATTCCACTATGAATCATTTACAGAATCAAATACATTTAGGCAACCTGTGTAGTCTGATTCACAATTAAATTAGCTTTTTCTTGTGAATATTTCACAAGCTTGATGTAGTAACGGGCTGTTCATATGACATGAAATTAAACACACATACTATGGGTTTTGTCAAGTACTTTCTAAAAAAAATGGCAGAATTAAATATACCACATTTTTGTGTATTTATTACTGTTATTTAATACACAGTTAGGCCTATTATTTTTTATGTATGTTGCCTATACAAAAGACAGTAAAAGAAAAGTCAGTAAAAAGTTTATGTAACAACATTTTGCCAGAATTTTGAAATTTATTTCTTAATTAAATGATCTCATTATGGATTTTTTTCAAATAAAACTTCCTCAGAGGTTCTAAAAGAATCATTAACGCAACTGCTAATGACGAATCAGAACCAAATTCCTCATGATGCTCAATCCTACTCATGACAAAGACTTTTAAAGGAGTCATGAACTAAAAACTAAAATGTAAGAAGTCATTGTACTATAAAAAACTCAAAACTTTATCGTTAGTCTAAAATCAGCTTATATTGAAGCCAATCTGCCGAAACGACAGGTTTTAGTATGAGCCACTTTATGATGTAACAGTGTGGCTAAACATCGAAAATCAACGCCTGCTTCTATATCACTGCCTGTTTAGCCCCGCCCACCGATTCACGCATGTAGTAGGTAAATGACAAGAGTAGTAAACGTAGGTCTACGCAGAAACCAAACGATAAACTTCACTTGATGAACTTTATTTGAAACGAAGTTCCAGACCACATCAGTAACAACTTGGTTCTTTGTTCACTTTATCGCAGATTCGTTTACAAACAAGGTATAAATCGACGCAGGATTTTCGGAAAGATTGAAACACGATGCTATGCCGACTATATTTAATAACTGCCACACAAGTGTGAGTAACTGTTTTTATTTATATTGCTTTGTTTGTTATTACAGATCGTTTGATATATTCTGAGTATTTATGTGTGTTTGACCTGAATCACAGCAGCATCCATCTATGAGGAATGTCGCTGTCAATCATACACAACTGTTAGCCAATCATAGCAGAGCCTATGTTATGATGTGTGTGTGTGTGTGTGGGGGTCAAAACAGGACAGAAAACAGACACTTCTAAATATTGATAACATTATAAGTGGACCTCAGAGAATGGTACAAAATAAAAACTAAGGAAATTCATGACCCCTTTAAGAGAGAACTAACCATAAATAAAATGCCATTCAAATCCTCAACACTACTAATAATCCACTACACCTGACTCTTTCTGGTTTCAAGGCTTCAACAACTTTTAATCTTCTACAGCAAATTTGTATTTGTGAATAAAAAAGGCAGTAATCACCGAAGTGTACTGACATCTATATAGTTGGAAGCCTTGAGTCCAATCTAGTGATTCATGCATGTACTTACTGGTCCCTCCTGTGGCTATGCGGGGGAGGGCGTGAGGGATAGACGGATGCCGTGAAAATGAGAATAATGACAAGAGACCAATGCGAATGTTAAATGAGAACAAAATGGTGATGGAGAGATGACAGACGTGCAACACAAATGCTTAACAGGATCTATTTCTGATGCAGACAGGCCAGTTACTTTGATGATCTCTACTACATTCCATTATGTTGAAATAGCACATTCAAATGCATTATAAACTGAATTCTGCTATCCTCACCGAGCTGCGATGTCATCGTCCTCTCCTCCCCAGCCCCAGTACTGGTTAGGAAAGCCGTTCATTTTGAGGTACTGCTCCGGGGTTACAGCAGACACCCCTCCGAAGTACTGCGAGTATGGAAGCCTGCGAAGGAGTCAGAGAAGTGATTTGGTGAGGCACAGAGGAATAAGGTCATCTGTCTCTACTACCCTTCATCAATCATTTCATCTGAAGTGTCACAGCTTCCCCTGCAGTTTAATGTTCGTCTGTACTTCCTCTGACTCAGTGCATCTCAGTGTGGTATAATAATGCCACAAATCAGGACTGCAAAGCTCTACAGAGAGTTGTGCGCTTAGCTGAGCGCATCTCAGGGTCTGCTCTCCCCTCTCTGCAGAACATCTACCTCAAACGCTGCAAAAGCAGAGCTGCTAAAATCATCAAGGACTCGAATCACCCGGTAACCATCTTTTCTGTTTACTGCCATCTGGCAAGCGCTTCAGGAGCATGTTGGCAAAAACTGAGAGACTGAGGAGGAGTTTCTTCCCTCAGGCCATCAGGCTCCTAAACTCAGTCTCATAACATCATAACATCTACAGGACTCAATTTAATAAACTGTAAACACATCCATTATTCTCCATCATCCGCACTGCTGCTATGTGTACATACCCGGTACAACCTATTTGCACATTCTCTTGCACATCCGTGTTTATATTAATATTTATTAATCCACAGTATACTGTATTGCACATTTTATCTCATTGCACATCTTACTCCTTATTTAATTTCATTATTTGTTCCTATTTTCATTCTCACCTATATTTATATATATATTCTCTTGTGTTATGTTTCATTGTTTTATTGTTTTTTTTTTTTTTTGTATTTTATTTTTTATTTATTTTATTTTTTTGCACTTTCCATTGAGCGGACCTGTCCTGACTTACATTTCACTACTGATTATACCCTGTATGATTGTGTATGTGACAAATAATAAATAACCTTGATCCTTGAACCTTGAACCTACTTCTGCATTACATCATTACAGCAATCTGTACAGATGGATATAAAACCCTTATAAATGAGCAAAACAATGCTGTTTAAATTGGTGTCACAATAATTCTGTCCTGAACTATTTTCAGAACTCTACCACACTAATATTTCATGTATGTATTTTTTTCTATGCACTGAATAATCATATGACCTGCGACAATTGGCAAAATGTGCAGCATGCAGGAAAAAAACTTGGTGCAAATCATAATACATTAATCTTTTTCTTGACAATTTTTTTTAAAGGTTCCCAAATGTTAATGGATTTATACATAACCGTGGCCAAATTTGTTTTATAATTAAACAAACTTTTATTAGATTTCAAAAACGACTTTTGGGGTTAAAATTTGGGGTTGGAAAGATTTTTTTATGTTTTTGTAAGAAATACAGTACAAATAATAATATTATGTGCCATTTGATATAACTGGTTTTTAATATATTTTTAAATATAATTTACTTTGTATGCTGATTAAGCGTTTTTCAGTCTTCTAGTCGTCAGTGTCACATGATCCTTCAGAAATCATTCTAATTTGCTAATTTGATGTACAGTCCTTATTATTAGCAATGTTGTGCTGCTTAACATTTTTGTAAAAACTGTGATACATGAAATCATGGGCATTTTTTCATGATCATAATACCAAATAAATGATGAACAGAAAGTTTAACCGAACAGAAATATTTGAAGTAGAACTCTTTCGTAACATTGTTTTACTCAATTTAATCTATTGCTGAATAAAGGTGTTCACTGATTTAAATAATAATAATACTAACACAGAAAAATAATAAAAACAATAAAACGAGCTGTAATGTAACTTTGATTGCTTATTGACCCTGCCCTCCAGAGATCCCTTGTACTCCTAACACCTGCTCTTAATTCTTCAGTACTGTTGAGTAAATATTGAGTGATAGCTAGATGAGCTGCTGCTATGTATCTTTCTTTGTCATTTTCTCTGTATTTCTTCCCAAGGACTAACTCTCGGAGTCGTGTCTGACTGCTTTACAGCCTTCAGCGGATTCATCACTGAGAGGTCCCGATGTTGTCCTCAGCCTTGGTGGACTGAATATATGGGTTGTTTTCTCTGCAATTTTTCTGTGCTCTGTGAATGTTTGTATCTAGGTGGACATTGTGGCTGCAGAATACAGAAATGCAGACTCTGTGACCCGAGATGTGCAGACCTGGATGTCAATTTAGAGGACCAGAGCCATGAGATACTGAGTATACCTGTGTCAGCACTAATAATGAATGAACTACATCCGCTATTTTACCATGCGTGAAGAGGACGAACTTTTTGTTTCTAGACGTTTATAAGATCTATCAGCTTCTTCAAACAGTAAAAACTGTTGTTAAATGAACAGTTGTTGTTCTTTTCGTTAATTACTCTTTTTAAATGGCCTGTTTTGAATTAAAGTGTGTAGAATTGAACTAAGAAATTGACAACCAATTCATTTTAAAATATTTAACTTTCACTAAAATCCAAAAATGTGGCATCAGTAAGATTTTTTTTTAAAGAAATTAATACTTTTATTCAGAAAGGATGCGTTAAATTGAGAAAAAAGTGACAGTAAAGGCATTTTAATGTAATTGGCATTCTTTATAAACTTCTATTCATCAAAGAATTCTGAAAATAATTAATCACAGTTTGCACAAAAATATAAAGCATTTTGTGACACTGAAGACTGGAGTGGCTGCTGAAAATGTTGCTTTGCTATCAGAGGAATAAATTACATTTTAAAATATAAAACATTATTTTGTAATATTATATAAGATAACATTTTAACCAATCTCTGACCTTGACTTTATTCAACTACAAAATATTTTTTATTATTATTATATAATAATGCTGTAATATGAAAAAATATGATCATAATAATAACAATATTAAAACTAATACAGTTATATTGAAGTGTCATTAGGTTCTTTATTATTCGTCACATACACAATCATACAAGTATAATCAGTAGTGAAATGCAAGTAGAATTGAAGAAAAATACAGCATTTACATTTAGCATTAATATGACTACAAACATAAAAATGCATTCAAAACATTCATTAGGTTTCACCCCAGTTTATTAAGATAAAATGAGAGAAAAGCTTTGTTAAAACATTCAATCCTGTGATGGTGGGTAGGGTACCTGTATCTGAACTTGTCCATAGCTACGGAGTGGTGTGTAGGGTACTGGGGGTGGCAGGTGTAGGTATTGTGGTCATTCTCAGGCAGCAGGTCGACGTCATGCAGGAAAATACAGCTCCAGTCCTCCTCTTTCAGCGCCTCCCGCACTCCAACATTCAGTAGCTTCGCTCGGTTAAACGTGGAGTTCCCTGACTGATAACACAGACTATGAGCAAATCAAGTGTACACAAATGCATTCTTCGGCAATAATAAAATAATAGCTTGTCAATAAGCTATGAGCTATGTTTACCATTTTGTCCCAGCTACTTCCTCTAATTACTGCTAGGATTTTTTTCCATACAATAGATGTGAAAAGTCAGCGTAACAACGAACAAGAGACCTGGTGCACAATGTAAATGCCGTAGTGGACCTGCTGCCGCTGCAAAAAGGGGTGCAGATGGTAGAGGAGGGCGCGGAGGTGGGTCTGGCGGTTCCGGTAGGGGACCACGATGGCTGTGTGGTGCCGTGGCTCACAGTCAGGTGGGCGGTAATGACCCCCTGAGGTCACCAAGGGGTTCTTCTCTTTTATCTTCTCCAGGGAGGGGGGTGAGGAGAGGTGGACAGAAACAGGACCCACTGGCAGACAGCAGGAGGAAAGCACACAGGCATTTGTTGAAAAACATCTGTCCTACAAAACCAAACTAAAGGAATACTATCCCTAAAAATGTAAAATATGTCATTATTTAATCACTGTTAGTCCAAAGCAGTGTGACTTTTTTGTGGAACACAAGAGAACAATATATTGTGCATATCAGTTTACATTATAAAATTATTCTTTTTATTTTTTATTATTGGATATTTAATTCGTCATGGTAATTTTTACACTTAGATTACATTTGCTGTCATTTAAGACTTACTAAAAAATATTACGTCTTTCATTTTTTTACCCACTAATATCTTAATTAATATCACTGTTAAATTTTATCTTAATAGAGGACTTAAAGAGACAGGTCAAAATTTAATGAAATATTTCAAACATTAAAACTGAAATAATCAAATCCCTTTTTTAAAGTGGTAGATTAACAGACATATTTTTACAATTGTTTTTTTAATGTTTTAAAATGTAGTTAAAACAAAAAATAGGAATCAGTTTTTAATTAAAAATGATTTGACATTTAAAATGTATTTAATTGATAACTTAATGCTTCATTTTATTTTTAGGTGTCACACCAAGTCTTTAGCATATCTCAAGATAAATATCGGTTTCTAAAACTGTACATTATAACATTGTGATGATTAAATTTATTTGTAGCATTTAAAATGACTTATTTGAGCTTTTAGAGGTTTTGTTAGCTGTTTTCCTGCAGTTACAATGACTGTAGTTTAGCAGGTTCAAGCTTAAAAAAGGACATAAAAGCACTATTAAAATATCATAATTGTCCATGTCATATGCTGAATTCCATGCCTTCTGGAATTATTTTAGATTTGATGGACGGAAATCATATAAATAAAAAAATCTAACAAATAGAAAACAAAACCTCTAAAAGCTCAAATAAGTCATTTTAAATGCTACAAATACATTTAATCATCACAATATTATAATGTACAGTTTTAGAAACCGATATTTATCTTGAGATATGCTAAAGACTTGGTGTGACACCTAAAAATAAAATGAAGCATTAAGTTATCAATTAAATACATTTTAAATGTCAAATCATTTTTATTTTTTTGCGATCCACAAGAGAAAAAAAATTGCAGGTATGGAAATATAAAAGTTAGTGTAAATGATGTAAGAATCTTAATTTTAGGGTGAACTAAACTCAATAAAGCGTCTTTGGTTTATTAAAAACTGCAATGAGACATTGTAAACAAACAAATCCAATTTATATCTACCCAGCAGTGGAGAGGGCAGTACACAGTCCCTGAGCTGCTGTTCTGGTCCACTCGGTCCTGGATTGTGGAGCAGCAGAGAGGTGAGGTTGGTGTAGACGTCATGTGGTCGAGAGTAGTCGATCTCAGGCTCGGTGGAATGAACCAAAACAGACACAAGGCCACGAAAGCCTCCCAGGGAGAAGTAGAGGACAAATGCAAACTGGAAGCCCACCAACAGAGCTAGAGTGCAGGGGGAGTCCAGCGCTCGACCGCAGCACGCCATTATGACATCCGACACAGAGCAGGACTGACAGAGGAAGGGAGGATGGGAAAGTCAAAGGGGATGGACAAGGGACAGATAAGAGAAGAGAGACAGAGTGAAGACAGAGAAAGAGGCATGAGAGAGGGAAGAGTGGAAGGATAACAGAGGTGATGAGGAGAAATAAAGTTAGCTCAGTGAGCTAAGGGAAGGACATCTATGGCATGTGTGGGAGTCACTGGAAAAACAGAGGAACACAAAAATCAATAATGGCAGATCCAGCACATCTAACTACAAAGGAGAACTTTAAAGTGCCAGTGTGCCCGGGATCAATGCCAGATCTCGGATTAAATCAACAAAAACCACACACTTTCTGGGTCACTCCTGTTACACAGTACAGTACTTTAAACAAAAAAAAACAATACCTATTATGTATGCTTGATTACAAAAAAAAAAATGCATGATTACAGAAAATGCTTGATTATAATACAAAATAAATAAATAAATTAAAAACAGGATAATAAATGAAAAACAGGATGGAAACACATAATTCAACGAAGGATTGTGAGTGACTTTACATGAGGTTGTATATTTGAAGATAGTTTTTATATTTTTCCACAAATTTCTTCTTTTTTTTATTGAGATTTATACTTCATCTGAATATATAAGCTTTCCCTTGATGTATGATTTGTTAGGATAGGACTATATATTTGGCTGAGATACAACTATTTGAAAATCTGGAATCTGAGGATGCAAAAAAATCTAAATATTGAGAAAATCGCCTTTAAAGATGTCCAAATTAAGTCCTATGCAACATATATTACTAATCATTTTTTTTACGTTTTGATATATTTACGGCAGTAAATTTACTAAATATATGCATGGAACATGATCTTTACTTAATATAAGGAGTCATATTTCAAATTTTCCTTTCTCTTTGGAGTGTTACAAGCTGTTTGTACATAGATAAGATCCCTGAAGTTGCGAAGACTAAAGTCTCAAAAACAAAGAGATATTCTTTATAAAAGTTAAGAATCGACCACGCCCATCTAAAATGGCTCATTTAAACACGCCCCCACATGTCTACATCACGGTGTGGGAAGATTTACATAACACAGCCCAAATTAATACGCAAAGAAAGAAGGCATGATTTTTATTCTCACTGTAGTAATTGTTGCTGCTGCCGGCGCCATGTTGTGGAGACGCTGTGTTTCGTTGTGAAAGCGAAATTACTTTGTTTGGGCTTCCAAAAGAGAACACAACTAGAAATCAGTGGTTAAGTTGTATTTACGACACTGTTCCAGAACAGTTCAACCCAAATATTAGAATGTGTGTGGCACATTATACGGAAGACTGTTTCCTGAACCTGGGAGTAGCCTGCCAACTGTGCTCAAAGGCTGTTTCTATAAAGTGTGACATTTCTAACTTTGCAAGGACAGTCTGGCACTTCTGAAAACATAAGTACGTTTTCTTATTTAAAGAACTTTCCACTGACGATTCAAACGTGAGTTTTGAGCTGTGTAGAGTAGTGCTTGTTTATCGTTTCTCCGATCACAAATACAGACATGGTATTGTTTACGCGGCACGATGCAACTAAACACGTAAAAAGACAGTAAGTCATTATAATCAGTAATTATGTCCCCACTGGATGCAACAAATGCCTCGTTTATAATGTTTTATTATTTTTGTGTCATCGTGCCGGGACACGGCATCACAATACAGTGAGGGGTGTAATATTTTCATCTCATGCTTGAGGTATTCGGCCAATCACAACGCACTGGATAGCTGGCCAATCAGAGCACACCTCACTTCTCAAAACGATGAGCTTTGTAAAAATCTGCACGTTTTAGAAAGGTGGGGCATAGAGGAACAACAATAATGTACAGTATGTGGAAAATAATGTATGTTTTAACCTTAAGCCGCATAAACACGATGCTTTACACCAAATAATGTTCTTTTTAGCAACATTATATGAACCCTTTAATATACTAAAGATTTTTGGAATAAAATAAAAATCTATAATTTCAACCCATACAATGCACACTCTGGGTTAAATACAACTCAGCGCTGGGTAAAATATGGATGAACCCAAAGATTGGGTTGTTTAGACCCAGCGGTTGGGTTACTGCCCAGAAGGTCAGGTTAAACATTTAACCCAATTGTTGGTTGAAAACAACCCAGCATGTGTTCTGTCCAATATTTACCCAGCACTGGGTTGTATTTAACTCAGCATTTTTAGAGTGTATTGTTGGCTATTGCTACAAATATACCCATGCAACTTATGATTGGTTTTGTGGTCCAGGGTCACATTTATCATATAAAATATTTATAATTGTACCTAACAGAAAATAATGCTTCAAAGTACAATGAACCATCTAATACCACAGAAACACCATAGAATTAATTAAATCCATAGCTAATTGCTTATGTATTAGGGGTCGACCGATTATCGGCGCCGATATTAAGCATTTTTACGATTATCGATATCGGCCATTATTTTTTTTTTTTTTATGCAAACAAACATACTATTTAGAGGTGACATTATTTATTGGTGAATAAATAATACAGGTGAAATTATTTAATGTTTAAATGCACTATTTGGCTCGATGCAGCCTGTCTGAGCTCAACACTGTGGCCTAGAGCAATCTCCGCCCACCGCTCATCTGATATGTAGGGAGTCACGAGTCTGACCAATCAATGCGGAAAACTGAAGGCAGTCTCACACCGAAAGCACTTGCTAACTGGAGCTGCCTCAGTGATCATGCATCAGTTGTCTCTCAAAGGTAAGGCAGCAGCAGACGTTGCTGAAGTTGCAATAAATCACAATCCACTACACTGAAGTTGCAAAACACCTCAATATAACCTATGATGTCCGCGATGCGGAAAATGCGGGCGGAATCGCAGAATGCAGTCATATAATGGAATTTACCGTATAACACGGAATGTCATGGAATTTGTCGAAGTTTGGATGAATTAATCAAAAGTAGGTCAGTACACTTAAATCGACTCGCGCTATGGACTAGTATCTATAAATATTAAGCTGCAAAAACACTATTTAAATATGAATCCTGCATGTTCTGCATCTCTGTCAATGAATGACACAGACGTGCGGTTTCATTTACTGCACACATACATACATACTGAAGCACGTGATGCTCGCAGTGACTTCAGCGTCTGCCGTCTCACTAAATGAGGACATAAATACATGAACAACATCCCCAGAACTGCTCGGACAGTCACTTCATGAGCATTTGACCGTTTCATTTGAGTAAAACGATCGTCATATCATATATACATAGGCTACAGAAACTTAAAAGGTCCTCATGGCAACCTGTCAAAATATAAGTTCAGTTTAGCCGAATATATTACTGTATACGTAATACAACTACAACAATTATTACAACTTTTGTTGAGAATAATCACACAATACGCTAAATACGTTCACTTTAAGTTTTACAAAATGTTTACAGAATGCTTCTGGGTGATCCCTGCACTTATGTTATTATTAATATTACTGTTTATTTAATGTTGTTGTTATTAACAGTTTTCAGAATTAAAGACATGTTTAAAAGCATTTAAAGAATGTTTTTTTTTTTGTCAGAGCTCTTGTTATTATTAATTTTGGCATTCATTTTCATTTTTACACCAGACACATATATCGGTTCAAAATATCGGTTATCGGTCTACTTGATCTGTAATAATCGGTAGCGGCATCGGCCCTGAAAAACACATATCGGTCGACCCCTATTATGTATGTGCAGTTTTTGTTAATTAAAACCTCCTGGAGAATGACGTGATTCAGGGTCTGGCTTTTAATTAAACAAAAATGACTAGATATAAATAAAAACTAATGAAACCGATGTTTACTGTAGTTTAAAACATTTTGATTAAAGAAAATAGGAAGAAATGGATTCTTAAATATTTTTTTAGATCTAGAAGAGTATATAAAACACTCAAACATAGCAAAGATGGCAACATACATTCTCTAACTAAATAAAAAGTTCACTATTGTTGATTTTGTGACAACTATGATCTCATTGTTTAAAACCTGCGAGTACAGTATGCTATGACATGTTGACATGAAAATGAGCTGCACAGCAGGAATTCGCCTTTTATCTGTGAATAACAGACTGTATAGTACCTGTGCTGACTGGTCAAGCAGGGTTGAGACTGAGAGCTGTCCTTCTCCTCCTGTCCATCACAAAACATCGCGCACCTTGAGGAGACAGATAGTTCTGGACTGATTAACAAGATCTCCTGCTTTCAAACCAGCTCATATTTTGCACTACGATAAACCTGAAAATTTGTTAAGGAACCACACATGCAGCAACGACAGACAATGAGCAATTATTGCGAAATAACTGTCAACATAACGGATAATTTCAACGCTTCAGGTCAAGCGTTTCCTCTGACTCACCCGGTCCACAGCGACGCTTCAAATCAGGCTCCAGCAGCAGTCGATAGCTAGGCCTTTATTTAATATTACTCAGTCGATTGTGGATAATCATTCCTCTATGGCGCACGAGAGAGTGTATAATATGCGCAGTCGCATTGAGGGCGTCGCGGAACGCTTCCTGAGCGCTTCAGACGCTCAAAGTAGAGACCCATTGACGACATATTTGACGCGGTGACGCGCTATCGACGGGCATTCTTTAACGCTGTTACAATAAAAGCCCTAAGATACCTGTGTTAAAATCACAGTGCTGCCTTCTAGTGAGAAAACACACGACAGGTTTAATGCTAGAGCCGGGTTTCATTCGCCAGAGGATCTTGTGATGACGAGACAGGTTTATAAAGTGAAATTAAATTGATGAAAAAGGGACACGATATGTAATCACCTGGATTATGTCAAGTGGTTACAATGTCATCGTTAATTTTGATTGAGAATTATATATTGATTTTATAACGCGAATTATGACGTCTGTGATTGTGTTCAACAAAACAGACCATCTAATCTGTGTTTAGAAAAAAAATATCATAACCATAAATATCATAACCTCTTTAATTGAGTAGGTCTTTCAGATATCACGTCAAATTATTATTATTAATAAAATATATGCATAGTACGAAAACAGTACTTTGGATTCAAGATTTTTTTTTCAGCTTAGAAAGTGCACAGAAATTGTTCTTGGTGATTTGTATTACCTACTCAACAGAGAATATAGACATATCTTTTAAATAGCTAATTATTTTAATAAAATAAAGAGATCTGGGTACCAAAACAGTAATTTGTATTTTGGATAAATAATTTGACAAAACATGTTATCTTTGAACAATCAGGTATTGAGTAAGCACTACTCTCAGTGTCATGTTGGCCAAATCCTGAAATTTAAATGTATGTATTCAAATTGTCAAGTGTGGCTGTAGATTGTACATGCTTTCATGATCTGTTGTTGGCCAAACTCATCCAACAAAGTATGTACGGACATTGCTTTGTGCACTGGGGCACAGTCATGCTGGAATAGAAAAGGGCTTTTCCAAAACAGTTCCCACAACGTTGGAAGCATAGCATTGTCTAAAATATTTGGGCATGCTGAAGCATTAAGAAAAATAATTCACTGGAAATAACAGGCCTAGCCCAACTCCATCCCATTATCCCTCCTCTCCACCAACTTTACATTTGACACAGTGCAGTCAGGCAGGTGATGCTCTTCTGACATACACCAAACCCAGACTCGCCCATCAGACTGCCAATCAGAGAGACGTGATTCTCACAGAACAGGTTTCCACTGCTCCAGGGTTCAGTGGCATGTGCCGTTCTCTTTCACCACTCCATCCAATGCTTGTCATTATACTTGGTGATGTGAGGCTTGCATGCAGCTGCTCAGCCATAGAAACCCATTCCATGAAGCTCCTGCCACACAGTTTTGCAGTTATATTAACGCCGGAAGTGTGGAACTGTGACTTTATTTGTTCTTCTGCTATTCCTAATGCTTCCACAGTTGGCTATGGAATATCTAGCAGGGATGACATTTCATGAACTGTATTATGAAATGTAATGCACTGACTTACTGCAAATTTTAATGGAGGCTGTATGGCTAGGTGCCTGATTTTATGCTGCAATTGAAACACCTGAATTCAGTAATTTAGAGGTGTGTCTCAATACTTTTGTCCATATAGTGTATACAGAAACTTAATCATACAAGAAGTACTCAGATACATCTCACACGTTTTAATAATTTAGTTTTATTTTTATGTATAAAATCTGGAATTTCTCTGAAATGGTTTGCGACGAGTGACCCATTGATATCGTGCTTGATAACGCAAATGAATCAATATTTGGCTTTATTGAGAAAAGAGGAGACATTCTTGTTGAACAAGAAGAGCACTGCAAAAGTTTTATTTCACTGAACTCATTAAACTCGTGTTAACTCAAGTTTTATTAGTCAGCTTTCAAACCATGATGGTACACCACTTCTGCTCCTGAAGTCAAGCTGAAAGATATTTTATTGGAACATGCACTAAATGCTTGCAGAGTCACTGCCAAAGAAAACATGAGAAAAATAACACGCTACAAAGAAAAGTTTTGGAATTCATTGAGAAACTGTGCAAAACAACATAGCATTACAATCCATTTCTGAATCAGCCTCGAACCCAAAAGGGCTGGGTAAAAACATGAGGCATTTGGCTGAATGAAACTCGACGACATAATTATATAGTGTCTGTGTAAAGTTCCTCCATTGCCCTAAAGTTCTCCCACAAACAATAAGACCCTGAAGCAAGGAAGCAAGGCAAAAAGCAAGCTACAATTTTTACAAACAACACAGATACACTTATTATAAGCACCATGAATTTAACATCTAGATTTAACCTTCCCATTTCAACATCCCATCCAATTTCACTGTTAAAAACATCATCAACTAATATAAAATAATAACAATATAACAGTACATATCAATAATATTATTATGAAAGTGTCAAGCAAACAAAGAGCCCTTAAAAGGTGAACTGATAATATTAAGACTTTACTGTAAAACACTTATGAAACAGTGACATTATTATGATTTTGAGCAAGTTGTAAGAGATACAATGTATTTTTGAAGTTTCCATTACTTATTTTTATTGCTCCTTCCTTTTCTGTTTCAGGCCTATTTGCATCAAGAACAAAACTATAAAGATAACGATAACTATATTAGCATTCACACCAACAGATGATAACATTCTGTTTATTGTATGGATGCTGCAGTTTTGTTGTCTGCCTCTTTAACCGCTTGAGCTCTTTAAAATGTGGATTCTGATTGGCTGTCATGTTTTTATCATCCATCATCAGAATAAAAGTGGCCTGATAGTGATTCCAACTAAATGTATAGCTATAGTTGTGGTGTGGACTGTGCTATACTTCTAATTTTATTCTTTAAATTTCATTTCATTTTTAAAACTATATCTTTATCATTATAGTTAACATACTTGGTGTGAACCTTTAGACTTCATAAACAAATACATCCAAAGATACACAATACAAATTATTTGCAAACACTGTCTGTTTTTTTTTCCATTTCTGTTTCAATTCCAGCATTGTTATTTGTCGCCAAACCTCTCTTTTCATCCATTCTCTACTTCTTATAGTTTCCGAACTGAATGGCCAGTCGGTCTCCAACGCAGCGAAAGGTGGCAGGCTGCACCTCCCAGTAGTTAACCGGGTTGCCAAAGAGGCTAATGCCATTATAGAAGCCCCTCTTCATGCCAAAACCCCGAGGACAGAAGTCATTAACTTCCACTCGACTTATGTTGTTGGAATGAAGGTAGACCACCTGAAAAACAAAGCAAAAATCGATGATCGTGCATGTGTGAATGGGACACGTTTTGTTCATGTTTAATATCTCGCACCTGCAGGTACTTCATGTTTGGCAGACCCATGGGCACGCGGGTCAGCCGGTTGTTTTCCAAATGCAGCTCCCTGAGATTAGGGACGTATGATAGGCTGCCGTTCTCAATCATCCGGATGTGGTTGAAACCCAGACCCAATCTGGCAAACAAGCGCAAGCACAACTATGAATAAGCAACAGACAATAGATGGGCCGCACACATTGTGACAGGAATCTAGTGAGGTGGAAACACAATAGACTGGAAACACTGTGAACAGACACTGGGTCAACTGTAGCCGCGCAGGATAAACTGCACTATAAAAATACAGAACATGCAGGATTTTTCTGCAAAAAAGAGATTTGCATGAGTTAGACCAATATCAGGGTTATTATTTCACAATTATTTTGGTTTTTAATTTCAGTTTAGTTTAAGTTTGCTTTAATGATGTATAGTGAAAATATTTGTTTAGTTTAATTTAAATTCCTTTATGTTTTCATCCCATATAACATGCAGATTGTGTCTGTAAAGTAATTTGTCAAGTTTATATAAAAACAGCTGCAGTACTTGCTGACAATGAAATGTGCCATTGTGGGTACATTTAGCAGCAAATTTGTAACTGCCATCCCTCAGGCATCTCTATGATTCAGCACCATCAGATGGCCAACTAGAGAACAACTAGTTACTGGTTTTGCCAAAGTTATCAAATTCATGGCATATAATCTTTTAAATATAATTACAAATTTAGTTTGAGGCCATTTGGATTGACCATATGATAATTATTTGTTTTGTGTTGTCTTTGCATTGTTCCATGGCTTAACTTGAACGCTAAACGCTGGGTTATTTTTGTGATTTCAGACCAATCGTCATCAAATAATGGTGGGTTGTATTACATGTGTTACATTGTGTTACATTGTGTTACATCAGACAATCCCACTCTGTCTAGTAACTATTTGATCAGAGTACACTTTTTCGAGTTTGCGTGGAGTTCAAGACATTAACCAATTGAGTTTTGGCGGGAAACGTTTATTAAAGGGATCCCTGGGTATTAAGACTTGAAAAAAATCAGTTTTATACATATTTTGGACTATGGGGGGGGCGCCATTTTTCGGATGACGTAAAATGGTTGCACTCGGTGAGCTAGAGCGCTACCTGTTGCTATTTTTACCACGATACAACTCGGAATAGACAACTGGGAAAATAAAATACTGATATCATGACCACAGCTACCGAAAGAGCTTACAGGTGGCGATGGATTTAAGTATAAGTTTAAACCAAATGCTGTACCATGGAGTTTTTCCCCCCACAAGGAGTCTAAACGCCTCTGATATCGAGTAAGACCCGTGCTGAGAAACTTCTCTAGCGGCCTCATCCTAACAGATGGCATCTAGCGTTTCTTGTCTCAGCCATTTGTAAGCTCTTTCAGTAGCTGTGGTCTACTAAAAGATTTAAAGGCATCAGGGCTAAAGTGGAGAGAAAAAGAAGCGGGTCTTTAGGTAGTTTTATTCGTCCACAGACATCTTCCCATTCTTTTCTCCTCTTCTTATCGCTCTTGTTGCCCTTCGACTGAAAATTACAATCAAAAGCCACTCAATGTTGTATCGTATCAGTATTTTATATTCTGAGTTGTGGCTAAAAGGCTATAGAAATAAGCGCCAGTAGCTCACTGAGTGTAACCATATGATGTCATCGACGCAGAATGCAGTGTGCACATAGAATAATGGCGGCGCCCATAGTCCAAAAACGATGTCGATTTTTTAAATATCACATCTTTCATGGGTTTACTACTACATATTTAAATAAGAGACATAATTTACATTATATTAATCTATACATGTCTTAATACCCGGGATCCCTTAATGTCTTGCTTTCTTAATTTTATGTTATTACTTTTTATATTTCATGTTACACTTGATTTTTATTTGTATTAGTCCAAAATGTCCAAGTATGTGTCAAATTTGAGTACAAGTCCGTCCAAATTCATTCATAATTCCAGTCCGAGTCCAAGTCTGAGTAAAGGTACTCTACTAAAGTCAAACCATCCAGTGTAAAAATGTAAAAAAAAAAATAAATACTATAAAAAACAACAAAAAGCACTTTGTACTGTTATTTGTTTTTAGTTATAATGTACACTTCAATTTTAATTTACCTTTTTGCAAACATCCATTTTCTTAATTTATTTAAAACATATATTGTTTCATTGCAAGCTTTTGTCAGCGCAATATTTTAAGTTAACAACACTTTTGAGATTACACAAATTAAACTGCTAATTGTTATTTTTCTATTTATTTAAAGGATAATCCTTGACTTTGAGTGAAATAGCTGCAGCTGTTTTGAGTAAAAATAGATTTCACAGAATAATATATTCTCAGGAGCCTAAATGAAAACATAGGGTTTATAATCTTGTACGATGGCTAACTATTTCAGCTGTGTATTTTGCATAAAGAGATTTTGCTTCTACAAACTGAACTTACTGTAAACACTTTGCCCCCCCCTCCACATCATTAAAATGTCATACACCAGGTGGCGCTGTTGCTTTATAGAGAGCCCACAGGCGGAGAAAAGGCATGCTGTGTGTTGGAGTGCAGGAGAGTTATGAGTAGCTTCACCTGTACAGGTGTTTATAGCGGCTCAGGTCCTCTAGTTCAATGGCCTGGATCTGGTTATTGTCCAAGTGGAGCTCGTGAAGACTGTCAGGGAGGTCTGGAAGGAGAGGAACATTCATCATTATACAACTGGAAGTAGCACCACGCCTCTGCTCTTAACATTACATTAAAACTCATGCAAATTGTGATTTATGTCCAAAGATATTCCTAAAGCTCATTCAAGTGAGAAACTGCACAGAGTAATTTCAAATGTTCTTTTGAAAATAATGTTCACTCTTTAAAGACTTTTCTGATTATTCTAAAGAATCACCTTTTGGTATTCCGGAGAGTTTGGAATCAGAGATGCGCAGGTAGTTGAGTTTCAGGCCTTTAAAAGCGCTGGGCTCAAAGCCGCTGTTCTGAATAGGGTTTCCGCCCATCTCTATAAGAAGCATTCAACATCAGACAGAATATCCCATCACAAAAACCAGCAGGCTCCATCTAAAAAAGGAAATGGTTTGGTCAGACTTTAACCTCTATACCACATAATGGCAAGCGCGCATACAAACCAATGCAGTTCATACTGCCCAGACCAGAGAACGTTCCTTCTGCAACCTTCTTAATATGGTTGTCATGAATGCGTAGCTCCACCAGGGACGGGGGAAGGTTCTTTGGTACCACTGTCAGGAGGTTACGAGAAAAATAAAGCTTTTTTAAGTGTAGGAGGGGTGCGAAGGTTCGCGGGTGGACTTTGGAGATCTTGTTGTTGACCAGTGACAGAGCCTGGCGGGAGACAGGAAGACATTAGCATTAGGTTCATGGAATGTCATGAAGACATGATTAATAATAGCTTGACCATGAGCATTAAATATGTACACAAAATCAAATGACTTATAAATGATGTTATAACTTAATGTCTTGTTCTCTTTTCTTCTTCTTTTACAGGCCATGTCAAATATTGTGTTTGGTGAGAGAGGCTGAGTAAATATTAGGGATAAATATTGGGGATAATATGAGTTCTAAGAAGGGAACTAAAACATTCAGTTTGGCACCGGCGTGTGTTTCCCGAACTACAGGAGCATTCTTCTTCAGAGACTTGAACTGTTTGAACATCCTGTCAGGCTGTTTTGCACTGAGTGCCAAACACAAAGTTTTTTCAAGAGTTAGCCAAAACGTGCTAGTCTTGTTGTTTCTTATGTAAAATATATAAAATAAGAATCTTAAATCTTAAAATGTGAATATTCAATCTAAAAGTATATCTAAATCTACAGCATTAAAGTAAATAGCGACATATTTAGCTAATATGGAGCTTGATGGGCCGCATCAGCCAACGGCGAATAAAAATAAAAAATCAAGCTGTGAAATTGGCATACATCAGTGAACAGCACAAGAGACCATTCATACATTTACAGTCTTATGAACTTTTAATTTTCAATAATATGTTACTGTTTTAAGGAACACCATTTATTTTACATTCAGCCTCATCTATATTTATTTTTCTCACTTATCCCATAATTAAAGTGTTAGTTCACCTGAAAATTTAAATTCTGTCATTTATTACTCACCTTCATGTTGTTCCGAACCTGTAAGACTTTCATCCATCTTCGGAACACAAATTAAGATATTTTGGATGAAATCTGAGAGCTTTCTGACCCTGCAGCAAGGGAACTACCACATTCAAGATCCAGAAAGGTAGTAAGAACATCATTAAAACAGTCCATGTGACATCAGAGGATCAACCGTAATTTTCTGAAGCTTTGAGAATAAATTGTGTGTGGGAAGAAAATAAAATGAATGTCTTTATTCAACAATTTCTTCTCTTCTGTGTCAGTCTTCGCTGTGCATTCAATGCGAGTACCAAAACGCATGGCTGCATCATAAATTAAATTTAATTAAGAATGAACCACTGATGTGATATGGATTATTTTAAAGATGGGCCTTGAACATGGTAGTTGCATTATTAGTGTCTATGCAGGGTCAGAAAGCTCTCAGATTTCATCAAAAATATCTTAATTTGTGTTCCGAAGATGGATGAAGGCCTTAAGGGTTTGGAACGACACGATGAGCAATTAATGACAGAATTTTCCTTTTGGGTGAACTAACCCTTTAACATGGAGTAGAATGTATTGCTTGATCTTCACCCTATCTGGTTCTCATTTCTTTGATCACCAACAGTGTCTTACGTAGAGGTTTGTAAGTCCTTTGAAATCATTCTCCTTCAGTTCTGTGATGCGGTTGTTCTGTAGGTCCAGGAGCTTGGTGTCTCTGGGAATTTCCTTGGGCACTACAATCAAATCTAAACATGAAGACAAAATGTTTACAGCTGATTTAAAGCTTCTATTATATAGAGCATACAGATCTGTATACAAATGTCTGTACAGAGAGACCATTAGCTTACCATCTGGTCTGGATTTCCCCATGACAGGGCTTCTTATTCAACATCAAAATAACAGAATTAAATAGTGAATACAATTTCAAATCTTAACAATTACAGCATGTATTTGACAAGATACTTAGTTAGATAGAAACCAGTTACTGTGGCCAAATGAGGGCATTTTCAATTCTGTGTCAGGTTTATATTTGCATTAGTTTATCTTTTTTGGAGGCGGGTGACCTTAGGATGTTCTGCCAGCACTTTAAATGTGCACTTTAAAAATCATTTGGGTTCTTTTGCCACACATGGACCACATCACAAAACTATATGTAAACTCCAGCAGAACCACATCAAAGCTCAAATCTCGTGTCTGTTTTAACAGTAAAGTGTCCAAGATTCTACATCAGGCCAATGATTCATGATGATTTCCAGCAGAGCCATTTATACTAGGCTGGGTTCAACCTCTGTTGCATTTCTTTTTTAGTTCGGAGTGTACATTTTTGCAAATATCAAGTGAACCCGAGGCGATTTACATTCACAATGTGCACTGAGCACAAACTTTGAGTTTGATGCCAAGTGACGCATACTTTTTGTAGGGACCCTTTCAGCATGCTGTGATATCAGTCTAATACAGTGTAGATAATGGAAAACAGGATGTTTATAATACATTTTCTTAAATAAATTACTTTTATTCAGCAAAGATGTATTAAATTAATCAAAAGTTACTGACACATTAAGACATGTTTAAAATCACAAAATATTTCTGCAGTATGTCAAATAAATGCTGTTATTTTGAACTTTCTATTTCTTAAAAAAATAGGGGAAAATGTATCATGGTTTCCACAATATATTAATAATCACAACTGTTTTAAACACTGAAAATAATAAGAAAAGTGATTTCTGAGGGATCATGTGGCACTGAAGACTGAATTGCTGCTGAAAATTCAGCTTTGCATCACGGGAATAAATAGTTACTTTAAATTGTAATAATATTTCACATTATTACAGCTTTTGCTGTATTTTTAAATGAAACCCTTTTAATGAAAGGTTTGATACTTTAGTAATTGTCATGAGTTCAAATCTTAATGTTTAAGCATATAATGATATTCTAGGTAATTGTGTGCTTCTAATTGTATAGCAACAGTTTGGACAGGACTCTTTCTATTCTAACATGACAGTGTCTCTGTGTATAAGACAAGGATCAAAGAGAAATGATGATTCAGTCAGTGTGAATCACCCTTACAGCTCAATGGAAAATTACACAGGCATTTTTTATTGTTTCCCATTCAAGCTCAAGTTTTCTTGGAGACTAAACTACGACAAACAGACATGTTCATAAACGGCTGTTTTTGCATGTTTGGATAAGGGCTGTCAAACAGTCTTTATAAGATGCTTTTAATATTGAATTGAAACTATTTAAATATTTTATGATTTATTGTACACAGTTAATGTAAATAAGTTTAATGATTATTAGCCTATTCACACCAAGGACAATATTTTATTAAATATTAGATATATGTTAGAAGATAACTGTAACACTGACTATATTGGTGCCCACACCAACAGACAATATCTTTTATTCATCTGCCACTTTAAATGTTCAAGGATTCTGATTGGCTCTTAAAGTTGGATCGTTCATTAGCTGTAAAAATCATTCTTAAATTGATTCCAACAATGTCATTTTACTGTGTCATTATTGTTACACAGACAGACAGACAGACAGACAGACAGACAGACAGACAGACAGACAGATAGATAGATAGATACTCACTTAGGTCTGAACATTGTACCACATTGAGCTGACAATGGCAACCAAAGGGGCATAAAGACACATCCGGCGGCAGCTCCTCCACAGCTGAACCCTCTTCATCTCTCATCATTACCATCGTCAGATCCCCCACTTCTCCATCCATAGCAAAGTCCCAGAATCCTCTCTGCTCGAAGGGCAGAGCCAATGATGGAGCAGTCAGGCTGCAGACATTGAGCAGCAGAAGCAGGAAAGAGCGGCAGGAGAACATCGCTGAGATACAGAGACTCACACACACAGACCTGTGTGAGGAAGAGACAAAAAGAGATTAATCATTGTTTATTTCATTTGACATAACTGTTTGTATATGTCACTGTGTGTATCTTGTTCTGAGTGTGTAAACTTTCACATACACAGAGGCTTTACTTTGTTTGGATCTGAATGTGTTAATTACGCAAAGGACAATGTTAATAAGACTCTATGTCCTCTCTCAAGTTCAGCCCACAACCCATTTCCTCAGTTCTGTTTATAATAATTAAAACAGATTTTGCAAAGTACCTCAAAGGAACAGGATGGAACTAGGTTGTTATTTGGGGGTTTGGGAGAATATTGTAACATTGCCACCTGAATATGAATACATCATTCAGCACTGGACCTGCCCTCCCTGAGAAACACTAAAAGCTTTGACATGGACATGTAAACATTACTCAAAAAATACTAATATTCAAATTTGCACAAAGACGTTTGTTTGATGTTAAAAACATGTCAGTTCATCTTTTGGTATTATCTGCTGACATTTAAAAAATAAGCGAAGGGGAAACTAAAGAGACAAGCGGTGAGTCTGTGTCGGTAGGACAGGTCTGGTCAGACGGTGTGTGGTGCTGGAAAAACTCAAACTGGCCTTCTTAAAATATATCTTAAAACGAGCCATTCATTAGACTGGAAGGAGGTAGGAGGGGATATTTCTGAGAGTCCCTGTTTGTGTGTGTGACTAAAAGGGTGGGGAGCCACTCATGATGTCATTTCTCAATGTCTTCCAGCTGAGTCCTGTGACGTCACCAGACATTTTGGGGCTAAGATGTGGTTAAGGATTTGGGGTCTGCAGAACCCACCAGAGGACCATGCTGATACCCTAAACATGGGACTGTAACCTAAACTGCAAACCCTGTTCAGCCACATACCCCCATCTGTCAGTTTCTGACTTAACCTTGGCCTGTGTGTTGAACCTGATCTAACCAAGCCCTAAAATTAAAGCAAACACCTGTTCTAAACCAAAATCAACATCCTAAAGCCAACCTGCATCCTGAAATATAACCCTGAATCATGCATATACTCTAATACCTCACACTGAAAATAATATCTCAAGCAACATAACATTGCAATTATCCTTTAAATCCAACCAGCTGGGGAAAACATTTCAGTAAATCTCAATGCCATCATAGATGATTGTCTTCCCAAGTGAGTTGCAACACTTTAATCCATAATATTCCCTATACATGCTGGGAAGAAACACATGTGGATGAGTGAGAGGAGCCAGATGTCAGAGAATGTCATGTGTCCCAAGAGAGAAACTCAACGTCTTCCCGTCACAATTTACAGCCACATTCAAATATGTTCCCTCAACAACATTGTAAGTCAGGAAGTGAAGATTGAAAAGTTAAAAGCATTTAAAATCCCAGTTACTCAATCAAACGGAACTAAACAGTCTCAATTACTGGATCAAATGGAAAAACTACCCAGAAGATTATTTTTACACAAAAGTAGCTCTTTAAGTTCATTTAAATTTGCTTAAACTCTGTCTTTTGTGTTTGTCCTCAACTTTAAGAGAAATACAACTAAGAAAGTAAGATATTGATATAAGTAAGATATAATATATTTTCTATCCTATGAATCCAAGAAGACCTCCCGTGAACTTTATGAAGTTAGATAATGTCTGCTGTAACAACATTACAGTAGGCATACTGTAATATAATATATCTATTTTCCATATCCAAGAAGACCTCCCATGAACTTAATATTTTTGTTTATTTCTACGTTAGATCATATCTGCTATAATATTTGTCATTCAAAGATGAACAATGAATTGAGGGACACTTATGGGTAAAAAAAACTAGCCTCAGTTCCTATTTATGCATAGCAAACTCACAGTAAATACGCTTATTAAGCTTAGAGGGATCCCACACAAACGTTGTTCATGTAAATGTGTCCGTTGAGTCCTTTATGTCTCCCATTTCACACAGCGTCTGTGTCAGTAACTGAGTAATGAGCATGGATGCTTTGCCGTTCCCCTTGGCTACTCCTCAATCATCTTCTGTGAACATTCATGCTTGTTGTCTAGGTCTGAGGCAACAGAAAGATCTTTGAAATGACTACAAACAGACATTTACATTAATAATTTGTCATGGTGCCTGACAGTTCCCAGAGCTTACCATATGTCACTGATCCAAACATTTGCTAAATATCAGTTCATCCCAGTTAGGCATTAAAGCCTAAAGTATCTAATGGAGTCCCATTCTTCTAACATGCCTACATCTATGTGTGCTCCTCTCATATCGTCTGCCCATATTTCACTTTAATGTCAAACACATGGGAAAGCGACAGCCATTTTTTATGCTGCTGACCTGGAATAAAAGCAAACAGGGAAGAAAAGTACCCATTTGTAAGAATAGCGGCTAAATTATACCACACTCCCCGAAAAAGGTCTGGTTTGGACTGGCCAGAGGAATGCGAGTGGGGCCGAGGCACAATTACACATAAGTCCTTGCATCCTGCTCTTCACGGAAGAGTTTGAAAACTATATGCGTTATTTATGAACACAAGCATCGAAATACGGGTAAGTATATGTGTCGTTTTTATGGGTTAAAATACTGTTCCAAGCAGAAACTCTTTAATTAGAAGCTGCTCAACAAAACAATGTGTCTTGAGGGGATCTTAAAGGTTATGTTCGCACATTAGCAGAATACGGTTGTGCTGTAGTGCTAAATACAGCTATGCAGGCCACCATACTGGAATAATATTATCACAAATGCGACAGAAAGTGTCTTAGCAAAGTTATCATCATTACAATCTAGTTGGGAAAAATTATTTTGATAAAATGCATGCCAGTGTGTCAGAAACAATCTAAGAATATTTACAAATGTTCCCATTAAGTTATAAAAGTTATTTACAAGTAGTAACATTTCTTTTTTTAAATGTTAGACAAATATGCAACTAACCCCCCCCCAAAAAGAACACAACAATAAAACTTTCCATGACCAATGCATAAATGACTTTTCTTGTGCTAATGTTTTGAGAATATTATTAAAGACCTGATAACAATGACCTACACTCTTAGGTAAAAATAAAGGTGCTTAAAAGGTTCTTCAGAGCGATGCCATAGAACCATTCAGTCAAATGTTCCTTAAAGAACCATCTCTTTCTTACCTTTTTATAATCTGAAGAACCTAAAGAATCCGAAAGAATAATCTTTCACCACAAAGAACCTTTTGTGAAACAGAAAGATTCTTCAGATGTTAAAGGTTCTTCATGGAACCATTTAGACAAAAAAATGTCTTCTATGGCATCGAGAAGCACCTTTATTTTTAAGAGTGTAACATTCTGTTGATGTTCCTGGAAGAATGTTTGTTCACAACTGAGAGAACATTGCCTCAAAATGTTAGTCAAAGTTCTGAGAATGTTACCTGTTAGCTGGGGATGTGATTTGTGAACAAATGACTCTTAAAAGAGACATCGGATGCCCATTTCCACAAGCTGGTATGATTCTTTAGGGTTTCCATGAAATGTCCGTAACATACTTTGGTTAAAATTCCTCAAAGTTTGTGTAAACAGCATCCTTTTAACCTTGTCAAAAACAGCTATGTTCACAGTAAGCTGTTTCGGTGCATGTCCCTTAAAATGATAATGAGCTACTGCTCATTACAAACCGGCTGCATGTTGTCTTTAAAAAACTAAATTGTTAGCTTTTCTGAGCTGGAAGGCACTCCAGAACTAAATGCAAAAAAGTGATATTTTCATTTGATATCCCCTTTAAAGGGGTCATCGGATGATCATTTTCCACAAGTTGATATGATTCTTTAGGGTCTTAATGAAAAGTCTACAACACACTTTGGTTAAGATTTCTCAATGGTAGTGTAAAAATCTAATTTTTTACCATGTCAAAATCAGCTCTGTTTTTAGCAAGCCATTTTAGTCCATGTTGCTTTAAGTGCTAATGAGCTCTGCTGACCCCGCCTCTCTCTTCCGTGGGGTGATGAGCAGTACTGTTTACTTTAGCCGTGAAACTGGCTAACTAGCACATTATTAGGAAAGGCGATTTGATTCATAGAAAACTTATACTCACTTCTTCTGGAGGTGAAGCTGGATCACGAATGATTCGCACGAACAAAGACGCATTTAGGCAGATTGGGGATCGGCGCATTCCCTTCAAAACGAAAGTAATGTTAATCCTCTGCATCTTCAGCGGCTCAGATGTCGGGAGTAAATGATGACTGCTATATTCATTATTAAATCTAACAACAAAACACCTCAATCGCTCAATCGGAGACAGCTTGTCTTCCCCTGCACCGAAGTCGACACAAGCTCTCCGCTCACTCAGTGCGGGTCTAAGGTAAGTCAGCCTTGTCAATCAACTATTGTGGGAGCGGTCTGTACAGAACTATGTCATTCTGACAGGAATCTCAGAACAGACTGATTTGAGAAATGGGATTTTAAAATAGGGATTTATATAATTATAGAGGATGGATGTGTACACACACTTCCAACACACATTTATGTTCAAACAACTTGAAAGTGAATTTGGCATCCGATGACCCCTTTAAGAACCGCTTGTTTAAAATGAGATCTAAAGATCTGAGTCAGACCTGTTAGTAAATATACTTGTGATCCCAAACAGGGACTGCGTGAAAGCAGCCAATAAGCAAAAGCCACACACATCCAATGCCTTTGACAAAGATAAACACAAACTTTAGCTGAAACAAAGATAATCTTATCCCACGGCCTTAGCCAAATACATCAGTGGGCAATCCAAAGTTCACAGCACTTATAGCTCCAGTCTAAAGACACAGTCCTCTCCAGAATGGTGACTTGAGGAATGGTATGGTTTAGATATAACAACAGCTTCTGATGCTAATTACACAGCACATACTCCTCAACATGGAACGCAGACAGCTATTTCTATCACTCAAAATGTCAGTCTTAAAGTCACATGAACATGTGAGAGAAATTAAGAGAACGTGGAGGTAGAGCTGATGGCAGAAGCAAGGTGAAAGTGAAAATGCCGTATTCTCCAAGCTAAAATGTACTGTATGTCTGTATAAGGACCAGCAGTTTTCTGCTGCTCCAGCTGGACCAGAAGCACAAAGTACACATTTTAGTGGTCACACCACAGTTTGTTTTTACTTATACTTGTACAATTTTGTTCAAAAGTCTGTTTTTTTTATTTATCTGATCAAAAATACAATAAATACAGTATTGTGAAATATTGTATTTTCTGTTTTAATAAAGTTTAAATTGTAATTTATTCCTGTGATTGTAAAGATGAATTTTCAGCATAATTCTTCAGTCTTCAGTGTCACGTGATCCTTCAGAAATCATTCTGATTTGCTGCTCCAGAAACATTTCTTATTAGAAATGGTGAAAAATGCGTATATGGTATATATAAATGAGTATAAACATTCTTATAAATACAGGTTCTTCAGTTTGGAGTTGACTATATAGTTTTGTGGAGATTAACTGGTTCATGGCTTCTATGCAGTACCATTATGATGTTTCTGTTTTGAGGAATGCAGAAACTTTGTGATGAGTAATAAATTGTTTTTAATAACTGATAGTGTGATTATATATCTTTAAACACTGGAAAAATAATGCTTGATTTCTGTTGAGGTTACATTTAGTCTTTGTCTTTTTTTGTCTAATAAACTTATAAAACAATGTTCTTTAATATTTCAATCTTGAGCATCAATGCATGTATTTTCTCTTCATTAAAACAATTAATTTCTAAATCTCCACCTAGTCTGGTGTTTCTGAAAAGACAGACAGTAATTAACTAAATGTCAGATTTTAATAATAGAGCAAACAGCAGACACCTCTCCTGAAATGAGCAGTGCCCACACAGAGATCTCTCTGAACACTGCAGCATGTTTCCCATGATTACTGTAATAATAATAATAAAACACAACACTAACACATTAGCCAAAAGGGGAATTTCCCTGCAAACTGTGAGCCATGTTTTTATGTCTGATTTGTATGTCTTTAATACTCATTCATAGAGTAAAGGCTGAAAAGCTTTGCCTGCCATTGAGTTATAAAATGAACAGAAATCTATAAAAACCATTGGAGGAATGAAAAATTAAAACGAGCTCCATCAAAATCTGCTGCTGACCTCTTCACAGGATGTTTTCAACAGTACAGGGATTTGTTTCATAACTAGGCAGTTATCAGTAGAAAGGTTTAACTGTGACTTTGTGAAAACTATAAGGGATACTAAAATTCAATAAATCTTAGTCAGTTTTTGACAGGAATAAAAATCGTATTAAAATCAGAAGTACTGTGACTTGTATTGTTGTTTAACAACATACCGACTGTTCAGCTAACAAAATGTCTTTCTCAAAAAACACCTTTAGTGGACAAAACTATAAAGCAGTTTGAAAGTTGTGAGAATTCTGTGATCTAGGACCTTTATAAAGTGCATGCCATTGTAATGACTAGTCTATGCCTCACAGGCTTGTTTTCATCCTCACTAAATTCAATATGGCATCTAACCTGATTAAGGTCTATTATCATAATCAATTACAATCAGTTTTCTCACTTAATTTCTTCAATGTTTTTTGGAAGGTCGGTTTATTTTATGTTATGGCCAATAACCAATAAATGTCCTTTATTTAAAAATGCCCAAAAATTGATTATGTCAATGTCAAATCAATGTTGTTAGATCACATTATAATGTACAATATAAAATATGGTTAACTATTCTGTTTTTTAGATCTGATAAAGAAAATGATATTTTAATTATAAAAAAAAACGGAAAGTGAGAACGTTATTATCAGCATTCTTAAATGGTTAAATATTTGGGTTACACTTTATTTTGATAGTCCACATTCTACTAACTATAACTAACTTTGTAACTACATGTCAACTAATTCTCATTAATTTGCAACTACATGTCTACTAGCTCTCAGAGTAGACTGTTAGGGTAGGTTTATGGTTAGTATAATAAGTTGACATTTACTTGCAAAGTTCCTTATAGTCAGTATGTTGTATGTTGTGGACCCATCTAAATAAAGTGTTAGTCTACTAATACTCTAATGACTGCTAGTTGACATGTAGTTGCAAAGATTACTGTTAGTAGAATTTCTAAAGTGGACTATCGAAATAAAGTGTTACCAATATTAGCTTTATTCTTGCACTGATCCTCTGCATTAAGATTATATAATTGTTGTTATTATATATCCCCCCCCAAAAAAAAAATATATTATGGAAAAATGTATCATAAAATTAAATGGCTGATAAAAAAAACCATATCAGCAAATAATATTGTGCACGTGATATGGCAAGAGTGCGGGGGATTTGTCAGTGACTCTCTTTCTGCAGGTTACATCATTACACAGTAGCTGACAGAAAGTTACCAGTGAGTTAATGACTCATTAATTCAACTGATTTAGTGTTTCATTTAGATGTTGGCATCTTTTCCTTTTTATGGAATAAACAAATAATGTGCATAAATGCATTTAAGGTCTACAAATGTGGATTGATAACACTCATAGCAGAATATGTGGTACATTCCATTTGTACTTTGAAGTAGAAAATTCTGAGTTCCTAGTATAGAAACTTTTAACCAGAATGCCCTCAAGTCAGAGTTCTAATGCAGAAACTGAGGAACTGCATAAAACCAGTGCTCGATGCATTAACATTAAGTGAAACAGTAGTAATATATTGTTTATTAGCACTTCTCTTTGTCTGTGTCTCAATAAATCCAGTACATACAGTACTATCCAACATCTTTCTGTGGACACAATACTTCAGAATTATCTCTGAAAAATACTGCTTTTTATGTGTTTTTATTGACTGGTATTGCTAACAATTGACATGTCCATCTTGTTTTTTGACTTGTATACTGGAATGCGGTCAACTCCGGTGTGACGTCATTCCCAGTTCCAACATCTGACTTTTGAGGTAAATGGAACGCGGCATTAGCGAGTCTGTTATTTACCCAGTGTATTTCGGGATTGTGAAGCTGTGGGGGTACATATGACAAAAATGCTGGGAAACACTGCTTTAGAAGAAAAGATAAAACTTCAACAAATATTTTAGATCTTCAAGTGCGATTTGTAATAAAAATGCCTTGATCATGAGAAGCTTAATGTTGAGAGTTAAATTATGGCACTTCTCTGACATACCAAAGTTGGGAGGAGGAAGTTGTTCAATTTACTGCCCTGACCGTAGGAGCCATGAACTCACATGACCTCAGTGAATTTGTGGTTTGTTACATTAGTTAGAAATAAGAATTTATTTCAAAACAACAGCTTTGACACATTAAATGTTGTCTGATTGGGAATCCAGTGACATACTTAATTTTAATGTTCAACAGGCAATAAAAGTCTGACATCACATTCAAAATGATATGATTTCTCACAAATAAAGTCAAGCATCTAAATTGAGCCGTTTTGTCTGTTGAATGCACAATTCTCTCTCACACTTTCTCTCCTGACAAACCATTGGGTGGTTCTGGGCTCTTTGCGCTTGGCAGGAATTAACTGCTGGCTTGACTGTAATTTGTTAACTTCAGTCCCTAAAAAAAGCTTCTGCCTGGCAATGTCAATTTTATACATAGAGAATTCTGAGATAGACCGAATAAGAGTGTCAGCGCTGCGTGAGGAGAGATGAGGCGAGGACTCAAGTGCAGGAAGAATGAATAATAAACAACGGATCAGCACAGGACTGCAGACAGCAAGAGACAAGATTAATTAACAAGACGGGAGGGGCAGACAATAGACATGGGAGCACATGGCATGGCTAGGGCAGGGCTGGCAGGGCAGGAGGCCACTCTGGATGGGCTGGAGGGACTCTGTGGGCTCAAGGATCGGAGTGGGCTCTCGGACTCTGTGGGCAAACGTCAGGTGTTCCAGCCCCTCATTCTCCACCAGTCGAGGGGCTCCTCAAGGGCACTAAGAGGTCTTGAGGGCCGCATCATTTCAAGCCCTTGGCTGCCCTACTGAACCTCAGGGCAAACTTCCTTACGTCGGTACCCTGCTGACGTAGGGAGCTCAGGGCCTGAAATTGGAGGATGCGTTGTTAGAGGGGGCTGCTGACGTTAGGGGCTGGTGGACAGTGTGAGCCCATTCTCTGAGTCCTCATCTGGCTGATCCGTTCTGTCAGCGCTGCATGAGGAGAGATGAGGCGAGGACTCAAGTGCAGGAAGAATGGGTTTTATTTAATAATAAAATTAACCAAAAATGAACACAGAGACATCTGGTGGCCAGCCCGGGCACACCAGCAGGACCGTGACAAAGAGATAGTGAGGGTGAATTCAATGGAAAAAGGACAGAGATGCCCTTTAATTTGTGCTTTGAAACATGTGAGAAATAATTTGAATAATCAAATCAAACTTACTATAAATCATAAAATATCATAGTAATTCCGATAGAAACTGACAAATGTTTTAGGTGGTAGTGGTGTAATCATTGCTTTACAGGGGAAAAACACTTTATTAAATGGTGATCTCATAAAGACCTATATTTTGACAGACAGACAGATAGATAGATGCTGAAATGTAAGAATTTTTGGTTACACTTTACTTGAAGGGGTGTGCATAAGCCTGACATGACACCTTCATAATCATGACATGTCATGAATATGAAGGTTTTTTTATGCATGTTTATGACAACTGTCATTCGCAAAGTTATGTAATTTTTAATGCAAAGATGACATTGTTTGAGATGTCTTTGTTATGTGCTAGGGTTAGGGGTATGGGTAGGGTTAGGTTAGGGCTAGGTCAAATAATGACATCTTCCATTCCATGAGATTTTGTTGTCTAACATTTTTTCTTCAGAATTGTGAGAGAACTACAACCTCCATAACAAAAATAAAAAAATAAAAGTCTCAAATTATCAATTAGAATTGTGCAGCTCTATTTTGATACAAATAGCTCTTAATCGAGTCCAGTTTTTATGTAGCCTGCAGATTTTTGTTCATGGTATTCAGCAGCAATGAAATGTTTTGCAAAAAGAGACATAATAAATATGTTTGATATCTAAATGTCAAAAAAAAATTAACCACATTGGATAAAATTCGATAAATTGATAAAAATTCAAGATACCCAACCCTTAGAAAGTAATTGGAATTGCCTCTAAAAACAAAGCAGACGGGTGAAGATGAATATAAAGCAGCATTTTATCATTCTAAGTAGCCTATATCTTTACTTGTTTCTCTACCTTTTGTGTATTTCTTTATGAACTAAAACAAACTCTTTCGTTGAATTATGCTGAATTAACTCAAACGCGAAGACATAATTTCGCTTATCAATATCTGCATCTGAATGAACAGAGAGCAACAAGTTTGCGCAAGCAGCAAGCAGAATCTAATCTGAGGGGGTTTCACACGGCTTTGGTGTAATGCTCACTAAAGCTTAAGCCTACTGTATTTCAGAAACTTTATATCGGATAGCTATCACAAACGGGTAAGTAGCTAGCCAAATGAAAATGAGAGCAAAAACAATTATAATAAAGAAAAACACAAGTAAAATAACCAATAAACGCAAAATAACAAAAATAAAAACACTTAGCCTACCTTTTGGGCTGCAATATTTCCACACTCCTGCGACCGTATTTGCCTTCAGTGTTTGTTATATATTCTCTTCGGCGTGACTTGGTCTTCTAGTTGTAACTGTCTTAACTAACTCCCGCGGGTCATCAAGCCTGTATCTGTCAGTGAGGCGGAGTGCTGGACTGGTTTCCACGCGGAGGAAACGGGCGCACACAGGCGCGCGGGGTTGGGTGGGTTGAACAGTACTTCAGCCAACCGGCCGCTCTCATACAGTGATGCGCACTCACTTGAGTGTAGGCTACTTATTGCACAACACGTTAAAGAAACGAGTTGTGACAGAGTTGAAGTTCAATGATTTAATTTTTTCTACACGCCTTCAACTGCAATCAAGCAAATGAAGCGGTTTCTCAAAAGTGGATGTCAAATTCCTGCACTGATGTCCTGACAAAAATATCACCATCGTAACTGCACATTTTCCGCCAAAATACCATTTGCTAGTTACTGTAATCACAATAAATTACTGTTGCTATATTTGTGCTCTTCAGATAGGCTAATTCAGATATTATCTATTTCTATTTACCTTCCAAATGGGAAACTTTACTAAATGAAAAATGGTAATTAGTTGGCAAATATAGGCTAATAATTACGTGTTATTTGAACCATTTGAACACTGTACGTGTAACAAAAAAGTAGGCTAAACGGTTTTAATTTTAGAATGTTATTAATAATCGCAATAATCACTGGAACATTCTTCTCAATCTACAGTCATATATCAAGTAATGAGGATGTTTTGTGGGAACAGATAATTATCAGTTAGACAGGTTTAACTCTGAGGAATGTAATACCCAAAGGTGAATGAAATTCATCCAAGATCTTATGAATCATTAGATGTTGATATCAATTTTGCTTGTCAAAACCTTGTTCATAAGAAACTTAATTTCTATGAAGTTGAGAGCAAAAGAGTGCCTCTTTCAACAAGCTGATGGAGGAGGAAATGCAATGCAATACAAAAAACAAATCTTATAATATGTCAAAGGTCAACATTTTGTTACATTCTCTCAGCTATTTAGATATTCCTCGTTGATACTTTGTCTTTTTCAGTTTGATCAGCTCTCTAACACCAATGAGGAACTGTTTAACAGCAGTCAACTCAATGTAGCTTGTATTTTACTTCCTTGTTTGAGGTTGTGGAGATGCACATAGCTGTGGCTTCAAGTATGGCACTTTCTGAGGAGACAGTCTACTGTAGCATTAAAGAGATTCACTCAGATGCCAGAGAAAGCTGCAGGCAGGACGTTAGTCTGCAAGGGGACATCAGTGATTGCATTAAAATGCACCCTAACGTTAGACAGTAGAGCTACATAATCTAATATTGAAGAGTACTACTTTTCTTCATCATGATTTATGGATATGCTCATTTAATTCATGTAATGCTGAGCTATAGAAAGCACGGTTTAGCTCATGATGATGCTGTGTTTCAGGTCTGTTTCCTATTTACCATTGGCAACCTGCGCTGTTATTCATTTGCAGCATTTAGTTCATTCTACTGCCAGCACCCACTCACTGACTGGAGGAAGGAGAACAGAAACTGGTCGATTTTCTGAAGACGATCAAGGAAAACATTTTCCTGATGCTAAAGGGCACTAATTATATTTTAAAATATGAGGTACAAAGTCAGTATGGGTACTTTTGGTTGTACAGTGACAGCGCCCCATTCGCTCCATCACATACAGATCTTTTAGTATGATGGACTGTCCGCTTTCTCACTGAACACATCTCCTCCGCCTTCATCTTTCTGTTAGCTGTCCTTTTCATCTTCTTTGTGTGCGATTCTACAGCAATATTAACCCCCGGGTTCAAAGACAGGGCTTAAGCTAGTCCCAGACTAAAATGCATGTTTGAGCTGTCTCAACTGAAAATATCTTGCTCTGATATTACACTATATGAAAGGTTTGACTACTTTAGTAATTTTCATGAGTACAAATCTTAATGTTTAAGCATATAATGATATTCTAGGGAATTGTGTGCTTCTAATTTTATAGCAACAGTTTGGACAGGACTCTTTTCTATTCTAACATGACAGTGTTTCTGTGTATAAGACAATGATCAAAGAGAAATGATGATTCAGTCAGTGTGGAAGAACTTGACTGAAATGTATGAAATGTATCCCATGTATGAAATGTATATGAAGCTGGATAGTAAAATTACACAGTGGATGGATGCAATGTAATGATGTTTGGGGTATGTCTGTGTATATTCTTGTACCGTGAACAATTTGTATTCTCTTTTCTCACTTTTTCCATTCTCTTTTTACTCTTTGTAAAGGAATGCCCCGTGCTTTGGGTTCACTGTCCAGTAGGGGGGTTTATGGGCTGCTGCCCCCTTCTTGCTCCTCTAATAACAAACACAGGAAGCTGCTGTCGCTGAACAAGGACAGAAAGAAACACAGATGGACAGAGTTTCTTAGACTAATCACGTGAAAAAAGATTAATTTAGACCTGCATTTTATTTTTTTACATGGTGCTTTTGACTATACTGTATATATGATTCAACATTTACATGTAAGGTGAAAGCAGATGCTTTTATCAAAAATGAATGACAAAAAATAGAAGCACTGCATCTAAAGTAGCTCCAAGTTAAAGGAATAATTCACCCTAAAATAAACGTGCTGGAAATGTACTCACCCTCATGCCATCCAAGATGTAGTTGAGTTTATTACTTCATCGAAACAGATTTGGATAAATTTAGTATCACATTACTTGCTCACCAATGGATCCTTGTGTGGTGAATAGGTGCCGTCAAAACAGCAGATAAAGACATCACAATAATCCATAAGTAATCCACAAGAATCCAGTCAACTTGGTGGATTTTGATGATAGAGGACAACTGAGGAAATTTCTCCAGATCTGCTGTAATGAAAAAACAAACTGAATGAATAAAGAAAGAACAGTGCTTGTCTGTGGGCCAAAGAGGATATGAAGGATAAGACGGATCTCCTCCGGGTTGAAAAAGCGTATCCTCAGTACTCTCGTTCTCATGTGGAGGAATCTGAGCGAGTCACATCGTATGCCATCTAACTAGTGAGTTCAGTTGACAGTGGATCTCTGAATCAGTTTACCACCAGATGGTCTCTTGCAGTGATGCTATATGAAACTCATGATGACAACAGAGTATGTTTCATTTAAATTACACTGCTGGGGAAGATGTTCAGAAGGATTTCAGAATAAATTACATTTTTGTTTCATTTACATATGCACCCCCAAGCTAAAATCGCTCAGATGTCACCTGAAAACCCAGGACCATGAACACCATGAATTTTGTTCTTAGACAGTAAAGCACTGTTTTCAAAATGACTGTACAATTATTTCAAATTGTGGTTATTCTTTGTGCAGATCGGATAACCAATTGCACTGGCCAACTCAGCGGTGCTTAGAGGTAATGTGTGATTACATGCTCAGCTGGGAGTTGGAAAAACTGTTGGTTTGTTGTACTTTAGGTTACAACAGACATTTTGAGCTGTACTGCCTATTGTGGGGATTTAAAATAACTCCAGATGTATGTATTTTTGTCCTAGGGCAGCTTTATGGAATATCTGTATCATCTTGTCGATCCTGATGGTGCACTGGAAAGTCGTCAGATTCGGATATAAGGCCATTTAAATTATTGCTTGAAATCAATATTAGGTTTGATAAAGTAACGCTACTGTGAGTTTTGTGAACCAGGGTCTTCTGAGCAGTAAACTGGCTAATTAAAGCATTAAGTGCTATATGTGTGTGTGTGTCTAGTGATTAATGGAGATGAATTATGTTCTCTAAGTACAAGACAAGTAGGATTACTAGACTCTCTAAACTTCTGTCAGAAATCTGCTTGCTGTCAGATTATACAGACCGTTCATGAGGAGAAGTCTCTATAACTAGAAGCAGAAGAAGACTTGACAAGAGAACAATAATAATAATTGACCTACTGTGTATTTTACAGCAAGCACAGGATTATCTGTGAGTGTGCTACGAATTAGACAGGTTTTTTAAAGAGAGGAAGGCTTTAGCATCCTGAAAGGCTGTTTTGATTGCTGTGCATGCTTTTCATTAATGCTTGCTAATAAAACGTCAGGAAAAAGAACGTCAAGACCTAAGAAGTCCCTTCGTTAACAAAGCTGGAAGGACACCAGGGTTTATGTGGCCTTGAGAGGATCTCAGACCCTTAGCTCATGTCTTTCTACAATATTGTTAAGAATATGTTTTCCCTTATGCGGCTGCAAGAATACAGGCATTGTGTTTTCCAAACAGACCAGTCACACTGTTATTTAACCTCTCCTCCTGGAAAATGATCACCAGGAATCATGCCCATTTGAACCTCAGAGCCATTATCCCTGTATAGAAGACAGAAGCCCTGCTGCTTTTTGTGTCTTGATGAAACATTCGAGACCAACATATGTGATCTTTCAAATCATGTAATACTTCCTTTTTTTCCCTACATGCACGATTTAAAGTGTACAGCTGCTCTTTTGATCTCAAGATGTCGATGGGGTCACTTGTTCGCAAGATCTGAGAACATCATGATGTCTTTTTAGTCAGTGACATACATTGCGCTATACCGAAATCATTACCAGGTTTCCATCCAAAGCTGTGAATTTAACTTATGCGCAAGAATTGAAATATCGCATAAAACATTTGCGAATAAGCACCATTTCCATCCAACGAGTCAAAGAAAACAAAGTCGTCACTTCCTGGTAGAACTGGCACCAGGCTATATATATCATTAAGAAAAGTAGGTGAAGCCACTGAATATAATCCTTTTCATAGGCCTATATAATAAATGACTTGTGCCTCAGAGCGAGCAGACGAAACAAAACAATTGAGGTCCTTGGTTTCGGAGATGGATGCTTCTGTTTGGGAACGCAGTCGTATAACAGTTATGGGAGGCAATTATACAGAAATATGTTGATGACAGACTTTGTTCATAACATTTCAGATGCTGTGGAATGAGATCTCGGTCTACTGGTTAGTCAGGTTACGCCATCCCATTGCGCAAAGTCACATTACTTTTTTGATGCGCATGGTGGAATTTACTCGGCAAATGCATTTCCATCTCCTATTATTTGCATTAACCCTTTTTCGCAAGTCAAAACCCACCTCAAGTGAGAGTAAAAACTTTTTTGTCATGTGTCTAGTCCTATGTGATTTTATTCTAAATTTGGCATTTCCATCACTCGTTTCTGATGTGATAGGCCTACTTCAAAATGCGCATTAAAACAGGGTGATGGAAACATAGATATTGAAACCTATATCATTATGCTATATTACACAAATAGTATGTCAATAAATGTGCTTTGTAGCTATGTGCTTACTATATGATGCAAAATCCAGCATTTTTGTCACATTATTGGTGACCTGACATACTAATGAAATGCAAGCTTGGCAAACTGTTTAAGAGCCTTAGGAATTCTCCCTTTCAAGTAGATTACAGCAGCGCTTTGATGATTTGTAATAGCTGCCCAAAGACATTACAAATATGGCCAGCGAGTGAACTGTTTTAAAGGACCTTAAATGAGCCCAAATGCCTTCAGTGTAATGCAATTCAAACTAAATGTGTCATGCCTTCAGATTGCCTTTGAATGATAAGACAAGGTCATTGACATCCACAGCTTGATGTAAATCATTTAGCTCAACATAAATGCTTAAAGAAACTCATCTTGGGGCGCTTTGATCGATTTCTTGGTTAGGAGAAATCTGAGGTACTTATGTAAATCGCATTGAAGTAACCCATTCTTACCCAGAGGCGGTGCTGCTGAATGAGCACAGAGCTGTGGGCGTCATTCACACCTGAATTCAGCAGACATCACAGCTCATAAGTTCTATCTCATTACCTTCCATTCAAAACATCATCTCTGCTCAGTTAACCGGAGGCTTCACAAGAATCCTGCAGTGTGTCCTGAAAGTCATGGATAATAAAGATGCTGTCACAAACCCCTCAGTCTCAAACTACAATTTTGTAATTCTGAGAGCTATGGGTCCATCACGCAATATGTCTGACAGACAAATTGTGGTAATTGTGTACATTTAGCCTTTTATTTACTAAAACATTTCATTTTAGACATGAATTTGTTTTAATGTGACATCAGAAGATGATTTAAAATAATACAACAAATATAAATATAAAATTATACAATACTAAAATCACTGCAGATGCACCAAAGTCTAAACGAATATTGTGAAAGACTTATTTTTTCAGTCAGGGGATTTCTAAGCCCGCTTGTTTCAATAGCTTACAAGAAGAATGTTTATTACATACAAAAAGAAACAAAATAATGTATTTTATGCTACAAGTTGCTGAACATGACCCAAATGTGTATTTGAAGAGGACGCATGCACACTATTAATAGATCTAATGGGCTTGGTGTTTACAGTATTCAATCTTCGAGTGAGGCTTGAAGTGACTGGGTGATGTTTCTGTAGCAGGTCACTAGCGCCGTGTTTGGCTCTGGGGCTCCAGTATGATCTTACTGGAATCCCGAATGCAGGAGAAAGCAGCACGAGGGATTTTCATCACATCGATGTAGTTGTACTCTAAATGGACGGTTGACAGGGGAGAATCCTCAGTCCTTTTAACCTTACAGATTGATTTCACTGGGACAGAGCTGAAACCAGAAAAGCCATACATGTTACTCACTACAACACTTTTCCTTGTAGGATGTACATATTTTTATAATATTTCCTTTTGTAATGTTTTCAAGAAAAATACCTAAAGATCACTTTTATTTAAATTCAGAAAAATCTAAAAAGCATATTTGTGCAATAAAAAAAATGCCATTTGGGTGAAATACCTTTTCTTTAAAAAAAATAGTATCCCCAAGTATCCTTGTTTTATAAATGTTAATATATTTATAAAACAAGACAAAAATGCTAATTAAGAAAATGACTGCAGTGTAGTTATTGATCAATTCTGAAGTGTTTCTAGACCTTCCTAATTCAAGAGCAGTTTAGAGAGTAGAGATACATGAGATGCATTCTTGTAATTACTGGCAGACCCTAAAGCAAGCACACAAATATTTTAATTAGTGCAGTTCAGTAGTTCACTCTTTGAGGTTGGAGCTCGCACTACATCAGCTGCCATATCGGTTGCACTACAGTCTGCGGGTACAGACAAGCTTAAGCCTTTACGCCTTTGAAATGCAAACTAACAGAAAAGAAAGATTGAAGTTAGTGATTAATAAATGAGAGATAATGTTTAAAAGAAGATCAAAGAAAATGATCTGAGCTGAGTCTGAGCAAGAGGAAGAGGAAAATGGATTCTAAAAGGAAAGAGGATTTCAAAAAATAACAGGAGAAAGTAGGAGTTAAATTGTGATTGCTGGTGTAAGGTTGAGAGAGAGTTTTACAAATGGAGGTTGTATTCATGAGCATGTAGAAGCTTAACACGACAGTTCCGTTCCTAAACCTGGTGACTTACTAGACGGTATTTTATGGCACTCATAGTTAAATTTCATATGAATAAAAGTTTTAATTTTCTTAAAACAACAATTTGTATGTACTATACTGTTTTTTGTGCCTATTAGAGTATTACAAATCAGTCACTTGAGATTCTATGACAGTTAAGATGCTGCCTTAGAAGGTAACAGTCTATGTAGGGCATTGAAGTAGGGCAGTGAAGCTTTAAAGAAAAGATCGTTGATGGCCCGATATTAATGTTGTACAACAATCACAGCATGTAAAAACATCACACTCTCAGTTGATCTGGACAAACTGTGTATCATTAGACAGATTTAAGACTGCAGCGTCGATGTCTGACCACTGTGTTAAGGAACAGAACTTAAGTGTACATACCTTATACGGTTGTGGTCTAGACGCAGTAGCTTGAGGTTCTTGAAGTGGCGCATATTGTGTGGCACCCTCTGAAACCTGTTGTTGTCCAAGTGTAGCTCCTCCAGTGATTGATAAACACCACGAAATGACTTCCCCAGCACACCGTGCTCTTCTAACAGGTTGTGGGAGAGGTTTAGGGACTGTAAGCCTGGGCGGAGGAGACTCAATGAGTAGGGAGGAATGGAGTGAATGTGATTGTGCTGCAGGGAGAGTTGGCGCAAGGCCCTGGGCAGATCTGAGGGCACCACTGCCATCTGATTATGGGACAGGTCAAGAGTTTCCAGCTTCCTGAGAAAACAGACAGACAGAGGTGGGGTGTTACCTCATGGAGTGTGTTAGCAGTGGGCAGTATGACCAAACTCTTATATCATAATACGAGTAAGTCATTTTATTTCACGATAACAATTATTATTTTTGCTGGAAATAAGGTTATTACAAAACCAAACGGTCAGATTTATGTGAAATGTCATAATTCTTAATACCAATACTAAAACTGTGCTAAATCATTTTAGTCTTTTGTGAATTAATGCACTTTTTACAACTTTATCATTCAGAATGTTAAGCAGTTTAGTAACGGTTTAGTTTGTAAACAAATCAGTGTTTTGAACAAATCTTTTAAGTGAAGTCATTATACTCATTCTCTTCAATACACTGCTATTTCTCATTAACTGAAGCCTGTGAGCTCTATTTTTAGTTCTCAGTGACTTGGTGCTTTTAACAAATTTGAATCATACAATGATTCAAGTGCTCACTCACAACACATAAATGTTGCTAACTTTACATATTATCACCACCCACTGCCATGTAATCTGAAGAGATGGTCAACCAATCTGAACCAATCGGTGACAATATCACTTGATAGATCAGAACAAATCTTTTTGGTCAATGGATTTAAAAAGGTCAAGACTTTAGGATGAATCAAAATCCCCACCACTAGTAGGTAGCATGAAAGTAGGCTACCTTGTTCAAACAGCTTCATCAGAAAGACTGCTTTGCTGGTCTACCAGACATACTTGCTTGTCTAAGCAAGTCTTTACAACTTGTATTTATGTAAACTATGTATTTTTGATGGTTAGTGTACATTGGTTGCATCATATGTAGTTGATTTCTCTCAAGTGCTGGGGGAGCTTGTGAAGTTTTCTGCAGTGTTTGCATGGAGAACGGGCCCCATGGCAGGTCATTAACCCAGCACAAGGCAGCTAGAGCCAAAAAAGCTTGTGTGTCGACTTCGGTTAAGTGTATGTGTGTGTGTGTGCTGTGAAGGCACAAGGCGGGTTTGTCATGGTAGTGTATGAGAGGCTTTTGTGTTTTTCAAGAGGGGTCTAGAGGAGGCAGCTGGTGTAAGTTTACAATGATCATCTCAGCAGGAGTCAGAGCACATTTCCTCTGCCTCCATAACACTGAAGGCTGCCCAGTCAACCAGTGCGCTGAGGAGGTATAAGGGTCTCATATGGCAATGACTGTTATTATTACATCAAAAGTTACAGTGACCTCCATGTGGATTTAATTCACCCAACAAGCTCTGATACTGACCTTGAGATGAGAGATGGGACTTCAGATGTTGCAGACTGAATATCAATCAGAATATCTGGCAGTGAATATAGCTGACAGCGTTTCAGAGAGGAGCCCTGAGCTGTCTAGTTCTGTCTAGTCCTAGTTTTAAGTTAAATAAAGCAGTTGTTGGTATCACCTCAATGTATATTTTAGAAAGCGTTTGAATACTAAGAAAAACTGCTTTGAACAATGTGTCAGATTTATTGTTTAATCACAGATTCTCCTGCAGAAGCATTTTTGAGTGTTCAAACTAGTTTGAGATAAGTGCATTTTGAATGCAACCCCCAAACATAATTTATAAAGTTGCATAATTCATTTAGGCAAAAGTGTTAGTCTAAAACGCTGTGTCAGACATTTGGAAAATCAAAAAATTTGGTCCATCTTGCAGAGGGCACAAAGTGGGTCAAGACTTCCACTGGTGAACCTCAAAAAACAAATAGTCTAGGTGCATGCCATTTCTGCTTTTTGGGAATAAGTGTTTATGCTAATAAATACAGGGAATTTTTCCCTCTCTTTAGGAGATTTTCATTAACAGTTGGGTTGTTAAATAAATCCATAAATGTTTTATTATGCATGTGTGCAATGAACCACTGGCACAAGTGAGCCAACACAATGATTTACAGCCAAAAAGGCACACATACTCTGGCTTACATACACAGAGAAAAACAATATATATTTTATATTTGATATATTGATAGCTTATGTTTATTATAATATATTTGCAGTCGGTAGAAATCCACCATTAATCTGACCAGTAGAAAAAAAAAGTAATTTACTACCTGAACTATATCTAAAACCATCGTAATAACTTTTAAACGTGCAATTCCAGATGCAATCTGAGAGACAAAACTGCCATGACAAACAGATTTGGTTACAAAAAATTGCATAATTCAAGATCAAAATAAAGCAGTTTCAGGATTATTGGCTTCTGATTTCTGAGTCAGATTTACATATTGACATTGTTCCCACACAGATTCCCCCCACCGACAAGCCAATAACGGCGGGCATCCTCAGGGAGCACTCCCATAATGAGAAGCAGAGAGCACGGCTGCCACCACATGTCCACAGGCACAACCGATGCCAGCGTTGCACAACCACCCTTACGTAACCTGGCTTGCAGGACAGGAAGACCACTGTCACAACAAGGCACATTTCATTGGATCTCATGTTATATCATGCATGCGGGAGACCCAGGCACAGCCTAAACTCAGCCTCTTCATTTAGGGCACTATGATTTGAACTAGAACGAGTGAGCAATGGCATATCCATCTCCAGATGTGGCTCCTTAATTCATGCTCTTTTCCTGACAATATTCAGGTTCTGAATATTTTCTTTCACACTTTAAAAGAGTGAAAGGCGTTTATGTGTATGTGACTGTGTCTCTTCATATCTGCACAACCGCTGGCTCTTGGTTGTCTCCTCGGGCAGAGGCGCTTTATATAACTCATTATGAAATGAGAAAGTGAACTTCTTGGTGAAACTGCATTAACTTGCATTTTTTCTCCCTTTGTGAGAAAACAAGCAGCATGTGTCCTTTCTTTCACCCCCCGCCTCATTCCCGTAAGCTCAGTCTAGCTAGCGCATCCACACTTTCCTCACATCCATCAAAATCTTCAGTCTCAGGTCACTGGCCTGCAGAGGAGCCCTCTCCCAGAACACACTGTTCTTCACCCCGAGAACCAAAACAACCCTCCAGATGACAGGGGGCCTGTGGTGTCACTGCTCACACACAGAAATTGTGCACCTATATAAACACAATGGCATATGACCACACACAGCACCACGGTCTTTCAACCCAGATTCCCATGACATTTTCATGCTTATTGCAGACGTGACATCACTGGTCAAAGATGTTTCACTTTTAAAGAAACTTTAAAAGAATCTTAATAGCAGTTCTCTACTAGAGCCTCTCCTCTAAGAGAAATAAACCATGAAGGTTGTTCAGTGACATTAAAAACTGCAATTAGATTTTATAGGCCTGGCACTTGGATCTTTAAAAAAGGAGGACGCTCAAGGAAGTGAGGACATTAATATACACATACAATGTATAAACGGTTAGTTCAAGAAAAAAAAAAAATTCTGTCGCTATTTATTCACACTCATGTCATTACAAACCATTAAAAAATGTCAAAACACAAATTAAGACATTTTTTATTAAACCTAAGAGATTTCTGTCACTACATTGAAAGTCCATGCAAGCCAAATTTTCAAGGTGCTAAAATGTTATTTAAGGCATTGAACAGAAGCTAGAGCATACGTGTAAATGTAGAAACAAATACAGAGACAAAAGGAAATAAGTTTATTAGTAGGAAGTGCCTTTTTATTAACTAAGGGACTGTAATAGTTATCCATCCGTTAGCATTTCCAATCATTTCAATAGCAGTTCTGCCACAAGACCTTCAGAAGTACAAAATGTGCCATCTTTGGACCACAAATGGTTTTTTTTTTTTTTTTGCCAGTTGCCTCAGCTGGAAATGTAATGTGACTGATCACACACAATAATCAGGAAAATATTGTCATGACTACAACTTTATGACTAAATCTTTATGTATGTGTATATATATATGTATGTATGTATGTATATATATATATATATATATATATATATATATATATCGGCTAGGCTGCTAGATGAGTGAAAGTTAGAGAAATGGAGTGTTGAGGAGGTGTTGATGGAGCTGGGATTTAGACTGGGTCCATGGTGCCGATTTGACATTAATTGGGCTGACAGGCACTCATAAAAGCAGAAGAAATGAAAGCAAATAGTACAAGTCTTGCCTTAACTCGGGGAGGTTCAGAGATTTGTGCCGAGATAATAGCATGGTGCTGCAGTGCTTGGGTAGATCACAGGATCACACATGTGAATGCGTGCACACACACACACACACACACAGTTGAGCTGATGGCTGATCAAAGCTCACTTACACTCACTGCAGCTAATTACAGGTTACCTTAAAAGGCAGCTGGAAAGTAAACAGTGCAACAGCCAGGGAAACTGTTCCAGCGATAATGCCCGCTTTCCTGGTAATGCAGATGTTGATGAGAGGGAATAGAAAGAAAGAGAATGATGAATTTCTGCAAGTGCAAACCAGCTTTGAATGGCACTGTTTCAAAAGGATTTGCAACTTGCAAGAAAGGAAAATGAGTAAAAGATGTTGGAGATGAATAATGTATTAGTATAATTTGCTGACAGTATGAGAGTCAGTGTGAGAGAGGCAATGGAGGGGGTGGAAAAGACAAAACGCTAATGGTGCAGAGAAAGTTGTAATGGAAGGTCTCATTTTAATTTACTTTGGTCTGTTTCTCAAGTAAAGCTATTGTATAACATCAAAATACTTAAATATACGTCATATTAACGTTGAGATGCTTATGTCCTTTTAGAAATTTGAAAGCTCCATTTTACATTTATTTTAATTGAATGGTAAATCATAGCCAGTGCATTCTTAAAATATGTATCTTCTTTTCAAACTGGTTTCAAACAAGAGGAGGGTGAGTAAATTACTGGAATTTCATTTTTGGATGAACTTTGATTGTCTCTTTTAGGTATAAAATACTCATTACTATTTTCTACTTTTTCTTTTCGTTTATTTTTTAGCTTGTAGTAGAAGTATGGATGGTTTATGTGCTAACCACATATCTGTAGGTTGGGAACACCACAAAACAAAACCCACAAAATGTCTCTCTGCAGGAATGCTTGAGCATCTCGGTCACCCCTGTATGAATCATGACCCCCACACATCCACCCTCACACAGCCAAGCCACAACCAGTGCTGCAAACCGCTCCATTTGGCTGATCGGCGGCCAGCCAAACATCTGCATTCACCGCAATACAAGTGCAAACTGTTATCCACGACTGAGTTTATTCCTAATCACAAAATAGACCCTAGTAATCCTCTATATACGACCCTAGACAAAGTCTTTATTACTCGTGAAATTAAGCTTGGATTTCCAAACAGCTGGGACGGGGTATGTGTGTTCTCGGTATGTTGTTTTTCTAACTTCACCCCATCACTCAGTGTGTTTGACCGGGTAAAGGGCAGAGTGAGTGATGAATGGACTCTCTGTCGCTTCTGCCTCCCGTATAACACGCTCCTGAGGAAGAGTGATGTGAGACCTTGGAGAAGTACATTGAGTCTGGTAGAATCGAAACTATGAGGCAGATACAGGCTGACAGCAGGTCCAGAATAAATGATCACACTCCTTCAACTGATTCTGATGATGATGGACACACACAGATTACTGGAATTGTGTTCCAGCAGAACACATTTAGCAACTGAGTGAGTTACTGCCCTCAGCATGTCTTTTGTGCACCATCTAGTGGCTAATAAAGGGACTGTGTGTGTGTGTGTGTGTGTGTGTGTGTGTGTGTGTGTGTGTGTGTGTGTGTGTGTGTGTGTGTGTGTGTGTGTGTGTGTGTGTGTGTGTGTGTGTGTGTGTGTGTGTGTGTGTGTGTGTGTTGTTATACATTTATCATTTGGGTTATTCCAAATCAAATCAACCAAATTTCTGATTTTGCTCATATTTTTTTGCATTTTTGCATTTTTTGCTAATGGTGACCATACAAAATTGGGGAAGAGCAATTTTTTTTCTCCAAAGTTTGCATACCTGTAACTCAAGATGTATTAAAGATATCTTAATGCCTTTTAAGTCATTGGATCTTAACAAACTTTCCTTTTGTCATCTTCATATTTAAGGCCCTATATGTTTCAGTTCCAGAGATACTGGAATTGTAATACGACTCCAGGAGTAAATTGCTAAACTGTGATCAAAAACCAAATGTGGGTAACTTTGCAAAATCAAAAATTTGATCTGGGGACTTCTGATTGATTTCACACAGAATTACCAATTTATATATTTATATACATTTAAAATATCTTTCAATATCATGTATTAAATATTTTATATAGAAATATGAAAATATGTATATTTTTTCTATTTATGACAAAACTTGCACTACATATATTTTGTGCCCCACTGTATATATATATATTATTATTATTAAACAGAAATAATGATTTTATAAATTTGATAATCCATATATCTAAACAATTTATAAAGTATTTTATACAAAATATTAATATTGAATATATTTTGTACAATTTATAACAAAACAATTTTATTTGAAGCAGATTACCATTCCAGAAGCAATAAGTGTATATATATATATATATATATATATATATATAAAGTGTATTAATATAATAATATAATATGTTTTATAAATATAAAACAGTGCATGTGAGACTCACCGCAGGTTGGTCCAGGCCTCAGGGTAGATGCTGTTCTCTTTTAGGAGGTTGTGACTGAGATCTAACACCTTCAGGTGGACACACTTATCCAAAAGCCTGTCCTGCACCTCCACTATTTGATTGTCCTGCAACCTCAGGTCCTGCAAATACACCAAGACATATCAGAATATAAATACCATAAACCTATACAGAGAAGCAAGTGACTGAATCATTGGCCGGGTTACAAAACTGACCTCTATAGATGGGGGCAAGCCCGCTGGGATACCACTGAATCTGTTTTTATCCAGTCGTAAATACTTGAGTGCCTTCAGAGGTTTGAAGGCCCAGGGTGCAATGCTACTCTCATAGAGGATGTTTCCTGTCAGTTCTAAGACTTTTAAGTTAGTCAAGCCTGCAGAAAACAAAATGATCTTAGTTACTTCAGTTAAAGATGCATCCATAATTTATTTAATTTTGAGCCGTCCTACACTTATTCTGACACGTGTGTGGATGTAACCTCACACAAAGTTTTTGTTCAGATGATCTGTCATGATTTATTTAAGGCTGGAATACACTACACGACTAAAACACTAGGCATTATGCCAACCTTTATAAATAGTTACAGATGAAAAAACTGAGCATCATACACTAAATGATTGAGGATCACACACTACCAGAGACAAATTGAAAATATTATGTCAATATATCTGCTCAAAAAATGTGACACATGTTTGAGTACCTCTGACTGCATGGACTACAGTCTGTAGATTAAAGAAATGAGTCTGCTCATCATAAACTACATGATTTTCTTTGAAATCTGTCAGGTCAAATCTGCAGACTGGCTCTGACTCTAAGTAACTAGTGTCAACTTGTCCATATTGTTAATCGGGGCAAAAGCCATAAGTATTCTTATGGTGTATATTGTGAACAAAACTGTCCAGCAACAGAAGTTACTTAGATTAAGCAAATAGTATTCAGTTGGTCATGTGATCTTTACATGTCAATCCCCACAAGCAACTTTGTATAAAATAGCTTTTATTCAGTTACTGATATGAGACTAGATTATATCTCCTGAGTGTAAATTATTTCAACATTTCAAAAGAACTACTCTATTCTTCATCAGTAAATCTTTATAATGAGGAAATGAACTCACATGAATTACCAAAGAAATGAATAAACTCATGTTTGTGCAGCTGGCATGAAAACAACACAAACCTTTGAAGCTGTGTGAAGTTAGATGGTTTATTTTATTGTTGTTTATCTTCAGATCATCCAAAGAAGATGGCAACTGTGGAACTGTTGTAAGTTCATTGCCGTCAAGTTTCAGAATCTTCAGCTTTGTCAGATTCTGTTAAAAGAGCAGAAACACACTTGTCTACTTGGGACTTGGTGGTTATGTCTTGTCTGTTTTGGGCCTAGTGAAAAGCCTCAATTGTGCATGTTTGGTCAGTTATTTTAATGTTAAGACATCTACATGCACCCTGCTGCCCCAGACTATCGGACATGCCTGACTTTAGCTACTTTCCGTTTGTGAAATGACATAAATGTGCATTGTAAATTGTGTACTCATTTCCTTCATCAAAGTGAATTTACTCTTTATGCTAATTTCACCGACATATTATAGATGGTCCAAAGAAGACAGTGGCATTTTCCACTGGCCAAACTGTGGTTCCTATTTTCATACTGCTGAGTTTGCTTTGGGAGTGGTGTGTTTGGTCTCTTCTCAAGGTCTCCTGCTGGGAAATCCGGACGTATCTTGGCTGGACTTATAGCTAGCAGTTATAATTTGAAACTTTTAATTAGTATGTTCTTAAAAATCCCGACTAGGATGGAATTATTTTTAGATTTGATGTATATGTACAATACATACTCTTTTAAGATTATAGGAGTATTTAACTGGTGTAATTGAAGGGATAAAAAATACCAGTACCATGAAGAGACTTAGGCCGAAAGAGGAGTCGTCCAGCTCGTTCAAACTTAGGTCAAGCTCTTCAAGATCTGGCAGTCCAGAAAAACCACTGGGAGGAATTCTTGTTAAGTTATTTCCTGTAAGACAGCGCATTGGTTAAAATGTTGAATGGCTGTGCTTATTACAAGATACAATAAACACAAATTACAGAGCGTCTGAGTGACGCATATACTCATGTAGATTGTTCAGCCTTTCCAGACCTTACCAGACAGTTCAAGTATGGTGACTTCCTGGTTTGTGATGACTGGCAGGTGGGACAAGCCAATCTGCTTGCAGGAGACTCGACTTTCTCCACTTGGCAGCCTTCTGGTAATGAGTCTTGGGTCGAGGTGCTGTTAGATGCATCATTCTCCTCCTCTTCGGCTGTCTCTTCTTCCTTTCCTTCCTCCTCTCCTTCTTCCTCCTCCTCCTCCTCTTCTTCTTCTTCTTCCTCGTCATCATCATCATCATCATCCTCTTCTTCTTCATCCTCATCCTCTTCCTTTTTCTTGGCTTTCTGCTCTTCCCCTTGGTCCAAGAGGCGTTTTTTATCCTCTTTGAGTTCCCTCAAGATTGCATTTAGTTTCCCTGCTGCTCCGCCCCATCTCTCCAACACAGCATTGAGCTCCACCCACACAGCCTCAGCTCGCCCCATGACTGACTGATGGGACACCCAGAAGGAACACAGCAGGAATCGAGCTCATTAGTGACACAGGAATGACCAGAAACACACTGAACAAACCAAACAAACTAAATATAGTGGACAAATAGTACAGGCAGGAATAAAGGAAGTGGAAAATGAGAGGTTGAGCATCGAGACGGGAAGCAAAAATAGACTTATAATTATAATTTATGGTATGGCTGTGCTTATATTGCACTGCCAGAATACATATACTTCTTCCACTGTAACAACAGTAGCAGCCTGTGCAGCAAACAGGCGATACCATAGGACACGAGTATGGTCATGAATTCAATATTTACTGTTTTCTATTTATTTCACCAAATTATTTGATGTAAGAAACCTGATTCAGAAATACAAACTCACCTGTGTGTTTGTGGCAGTGTCGCTTACTTGCCTTGTTCTTTGTGCTTCATTGGTTCTCTTTTCACCTGCAAAAGCAGCCATGATGAATATTATTATTAACACAATAATAAGTGAATTCAGAACCATGTGTGAACCAACAACTCCACTGTTGACAGAAGAAGCTACACATGCACTACCGTTCAAATGTTTGGGGCAATTTTATTTATTTTTATTATAAATTGGTAACACTTTAGTTTAAGGACCAACTCTCACTATTAACTGGCTGCTTATTGGCATGCATGCCTTGTTCTGCATGCCCATATTTTATATACCTTAATCTAACCCCATACCAAAACTTAACAACTTCCTCACTAACTATTAATAAGCAGCACATTAGCAGTTTAAAAATGGGAAAACTTTGAATTTATAGTGAATATGTTCTCTATTCTAAAGTGTAACCAATCAATATTTTTATTTATTTTTCAAAACGCATAAAATGAATCAAAGTGACAACATTTGTCATATATTTTACATTGTTACAAAGAATATTTATTTTAAATAAAAGTTGTTTACAAAAAAATATTCAGCAAACACAACTGTTTTCAACATAGATAATAAAAAAAATTCTTGAGCACCAAATCGGCATATTCTAGACACCAAAGTAATGGTTACTAAAAATGCAGCTTTGACAACACAGGAATAAATTACATTATAAAATATGTTCAAATATAAAACATTGTAATTGTACTGTCACAACAGTACTGTTTTACTTTATTTTCAAGCAAATATTTTTTTTTTTAACAAAATATTTTTACCGTCCCCAAACTTTTGAATTATGTTATATTGTGTAATGTATAGTGGATCATATTCATAATTAATGTGAATAACTACACCTGTGTGTGTACTTGAGGAAAACTACAGTTACTAAAACAAATTAAAGGTCACTGTAGATGCAGCCACACACACATTTCCAAATATGTCTTTCTTTCTAAATATCCTTTGATTCTCTGTAAATTTAGTTTAGAACTTTATCATAGTTCAATAACACTAGAACAAGAACAAAGTATAACAGACAATGTTAACTATTCACAATGTACTTGTCTGACCATTCCTGAGACTGCAAACTCTATATATAACTATAATTACTGATGAACTCACTTGATGCTGATGATGAAGAATCCACTGGTTGATGCTGTGAGGATGAAACATCAATCTCAGGTAAAAATGTGAAGAGTGAATTCAGTTTATTCAGGACTTCTCCTTCCACAGATAAAGCTCCTAAGCACACGCAAAACACCAAAAGAGCCTGCATGATTCTAATCCGATCTGTGCAGACGCTCACCATGTACCTGCAGGCTCACCTCCAGCTGCCCTCTTAAATTCTCTCTTTGTCAGCAGTGAGGAGGAGGAGAAAACAGGGAGGAGATCACAGTACGTGGTTAGACGTGTACAAGGACCTTCATTGCCAGGAGTTCACAAAAATCAACTCCTCCTTATAAAGTCATCGGTTGTGCCAACAAACACTAGAGTTTGGGAGAGGAGAGGGAGGGAGGGAAGAGAGAGAGAGAGAGAGAGAGAGAGAGAGAGAGAGAGAGAGAGAGAGAGAGAGAGAGAGAGAGAGAGAGAGAGAGAGAGAGAGGCAGGCAGAGGAATGATGGTCAATGTCAGTCACGTCATGTCACAGTGACACAATGTTCACACCTTGTAGCACTTGAGATGGACAAATGAGAGAGTTATCCAAACAAGAGGGCAGCGAGCGAGCAGCCTGACTGACCCCTGAAGAGATCTCTCTCTGGCTCCATGTCTCGTCTTCATCATGTTCCTGCTTGGCATGCTGCCATTAGCACGTATGTAAGAAAAAGAAAAGACCTTACCAAAAGAGAAAGACATGGTCTCTACCTCATAAAACAAACAGATGGAGGCAGACAGGCCTACAGACAAATACTATGTTTTCTAAGCATACAGTTACACACTCTTCTCATTTATGGAGATTATAGGCTGATTTATTTATAGTGTCACATTTAAAATGCATAAATTACATTGCAGTTGATAATTAGATTGCAATTCTAGTCATAAATTTAAAGCCACGGGTGTTATATATATATATTTTTCTAAACCAATGACATTCATTCATTTTAAGTTTGGCATCAGCATCCAAATAGTTTTTTGTATAAAACTTCTGTAAACACTATCTTTTTAATTTCACTCATTAGTGTGAAATCAGAAATTTGAGAAATCAGTGGGGGAGGAAAGAAGGATGTTTAAAAAAGCCCCAGTTACGTCTGGACAAGGGTCTCGCAGACACATACAAATAGACCAGCTCTCGGGTCACACTGTATAGGGAAAGATTGTTTGCATTTACATTCACACCATAAAGTATCACTGCAGAGCGAGATATTGCCTTACGGCTCTGTTTAAATTTGCTCAGACAACACTGGATACAAAATGGGCAACAACTGTGTACGTTGACATAGCAAGCATATTTTTTACATGCACACCTTGAGGCATCTTTATACTTCTTTTTCAGATTTCTTAACAGTTTTAATCTGATTTGCATTATATATCAGATATCATTACAGATTTTAATTCATATTATTATGGAATGAATTCTTTAACTTTATTTTATTAGCAACAGCATGTATACAAAAAGTAAAAAAAAATTGCTTTACATTTATTTTTTTATATATATTAAAAAATAAATGTAAAGCTAATATATATATATATATATATATATATATAAAACCGACCACATTATTATGCTCACCTGTTCAATTGCTTGGTAACACAAATTGCTAATCAGCCAATCACATTTAGGCATCTAGATGTGGTGAAGATGACTTGCTGAAGTTCAAACCGAGCATCAGAATGGGGAAGAAATGGAATTTAACTGACTTTGAATGTGGAATGGTTGTTGGTGTCAGACAGGCTGGTCTGAGTATTTCAATAAATGCTGATGTACTGGGATTTTCACGCAAAACCATATCTAGGGTTTACAGAGAATGGTCCGAAAAAGAGAAAATATCCAGTGAGCGGCAGTTGTGTGGACAAAAATGCCTTGTTTATGTCAGAGGTCAGAGGAGAATGGGCAGACTGGTTAAAGATGATAGAAAGGCAACAGAAACTCATTATAACCACTCGTTACAACCAAGGTATGCAGAATACCATCTCTGAATGCACAACACGTCAAACCCTGAAGCAGATGGTTACAGCAGCAGAAGACCACACCGGGTGCCGCTCCAGTCAGCTAAGAACAGGAAGCAGAGGCTACAATGCATTTAGTTTTTAGTTTACGCTACCCATTTCTAAAATATATTTTTCTAAAATTCTCCCTTGACAACCAAGGTCCCTTTCAAATGGATGACCCTGTATTACTGTCCAAACAAACAGTGGGTAAGAGTGAGACAGAACCTGTAATTTTATGCTATCTGGCAAAACCACTTTGCCAGACTGCTGCTCCTCGTACAAATGTCTGTCTGTAGTGAGTCACTGGTGTGAGTGTGTTCTGCTGACCTGTCTGGTGTCCAAGCCCACTTTGTCCTCATTGTCCCACACATGCCCTCTGAACCTCAGTGTCTCAGCTGTTACATGTTCTCAGGGTGAGGTGGTTGTGGTATGCTGGCTTTGGAGAGTGCTGCTGAGAACATGGGCAGAGTAAAATACATCTGATCGTCACCTAGACGTAATGAATGAAAGCAAGAAAAGGAGCTTCCCCTAAAGCAGCAAAATGTTGTAAACAGTGTAAACAGTTTTGTAAACCTTATGCTTTCATATTTATTATGAAATGATACTGCTTTTTGTCTATGAATTGTCCATGTGTGTGCTTTGTAATCTCTTACTCCAATAGTCTTTTAAGGGAAGGTTCATGACTAGTTCTTAATTTAGGCCAGAGGGTTGCAGAATAGCATAGCGTGTCATTGTGAAGTCAGCACCAGAGGCATTAGTCTATGCTTCATGCTGATCAGGATACTGATGCAGTCTGATTTTGACATTAAATACTGATGGATTTGTAGAGTAAATGAAGAGGAAAACAACAACAACAAAAAAGAAACAGAAGTATTCCAATTGATTCTAAATTATAAAACTGTCCCAACACAAAAAAAACATCAGAAATTGACATGTGACTTACAGCCAGGAATGATATAATAATTCACAAAACATGTTCATATGTTTTCAAGCAGCTCAGGCACGTGACTTGAGCGCTTCCCTTCTCTGGACTTAATTATAGAAATAAAGATGGACTTGTGGTGGAGAGACGCCACAGTGAAGCAGCTGTTTATATATCTCTAGTCGTAGGACTGTAATAATTAGATGTTTCCCTGATCTTCCATTCAGAATTGAATCTAAAACTGTTACCTGAGCCAAAAACGTATGATTCCTTTACGATGAAAATAAGAAAAATAAATAGCATCCAAACATATGAGACCTCTTGTGAAACTGCCCATTTGGCATTTTTCTCTTTTAAAACAATAATTTTCCCCTGCAAATAAAATTTTAGAACAAAAAATGTGAGTTAGTTAAATACTATAGTTCATTACTATTTGAGAATAACCCAAAGGCCATCTTGATCTTCAATGCCCTGGAAACAAATGCAGACCTTTGGTTTTAAAATATTTCTGAAATATTTTTACATCATAACATTTTTGTTCAAAAGTTTCCACAAAATTTAAAAAGAACCACATTTGGAAAAGTGGTACTGGGAAATTCTAGTTATCCAGTCCCATATTTTCAATGTGGTTCTTTGACCAAAGGAAAAACTTTGAAGGGAATTATTAATGTTCAGTCCTATAAAGGACCCACACCCCAAACATGGTTAAGATTTAATAACAAGAAGTGCTATTGGCCTCTTTGATTATAGTAATTTCCTGCACACAAAGGACCAGTGCCTGCCACAAGAATGCTGCTCAACTATGATTGGCAAATGCAGGTGACCGGTGGATAAGTTTAGAGCTTGATATGGGGTTGTTGCTCAGGCTGCCAGGGAGACCAGTGCCAAGGACTTATTGTCACAACTCGAGTTCTCCTGCCTGTTGTCTCTGACATTCCTCCCCTATTCATAGCCCATGCCATCTCTAACCCCTTTCTGTCCTGCTCACATTCCTTTTTCACCCATCCCTCGCTCACTTAGATAGGAAATGGGAGTGACAAAAGGCTTTGTCTTTTCTGGGGCCATCCATTCCAGCCATAAAGGCCAAGGCAGGTGGTACTAGGACTCTTTGCCTGTGTCTGCCGTGAAGAGAGGAGTGCTGGGTAACAGGGCTTCAGTGCTGGTTTACCTGTGAGGATTTTTCAGACAATTTCAAAAAGGAAACCTCAAACCCAGGACAGCCATGGATGATGTATATAAAGCAGCGGTAAGTTATGATTGTACTAATTATGAGTATTGCATTTAACCTCAAGCTGCCTGAATGGAGAGTGCCCCAAAATGTAAAATAAATGATAAATGAATAACTGTTCATTTAAAAGTTAACCTGTCCTTGACCATTTCCTTCCTTAAAAATGACGGATTTATGCATTAGAACTAATAATCAACCAGAGAAATCAATCTGTGTACAGTCGAGTTAGTTAGCTCTCAAGGTTAAATCAATAAATGGGAGATGGGACAGTAGAAGTTTGAGGCCCTTTTAAGGGCACAGGACACACTATCAAAATGGATTTGGTCAAAAAATGAGCAACAAAACCAATGTAAACAGGTTTAGATTTAACATACCCCGTAATAGATGGTGAAATGGAGAAGGGTCATAGTCACTGAGGTTACAGTGTTTAAAAATTGGGCAGAGGGTGTCTGGTGTCTGAAGAACATTACACGAGTGCCAACTGTCATTCCTGTAAAGAATAGACCTTGGTCAGCCTCTGTCGAATGACATGCTGTACAGTCTTGCAACATATTGTATTTTTAGTTCTAAGTCAAGTGAATCAAAGTTTTGAGCTCTCTTTTCAACATAACAGGTAGAGAACTTGACAGAAGAACAGAAAAATGGTAAGTTTCTCTTTTAACCTGTCAGTTTGAACAAATAGCTGCATGAATTAAGATGTAACTATGTCAACTCTATTATAAACTTATACAAATGTTACTGACGAGTGACTGCTAGCTGCTCTCTGACTGTACCTGGCAGAGTTTCGCGCTGCGTTCGACATCTTCGTTCAGGGCGCTGAGGATGGCTGCATCAGCACCAAGGAGTTGGGCAAGGTGATGAGGATGCTGGGCCAGAACCCCACTCAAGAAGAGCTGCAGGAAATGGTAGATGAAGTAGATGAGGATGGTATGTTGGATATTAGTAGAAGTTAACATAAAGATTCAGGTGGGGTTTATGGTATGAATTGGATTTTGATTGTTGGAAGGTCTCTGTGGGTTGTAGGAAGCGGGACAGTGGACTTTGATGAGTTCTTGGTGATGATGGTGCGTTGCATGAAAGAGGAGAGCAAAGGAAAATCAGAAGAGGAGCTGGCTGAAGTCTTCCGCATGTTTGATAAGTATGCACTGTATTTTCAAAGCATATTGTAGTGTATATCACATTACCTCCTATACATGTTTTATCATTGTCTCTTTAAGGAATGGAGATGGTTACATTGACTTGGAAGAGCTGAGGAACATGCTGGAGTCGACAGGTGAAGCCATCACTGAGGACGACATCGAGGAGCTCATGAAGGACGGAGACAAAAACAACGACGGCAAGATCGATTACGACGGTAAATTCACGCTCAAAATATGGTACATTTATGAATATTTATTCGATAATTCACATTTCGACAACAGAAACGTATTACTTTTAATACCAACAGAGTTCCTGGAATTCATGAAGGGAGTAGAGTAAAAATCCCACCTAACGGATCCAAAAGACCGCGAAAAGAAACCGGTCATGTCATTCCCTGACTCAAAACATCTCTCTGACGTCAACACAAACTCGATTGGGAAGCACAGAAAATGATCTGTATTTCATAGCCTATATTTCTGTAATTTGTTGAAATAAGTAAATGGTGTCATGTACTGCTGCCCAGAATACACATTTTATTTGTGCTCAAGTAAAAACATTTTCTGTATAGTTTTTTCCCAAGCACATTTATTTTTTGTTTGTTCAAACACCTCAATGAAAACAGATTGGGTTTTGTCTTTAGAGTTGGAGGTTTTCTATATGTAACTATATCTGCTCCTAATCAGCATCAAAGTGGTGTAATTGATCTTTTTTTAGTTTATAACTGTGGTCTCAAACTCAATTCCTGGAGGGCCACAACTCTGCATTGTTTAATTAGCTCCAAATCACACCTGCTTGGAAGTTTAGTAATCCTGAAGACCTTGATTAGCTGGATCAAGTGTGTCTGATTGGAGACTAGGAATTGAGTTTGAGAAAATTGGTCTATATAACATTAGCCATAGCCCATCAGACAGGCTGACTTATACATAGACTGTAAAAAAAAGAAATTAAAATTATTCACGTCCTATTTCTATAACGTTTACCTGTTAATTAGAAACAAAGTGAGCTCACCATCTGTTATAGCACAAAATAGATGGACTATGTGCCAGCAGGTACCAAATCATGATTCATTCATCTGGTTTAATTTAAGGCTACAGGTCATTTACGTACATTAAAACAGACTAACTCATTGATATATGATACAGAAATACAGAATATAGGCACATTGGATGGGTAGTTAAATTTATTAACACATTACATCAAATTCAGTGAAAACCGTTTACACAAGCAATGACAACTGATCACCCCTCAGTAACACGAGATACACTATCAGATCACCAAAACGGTCATGTACCAACTTTCAAATTGGGTTGTCCAGTAAGCTTATGCAACAGCAGTAAAAACAAAAAAGATACAGAAGTATACTTTGTTACTCTCTGAAAGCACCATCACGTCAAATTTATTTTTCATGATACTGGCTTGTAATAATTACAGGAAGCACACAGAGTCAAAGCCAAGGAAAGGATGAAATGACTTAACGTGAAATGGTCATTGTTTTAATGATTTTCAGAAAGGTGCAGATGCAATGCATTCTGATCTAACCCACACTTTGAAGCCTTTACAAACTGCTATTAATGCAGCATTTAAAGTTTTCAAGAAGTCAAAACCGATGATGCAAAGTGAAAACACTCCAAAGCTATGGGCAAGGGCAAGTTAGAGTATTTTCACACACTAAGAAGTTAGCTATATCCGTGAGCTTCCGGAATGATAAGGATGTGAGGTGAGCTTGTTTTTAGGGTCTGGGTTAGGAGTGGAGAAAGAGGAAGGGTGTAGTTCAGGGTGGTTCATAGTTTCAGTTGGCAAAAGTACGCTTGACTGCGGCAACGATAGATTTGGCACTGATGCCAAACATGTCAAGAAGCTCCTGCGGTTTGCCACTCTGAGGCACATGGCTCACGGCCAGCCGGTGCACCACAATGCCAGGCTCTTCACCCACTGCAGACAGGACGGCCTCGCCCAGACCGCCTACAATGAGAGCAGAGGAACCAACATAAAATACCTCTCACAGCACAGGGGGGGGCTAGTCTTCCCATTTAATCTTAAATGGTATTTCACAAAAAAAAAAAAACAGCTCACCCTCTTTGTAGTGGTCCTCCACAGTGATCACCCTTCCTCCTGTGGCACGAGCACTTGCCACAATAGTGGAGGCATCCAGGGGCTTGATGGTGAATGGGTCAATAACCCGAATGTTCACACCTGGGGAAAATAAATATAATATAAAATATATATTTTAATTACATGTAATATATCTAGAATAATTATACATTTAGTACACTTTCATCACAAGTTCCGTTTTAATTCTCTAAAGTGAAATGTAGTAGTGTAACGTAATGTCCCATTACAGCCAGTAGGTGATGAACAAACCTTCTTTGGCCAGTTCGTCATGTGCTGCAAGTGCCTCATGCAGGGTTACTCCAGCTCCAATGACAGTCACCTGATCTTTGTCAGACTGCCGCACCACCTACAGGACAGAAAGAGAACAGTTAGATCTTTGTGAACCAGACATGTCAGACTGTCCAACAGGAGGCCCCATTTGCTCACTGGATTTATAAACACATTACACTAAAATGACAAAGTTCAGCATGGACGCTAAATATAACCTTCCTTGCTGTAGTTTGTAACTAAATATAGAAACTATAAATGATTTAATTAAAAGTGTGTTCTGGTCTTTATTTTTAGATATTCCTCACCTTGGCTTTGCCAAGTTCAAATTTCTCTCCAGGCATTATATATGACTGCATTGTCAGGTCGGCTGGTGCGGATGAAACAGATACCCTGAAAGCAGGAAATGGCATTAACATAGAATCAAAGAACAACAGATTAACTTCTCTTGCCAAAATAATAACGATTTTATCTACAGAAGACCAATAAGTGGAAACAATAACACACCTTTGTATTGGCTGCAAGCTCCACGGCTCTCTCAGTAGACACTGCATCACTAGGGTAAAACACTGTGCATGTTGGGATAGCGCGGAACATTGCGAGATCCTCCAGTGCCATCTGTGAGGGGCCATCCTCACCTGGACAAAATCAGAAATTAAGAAACATTTCAAAGAAATACTATAGAGATTTTACTATAGATTAGTATTCACTGCACAGTGCCTTACCAATGGAAACACCACAGTGTGAGCCGACCAGGTTGACATTAGACTGGGAGATCGCTGCCATACGGATGTGGTCGTAGGCGCGAGCAAAGAAGGCAGCAAAAGTGCTGGCGAATGAAACAGTGCGATCACGAGTAGCACAACCAATAGCCACGCTCACCTGGACAAAGCATAATTAAATACATAATTGTATTAGATCAAATACAATGTATATACTATTACTAATACATTTATACTACAATTCAAAACTTTGAGGTCAGTAATAATTTTTTTTTTGTTTGTGTCTTATTTTCACGAAGGCTGCATTTATTTGATCAGAAACAATAAAATGGCAATTAATTCTTATGTGAATCAGGATTCAGAAAAACAAATTTAATAAATTCTTGCTGAATAAAAGTTCTTCCTAAAAATTTAAAAATCTTGCCTCAAACATTAAATGTTAATTAGTATTATTTACACATTTATAGTAACAGTAAAATATTCAACACATTGCTTAATACAACAACCTAACTACTTTTGCTGGAAGTTATATTTTAATTAAAATATATCACAAAAATAACTTCCTAGATTGTAATGACCTCTGAATGACCACGTGTTTATGCAGAAAGGAATTATTTCTCTTTGTGGGAAATCATGTCCTATTGAGGAAGCACTTGGCAGACAAAAGTGTTAGTCAGAAAGTAAATAGTAACAGATATCATTTTAACAGGGTGATGTAAGGCATTTACAATGCACTGTATGAATAGTGTACCACACCTTCAACACATCACAAAGTGCTCTATTACAGGTCCATTCATTTGTGACATACATGACACATGCTGTCAGCCAATATACATTTGCTTTACCATCATGACTTGTAAATTATCATTGTAAAGGGGAACCCATCCATTTACACACCATGTTCTGCTCGGCAATGAAGCATTCAATAAAGCGATCAGGATGGGCCTTCTTAAAGATATCAGAGAAGGTTGAGTTCTTGGTGTCACCATCCAAGGCCACCACACGAGGGCTGGCATCCCCCATCTTCTTCAGGGCTACACCGTAAGCCTTCCTGGTGGACATCTGAGTGGGCAAACAAAAGCAGAAGCTTTAGAGATCCTTCTTTTGAGGAACTTCAGAAGAATTTACTCAACGAAAAGAAGCATTTAAAAACAATGTCAGATCATAACCTTATCTCCGATCTTGTATTCAGGAGCTGTGAGCAGGTGGATGGGGGTGAGGTCAGCTAGAGCAACATCCTCATTGGGCAGCTGAGGGTGGAGGTGCTTATTGGGTGATTGGATCTGGCTCAGGAGGTCCTTAATCAGCTCTTCCGCACGGTCTTTAGGCATAGGCTTCCCATGCCAGTTTTCCTGATCCTCAATGCCTGAACAAATCAACACAGGTCAGACCACATTCATGCGATGATGGTCTTGCAGTACAAGATATAGCAAAACAAACCTTTGAGCCCTTTGCCTTTAAATGTTTTGGCTACGATGGCAGTGGGCTTCCCTTTTGTTTGTTCAGCATGCCACAAAGCCTTGCACAGCTCCTCCACATCATGGCCGTCAACCACATAAGTGTTGAAGCTGAAGAAACCAATTGGTTACAGGCCAGTGATTGAACAACATATGGAACACAAAGAGAGTGACTGTGTTCTGAATAGAATAATAGCACACTGCTTAGTATACACTATACTGCCTATTACGTTAAACAGTATGTAAAACCATACATTGATAGGTCTGAAAGATAAAAAAAAACATAGCAAAGTATCTTTTGTGTGATAAACACAATATAAGATATCATAGTGTGATAAAAATAAAAAATAATTAGGAGCGCCAGGTTTGCTGTACTGCACAATTAATCTGTTTCTGGAGTATATGAACTGTACACAAATAGTACGCTACCATACCATCTCAAACAAAGCAAGAGATAAATTCTCAGAATTCATTAAACCCACCCAAAGGCCTCGCAGCGGTCCTTGTAGGTGTTCATTTGGTGATGCAGTGGTGCTGCCTCACTCTGACCCAGCCGGTTCACATCGAGGATGGCCACCAGATTGTCAAGCTTGTAATAGGAGGCAAAAGCCATGGCTTCCCACACTGACCCTTCTGAACACTCACCATCTCCCATCATGCAGTACACACGGTAGCTAATGAGACAAGACAGACACATCCAGTTACAGCAGGGAATCAAATGGGAATTTCCTGTCCTACACTATAATTTAATTATTACTATGGTCCAAGAGCAAAACCTTGTTTAGGAGCAATACTAGTATCAGATCAAATGTTGAATTTGGTGTAAAAAGCATTGCAGTATGGATCATGGATCAATGATCATAGTATGTAAAAAAACTGTAGAGTAGCTTAATTTACAGAGGGAATCCAATGCAAGTACCTTGCTTTATCAAAGTGTTTTCCAGTGTACGCCATACCGCAGGCAGCACCCAAACCCTGGCCAAGAGAACCTGTCGCCACATCCACAAACGCTAGTTTCTGAAGTAAACAGGGAAGTGAGGTTAATTGCATCATAAATGGTTATGTGAAAGAGTTGATACACCAAGTCAGCAAGATTTTAAGAAATTAATACATTTAATTAGCAATGATGCATACATTTAATCAGAAGAACTAATGTTACTAAAGATTTCAATTTCAAATAAATGCTGTTCTGTTGAACTTTCCACTATCAAAGAATATTTTTCCACAAAAATATTAAGCATCACAGCGGTTTTAACATTGAAAATAATTGGAAGTCTTTCTTAAATCACCAAAACAGCATATTTGAATGATTTCTGAAGCATCATATGACACTGAAGACTGGATAAAGGCTGCTGCTAAAAATTATCTTTGCCATCACAACAATAATTTACATTTTAATAGACATTAAAATGTACTTTTGTTATTAAATAAATGCATCCTAAGTGAGAATTTGAGATTTCTAAATGCATCAAAACATCCTTACTGACCCCAGACATTTGAAAGCTAGTGTATATGCAGCGATAAGAGTGGTCTTACTCACAGGGGTGGGGTGACCCTCCAGGTCAGAGTCGATCTTGCGCAGGTTTAGCAGCTCAGACTCTTTGATGAATCCAGCCTCTGCCCAGGCAGCATACAGAATAGGAGCAGCATGGCCCTGAAAACAGCAACATGAAGGGTGGAATACATTTAGTCTCCAAGCACTTTGAGAAACCTAAAGGAAGCTCATAACAAACACGGAACGACAGCCCACCTTGGACAAGATGAAGCGGTCATTGTTGGGGTTGCGGGGATCTTTGGCTTTGTAGCGCATGGTGTGGAAGAACAGCACTGACATGAGCTCGGCAGCGCTGCAGCATGAGGTGGGGTGCCTGTGAATTGGAAATCACATCAGTATCAATCCAGCCATCAACTATTAACCATCAGCTCAAACATGCTGGATGTTAAAGACCAATCAGACATGCAGGTTATCTTTCACTTCAAAACTAGAGCATGACTGCAAATGGTACTAAAGGGCAAAAGTTGCTACTGTCATCATTGGGGTTTGAGGTGTAGAAATAGACCTTATCAGAATCAACGACTTCAGCTACTGCCAAACCAGGCACATCATATAAGACATATAGCTCACTTTTTTGATGTACTAAGCATATGTAACAGAACATCATAATTTTCATTTTCTCACCCTCATGTTACTCCAAAACTGTATATTTATTTTAGCTTGAAAGCATCATTCATTGTAATTTCATGAAAAAGAATGATGGTACATTAGTTTAAATTTCTCATTTTGTGTTCAATGGAAGAAACAAAGCCATACAGGTTTGAAATGACACAAGGGCAAGTAAGAGGACTGCAATCATTTTTTTTACGAGTGCTTAAGTCACAGAACTATTGAAGCCAGTTTTCACAACAGAAAAAAAGAAAAAGTGAATTAGTATTACGATTTCTCACAATTCTGACTTTTTTTAAAACCTTGCAAATACTATTATTTATAACTCAATTCTGACAATGCCATTCTGAAAGTCACAAATATCTTTAATTTTCTTTATTCTGCAGCAAAAATGAGCTTCCATTCAGAACGGTCAAGCTAATAAAACAAAATGCAGCACTGGTAGCATCAAAACATTAAGTTAAAACCATACAGATGACTAAGCTTTAACTTGAATTGAGGATGCAGTACAACTGTTAGTTCGTTTGTTCCCAAAGTGGTTTAAAGTAACAGGATGTTTGAAGTCAGATTTTGTAAGTCACTCATGCAATTCAGGTCACAAAACTGTCTGTTCAAAAACAAAATTGTTGTAATTTGATTGTGAGTGGAAATCCATGCTGTCTTATGTTATTCTTCATTATACTACTAATTATCCAATAAACAAAACACCATTAATGAATTACCATTTCTGTCCTATACAGTGACTCACTTAGGCTGAAATAAAGAAAACGAACAAGGGATTAAGAAACAAATATCTACTGATCAGTTTTATAAAGAAGGATTAAATTACAAAAGATACAGACAAAAGACTGAGTCATGATCAATATTTCCTTGTTTAAACAAGTATAAAAGTAATTATCCAGAGAAGACCAAAAAAACTTCCCCAACTTGGTATCAAACACCCAAATAGAAATTAGAAGGAACAGAAAAAGAGGAAGTGTCATAACCATAAAACAAATAGTATCATGTAAAAGTTTCAACACTCAGGGAAATTCCTTCACAATATTTTCAATGAAAGAAAGATTGTTGCATGCCAGCAAGGGCGTGTGTAGAGTATTGTAACAAATTAACCCTCTGATGCATAGAGTTCAATACATAAACTATGTAATTGTATTTTCTTTTTGATAGGATTAATCCATCTAATAAGGCAGCTTTTCTATCTCCTACAAGTTTAGAAACTGCCCTCTTCGATTTCAGTTAATGTTGAGAAAGGACCATCTGTGGCAATATAGTGGTCAGCAGTGTTGGGGAAAGTTACTTTTAAAAGTAATGCATTAAAATATTGCGTTACTCTCTAAAAAAGTAACTAATTACGTTACTTAGTTACTTTTTATGGAAAGTAATGCATTAGTTACTTTTTAAATATGAGCAGGGCTTGATTGTTTGTTTTTAATACATGAATATACCTCAGGCTGAAGGAAGAGTAAATCACGTATGTACAGAAGAATGCAGGAGAAAAAGGTTCAGCACTCTTCAGCAATAAATAACATTGTTAGTTTATCTAAAGTCATTTTTGCTTAGTATGGTTGAACTGGATCATCAAAGGTCAGCAACAAAGACATTGGTTAATAAAATGGGTTTAGATACATTTGAGTTGTTTAACAGATTTCATTATTGCAGGTTTGCGTCATATTCTGAGATTGCATTTCACTATATTAATTAATTTTGGTGAATACTTAATCTGTTTTTTTTGCAAGTGGGATGATTAATGCACATTCATATTTAGTCTAGAACTACAGTAAGATCATGTTCACACAGCGCACTGTCAGTCAATAAACGGAAAAAAGTAACTAGCGTTACTTTTAAAAAATGTAACTCAGATATTTTCTTGTAAGTTAAAAAGTAATGCGTTACTTTACTAGTTACTTGAAAAAAGTAATATTGATACGAAACTCGCGTTACCCCCAACACTGGTGGTCAGCCTCGCAAAAGAGAACTGCGGTGCAGAGACTGAGCAATGCCAAAGCAAAGCTTTCCTTTCACAAGCTTCATTTGAACTCCGCTTATCGCCACACACTTGAATAAAGCGCGCTTTTGGTTTGCTTTCTATCAGCTCATTGCTTCATCATGCCTAACATAACTTTAACCCACACAATGGAAGAGAACTCCACGTGACAACCTGTAGCTGAAGCGTGCAGCCGCGAGCTCGCAGGATAATTTAATCAGTGATGGTTAAGTCCGAATCACTTCCACGGACCGGTTCTTTCAAGCAGTTTGTTTAAAAGAACCGACTCAAAAAAGATTCACAATGTAATTGCGTCATTACGTTGCCTTGACCCGGCGTGGCATTACGTGCTTGTTTTACCAAAGTCATATGTTAACATATATTGCGGTTTATCATGTATAACTTTGTATACTGTTAAGTACGTATAAAAGGGTGATTGTCGTAAACAATATACATTAAAATACAAGTTAATTTCCATCTTAACTTTTATTAAACAACTTATTACATGTTATTAAGCCAAACATTTCATTTGCTCAACGGTCATCTAAATCGGTTCAGCGAGTCGGGCTGTTCATTTTGAATCAGGTCTGTGGAATAACGTTAGTTCAACAGCCGTTCTGAAAAGATCCGACTCAAAGGAACAACTCGTTAAAGAATCGCCACAATCAATCAGTTGCACCACAGCATAGTACGTTACGCAAAAACTACACGCCATTGCTAATTTAGAATTTACTAAAAACTGACACTTTATAATCCCACATACCCGTGCTAATTATAGGGGCGATGAGAGCTAAGCCAATTTTCCCTGGTCATCGACTCATCGATTTGAGGCCACGCTGGGCTAAAAAGCAAAGCTAAATGACTCGCTTACAATAGCTAAAAAGGTCGAAGGATTCAAAACTAATACGTTAACTACAATGTGCCCGGCCCCTCGCCAAGTTCACGTGCTTAGCAGGAATCTAAAGTGAACATTTGCACGACAAATTAGATAAACGTGCGAATACGGCTGCAAATATACCGTTTACCGTCATATAAATACGTTACGAATGAGTTTCAATAAGTGCAGAAGATTTTACCCGGAGTTTGAGGCGCATGTTTCCTTGATGGAGTGAATCCTGAGCTTGTTGGCGATGTCTTTCAAGGCCTGCAGAGTTTTCTCGTCGGGTTTGTGATAGCTCATGGTTCAACTGTGTGTGGAAACGATGAAATGAACGCGAGTGCTGTATCTCAGAAAAATAACCTCTTCTGATACTACGTTAACCTGAAATGGCTAAAGTAAGCGCCAGAGCCGAGCACGGTGTGGGACGCGGGTAACGTGCTGCGCTGTAGCTTTTAAGCGAGGCGTTACGTCAGCTGTCAACTCATCCGATGAAGCGAACCATTGGACGAAACGCTTTTGGCAAGAGGACAGCAGCAGAGAGGTTGCCAGATCAGGGTGAGAGCGCAGACAGACACAAGTCTGTGTATGTTGTAATAGATATCTCATGCACAAGATTATGGTGAAACGGAAGTGAGTTCGTCTTTTACACTTAAGTAAAATCTTAATTTCACACACTGTTACAATGAGGAAATGTTCGCGATTGTTGTAAAATCACCGACGGATTAGCTGATTGAATAAATGATTCGTCGAGTCATGGTGATAGTCTTGAGAAAAGGAGTGCGGAAACTGATTAACTCTTTACAGCCCTCTGGGACTTAAATTACCAACACAACTCAAAAAGCTGTTGTACACAATCTTCTTCATGCAGTACATACAGTGATAGTACATACATTGTTTACAGGTCATTCTAGTATTCTACTTTCTAACTAAAATGTCCACATCTAGGTAGGGCTTTTTTGAAATAAAGTAACATATTTTGATATATTTTAACCCCTCACATTAAAAACGACAGAACTTTGATCATAAACATGTAACACATCATCTTATGGGGAGATATTTATGATTGTCTGCTTTATCATTATAAAGATATTGATTTACATTATAAGCGATCAGAATCTTTCTGGCCATATAAATAATAACATTTGTGTTTTATATGTGTCTGAATAAAACACATATGCAAACTTTTTATATTTTGTTTAATAGGTGGTTCCCATTAAAAAATATTATTATTTCCTGTCAGGCTTACAGTTTAATAAAAAGGCTCTGCCCCTTTAATGTGGATGATATGAAATGAAGAAACCAGGAAGTAACATTTCTTGTACTTTTTTGATAGAAAACCAAAGTGTATGTGACATTGTAGAAAATTAAAACATAAAAACAAAGGATGTTTAAGCTTCCAATTTCTATTCATGTTCTTTAATGTTTCCTTTTAAAACATTGATTTTCTTTTGTAAGTTAGGTTGCAATAAGATGCATTTCCTTGTTTTCTTCACAATATGTATTAGGATACAGTGATATGTAGGCCTACCTTGTTATCATATCTAGTGATAAGTGCTAGACAGTATCATTTTTACCAGCAGCTACAGCTATAAAGATCACATCAGGAACTATATTGCATGAAATGAAACCAGAACGTTTTATGATAGTAGACTTTATTGAATATAAAATTATATTTACAAGTATATTCAATGTAGCACAGCCTGTTCAGTTATCCTGTTGATCGTCAGCATATTTATCTTCAAAATCCTAAAAATATGTTTTACAATTAAAATACTGTCTGATAGACCTTTATTGGCACAACTACATGAAAACAGTCAAGATAATTAACCACAGAATATGCCATAAACAGGTTCCGCACCTTCGCCAGAGCCTCAGACTTCTCTTCAGCCGTGATGGGATCCTTGTCCAGTCTCTCCAGCTGAGAGAGATGTGAGATCACATACAGCCTGTAATCGTCAGTCTTTGCTAAAGGGTTGTCCGAGAGCACAAGGGCCTTCAGTGTTTGCCCCACATTCACTAGAGTTTGCAAAGCCCTCATAGAAGATATAAGGTTCCCCCTTAAGGTAAGACAAAGAGGGTTGTCAGACAGTGGTAATATAACTCTATTCAGCTAGACACATTTGCTTCCTCAATTTCAGAGAGATTGGGAAAATGCCAAACCTGGTGCTAAAGTATTCCTGTTACCTGACATTAAGATATTGGAGACATTTCATGTTGGTGCTGAGTCCATCTAGTGTTTCCAACTGGTTATCTCTGAGGTGAAGAGTGTTGAGACGCTGGAGCTTCTCCAAACCCTCCAACCGCTTTATGTTGTTCTGAGCCTAAATAGACGGGTGAAAGTGCAAGATGGTAGTTTATTGGAGAAAATCAGTATCATGTACTTTTATCAACAACAAACATAAATACAAGCAGTTATACCAGATACAAATGGCGTAAATTGGGGAGGCAAATGCCATCTGTAGTTTCCAAACAATTTCCTCTTAGCTCGAGAGTCACCAAATTGGTCAGATTGTGATATTCCAGGCCCTGCATGCTCTGGATACCATTACCTAAAAATATATAGTGAAATGTTGGTGTTTAGTGCAGCAGATAAAGCTTTACATTGCATGGTTATTGTCCAGAATAGATTACAATTTTTACAATTACATTTTTTTTAATCACATATGTGAAATACAGCTAAATACACCACTCTAGATTTGCTGAACGAAACCAGTGTGGTTGTCGCTAGAGTATAAAAAGAGCTTATTGTAAAATCAAATAATCTCATCTAACTAACCAGTGAGATTGAGGGTTTCCAGTGCTGGACCTCCAAGACCTTTGACATCAAATAGGCGGTTGTTGGCAAAGCTGAGCCACTGTAGGTAAGTGAGCTTGCCAAACGGCTGACCCTCAAACCTCTGAAGCATGTTGCCATCTCCTTTCACCCACAGCAGCTGGGTGAGATCAGCCAATGGAGAGAAGTCTGATAAATGATTGAAGGAGATGTCCAAGTAGCGCAGATGGATGAAGGAGCTGAGCATGGCCAGGTCTGTCAGACCACTGGTTAAGAAAGGTATGGTGAATACCAATTTAAAATGGTTATGTTCAACTTATACTTAAGATACAGTAAATGTGTATGGTAGTATGTTAGAAATGATGGGAATAAGAAGAACATTCAAGACAGGCTTACTTGCTTTTAAGGTCTAGTCTGACATATGCATGAGACAGACCGTTCCCTGTGCGACACAATAAGGACAAGCTTTTCACCATCATGTCCTGGGTTAGTGGACAGGGCTTTAGCTGGTAATAAAGTCAAATTCATGGATCTTAATCTTAATGTCAGAAGCCAAAAAGAGCTTTATTACCAAGTATGTTTACACACACAAGGTATTTGTCTTGGCTATGGAGCTTCCAGTGCAGAAGAAAGTAAAGTAGCCTACAGTCATCTGATAAATTATAGTTTTATATTTTTATTTTATTTTGTATATATAATATTATATAAAATAAGACAAAATGCATATTTAAAACAAAATCGTATTAACCTTACTTCATAAGTGTTATTTAAAGTTATTCGTTGGCTTTTAGTGTAAATTTGGGTTACCTGATCCTCTTGTTCTGAAATCTCCTTCTCTTTTCTTTCAAAATCATTTCTCTCTCCCTGCCCTTCTTCATCCTCTTCCTCAGTCTCTGCTTTTAACCCCTCACGTTCATCAGAGTCTGACATTATTCTTCTGTCTTGGTTAACGTTATCTTGTTGATCAACTTTTCACGGCTTAAATAAACGATTCGACGTTTAAACGAATCAGTTCATTCACAATTACATAATCAGCACGCTAGCTTACTTGAATTAATACATTAACAAAGGATTTACTTCAGAACATGTTTTCTGTCACCCACCTCGCGCTGAAGCGTGTTTATGGCCGTTACCATAGTAACACCGTAGGTCTCTGTACTACCCACATAGAAACGTTGTTGTATATTACGTTAATACATGATTCATATTTATATCCTATGTGAATATGTATCCATTATATACCCAAATGCCTATATTACAAATATTGTATCTGCCAAAAGCAGTTTTTTGTGGCATAGTAATTACGTTTACATAACACTAATTTTGTTCATCAATCCGATACAATAAAAAAATCAGATTCTGAAAGTTGTTTTACATAAATACTAAACCTTGCAGTACGATTACGTATTCGTTTACATTTGCTTTAATTTTGAGCACTCATGACTCAGTTATCGTTTTCGTTTTGATGAAAAGTTTCAAATGAACGTTTACAAATATGTCAGAAGAGCTTTGTTTTAGTTTGTTTTAGCAAATTTTAGTAACTCTTCAGTATCCCTACTGATCTTATAACTCAGTTCAATCAACACAGTTCAGAGTCACCAGTCAATAAAGTCCAAATATTTTATTTTTGCAACTCTCTCCAAATGAAAATACCACCATAACAAAAATCATACAACAAAACAACTTATTTCAAAATCGCCATTATAAATAATGCATTAAATAACAATACACACTAAAAGCAGTAACTGTGCAATAACAAGCTTTGCTTCAGTAGATTACATCCTCCAGTGATGGTGAGAGCAAATGGATTCAAAAATAAGGTGAAAAACTGCATTCAAACTGAATCAAAACATGAATTGTTGTTGGAAAATGTGAATATTATTAGACATTGTTTTAGGAACCAGAGGTTTTACCTCAGAACTTTGAAACTAAAGAGGATGCAGACCCTTTAGCATGTCACTGCAACATGTGATTTAAACAATCAAGTAATGTGTAAAACCTCATAACTGTAAACTCAATCCAATGACCATGTTAGAAATATTAACAAATTATGCTTTGGTTAGTCTCAGCTTCAAATTATTAGAACAAACCAAAAGGCTTTCAAGTTATAATTTCATAAGAGCAAAGACAAAATAAAAAGAAGATTCTTCTTCACAAAATATTGTCTACAAATTAAAGTGTTTTGATATTAAACTTTTTTAAATGCATAAAAAAAAATAAACAACACTAAAAAACAACCCGATGTTCCTGAGAATACTGTTGGTAGGATAATCTTCCTTCCTCGGTTTATATGTGCATAAAACAAAATAGATCTATGAAGCAGCTGCCAATGCTTATGACCATAATAACGTCTACATATACTATATGGTTTATGATTGTTACATCTTCAGGGGGCCAATCTGACCCTTGATTATGATGTAATGTATATATGGATTGCAACATCCTTCATTAGATAAAGAAATGGTGCCAATCTGTGATTGTAGCAGATAACTTCACACATTGATTTTTCCCATAATATATGCACATACCACAGGATTGTGTTTATGCATCATTGAAGTTTCCCTGTACGACTTGAGATTCATTTGGCTATCCCTTTTGGATGTTCCCCTCATAGTTCTCCATGCAGATCAGGATGCGTCGAGTGAAATATCCAGGCTCAGAAATGGCCTTCAGCAGGTCGTTCTGTACCAGACACAGATCATACAGCTCTGATGTGGAGCCCGTTCGAGTCTGCAAGCCCTCAGGGTCCAGAAACACCTGCAGAAACATGTAATCGTTCAGTGGAATGGGTAAAACATAAGGGACGGTCAATCTGGAGAAGAGAAAACATACATCTAATACCTTAGGATGGACAATAGTGTCCTCATCGTTTTGCCGAATGTTGTCATCAATGAAGATATGCTGAACTTTGGGGTCAAAAGGGTCAATCCAGAGCGGTTTTCCTCCTAAAATGGAGTATTTATTCCGTGCCCACCTATTTAAAAAAAAAACAAAGACTTGATAATGATAAACAATACAATTACATTGTTTTCAGATCCATATCTGTTTCCTCACCAGTCAAAGTTGTCTTGGAAGCCACCCAGACCCTCAACAGAGCTCAGGTACTGGTAAACATGCCGTTCTCCATCCCTAGTGGACACGTGTTCTTCTCCACGAATCAGTGTTGCGCCCTTACTGCTGCACTTGATGCATCCGGCAGTCACGTTCACCCTCAGCTGTGAGAAGAGACCGTCTTAATGAGGCTCGTTTATCTGGGACTCAAAACACAAAATCTACTTTTCCATATCAAATACCTTTAGAGCCGGGAGATCAGGGAATATCGGATGTGAGCCCTGCTCCACAGCATGCTTGACAGCATTCAGAACACGGGGCAGATCTGTGCCGAATGTACGGAACAGGATGGAGAACTCCACACCTTGTGAAGCCAAGTCTTGCAGCATCTGGAAGAAGGAAGGGAGGATCCAGTGATACAGCTTCCCATCTTCTCCCTTAACAGACAGCTCTTTATCTGCAGGTAAGTCAGACGGCCATCGGAGTAGCTCTAGATGTTCCTCCAGGACCTTCCGGAACCGCCGGCCTGGACCTACGGTGGTGAAGCCTGCCACTCGGCCAAACTGAGTGTAATACGTGATGGCACCCTCACAAGGCTGGAGGAGAGATGGTGCTTCTGACAACCACTCCCATTTACCTGAGAACAGTGAGAAGAACCATGTGATGTAATGCAGGGTAAAGGTGTTTGAGTCATAATGCAAATCAGCCATCGTATGTACAATAATATTAAGAGTAAACACTCTATTTATGTATAAGTTATTTAATATAAATATAAAAATAACCTATATTTTACACAAGCACACACATTTCTATAAGCATAATGCATTAAAACGAACCAAATTTTTATATAAGTATAAAATTAAATTACATTAATTAAATTACACACACACACAATTTCCAGTTAGTCTAATGCAGCACACGTTTTTATTAATAAATAAAATAAGTAGCCCGAATAGAAAAAGATTAGAGAACGTTACGCTAATTTTAGAGGGTACTTTTCAATAATAAATAAAAAGAAAAGACTAGAAAAAGATTAGTGAATGCTAGTATTAGAGGGTTAATTTTTTGACAATAAATACAAATAAAAATGGAATCTAAAATGAACAGAGAACGCTAGTTTTGGAGGGTTATTTTATATAATAAATAAAAAGAAAGCACGGGGATAGAATTTAAAAAGAATAGAAACGCTAGTGTGATTTAAAAAAATAAATACAAGTAAATAAAATAGAAATGGAATAGAGAATGCTAGTGTTAGAGGGTCGTTTTTTATAATAGATAAAAAAATAAAACAAGTAGATAGAATAGAGTATGCTAGTGTTAGCACTTTTTTATAATACATAAAAGTAAGCAAGTAGATCAAATAGAAAAACAATAGAGCGCAATAGTGTTAGAGGGTGATTATTTCTTTAATTAATATAAAGAGGACAAGTAGATAGAATGGAGAATGCCAGAGTCCCCGGTTTGACTGTTGTCTGGAAAGCTAGCTTGAGGGTTTCTAAGTTAGATAAGGGGTCTTACATTTTGTCATGCGGCCCCAGGTCACCGTGGACAGGAAGTACTCAAGAGCAGCTACAGTTCCTTGTCCTGTGACTGCGTCAGATACAAGGACTGTGTTGTTGAGATCAAAGTGAAGAACGATTCTTCTGGAAGGTCCTCTTTGGATTGGATCAGTGGGGTCTTTATATTGATCTGTCCCGTAAGAATTCACATCACTTCCGCATCCATAAGTTTGGTTCTGATCGATACTTGTTTCAGTGATCCTCTCTGAGTTATACATAGTGCTACAATGTTTATAGGAGGATATATTTAGAACTACAGTTATTCATATAAACAGTAAATAAATATACTTAAGTGTAAACGAGGATAAATATCTCTGGCGATGGATGACTGGTGAATCCGTCCAGATTCCATGTGACCTATGCGAATGACACACATCTCATTCAGTGGAAAAACAGCCTGACACGTGATGCTCTCACGCTCTAGTTGTACGGAAACATTCGTTGACTGCATTCGTTTAAATAAGATCGTTTGACTGAAAACAGCTGAGCTCTAAAACCGGCTTTTAGAATAACACCATGACTTCCTTGTCAGTGTCAAATATCGCGAGAAAGAGCGGGGCTGCAGCGCTATACGGGGGAATGTGGAAGCGCCACCTACTGCTGCCTTCCTTCTCCTCCCGGCGACCAAGAACAACTGACCTTGACCCTCTGTTAAATACTGGCATACGCATCATATATTTATATTCATCCACTTAATATGGTGAAATGAATATAACATTAATTTTGATTGAAATCATGCATAAACTCGTTGTCGGGAGTTCAAAGTGGCCAGTTAATACTAGTCTAAACAATAATTTATTTCTCTAGAGCCTATCCATAAGAAAATATTACCATAATAAATAATAAAATATAAATGCAACATAACCATCATAAATATTGTGTTAAATCATACATAAAATCAGTCGCTGTGCAAAGAAATTGGATTTCTTCACCTGAGACTTTTGGCGTTACATTACTTGCTCACCAATGGATCCTCTGCAGTGAATGGGTGCCGTCAGAATGAGAGAGCAAACAGCTGATTAAAACATCACAATAATCTATGAATAAACCACACGACTGAACTGAAAAGTTGAGTGTTTGTAAGAAAAATACTAGTATCAAGACTAACAGAATAATATATCAAATATACTATTATTATATTTTAATATTTCAGTCTTTCTCCATTTGTGTTGTGTATGTGATTTCATTTGAAACATGTGCAGTTTCTTTTATTGATTGAAACATGACCCGGTTGCTTTTTCATCAACTTTTATGAGGTTCACCTGCTTGTTTACTTCTAAACTTAACGTGAAACTCGACAAATATGCATATACAACTGTAACATTTAAGATTGTTATGCAAAAACAGGCTTTTATTTATATTAACCATTTGTTTTATTCACAGCAGCATTCTTGCGATCAAATCCTCAGTTCCTGCTTGCTATGCAGTCCAACACAAAAACAAGGAATGGGGAAATGGGACAATCCACTCAAAACTTAGAAAAACAAAAGAGATGATATATGATACACGGTACTAGGGCTATTGTAGGTCAACATACATCTCAGTCAATCAAGCTTTTGCATTTCCACAGGAGCTGACATGAAGTAAAACAAACTAATTTCAATCGCTGGATTGTCTGAGAAAGAAACAACAGGACATTAAGTTGAGAAATGGCCTGAGTGTAAAACAAACCCTAACAATCTGCTTTGACCACACTTAAAACTTCACCTACAACACTTGCAAAACATTTCCTTTACACAACACCTCCACTCTTTACAGAGAAACACATCTGGCCAGGCGACATTTCAGTGAGAACAAACTCTTCTGTGCATCCAAACCAACCAGGTTTACCAAAGTAACACCTCGTGTAAATACAAGCAAGATAAACATTGTATTAGAAACCTACCGAGTGAAATCGTGAATGGCATCATTTCCAGATGTTAAAATGCTTACATATACATAAAAGAAAAACTTGGAGATCTGTGCGCTTCCTCTTATGACAGTGTATTTCAATGTGTGCACCTTCCCGGATTACAGAACTAATTTGTCAATGTGGATTAGTCTTTAAACATCACTTTACTGCATGCCATCTTTAATCGGCCGTTTCCAAACAGTCTTTGTGTTGGAGCCTTTTTGTCTGCATTGCAAATGTAAATCAAAAGAAACGGAGCACCTTTGCCATGCTAGATCCACTTGTGAGTTAGTAGTAATGTCTACTTTTCATTTGTTCGAGGAAGCAAGTCTCCCTGACTGGGTCAAGTTTCAATCCACTTCCTCCATGCTGCTGTAGGACGGGGCGGCACATTCTCCAGGGTGTGCAAACATGTCAGAGGTCACTTCCGTGCTCAACTGAGGAGGTCCGTCTGGGTCCAGGCCTGTCCCAAACAGTGTCTGGCTAGAAGCCTGTAAAATAAACCACCGTTATAAAGGGAGAAACCTTCTGAATGGAGTCATGAATGCCAACTGTTAATTTGCTCATTCATTATAAAAAAGATATATAAAAAAACACAAAAGTAAAGAATTTAAGTATTCCACTAATTCAAATGAGTGATTTCAAGACGGAGTTATCTTGAATTATTTATTGTTTTTGAAGAGCATGATACAGGCACTATTACAATTGAGCAGCCTTTAAAGTGGTCTTAATTATTGCTGGGACATTTTGTGCAGAATCATAAATAGCATTAATATTTGAAGATAATTAAATAAAAATCGCTTACCCCCAAAATATTAAATTACTGCCTAAATGATAACATACATGCATAATGCAGTCCTGTGCACAAAGCTTTACCTTTAATTAGGACCAGTGATATTTCAAACACCTAATCCTGACCTATGACCTTAATGAGGTACAATAACAATCTTATGGTTTTGTTTCGGTCATGGTGTCCACAGCGGAGGCATTCACAGAAGCCGAATGTCTTAGGCTTTGTAGTGTCAACCATTATAGCCCACCAGCATCCCTGAGACTGTTGGAACTGCCACAGCCAAAACAGAGTACCATTCATTTTACAATATATGGATCTCAACATATTTACAACGTGCTACTAGGCTCTGAATCAATGGTGCAAAGTAGACTGGAAAGATCTCACTGGTTTCCCTTGTTGGGTACAGAAGTACAGTACTGAGCTGATCTGCCTCGCTGATCACCAAATGGTAATTGGTAGCCCTCTGGTCTGGTGTTCTTTGGTCACTTCTGACCTAATCATTTTATGTTTTGAATTTTAAAGAATTATATCTTCATCAGAATGGTATGAAACTTAGTGACCTTTATGAGACTTGCTATGTAAATGAGTAAATAAAATCAACAAAGCTTATTAGAAATGTGAAAAAAAACAACGTGAACATGTAACCATGAAATTAAGTAGCAAGATTTACCCAAAAACAAAGACTAGGACTCTACCAATCTAGATTTAAAGTCAACATGAAATGGCATTCACAGATCATTTAAATTCAATAATATGGCATAAACGAGAAGAAAAAAGACATTCCAAGACCGAACCTGATTTCCTTGATTGCAAAAAGTGGGTGTTACAGAATGGGTCAGAATGAACAATGAATAAAATCACTATCTAGCCATTGGCTAAACTATTAAACACACACACTTTTTCTTGGGTCTTCTTCATGACAAGACACTAATATATTAACTAGAGTAAACTTTGAATTCATGTTGACTTTAAATCTGATATAATACATCTACAGAGATAGAGTCATCACAGATTTGATCATAATTTTGCTGTTTTTAGAATCATTTAAGTTCTATTTAAATCATCAGCTGATACACAATGCTGACTGGCAGATGTTAGAGACAGCCCACCAAAAAAATAAGTTGTCTCATGTTCTTCCAAACCTGTATGAACATAAAAGAAGATCGTAGGCTTTGGTTCCCATTGAATGAACCAAAACAAATCCAATGGTAATGGAAACTTTTGTTACCAAAATTCTTCAAAAATATCTTCTTTTATGCACTGAAGAAGAAAGTCAGAGGATTGGAACAACATGACAGTAAGTAAATTAGGAGAATTTTCATTTTGGGATTTTTTGAGATCCCAATAAATCTAAGGCTGCGTTTACACTGCAAGTCTTAATGCACAGATTTTGGCCCGACTGTTTACATTCACTTTAGACACGACTGGTATCCGATATCTGCGTTTACATTGATTCCCACACAAAAGGATTGTCTGCAGTGATTGCTTATGCACATGTTAGACCATCAGGTTTTAAATGGCCGTGCTATTAAAATCATTTAATTCACGTCGAATGGCTATTATTTGCCAGCATGGACAACGGCTGTCATGGATGTTTTGCAGTACAAAATCTGTCAGAACGGATAACAGACCGTAAAATAACGGTCATTTTAATTTGTTAGACTATTTTATCTACAGCTGAGGTAGAATTCTTTAGTGAAATAAAGACAATATTTATTGAAATGAATTCGAATTAATTAACAAGAGAGAGAGAGAATGAACGAACATGCACCCACGTGCGAGGGACCGAGTGATTGTGAAGCATTGTGAACAAGTGTCGGTTTAATTACAAAAACTGCTTTTTTGTTATCACATCATTGCTGAGAAATATAATGTATCTTTTAGCTGTTCTATTTTAAAAATTCACAGGTCAGGGGTTGAAAACCAGCTCCTTAATGTGCAATTTCTTACCTAGGCTATATAAAGTTTCCATTTCAATAAACTGCGACCGCATACAGCACGCCGGCATTAAAAACATTTATGAGCAATCGTGTCGCCCTCGCATTGGGAGTTCTGTGGAGAATCGGATATGTGTGTTTAGACCAGTGGTCTCAAACTCAATTCCCGGAGGGCCACAACTCTGCAGAGTTTAGCTCCAAATCACACCTGCTTGGAAGTTTCTAGTAATCATGAGGAGCTTGATTAGCTCGATCAGGTGTTTTTGATTAGGGTTGGAGCTAAACTGTGCAGAGCTGTGGCTCTCCAGGAATGGAGTTTGAGATCAATGGTTTAGACGTAGGTCAGATGTCAAGATATCGGATATGTATTGGATTTAAAACCACATTTGGAAACGCCTCAGATCGGATACGAAAAAATCGGATCTCGTGCGGATTTTTGTGTTTACACGTGTGCATCAAATTCCGATCCATGTCAGATGTGGGCAAAAGATCTGATTTTTTTCTGCCAGTGTAAACGTAGCCTTAGTTTTGATTTATTGATTGATCATACAGCTAAAATAAATCTCACGTCTGGCTAAAAAGGAGGTGTCCTCCTAACTGCTCTGGGTATTTGTCAACCATTAAATGCATATACTAAGTACATTTATATTTATGCAAGTGTTTATGAAACATTCTGGACAATATTGTAAAACAACAACAAAACAATCCTGACTGGCTGTGTGACTCCCAAGCTATATGACATTGAAGTTGCCAAGAGAAGAGTAATGCCTAACAGTACAATGCAAAGTACAAATCAGCAGTTGTGAATCTGAGGGTCTGCAGTTGCGGTGACTAGTAAATTAAACCCAGTTGGACCAGTATAACAAAGGATAGATGAGGTTGAACAGCACGGCTAGGACTGCTGCCACAGTGCCCATGATGAAATATCTCGGACGCTCGCCGTCAGAGTAATCTGAGATGCGCTCTCGTCTGCGGTGAGAATGCACTCCCCTGCCCTCCTCTTCTTCCTCTGGCCTCGTCCTGGCTCTTCTTCCACGCAGACTGGGGCGGAACAGGCTCCGAAAAGAGGCCTCTCGCTGCCCCTCCTCATCCTCCTCCAGTTCCTGCCATATCAGAGACGCCTGCGATTGGTGGAAACCTGTGTCAGCTTCTGGGAAAGGGGCTTGCCTCATCATTCCACCGTAGAACACCAATTACACTGAGTATCAGAGAGCTCACTGCTCCAGTTTCACACACTCAGGTGGATGGGTAAGCAAAATAGCATGCAAAAGGACCACAAGAGGTCTCTTCCAGACCAGAAATAGCATTTCATTGTCAAATCATAGCTCTTCAATCAATGTACACAGCCTGTGACTGAAATATCTACTGAATTAAAGGCAAAATGTTTCCTTGGACCCATAAAATCACAGCTTGAACTTTAAGAATGGACCACTGATGTACCAAAATGTTTCACTTTGTTCACAAGCATCGTTATTTAATCTTTTAAAGACCCAGATGTTACTGATTCACTTTCAAAATTTTACGATGGTCGGTGACCCATTCAACTGAGCCAAGAACGAAATATATGAAGAAACTTCTTGTTCGAAATGGTTGAAACTAAGATGAAAATGTCATTGGTGAATATTTCTACCTTTTGAGATTCACAAAAGTCACAAAGAAAAAAAATCACGACTGATAGATATCACAAGGTGATTATACTCCATAACATCTAGAAGAACATAATCTCTCATTAAAACAGCTAATTAAATTATAATCAGCTGATGTTGCCAGAGATTTCTGAGAGACAGCTCATTAAAAAATGAACGATGGAGAATTTTTTTGAGAATCCACCAGGAACGTTACCCAATCCCTTGCAACTTTAATGAACAAGTATATAGCTGCTCCACTAAGATTCAATTGTTTTTCCATTGGGCTGCAGTGAGATGAGAAGGTGCTGAGCTCACCTGACTGGCAGCACCACCGGTTGCAGCAGAGGATTCGGCGCCAAGGGGCCCCAGTAAGTGAGACGGCCTCTCTACCGGAGAGTTCCTGCGGCGGTAGAACAGCACGTAGGCGTAACGCGTTACCACCTGACTCTCTTCCACTGTTGTCACTGTGCTGTCATCAAACAAACGCCAGCCTGAAATAGTAAGTGACAGACAGTGAGATGTTTCACATCACAGCTGGTGAGATGTTATTGATCTAGAAGAGCTCGCTCGTACCAACATCGCTGCGCTGGCTGTTCTTGTCGCTGGGAAGACGAGCATAGGCCGTGTAGTGTCCTCCGATCATGCCGCCATAATGGTTGATCACAGCGTAGAGATCATAGATGGGGGGCTGCTGGATGTCACCCTTATGACCAATACAGAACTTACTCAGGTCCAGGTTTCTGATGAGAAAACATCCATCATACTGTCAATCCAAAACATGGATAAAACTATAGCTAAATGACAAGTTCAAAATACATACTCCTATTAAGAGCCACCTAAACTATCAGGATTATTTTTATAGTGGCACAAACAACTGAGATTGTATTAACAATATTGTTAATTATCAGTGTAACTTTTTAACCCACACTTTATTTCTATAGCACTTTTCATAATAAATATAAGTACAAAGCAGTTTTACAGAAAACAGTGCCAGACAACTAGTGAGTCATCTATAGGTGACGACAGTCAGGGAAGAACTTTCTAGAAAGATAAAATAAAAACTAAAATAAGTGACAAAAAGGGACAGTAAAAAAAGAAAATGAAAGACATTAAAATAAAATATTTAAAATATTAATAAAACTATAACAGTATAGCAATACTAAAATAACAATGTTTGGGGTCAGTAAGATTTTTTATTTTATTCAGCAAGAATGCCTTAACTGTCACTTTTGGTCAAATTAAGGCATTTGTTAAAAAGATTTATATTTCAAATAAGTGCTGTTACTTTAATCTTTCAATTAATGAAATACTCTTACAAAAAAAATCATGTTTTTATAAAAATACAGGTTTTTTTACACTGAAAATAAATGTTTCTTTAGCAGCAAATCATCTTATTAGAATAATTGCTGAAGGATCATGTGACAATCAAAACTATCCTATCATTCCTATCATAAGGAATACATTTTTTTATATTGTGTTATTTTAAACTGTAATAAAATTTCACAATATTACTGTATTTTTGATCAAATAAATACATGAGCATAACATACTTTATAGTATAACAAAATTAAATCTTACAGACCCTAAACTTTTGCAATCCTGTGCTAGTGTCAGCCAGGGAGACCGAATGTAGTTCAGTGTACCTGACTGGGAAATCAACCATATCATTAATCTTGTCCCTCCATATGAAGCTCCTAAACGAGAAGCGCTTGAGCTGGATGATGAGCACATTGGGAAGACGCCAAAGCAGCAGCTGTTTAGAGGCTTCCCTGTGTTGCTGACACTTAGGACAATACCTGAACCACAACAAGAGAATATATAAGCAGTCCAATCACATCTATGTCATTTAAACACACTGAAACCGACACGTCTGTCCGTACCATGCCTCTTCAGGGGCCAGCACCTCAGGTTTTGTAAAAAGGTTCAGGCACTGCTCCAAGGTGAAGTGTCCTGCCCTTGATGTCTCTGTAGCAGAGCCAGGGTCCTCATCAAACTCCAGCTCTTTAGAGCGCACCAGCACATATTCCTTCTGCTTCTCATTGTTCTTCCACACCAGCTCCAGCGTGCAGTCATCAGGCAGCTCCAGTACCGCATCACCTGTAGGTGGCACCAGGATGATGAAGATATGCTGCACATACACGAGAAACACATTCATCCAAGAATCTCTGACTGACCTTTGTCCTCAAGTTTTCTGTCCTCATTTTGGCTTGAGTCCAGAACTGTGATGTAGAATTGAGACGCACTTCCAGTCGCTGACTCAGATGGCTGCTGATACCCGGTCACTAAAGCTACAAATGAACAAACATTAATGGATTATAATGCCACAACAAACAAAACTTTAGCAAAGAGCTTTACACCAACTTACCTTCTGGTTTAACAGCCTTTTCACATGATGTTTCCTTCTCCACCAGAGAATCTTGGGAGCTGGAGGCGAGCTCGCAGCAGCCCGAGTCACTGGAGAGAGTGTCCGCACCTGCTGTGGAGATCACAGACGCGGTCTCTATTTGTGGTGTTGTGACAGAGTCACCCTGCACAGCCTGACTTTCTGCTTCTACCGCAGATGACGGCTCCTCCTCTGGCTCCTGACACTCTGAGACACTGCTTGCCATGGGGGTCAGGTCAACATGGGGCAGGCTTGCCTCTGGAGACGCCCGACCCGACTGGAAAGGTGGCTGGAACACATTGACAGAGTACCTACACACAACAAACTGAAGGGTTACACAGTGAAAACCCACCTAAAACATAATAAAATAGCTCATACAATCACACAAATAAATAATTTATAAATAAATGCTATAAAACACCGACAAATAAATACAAACGCTATAAAAATATAACAAATAAAATGCTGTTAATGCTTTAAAAGTAGGCATATAAATACAAAACTGATATAATATATACATTTTATCAAAATAATGCTATATTAAAAAATTATATTCTATCAAAAATATAACAAATAAAATTCAAAGCCAATAAGTATATGAAATGTATAAAATATAAAACTTTATAAAAATGTAAAAAGATATTATGCATAATTTATTAATTAAATCAATAAATTATATAATAAACAAATACATAAAATGCTCACACAAATTCTATCAAATATCATTTATATATAACAAATGCTATGAAAAAAATATAAATATTTTCAATAAATAGCCAAATAAATGATAATTAATTCTAAAATAGACATCTACCTGAATAAATCCTCACAAAATGTATAAAAATAACATTTATATGAAATATAAACTATATAAAAATATACAAATAAATATAATACATTAATAATGACACAATAATATAAAATATATAGACAAATAAATACGAAAAAGGTATCAGTGCACTTGTTACCATCTTCTAAAGCTGACCAAATTACCAAAATGGGTAAATCATTCTTAATCTAGGCTACTCTTATACCTAGAGTAGCCTTCCAGAAGCTGTGTCAGACGGGTGTAAGTCAGCCTAGACTCAGGCACACTAATTAAAAACGGCAGTCCAATATTCTCCACATTGAGCCTGCACGTGTTCTTGTGATTGGGCCAGTGGTTCTTCTGGCAGGCCCTGTAATCAGAGGAAAGAAACTTAACAACAACTACCCAAGGCAAAGTCTCTAAATTCTAAGTCTGATCTCAGAGCCAGCACCGCACATGCTTCTAATGAACATATGAAAACTTACTGATTGCAGTAGCCGACGCGGTAACAGCGAGTACAGCGCTTGAGCTTCTCGTCGTCAGGGGCAGGAGACTTCATGCAGCCAGCGCACTTTGTGATTGGGATGCTTGGAACCTGAGGTCTCTGAAGATCAACACAAAGACACAATCAAAGCATTATATCACAGCAAGAAAATTCTCAAAACCTAGGAAAATAATAAGATTGACGGAAACAGTGTACCTGTTGGACCTTCAGCAGCACCACTCTCTCTTTGGCAAGATCTTTTGACATAACCTCAAAGCAGAAGAGCAGGTCACTAGATGTCTCTAAAGCCTGAGATGGTGAGAAGATTATGTGGAACCTGTTCTTCACCACCTGAGAGAAAATATTGAAGGAACACAATCTATTAATTAAGAATAAAATGTATAAATATCACAAAGCACACATCAGTAGAGCTGGGGTGCGTTCCCTAAAGCATTGTTAACTAATTATGGTTGTTAGTTCCATTGAACTCTATTGGTAACGACTGAACATGTGACCATAGTTGCTTTTGGAAACGCACCCCTGGTTGATTAATACAATTTTATTTTCAAGTGTGATCTTTGTTTACAACAATAAGATAAACTGTCAGATATAATGTCAAAACAAAATCGAGAATTATGATTTTGGCAATAGTTGAGCAGCCATACTTTCCAAATCCATTTCCAAATATTTTAAAACACAAACACAATATATTGTATGTGCTATAAACCATTGATCAACCACAAGCAGATGAAGTGTTCAGAACAGGATCATCATACCCCTGCCAGCCTCAGGTTCTCTGGTTTGTTCCTCACACTGCGAGATATTGACTCCAGTACTTCAGTCGTGCTCGAGTTGTCTTTACTCACACTGACCAAAAACTACACAAGCAAAGTTTTTGGTCAGATATTAATACATAAGAATGTCCACCTGAAACAAAGCTGAACAGAACTTCAGAAAGTTGTGCTGTGTACCTTGACTGGTTTCTTGTGGGGATCTTTAGCAAAATAGAAAACAGTCAGCACCTTCTGCTTTTGAGGTAGGGGGACAGGCAAGTACAGGAAGGGGTCAAAGGTTATGGAAACCTGAAAAAAACACAAAAATAAATATGTGTATATATATATATATATATATATATATGAAACCTCCAAAAAACATACTGCTAAGAGACAGAAAATCATAATTATCAGCCCAACACCATTAAAAGTGCTAAAACTACACTGTTTTTACTGACTTCATGAATTTGAGTCATAGCTCTTGATATATTACCTTAGAACACACGGGACACACCAGCTTTGACTTGTACTGGCCCTGAAAGAGATCAACAACGAAGGAATCGTTCCTCATTTTATGCCTCTGCCACGCCACTTCTGCAACAACCTGCCAAACCACAAACAAGAACAACATTCAGAAGATGTATGATCACGGAATTGCCTCCCGTGGCAACAGCAACTTCACATGACACAAACAAATTGAGAATGTTTTTTTTCTACATGAATTTCAGATTTATTTATGTATTTGAATTAACATGCTCAAATGTCAAATTCAATTATTTCACAAATGATTAAAGTGAAGAATCTTTAATATTTCCTATTCATTTTACATCATAATGCTTTATCAACTGTCTGAATATCAGATTGCCAGTGTGGTCTCAGTCTTTTGGACTCTATTGGATATGCTTATTAGAAACACACTCTGTTCCATATCCAAGGATGCGGTATATGCAGTATGTTTTGAGACAGAAACAAGAGCTCACTTCATCCTGACGGCCGTCTGAGTCAACAGTCTCTGTGTACGGTTTGTCTTGGATGCGGTTCAGGTCTTCATGCAGCCCATCCAGCAAGAAAGCCATGAACTCCTGAGCATCATGCTGCGCATAGCCTGTAAACTGACTGGCCTTACTGGCAACTATAGCCTATGCAGAGAAATGAAACAACACCCGCTTATTATGAGTTGCTTAATTACATATGGGAAACTAGAAGATATGATATAGGAGGATATAGGACATGATATTGTTGCTGCATGGATACCTTTAATTTGGAGGGTTGAAACGCGTGGTGAGTGCCCTTCCACAACGTTCGAAGCAGAACAGCAAAGCTAATGGCCAGCCGTCCACCGGTGCCCAATGGATTATTACAGTTAATCTCTGACTCAAACCCACGGTCTGGAAAAAAAAAAACACCACAACACCTGGGTAGGACACACAACCATATGAAAGAGATGCAATTCTCATCAATTAAAATGCCACTGACCGTGGAAATAATCTCTGAGCTCCCGTGTGTTGGAGAGGGACTGGATCACACTGTTCATAAAACAAGTATTTCCCAGATTGACCAGTCCAGTGAAGCCAGGGAGACACACTTTCTTCTCCTCTACTTCTTCAGCTCTCTCACTGCCTGCAGGAGAAGTGTGAGTCATGGGCTGCACCATGCAGGTGGGCTTGGGCTATGGAGAGACAAAAGGATAAGTCTTAACTAACAGTCCTGAGACAAGTTATGACACATCATATGTGACAAACAGGCATTGCACTTATTACCGTAGCAACAGTTGGTTCCTGTTTGAGGGACATGTGTTCGGAGACTGAGCGAGGGACCACGGCATCCAGACCTGAGTCCTCTGGGGCCTGAGGGGGTTTGGCTTTCTCCTCTCCCACTCGTGGTTCTTCTTTAGCAGGAAGTGCATGCTGGCTGCTTCCTGGTTGGCTTTTTTCGAGCATGGAAGGGCTGGAGGGCACGGCAACCTTGGCGCCCCCCACTGCACCTTAAACAGATGACAATAGAGCTTGAGGTTGCTAATATTATGCTCTCAATTAGGAACTATTATGCTCACCAAGGCTGCATTTATTTGATCAAAAAAGTTGTAAAAACTGTAATATTGTGAAATATTATTACGATTTGAAATAACACATTTTAATTAGAAAATATAATTAATTCTGTGATTGCAAAGCTATTTACAGCTATTAAAAGCTATTTTGAGCTATTACTCTTGAAGGATCACAAATGTTATTCTATGTTTGATTTGAATTCACGTCCTGACTAAGAGGTGTCAGGCAAGGCAAAGGTGCTTGAGATTGTTTCCTGACCATTTGGGCTTGGGACAGCTGTGCCTTTTGTCAATGAGATCAAGGAGTTAGACTACTGAGAGATTCAACCTTTGTTAGGTTTATTGGACCACGGGAAGGTTCCTGTAATTAACTAACGCCTCCCTCAGATGTTTGCTTTGTTTGATGTTTGTCTCCACCTCTAAGAAGTCCCTCCTCCAATCCTGACTATAAAGATACCCTGTAAAAATGACTTAAGATTGAGATCTTCGATGACTGCAGATAACAACACATGTCATAGAATAAAGAAATTCTGCTGACGATCCAATCCGAAGTCTCCTGGTCTTCTCTTCTGAGTTTTCTACTTTAGAAGAACAGAGTTTTCAACAGATGGTGCCGTGACCCGGATAGAGTTCCAGCTTTCTCACCTGAAAGACTTCAAGCTCAAACAAAGATCTGCATCTTTTGGAATCCAGCGAAACTTCAAGCTGAACAAGGATTCCCAGACTGAAATTTTCTCTCTGGTGAGTGCTGTCTCTAATCCAAAGAACCTAAGACCAGTACAAATTTTTGCTATCCTCTGCGCCAGAGAAGAGTTAACATACATCTGTAGGGTTTTGTTTAACTAAAGGTTATCCTCTGTTTTCAGGGGAAGAGTTTATCCTCTGTTCTTGTAGGCAGGGAAGGTTATCCTCTGTTTTCAGGCAGGAAGGTTGGCATTACGTGCTAATTTTTGGTTTATCCTCTGTTCTTTCAGGCAGGAAGGTTAGCATTACGTGCTAATTTTTGGTTTATCCTCTGTTCTGTTCAGGCAGGGAAGATTTAGCATTACGTGCTAATATTTGTTATCCTCTGTTTTGGCAGGGAAGAATTGGTTATCCTCTGTTCATGCAGGAAGATTAGCGTAAAGTGCTAGTGAATTGTGTTATCCTCTGCTTTGCCAGGGAAGGTTAACAATAGTTGATCTGTGTTAACAAGTGTACCCTCTGTTGATCAGAGAAGTTTTAGTGTTTTGATTGTGTGATAACAAAGAAACTCACAAAATGTTTAGAAAGAATGCTAGACTGATCCAACCACAACTGAAAAGGTGGTCTAGCGACTCCTTTGTGGTCAGATAGTGAATTCAAATCACTTTTAGGAGTGCAAATGAACATAATAGTCACTGAAAAGTTAGACAAGAACTAACTCAGAAATATGAGATCCATCCAGACAAGACTTGGTCTGTAGATGAGTGTAAAAGGTACTGGGAGCAAGTATTCGTAAGAACAATGTGAAAGGCATTATCTGCTTGTCCACAGAGAATTTGGTTTAACGCTAGCCACACAACAGTCTCAGCGTAACTCAGAGCTAGAGAAACAGAACAATGAACTCCGTGCTAGAATATACACTTTGACCAAGAAATTGAACCTCAAGAAAGAGGCAAAAACTGATGTGGAAGTAAGTCAGCCTGATAACATTTACCCTGATTTACAAGCGTTTTTTGAAACAGATGTAGCTCCAATCAGTAACTGATGTGCCTGTAAATTCCTTCAATGTGTGTGGTGCGAGGAGGAGATCTCAGGGGATTGAGGAAACTGATAGTGTTCCTCTCAATTCTTCTGTGGTGCAAATACAAACTGTTGCCAAAGCTTTAGGTCCTAAAGATATAGAGAGACTATCTCAAAGTTTACCAGCAGCACGCACACATTTTTCTGAATTTAGAAGAACATTGATCAGTAAAATGCGTCTTTATGACATGTCGTTGACAGAAGTCACGCAGCTGATGTCACAAATACTAACTGAATCTGAATTCAACAGTTTTGAATCTGCTGTCACTTCTGAACTGCGAAATGCCAGTAAGGGTGATTTAAGAGAAGGTATTTTGAAAATCCTAAAGAATATCTTAGGACCCAAAATAGATTGGTCTAGAATTACTGCCTGTGTGCAAAGGAAAGAAGAAACTGTGAGTGAATATACTGAGAGATTTTGTCAGTCAGCTGTAATCTACAGTGGAATTGTTGATGACCCTGAAAGTGTGCTAGATGACAAGGGACCCTTGGTTCAGATATCTGGTCAGATGGCCTTGTAGAATACAGAAAAGCTTTACCATTCTTAGATCTAACTTGGTCTAACAGAACTCTCAGAAGTAACCTAGACAGGTTAACTACATGGGAAAGAGATGCTGATGTCAAAGCAAAAGTAAGAGTAGCAGCAGCTACGTTTAACACAACGAAACAAGACAATAGATGGTCTAAAAGAGAAAGCAAATGCAAATACTGTGAAAAATTTGGACATTGGGAGAAAGAGTGTAGGAAGAAGTTGCAAGATAGTAAAAGAAATGCTATGCATAATTCTGCTCCTTCTCAGCCTGCACACAACCCTGAAGTAGTTCCGCCAGTGACCACTGAAACTATAGGACAGTTAGTTCAGGCTCTTCTAAGAGCACAACAAGACCAGGAAAAAACTAATTATTGGGGCTGTGAGTAGCTACCTTTCCCCTGTAATCCAACACAATGACCAAAGAATTTTTGTGAAAGGTAGCATAAAAGAGAAAGAGATTGATTTTTTGCTTGATACAGGTGCAGAAATTACAGTAATTCCTACAAAATTGGCGCAAGGTTTAAACATCCCATACAAGAAAACCAAACTTTGTTTAACTGGTGTAATAGGTGAAGATTCTGTTTTGTATGAAACTCCGCCCATAGAGGTACAATTTGGCCCAAAAACTCTGACTACAAAATTACTATGCGCTCCATTAAATACAGGTGCAATTTTAGGCATGGATCTTCTGAGACAAATAAATCTAACTTTAGACATGTCCTCAGAATCTACTAGCATAAAAATTTCCTCAGCACAGATTTCTACCAATAATGCAACCCCTCCCGAGTATGTTTTCTTACAGAATCATCCAATTTGGGCTAAAGACAAGGATGATTGTGGGTTGTTGACAGGTGTAGAACCAGTTAAATTGACAGGAACTCCACCTCCGGTCACCAAACAATATCCGATTAATAAGGAAGCTATACAGGAATCAAACTTATTGTAGAAAATTTGCTGATGCAAGGAGTGCTAGTTAAAACCAACAGTCCATGTAATTCACCCATATGGCCCATCAAGAAATCTAATGGGACATGGAGACTTACAATAGACTACAGAGTAGCCAATAAACATATTGAAAAAATCACCCCCCTAGTGGCAGATCCATCTACAATTTGTAATGGCTTACCATTAGATTGTAAGATTTTTTCAGTAATTGATATGTCTAATGGATTCTTTTCTGTACCGTTGCACTCTGACAGCCAGCCATGGTTAGCTTTCACAGTTGACTATGAACAATACCAGTGGACACGATTGCCACAGGGATTTCAAAACTCCCAACCATATATCATCAGGCTGTCAGACGTGATTTGTGTGACCCAGAATGTCCGGTAAAACAGTCCACTATGATCCAATATGTTGATGATATTTTGATTGCCTCAACAGATCATGAGGTACATCAAACTGAATTGGCATCATTGTTGGACTATTTGCATAAAAGGACACAAATGCAGCTTTCACAAAGCTCAAGTTGCTAAAAAGCAAGTCACATTTCTGGGTCAAACAATTGGTGCAGGAAATAGATCCATTACACAGGATCGGCGGCTTCAGTCAAAGCCATACCTCCGCCTAATACCATTAAAACACTCCGCTCATTTTTAGGAACAACAGGTTATTGTAGACCTTGGATTGAAGACTATGCCTCGATGGCTCAGCCTCTCTATGATTTGTTGAAAGGCCATGGTAAAGATTCAGATACTGTTTGTATGGAAGAACTTCATCTCAAAGCTTTTAATGATTTGAAAAGAGCACTATGTCAAGCACCAGCATTAGGAATTGCCCAATCTGATAGACCCTTTGTGCTTTATGTCCATGAACACTTAGGCTTTATGACTGCATGTCTAATGCAAGATCATGGGGCAGCTTACGCCCAATTCATTACTATTCCGGTAAACTTGACATAGTCGCTCAAGGTATGGGCCCATGCCTCAGAGCAGTACAGGCAGTTCATCTAGCGCTTCAGGCTTCATCAGGAATGGTGTTAGGTCAGACTGTAAACGTAAAATGCCCTCACACAGTGTCCGCACTAATGAATCAAGCAAAAGTCACTTGTCACCTCCTCCCGTTGGGGAAATTGGTTAGCAACTCTCACAGCCCGAATATTGTTATACAGCGTGCACCAGTCACGAACCCATCCTCATGTATGATGTCTGCAATGACTGAATTTGTGTTAGAGGATGAAGGAAATGACTCATGATTGTGTTACGCTTACATATGCAGCGACAAGTGAAATAGCAGAAACTCCCATAGAGAACGCAGAATTGGAGTTGTTTGTTGATGGTTCAGCTCAAGTTATTGAAGGTAACAGACGAGCAGGATATGCAGTAACTTCCACCACTGAAGTAGTTGCTTCAGGTCGTCTTCCAGATCATTTTTCAGCTCAAGCTGCAGAACTAGTAGCCTTAACTAGAGCATGCACGCTAGCTTCAGGATCGGTTTGCAAATATCTACACAGATTCCAGGTATGCTTTTGGGGTAATTCATGATTTTGGTGTCATTTGGCAAACCAGAAAATTTCTAACTTCTGCTGGATCCCCATTAAGCATGCTGGATTAGTGAAAGATTTAATGTTTGCCATGAAACTCCCAAAGAAATTAGCAGTGATCAAAGTGAAAGCACATCTCACAACTAATACTATGGAAGCTAAAGGTAATGCTCTTGCTGATGTAGCGGCTAAACAGGCTTGTTTCTATGCAACTGTACAAGTGTGTTCAGGTAGTACAGCACAGAAGATAATTCTACCTCCTGAATCAATCGTTGATCTGTATAAAGACGTTCCTCTATATGAAGCATGGACATGGTTAGACAAAGGAGCCACTGTGGATTCATCCGGCTGCTGGACCAAAGGGGGAAAGTCCATATTTGGCTCAACAAATACACAGTTTGGGTCATAGTGGTCCAGCAACGATGAATCACAGGTTCTCAAATCAATGGTGGAATCCAAAATTCAGAAACGCAGCCACTGAAACAGTCAAGAGATGTGTTACATGTCAGAAAAATAATGATGTACCAGCAGCCATTACACCAGCAGCACATACCCCAGCTCCACCAGGGCCATTTCGTCACCTGCAAGTTGATTACATATCGTTGCCCCCTTGTAAAGGAAAAACTGACGTTTTGGTAGTAATAGACAAGTTCTCAAGATGGGTAGAAGCTTATCCAACAGGGCGCGCTACAGCTGCACACACTGCTAAATGTCTTGTCACTGATTTCATTCCCAGATGGGGATTACCAGATTGCATTGACTCAGATCAAGGTACCCACTTCACAGGACAGGTAGTCAAGGAAGTGTCTAGAATGTTGAAGATTAAGTGGAACCTTCACTGCCCCTATAGGCCACAAGCATCAGGACAGGTTGAACGATCAAACAGAACAATCAAAACCAGGCTAAGCAAAATGCATCAGGAAGGAGTACCATGGGTTGAAGCACTGCCCGCAGTACTGTGTAGTATGAGAGCATCACCTAACAGATCAGTAGGACTGAGCCCTCATGAGATTATTACTGGACGCCCAATGCAGATGCCAGGTGTGATTGATCTTAGAAATGCTGATGTGCACATTGCTTCAGATGCCCTGATCGCACTGTGAAAACCTCACAAAGGCAGTGCAGAGTGCCAAAGAGAGTTGAGTCGTGTTGGCAGACTCCACCAGAAGGTGGACACACAATCGTCCCAGGTCAATGGGTCATGATAAAGACATTCAAAAACAAGCCATTAGAGCCTAAGTGGTACGGACCACATCAAGTGATGTTGATTACAGCAGCTGCAGTATTGTGTCAGGGAAGGAAAACTTGGACTCATGTGTCACATATTAAGGTTGTTCCTCCCCCTGCAGGGATAGGATAGGGCAGACACAAGAACCAGTGAGGAGCCCAGGGAAGAACCGAAAGCAACAGGCTTCGGGGGCCAACCCTGAGGTGAAGATTTCCTCATAGGCCTTTCCTCCATTAGTCCATCCTTTCCTCACTGTTCTTTAGGTGTCGCAGGAATTAAGAAATAGGGAAAGAAGGAACAACCATAGCAGACTATATTTTGAACAGAGGATACAACCCTAATGTATGCAGACTCTACAAATACTGCTCTGTGCCGTTAGTTCTCTCTTGTTTGTGTTTCTTTCTTCCTCTGTGCAGATACCATTTGATGGCTGTCCTGAGATCCATATGCACCACCCTTCTCACCCGGATAAAGCCACAACCTCTAGAAAACAACTAGACCCATCGCCGAGCCAACTATCACACAAGAAAAAGAAAAAAATACACAACGCAGAGACTCACATACGGGAACTTCAGTCATCCATCAACATGATCAAGATTTTCGTTATTAACCATCATGGACATCACGCAAAGTGTAGACCCCAGAAACAACATATTCAGAGCTGATGAATATGTCAAGAAATGCCTTGTTTGCTGGAAAGAATGTTTGCATGCCGCACGCACCTTCAGTAGGAGCAGGAATCCCATGGGTGGCACACCCTATCTCCAAATGTGACACGTGTACCTTATTCGATCATCATACCAGTGGATTACACAACAAGGATACATGTCACAACGTAACAATTCCTCCAGCTTCGCGTGTTGCATTCCTGGACTACCATCCTGCAACCTAACTTCAGCTACTCCCATCATGACAGATCTACTCATGCCAAGGATGTTCTATTGGTGCATGGAAAATCATGCTCCAGCATCGACTACACTGGGTGAAATTCCTCGTGAACGTTGCAGCTTTGTGATTGAAAGAAGAACCGAATTCGATGTACGTTACTACATCAGATACGAAAGAGGAGAATGATTTAAAAGAGTGTCTCTACGGGAACCCATCCCTACGAAACTTTTTGCCATAAATCAGTGGTGTATGATTCCTCCACCGACTGGCACTTTGTGGTTATGTGGGACTTCTGTCTACAGCATCCTACCCAGCCAATTCAATGGCAGGTGCACCCTGGTTTATGTCCTACCAGCCATCAGAGAAAATACACACTCCACCTCAAGTTCTCCACATCTACAAAATTCAGCTTCTACCAACAAAGATGGCTGCATTCCAGGACTCACTTGTGTACAAACGTGGTGGTCAAGAACTCTTGGAGCATTAATCCCATCGTATGGTGTCATGCAGGCTCTCGATCAAGTCAGAAGCCTGTCGGATTCTGTACAGAAATTGGCCAATGATACGGCTTTGGCCCTGGGCAACATCAAGGACACTCTTGCCTCGCACAAGATGATGATCTTACAGAACAGAGTGGCCTTGGATTACATTCTTGCAACACAAGGGGGAGCCTGTACCATTATCGGTCCTGAATGCTGCACCGGGTTAATGGATCCAACAGAGAACTTGAACAAAATCCAACAAGACATTCTTGGTCTTTCAGAAAATTACGCCAGATGACTGAAGATAATTCTTCATGGTTCGGAAACTTGTTAGGTAAACCCTGGCTGTGGATCAAGGAAATAGCAATTCTGCTGTTGTTTCTCCTACTTCATGCGTACTATCTATGCATCCACAGTATCAAGTGTTTCTGTCAGCAAATGACGCCCGCCTCTCACAAGGAAATGACAGTTCCAACCAGAAAAGATTATTACCCGTAAAATCTTCACGGACCCTAATTGCATGTTTTGTTTCTGTGTCAGCATGCAATTACATATAAGCAACACAGAACATGTACAATGTGCCTGTAACGATTACAAGTTACAAGAATTAACTTTTAAGTGTCTAAATTTGTATTTTGTGAGAGTTATTAGAACTCTCAAAGAGGGATTGAAGGATCACAAATGTTATTCTATGTTTGATTTGAATTCACGTCCTGACTAAGAGGTGTCAGGCAAGGCAAAGGTGCTTGAGATTGTTTCCTGACCATTTGGGCTTGGGACAGCTGTGCCTTTTGTCAATGAGATCAAGGAGTTAGACTACTGAGAGATTCAACCTTTGTTAGGTTTATTGGACCACGGAAGGTTCCTGTAATTAACTAACGCCTCCCTCAGATGTTTGCTTTGTTTGATGTTTGTCTCCACCTCTAAGAAGTCCCTCCTCCAATCCTGACTATAAAGATACCCTGTAAAATGACTTAAGATTGAGATCTTCGATGACTGCAGATAACAACACATGTCATAGAATAAAGAAATTCTGCTGACGATCCAATCCGAAGTCTCCTGGTCTTCTCTTCTGAGTTTTCTACTTTAGAAGAACAGAGTTTTCAACACTCTAGTCTTCAGTGTCACACGACCCTTCAGAGATCAGTCTAATATGTTGATTCTAATATGAATATTTTTGTGAAATCTGCTATATACATTGTTAAAGATAGAACAGAAATTCAAAAGAACCGAATTTATTAGAAACAGAAATCTTTTAGTATCATTATAAATGTCTTTGCAATCACTTTTGATCAGTTTAATGCGTTTGCTGACTTAACCACAGCTGAACAATCATGATGCAATTAATTTAGGACACATCAGTATACTAGAACTATTTCTGAACTTATCAGAACTGAATCTGAACCAAACGAGTTGAATCAATCTGCGGGATGATGCAATTTCAATATAAAGATCTAAAGTGGTGATTCAATATAAAAGTCAATATCAATATATAAACAGACTTTCACAGCTTCACAATCCGTTTATTAATTGATATCGGCTAGTGTGGTCCAACCTATCTATCGGTTTCGTTAAAGGGGTCATGTGATGCTTTTTTAAAGATCATTATTTGGTGTATTTGGTGTAACAGAATATATTGACATGCTTTAATGTTCAAAAAACAATTTTTTCAAATACTGTACATTATTGTCAGTACATTGGTCCTCTATGCCCTGCCTCTCTCAAACGAGTCGTTTTCAACAAAGCCCCTCCTTCAGACAAGCACAGTCTGCTCTGATTGGCCAACTGGCACAGTGCATTGTGATTCGCAGAATATTGCAAGCACTCATCAGAAATGTAACGCCCCTTTCCATAATCGTGAGCTTCATCTTTCAAAATAAATGTAAAGACAGTTAATAATGTATTGAATCTGAAAATGAATCAAATTAGGGTGTTCTTAATTGTAACCTTACATTAATGTAAAGGACTCCCTAGAGCATTAGGTAAGGTAGATTTTAACCATAGGAAAATTATAATTATAATTGAATTTATTTAAAGAAAGAGCAATTTGTTCAATAAACCATTATAAAAAAAAAAAATGCTATTGTTTAATTTTCCCCCACCTGCTGTACCAAAAACATATCGCACCGTGACGTCAAAATCGAAAAATCGAGGTGCGTACTGACCGGTCATGTTTGTGTACCGTTAAACCCGGTATATAGTGTCATAAATGTAGACAAAATAATGTGCATGACATGATTGTGTGTTTAATTAAAGATTGCTCAGAAACCAGTAGAATCCAGGCAGCAGACCTTGTGTGGCAGGTGCCTCCAGACCCCCCCAGCGCTGACTGAGTCTTTTCTTCAGGGTAATATCGATACGGGACGGAGTGAAGGCATAGCTGGACTGATCTGGCTGAATTAGATTCCTGAAACATCAGCAGAGGGGACCAATGAAGAAATCCTCAGAGACACACACTTGACCAGTGGATCGACGGAGATTAGGATGCCCATCAGAAAGTCTTACCTGAGTTTAACCTGCCATTTAAAGACAGTGTTTGGTCCACAATCCGGATGAAGGCGCAAAAAGTTAGGATCACTGTGGACAGTTTCAACAATTAGTGTAAATGTAAGAGTTGGAATCTTTATTTCTGGACACTGTGTGAATGACTCTCACCTGGTCTGGAAGATAAGAGTGAAGTCTTGTTCCCTGAACAACACCCTGGACGTCTGCCGGCAGATTTCTCTCATGTAGACATTAACAACCATCAAGTCTGTCCCTTTCTCATACGACTCATTCTTCACAAACTTCAAGTTCACCATCGGCTCCGGACCTTAACACACATCAATTATGAGAAATAAAGTATAGTAAGTAGAGGCTTAGTTGGATAAAAATGTATTAGCCAATTAGTCATCAAAAAAAAAACTGTCCGTGTTTGTTACAGACAGAACGTTAAAGGCTGGTCCTTGAGGTAATTACAGTGTATATTGGATCATTCATCGGCCTCAAATATGGTTTATCATTTGAAATTGGAATGTTAGTAGTAGTAATTTCACATGGCCGTTTACTCTAACATTAATCCAGAAAACTTTGCAGTGTTAGGCGCATAGTCAAGTGTTTGCGTGGAGCGTGAAAGCTATTAGTGTGCTTTCTGCATGACAGGGAGGCACCGACAAAATCACAGCCAATTTATCCTGATAACAGTGGAAACAAAATACGCCATCATTTTCGCTCATACAGCTAAGAATAATACATCATTTGAAACTGTAAAGAGTCTCCTTTGTGTAGACTCAATGTCAACAAATGTTATGCCTTTGTAAACTAAAGGAAACAAACAAGATGCGCTTTCTGCCATCTCAGTTTCTGTGAACTGGAGCGCATCACAAAATGAACTGAAATTCAGTGTATAGGCTACTTGCCTCACAGATGTGAGAAATATATCTACAGAAAGTTTGAAATGTGTACTCAAAAACTCTCTATAGTAAATACACTATGATTCAATGTTTTGGCACAGTAATATTTAAATGTTTTTTTGAAGAATTCTCGTGTTCATCAAGGCTGCATTTATTTGATCAAAATACAAAAAAATGAAATATCAGTCCTTTACCTTTAGTGACACATGATCCTTCAGAAAACATTCTAATATGCTGTGCTGCTCAAAGAAGGTTTCTTGAAAACCGTTGTACTGCTTCATATTTTTGCAGAAACAAGTGATACATTATTTGTCAGGATTCTTTGAGGAATATATACCTCACTTATTTGAAACAGAAATATTTTGAAACATTATACATCTTTATTGTTTAATGTGCTTGCAGAAAGAAAAACAAAACCTTACAGACCCCAGACTTTTGAACTGTAGTGTATATTCTAATGTTGTGCTCTGACGGAACATCACATTATGGACAACATTATCAAATTCCATTATATAGATGTAATCGCTAAAATAATGAATTTATTGGTATTGGTATTTTAAGTAGTATATTGCCATAAGTGTGATGGTATTTTAACTTTTTTCTTCTTTACCTCTTTCTTAAAAATGTATTTGTTGTTGTTATTGGGTGTGGTTGTTTTGTATTACTGCAGCTTTGAGTCAAAGACACATTTCTTGCAAAGGACAATAAAGTATAAGTCTAACATGATGCCACAATTGTTCTTAACTGACCGTCTGTATCCTCCTCTTGGCTCCCTCCATGTGGATCCTCCTTGGACTGGTCTCTCTTCTCCTCTGTGCAGCTCTTTTGAGGAGACTCCTCTCTCGTAGAGGCTGTTGAAACAGGCCCCTCAGATACTAAATCATGAGATGGAAGCATTTTAGGGATCTGGGCATCAGCCTGTGGCTTCTTTTCATCTTTTCTGTTTTCTTGCTCATCAGATGTTACTTTTCCAATTTGCGTTTTCATTGGAGGAGAACTCTCCTCTTCCACCACCTTCAGCTCAGACACAGAGGAATCAGTCTTATTTTCATCTGCCTCAACCTGTAAACAACACAAAACACGGACAACAGTATGTGAGAGGCCCTTTTCCACCATTATATTTCCTGCTGATTGTTTTCACTTTCAAGTGAATTATTAGTCTCACCTGATCGTTGCTTTTTGGCCTCCTGTCCAGTTCTTTTTCTTTCGGTGATGCCTGGCATCCTTGACCTTTAACCTGCATCTGAACCCTGTTGTCTTTTGCAGTGCTAGTTGAAGAGGCACCACTGCTCCCGGCTAATGCGTGTGTTTTTCCATTAACTGCTGGTTTGGATTGAGATTCCTTTGTCGGACAGGCAGCTACTGGGGGCTCTTTTGTTTTTCTGGAGGATCGTGTGGTGCGCTTTGCGCTGGGCTCATTGATCGGGTCTGCTTTATCGCTTGATTTAATCTCAGCTACCTTCACATCTGTGCTCTCGGTGAGCTGCACCTGTTTGCCTTTCATCCCTCGTTTCAACCCTCGGTCGGGTTTACCTCGTTTCTGCTCAGCAGAGGTCACTGTGGGCATTTTCTCAATGATTTCAGCAGACCCTGTGGTTGACTGGTGGTGGTTGCTGCCATTCTCTCTAAGGATGTTCACTATTTCTGTCTTTTTCTTGTTCTGTTCAATAAGGATAATAAATAAATAAAGCTTTATTGAGTGATCTTTGATCAGGAAAACATTTATGACTGCTCAAAGCTGCATGTGTGCATGGTCATACAGTTCTGATATGTAACCATGGACCACAAAACCAGTCATAAGGATACATTTTTTGACATTTAGATATATACATCATCTGAAAGTTGAATAAATAATCTTTCCATTCATGTATAGTTTGATAGGATATGACAATATTTGGCTGATGTACAAGTTTGAAAATATGGAATCTGAGGGGCAACATTTTTTAAATATTGAGATAATCACCTATAACGTTGTCCAAATGAAGTTCTTAGTAATGCATATTACTAATCAAAAATTTATTTTTTATATATTTACAGTAGGAAATTTACAAAATATCTTCATGGAACATGATCTTTACATAATGTCCAAATGATTTTTGGCATAAAAGAAAAATCTACATTTTGATTCATACAATGTGTTTTTGGCTATTGCTTCAAATATACCCCAGCGACTGGTTTTATGGTCCAGGGTCACATATTGTTCTCTCCAGACCAATATACTTACTACACAGACACAATCACAAACCAATGTGATGATATAACAGTTGATATATGATATAACATTTGATATATATATATGTATTTTTCAAAATATGTGTATAAATTATACACATATAAGAAATAAATTAAGTCAAATTTTGTTTTAAAAATCTTTCAGAAGATTTTAGAATAGAAATTGAATCTACCGAATAAAACATTTTATGAGAAAAAAACGTTTGAAAAGGAGATGGATAAATAGAGAAAAGAGAGTGGGAAAGAATGAGCAGGTGTTCTTACAGCAAAGGTGGGCCATGTGTTGAGGGGGATCTTCTTGTGCATGACAAGCTGCAGGACATTTGTTTTCTCCTTATAAAGCAGTTTACTGCAGGAGGCTTCAATCTCTTCATGGAGATTACAGCTCCATTCACGGCCATCTGAGAAAACACACAACAAAAAAAGGTAAGATTTTTAAATGTCTTTGAAAGACGACTCATTGGCTCACCGAAACTTCATTTATACGACCAAAACACAGTAAGAACAGTAATTTTGTCAAACAGTATTACAATTTAATAATATGTTTGATAATAAGTTGATTATATTTTAAAATGTAATTTATTCCAGTGAGACAAAGCTGTGATCAGCTTCGATTACTCCAGTCTTCAGAGTCACATGATCCTCTGTCAAAAGACCAAGATGTTTCAAATCAGCCACAAGCAAACAATGTCCTTACCCGGCAGACGGATGTGGCAGGCGGAATCAGAAAAGGCATAATTGATATCTTCCACTCTCAGCACCCCAGCATCTTCACAGTTCAGCCTCACTATCACCTCATGCGCATTCTGCTTCCAGTCCAGAAACAAATCTACACAGACAAATGAACATTCATGTAGCCTGGATCGGTCAGAAACACATTAAATGACTGCAATTGAATATATCATTTCATAAGCAGAGGGAAAACATAGGAATATTTATCAACAGATAATACACAAATGATTAACAAAAACTAATAAAAAAAGCAAAATCAAACCTGATTTCACGATAACGCTACACATTCTGATAGCCACTCATAGCAGGAATCCCAACTCCCTTCGATTTCAGACTGCTTTGTTATTGAGTTCAACATAGGTGCGTGTTAGCGAGCAGGTCAGAGAGAGCAGGAAAGAGCATGTTTATCTCTACGGATCAGGCTTCAGGGTCAAGTGACAGCCAGTCCTGTCCCGTTACTCTCCCTCGCTGTGACACAGATCTAAAAGGTCATCAAAAAGCAGTCCACACCCCACAGCTGGGCTTCTATTCCACGTGATGTCATCTGCCAGTATCCCATTAGCCTCTCTTGTATGACAGGAATCAGCACTACAGATATAGGCTTCTTCTGCTGTTCGTGTAGGGATGGTGCTCGGCTGAAACGAAACACGACACCTCGACAGGAGGAAGACAATGGAGCCCTCATATCAAATGCATGTATAGAGGGCAACGAGAAAATGAAGGGAGTGTGAGGAATACGCTGAGGGTAGTCTTCTCATGCGTGTGCTGGGCAGAGCCACTGACCTTGACAAAGCCCTTCTTCACTGAAGCAGAGACTCACAAGCTTAGATTACAACACTTCAGCACTCAGCAGAGCACTGCAGAGGCAAACGCACTCAGTATAAAGGGCACAGCCCTAGACACAGGCTGGCACACAGGGACTAAACAAACAAAACGCTCATGTACACTTGCCAATAATCAGTACTCGCATGTCTCAAACATCAGTCATTATAAACTGAAAGCATTACGAGACAACTTCAGTGTTTTAGAATTAGCCTTCTTTCGGTTCAGCGATGTTAAAGTCACAGTCAAATGCTGATCTATATATAAACTGCCACTGATATGGGGGATATCAATATTGGCTCTACTGATAAATGGCACCATTTGTTGGATGTCTGAAGAAATGCACCTACAACCCTCTACGGACATCATGGCAATTGACTCGGCATTGGCTAGTAAATTTTGTAGTTTACCAGACTTATATATATATATATATATATATATATATATATATATATATATATATATATATATATATATATATATATATATATATATATATATGCACTGAACAAAATTATAAACGCAACACTTTGGTTTTTGCCCCCATTTCTCATGAGATGAACTCAAATCTAAACCTTTATCTATTTCTCTCAAATGTTCACAAATCTGTCTAAATCTGTGTAGTGAGCACTTCTCCTTTGCCGAGATAATCCATCCACCTCACAGGTGTGGCATATCAAGATGCTGATTAGACAGCATGATTATTGCACAGGTGTGCCTTAGGCTGGCCACAATAAAAGGCCACTCTAAAATGTGCAGTTTTACTGTATGGGGGGGGACCACCAATTGCCTCATGCAGTTCAACACATCTCCTTCACATAGAGTTGATCAAGTTGTTGATTGTGGTTTGTGGAATGTTGGTCCACTCCTCTTCAATGGCCATGCGAAGTTCCAGGATATTGGCAGGAACTAGAACACGCTGTCATATACGCCGATCAAGAGCATCCCAAACATGCTTAATGGGTGACATGTCCGGTGAGTATGCTGGCCATGCAAGAACTGGGATGTTTTCAGCTTCCAGGAATTGTGAACAGATCCTTGCAGCATGGGGCCGTGCATTATCATGCTGCAACATGAGGTGATGGCCGTGGATGAATGGCACAACAATGGGTCTCAGGATCTCGTCACGGTATCTCTGTGCATTCAAAATTCCATCAATAAAATGCACCTGTGTTCGTTGTCCATAACATACGCCTGCCCATACCATAAGAAATCTTCAGACATAACAACAAAATACAATACTTTATTGAACCTTTTCTGATAAAAAAAGTGTGCACTGCAAACGTGATCATATTTGACAATCGTTTCAGTCCAGTACGCTCGTTTTATCTCGTTTAACCACAGCTATCGTCGTTTTTTTATCTGGCAGTGGCAGCAGGTATGCGATCAAATTTCCAATTTGAGGCTGAATTACGTCGATTCTGGCACCCAACATCACAACAAGATGATATTTTAAGCTTCTTGTGTAGCCGAATCTGCGTTGGTTTGAATGGGCCCTCTCCAGTGTTTTGCAGCTAGTGCTGTGACATAATTGTGACGTGACCCTAGTTACCTGTGGTTGGCCTTGCCGTGCGTCACTCAGAAAACAACAGGCCAATCAGAAAAAAGGCTCATGAATATTAATTAGATAGGACAAATCGACCTGTTTTTACCAGAGATCCTGAGAAAAGAGCTGTAAAAATATATTGAGATGGTTTTTGGTACTTATTCTGCAAATATATATTCTTAAGGACATCAAAACCTAAAAAAACTCCAGAAAGGTGTACAATATGGGACCTTTAAGTATATTCAACTAGGTCTAAGAAGTTGTCATATATAGAAACACGTATGTTAAGATGGTGAAATTCTACATGATTGCCAGGTGCATGATAACATTAGATGATTATAAAAGCCACCACAAACTAAAACAATACATATTGGCATACATAATCAGTCAACACGTAAAATAAGGCTTATTTAAAGGGATAGTTCCTCCAAAATGAAATCCTCATTTATTCAGCCTCAATAAATGCACTATCAATGCACTATGTATCTATTCTTAACTGTTTTAAATTAATTTTATATTTTTGTTTTTATTATTTTTTTATGTCTATTTCACTTCCTTTATGTAAAGCACTTTGAATTACCACTGCGTATGAAATGTGCTATATAAATAAATTTGCCTTGCCTCAACCTGTCTGAGTTTCCTTCTTCTCAAGCACCAAAGAAAATATTTTGAAGAATGATGGTAAACAGTCGATGGTAGCTAGCCACTGACTTTCATGAAGGTGAGTAAAAAATGCAAGAATTTTTAGGTCTATCCTTTAGAGCAGGATTCCAAAATCTTCAATCAAATCTTTCCCTGGAGGGCCAATCTCCTGCAGAGTTTAGCTCCAACCCTGATCAAACTCACCTACCTGTGATTTTCTAATGATCTTGAAGACTCTGATTAGCATGCTCAGGTGTGTTTGATTAGGGTTAGAGCTAAACTCTGCAGGAGTGGGCCAGATTTGAAGATGCCTGCTTTAGAACTATTCTTTTAACACAAATGACCGTAACTATCAAAAGTAATATGAAATATAGGCCTACATATCTGATCACAGCATTCAAAATGCTCTTATTGTTGTAGTTTTACTTTCATTACTTCCTTGTTTTGTTCAAAGATAATTACCTAAAGATGATTATCATAAAAGTCATTCTAAATTAAACTGGATTCGCAACATACCAACCAAAACCAGCTTCTATTGCCACACGACACCCAATTAATTAGACAAGGTTAGGACACAGGGCCATAGCTAGATCAATACAGACTAGCATGGCAGAACTACACAAGCTCAGTTTGTTTTACACAGTTAATGTCTGTTAACTGTCCAGTTCCCTGTTTACCACACTATGTAACAGATTGGAAACCAGCCCAGCACTGTACACGAAAATAGGACAAGGACTATACCATAGCTTTAATGACTTTAACCTCAAGTTAAGGGCCAGTCTGCATTTTATAACGGTCAAAAGGACACTGCAGCACAGACACTTCCTATCAGTTCATATTCTATTAGATATCACTGCGGTAAAGGTTTTATCCCATGTTTTTGACCCAAGCATATGAATCAAATATCTGTCTAGGACTGAACAGCTTGATTTCCAGGAGTAACACCTGGCAGAAGACAAAGCGAAAGGACAATCAAAAAGATAAGAGATAAAATGAATTGGGGTAAAGGACCTGAATAAGAAAAAGCAATTCAGACCTACTTCCTGAGTGTTTACAAACTAAGTCACCTCCTCACCTTTTCTAGTCTCTGAGCTGGTGGCTGAGGCAGCCCGCTTGGCCTCCTTGCTCTCCTGGTTGGCTCTGTCCTTCTGCTTCTTCTTACTGGTGCTGACCGCATCGTCAGATCCTCTCTGACCTCGCCTCCGGCCCGATTCACTGGGGCCTGTACTGCTGCTAGCCATCTTCAGCCACTTTCCGCTAATGGGTCGGCTGTCTCCTACCTCGCTCCCGCTGCTGGAGCTGCTTCCACAGGGGTCTGGATCTGAGCTGAGCCGTTTCCTGCCCGGTCCAGCTATCTTGGCGGCGTTTCAAGTGAGAGCACTCCCAGAAGAGAATCAGAGGGAGACTGTGAACAAAAAACAACAGCAATGTGTGTATTACAAATGGACTCTGATTGAGTGGCAGTACATATTACTAAAGTCTGGAATACACTACACAACTTTTTCACCGATTTTTCAGTTTGAAGATAGAGTTGACACTTTCAGAATCATGTAGGATATAATGTAAACAGACTCTTTTAGCTTCAAACATGTTTCATAATTTGAGCCTATTTTACTGCAGTGTGTACACAAAGTAAGATGCCTAGTGTTTTAAAATAGCAGATGTAAGACACACCAGAAGTAGTGGCAAATCTTAAAGACAGATTGTAAAAAAGGGCTGAGCTATGTATGTTCTATCCATCTGTTTTTAACTGTATTTTTTTAGATGTGGGCATTGCACTAACAAATTAATTCAAGCTTTAAGTCAATTGTGGATGGGGTGAGGTTTAAACAGATTAATTGATTATAGAATGTAGTACATATAACTAGAGAGATGATCCAGTTATCACATTTGTATTACATTATGAGGTCTTTTTCCCCAATGAATCATGCATTTATCAAAGAGATTTAAATGTCATGCTGACATTAATAATGTCAAACTATAGAAATAAAGATACCTGTGTTTATTTATTTTATTTATTTTGAAAAGCTGTTTATTTCCGGGTAAATGAAAGAAAAACGCATTTTCATCGTGGTCTAAGACATTGTGGTCCTAAATCTTCAGAACATGTCTGTTGTTCAATTTAAGGACCTCACATTTATAAAAGAATGTTTTATATTGACTTGAAATCATTCTTGAGTTATTGAAGTTCATATTTCGTATTTTATTATGATTATTATTTTGCTAGATAAGGATTATCTAGGATCAATCTCTGTCTAATTATGTGAAAATACCAGATACACAAACAAAAACGGGATTGATTGCGGGTAGTGTTTGAAAAATAATAAATTGTGTCAGTATTTTAATATGTAATAGTAAAGTGGTTGCTGTCATGGTAACGTTATAATGACGGCATTATATAAAAAAAGACCTCTCTTTTTAAAAACCGAGTGTGTTCGGACAATCAAATGTCCAACCAAACCTTCTGATTTCATTACTACACTTTCACTTTCTTATTAAAACGTTAAGTTAAACCTAAACCGATGCCGGTTACTGTCACTGTCAAGAGACTTCGCTGTCATTACCCAAAACGAATATGCAGACAAAATATATTTGACTTTAAAAATGTTCACATTTCCATTTGTTCTCCTTTTTAGCTGTCAAATGAGAAAACGGTGATGTTATCCAAGGGAAATCAGCTAATAAACCCGTAATGATCGCAATAAACCCGGCTAGCTTAGCCTGTCTGACTCGATTCCACACGCAAGTTCTCGTTAACTCAAAACAGGTCACTAACAAACTGTCCCTTAACATTCATTTTGGTCTAATACTAATAAATATAATTCGTACGATTTGTGACATATCTTAACTTCGTTGTCTGGTAGTAGGAGATGCCGGTTCGCTGTGTTGTGTGCGAGCGAGCTGAATAACGTTACCCGTTAAAGGGAACAGAAGCGCGAGGCCTCTCACACCGGCTGCCCAGCTAACGTTAAACACTTTACCGCAAGGTCGGGTGGTGCTTTACTGACAAACATGTATACCAACAGGACAGGTGAAAGCATATTGCGATATCTGGATAAGACAATAGTTGTTTAAATGAAATCTTACTTTGTTTCGTTGTTCTTCTGTAATGAGGTGTCCTTTCCTCCGTCAGCGGAGCCGCGGCGACTAACGTTACAGCTAAAATTCAGCCCCAGGCTTCAGCGGGCCGCCGATCGCCCATGAGCCGCATCAGCTCGCCTCCTAAAAATAATTATTTATTTCCCAAATAATCCTAACCAGGGCCCATTTTGTAGTGTTAAAAGAGAAACCGAGCTACTGTAAAGAAAAACAAAGACGCAATGACGATGCCCGTCCTCCTCACGCGAGAGCCGACCGCTGCTCTGTGACTCCCACTTTGTTAGAGAACAAAAACAAACCGGCGATCACGCCAACCTGCTCCACACACAAACATACACACGGTCTACTTCCGGGCACTCTGCGTTTACAACCACGCGCAGAGGAAAAGTTCTTTGGTGCGAGATTTCGAGTTTTGATATGTAAATATCTTAAAGTATACATTTGAAACATGCTGTTGGATGTTATTCATTAAAACGTCCAAGACAGTGTTTCGTTTGTGGAACTGTTGAAGTCAACCAAACTGTTCTGTTGTGCGTCAGTCCCATCTGCTTATGCCTCTGATCAAACTATTCTTAGTCAGCAAGGACAAATTGATTAAACTTGACAGTAAGGGTATTTATACTGTTACAAAAACGGCATTTTAGATAAACGTAGCCTTCTATTAATGAAAGAATCCTGAAAATGAATCACGGTGTTCTTACATATAATTAAGGAGAACAGTTGTTTTCAACATCGGTAATAATACGAAATGCTTCTTGAGCTCAAAATTCAGCTTTGCCATCACAATAAATTGCATTTTATAAAAATAGAAAACAGCTAATTTACACTGTGATAATATTTCACAATATTAGTTTTACTGTATTTTGGTCAAATAAATGCAGCCTTGGTGAGCATAAAATACTTATTTCAAAAACATTAATGTATGCCATATGGTAAACGAATTGTTTGGGGTTTGGCATAATTTAATAGCCAACATATGTGATATGCAAACATGTTATTTTGTCAACACTGGAAGATTTTCTGAGTGCTGTGACTCATCATAGATGGAGCTGATCATCTATTCGAAACCATCTTGCAGTCAAATACTTGACATTATTTTTCACATGATCTGGAAGGAAGACACTTTCTCACAATATGTAAGAAAATGGAAGCTGCAGATCCCACTCAACATATGTGAATACTTAATGAAACTTCATTCAATTGCTTGTTCCTCATATATTATTATATATTATGGCTAATGTAACAGTCTAACAATATCACAGATCACGCAGGGATATTATGTATTTGTATTTTTAATAAGTATTATTGTTATTTTTTTGTGAGAAGAAAAAGTGTACATCAATGAATATGAAACAACCAATGACTCTAAATGGACAACTCATTTAACTTCATTTAACAATGTCTTCTACTGTAATTTCTAAAACAGATATTCAGCCTATTATAGAAACTTAATTTCTCAAAAGACAACACATGTATGTGTTTCTCATTAGAAAACGAGTGTTAAAAAAGTACCAAGGTATACCAGTTTTAAAAGAAAAGGGCAAGAATAAAATCTATACAATAAAACTTCTGTGCCATGATTCAGTGTCTCTTACATTCAAGCAAACTCAGTATCTTCATCATACTGCATTCAGTATTTTACAAGCACATTTCTAATACCAAGAAAGTAGAATATTGCTCAGCCTTACAAGACACGTGCACATCTGCATTGACTTGAATTCTAAAATGAAAACAGATTAATGTAGTTTTGTTATAACAGTAATCCTTCATTAAAACAAGATTTGTTCCAGACATCTAGTCTGGTGGCAGTTTGGCATTGTCTTGTATGTTTGTTGGCAAAAACTGTAACAGCCTGGGAAAGAGTCAAATGACAGATCCTTTCAGAGAGTAGTGAACTTTCAGAGACAGCAGCAGTCCAGCTGTTGGGCTTTTCTTCCTGTGACCGATTATTGACAGGTGTTGTAGATCTGAATCTGCTTATTGATTGCATTCAGGATTGCCTTCATTTTATCTTCCAGGCCATCCAGCTGCCTGGCTTTTCCTTCCAAGACCTTCTGATTTTCCTCATAGTCCTTTTCAAGCTCTGTGTATGCAAAATAACAACAAAACCAGGTCAGAATTACAGGGAAATAAAACAATGAATGCTTTCCTAGATCACTACGTATCTCCACAAGAGGGCAGTTTATGTTTTTCAGTTACTTGACAGGTACGCTTAAAAAAAGGGTTCTTTATAGCATAAAATAATCATATTTATAATATAGTTATAATTTATATTTATAGCTAGTATTTATTAATAGTTATATTAAACCAGCTCTGTGCTGTAAATCTACCTAAATTCTAAATAATATATATATATTTATTAAGGCTGTGCAATTAATCAAATTCGATTAATATATAGAGAGAGAGAGAGTTTATTTGTAAAAACAGATAACTGTGTTTTTAACAATTTCTAACAATTTAACAAACTCTTCATATATATTAGAATATAAAATATTAATATTATAATTACACGTAATTTCTTTTACAACATAAAATGATTGTATTTATGAATATTTTAAATATATCTAAATAAAAAAAAACTATATTTAAGAACATATATTTTTTATTTATATATATATATATGTGTGTGTGTGTGTGTGTGTGTGTGTGTGTGTGTGTGTGCATTAATGATAATATAATAATAAAATAACATTTATTTCTCTGTATCTCTGTGATGTTTCTACATTCAAAATACAGTATATATATAATTATACTATTATTTAATTATTTCACAAAACGTTTTATTATTTTTATAATAAATTCAAATAGCATAAATAATAAAATAAGTTACTTTTAATATTTATTTACAAAATAATATTGATACACTGTTATATTAGGCCAGCTCAGTGCTGTCCATCTCTATACCGTTTTATGTATATATTTAGATGTCATTAAAACGGACAAACCAAATACTAAGAAATTCATGTTAATCTTTCAATTCAACGCTGAAAATATCAAATGTAATACTTTTCTATAAAAATACTGTAACTAATACTTGTAATAAACTTTCTGACCAAACTGTAAAGGTTCTTCCAAATATAATTTAAAACATAAAAGTGAATTGTAAGAACTTCTCTCACACACACTTACCCGCCAGCCTCTGCATTTTATCCTGGGCATCCTTTAGCAGCTCCTTGGCTTCTTCTCTCAGGCGCTCTGCTTTCTGCTTGGCCTCCTGCATAGTTTTGGCCTTATTGTCCATCAGACCCTGAACAGTCCGGTACTTATCGGACAGCTCGCCGTCCAGGATCTAAAACAGACAATAACGTCACTAAATTCTGGTCAACACAACACTCATTGACACGCAAATGACTTCCACACACCTCTTTAGCTTCATTGGCCTTGTCCCGGGCCATAGTGGCCGTCTCCTCTGCCCGGGCTGCGTCCAGGCTGTTGTTGGCACGTTTGGTTTTTAAAGCCTCTATTTGGCGTCCCAGATCTCCCAGTCTGTCCATAGCATCATTAAGATCTCTCTCACGAGCTGTGGTCTCTGACTGGATCTTTAGAAGGATTGTGAGAGCACTTGCGGTCAATACCAATCAATTTAGAAGCATAACATTTTAGATATTCCTAATTACAGTTGTTTTACCTGTGCTATTCGGTTCTGAGTCAAGCCGATGTCTTTTCTAGCTTTCTGAATGGCCTTCTCTGCAGCTGCCTGAGCCCTGCCGGCATCATTCAGGGCCTTTTTCACACTCTCAGCTGTGCTCTTCACTCCCTCTGACTTATTCCTAGAGTGAAAGAACAGATTTGCATTTATATTTACAAAGTGATGTACAAAACAGTGCAACATACCAGATGAGTAGATAGTCACCTGGCTTTCTTGGCATCCAGCAGCAGCTGTTCTGCTTTGCGGACGTCATTCTGGGTCTGTTCCAGAATGGCGTCCACATTGGACAGGCTTTTGACTCGGTTTTTAATCTCATCTGCTAGGTGTTGAATCTGCCTGGGAGAAGCTGGGATTGACAGCTCCAGCACCCGATTGGCCACCGCCTCAATGCTGTCAGGATCTGCCCCCTCCTCTGCAAATAAACAACATGAAAGAAAACAATGAAGAAATGACTAAATGAGAGAGGGAACATAATATATGAAATGTTACTGAAATGTTTGAAAATCAAATTATTGATGAATATATAAAAATGTGATAATTTAGTACAAGAGTAGTGTTTTATGTCTTTTATTTTCTTAATTCTTTAGCTCAGTTTTATTCTTTTAATATAATATATATTTTTCATTATTTTTTATTTTTTATTAGTATGTACAATTCAGCAGTCCTTTTGGATAATTTGTAAACAGTGGTAAGATCAGAAATTGGAAAAATTGAGAGAGAATATATGATTTTTTAAATAAATGTTAAAGGTATATTATAAAGTGTAAACTAGAATAATGTCAGGTTTATGTATTTTATTTTCTTATTCCTGTAGTTCATTTTAATTCTCTTAATAAAATATATAATATAATATAACAAGTGGTTTGGAGAAAAAAAATAACAATGTTTCAAAAATGTTGAATCGTATAATATAATTAAAACTCACGCATGAGGAATTCACGAATTTGTTTGATGAGGTCCCTCAGGTCGTTGTTAGAATGATCCACCTTATTTTTGGTATCACTAGCTTTTTCCAAAGCTGCCTGGGCTTTATCCTTAGCTTCCTGAGCCTTGGTCTTAGCATCTGCCACCTTAATAAGACCATCAAGACAACGCAAGATTCAGAGAAAACACTGAACACTTTCTGGAGAATGTGAAGTAATAAAAGGAATTGCCAGCTCTGACCATGCTCTGATCATGCTAGTCATTGCTCACAATAAAGTGTCTCTACCTGCTTAAAAAGCTCCTCCACTACTCCCATAGCTTTATCCAACTCTTTTTCTGCATGCTTGGATCTATCCAGGGCATTGTTGGCCACTGCAACAGCTCCTTTGCAATTCAGACCACCACAGTGACGTTTGCCTTCATCATCACGACAACCAGCACCGCCACAAGGACTGTCCACACATGGAGCGTCACCCGGTGCTCCACATACCTACAAAAACAATAAATAATATATTGTATTAAAATAATATAAACAATTTCTAATATGTTTAGATTATAAAAAACAATGATTTTATATTTTAAATACATACCTTGGTTACCAAATCTTGTAACTTATATTTTTCTATTTGGTGAGACATTTGTTGTTATTTGTGTTTTCTCCAGCTTACCTTTTCATTGATTTTCTTTATGTCCAAATTCTGAGCTTTAGCATTTAAGTCTGTGAGTGTACGTTTGTTGGCAGCATTCTTGCGGTTAAAATCATCTCTCTTTTGGGCAATCAGTCGCTCTGTTTTCTTGCGGGTGTCTGCCGATTGGCTCACTGTGCTGGGAATGTCAGTGGTAGATCTGTTGGCGCGATGCTCTGCATCACGTGACTTGTTGTACGAGGCCCGGATGCTGTCATATGCACCTGAGGAAAAATACCACTTGTTAAATAGCATGTTTTCCTAGTTTGATCAGTCAATGGATTGTTCTCTAGGAGTTAATAATAAATAAATGCCACTTATTTGGCCACATATTTAGCATATAATGGGGGCAGTGTAAGTGCATTTTAGTTACAGTAATACAGAATCAGTGGCTATTACTAACCCAAGTAGTTGGAGTTCTTGAGGATGTCAAGTTGACGGTTAAGCTGATCTGAGTTCAGGTTGAGTTCTTTTGCTTCTCTCTCCAGGGTACTTAATGCATTACTGGCTTCATAGTTGCTGTCCTGCACAGCGGTCAGGTCTCCCTCCAGCTTGTTCAGTGTTTCTGTGGCTTCACCAATCTGAGCTCTGACAGACAGAAAGACAGCTGACGAACTGACCAAACTCATCTCCAACAAGGGTATACAAAATGAGAACAAAAATGTGAGAAAAATGGTCAAATCTGAAATTAGACCTAAATTATATTTATGTGAAAATTTAAGTAAGTAGGTAAATTTGTTCTCATTTACAAGTATTTAACAAAAATAATTACTTAATGTTTAAAAAAAAATAATAATTATTAGCTATTGAAAAGGACATTTTCTAATTAATTATATAATCTAATTCGCTAATAAATGTTAAAAATTCAATCTAATTATAGTAATTTTGTTGCAAAAACTGTATTAAAGGTACAAGTAAAATGTATTTAATCTTAGTAATAAAAGTATGAAAAGCATTTTGTTGCAAATTTTCAATAATACTCAAATATTTCAATAATACCCATATATAATTCCAAATATAAATTCTCAATTCTCAACATAAATTCCCAATAATTATAATTGAGTATAGTAATTAAGTAAAATTACTCAAGTCGTTTTTTCCTAACCTCTAACACCCTCAACTAGTCTTTCAAGCTAAATACAAAAATGTAGGGTCAGAATCTCCCTCTAACCAAAGTGTACCTGAGATCCTCGATCATGCCCATCAGAGTGGTCACAGCCTCAGCAGTGGCATTGCGGGCATTAACAATGTCCCGTGACTGTGCCAGCATGTCCTCCAACTCCTTAAATCTTCTCTCAAAGGCTTGAGTCAAGCCGGTGGTCTGAAGCTCCTTGGCTCGATCTGTAATCGCTTTGGTTCTGGTCGCCAGGTCCTGAACGATGCGGTCCCAGTCCCCGAAGCACTGGTGGCAAGGTTTGCAATCAGGGAAGGTGCCAGAGAAACCACGGGCACATTGATCACAGCGGACGCCAGAAACTCCCTGCTGGCACCCACAGTGACCAGTCACACGGTTACACTGAGAAGACTCGATGCCCCGGGGGTCACAATCACATGCTGTGGGGAGAGAAGTAACCAAATCAATTGGATTTTGGGAATTCTGATTAATTGCGAATCAAAAATGGGCATCAGCATTGGAGGCGATGATGAACAGTGTTACATTAGCATTACAGATGACATGGACTCCTCTGAAAGTATCATGGTACCTCGGCACAGTACTCTTGGGTCACCCCAGTGGTTCTCCTGGCAGTCTTTACAGGTCTCCCCTCCAAACCCAACACGGCACTGGCACTGACCTGTGAACTATATGAATTTGGGTTTAAAAAGAGGATAGCAATATTTAAGGACTATCGATGGGGTGTTGAAACTAGGCTATCATTGTTATCAAGATATATGAAAACTATATTGGTTATCAGAGTGTTTTTTTTACATCAGTCGGATATTTAATTGTTCATACTCTTCTATTTTTACATTTAGATAATTTTTTCATCATCTTTTACTCATAAATGTAATAAGACTGTTAAATGTAATCTTTAGTGAATTTCAAAATGAATATCTATTTTTCATGATACATTATAATGTTGAGCCTAAATTCACTTGTAGCATTTCATTTATTTAAACAAAACAGCATATCATTGTAAAATCATCCATTTATCAGCCATAACATAAAAATGATAATTGTTCTATATTGGCCAGAATTTTTAATTAGATAAGCCAAGCTTTTTTAGATTTTCAGTTCTTATCCCTTAAGTCTACTTACTTTATCAACAATCTGTCTTTGTGCAAAATCTAAAATACTGTTTTATAAATAAATAAATACTACCATTCAAAAGTTTGTAGTCTGCAAGTTTTTTTAAATATTTTTAAATACATCTTTAATGCTCATCAATGATACATTTATTTGATAAAAAATATTTTTAAATATTACAATTACATTTTGTATTATTTTATTAATTGAATTATTACAAATTAATGTAATTTTTTGTTTTCTATTTGAACATATTTTAAAATGTAATTTATTTCCGTGATGGGAAAGCTGCATTTTTTCAGTATCATTACTCCAGTCTTGAGTGTCACATGATCCTTTAGAAATAATTTATTATCATCTATGTTAAAAACAGTTGTGCTGCTTAAGATTTTTGTTAAGCCTTTTTTAGGACATTTTCTTTGATGAAGAGAAAGTTCATAAGAGAACATTATAAATGTCATGTAAACCATACATAAACTCACTCCGGCAGTTACGACGGGAAGCATCTCCATAGTATCCGCTCCTTGCACACGCCACAGTCCGGTCCTTCAGTGTTGTACAGGCACTTGAGACACTGGCCAGTACGCTTGTCACACGCCTCAGGATCGGATAGGTCGATGTTGCTACTGCAACGACAAGGTTGGCACTGTCCACCGGGCTTAGAGGGATCGCCGTAATAACCCGGAGCACATTCGTCACATCGTGGACCTGGTTGAGGGAGAAAGTAAGCGTTTAGTTACATAAAGATAGCATTTGATAACATATCATTAAAAATATGTTTTACTCCCACGTCACAACTAAACAGAGCAAATGACGTTATAAAGAAAAATGGCTTTAATACATTTGATGGAGATTTTTAATGCTGAACTGCATTTAATAATATTTTCTTCAAGGGAATAGCATTAAAACGGTCACAGCTGGAAAATCCACAGTCTTCTTGAAATAAAGCACTTACAGTTTCATTATTATTTTTCCATAACCGGCAGTCAATTTATTTAATAGGGTTACTGAGTAAAATGAATAACTACATAATTAATATAAGCAATTTCAGTAATGACATTAAATTAATACAATTATTTTATTAATGGAATTATTATTTAAATTAATATTTAAAGGATGCAAATGCACGCATACAAAATCTTCATGTAAATCTCTACTAAGAATACAGTCTAACAATACAAATAACATAACTCACAAATTATGAAAATTACTCTCCAGAAGATTTCATTTTAATCTTAATGCCAAATCATAATACATTCAACAGTCTGAGTACTAGTATAATAATCTCCTGAAGAGTGACGAGGTACAAAGCATCAGAGTGAAAATTACTGTTTTACATTCAATTTTCATCTCACACAGGTTTGAAGCTCAGTTATCTTACTTTAGCTGTCATTTTGATTTTGTCTTAACAGGAAGCTCTGATTCACTCTGTTGCTATGTTCATATGTCTTTGCAGCCAAGTGATTTAGAGACAGACAGACGCCTGCTTCTCTGGCTCAAATGCTGGCAAAGGAACAATGATTAGCACTCACTTCTAGTGATAGAAAAAATAGAGTAGAATAGAAATGAATAGAATTTAATTCAGATTAAATAGATAAATAGCATTTGAATATCAATTTAAAAACATCAAATTACATTAAATGCCATACAAGTATACAAATTATAAAACTAGAATTAATAAAAAATTATACATTTTATTTTGTAAAATGATTGTAATGAATAGTATAATATAGTATGTTATTGTTTAAAGTGTTAGTTCACCCAAAAATGAAAAATCGGTCATTAATTACTCTACACCCTATTACAGGTTTGGAATAACATGAGGGTGAGTAATTACTGACAGAGTTTTCCTTTTTGGGAACTATCCCTTTAAGACTCTGCATTTAAATAAACTGGACTTCCCCATGCTTAATATGAGAGAGAGAGAAGACATTTTAAGTTAGCGTTTAATGATTAATATTTAATTTTGCTCAGCTGGAAAGCTAGGCAATAGAAAAGCTTAGTTTTAAAAAACAGCTTCTAGCTACATTTAGTTAGTTACTCTCCAACACTGCAAATGTACATGCAAGGTGTGAAGTGCATGAGCCATGCACTAGGGAGGGATGGGTGACGGAGGTTGGGCTGCAGAGGTGGGGTGGTCTCCATGGTTACTCACGCTTGAGGACTGCCCCTGCAGAGCGCTTTACAATCCCTGTGTCCAGTTTAGGAGGGGACAGGAGATAACACACATGATCACTGCACTGGCTGATCAGAGTGACAGTGGCCTTTATCTCTGATTATAGCATTTTCTGCATCCTATCCAGATGCAGATGGACTCAGGGTGTTAAATGGCATTTTAAAGCCCGATTCAAGCACTTATTAATTTGGGATGTCTACATTCTCCTGTTGCATGTATGCAAAAAATACAACTGCACATGACCCAGACCTCATCTTAATTAATTTGATTCCATCCATCTGTGGAAGGAAAGAAAATTCTGTGGTTAAAAATACCTGTGTAACCCTGGTTGCAGTTGCAGACCACCTGTTGGTTTCGGTTGTCTTGGTAACAAGAGGTGGCAAAGTGGCGTCCGCTGTTGGGGCCCTCAGGACAGGGGCAGGGCCGACACGGACTCCCTAAACCAAGAGCCGGGTTTCCATAGTAACCATTAGCACACCTGTGCCAAGAGGTATTTATTACATTAGCTCAGGCAGAGGAACATTCAAGCAAAATCAACCCGTTTCACTGTTTGCCTGTAAGCGTTAAAAGATTCTCAATGACAATAATTATCAGTTTAACCATAAATGTCAAGAATTTCTGTATTTTTCCCCTTGTACCTGTCACATTTGTCCCCGGCTGTATTGCTTCTGCAGTTGATACAGGCTCCAGTCCTTTGGTGGCACTCGTCAGCTTGTCCGTTACATTCACATGGCTTGCAATTCGGGAAGCCCCAGTGTCCACCGGTCTGACATGGACCTCTGAGGCCCTCCAAAAATGACAGACAAAGAAAGAAAGAAGAAACAAAGAAAAAAGCAGGTGCTACAAAACACCCAAAAAGAAAATAAAAATAAATGGGCTGGAGACAAATAAAACTAAAGGTAATAAACAAATAAAAAACAAACAATAAAGCAACAGCAACATTAAAACAAAAATAAATCAAACAAAAACAAAAGAAACAAACAAACAAAAATTTAAAACCACAAATAAACAAATACAATTAAACAAAAATAAAATATATACAAAATATAAAAAAGAAGAAAAAAGCAGCATAAACAAAAGAAAATAAACAAGAAAGAAAGAAAGAAAACACAGTAAAATAAAGCAAAACAAACACAGAAAATAAAAAAAGGAAATTAAAAAACAAATAAATAGAACAAAAAACAAATGAAAAGGAACAAAGCGGAAAAATACAAAGAAGAACACACAAAGATGAATTTGATCAAAATGTTACTAATGTACCACAGCAGGGAAAATATTTGTCTTACGTTTGCAGCCGGAAGAGCCAAAGCCGTAAGCTCCTGGTGCACATTTATCACAGCGCCGGCCTGATATGTTGGGCTTGCAGCGGCACTGTCCCCCACGGACATCACACTCAGAGATGAGCGAACCCTGAGGATCGCACTCACAAGCTGTGGGATCAATGTTCTTGATTTAATAACAACATGAACAAGTGAAATCAAACCCCAATATTCCCGTCACAGACCCAACATTCTCTGCTGACACTCACGCAGGCGCCGTCGTTAATGAGGGCAGACATGCTGGTGATGAGTTTAGCACACACTTCACTCATCTGTGGACGGGACACACTCTTAGCAGTCTCGTGGCAGCGGTAACGCTCGTAGCTCTGCTTTCGTGCGATGGAGTCGGGGTCTCCCGCAGTAAACATCTCTAGAGAAGAGTAACGAGGCAGAAGGGCAATCTGGGGACGTGAAGAGATGAAAGAACAAGTCAAAATTAGACAGAACATGAAGACTTCATAAGAGCTGAATAAAATCACAAATCGATGCTTACAGAGTCAACAAGTACAAAGGCATTAGTCGAGGTAATGATGCTGTTCCTGGCAGCATAACGGATGAACTCCACACGCAGTTTGTAACTCACTCCTCTCTCCAAACACACCGGCTGAGGCAGAACCACGAGAAAGAAAAACAAACAAAGAGAAACAAACAAATTAAACAAAAATATTGAAAAATAATAATAAACAAAAACAATAATAAAAAGCAACAATAAAAACAAGAGAAAGAAAAACAAACAAAGAGAAACAAACAAATTAAACAAAAATATTGAAAACAAAACAATAAACAAAAACTATAAAATAATATAATATAACTAAAGTGTTATAAGCAAAACGGGAAAGATTTTGGGATACAAAAGCGAAAAATAAACATTACTTGGATTGCTTAAAGGGATCATCCACCAGAAAATTAAGTGCATCAATTTATCACCCTCATGACGTTCCAAACTTGTAAAACTTTATTTCTTGTTTGGAAAAAATAAAAAATAAATAAAAGTATAAATAAATAGAAACATTCTTCAAAATATATTTTATTATAGTCCACAGAAGAACGAAAGAACAACATGAGGGTCACTAAATGATGACAAAATGTTAATTTACTGACCTGGATGGACTGACCCTTAAAACATTTGTACATGTGTTTCACAGACCTGGCAGCAGATGGGAGCGATATAGTTAGCAGATCATCTGCAGGGATGGTATTTCCACATGGACTGCTGGTAGGTATGGGGCCAGGTCTAATCACCATTACACGGACTTCCTCCCAGTCCCGTGGCATCTTTAAAACACATAAACGCACATGAGTACACCCATAACACACTACTCTGAGTAGCCTATGAAGCCATTGCGAAGACATGTAATCTACCTGAAGCTCATAGCGAAGGAGGATGTCATATTCCATAGAATATGGAATATTGTTTATGGCAAACTCCAACGTACCACCTTCAGGAGCCCGTGCAAACCCAGTGCCTGTCCACGAGACGGGACGACCCGGCTGGTACTCTCTCTCCTCAAACGCAGAGCCCTATAAAATATAAACAAATATAATCCTTAATCAAATCTCAAAATGAACATAACTTTCTTAAAACTGTACCTTATAATGTTGTATAAATTCACTTTTTTAGTTTTAGGTTTAACTTATTTAGACAAAATAGTGGAGAATTATTATGTATTTAAAACATTTTAATATTTATTTTTATTTTAATATTTATTCATATTAAATAATTATTTTATCGGCCCCAATAAATATTTGATCATAATATCCTTGATACGACAAATACAGGTGCATCTCAATAAATTAGAATGTTGTGGAAAAGTTCATTTATTTCAGTAATTCAACTAAAATTGTGAAACTCGTGTATTAAATCAATTCAATGCACACAGACTGAAGTAGTTTAAGTCTTTGGTTCTTTTAATTGTGATGATTTTGGCTCACATTTAACAAAAACCCACCAATTCACAATATCAACAAATTATAATATAGTGACATGATCAGCTAATCACCTGCAAAGGTTTCCTGAGTCTTCAAATGGTCTCTCAGTTTGGTTCACTAGGCTACACAATCATGGGGAAGACTGCTGATCTGACAGTTGTACAGAAGACAATCATTGACACCCTTCACAAGGAGGGTAAGCCACAAACATTCATTGCCAAAGAAGCTGGCTGTTCACAGAGTGCTGTATCCAAGCATGTTAACAGAAAGTTGAGTGGAAGGAAAAAGTGTGGAAGAAAAAGATGCACAACCAACCGAGAGAACCGCAGCCTTATGAGGATTGTCAAGCACAATCAATTCAAGAATTTGGGTGAACTTCACAAGGAATGGACTGAGGCTGGGGTCAAGGCATCAAGAGTCACCATACACAGACGTGTCAAGGAATTTGGCTACAGTTGTCATCAGAGGCGTTTTACCTGGGCTAAGGAGAAGAAGAACTGGACTGTTGCCCAGTGGTCCAAAGTCCTCTTTTCAGATGAGAGCCAGTTTTGTATTTCATTTGGAAACCAAGGTCCTAGAGTCTGGAGGAAGGGTGGAGAAGCTCATAGCCCAAGTTGCTTGAAGTCCAGTGTTAAGTTTCCACAGTCTGTGATGATTTGGGGTGCAATGTCATCTGCTGGTGTTGGTCCATTGTGTTTTTTGAAAACCAATGTCACTGCACCCGTTTACCAAGACATTTTGGAGCACTTTATGCTTCCTTCTGCTGACCAGCTTTTTAAAGATGCTGATTTCATTTTACAGCAGGATTTGGCACCTGCCCACACTGCCAAAAGCACCAAAAGTTGGTTAAATGACCATGGTGTTGGTGTGCTTGACTGGCCAGCAAACTCACCAGACCTGAACATAGAGAATCTATGGGTATTGTCAAGAGGAAAATGAGAAACAAGAGACCAAAAAATACAGATGAGCTGAAGGCCACTGTCAAAGAAACCTGGGCTTCCATACCACCTCAGCAGTGCCACAAACTGATCACCTCCATGCCACGCCGAACTGAGGCAGTAATTAAAGCAAAAGGAGCCCCTACCAAGTATTGAGTACATATACAGTAAATGAACATACTTTCCAGAAGGCCAACAATTTACTAAAAATGTTTTTATGAAGTATTCTAATTTGTTGAGATGAATTATTGTGAATTGGTGGGTTTTTGTTAAATATGAGCCAAAATCATTACAATTAAAAGAACCAAAGACTTAAACTACTTCAGTCTATGTGCACTGAATTTATTTAATAGACGAGTTTCACAATTTGAGTTAAATTACTGAAATAAATGAACTTTTCCACAACATTCTAATTTATTGAGATGCACCTGTATGTTTCTTTCCTTTTGACACTTGGCATGCACCTTTGGTATTTTGAAACAATTTTGAAATAATTTTTCTGTTGTTTGATGAATACATTTTACTGACAAGAAACTGACAAGTACTGTAAATATATTATCTATAAAGCCCACTTCTGCCACTGAATGGAAAATAAAAAAGGTAATTACGACTTCTTATCTGACAATTCAGATTTTTTTCTCAGAATTGCGTGATGTAGAGTTATAAAGTCAGTATTGCATGATATAAACTCAAAATTGCAAGATTTAAACCCGTAATTCTGAGAAATAAAGTCTGAGATAAAAAGTTATAATTGTAAATTTGTATTACGCAATTTTGAGAAAAAAAGTCTGAATTGTGAGATAAAAACTTGCAATTACCTTTTTATTTTTACTCAGTGCTAGAAACGGGCTTCCATAGTTAGCAGAGAGAACATGGGGCTAAAGACAAAGCAAATTTCTTCTTGTTTGTCTCATTTCTGCACTTACTTGACCTAGTTTGGCATTTTCAGCCTCATATATGTAGTGGTCGAGGGTCATGAAGAAATAACCAGACTCCACTTGGTTACACTGGCGACCAATCATGTGACTCCGACAGTGACACTGGCCTGTTTCCATTGAGCATCTGTAGATGCAAAGAACATCATTTTTATTACAATTAAGTTTTAAGTACAATTAAGCCAACAGCCTGAATCCTCATAAACTGTAAAATACTGACTGGTCGTCTGTAGCTCCACCCACATCACAGTCACATCCTCTGCAGCCATTGGCGTCATGACTCAGGGCCCAGTGCTCAGGCTGTAGGAAATGCACATAAAACAAGGGTGACCATACGTCCACTTTTCCCCGGACATCTCCTCTTTTTGGATCTAGAAATATGCGTCCGGCCAGGATTTCTAAATCGCACACGATTCGGTTTTTGCTTTCTACAGTCGCCATTCAATGATTGTAGCCCTGCTCGAATACAAAATTGTATTCAGGACTGTTTTTTATGCCTCTCCCACTGAATTTCTGACCATTACTGCTGGCTCACGCAAACAGCCTACCCCCTCCCTCCAATATCTAATCAATAAACATATGCAAATACCATGACCAAAAATGGTAAAGAATTGCCATGGTACATATCCATAAAGTGAAGTGACATCACTCTACTACTAGAGGCATTTATTGCTTGTCTAATTTCAGGATGCAGCTCTTCCTTTCATTACATTATAAGCTGTGTGAAAACCTACACCGTCCTCCATAAACCCTTGGGCTAAATGCAGACATACAGCTCTACCGTAGAGCGAACACTCTTAGTTCATGTTACCACAGTAGAGGGAATACAAGGTACCAGAAAGCATGCAATGCCAACTAATGACTGATAATTAAATGTTCTCACAGAGGTGTATGGGGAATAAAAAAGGCGATCTTTTTTTTCAGCTTTACTTACCAGACATTGGTTGCAGCTGTGTCCAGTGACAAGGCGTTTGCAGAAGCAGTCTCCGCTAACAGGGTCACAATGAGAACTACCGGACACTGTACCCCTGGGGTCACATTTACATGCTAAAGTAAACCAGTGAAAGAAAGAGAGAATGAATGAGTATCAAGAGAAAAACATACCAGAAAAATCTTCTTCAAATAGACTGAGATCTAAAAGTGCAGAGCCATTTAACTCCTTGCGAACTTGGACAAAAAAACAAAAACTGTGCTCTGAAATGTCAAAGTGTATGTTCAAAAATCTGGGGTCAGTAAGATTTTTGCAAAGAATATAATACTTTTATTCAGTAAGGATGCATTAAATTTATCAAAAGTGACAGTAAAGATATTTGAAGATAAAATAATTATATTTCTAATATATTCTGTTCTTTTTAAGTTTCTATTAATCCAGCATCCTGGAGAAATATATTTTTGATCTTAATGAGAATAAAAACTTCTACAAACATTAAAGAAATCTTACAGACACCAAACTTTTGAATGGTTAGTTATATCTATGCTATTGTATCGATTATTGTTCATAATAAATGTATTGTTGTCTCTAGGTTTATATTTAGATTGACTTCATTTGTTCAGATCCCTTCGGTGGTCATTTAACGTTAAGTTAATCTTTAAAAACACTACAAATTAAATTATTCTATTTAATGTAACTTTCATCAAATCTCAAAATGAATATCCCATTCTTCATTCTGTACATGATAATGTTGTGACACCAAAAATCACTTATCATTTAGGTGACTGATTTGTTTGTGATTTATTTTTCATTTATTTAGACAAAATTGATTTAGACACTTACGTTGGCAGCCGCGAGGATCACTAGCACTGAGCCCAAAGAAACCAGGCTTGCATTTATCACAGCGATCTCCTTCAACGTTGTCTTTACAGCGGCACTGCCCAGCAATCATGCCCAGAGAGGGGTCATCATGCCCGTCACAAATGCCACCATTCAGAGAACCATCTGGGTCACAGTCACAGGCTGCCAGAGAGAACAGATATAAGCAATCATACACAGTATAATGCCTAAATGTATATGTTTAGCATCTAGCTCCTTACCCACGCAGACTCCAGGGTCTCTGATGTCTCGAGTTGGATCCTGATAGTAAAAAGGTTTACAGGTCTCACAGTTGCGGCCCATGGTGTTGTGGAGACAGTTGTCACACACACCTCCACTGACGTTCCCCGTAGCCAGATACACCGCCATGTCAAAATGACACTGGTTGGAGTGACCGTTACAGTTGCATTCTGGGAAAAAGAGGAAAGTGTTAACCTTGACATAGGAGGTGTATGTCTCTATGCACTTTATGAGCTCTGTTATGGTTATTCATAATTACTTTTGCATGCATTAGTGTTACGGCCCTCAGCTGGTCTCCAGAGCAGGTCATTATAGAAGTCATCACACCGTTCACAGTTCAGTCCTTTGGTGTTGTGTTTGCACACACACCTCCCGTGTACCTAGAGATGATCCATATTAAAATTATATACGGCTTTGTCTAAATAGACAAATTTTTATATATAAATAAAGCACTGCTTGTGGTGAATTTAAGCATTACTACATTTACATGTACACTATGGAAATTTATATTTATTTTTAGATTAGCTAAAGATTACTTTTAACATTGTTAAATTATTAGTGCTTTAAGTGGTTGTTAAATGACAGCAAAGGTAATCTAAATGTAAAAATAGGGAAAATTAGCATGTGCAAATAAACACCTAATATTCAACAAAACCATTAGATTAAAAAAATCTCTGATATCCGATTTGGTAGCAATATATATAATGCATACCCATAACTAGCTACAGTTCAGTAACTCACCATGCCCTCAATGTCATCCCTGATGCCGTCAATAGGTGCGCATTCGGAGGCGTGGCCATAGCAGAAGCAGTTGCCCCTGACAACCAGCTCATATAGGGCATAGTAGTATTTCTCTTTGATCTCGGTCCGTGAGTCCAGCAGGTTATCACCCAGAGTGTGCAGCTTGGTGAAGTTCAGACGGAGATTAGTGATCTTCAGCTGGTCTGCAATATGAAGGCATTGGGTTAGTGGAGGATAGGGGACCATACACCAAAGAGAAAGACACTAATGCCATTTTTTGACGTGAGAATGGATGAAAACAGCATAAAAGCTATAGAGATTAGCAGGCATGCACTAGCTTTCAAAAGGTTGGTCTTTGGGTATTATTATTTCCTTTTTTAGTTAAGAAAAAATGAATACTTTCATTCAATATTGATGCATTAAATTGATCAAAAGTGACATTAAAGATATTTATAATGTTTAGAAATGTTTAATTAATAAAATAAATATACTAAAATGTAGTTTAACTATATTTATTTCATGCTTAGTATACTATAAATACATTTAAATATGTATGTACTTATTAAAAGTACCATGCAGTTGTACTTTTACTATACTAAACTGGTATACTTGAAGTCTGCTAAATTGGAACAACTAATTGTGTGGAAGTAGTGCTGAAGTCCAGCTGAAGATACACTGACGTATATTTAATTGTTTTAAAGTGGTGGTATTGCAAGTATGCTTCAGATTCACTTTAAAGATCTTGCATTTTAAGACTGATATTATTCAAAGATCATACAATCCTCATAAATAGTGACATTTTAAGCTTGATATTAAGAAATGTGCATTGTGCACAAATATAATTTCAAATAAAGTTTAATTATAATGTTTTATATCAGTAAGCCATCACAGGAATAAATTGCATTATTAAAACATATTCAAATAGAAAAAATATATTTTTAATTGTCATAATATTACTGTTTTCTACTATATATTTTTTATCAAATCAATGCAGCCGAGGTGAACATAAGAGACTTTTAAAACATAAAAAGAAAACATTCTGACGAATTATATTTACTTTCTACATATTAAACTGTAATAAAAGAGATTCTTAAAACATCTTGTAGTCTTGACCAGGCCTGGCCCTGTTTAACAGAGTAATACAATTAACCACAGATTTGTGTTACAGCAAAAGTGCTTATATTTCCAGGATATGATGCCTAATGTGATGCCTAATGATGACAATAGCTGTTGGGAAAAATCAGGATAACACCAAACCATCATCAACCACACAGTCACGACAACCCAATTTTGAGAACATCCTCCTACCCTTGAAAATAAAATCCCTAAACCCTGTTAAGCCATGACCTCTGACCCCTTCTCCCCCGAGCTCCTCAGTGGGAGGTTGCAGTCAGCTGAGCGTGGAGGCCTTTAGCAGAAGTGTGGCGGATAGACTCCTGTTACGCTTCACAGACACTCAGTGAAGTGGGACTTGTGTGCTTTATAAGATAAACAGTTGGAGGGAAATTCATGGAGTTGTGTGTGTGTGTGTGTGTGTGTGTGTGTGTGTGTGTGTGTGAGGGCTTATATCTCAACATCAGTGATCAGCGAATGCAGCTCCTGTGCTGTTTGTTCCAGTCATGCTCTAGATATTCAGTATAACAGAAAGTGAGAGCCACTTTTTCCTCCTTTGCTCCTTTTTCCATCTGCTCCTTTACATTTTTGTTGTCGATGAGTTATGCAAAAGGTAAAACATATATAAATGGATGAAATATTCAAAGTCAAAAAGCTCATTAAGATCCAGCCGTTGCCTAAATAAGCTCCTGTAACCATAGCTACTGCAATGTAACAGCAGGCATATTTTTATATAAAATTGCTTTAAATTACATATATTAATGTATTTGAAATAACACCTACCACACATACTATTTGTCATATAGGAAGAAATTATACTAAAAAGATTTGGTTGTTACTCATGACCTGTTCATGAGACATACTGCCTATTATAAGAAAAAACAGGTTGTTGATTATTTTCCTTGGAAATACTTTAGATTAGCCAGTTAAAGTACAGGAACAATGACCTGAGGGGACAAAATCAGCTTCTCTTTCCATTTTACATGCTTTCCTCCATCTGACGTACTAAAGAGGCAGGATGGACAGCAGCAAACAGGAAACTGAATTTAAATACATGTGAATACATATTTGCCAATGAAGGAAAAGAGGGCAAAAGGCTGTATCTTATCAGTCAGAGGTCAGGTTCGTTAAGTTTCACTTACTCTGAATTTTGGGGCTGTAAGGGTCTTCGATCTGGATTGCAGGGTCAAGAACACGATAAATCGCCTGAGCGGAATGAAAGAGAAGGTCATCAAACTGTCAAATTAACAAAGTCTTCCAACTGAATATCTCTCACCTCTCCTTCTGTAGACGGCTCGATGTCAGAATATCTGGACTCGCAGATGACATCATCAACTTTACGAAGAGGACCGCGGGAAATTCCTGGGAAGGTGGACTCACAGTCGAAGGCGAAGTAACGGTACACCTGCCAGGTTCGGCCAAAATCCGCAGATCGTTCAATCAACATGGCCGCTGGACGGAAAGTCTGCGTACAAAAACAATTGACAGTATGAGGTCAGTATTGGAGTGTTTCAAAGGTGATTTCTTAAATGACAAAAATGGCTTTCTTACCTTAAAAGTCAGGATGAGATGAGTAAAGTGAAACTCTGCCTCCAGATCCAGCTGAAGGTAAACATCAGACTTTCCTGAGGAGAAAAGACAGTTCCACATTAATCATTTCATTTCTGCTATTTTTATGACTTCATTTGATTATCTCAAATTTGATTATGAAACTGTGGCTTTTTATTATTATTATACTTTTAATGAAAATATACCTTCATAAAACTTTTTCCAAACCCAACTTATTTTTCACACTTATTTATTAGTTTATTTAGTTTGTCTACTAAACAGTGGACAAATGCACTCCTGACCATTTATGTCATTTTATTTTATTTAAATAAAATTGCTAACTTTCTAATGGTCATTTAATTGCTAGCATTTTATGTTTCCTATATATATTTAAATAATGTTTTCATACATTTTGCATAATTTAACAAATTTGTAGCTTGATTGGAAATGATGCCAATTAAACATACCTTGTTGGCAACTTTTTGACCTGATGGCAATGTAATCTACATATAGCTAAAATACAGAAATTACTACTACGACTACGACTAATACTACTAATAATAAACCAAAAATCATAGGACATAAAATGTGAGGCTGATGATAGACAGGGCAATTTTGCCAGCCAACTTTTTTTGAGCAATGTTGCTTGGGCACTTTCCCACTGAGAATGTGTAACAAATTTCTTTCTGGATACTTTAGATCGGTCGTGGGTCCTGTGCATCACCTGGTTGCTCATTGACGGCAACATTTCCCAAAGATGCCCAGCAACATTGCTCAAAAAGTGCTCAATGTATCATCAGCCTGAGTACGATTTTGCTATGTTGGTTCAATATTTTCACAACTTGAATGACTTCAAACAGATTGTGATTATTATTTTACTTCTAAAACATTCTGTAATACCAAAAAAGTAAACATCTCAGACAGAGCTTTTTTAAAAGCCTATGAACTTTTATTTAAACTCCTCTTTGCTAGCAGATTGCTGGTGTTATTAAACTCTCATTGTAACCCAGAGTACATGTGAAACACAGCGACTGGAGTGAACGAGATCATATATTTTCCTTCCTGAACCACTTTTTATCTGGGAATTTAATAAGGCTCAGAATAACAATGCACAACAATATGCACATTCGAACACATTGTCCTACAGTGACTAAGCAGAGCTAGAAATAGATGGGATGGTTTAACAATCTAGCTTTGTTCTGTTCAGCTCTTACTTTGACAGTTCATTATTCATGTGGAGCAACAGACGGTCTGTATTCTGCAGAGCTGGCACCATATAGAGCTCACCTGTGCCTCCCTGCATTACCATTACAAAGCTGTAACTCAGTCCACTGCAGCAGCCCTTTGTCTGACTGCTGGATTTAACCTGCGTTTCATAATCAACAGCTAAACAGGAAGGAAAGGGAAGCTGAGGAAAAGCGAGACAGGTTGTACGGAGCTGAAGAGAATGAGCGGGAGAGGCCAGTGGAGGTGAAGTGGAGCACAAAAGGAAATTGACTGAATGGCTTGCTGTTTTTTCAACATGTTTCAGTGTTTGGCTGGAGGAGGAAGTTGTTAAGCCTCAATCCAGAGCACATACCAAAAGAGCCATGAAAAAGACTACCCTCATGCAGAGCACATGTTTTTGTCCTATAGAACACTTGGCACACCATAAAGAAACATAAACATAAGGCAGTTTCTACAAAAAGGGTACATAATAGTGAGTGAAATAATAATAGGGTACATTATAGGCCCTGGAGTAATTTAATTGAATCATTGCTTTTTCTTTCTTTCTTTGTTTTAATTTTTTCTGTTCGTCAGGGCAACTATTTAGACAAATCCACTACAGTTAACCCCCCTGATTTGATGATCAAATAATTATCAATACATCACCTGACAAAAAAAGAAGAAAAAAAAAGAAGCCAATCACAGTGTTGAAAATTAGACCAAGTTAAGCTGTCACTAAGTAGGGGAACTAGTTTGGGATCAGATGTTAGTTTCTGGTTACTGATAATTGTTTTTATTTCCCCTAAATTAAATAAAAAATGTATTTAATCATATTCTCTGATGCTTATTTTTAAGCCTTAAAAAGTACACCAAATCGAACCAAAATATACCATATCCAGTGTCTACTCAATATCAATATAGGGGTCATGACAGGGGTCCAATTGTGAGACACACTCTACAAGTGTTGAACAACTGATCTACTGTTCATTATACGACATTGTTAGAGAAAAGTTACTGAAGCCATAGCGACCGTGAGCAAAAATAGTGACCATTTCCTGTGAACGCCCATAATTAATTCCCAAACTAAGGAAACACGCAGCTGACACAAAGGGGTTTCACTCTCTTAAACTACAAAAGGAACTCTATTAAGATGTAAAGATGTATTGTTTTGGATAAAATGACATAAGATCTAAATATAATTTCAGCTCATCAGCCATAAGCGCATCAATCTTATTTGTAACTGTAGCTAGCCAAGTTACAAGCTAATTTAAGTAGTAAAGTCAAGTGCAGAGGATAAGGTACTAATACAAAGAATCTGTAAAAATAGGCAATGTACTGTATTAATATGAAGGAAAATTCAATATTGATTTGTATCAGCGTTATATACGGTATTTTGATTTTAAAACGCAACTGCATTGGTTTGTGTTTTGGCTTATATAAATGTCTGTAAAATGAATGGCAGAAAATGATCAGGACTTTTACAGTTTTTTTTTTTATATTTTAATTAAATAGCTACATGGGGTACACACTACAATGTGACATGAAAAACAACAATTTAGCATTTAACTGATACACTGATAACTTGTTGAAAAAAGCTAATTGTTACAGGAAAGTTTGTTACATGAAAAAACTTGCTACTTTGAAAACAGATAAACTACAGATAACCATCATGCTATGGCAAACGTTAGTGTCACTATTTTTAGTTATTTACTCCCCAACACCCAACACTACAGCCCACAAGTACACTTAGCAAAGTAAACAATAAATGTTGAGTGCATAAGGTTCAGGTATTAGCCTGCAGCTTTTTCTTGATCTCTTGATGTTTTCTGTCCTTCCATCTTTTTTCTCTACCATGTTCTGCTCTATTAGAGTTTTGTTTCCCTCTTTCATCCTCTCTATGGGTATGCCAGCAGCAGGCCGTGTCTGTAATTATCTCTAATACTGCAGGGTTTAGGGAGTGTGTCAGGGTGAGCCTGGACATCTGAGCCAAGTCAACTAACAGCCTTGCTCTATTTCTGCTTCTAATTGTATTACTTCTGCATTTCTAGTTCAAAAAGTAGGCCTGTCAATTTAAGTTGATAATTTAGTACGATAAATTATTTGTATTCAATGAATAAATTATCTGTAAGGATTTGATAAAAAATACAGTAAAAGTTCAAATAACTGTTTTCTACTTTAATATACTTTCATTACAATTTCACAGTCTTTTGTGTCACATGATCCTTCAAAATTATTCTAATATGCTGATTTGGTGATCAAGAAACATTTCTTATTATAATCTACATTGAAAAAGTTGTGCTACTCAATATTTCTGCGGAAACTATAATCCATTTTATTTCAGGATTCTTTTATTTAAAGAATGTTTAAAACACAATTTATATCTTAAATTATAAATGTCTTTACGTCATATTTAAAATTTAAAGTTACTAACTTCAAACTTTTAATGTACATTAAAACATTATTGATTAATATTTATTTTCAGTTCAGTGAACTGTTTTAGGCTAATTTGTCCCAGCACTGGGCTTCATTCTGAGTGCATGCATCTCTCTCCCTTAGCCTGTTATTAATAGATGCCCTAAACATCAACCTTCTAATAATACATGTGAAGCATTTCCAGTCCTTGCCAAGCAGCTGGGTTTGGACTTGGAGGGCTCAGAGAAGCAATCAAATTTCCTGGCAACAAATTACTCTTCTTTTGGCAAATGAAACCAAACGGATGTGTGGATTTCCATCAAAACATCACTGAAGCTGCAGATTAGCACATATGGTTTTTCGCATGCATTAATTAATAGTTGGCTGAGGTTGAGCTGCGGTGGATATGTAGATCCAACTCTGACCTGTATCTGTGTCTTATAAAGTGTAAAAAGCCTTAAAACTATAGCTGATTATGGAAGTTCTTGCTCTCTCACCATTCTCAGACTGCCACCAGGACTTCTTGCGGTGTGGTTTGAATGTGGTGATGACATTCTCTATGCGGTGACTCATGGAGTTGGAATAAGTATCATAAGGTCGCCGTGAATCACAGTGGAAACACTTCTTCTCTTCCTAAATTAGGTCAAGGGTCAAAAATGAAAAGGCACTTCACAAAAATAGTGTGTGTTTAAATGTATCTCACAGTCTGTGAAAACTGGTGTTGTCTCTACCTGTAGATGGCTGACAATGCAGTAGGGTTCTCTCCTCCGCAGGCCACAGGTGGATGAAGCTTTAAAGTTCGTCTCTCGACCCACCAAGAGGTCACCGGTTGCAGGGTAACAGCTTCCATGGGCACAGCCGTGGGCAAAATCAGGCTCCTGTGCGCTGGCCGCTGACAGGACTATCAAGGAAACAAAAATAAACAACATAGACATGATGAGCAGAGCATGATTGTATTTGTAATGCTTCTCAAATAAAACCTTCAGTCTTCAGTGTACAAGAAAAAAATAAAAAAACATGTTATTTTTGTTCTCTTGCCAGTTTGGTCAACCAGAACGTAAGCAAATTTCCATTAATGCTCAGCAAAGGCCAAGTTTCCACAAAAAGTCTATTTAGGCTGTGGTGGTGAGAAGCAGCATTACTGTTTTAGTATGATGGGAAATTATTTAGCATTGTCAAATTAAGCAAAATCGTGAATATTGTGGTTTTCTTAAATATATATATATATATACATACTCACAGGTCACTTTATTAGGTACACCTGTTCAATTGCTTGATAACACAAATTGCTAATCAGTCAATCACATGGCAGCAACTCAATGCATTTAGGCATCTAGATGTGGTGAAGACGATGTGCTGAAGTTCAAACCGAGCATCAGAATGGGGAAGAAAGAGAATTTAAGTGACTTTGAACGTGGAATGATTGTTGGTACCAGACTGACTGGTCTGAGTATTTGAAAAACTGCTGTTCTACTGTGATTGTCATGCACAACCATCTCTAGGGTTTACAGAGAATGGTCCGAAAAAGAGAAAATATCCAGTGAGCGGCAGTTGTGTGGACAAAAATGCCTTGTTGATGTCAGAAGTCAGAGGAGAATGGGCAGACTGGATAGAGATGATAGAAAGGCAACAGAAACTCAAATAACCACTCGTTACAACCAAGGTATGCAGAATACCATCTCTGAAAACACAACACGTCGAACCCTGAAGCAGATGGGCAACAGCAGTAGAAGACCATATCGGGTGCCGCTCCTGTCAGCTAAGAACAGGAAACGGAGGCTTCAATTCACACAGGATCACCAAAATTGGACAATAAAAGATTGGAAAAACGTTACTTGGTCTGATGAGTCTCGATTTCTGCTGCGACATTCAGATGGTAGGGTCAGAATTTGGCGTAAAGAACATAAAAGCATGGATACATCCTGGCTTGTCTCAACGGTTCAGGCTGGTGGTGGTGTAATGGTGTGGGGGATATTTTATTGGCACACTTTGGGCACTTAGTACCAATTGAGTACATCATCTCAGACTGATTTCTTGAACATGACAATGAGTTCACTTTACTCAAATGGCCTCCACAGTCACCAGATCTCGATCCAATAGAGCACTTTTGGGATGTGGTGGAACGGGAGATTCGTATCATGGATGTGCAGCCGACAAATCTGCAGCAACTGCGTGATGCTATCATGTCAATATGGACCAAAATCTCTGAGGAATGTTTACAGCACCTTGTTGAATCTATGCCATGAATAATTATAAAGAATTATATATAAATAAAGTGGCCAGTGAGTGTATATATATATATATATATATAAATGTGTGTGTGTGTCTGTGTGTGTGTGTGTGTGCGTGTGTGCGGTCAACATGTCTGGCTACCGCTATGTGTGTGTGTGTGTGTGTGTGTGTATATATATAACGGAGGCCAGCGAGTAGATGCTGTGCAGGTAAACCTCACTTCCCCTGATCTCAAGAGACGCACTAGCGACTGACGCTAGTTGCTGCAGCCATTTAGCCTCCTGGTTAGTGCGTCCGCCTCCCATGCAGGAGATTGAGGGTTCGAGAGTATATATATTCTAGGGGTGTAAACGGTACACAAATATGACGGTTTGGTACGTACCTCGGTTTTAAAGTCACAGTTCATTATGATTTCGCTACAGCAAGGGGAAAAACGAAACTCTTTTTTACATTTATTTTTATAAACAGTGGTTTACTGAACAATTTGTTCTTTCGTTAAATACATTCAGTTATAGTTTAAATGTTCTTGGTGACAAAAAGCTTATGCTTAAAACTTTAGGGAGCCATTTTACATTATAAGGTTACAATTAGGCCTAATAACTTAACCCAAACTTAAATTGAATTACAATTTATTTTTAAATAGCCTAGATGATCAACACTCAACTTTAAAAAAAAAATTGTATGCAAACATGAACATTGCACATAATGCAGTTTTTAAATTAACTTATAAATAATTTCTAAGCTATTTGTTAAAATATAACACACAGGCCGTCATAGCATGTTTCATAACAGATTAACTTAAACATACAGAAAATAATGAAGTCTAACATGTTTAGTAAAATATAATGAGCATATGGTGTAATATTTGGTGAAACGCTCCTCTCTAGGTCTAGACTTAATTTCTAATAGTGAACTAACGAGATGTGGACACTGATGACTTGCTGAGGTAAATGAAATGCTACGTTAAATTGTATTTCCACGCAGTTTTGTTGATGTCTTTCTGCGGCTGAAACACTGATTGAGCGATTACATGAGGCATGAGATGTTCAGTCATGTTTATTTGCGTAAAAATAGTAGTACAGGGGAAGGATTAGGTTCTAATAATTTTGGCCACCACTGTGTGTGTGTATTTATATATGAAGAAAAAAATATATTCAAATATAAAAAGAGCTAAAAAATATCAGTATAAATGTCTTAAGCCCTAGCAATTAAAACACGTACACGCTTCGCAGCCACTTTTAAAAATTGGATCAAATGTAGTTACTGTATGTGTAGCTTTAATAAGAGATATAGAGAGACAGAGACAGTGGTTACGAGATTTCAAGTTTCAGAACAACCTTTTACAACACCCAACAGCTGCTAAACATTCCTGCCAGTGTCCCAAACAAACCCTGTGTGAGATGATGTTGGGATTTGCTGTAAAGACAGGTGCTGTGATTCACAAATACATTGAAATGTGCATGATTTGTCTTGATGGATTTCGAGCTTTTAACCTCAGAAATCAAATGTAAACTAAAACACAAATAGAATTTGGAAAGCGTAGTCACATGAGTGGACTTGAAGAGCCTGGGAAAACTCTTGTTTACAGCATATATCCATCAGAGATCTGTGTCGTCAACACAAGACAGCTGTGTCTGTCTGGCACCATACTATTTCTCACCCGTGTGCCACCAAATACACACACACACACACACGCACCATGCACCACACACCACACACACACACACACACACACACACTCTGGTGAGAATGTTGTTTCTCTGTTAAAGTGATAGTTCACCCAAAAATGAAAATGCTCTCATCATTTACTCATGTTGTTTTAAACCTGCACAAATATATTTCTGTGGAACACAAACACAAAAAAAATGTTTTGAATTTTTTTGAAAAATGTCTCAGTGATATCTCAGTCATCACTGAAAGTGAATGGGGTCCAGTGTTGTTTTGGACCCCAATGATTTCACTAAATTATTTGGTGTTCCATACAGGTTTGGAACAACATGAGGATGAGTAAATGATGACAGGATTTTTAAGTACACTGTCCTTTTAAATATTCTTGGCTATATAAGATCAACAGGTGGCAAGAGCGAAATAAAATCTTGGATGGAGGAAGAAACATTCACTTATGGGATTGACAAATGTAAATCATTTCTCATTAAGCTGCTACATCAACAATGAGCTATGATAATAAATGGTGACAGCAAGAACACAGAGTCCATCCGTACTGTTGTTGTATTTTTATGATCGTCAAACCATGTGTCATATATACAAGTTTCATACTATATCTTAGGGTTTCTTTGAGAAAGCTGCCCCTCGGTCAGTGTGTGCCACTCTCTGCTCCTGCCTTACATGGACAAGCTCTCAGGAATGTGGGAGGACAGCTGGCACGGCAGACATACCTCAGAGCTAACAAAGACCTGCTGTTGCCTTACTGTACCCACTGAGGAGATCGAAAAATTAAAGACCCTGCAGCCAAGGTTGCAGTTTCAGAAATACATCAAATGTACACCATTATTGTGTTGAAAAGAAGGTACTGATTACAATCAATGTATACAGCAAAATAATTGACTCTTAACTTTTGACAGCCCGAGACAGAGAGACAGACGGAGACAGACGGAGACAGACAGACAGACAGACAGACAGACAGACAGAGACAGACAGACACAGACAGACAGACCGAGACAGACGAGACAGACAGACAGACAGACAGAGACAGACAGACAGACAGACAGACAGACAGACAGACAGACAGACAGACAGACAGACAGACAGACAGACAGACAGACAGACAGACAGAGACAGACAGACAGACAGACAGACAGACAGACAGACAGACAGACAGACAGAGACAGACAGACAGACAGACAGACAGACAGATAGACAGCCCGAGACAGACAGACAGACAGACAGACAGACAGACAGACAGACAGACAGACCGAGACAGAAGACAGACAATGTGAATCTTAAAAAGATGATAAGAGGAGTTTGTTTAGACAGTTTTAAAGAAGTGTGTACAATAGGAATATTCCGTCTTTGTCAAACCAACATAAATATTCTGAAATCTGTAATAGTGTCAGCCTCGACTGATATATATTTCTTGCTGTGAATAAGTGAGGGGCTGCTATAGGGGCTGTGCTGTGGTCCTGACAAGGCTCACTGACTCAGAATAGACAAACTAAATCTCAGTGCGGTACAGTGCAGCCTGGTGTAGGTCTATTTGTTGTCTATATCTCTGAAAACACAGCCACACTGATTGTGGTCCGACCATATCCCATAATGCTCTCTGGTGTCCTGTTTGTCCTGTCTGAGCTAATCTCCTAGTATGACCCAGAGGATGAGACAAAGAGAGGGCTACTCTTTCTTTGTATTTCTCTCTCCTAAACACAATCAGCTTTTCTCTTGCACTTTTTCATATTTTTTTTCTGTAAATCTATAACCCTGTTGTCTTCAGTTTCTGCTGGTCAGGGTTTGGCTCAGTTTACCAGGTAGGGATTATCACAGCTGGGACTGTCCGCTTTGTTCAAGAGCTCCAATTTTTCATTCTCTTGCATCTCTGCCCCTCTCAGCTTTCAGAGGGAGATTGTTCCCAACCAGGAAAAGCAGAGAATCGCCTCCTTGTGCCTGTCTCTAACCCCAGAGAGCCATTTTAATCCTGGGGACTGTTCATTTGACGAGAGGGGGAAAAGTGACACTAACACGGCACATTCTTCAGCAGCTGAGTGACAGAAAACAGCCGGTCACTTCCTAAACGGTCCATTAAGAAGCACAGCGGCCTCTCTGAAATTTTTTTTGAGCAGGGCTTTTACACAAATACTAACAAAAGCAGTTGTTGCATGTCATGGGCATGTCAAACGCAAACAGCATTTTAGATTGAAAATCTTTGTAATCAGCATTTCCACTGCTTTCCTTTGACATACAGATTTAGAGACTCTTCCTCGACTCATTCGTACACCTGTTATCGGAATGCAGAAAATGTTATCCGAGGTAAGTATTCTCTAAAGGAGGAGAGCAGATTTGACCAAGGATGGATGGATGGATGGATGGACGGTAGCCATATTCCTAAATACGTGCCAACAGTACAGACCTCAGCTTTACACATGATTTAGTGAGCAGGTTTTAATCAACAAATCAGTACATCCTCAATGCAAAGATGTTGTTCTTACATTTTTAGGTGTGGCTTGAGTATTTAAGTAATTTTGTGGCCACTGTGTGAGACCAGGGCAGAAAGGAAGCTATCAGGTGTGACAGTAAAATGACCTCTCTTTCCTCACAGTCCTGACCACTGTCAAAGCGTCAGGTAGACATGACAGTAATGATGATGCAGCATTGAGATGGATGAATGGGCATATGTGAAATATAGAGAATACATGTGGATACAGGATATTGCTGCTGCTTTTGTTACTCCCTTTTCACTGAGTTTATTTTGGCACTGTGAGTCTAGTTAGTCTGACGAGAGGAGTCTGCTATTTGGAGCCCACTGCCCAGTCTCAAAGTCTGCTCTCTCTCCTCTAACCCTGGTGCTATTTCCAGCTCTTGTCATATCTAGCTCCTCTCCGGTCACACCCCTCCAGATGCCCCATGCTATGGCTCCTCCTCTGACAACTCCAAGCTCACAATCCAGAAACACAGATATGGCCTGCTGGAACAAAACAGCATGGCGGCAATGAACTGATGTCACCAATCAGAGACATCAACATAGGAATACAGATAATCAGTCTTTAAGTTTTTTTTTAAATGGAATTTTAAATGGTCCTTTTCCTGATAAGACTGATGAGAATTAACAGGTTTTCCTGACCTGCTTTTATACTGTACATCATTAATAAAGTCACTGAGAACTGTGACAAATGTAAAAAACATACAATCCAAACAATCTGACCACATTTAACACAATGTTTATCTATATGGGCAATCATTTTTGAAAACAAAATCTTAATGTTCTACCTGTACCATTCAAACGTTTTATATATATATATATAAATTATTACTTTTAATTTATTTTTATAATAAATTAATATTTTTATTCAGTAGAAATGTATTAAATTTATCAAAAGTGACAGTAAATACATTTATAATCTTTAAAAAGATTTCTGTTTAAAAAAATGCTGTTCTTATTAACTTTATCTTAATAATATTGCACAATATTACTGTTTTTACTGTGTTGGCCTCTTTAAAAGCCTCCGCATAGTTTAGAAATGAGTGATTTCAATAACCTAGTAGGTCTTCTTTGTAAATACGCCTCTGCAAGAAGAAAAATGCAGGTAAAGAGGAAATACAAGGTCATCATTAAATAACAGAGTAAACACAGTAGAGATCGACTATCATATGAATTATCTGAAACACTTTGCAGTATAAGGTTCAATTTGTTGAATCTTGAACTAACAGTGACGAATAGCATTTATTCTTTTACATACACATACATTTGTCACACAAATTGTCAGATTTTATAAATTAATAGTGTATTAGGACTGAAAATGAGTTCATAAAAATTAGAAAATTAACCTAGATCAATAAATGTTGTATTATATTTGTATTATAAATGCATTAACTAATTGCATTAATAAATTGAACCTTATTGTAAAGTATTAGTGAATTCTAAGTTGAAATGGTGAAAGTTCCAGCTTGTTAAAGAGCATGTTCTGTGGGCAGGTACTCTGGGGAAAACAGATACAGCTGAGCATGAATTATAATGTGCTGCACACCTTCCCTTGACCTGCACGAGAGATGAGATCATTTAATCCCCTCAGGACAGCCTGTTAAAGCACTCATATCCTGACAATGACATATGGAGGTATATACAGCTGTGACACACACGTCCACATCTGGAGTAAGCATGACATATGACAGGATTCGGGAAAAGGTCAAAGGACCAAGAAAGTATGCGAAATGTAAAAGAATGTCAGAAAAGTGGTTCAATCTGTGAACAAATTATTAATTTGAGTCAAATCTTTTCAGTGAGTTCAGACCACAAATCCACCCTGAAGGATTTGTTCAGAAGAAAAACTAGCCTATACTTTTTAAAGCTCCAGTGAATGGAAAAAAGTGACCAGAAGAAGCATTTTTGAACAGAATTGTCATTTTTTTCAGAATTGTTCCTTTAAAACATAACTTTTTCTTCAATTTTCTCACTAACTTTGCCTCATGTATTTGATATACAATCCAACTGCTCGTTCTCTCTAGAAACTTCTTCCCTAAGGCAGAAATCTTATTCAGCTCGACTCACATAAACAGACGCGTTTCTTCCCCTTTCATTTCACCACCTCTCCACCCCCTGTATTCGTCCTTTCTTCTATTTTCCCTCCTTCACCACCTCAAAGCTCTATCAAAGCATCGTATTGCCCCATTGTTATGGAGTGCAGTGTTCTGCAGTGTTCGGCAGCGACAGCATTCAGGCAGCTCCATGGATCACAGCCACCGGCCTCTATACCCGTGTCCCCACAACACAGCTGTTTACTGGGGGACGTATGATCCCAGTACACATCAGAGGAATTAAAAAAGGAAACCAAGCAGAAGAAAGAGAGTCAAAAATGATTTCTGCAGTTTCTTCTTTTCCACTCGCACCAAAGCTTTGCCTTTAGATGAAAATTATGAACAAAGGTTCCTTACAGCTTTTCATGTTCTTTTCATCAAGGCTTTCTTTTTATTTCATGTTTTTTTCTCTCTCTTTCTGAAGAAACAGCTCGACTGGATTATTTCATGTTTTATTCACTTTCTTTCTGAAGAAATAGCTTGACTGGATTATTTCAAGATTTTTCAGAGAAAGACTATGATTGAATTTTAGGGTCTTAGATGGCCTTTAATGCTGGTTGGCCATAGCTTTTGAAAATCTAATCATAAATGTAATGTGTTGAAGGTAAGAATAAGTTCTAATTTCACAAGGAATACATTTTTGCCACTAAAAATGAACAAACTGGATGGGAAAGCAGGGCTCTACAGTAAAGATTATCTGCTGGCCAGGTGCCATTGTGAGTGAATTTTGGGTAGATTAATGGAACTGTCACTTACCGCTATTAGACCAGAGCTATCCTATTTACATTTGTTATACATGTACATAGTGACATTTGCTTGAATCCATTTTAAAGTTGGTATTAATCAAGGTAAAATTATATAGCTGGCTTATAGAAAAAAATACAGACAGACAGAGAACATTTATAGAATATTATTATTATTCTTATCATAACAGCAATTTTTTATAAATGTGAAGGAAACATTTAAAAAGCAAACATAAAATTAAACTAAATTTATTATAGTTTTTCTCAATTGCTTTGGCTCAATTCTCGAATTCTCGAAACAATAAGTTCGATATATATATATATTGTTCTTGCCCCGGGTGACATTTCTGAGCGTTTACCATTCCTTCTGATTGTTACTTTTGTGTTTGACCCCGGACTGCCTTACCTTGGAACTCTGAACCTGTGCTTGTGACCTCGACCCCTGCCTGGTATTGTTTACGTCTCTGCTCTGCCTCTGATATTCCTGTTTTGCCCGCTGACCATTGCCTGTTTGATTCTGACTCTGTCTAATAAATATTACTGCAAATGGATCCACTCGCCTCTGACCAGTCATTACAGAAGACTTCGCCAGCTTCGGATCCAGCAGCTGTGAATCAGCTCTCGTCAGACGTTTCAGCTCAGGCTAACGTGCTAGCTTCTCACCAACGTCAACTCCAGCGTCTCACGACTCTCACGGAGGAACTGGTGAAAGCACTACAATCCATGCATGGCACGACATCACCAGTAAACCCCCCTGCACCAGCGCCTCTTCCGGCGAGTTCACCGTCCAGCACCCAGGCTGTAAATCCTCGACTCTCGCTTCCGGAGAGGTTTGATGGGACTCCAGCTAAATGCAAGAGGTTTTTACTGCAATGCTCCCTGTTCCTGAATCAACAACCTTCGCTTTACCCCACAGACATTAGTCAAGTATCTTTTATCTGCTCTCTGCTATGGGGACGAGCGCTGGAGTGGGCTACTGCAGTGTGGGAGGGCAGCAGCCTCTCATTCCCACCACTCAACGAATTCCTCTGCCAGTTCCGAGAAGTTTTCGAACCCTCAGTCAGCGGAGAGGATGCTGGCGAGCAGCTGCTCGCACTCCGCCAGGGTAAAGACACAGCAGCAGACTACTCCTTAACCTTCCGCACACTCGCAGCTCAAACCGGCCGCTGAAACTGCTATATCGAAAAGGATTATTAGCTGAATTACAGTCAGAACTGGCCTGCCGCGATGAGGGAAGGACTTTGGAGGAATTCATTAATATCACCATTCATCTCGGCAATCTACTACGCTCTCGACGATCTCCTCTCACTTCAGGCCCCACTACCGTCTCAGAACCCGAACCCATGCACATCGGCATCACCCGCCTTGTCATCGGAGGAGAAGGAGCGCAGATTTAGAAATCATCTGAGCCTCTATTGTGGACAATCTGGACACCTGCGGGTTAGCTGTCCCACTCGACCGCCCACCAAGTCTACCTTTTCGGTGAGTCCCTGTTCTAACACTTTGATGGTCCCCATCTCCCTAAGCTTTTCAGGGGTTGCAGTCGAGACGACAGCTTTGATCGATTCTGGAGCGGCGGGGAACTTTATTGATATTAACTTTGCCAATTCTCATAACCTTCCTATCGTTAAATGTGAAACTCGACTGGTGTTGACAGCGCTAGATGGACGACCCCTGGGACCGGGACTGGTTCAATTCAAGACTCAAGTACTCACACTAAGGACTGGCTCCCTACACATCGAACGCATATGTCTCTTTGCCATCGACTAGGTTGGTTCAAGGTTCAAGGTTCTTTATTATTCGTCACATACACAATCATACAAGTATAATCAGTAGTGAAATGCAAGTAGAATTGAAGAAAAATACAGCATTTACATGAGGAAAGTGAGGAGAAAAAATAACCCCAGACTATGCTCCTTGGGGAGTACAGTGTGAGAACAGGAAAACACCTCAGCAACACAAAAGCACATACACGACATAGCCACAGGGAAGTGAATCCGCCCAGCAAGCAGCCATCTGATCCCGCAGCCACTGATCCGGCGCTGGTCAGACCCGCTTGACCAGGCCAGCGGATCGCGAACAGAGGCGAATGGTCGGGGCAATGTCTGTAATGTCTGTAATGTCTGTAGGGTGGGGAGGAATGCAAGAGCGCCTCACTGCATTGCACTCCCGGGGTAGATTCCAGCAACAGCCTTGCCAAGGCCACTGTAGGGGAGCCAGAAAAAGATAAGATTGTTTTGTCTTTGGGGCGAGTAAACATTCCAATTTTAATGCGGTAATCCGGTAATCCTGGGTCTACCCTGGCTGGAGAAGCATAACCCACGTATTTCCTGGTCCGCAAAACAAATCCAACAATGGTCTGAATTCTGTCACCAAGAATGTCTGCAATTCCATTGCCCTGATGTGAAATTCACCCCTTCACCGGACTCTGAGACTCCTTCCACAACGAATCTTCCTGTGGCATATCAAGATCTCTCGGAGGCCTTCAGCAGATCCAAAGCATCACAGCTGCCACCACACCGAATCTAGCGACTGCGCTATCGACCTAATTCCTGGAGCAATGCCAACGAAAGGTAGAGTGTTTCCTCTTTCCCAGCCTGAATCAGAGGCCATGAGAGCATACATTGAAGAGGAGTTGGCTAAGGGCTTCATACGACCATCCACTTCTCCAGCATCAGCCGGGTTCTTCTTTGTGAAAAAGAAAGACGGAGGTCTACGTCCATGCATTGACTACCGAAGTTTGAATGACATCACCATTAAGTTCCGTTACCCGCTGCCGCTGGTTCCTTCTGCTCTCGAACAATTACGCTCAGCCAGATATTTCACCAAGCTCGATCTTCGAAGCTCCTACAACCTAATTCGCATCCGGGAGGGCGACGAGTGGAAGACAGCTTTCTCAACCACATCCGGGCACTACGAATATTTGGTCATGCTGTTCGGGCTTTCCAACAGTCCATCAGTCTTTCAGGCTTACATCAACGATGTCCTTTCGCGATATGCTCAACGGAGGGGTCATTGTCTACATCGACGACATATTAGTGTACTCAGATACCCTTGAAAACCACATTCAACAGGTCCGAGCAGTCTTACAACGCCTCATGGAACACCAATTATATGCGAAAATGGAAAAGTGTGAATTCCACCAGACGCAAGTCTCCTTCCTGGGTTACATCATCAGCTCCGAGGGGGTCGCCATGGACGACAAGAAGGTTCAGTCCGTTCTCAACTGGCCACAACCCAAGACAGTGAAAGAGCTACAGCGCTTTTTGGGCTTTGCCAACTACTACAGGCGTTTTATACGGAACTTCAGCACCGTAGCGGCTCCTCTTACTTCGCTGCTCGGGGGGGGGGGGGGACAACGACTGAATTGGTCACCATCACGCTTTCCTTCAACTCAAGGATCGTTTCACCACCGCTCCCATCCTCCACCATCCTGACCCCAATCTGGAATTCACCGTCGAGGTTGATGCATTCCACACGGGGATCAGAGCCATTCTGTCCCAACGTCAGGGCAATACTTCCAAACTGTTCCCATGCACCTATTATTCACGCAAACTGAATGCAGCCGAGAGGAACTATGATGTAGGCGATCGGGAGTTACTGGCAATGAAAGCGGCATTCGAGGAATGGCGGCACTGGCTAGAAGGCTCAAAGGACCCCTTCATTGTACTCACCGATCACCGCAACCTGGAGTACATCTGCTCAGCCAAACGCCTCAACCCCCGCCAGGCTCGCTGGTCCCTATTCTTCTCACGCTTTTCATTCACAGTCACATACAGACCAGGTTCCAAGAATGGTAAAGCTGATGCACTTTCCAGATTGTATGATTCATCATCAACACAGAAGTCCACTAACGAACCCATCATCTCGTCAACCCTGATTGTAGCACCCGTACGATGGGACATACTCACCGAGATCACAGAGGCCCAGGCCAACGATCCACCACCCCACGAATGTCCTAATAACTGAACTTATGTTCCGGCCAACCTGCGACAGAGAGTGCTGCATCTGGTGCACGATGCTCCCAGCTCAGGACACCCAGGCATCACGGCTTCACTCCAGCTATTATCTGACCGCTTCTGGTGGCCAACTCTCCAAGCAGACACCGTCACATTCGTTCAGCAATGCCCAGTCTGTAACATGTCCAAATCCTCTCACCAACGTCCCGCAGGGTTATTGCAACCCCTACCTGTTCCACAACGACCCTGGTCCCACATAGCCATCGATTTTGTCACGGATCTGCCTAATTCTAGAAACTACACCACCATCCTAACAGTTATCGACCGGTTCTCAAAAGCTTGTTGACTCATACCACTTCCCAAACTCCTCACTGCATTCGAAACAGCCGAGGCCTTGTTGGAACAGGTCTTTCGGTTCTACGGTCTGTCAGAGGATATCATTTCAGACCGGGGTCCCCAGTTTACCTCCCGCGTCTGGAGGGCCTTCTGCCAACAGCTAAATATCAACGTCAATCTCACCTCCGGCTACCATCCACAATCTAACGGTCAGGTTGAAAGACTAAACCAGGAGATAACCCGGTTCTTACGCTCCTATTGCCATCAAAATCAGGAAGATTGGAGTCGTTTCCTACTCTGGGCGGAATATGCACAGAATTCACTCCGCAAGCCATCAACCGGCCTCACCCCCTTTCAGTGCATCCTGGGCTTCCAGCCTCCTCTGTTTCCCTGGTCAGGAGAGCCATCAGAATTACCCGCAGTCAATGACTGGTTGATGAGAAGCGAAGAAACTTGGAATGCAGCCCATGTCCACCTGTAGCGGGCGGTCCGCCGAACCAGGGAACAGGCCGATCTTCGGAGAAGGGAAGGACCTGAGTATACTCCTGGGCAATGGGTTTGGCTCTCCTCCAGGGATCTCCGACTTCGACTACCCTGCAAAAAACTAAGCCCCAGGTACGTGGGTCCATTTAAAATTTCTAGACAAATCACCCCAGTATCATATCGCTTAGCATTACCAGCTGAATACCGTATCTCACCCACTTTCCATGTCTCCTTGCTCAAGCCCGCCGGTGGACCCAGAGGAGAGATGGATCAGGACGAGGTCGCAGACGAGAGCACACCTCCCCTGATCGTGGATGGCGAGGAGGCGTACCAGGTCAGAGAGATCCTGGACTCCCGATGCAGAGGACGTGTGTTGCAGTATCTGGTCGATTGGGAGGGCTACGGCCCCGAGGAGAGGTCATGGGTTAACACCCAGGACATCCTGGATTCTTCACTCACTACAGATTTTCACCAGACTCATCCGAATCGACCGGCACCTCGTCCCCGAGGGAGACCTCGGCATCGGGTTGCTCCTCGCGTCCGGAGCCGCTCGCAGGGGAGGGGCTCTGTCATGAATCAGACCTCTGTGACTCTCTCCGAGGGCCACCAGAGGGCACCCTCACAGGAGTTCTGACTCCCTCACGGACTTCATTCACCATAACCCCCTCTGCTGCTGATTACCTGCCCAGGTGTGGCTCTTCACCTGGCCTATTTAACCAGCGTCTTCAGTCACAATCATTGCGAAGTCTTGTTCTTGCCCCGACTGACATTTCTGAGTGTTTACCATTCCTTCTGATTGTTACTTCTGTGTTTGACCCCGGACTGCCTTACCTTGGAACTCTGAACCTGTGCTTGTGACCTTGACCCCTGCCTGGTATTGTTTACGTCTCTGCTCTGCCTCTGATATTCCTGTTTTTGCCCGCTGACCATTGCCTGTTTGATTCTGCCTCTGTCTAATAAATATTACTGCAAATGGATCCACTCGCCTCTGACTAGTCATTACACTGTCGTCAAGTATTCCTTATTATCCATTGAGCGTCTTTTTTCAAAGTAGTATTACCTATTAGCCTAATCTGAATGCCAATTCTAAGCACAATTGACTTGAATTAATTCTGTCTGCATTAACAGGCAACCACGACTGTCTGCAAACAATGTTGTCAGAGTCACAATCTGTGAACCGTTCAAAGACCTTTAAAATTAAACTCAGGCAGCCAGCAGACGGTAAATGTGACAGGAACTAAATAAGAGCATCTCCTCATCAGCTGTATGCCTCCAACAAGCCTGCTACTTTCATTAGAGCCTCAACAAAAATAACACTCCCACTGCTCTGCCTCCGACACCTCCACATTCTCTCCAGCTTTATCAATCACAGACACAGAGGCTCCTGTTGAGCCCTGCAGCCCATCACCTACACAAAACTCACAGCGGAGGACAGCTGGACAGTAACAGTAAATGATAAAGAAAGATATGGAACACTGTCAATGCACTGAGGAGACAGTATTTAATGAGCAAGGTCAGCAGAATAAATGGCAACTTTTCAGTCGAGACTGTGACTCTTAGCTTATATGTACAAAACAACCTGGAATGTAACCTTGCAGCCTCTCTAAAAGGCACAATTAATAAAATTATGCTTTATATTCTAAAATGAAAAAGTTTAATGTGACTCAAACCTTCATTCCAAGCCAATTTATTTAAACTTAACAGCAAATATATATATGAAGTAATAAGGAGCAAGCTATAGTTGCTATTACACCAGATTCAGAGAAATTAACACAAGAAGAATGAAAAATAACAATAAATTGTGTAGGAAGTCTGTCAAAACTTGTGCTGATCACTTTAAGATTAAAACAGAGTTCACAATTAATAGAAAATGATTAACTACTTTTCAAATAACTAATAAAACTATTAGCCTACTAAATGTACAGTCTCAAAATTAACTATCAAATGACGAATAAGCTCATGCAAATAATCTATTGTACTAGAATGAATGAACTAGAATTTATTCATTCAATTTAATGTGCTATTTCTAATCACAAACCCACTGAAGATCCTTCAAATATCCCTGTCAAACTCCCAGCTGCAAAACCGTGGATTAGGAAAGGGCAGAGAAAAAGGAATGTGAAGGTCAGAATACCCGACTGAGCAGATTTAGTGTCTCATTTCTAAAAGGTGTGCTTCATCAAAGAACAAGTAATCAAGGATGAAAAACTCAATGAGTGAAGAACTGTCATTTACTAATCCAATACACATGGCCTCTTTAACCTGCTGACCTCTTGTTTCCCTTTTAGTATGCCTATAAATTTGCTTCAACTTTAACTAGACAGACAGAGGAAATACACAAATAAGCTAATGGGTGCCGGAGGGGGGTAATAACATTGTCTAGAGACCTTTGAGAAAGAGCCTCCCTTCAGACTCAGTTTTAGTGTGGAGCATCACAAGTCAACTGTCTACTGAGACATCGATAGAACAGACTTCAGGTATATAAGCAGGTGCAAATGATTCATGGGACTTGTGTGGGGTCAGGCACAAAAATATTTGGTGAATGATTAATCTTGGCTGTACACATCTAAATGCAAAGAATGTATGAGTTCCTTCCTACATATAAAATGAGGTATAAGATAAGGTTTTGACTTGTGGCTCAAACACATTTTGCCTTTTGAAAATATGAAACACATGCAGATCAAAATAAGTTTACATTTACATATTTAGCAGACACTTTTATCCAAAGCGACTTATTACAAAGCTTATTACAAAGCGATTCAGGCTATACATTTTTTATCAGTATGTGTGTACTCTGGGAATTGAACCCACAACCTTTTGCGCTGTTACCACTGAGCCACAGGAACACAGTTGATCATATAAAACCATATATGGAAGATATTTAATAGATGGATAGATAGATTATATAATTTATATATGTGACTCTTAACCAAAAACAGTAATGAGGCCAAATTTTGGGAAATTGAGATGTATACATAATCTGAAAACGTTCAATTGATGATGGATTTGTTAGGATAGGACCATATTTGACCGAGATACGACTTTTTAAAAATCTGGAATCTGAGGGTGTAAAAAAATTAAAATCTAAATACTGAGAAAATCTCCTAAATTAAGTTCTTAGCAACGCATATTACAAATCAAAAATTTGTTTTGATATATTTACGGTAGTAAATTTACAAAATATCTTCATGGAACATGATTTTTTACTAATAACCTATACAATGTATTGTTGGCTACTGCTACAAATATAACCGTGCTACTTATTATTACTGGTTTTGTGGTCCAGAATAACTTATAATATATAAATCTTATAATTACTTATACTCTGTCTCAATGTACAAAACACATTTACATACTTTATAAATTTCAATAAGTGGTTGCTAATAATACATTAAGACAAAACATAATATATTAAAAATAAGAACTAAATGAATAAATATTGAGTCTTGCTCACATAGACATAGCACATAGACATAACAGGATTTTTGTTCTTCATACTACACTTACCACAGATGAACAGCAAGGGAAGCGCGCGCATGGCTTTATGATGAGCTCCCTTTCCACCTCCGCGCGCCTCTAAAATATGAAAATCACTAATGAGCCGTCACACAACTTCAGTTTATCATATATAACTACTAGACAAAGTGTACTGTCTTATAAAACCTTCAGTAATAAAACACAAACAAAGGCATGTCTTTACTAATGCTGGAAGCGCGTACTCACATGTTTACTGTGATTTTGTCGATGGTCAAGCTGTTCTTTAAGCCATTGAGCGCTATCAGAATCAGACGGACTTTCTGAAGTCCTGATAGAACCGTGGAAATGACCGATGGAAATCACGAACTGGATTAAAAAGATGCCAGCGGAAGGTAAAGCGACACACTCCTCAGGCAATGACACAGAGAGTAATTTAGGGGGATAAAACCCACTTCTTGTTTTCCGGAGCGCCCACATGAACGCGCGTGGCCGAACAGTAATGCGCGCGCTTCTGAAAACTGATTTAAAATGACTATCTTAACAACAAGTATAGTAATAGCCACTTAAATTTTCCACAATACTGTATTAATTTCTAATATATTTAGGTTTAGAAAAACTGCATGATGGACTACGCGATAATTTATATTATTATGCAAATAGACTGTCATGTTAAACATTATCTGGTTATGTGAGTACAGCTCACACAATGATTTTATTGGTAACTTATTTCAACCGGGGTTTTCCAAGCCAGATTTAGAGACCTCCGGAATAATACAAAAAGCTAGATTTTATCAGCAACTCTTTATAATCACTTTATTTAAACTCATAAAAATGAATCCATTATACCTATACGATCATTCAAATTTAATGAAGTATAACATTTTTTGACAGTACACAACACAAAGCCCTGGGTTAAAACCCTGTCTCTAAACTAAACTCCAGACTGACAAACGTATACGCCACTAACTATTTATGTCTATCCTCTGTACTCATAACAGTGAATAGCCTAATTTTACTCAGGTGATCTATCAAACATCATTTTTCTTATGAAATGTACATTATAGTACAGGACTACCAGGAGAAGACAGTCAAACATATGACGTGAAACAAATATGTGATTCAGTGGTATGATATGAATCAAAGCTCAGGGTCAGCTAAAGCCACTGATCCAAACACAGACAGGATTACTCCACAGAAACACGAGCATGTCCTGCCTAACACTAACACACACAGGAAGGATGATGCAGAGGCAGAAAAGACAATAGGCACAACTTTAAAGGTGCAATATATAAAGCTGAAATAGACCAGGAATTCAGAAATATGCATTGGAACCATAAAAATGAGAACTGATATGTTTAATTTTAATGTCTCACTTTTTCTACATTCTCTATCGCCCCCTCCTGTACTACAGATGTAACACATAAAATAACTGAGGCTGTTTCTGCATATAAATAAAACAAAACAGTAGCGTTTGAATTCCATATCAAAGGTTTAATGTGTTCATATTTGTATTTTACACAATATAAAAATATGAAGTTAGGCACTTCAGTGTTTAAATGTAACTACAGTTGAAAAGTTTGGGGTCGGTAAGATTTTCTTTGAAAGAAGCCTCTTATGCTTCTTAAGGTTGCAAAGATCTATACATCAGTAATATTGTGAAATAAAATGACAATTTAAAATAACTATTTTAATATTAAACGAATATTAAGTGTGAATGAAGTGAAGTATTAGCAGCCTTTCAGGTTTCTTTGATGAATACTTCTTATAAATCTTTTGTGATATTCTAAATGTCTTTACTGTTCGTCATTTTAAAGCATCCTTTCTGAATAAAAGAGTTAATTTCTTTTTTTTTTACTCACTGACCCCAAACCTTTGAACAGTAGTGCATGTTTTGGCCACTAGGCTTTACAACAGTTGGTCGGCAGTTCATTTACAGTGGTTCTCAAATTGTGGTCTGTTTTGTTGACTGGCTTATTTAAAAAGCATTAAAATATATAACAGATATCACCAATATTGAGTTAATCAAAATGTATCAAATTAATAAACTGATTACATTAAATTAATAACATAACTGATGTTCTGTCAGTGGATGTAAGCATTTGTTTCAATTTCTTAGCAAGTAAACAGTCAGCTAAAGGTGCTATTTAACAAAACATTAGTTTAGGGGAAAAAATAGTGACTCAAGTCAGGAACAGTGAAAAGGACATCAGTCCTTCAGTCCTCCGACACCTAAAAAAAGTTTGAGATCCACTGATTTATCAGGAAGACAATAAGACCTAGTACTTTACTCTGAAGTATTTTGTCATCAACTTTAATTAAGGAGTGAAGCTGCTGATTCGTAATGGGTTGTAATGGAACAATATATGAAATCACACAGAGGGTGATTGAGAAGATAAATTGAAGTCTGATTTGAGGCTTTTGTCAGTTATTTACAGTTCCTACTGACAGTTGTTGTAGCCCATGACTTTTAATCGCATATCTTCTCTAACTTCTGTAACGTTTTTCTCCAGATCCGCCAACTCATCCCGCTGCTGCTGCATTTTCTGCTCGTTCTTGGTGAATTTTCTCTCCAATTCTTCAGAGGGACAGAAAAACAAGAAGATGCCAAACAATCAAATATCTCAAAATATTCGCATGAAATGCTGTGTTTAGTAAAAAAATAAAACTTCATAGGTTCATTTGAGCATAAGATGTGCTTTGTTTTAGTAAATGTTTAATGCATTTGGACACATACTTCTTAGGGTTTCCATGCCTGTGGTGGCTTTCTTCAGCAGGTCCTCTGCTTCTTTCTTCATCTCTATAGCTTTCTGGCTAATGTCACCTTCTCCTGTCCCTCCTACAGAGTCCACCTTCTCTTTCAGCTCCTTATACAGATTCTCGGCATTCACCAGTTCCTTTAAAACACATGCACAAAACAAATATTAAATGTTAATGTCGAAGCTCTAACATATAGCTAGACATGCACACACACCTCTTGAAGTCCAGCAGCCTCTTGAGTTGCATTGTCAGAATGTGCTTTAGCATCTTTTGCCATCTCCCTGTTCTGCTCCGTTTTATTCTTCAATAAATCCACCCCATGTGACAAATTGGCCAATCGCATCATCACATCCATGAGGTTGCTGTCTAAATTTAAGAGTTTGTTGTCAACCTGTTCAGGGAAGAGACAGAAGCAGATGAATTCCAATCTTAGACTATAACTCAATATCGATTCAATAATGCTACAAAGAATCATGAGAAAAGTATGATGGTTTCCACAAAAAAATATTAAGCAGCACAACCGGTTTTAACACTGGTAATAATAATAATAATAAAGGTTTACCATATTAGTGATGTTCTGGGCATTCTTGAGATTTTCTAGGGCTATGGTCATTTCCTTCTCAGCTTTTTTAATGGCCCTCTGAGAGGTTTCAAGTGCTGCTTTAGTTTTATTGATATTATCGCTCACCCCTTCAGCTTGTGCCCTGCACAAACACAAAATCACACACACTACATGTGGATTTCTGTGTAAAATAGTGAGCAATGTTCTCTCTCTCTTACTTGGCATCTTGAGCTCTCTGAAGCAGATCCTTGGCTTTGGCCAGTTGCTCTGAGGTGTGGTTGAACACCCCTTCCACGTTGGTGAGGTTGGCGATGTTGGCTTTGATTTGCTCGACGATGTTGTGTATTACGGTCCGGTTGAATGGCAAGGAGATCGCCAAAACCTGCCGGGCCACTTTTTCAATGCTTTCTGGATCGGCTCCCTCCTCTGAATATATCAGTTTTAGCATTAATAAAGGCTTTTTATTGTTTTCAAATAAATGATAATTAGGCATTTATGACAATTAAACATGTTAAAATGACAGTTCATGCAGTAATATAAATGCATAATTTAATGACCCTTATGTTTATATTCAAATTTGTGATTTGCATTTATTTTGTATTAATCAATGGAACAAAAAATATAAAATTTCTAGTATGTTAAAGCTATTCCATAAAAAAAGTATACAGCACGGAGATTTAAGATGTTATTTGTTATAAATATTGTTCTCTGGCATAGCTTTACAAATTATTATAATTATTCTGCAAATGTTAACAAATGTTCTACTGCATCTTGTTACAAATCGTCCCAGGTTACGTATGTAACCCTGGTTCCCCGAGGGAACGAGACGCTGCGTCGAAACGCTAGGGGAACGCCATCAGCGTTGTCCAGCTCTGAATCATATGTGTAATCAGTCAAAATTGACGGCCAGACGTCAGGTGCGGTGACGTCATGACCAGGATGCTTAAAAGCACGTGATGTGCAGCCGGCGCCAGCTTCCAGGAATGAAGCATAGCTCTAGTAGGGATGCGGAAGTATGGCCCTGCGACGCAGCGCCTCGTTCCCTCGGGGAACCAGGGTTACATACGTAACCTGGGACGTTCCCCTCCGGGAACATCGAGCTGCGTCGCTAGGGGAACGAGATACCCACGCCGCCATACTTGCAAATCCCTGCTTAGTGTGTGGAATGCACAGCTATGGCAAGGGAAAAGACAAGCCAGGGGTGGCTCGCAGAGCCAGGTCGTAAAACCTGGAAAGTTAGGGCGAGACCACCCACCAGCGTCACAGATGTCCTGCACAGGTACACCTGCCAGAAGGCCTTGGAGGCCGCCATACCTTAAGTAGAGTGAGCCTTGATTCCCAAAGGCGAGGGGAGATCAGAGGACTCGAGGTCATAGGAGAGCATCCAGATCCACTACTTCGCATAAGCACCCTGGCCTCCACCAGAGGAAACGTATAAATAGAGAGTTTTGCCTACTGAAAGGCCACCAAGAGGGGCGTGGTAGGTGCTATAGCCGCCACGTAGACCTTCAGGGTGGAGTGGGCTAACTCTGCGGAGAAACGGGCCTGCGAGAACTCCAGCACTGTACCAGCAGGCAGTTAACTGGATCAAGCTGGCGGTCTCCGCACCCGGAGTCTCAACTTCAGGGCGTACAGTTTCCTTATTGAGGGAGCTCTAGATTGGAGGATGGTCTCAGCAACATCAGTTTAGAGACCAGAGGCTATGAGTTGTGCCCCCTCGGGAGCCACACCCATAGTTTCCACAACTCCGAGCGGGGGTGAAAGATCATGCCCGCTGCCAGTGAGAGGAGATCCCTTCTGACGGGAATCCCCCATGGAGAGCCATCGAGGAGAGTAATCGGGTCAGAGAACTATACTCGGCCCGGCCAGAACAGGGTTTTTCAATAGAAGGACCCCGTCCATGCGCACTCTCTCTAGAACTCCCAGGAGCTGAGCGATCGGGGGAAGGTGTACAGACGAAGCCTCAGCCACGATTGTACCATAGCATCCAGTCCCTTAGCGGAGCTGGATGTCTGCCTCGACAGGATGGCTGCTCCTATACTGCCACGAAGGAAGAACCCGATATTAATACGCTTTGCCCCAAAGCACATTTCAGGAACTTCCTGTGATGGGGAAGGAGTATGCATCTTTAGATCGCTCGTCCAGTCCTCGGATCTGGTGTGAGACACGTGCTTGAAGAGAGCTTTCTGAACTTCAGTCGTGTGACTGAGCGGTTCAGTTAGCTTAGATCTAAGACGGACGCAACCCCTTTCCCCGGAACAATGAAGTACGGCTGTAGAACCCGGACTCTTTGTCTAGAGCAGGGACCACCTCGATGGTCTCCTCCCTCAGGAGAGTGCTCACTTCTTGTTCCATTACCAGAGCCTGCACGGGACCCACCAGCATGGGAGTGCCCCCGTAGAAAGGCTGCGGCAGAGCGCCACATAGCCTTGTTCTACAGTGTGCGTGACCCATCGAGACAGCAGTTTTCATGCTGCGAATAGTCTACTAAGGGAACCAGTCTCGAGACTGGTCTCTGGTTAGAGCGGCTAGCTCGGTGCCCTGGAACGGAGGACCGGCAGGGGACGGCCGATCTAGCTGCTCTAGAGACCCCGAAGGGGTGGCGAGCCTCCCAGCTCCGCTACATTTCTGGGCGGAAGAGACTGAGAGAACGCCGCTGGAGACCGCTGCGCCCTGGAACACTGGCAGGGTTAGCAGACTGATCTCCTGAGGGCATTGAGGTGAGACGGGCACAGTGTAATGCGGTGTACACCGCTCTTCCCCAGAGGGCCTGCCCTCACCAGTCCTGGGCCTTGGCATCAGGACTGCCTCAGAAGCCTCCTATTGGAAATGACGGTCCTCAGACCCGTCATCTCTAAGGAAGACTAGAAACCAGAGTCTGCTCAGGCAGATCCCAATGAGACACGCTTGGCAGGGCTCCCACAGCCGCCGGGTGGCCTACTAAGGGAACCAGTCTCTTGAGACTGGCCTCTGGTGTACTTAGAGCGGCTAGCACGGTGCCCTGGAACGGAGGACCGGCAGGGGACGGCCGATCTAGCTGCTCTAGAGACCCCCGAAGGGGTGGCGAGCCTCCCATCTCCGCTACATTTCTTGGCGGAAGAGACTGTGAGAAGCGCTTGCTGGAGACTGCTGTGCCCTAGAACACTGGCAGGGTTAGCAGACTGATCTCCTGAGGGCACTGAGGAGAGACGGGCACAGTGTAATGCGGTGTACACCGCTCTTCCCCAGAGGGGCCGGCCCTCAAGGCCCTGGACCATTGGCATCAGGGCGTTCTGGCCGAAGACTACCGATCCGCAGATCCGTCTTCGGCCCGGGCGCGTCACTCTGACTCCGATTCTGGCGAGTACGAGAAGTGACATTCCCCAAATAAGGAGCTGGAACACAATTGGGGCTGCTCCGCCCAGCAGCCCAAGCTGACCACCTCAACCTCCTTGGAGGAAGAGAGGTAAACATTGTGCTCTCACTTGAGAAGTATCCCAAGAGGCTCTTGTATGTCATATACAATATATAATTGTATATATTTCTCTACAATATATATATATATATATATATGTATAAATATTAGTGGTGGGCCGTTATCGGCGTTAACGTGCTGCGTTAACGTGAGACTCTTATCGGTGATAAAAAAAATATCGCCGTTAATCTATTCTCAAAGTTGGGTTGGGAGCTGGGTCTATACTAAGCTATGATGACTTTCACCCTGATATTTTAGCGGATGTATACCTAGCGAATTGCACTGTAGGGGCGAGCGAGTCTTGAACTAGAGGCTCGCAGTCCGTAATGGACAGATTGTTAACGGCTGGTCTATGTGGTAATACAATCGGGCAGGACATCCAAACGCCACCTATCATTCATCAACCTCAAATATGGCTTTTCATCTGAAATATGTATGTAGTAGCAACTTTACATGCTCAATATGATGTTAACCTAGAGAAATGTGCTATTGAAGTGTTTGTGTGGAAGCGTTTGCTGCAAGACAGGCTCTGCGCTCACTTGCTCTTAAAATCTCCGTCATTTTTGGTCATACAGATAAAAGTAGCCTAATACATCTTTCGAATCTGTAAAGACTCTACGTTATTTGTGTGCACTCAGAATAACAACGAAACGTTGCGCTTTTAAGCAAACAGGATGCGCTTTAGGTCTCATGTGAACTTGAGCGAGAAACTTCGAAACTCGAATATATCTAAAAATACAGTACATAGAAAAATATATCTATAGAGAGTGAAATGTCTAAAAATAAAAATAGAAGACGTGTGTGTTAGCATGGATGATTTACATGAAATTTAATCTGTGCAACACTGTGCATAATAAGATGGCTTTCAGTTCAATATAATAACAAAAAACGACATTTTGGGTTTTTATTCAACTAATAAGGTGGGCACGCTGTGATCTGTACTATATTTTACTGTAATTGACAGTTATCGGCAAAAACAAAACAACAACAACACGGGAGTGGGAGGGAATGGGAGTCATTCTTCCGGGAGTGGAACGGGATTTTCCTCCAGTTTTTCGTGGGATTGGGATGGGAAGAGATTAAAGTTTGTGATGCATTTTGGAAACAGGAGATAAGCCCCTGGTCTAATGCGCCACCTGGCTTGAGAAACCCGTTCTCAAAGACTTACTTTTAGTCATTATTTGGGTAGCACACATATTCTGAATGCCCTCGGCAGAATTCAAATGAGCCATTTTAATCTAGATTAATCTAGATTAAAAAAATTAATCTATGCCCACCTCTAATAAATATATATCTAACTTTCATAGTCGGATAAAATGCATAGTTAATTATTCAAAATTAAATGCAGTCAAACACCCAGACAAGTAAACACGGTCTGAAAGTGCATAAATGAACCGAGAATCACCATAATGCGCGCATTGCCTCGGCAACACGCGAGCCGCTCGGAACAAAACAAATACATCTTCTTGGAGAGAAACTGCTGCAGATTAGCGCACTCTCACTCAAGGGGGAAGAACTACAGCTTAGGCTTCCGCCCCGAGAGAGCGCTAGACCTGGGGAATACAGGTGGAAATAGGGCGAACCCGTCTCCAACCCGTCCGCCAGATCTATGTGCGATCCCCGTGATCTCACTCGCCGCGGTGCCTCAGCAGCAGCGGGACCGCGAGATCATAGAGCCCGGCAGGAGCACAATGCATTGCAGCGGACGCTGGATCTGATGGGAAAGGAAGAAGATAGGGGATCACCCGTCTTAATCTTTCCATCTAATCCATCTGTGAGCACAGCCACTGCTCCGCCTCAGCGGCAGCGTGGCAGGTGCTGCGAGGACGCAGGTGAAAACTCCCTCCTCAAAGAGAGCTTTCGCCTCCAGCCAGATCATCGCAAAAACTGTGTGTAACCCGCTCGTGTTATAGCGTGGGCAGGGAGGAACACACAGTCTGTAACGTGATCTACTTTCGCCCTCATTGGCCTTTGATATGTCTGCTTCTAGTCTTTCTTTGCCTATCTTTTTAAGAATAAACTTTCTTATTTCCTATCTTGATAGTAACAGACTCACAGAACATATTCGACTGACACACACAGAGAGCTTTGCTGAATGACAAAAAGCTGGCGCCGGCTGCACATCACGTGCTTTTAAGCATCCTGGTCATGACGTCACCGCACCTGACGTCTGGCCGTCAATTTTGACTGATTACACATATGATTCAGAGCTGGACAACGCTGATGGCGTTCCCCTAGCGTTTCGACGCAGCTCGATGTTCCCGGAGGGGAACATGATGCACCATATGTGAACACGCATACAGGAATAAAATGACAGAGCTATGCGGAATATAAGTAACTTTAATTTTGTTCTCAGACAAAACAATAGTATTTGATACTACTGTTTCCATATGTTTTTTGTGGACAACACTACTGTCAGTAATAGTTTTTGTTTTAAAAATATCTATGCTTTTATTCAGTAATGCATTAAATTGATCAAAAGTGACAGTAAACAAAAAACTCTATTTCAAATCAATGCTGTTCTTTTGAACTTTCTGTTACTAAATGCATCACGGTTTCCATAAAAAAATTAAGCAGCCCATCTGTTTTCATCACAGATAAAAATAGGAAATGTATTTTTGAGCAGCAAATCAGCAAATTTCTGAAGGATCATGTGACCCCAAAGACTGCAGTAATGACTGCTGAAAATTCAGCTTTGCAATCACATAAATAAATACCATTTTAAAATATATTTCAATAGAAAACAGACTTTTTAAATTGTAAAAATACTTCACAATATTATTGTTTCACTGCATTTAGATTTTTGATCATATAAATGCACCCTGGTGAGTAAAAATATTTTCCAAACTTCTGAAAGGTAGTATACCTTTATGGTATCGTATGGAATTTCAAACAGCATAAAGGCCCGTTTACACCAAAAACGATAACTATAAAGTTAACTATAAAATAACTATATGAGAATCCGAAGAGTGTAAAGACCATCGATTACAAGGGGGAGAGACACTGCCAAAGGATTTAAATATCACTTTTTATTTATCTTCTTTCTTACTGCTTGTTTGACTTCTGTTTTAGTTTGTATAATCAATTCTTACTATGTGTAAGTTGTTGTTTGTTAGCATGTGTGTTTGGCAGTGTTCTTTTTTTAGGATTACTGATAAACTACTGCCGTTTGATTTATCCATTTTAATTTTAGATAAATTCTGTATTAATTTATTATGTCTTTATAGGTATTTTCTTTAGTTTTAGTTTTAATAAATTGGAGTTATTTTAGTAACGTCACTTCAACATACTACATGGAAATGAAATAACATATAAATAATATATATATATATATATATGGGTGTTTGGCTTAGTGTCATGTTAGAATCTTTTTTATACTCATAACTTTTGTTGTTTTAATATTTGAATTGTTTTTAGCTTTATTTTTGTTTTCATTTAAATGTTTAGTTTTGAAATGTTGTTTTATGCATTTGTCATTTTATTTAATCTCTTAATTTTCTTAAATGTGTATAGTATTTATGAGTTTTAACTTATAGTTTTAGTTACTTTATCTTAATTGTAAGTCGCTTTGGATAAAAGCGTCTGCTAAATGACTAAAAAGTAAAAGTAAAAGTAAGAATCCACACCAGCAGACAATATCGTCTGTTGATTTTAAGCACGCACTTTCGTCTGCCGCTTTAAATTCTTGAGCTTGTTACAGCAGGACTGATTCTGCTTGGATGTTTTTATCGTTCATCAAAATATTTTTTGAAAATGATTCCAATGATATCGTTTCTCTGTGCCTTTATCATTATAGTTGTGGTGTAGACTGCTATTCTTTAACACTGAGAATGAATTTTAGAACTATATCTTTATCACTCTTGATGTGAGGGTGAGTACATTTTCACGTTTGGCTGAACCAACCCCTTGTCGCCTCTGCATTTCACACAACACAAAAACAATACTGAAAATGCAATCACAACCACTTACCATTCAAAAAATCTCGAATCTTCTGAATGAAGTCTTTAAGCATCTTGTTGGAGTTCTCAAAGAGTTCTTTCTTGCCCTGTGCTTTATCAAGAGTGTCTTTCGCTTCAGTCTTCACAGTCTGGGTGAGTGTAGCGATGTCTCGGAGCTGAGAGTTAAGCAGAGATTATTCAGGCTCTTTGAAAAGCACACATGCACTGCACATGCTCAAACAGAAACCCGTGTACCTTTTTAGCAATGGTTTGTAGCTCCTCACTAGTAGCGGTCAGGTTCTTACGAAGATCATCAGCATTGTCCAGGGCCTTCAATGAGGCACCAACAGTTCCTTTACATCCTTTCCCTCCACACTTCAGCACACCATCGCTATCACGGCAGCCAGCGCCTCCACAGGGGCTATCTGGACAGCTACTATTAGCACTAGCATTGCCATGGCCACCACATACCTTAAAGCGTAAGAAAAACAAGAATGTGTCACTGATAAAGATTCATGACGCTCCCTTCCAGGTCTCAAGTCAAAGTTGTCTACCCTGTTGTTGAGGTGATGGAGTTTTTGGTCGATCTCATTAGCTTTTTCCTCCAGTTCAGACAAAGATTTATTATTGGCGGTGACTGTACGCATGAAGCTGCCCTTTCTTTCTTTCAGCAGGGCTTCGGTAAGGTTACGTGTGCCTTCAGACTCTTTCACAGGACTCTGGGGTCCGTATACGGAGGCATTACAGCGCTGCTCTGAATTCAGTGAAATCTGGTAGTACTTGCGAACATTGTCAAACTGCTCTGTAAAACAAAACGACATTAAACGCTTAAATGTTTTCAACAACAACGTGGTGAATGTGAATGAAAAGGAGTTTTTTTCTGCTCATTTTTTCTGGAAATTTTGAGTTGATTTTGATTTTAATTTTGGATGTTCTTTTTCAAACAAAACTTGTTAAAAATGTACTACTTTACCTGCCAATCCAGCAGTGGAGTAGTTCTGCAGCTCTTTGCGCAGTCGGTGAAATGTATTGTTCAAGTCTTTCAGTTCTTTCTCCAGTGCAGTTAGGCTTCGTTTCAGAGCATTGTCAAGGTCTGCCGTCACATTCAGCTCCTGGCTCACGCCCATCAGACGCCCATCAGTCACAGCTATCTCCGCTCTGAAAATGTGTCCATTTAAATGGAGAAAAATTACAATTACAATCCAAAATTATACTCGCAAAGTGCCAATGCAACTCACAATTTCAGTTTGGTGCATTATCAAATAGTGTTTGCAAACGCATGGTTATTGAACTGTAAGATTGATAATGTAACCTCAAGTGACACAAATGATTTTTAGGCCCTGACTGCAAGCTTTACTAAAGTAAAAATACATTTACAGTGCCGCCCACTGTGTGCAAGCTTTACCTCAAGTCATCAATAGCCTGGCTTATTATGTCATAGATTCCCTCTCGGTCTCCATTTTGAATCAGGTCTTGAATCAGCGCGAGCTTATTCTCCAGCTCACATATGCGGCTATCGCTGACTCCCGGAACCTCACCCATTTCCAGGATCATGGCTATGACATCCTTGATGTGGGTCAGATCTCGGTTGATCTGGCACACGACATCATCCCATAGCTGGAAGCAGGGATGACATGGAACGCACTTGGGGAAGTTTCCGGTAAAGCCACGGGCGCACTCGTCACAACGTCGTCCTGAGGCCTCCACATTACACACACATGCTCCTGTTACGCGGTCACACTGAGCAATCTCGGACCCCAGAGGGTGGCAGTCACACTCTGATCAGAGGGAGAGAAAAGGAATAATGATATGACACAGAGAAGAAACAGGAGTAAGTGTACTGTGTGTGCACTATTCACCTTCACACTGCACTCTGGGATCACCCCAGTGAAACGCCTCACATTCACTGCACTGCCGCCCTCCAAAACCTGGCTGACAATGACACTGGCCACTGAACTAAGCATAGAGGAAGAAGAAGAAAATGATTAAGCTATTAAAAACGTTCAAATCCAAGTCCCTCTTTAGACACAAAAATAAATAAATTAAAACATTTAAATAATTATAAATAAAATATAAAAGTCATCTGAAGCATCTTTGACCGTAATGTAAGTCTAATGACATCTGTTTAAGGTAATAAATATTTAGGTATCTATTCTAGTTTGTCTTTTTAATTTTACATTTAATTTAATTTAGAATTTAATATTTAAATGTTTTTCATTTAGCAAGAGACACAATCATTCAAAAGTTTGGTGTCATAATATTTTGAAAGAAGTATCTTATGCTCAGCAATGATGCATTTATTTGATTGAACACAGTAAAAATTATAATATTATGAAATATTATTACAATTTAAAATAACAATTTTCTTTTTAATACATTTAAAAAGTAATCTATTCCTGTGACGTCAAGGCTGAATTTTCTGCATCCATTACTATGGTTTTCTTTGTGACAGGATCCTTCAGAAATTCTAATACTGTATGCTGATTTGGTGCTCAAGACATTTTATTCTATTATTATCTATAATGAAGACTGCTTAATATTCTTGTGGAAACTGTGAACATATTTCCACATTTTCAAGACTTTCTGAAGAATAGAAAGTTCAAAAGAACAGCATTTGTTTTAAATAAAAATAATTTGTAAAATTATAAATATCTTAAAAATGTATTGATTAATTTAATACATCCTTGCTGAATATTTTTTTTATATATTTAAAAAAACTTTCTGACCCTTTTGAACTTTTGTAGCATTTGTAGTAAATTCAAAAGTATTTATACATTTGTCATTGTTTATTTTTGCTATGCCTCCTTGTTTTGTCCTTTATTGCATATTGTTTTTTATATTTTTAATCATCTTGTACTTTCTTGTATATTCTTGTATATTATTTATATAGTCTCTATAATTTATTGTCTGTTCCCTTTCTATCACATCGTTCTTGTGAGGAGATAACAAAATAAGAGTGTCATGACAATAAATGTTCATGCATGACAATAAACAGTTGCCATTTATATTTCATTATATTTGGGAGTTTGAATACCCCTGTTGTAATGTATAGTCACATGTGTTCATGTCATTTTACCTCGACCTATGTGTTTATTGTTATATTTTGTTTTATAGAGGTTTCAATCTTGAGAGAATAAGCCTGATAAAACACAGATGTAATGATGAAGAAAGATAGAGTATGCCACAGGACATACCATGTTGCAGGGGGTGCTGTGGGAATTTGGTTGGGTACATTCGCAGGGTTCACATCCACAGTCCGAGCCGAAGTTCCAGTGGTTGGGGGCACACTGGTCACAGTTGTGGCCAATTACGTTTGGCTTGCAGGGGCATTGGCCAGTCCGTTTATCACAGTGACACACTCCATCAGTACAGTAGTCATCTACAGTGCCCGCAGTTACACAAGTACAGCCTGCAGGACGAGACAGAGTGCAAGATTACACATAAATGCATACATTCACTTCCATTGTTCATTGTAAATGCAATTAGGTTTTGAAACTTTAGAGTCACTGTACTTACACCTACAGTCCTGAGCGAGTGCGTTTCCATAATAACCTGGTTTACACTCAGAACAAGAGTGGCCGTCTGTGTAGTACAGGCACTTGAGGCATTGGCCGGTTCGTGGGTCACATGACTCTGGGTCCTGGGGGTCAATGTTCCCATTGCAATGGCACGGCTGGCATGTCCCGCCAGGCAGCTCAGGATCCCCATAGTACAGAGGGGCACAGCGATCACAGCGAGGACCTAAAAGGACACTGTCAGTAAACCTACTTAATGAGAATTAAAAACGATTGATTTAGTGACACTATTTTACCTGCATATCCTTCCCCACACTGACAGAGGATCTGGCTGGAGGCATGGTCTGCGTGACAGGAAGCTCCATTGGAGTGTCCACTGTCAGGGTTTCCTGGACATGGACAGGGGCGACAGTGCTGGCCGGAACCCAATATTGGGTTTCCATAGAAACCGTTTACACACCTAAAGTAAGAGAGGACAGAATAATAGATACACGTCTTTAGAGAATAATATCTTATTAACTTAATTGATTAATGATTAATTTAATACTATTTTTCTCACTACACTTATTACAGGGCAGCCTATGGATAAATGCATATTAGCATACCACATATTAATGTTATTATGTTATTATTATTATTTATTAAACATAATATATTATGCAGTATTTTGCTAAATAAAAATTATACAAATATTTGACTTTAAATGTTTTGTCTTTAAAAGATTTAATTTTGTAATTTTTTTTATAAAGTCTCTTACATATATTAACCAAGGCTGCATTTATTTAATAAGAAAAATACATTAAAAACAGTAATATTGTGAAATATTATTGAGATTTAAAATAATTATTATCTATTAGAATTTCTGTGATGGCAAAGCTGAATTTTCTGCATCCATTAATCCAGTCTTCAGTGTCACACGATCCTTCAGAAATCATTATAATAAGCTGATTTGCTGCTCAAGAAACATGTATTATGTGGAAACCATGATGCATTTTTGTCAGGATTCTCTGACAAATATAAATAATATATATAAAAAACATTTATCTGAAATAGACCCTGCAAAAATGTAAAAGTGTTTAATGTCACTTTTGGTCAAGTTAATGCATCCTTGCAGAATAAAACCAACAAATCCTACACCACCATTCAAACATTTGAAGTCAGTATCTACTATAGAAATATCTAAATTTATCTATAAATTTATTTACTTTAATAATTATACAGATTGTTACAGCTTCACCCTCCTTTGCGTGGCATGCATCACTTTGTGACATAAATCAGTGACCCAAATGTAATTTGTCAACATTGATTTAGTCAGTGTATTGACCACATTAAGCGGTCTCTCACCTCTCACACAGCTGTCCAGCTGTGTAGTCTCGGCACTCATAGCAGTCACCTGTTTCAGGGTCACAGCTCTCCGCATGGCCGTTACACTGGCACTGTCTACAGTTTGGAAATCCCCACTGACCCGGCGGGCATTCAGAGCACTGGCGTCCAGTCGCCCCATGCTGGCACGGACACTGGCCCGTCACGGGGTCACACTGATGCCCTACAGAGCCCTGAGAGTGGCAGTCACATACTGTTACAGGCAGAGAAAAGGGAGTGAGAGACAATGAGAAATGTGTTATAATGTGTTAAATGTGTTAAATTTAATTAAAATCTTTAACATTTATGAAAGAATGAACAGTTACGATATAAAAAACAAACAAAGATGGCACTATTCATTTAAATATCAATTAAAATGCCTATTCTCCTCTGACTCTTACCAGTGCAGCCATATGGCCCAAATCCGTACATCCCTGGCGCGCACTGATCACATTTACGGCCTATAACATTGGGTTTACAGTGGCATTGACCTCCGACTTTGTCGCACTCGGCACTCAGTGAACCCTGAGGGTCACACTGACATGCTGTAGAAACAAAAAGTTCAAACTATTATCAAGTCATTCGTAAGAATCTAAATAACAGCATGAGATTTATCTGAATAAAAAACAAATTGATGTGTTGTGATGTGACTGTTGTTCTGACAGGACATTGTGGAGGGATCTCATTACTGTGTGACTCACCCAGGGCACCGTTATGCATGATTCCAGAGATGCTGCAGATGAGTGTAGTGCACAGCTCGGCTAGTTCAGGCATCGGCACAGTCATGAAGGAATCTAAACACATGTACAACTCCATCTCCTGGCGTCGACGCTCATCTGGGGCGTCATCACCCTGGAAACCTGGGAGCTCATCATACCTGGGTATAAGTACAAGCTGTGGGGAGAGAGAGAACGAGTAAGCATGTGTCATTAATACATCATCAGAAGCCTCAACAATTATATAATTGCACCAGAAGAGGGCAGTGATGTTTTAACTGTGGTCAGGAAATTGCACCACATGCATTCCTTGTTTCAAAAAGAGATAGATAGTTCACCCAGAAATGAAAATTCTGTCATTAATTACTCATTATTTAGTTATGGGAATCGTTAAAATATTATGGTTGAACCACTCATGTCACGTGGACTGTTTTGAAGCTAGTAGAATACTTTTTGTGCGCATGAGAGAGGATCCTTACTGAGTCTATCAGGGTGAAGGCGGTGAGATGTCGGTGAGACACGGCATGACGCTGGAAACGGATGGACACCACATACTGGTTGTTTGGCTCAAAACAAAAGGGCCTTGGCATTTCAATGAACCTGTCAAGAGTTACAAACCATTATTAACAATATTCATTAACAGTCTAATCGTGCCTATTTCTTTCTCTTTACTCTACAAATCTATAAAAAATGTCTAAACATACAATGAGGTCCAACAATCTGATGGGATCCAATGAACATCTTATATTTAATGTCTAATTTAACTCTCTAAATACAATTTTAAGATTTAAAAAAATTATAATACAAAATAAATGTTGTGCCATTAAAAACACTGTGACGTATTTCAGTAAATCATAGTCATATAATACTTTTCCAATTGAAATAAAAACACTTTTTGAAAATGTACATACTTCCATTCAAACGTTTGTTTTAATGCTTATCCAAGACTGCTTTTACTTGATCCAAAAAACTTTTCTATATTTTAAAATATCATTTATTTTTCTGCCGATTTGCTGCTCAAGAAACATTTCTTATTATTATCATCAATGATGAGAACAGCTGTGCTGCTTAATATTTTTTAAACTTCATACATTTGTTTAAGGATTATTTAAATACACTGAACAAAATTATAAACAAAACATTTGTTTTTGCCCCCATTTTTCATGAGCTGAACTAAGATCTAAGATCTAGATCTAAGACTTTTTGATTAGACAGCATGATTATTGCAGAGCTGTGCCTTAGGCTGGCCACAATAAAAGGCCACTCTAAAATGTGCAGTTTTATCACACAGCACAATGCCACAGATGTCGCAAGTTTTGAGGGAGCGTGCAATTGGCATGCTGACTGCAGGAATGTCCACCAGAGCTGTTGCCGTGAATTGAATGTTCATTTCTCTACCATAAGCTGTCTCCAAAGGCGTTTCAGAGAATTTAGCAGTACATCCAACCAGCCTTACAACCGCAGACCATGTGTAACCACACCAGGCCAGGACCTCCACATCCAGCATCTTCACCTCCAAGATCGTCTGAGACCAGCCACCCAGACAGCTGCTGCAACAATCGGTTTGCTTAACCAAAGAATTTCTGCACAAACTGTCAGAAACAAAACCGTCTCAGAGAAGCTCATCTGCATGCTCGTCGTCCTCATCTGGGTCTCGACCTGACTGCAGTTTGTCATTGTAACTGATTTGAGTGGGCAAATGCTCACATTCAGATGGCGTCTGGCACTTTGGAGAGATGTTCTCATCAGGGACGAATACCGGTTTTCACTGTACAGGGCAAATGGCAGACAGAATGTATGGCGTCGTGTGGGTGAGCGGTTTTTCTGATGTCAACGTTGTGGATCGAGTGGCCCAAGGTGGTGGTGGGGTTATGGTATGGGCAGGCGTATGTTATGGACAACGAACACAGGTGTATTTTATTGATGGCAATTGAATGCACAGAGATAACGTGATGAGATCCTGAGGCCCATTGTTGTGCCATTCATCCACGACCATCACCTCATGTTGCAGCATGATAATGCACGGCCCCATGCTGCAAGGATCTGTACACAATTCCTGGAAGCTGAAAACATCCCAGTTCTTGCATGGCCAGCATACTCACCGGACATGTCACCCATTGAGCATGTTTGGGATGCTCTTGATCGGCGTATACGACAGCGTGTTCTGGTTCCTGCCAATATCCAGAAACTTCGGACCAACATTCCACAGGCCACAATCAACAACCTGATCAACTCTATGTGAAGGAGATGTGTTGCACTGCGTGATGCAAATGGTGGTCACACTAAATACTGACTGGTTTTTGGACCCCCAAATACAGTAAAACTGCACATTTTAGAGTGGCCGTTTATTGTGGCCAGCCTAAGGCACACCTGTGCAATAATCATGCTGTCTAATCAGCATCTTGATATGCCACACCTGTGAGGTGGATAGATTATCTCTGCAAAGGAGAAGTGCTCACTACACAGATTTAGACAGATTTGTGAACAATATTTGAGAGAAATAGGCCTTTTGTGTACATAGAAAAAGTCTTAGATCTTTGAGTTCAGGTCATGAAAAATGGGGGCAAAAACTAAAGTGTTGCGTTTATAATTTTGTTCAGTGTAGAACAGTATTGATTTTAAATTGGTTGTTTTTGGTAAAATTATACTTCATTATAAATTACATTTCTTTACTGCCACTTTTTAACTGAATGTATTCTTGCTAATAATAATAATAAATATCTTACTGACCCCAAACTTTTGAAGTGAGTAGTTCATATCACAGAAATATACTAACAAAAAAATGTATAGTCTAAATGCACTGTAAGTCGCTTTGGATAAATGCATCTGCTAAATGCATACATGTAAATGTAAATATGAAAAGTAACATGTGAGAAATGATTAGTGTTTTTATTCACAACTACCAGTATATTTCACCAGCTTTAATTGGGTGGAGTACTTACAGCTGCTTCCTTTCCCTATGTTAACAACATTCATTGACTCAAATCCCTTTCCAGCACCAGACAGCCACCCTTATTTAGTTTCCCTCAGTTAGACAGCAGCTCCACCAGCCTGACGATGTCTGTGAAGTCTCATGTCCTGCTTGGGTTTTATTTCCCCATCGAAAGACTTCGACTGGTAATATATCCAGACTGAACTCACCTGACTCCGTGTCTCATTTCTCCCACTTTCTCACTCAGCCAGTATCTTATTTTTAATTCTCTCAGTGTTTGCTAAAAAGGATATGCAACATGTGACAGAGTCGAATGTGCTCCTGCATTCCCTAAACCCTGGGACGAGGCCAGAAATCAGATTAGAGTTAGATTACAATGGCACCCAAAATCTCCTTGCAGGTAAATGATCAAAACAACCGCTGTGGAACTCTGTTTCCCATGAAGTGAGGGTGGGCTAAACAAGCTTTAAAATAGTACTTTGTACATCATACACAATAATACAAAAGTCTACACTACACTATGAATGGAGTGCTTACAAAGAAATATCAATGCGTCCAACAACAAAGAATTCCAGATATGTCAGGTAAACACGGGCACACACAGACATAAACACAATGATATTACCTCCTCTGGTGGGACATTGTGACTGTGTACATCTGCTCTGTGGGCAGCATGTTTCCACAGCGAAGACTTGTGGGTAAATCCAGGGATGTGACGCTCACTAGAGCCTCCCAGTCCTCCGTGGACTGCATTCCAACAAAAAACAACAGACAAAATGATGAATAATATCATTCATTTTAAATCAAATATACAATTTTGGGATACACTAAAAGTAAATACACTATTTATACACTATTTTTATTTTAAGAAATTTAGGGAAAGATCCGTGTATGTTTGTCCAGTACAAATATCTCAACTTTCTTTAATCTAAATACATTTACCTCAAAAACAAAAATGAAAAAATTCAGCAATGTTTTTTATGTGAGTTTATGCTTAAAACAATAAAAAATCTGGCAATGAGGTAAGAAAAATAATAATTCATCTTTAAATTATTTTTCTGACCTCACTGTCAGATTATTTTCTTGTTTTAAGCTTAAATTCACTTAATTTTGATACATTTGTCAGAAAAACTAAACTTTATATCATGTAATTTTGCTTCTTAAGTAAATGTGTATTGATTTAAGAATGTTTATATAAGAAAACCAGACTAAAATACTAAGTAAAAAATACTAAGGAAGAAAATATTTTTTTGTAGTGTTTAAGGACATTTAAACCAGTTTAAACTGGTATTTGTGTTTTGAAATGTGGTAGCTGGTTTCTGGTCTAAGTTGGTTCCAGGTGACTAGTAGCTGGTTGCTCTTTGCAGGCTGGTCTAAGATGATCTACCAGCTAGTAATCAGCTACCATTTTTCGAAACAATCTCTCAAGTGTTTCAGAGTCAGACCACACACCTCTGGCTCGTATCTGATCATAATGTCATACTCCATAGCGTAAGGGATGTTGCTGATGGTGAACTCAAGGCCAGCGCCGTCTTTAACCCGAGCGAAGCCCGGCCCGGTCCATGTGACCATCTGACCCGGTTGTCTCTCTCTATGCACTGTGCTCACACTGGGCTGAAAACAGATTCATATTAAACTAGATACAGCAGTGTAGTGTAGTTGGCTGATAAAGGCAGCATTGGAGTTATCTGCAACTTACAGTTTGCTGCAACTGTCGGATGCGTCTCAGCGCGGTCCTCTGCTGTTGGGCAATGTGCCGGCGATGATGACGACGGTTTCTTCTCAGCTGATTGTTAAGATGCTGCACACAGTCAGTCTCAGCCTGAGGCCTTAGGTTGCCCTACAAAACAAACACAAACTATATAATATTCATGTAATTACATTTATATATACTGTATATAGCATACATTGCAGAATATGGCCAGAATGACATATCTTCAAACTCTCATATTAATCTTCAATTATGCAGTGTGTATACATATGCTCCATGAATTATATATACTTTGCACACAGTAAGCACATTTTCAATGAAATGCAGTCTTTTTTAACACCATTAAAAACATTCTTACCACCCCCAAATGTTTGAACACATCATGACACCCATTCTAAAAAAGGTGAGTGAGGTGACAGGCAGAGAAAGTGTGAACTGGAACGATGATGGTGAAGAGTGTGAGAGACTGTGTGAACCAGACAGTGCTGGTGTGTGTTTATATGTGTGGTGGGCATTAATAATTCTCTCTGACAGGCTGGCATCTCTTCTGCTCTCTGATCTTATTCTGGGTCACTTCAGCTGTGGAGCATTCTGCAGCTCATCTGCGTGTTTGTTTGTGTATGCCACAGTGTGTCTACACAACCAGCACTGCCTGAGTTCCTGAGGGGGGTACAGTGAACTATTCTGGAAAAACCTCATTAACTTATAATGAACAAGTGCCATTGTGGAAAGAAAAATGTATTTAAATATTCATAGATTTTTAAAGATTCATTTTAACTGAAAAAAAACAACAAAATCAAAACAGGGTAAAAGTGTGACTCAGAGGACATGATGTTATCTGATAGGTATGCTGCTCTGATCATTTTGTCACACTGAACAGTGGAAGTGAAGGTACCTGATGGTTCAACTCACATGAATGTAGACTCACAAAGCAGACATTTTTTCAGTTTACACATTACATCAACATTTATAGACTGAAAGATCCAGATGAACCGAAAAATTTAGAAATTCTTTCACAGATATGCACATATTACTCTCTCAATCTATGTCCTGATCCTGTTTCCATGACCCATGATACCAGCATCACCCCCAAGAGCAAAACAGAAACCTATTCATAACAACAGGAAGATTTATAGCAGTACCCTGATAATACGCCATGAACTCTGCATAGTTTAGGCTGCCAAAAGGAAAAATAATGCATAGTTAAAATGCCAGTATGAGGTGGATTTTAGAAATGTGATATCTGTGCAATTGAGCATTACTCACTGGAAGAGTAGGATCATCAGGGGAGCGACCTATAGCTTCCTCTGCTTCATACTTGTTATGATCCAGAGGAGCACAGAAAAACGCAGGCTGCACTTCAGAACACTGCCGACCAATCAGATGAGGCCGACAGTCACACTGACCGTTGTCCATCCTGCATCTGACGGGAAAGAGAACAGAGTATAGAAAATTGTAATAGATATCTTCAAAATGCTTCAAATCAAGAGTTTAATTATTTGTTTTCATTATGAAATCATAAGGAAATCAGTTCATATTCTGTGGAAGCCCTCAAAATGTCCTTAGTTGTAATTATTTATTTAAAAAAACATATATACACACATATATATATATATTAGTTACATTTTTACTTATTATAATTTATTTTTTATTTTTAAGGGAGTTTATATGGACAAAATACATAAAAACACATCTGGGAAATAGATTCAAAACGTTCATTATTTTCACCTTGCAGTTGGGCACTTCCATTCAGTTAAATTCTTTAAACAAATTAAAGAGTTCTTGACTTCAGTAACATCCTGGTCAAATCCCAAAAGAATGCAGGACTTTAGTCCTGGCATATCAAAACTACACCCAGAAACCAGACACTTCCTTATTGCTAATCAAGGGTAAATACACATTTATATGCAATAACTGACATCAGTAACTCACCTGATACTGGTTGCTCCACCAAAGTCACAATCACACGGTCTGCAACCAGCCAGATCATTACTGAGTCCCCAGTATTCAGGCTGCACACAAACAAATACATACAGGAATTTTCTGAATTTTCAATATTAAAACTGCAAAAAAATATTGTGATGGTTATTGTTTATGGAGAGAGTGAAGTCGCACCAGGCACTGATTGCAGTAGCGGCCAGTTACATATCTCTTACAGGAGCAGTCACCACTGATCTGATCACACGGAGCCCCGATCATAGTGATGCCACGGGGGTCACAGTTACATGCTGCCAATGACATACACACAAGCACAATAAATGTCACATACAGATGCCCCATTGGTGAGCATTATGTTTTATAGAGGCCATCATTGTTAAATTGTTTCAAATTTGGACAGTTTCAAATGTTAGTGGAACATGATGAACTTGAGAAGAACTGACTTTACAGCCACTAAAAACACACAATCACTTACGCTGACATCCTAGTGGGTTGTCAAGACTGAGTCCATAGTGTCCCTCTTTGCAGTAGTCGCAGCGCTGACCCCTGACGTTCTGCTTACAGCGACACTGACCGCCAATCATACCCAGATCCAGATCAGTATGACCGTCACAAACTCCTCCCTCCACAGATCCCACCGGGTCACAGTCACAAGCTGCAAACACACACACACACACACACACACAGAAAACAACATAAACAACAGGAAGGAGAAGACCATGCACAAAAAAGACTCATGGAAATGAACAACTTACGGATACATGCTGCCGGGTCTCTGATGTCTCGAGTTGGATCCTGATAGTAAAAATGTTTACAGGTCTCACAGCTGCGGCCCATGGTGTTGTGGAGACAGTTGTCACACACACCTCCACTGACGTTCCCCGTAGCCAGATACACCGCCATGTCAAAATGACACTGGTTGGAGTGACCGTTACAGCTGCATTCTGGGAAAAATCACAAGTGAAGACTTATTTGCTATTTGCATTTGTATTGAACTTCTTCATGCGCGTGTACAGTATCTTACCCCTGCATGTATGTGCATTATCAGTCTCAGCAGGCCTCCAGGGTGCATCATGGTAGAAATCTCTACAGCGCTCGCAGTTTAATCCCACAGTGTTGTGCTTACACACGCAACGCCCATGAATCTGTCCAATCGAAAATATGGGAAGTATTAAATAGTGTTTCATTCACAATCAAACAATAATCAAGCTGTTATCTGAAATCAAAACTGCTAATCAGTTTGACTGATACCCACCATGCCCGAATCCCTGGAGGTGACCCCAGGCACTGGTGTGCACTCTGACGCGTGACCGTAGCAGAAGCAGCTTCCACGCACAACCAGCTCATACAGCGCATAGTAATATTTCTGCAGCACGTCCGGACGCCGGTCAAGCAGGTTATCACCCAGAGTGTGCAGTTTAGTGAAGTTTATCCGCAGATTAGTGATCCTCAACAAATCTGAGGGAAGAATGTTAACAAACTATTGTATGTGATTGGCAGCTGCATTATATGCAGTGCTGTAGGCACAAAATGAACACTCACTACAGTAAATGAGAGTAATATTGGCTTTATCAAATAAATAACACAACTTAACCAACTTAAATAAGTCAAAAGCCATTAAAAGAAAAGTAAACAAAAAATGTACATTTTTCAGGCTATCCAAGATGAAGATTCTTCTTCATCTTCATTCAAGATTTCTTCATTGGAAAATATTTGGAGAAACTTGCTCACCAATGGATACTCTGCAGTGAATGGGTGCCGTCAGAAAGAGTCCAAACAGCTGATAAAAACACAAGTAATCCACGACTCCAGGCCATCAATTAATGTCTTGTGAAATGAAAAGCTGTGTGTTTGTAAGAAACAAATCCATCATTAAGACATTAACTTCAAACAAGTCTTCTTTCTATAATATTGTTTTCTTTGGTAAAAAAAATAAATAAATTCAGGAGAGAAATATGCACAGATCAAGTACTGTTTACACCAAAACTGTTCTAAACAAATATGTCGGTGAAGTTTGATGTCAGAGGACAATAGGGGAAGGACTTTTTCCACAGGAGGCATTATCATGGATTATGTAATAATATTTTGGCAAGAAGTGTCAGTTTATTAATGTTAAAACACCATATGATGGATTACTCTTAAGAACACACAGCTTTTCACTTCACAAGACATTAATTGATGGACTGGATCCTTGTGGATTATTGTGATGTTTTTATCAGTGGATTGGACTCTCATCCTGACGGATCACTGTATTCACTCCAATGGTGAGCAAGTGATGTAATGCTAAATTGCTCCAAATCTGTTCTGATGAAGAAATAAACTCATCCACATCTTGGATGGCCTGAGGGTGAGTAATAATTCAATTTAGATAAGAAGAAATAAAAACTATTAAGCAACAGTTTCATGGTAAAAGATTTGTTACATTTCACTAACCCTGAATGTCAAGACTGTATGGGTCTTTGACATGGATCGCAGGATCAAGCACTTTGTAGATGACCTAAAAAAAAGATATTAATACAATCATATAGCGGGACTGTGGGTGAATGCTACATTCAAAAGTAACAATCAAAAACAGATATCCTTATTAAAATGGCCTCAGCACACACACTCACCTCTCCTTCAGTGGATGGTTCAATGTCAGAGTAGCGCTCCTCACAGATGACCTCATCAATAAAGCGCAGCGAGTGGGCAGGAATCCGGGGGAAAGTCTTGGTGCAGTTGTAGGCAAAGTAACGATATGGCCTCCATGTACGACCAAAATCAGAAGAACGCTCAATTATCATAGCAGCAGGCCTAAACGTCTGTGGAGATGCAAACAGAAGATTAAAGTCTTTAGCCGTGAGGAAGTTGGTTCACTTTTACTGACATATACACTTATCTATTATTGAAATATATTGTTGTGCTTATGTATATCCAGTTATACTGTATACATACTTTAAACTTCATGATGAGATGAGTAAAATGGAACTCGGCCTCAAGATTCAGTCTAATACTGACATTCTCTTCTCCTGCACACAAACAGACAAAAGAAAACGGAAGGTCATTACCTACAAGTATTCTGTGGAACTAATACAGTCTATTTTTTCATAACAATTTATTGAATAAAAATTATAATTTTATGATTTCATAAATTTTAGGTAGAATAATTATTTCCTGTCATACATTTTCTTTCGTCATCACCATGCATTAAATTAGAAAAAAATGACTAAATAAATTGACAAATTATTCAATCACAAATTATTTACTTTTTTTTAAATCAACATGATTTAATATATTTTAGGTAGTACAATTAATTATGTTATACATGATCTTTGTTTAATTTGGTGTTTTAATTTTGTTTAAAAAAAATCGTTCTATGCTTTACATTTTTTTAATTTGAATATGCAGTAATTCTAATTAACATTTATGTGTATTAATAATAATTAATTTGAAGAATAATTCATTTTATCTTTACTTATCATGCAAAAAAATGAACATGACCATTTTCTCATGTTTCCAAAATCCTAAAACTGAAGTTCAAAATAAATGCAAACGTAAAGTAGAAAAAATTTAAATGTAAAAAAAAAAATGTAACTTTTAATGCGATCTCAGGCTTTTGGTCTCAAAACACAACCCTCACGCACCATTTACAGATTGCCACCAGGTGAGTTCTCCTCTGCTGTCTGTCTGGTAGATGACATTCTCTACCCTGTGGCTGCTGTCGTGATGATAGGCATCATACGGCTTCAGAGAGTCACACTTAAAGCACTTATTTAAATCCTGCACAAAGACATAAGAAAGAAACAGTGAGAGAGAGAAAATGCTCATTCTGCAAAAGCACTCAGCAACAGCAGTGCAGTCTGACAGGAGCCTCTCCACACCTTTTTTCAGGTACATTTTCATTTGTAACGACTTAAACCAGCATGGCTCGTGGCTCAGTTAGCTGCCAAAACATACAAAAAAAAATCTGGGTCATAGCCTGTGCAAAATATTCCCTCAGAATGGGGGGCAAGTTCCATGCCAACCTGGAAGCAGAGGAGGAGAAGGGAATGGTTGGGTTCAGGTCAGAACATGAGCGTTAGCGTGGACGATCGCCAGAGCACTTTGTCTGAGCAGAGTTGTTGTCATGAGAAACAAAACCTCCAGCAGTGGCCTGGCTAATCCGACTGAGACACGTGTATTTCTTCAGCTCCCTTGAAAAGGTCACAGTGACGACCAGGGGAAGCTCAGTATGTATTTCAGATCTTCACGAGCTCTGCAGGACACTGATATCAGCACTTCTACAATATTGTGCTTACCACACACTAGACACATGCTTACTGGGGTAGTTTTGAGTGTGAGCTGCCAACAATAGGATTAGCAATGATCAACTGGATTATGAACTACAGGAATGCTATGCTGAGGCCCTGCAAAAACCACATTTCTAATTCCTCTAGTGCGGCTTAACAGCTCTGTGGATTCACACAGTTTAAGTGCATAGAGAGAAATAAGGGATAACAGAGATACAAAAGTCACTTTCTAATATTTCTGGTGTCCAGTCTAGTTTAGGATACTTTTTATGCAAGAATACAGGTGCATCTCAATAAATTAGAATGTCGTGGAAAAGTTGATGTTTTTCAGTAATTCAACTCAAATTGTGAAACTCGTGTATTAAATAAATGCAATGCACACAGACTGAAGTAGTTTAAGTTTTTGGTTCTTTTAATTGTGATGATTTTGGCTCACATTTAACAAAAATCCACCAATTCACTCTCAACAAATTAGAATACTTCATAAGACCAATAAAACAAAATTTTAGTGAATTGTTGGCCTTCTGGAAAGTATGTTCATTTACTGTATATGAACTCAATACTTGGTAGGGGCTCCTTTTGCTTTAATTACTGCCTCAATTCGTCGTGGCATGGAGGTGATCAGTTTGTGGCACTGCTGAGGTGGTATGGAAGCCCAGGTTTCTTTGACAGTGGCCTTCAGCTCATCTGCATTTTGCTGGCCAGTCAAGCACACCAACACCATGGTCATTCAACCAACTTTTGGTGCTTTTGGCAGTGTGGGCAGGTGCCAAATCCTGCTGGAAAATGAAATCAGCATTTTTAAAAAGCTGGTCAGCAGAAGGAAGCATGAAGTGCTCCAACATTTCTTGGTAAACGGGTGCAGTGACGTTGGTTTTCAAAAAACACAATGGACCAACACCAGCAGATGACATTGCACCCCAAATCATCACAGACTGTGGAAACTTAACACTGGACTTCAAGCAACTTGAGCTATGAGCTTCTCCACCCTTCCTCCAGACTCTAGGACCTTGGTTTCCAAATGAAATACAAAACTTGCTCTCATCTGAAAAGAGGACTTTGGGCAACAGTCCAGTTCTTCTTCTCCTTAGCCCAGGTAAAACGCCTCTGATGACAACTGTAGCCAAATTCCTTGACACGTCTGTGTGTGGTGGCTCTTGATGCCTTGACCCCAGCCTCAGTCCATTCCTTGTGAAGTTCACCCAAATTCTTGAATCGATTTTGCTTGACAATCCTCATAAGGCTGCGGTTCTCTCGGTTGGTTTGCATCTTTTTCTTCCACACTTTTTCCTTCCACTCAACTTTCTGTTAACATGCTTGGATACAGCACTCTGTGAACAGCCAGCTTCTTTGGCAATGAATGTTTGTGGCTTACCCTCCTTGTGAAGGGTGTCAATGATTGTCTTCTGGACAACTGTCAGATCAGCAGTCTTCCATGATTGTGTAGCCTAGTGAACCAAACCGAGAGACCATTTTGAAGGCTCAGGAAACCTTTAAAGGTGTTTTGAGTTGATTAGATGATTGGCATGTCACCATATTCTAATTTGTTGAGATTTGAATTGGTGGGTTTTTGTTAAATGTGAGCCAAAATCATCACAATTAAAAGAACCAAAGACTTGAACTACTTCAGTTTGTGAATTTATTGAATTTATTGAATACGAGTTTCACAATTTGAGTTGAATTACTGAAATAAATGAACTTTTCCACGACATTCTAATTTATTGAGATGCACCTGTATGTACACAAGGAATAGGATGGTCAAGATGGTTAAGCTTAAATTTTTATTTATAAAAATAATGACTTGGATATTTCTAAATAGTTATTTTTATGCTGAAAAGATTAAATTACACAATATTTTAAATAAAATTGAGAAAATAATTGTTTATAAAATATTTGTTTAGGTTTGTTAAGATATATTCAATTTAAGTTCTATTTATGTTTATTAAAAAATAAGCATGGCCTTGAAATAATATTTATTGTGAAAAGTCATTTACAAATAAATCTGATCTGAAAATATTTATTATACATAGTTTATACATGCAACATTGTTCTAATGGGAGTAGAAAACAGTAAATTAATAAAGTAAATATTTCCATTCTAAGTCAATTATTTTATTAAGGAAACAATAAATAATCCATCAATCAATCCTTATTCATCCATCCATCCTTATTTGTTCATTCATTGATCCAAACTTCCTCATCCATCCATCCTATCCATCCATCCTTATTCATTCATCAATCCATTCATTCATCAATCCAACCTTCCTCATCCATCCATCCATCCATCCTTATTCATTCATCAATCCATTCATTCATCAATCCAACCTTCCTCATCCATCCATCCATCCATCCTAATCTATCCATCCTTATTAATTAATTAATTAATTCATCAATTCATCAATTCATCCTTATCCATCCATCCTTATTCATTCATTCATCAATCAATCTATCTATCCACCCACCCACCCTCATTTATTCAGTCATTCATCCACCCATTCTTATTCCTTCATCATCATTCATTCATTAATCTATCCATCCATTCATCCATCTATCCATCCTTATTCGTTCATTCACTGATCCAAACTTCCTCATCCATCCATCCTTATTCATTCATTCATCAATCAATCCAGCCATCCTCATTCATTCATTAATTCATTAATCCAACCTTCCTCATCCATCCTAATCTATCCATCCTTATTAATTAATTAATTCATCAATTCATCCTCATCCATCCATCCTAATCTATCCATCCTTCATTCATTCATCAATCAATCTATCCACCCACCCACCCTCATTTATCCACCCATTCTTATTCCTTCATCATCATCATTCATTCATTCATTAATCTATCCATCCATCCATCCATCCATAATCCATCATCCTCATTCATTCATTTATCCATTCATTAATCCATTCATCCATCATCCTCAGTCATTCATTAATTCCTTACATTAATTTCATTCATTAATTCGCTCATTCATGCATTCATATTCATAAAATGCAGGTATTTGGCATCCCAAGTTTAAAACCCCTCCAATAGGATATTTAGATGATTAAAATGTATAAATCTATTAGCAGCAGCCATATCACCCTGTTCCATCCTTATTTAGTAATTACTTCATCCAGACTTATTTATTCATTCATTCATATTCATTCATCCATCCATCCCAATTCATTTATAGTCATTCATCCATCCTTATTCATTAATTTTTATTAATTTCTTCATTCATTCGCTCATTCATATTCATAAAATGCAGGTATTTGGCATCGCCAAGTTTAAAACCCCCTGGCCAATAGGATATTTAGATGATTAAAATGTATAAATCTTTTAGCAGCAGCCATATCACCCTGCAGCCAAGACCGGTTTCCCACTAAAGCTAAGCAGGGCTGAGCCTGGTCAGTACCTGGATGGGAGACCTCCTGGGAAAGGGGGTGCTCACCCTGTGGTCTATGTGGGTCCTAATGCCCCAGTGTAGTGACGGGGACACTAAACTGTAAAAAGAAACATCCTTCGGATGAGACGTTAAACCGAGGTCCTGACTCTCTGTGGTCATTAAAAAGCCCAGGATGTCCTTTGAAAAGAGTAGAGGTGTAACCCTGGCATCCTGGCCAAATTTTCCCACTGGCCTCTGACCATCATGGCCTCTTAATCATCCCCATTCACTGATTGGCTTTATCACTCTGTCTCCTCTCCACCAATAAGCTGGTGTGTGGTGGGCATTCTGGCACACTATGGCGGAAATATGGAGAACTCTGCAGACACTCTACTGACAAACAAATTGTCAGACCGCTGACAGGTAACACCTGAACTGATGACAAAACAAGCATAACTCTCTCTGTCAAGGACATGTGGTGCCTCCAGGCGGTTGAACAGTTTGTCAATTTTCTGCACCCCAAATGCTTTAATGAGAGGAGCATACATAGAACCTAAAATAACGGCAGACATTTTAAATAGACATTCATGAAACATTAAACAGTCAATGAAAATAAATTTTATGAGGGCAGAAAAGAGTGCTTTATAGACACCTGAAGGAAAAGGGAGGAGTAGTGATTCAGGATAAAAGAGGAAAAGCAAACAGAGGTAGATGAATGCAAGATCTTTTAAATCACACACGCATCGAACAGAAAAGCCTTAGGCCACAGATTTTACTTCAGTGAAAGAGGTGTGGCACATACTGAGCAACACACGTGCAAGACAGCTACGTGTATTTGGTAATCTAGCTAGTGTACATGTGTGGGTAAAGGTTTGCCTTCATTTTGGGGATCAAAGGTCCCTACAAGGATAGTAAAAAAAAAAAAATCACTGTGGTGCCTAAACAAACAGTTTTAATAAACAAAGTTGTGAAGGAACAGTTAAAGCAGATGACAGATTTTTGGGTGAACTATCATTTTTATGAAAATCTAAAATTGTCAAACAATAGAAGGCAATGGAAAATCCCTGGCATGACTAAAAACTGTATTTAACTACAATCAATACAATTATGTTTTGATGAATCGTACATTTTCATTTAGACAAATTTACATCACATAAAAAAAAATAAACTTCTAAAGGGCTGCGTGCATGAGCACATCTATCGTCATATGACAAATAATTTCCGTGAGCACAGGGCAAGGCCATACATGCAGGAGCAGAGAGCGTGGTTTACACAGCATGAGATCATGTTTCTATGTCTATATGAAAGATAAAGAACGGTTCAGGAATAATGTTGGCTTTACCTGCAAATGACTGACAATGCAGTACTGTTCAGGCCCATCCAGGCCACAGGTGGAGGTGGCTGACAGGTTAATGGCTCGGCCAATCAGAAGGTTTCCCGTCGCTGGATAACAGCTGCCATCCATGCAGCCGTGAGGGGCAGAGGGCAGCTCCTGAGCCAAAACTGGAAGAACTTAATAGGACACAGACAGGAAGTGAGGTCATTATCTGTGTATTCCAATTCACAGCATTTACTTCTTCCTACAGACTTTATTTTCACTTGACACACGTAAGTAACCACCTGCAGGTGGTGCACAATGACTTGTGGGTACATTTCATTTTCCACTTGCTGTGAAGTGACTTCTGAAACATATACTCTTTAAGTGGCCCTTCGGACTTATTCACATATACATTCCCTAGGACTACAAATTTCACTTAAGATGACTGCAGTTGTGTGACTGGAATGCACCTTCTAAGGAAGTGGTGAATGAATTGATCCACATCAAGATAAAGTAAAAACTCCTGTATCAGTTTTTCCTGACCCACGCCACACTTTTCTTTCCACATGACAGCCATTGATTGGATAGCACTGCATACAAGCAGAGCGGCTTCGGTTTGATGACCTCATGGGGCTCATGGTCCCACCCAGGCGGCAGAATCAAAGACTGAGGGTTTAGTTTCTCACTGAGTCAGGAAAATAACTGGCTTTGTTCCACATTGTTACCTCTGCAAAGAAAGGGCTCAAAATGCACTGCTTTTGCCTTTCAAAATCCAGAGTTCATCACGGGGTTATCAGACATTGTCAAATCCAGATGTGTGGGAGGTCTTGACTTACATGGATTTCAAACATTCATCTCTAACTTTATGGAACTATCATTACAGAGGACTAGCATGTAACCACACCCTCAAACTATACCAGCTCAAAATGGGTTAGGATGTGGCAGGTGGAGAATGGCAATAACAATGTGACCTCTTTTCATTACAACATACAGGTCTCGGCAGCCAGGGACTAGAAGCCCTTTGGAAAGCCAATGGTCCTGGTCAATCTTTGGTCCCTCGGTGCAAACTTTAACACACCACTGACTCTGAATAATAATCCTATCATCTCAGAATAATTAGATAAATTATTTGAATAATTTTACAAGAATGCACCATTTGACTTTAAAATACAATACTATAAAAAATACAAATACACAGTATATGAAGTCATCCAATTAATTTATATAGTGCTTTTCACAATACACATTGTTTGAAAGCAGCTTTACAGAAAATCATGATGTTTAATATATATTATAGTCACATTTAGCAGATTAGAGCTGCATGGTGGTAATAATGTTTAAACTTTTTTTTTTAAACAAGCTGGAGAATATACATTTTAGATTTTGCAATGATATAAATAATCACGCAACCGAGATTGGCTGTATTGCTTTGTGTGTACTGTATGTATAGTTTTATTAGGTAAAGTTTTATTTATCCGTTTAATATATCGCTGGGCGATACTTTAATATAATCACTAAGCATATAATCAGTAAATCATTCAATTACTCAACATTATTCTTTGCACAAGAGTGCAGATAAGCATAAAGTTCATAACAATATCGAAACCTGGCCCCTTCTCAGTAAAAAAAAAAAAAAAAAAAAAGCACCATAAATTCCATTTGATTGCGTCAAGGTGCTAAACAGTGTGTGAGGCATTGAAAGGCTTTATGGTTAACTCACATACTGTAAAATTCATATCAGATTCTCCCTGGGTAAACAACTGTGCTATATGTATGATAAACAGCTGAAAACCACCAGGACTCGATACAATTGTAATATATATAAAAAAATATAAAATGTTTAATATAATGAAACACATTATATACATACACTACAATTTTTTTTAAAACATTTCTCTAGAGGTCTAGCATAAGCTCTGATAGCATAATCAATGGAATTTACAATTACATCTCTCAAGGGAATTTTGATCTCTATGTGTGTTGTTTATTATATTTGTGAGAGTGATAGCTGGGGATTCCCGTGAAATAAAATATATCCGCAAATACCTTTCGTTCACAATCTTGCTAGTTTTCTAAGTAGATGGGGTATTTCAAAGGCAATCTGTTGAGAGTTCAGGTTGCTAATTACAGGACAGGCGTCTGAGGAACTTTCATAAGCACAGAGTGCACTTCAGTCTTTACAGGCCGCACACACCAGAAAATACCCTTTCTGCACGAAGAGTTTTCTGCCTTATTAGAGCTGACGCTGCTGCATCCCTCATAACAGATTCCCTGAGGTAAAGGATGCATTTAACACTTTTTCTACATGACTTCTCATGTTATGACTAGCAAGGGCGAAAACATGACTGAGTGTGTGTTTGTGGATTTGAGTGGTAGGCAAGAATAGGTTTTTACTGTTTTGCCATAGTCTGTCATTGAGCCTCCACACATTCTTTTTCTTTTTCTTGAAAAGACTGACAGAGGGAAAGAGAAATAAATAGGCCTCATCACCTATAGAAAAATTGGTGATATCTGTACATGCAGTGGATTAAGCTCTCATAAATATTTCAGTAGATTAATTAACTACAATTAAAGACAAAAACCACTGCATTCTAATAGCTTAAAAACCATATTGGAGAAACTAAAAACAGTACAATTTGTAACCACAAAGTAATTTCAAGCTCCACAATTTCATTGCAATTTAATAAAGTAAATATATAAATATTATTTATATATACACTCAAGATTTGAAGTGGATCAAAACCTTTCAAAGTTGTCCTAAAACCTAAAATCAAAATAAGTTCTTGTCTTAGGACAACTTTGATGAACTTTTTTAATCCACTTCAAATGTTGACTACTGTATTTACACAATAGTTCATTCTGGTTCTGAGATCTGATTGGCTGAGAGCCTTTTCCAGCAGTGTGATATTAGAGTGATAACAGAACTGTTTGTATCACTCCGCTTGCAGTATTTCTCACAGTAAGTGTCACAGTGGATACCCAAATACACAATAATTGTATAAATAAGACTGTGTTTTGTGTCACAGAATGTAGTCATTTAGACTTCAAATATGCAAAGTTGCTCTGAGGTTTTCGGAGATGTGATCTCCAGGGTGTCATTGGTCATTCAGCACTCATGAACCCCCCGAGAGCAGCCTTACCTCGGCCAGATCTCCTGGAATTTACCCCTGGCTCGTCTCTTTAGTGATTAAACTTGAGATTTAATTCATTTTGGGTAATCTAGTGGGCAGTCTTTGTTCTCATTAATCTAATATTTGTTCCAGAGCATAATGATTTGGCTAAGGGTAAAATCTCATCATGTTATATTCTATATAAATGTAATGCTTTATATCAGAGCGATGCCTTTGTACTTTTGACTGAACAGCCTAGAAACTTTTATGATGGCTGTTGTTGTTAATTAAATATTATTATGCAATAAATAATATTTTATATAAATAATAGTAGCATTTAATATTAGTATTTAGTATTGAGAAACGGTGTATGTTTGTGATGATGATAAATTACATTATAACAGACAGCTTTTAATACAGTAATACAATAAGCTTTTAATGAAGAACTCAGCGTTTCTTCGTTACTAGTTCTAAAGTGACATTTTCGTATTGTAAGGAGGCTTGGGCTCAGCTGTTAAACTGTCAAACCGAGATTTGAATCTGTGGCAGGAGGTAAATCTGCGCAAAAAAGGGTTTTTTAAAGACATTTCATTGTTGTCTCTTTTTTTATTTACACACTTGTGCAATTGAACTGCTGTATAAACGCAATATTGCACTCATAGCTGTGCAATATGCCTGTATATACAGCCATATCGCACTGCTTCTTGTGTGACATCGCTCATTTGTTTATGCACAAATATTTATTTACTATATGATTTACATTTATAATAAGTAAATAAACAAACAAATAAATGCCAGAATAGAACTTGTTATGTTATTTTATGTTGAGGGAGGCACATGGCTGCTTGCCCCTGCATTCTTTAACACACCCACAAACTACATAAGCTACCGCACACCCTCTTACCTACATGCCACATTTACAACACAGACAGATACAAGCTAAACATCTGGCTGAAGACACAACAGCAATGTGTCTGGATCCAGAGGCAGATGCGCATCTGCAAAGTAATGACAGTGCAGGAATGCCAAGCAAGGAAAATGTAATTCATTAAGAGGAAAATTCCAGGTGTAAAAGTATATCATACTGGTCTTACAAACAGTGGTGGACAAAGTACACAGATCAAGTACTTGAGTAAAAGTACAGATACGTATAATAAAATTTTACTCCATTAAAAGTAAAAGTACTGCTTTTTCAATTTTACTCGAGTGAAAGTACAAAAGTACTCAATTTTTTATGTACTTAAGTAAAAAAGTACTGATAGACAGATTTATTTTGCAATTTTATATAGACTACTTTATTTAATTTTATATTAGCACATATTTTTATAATCATACTGCCCAAAATACCTGGGTTTTTCCCAAAATAACCACTATATAGAGTCAAGATATATATTTTGTTGATATGGACTCCGTTGATGAGAGGGATGTAGTAATGTTCACTGTGAAGCTTACACTGCCATGTACCTGAGAGAAAACAGATTTCACCATCTAATCTTCACCAGTAAGAAAAAGTGTTTTAGAACTTGTTGTTTTGCAGAACGTCAGTTATATATGACATGAGAATTAGGCCTGAAATTAGGAAGAACATTTTAAGGAAAATCTAATGATATTTTCATAATGATTTTTTCTTCTCAAACCTTGTCTGTGGTGTAAAACACCCTGGCCCAATGCCCCGGAGGCTCCTCTGATAATTACTGTAGTTACTATGTTCTGAACATCACATCCTTTCTTTTTCCCTCAGATGGAATCTATCTAGGTGGCTGAATAAAGATATTTGGACTTTATATCAAAACATTTCCTCAACTTAGCACCAGCAAGCTTGTTAGCTAGACAGTTAGCATCAGCTAACAATATTTACTTATTTTCAGTATGGTTATGAATAAACATTCATATCTCTCTACTCGGCTAGTTGATCTAAACAATATAAAAATGTATACTGTTGATAAACAATATAAAAACAGGCGTCACATAGGTCTAAATGCATAGCATTTAATAAAACTACTAACGTTACAGCAGCGGGGAATATGAGCGAGCATGAGTTATTTTATTTAATCGGTGTTATTTTAATGTTTTGTTTTTTGACCTAAAACATAACGTTAGAGACACTGATGTTGATCTGTCTGCATTCAAGCATTTCAGTGGGCTTAATTAGATCACCCTTTACAGCAGATTTAGTTCACAAACAACTGACAGTTTTGACCTAAGTATTATTTTCAGTTACAATAATTAATCCTAAAATTCGACATTAGTAACGTACGTTTCACAGCATCAGTAGCGCGCACTCACGAGATCTCCCGGTTCTTTACTTGTGAGTTCAGTTCACTGAAGAAGACTCGCTCTAAGCGGATCATTTGAATCAGTGAGTTTTCGATTCGAGAACAGCTGCAATCGGATCATTGCATCAGTGAATGAATCGTTTGTTGCGATTTGCGAACCGATTGAACAGGTTCATTGAAAAGAATCAGTTTGTTCATGAATCAGACACCGCTTCTGCGTCTCGAAGCACGTGATGTATCACGTGAGTAACGATATGTTTTATGAAATGTAGTGAAGTAAAAAGTCGATCTTATGCTTTGGAAATGTGAAGTAAAAGTAAAGTTACTCAAAATAAAACTACTCCAGTAAAGTACAGATACTTGAAAAATGTACTTAAGTACAGTAACGAAGTAGTTGTACTTCGTTACTGACCACCACTGCTTACAAAATGCCCATCTGTAGCTAAGGAATGGCATTCTACAAACATTCGACAACAAGCCGCCACATGTGCTGAACTGCATGTCATAAGGAAGCTGAGACCACCGCAGAAGAGACTAATGTGTCTCCAAACAATCTTGTGACATATGACTTATATATAAACTCTAAGAGGATTCATGACAAACTAGTGCCGTTTCAGTTTTGGACCATATTATAGATTTTCTAACTTACAATTATTGGTCAGTATTAGATATTTATTTGTGTTCAATATGAATATGCATTTTCCATATTGTATATTATAATTGTATGATGCGTAAATTAATAAGTGGACTTATGCATTGAAATTCAGGACTAAAAGGTGGTCTAGCACAGACAATACATTCTCAAACCCTGGCATGGAATGTGAAATAAAATCAGATAGTGAACCTGCAGGTACAGACAAAGCAAGGCAGCGATTGTTGTTTAAATCCAACAATCACATTTGAACACTTGATTGATCATAACTAGATTATTCCCCCATATCCAGATTGAACTGATATAAAGCAGGCTTAAGCAATGCACGCTAAACCTGGCAGACCTATAGATGAAGGCTATATGCAGTTTATTCCAAAATAGGCCAGAGTTCATAAAGTACACATGCTGTAAGGCACATGGAGACATTCCATTACAATGGCACATGCTCACACACCTTGATCATATTTCTTGTACAATCATTAACACAGTCTCACTGACCTAAATCAAGTACAGAGAGTAAAATCGGCACAGAGCCCATAATTTGATTATGTGCAACAAGAAAATACTGTAAAGCACAAGTCCATGTTATCTGTGATAATTAGCATTTGAATTCCTGGGAAGCAGTGGATAAACTTGTTCAGGTGTTCATCTTCCGTTATAAATCTATAGCGTAAAAAAAAAAAAAAAAAAAAATTTAATGATACAATGATGATATTAGGTCCATACCTGTCAACACTCCCATTTTTCCAGGGAGTCTCCCATTTTCACACCCATCTACCTCCCCTCCCCTTTTTGTATTTCTCCTGGAAAACTGTAATTTGTATGGCCCAAAACCCAAGGTTTCCAGATCTTTTAGTATCCAGATCCATTTAGTATCCAGATATTCCAGATCCATAGTATGAAATGAATCAAGACATCATACAAATTTCAACCCATTTGTGGCCAAAACCAGGCAACCTACAACTCAGCTGAGCTGTTGATATCTGCACACGAAGTAGCGTAAAACTTGGCTAATGCTTACAATTCAAAAGACCAGGAAAGGAACTCAAGTCCTCAAGTGCATACTTCACTAAATTAGCCTAAACATGTGAAAAGAGTTGTATGTCTGAATGAATAGTATTTATTAGGGCTGGGTATCGATTCAGATGTCCCGATTCGATTTCGATTCGCAAGCTCTCGATTTTGTTTTATTACATTCAGTGAATATAGTTTTAATACAAAAGCTATTGATATTTCTAAAAAAATTAATAGTAAACATCAGTTTACAAATGGTGAATTAATAAAAAGAAATTAAGCTCACATTGGGAGCGGAGCTACAGTATGATGTCTAAACATGCCGTCTGGGAAGGCAGCTCACTGGGGTTTGGAACAGTGCCTTTATTGCAGTGTTTTTCCATTTTCCATCCATTCCAACCCAAGTCATTTAATCTTTTAAGTGAAGTACATTCAACAAGGAATATACATTTAATCATTTAGCTAAATAACTGATGATTGAGCATTTAAGAATCCTGATAAAATAATAAATGCACTGATAATTGCACTGTGCTACAATGCGAATAATGGGCCAAACTAAGTGTGTTGATCCCCCTCTCCCTCACATGTCAAAACTAATGACCATCCTCAGCACTGCTCTCATTCCATTCTCAGTCAAGCACCCCCGCTAATGAGATTCTGCTCTCCACTTCTCTACCTCTCATTCAGTTTCTCTCTCTTTTGATTCAATGCATATAGTAGAGAGTGAGAGACTGGATTTAAAAGTGCATCCTCTCCATGAACACCAGGTCTCAGTGTCAGAAGCATGTATTAAAACTGTTAGCCAATCAAATTAGAGCTAAAAAGCACTCAAAAACCTCCCATAACTATTAAAACATCTTTCACCTGGTTCCCAGGGGTGCCATGTGCAGCAGGCAAACAGCAATGAATGCTGATTTGATTAGAAACTGATTAGAATAAGTCTAATTATATAAGTCTAACTATTTGCAATAAATTTATGGCAATAATTTAAGTTAATTATAGCACAGAACTATTTCAGTACATTTAGCACTGAACTGCGGAAGCGTTATAGATACTCTTTCAGCATTTTAGCACAACTGTTTTTGTGTTTAAAAACGTCAGATCCAGGGCAGTGAAATCAAAACCCAGGGTATATAGATGCATTTAAAAGTTTAACTATTTTTAACTGGAAGGTCGCATTTTCAGAACACTGTGTCATTCGTCAGCAGCTGCAAAAGACGCAAGCACAATGGTCAAACATGCCGTCTAGTGCATATTTACATAGAAAAACATAACAGAATGTGTTTTTGTCTTTAAAAATGAGACGCAGGGTAGTGAATTAAACCATACAAGGTCTATAGATGTGTTAAAAGTTTAACCATTTAATTTCAGTGCTGATTTATTTCAATATTCCACGCAACCCTATTGAAAAAAACAGCATATGCTGGTTAGGTAGGTTTTGAAGCATGGATGCTGGATTGAGCTGGCCAGTTTGGGACCAGCACATGACCAGCTAAGGAGGGCAATGCAATGAAAAAAAATCTAGAGATATTAACTTTAACTTTTGAAACTTAACGTTGCTCGTTTTAGAACATTTAGAACTGAAGACTTGAGCAGTTAACTGGTGTGTAATGCACAAGTGAGTACAACATTCAAAACACAACTGTCTAGCATGTAGCAGTACAATGCAATGAAAAATGCAAAAGCCTACATGCTTCTTTTAAAAAACATATAACTTGAGCAGTGCATTTTCAGAGCAGCATGTCATGTTCAAAAACATCTGCCTAGCGCAGTGGTTCTCAAAGTGTGGTACGCGTACCACTAGTGGTACGTGAGCTTTCTCTAGTGGTACGCAGAGGAATCTCAGAATTAAATATAAATCAGGCAGCGTGACCAAAGCGATTTTTTTTAAATTGTTTTAAATGGGAGTGTCTTTTTCATGCTGAGCACTCGGGCGTTTTTTTTTTGGCACCAAGAATTTAAGAATGTTAGCACTCATCACTGTCACTGTTTAGTCAGCTAACCAATCACAGTGGAGGAGGGGCGGGACTAATACCGTCACACCCTGCTTGTACTACGACTGAACAACAATGGAGAAGTTAATATTGCTTGTCTCTGAGTATTTATGTCTTTACCAGATGGAATTGCCGGGTACAATAATATTGTTATGAAAAATAATGCTTGAGAAACATTTCATTCGCGATCGTCTGCCATATTACTTCAGCGGATATTCCATATCATAGCAACCGCAGCATCTCGAAAATACGCTGCCCTCTCAAGCGCTCACACCTGGGTGTTTTCAGCTGGCTTTGGTGGACACGTGGCCTGATTGTTGTTACTTGCAGCTACATATACAGCCTGTGTTTTTTTTATTTAAAAGTGAAATAAAAACTTTACTGTGCTTAAAGATTAAATGAAAATGTATTGTAGCTAAATAAAAACTAAGTTACTGTACTTAAATGTTAAGTATGGTACATTTTAATTTAATCTTTAAGTACAGTTTTTTTAACATTTAAGTACAGTACAATTTTTATTTCACTTTTAGGTACAATATATTTTAATTTAATAATTACGTTTTTTATTTACGTGGAAGTAAGCACGGTGCAGTGTTCATGTTCAAACTGTGTATTTACTATGTTTTAAGAGGCTGACAATAATAAATATCCTTATAAGGATTAAAACTGACTCTTTTTTTTTTTTACTGTGTATAGTGCTACTGAAAGTGAAAGTGACGTGACATACTCGGAATTTGTGCTCTGCGTTTAACCCATCCAAAGTGCACACACACAGCAGTGAACGAACACACACACACACACACACACCGTGAACACACACCCGGAGCAGTGGGCAGCCATTTATACTGCATTTTAATGTTGGTCATAATGGTGGTACTTGGAAAGCCAAATATTTTCTGAGGTGGTACTTGGTGTAAAAAGTTTGAGAACCACTGGCCTAGCGCATGTTTACATTGAAAAAACTATGGAGATGCAGTGCAGTGGAACGCAATAACATGTTCTGTGTGAACGGCACCTGAACACTAAAGCAGCACAGCTAATTAGGAATTCACTCTCATGTGTATGTTTGCATGATGTTTAGGGTAGTCATTAGAGATTTGTGATATCTCAGTATTGTGTAAACATCGACAGAACTTTTCCTTGTCTTGTTTAGCAGAATTTGCCGCAGGTGTACGGTTTCCTCTCCATAATGCATATACCTTTCATTATGAAACACAAAGGACACAAGGACAAGCAAACACAATGCCTCTGATTACTTCTCTTCAGAGAGAGAAAGGCCAGGCACTGATGCTATAGGAAAGAGAGGGGCAACAGGTTGGTTATGTTTTCGTTAGCTTAAGTCTAGATTGTTTTGTGTTGAAAAGGGCTCTCGTGGGAGCTACTGTGAAAGACCTCCTGGGCGGGGGGCTGTGCGTTTGAACTTCACTTTGTTTAAGAAGTTTATCCCCGCTCACCTCACTGGAGAGTCAGACTTTGATAATCACATGGGATTATCTGTGTTGTCATCAGTCACTTTATGATTCCACCTTAAGCTTTTTATCTGACATCTGAAAGGTAAATAAATGACCAAACAAACTCTAGTATATGCAGAAAACTGTTCAATTTAACATGCAACTTACCCAGAAGGAGAACACTGAAATATCTGGCCATTCCCAAAGGCTATCAAACAATCACGGGCAGCTGATTTCCAGGAGCCTGAAATGTAGAAAGAAAAATAAGAAAAAAGCAAAAGATTAAAATGGCTCAGCTCACAACCAAAATTTTGTATCAGGTGCCAAAGTTATTAATATAGTGCATTCACAGGACATTGTATATGATTCATAACTCTTTAAATTGCTTTTTACATTAATCAAACGACAAACAACAGCATCTGACTGGAAAAATGCATTCTTAGTATTAAAATATAGCAATATGGTGAGTTTATTACAGCTTTTGAATATCAAAGGTTCTCGTTTTCACAACATTTAATTATTCACTGGACACAAACAATTGCAAATACAGTTTAAAATGCATGTTTTTTAATTGTTTCATATTGTGAAGAAAATTTTACTATTTGTTTACATTAACTATACAATCATATGCAGAACTTAAAAACAGAATTCAAGGTCAGTGCAACAATTTAATTAAGAATAATTAATTATTAACATTGATCATCAATATTAAACGTATTAATATATTAAAGCAATCTAAGTTATAAAAACATACACTCAAAATGTTATGGTCACTTGAGATGCTGTACTGACCGAGGCTAAGCACACACCTGTCAAATATAGTAAAAAATCTACATGAAGATAAATAAACATTTAAAAAAATCTATTCAATTAGCACATTACTTTCACACATTACTTATCATACATTACTTTAACACATATATATCAGTGCACTATAGTATATAACATGTGGTGCAATTTAAGGCATTTTACCAAATCAATATTGAACATTTAAGGTGAGAGTGAAGCCAGCTTTTGTCTGGTGGGAGCATGAGTGTGATCTGAAGAGAGGAGCGCCGGCCCCTGGCTGCAGGCTCTTCAGTGTGCGGGTGAGAAGAGTGACAGGTCAGTTCCACCACACAATACAACAGCCTCCGTTTCCCACACAGATTCCACTCCACCAAATCCTCTCACACTCACTAAACTACTATAGTGAACAAATATATCACTGATATAACCAAATACATCCAAAGCACAGAGCCACAAAAATAGCTTAAAGCCTGATATAAGTGCATAATTTACTTCTTTTTTTTTTTGATTATTAAATAACGCAAAAACATTACAAATCCCATCTAGACCATCATCATAGCACACTAAGGTATGTTGCCTCCCAAATAAAGAGCACAACATGACACTGTCAAATCAAAGAGGAAGGACAAAAGACAGATAAAGGGAATAACAAGATGAAGACAGGATTTACAGACCCTAAACTGGCAAGGAAACAGATAAAACCAGCATGACCTGCACATCACCTGCATCTGTACAGACCAACCAAAGCACAGCAGAGTCTCTGATTCTTTATCTAAATCCTTATGTAAAATACAAGACACATATAGTACTCACGCAAGCTCGTAAGTTGATAAATATCCTCTGGACAGGGATTTCTCAGAAAAGCTCCCTTGGAGGGACAAAATGGCTGAGGCTGGTTGTGTGTGTGATATTCTGGTGTGTGTAAAAAAAGTGTTAGTGTGTAAAGTTAAGCACAAAAAAAAAACTTTACAGGCACAACTGGCCTTTCCTGACAAAAACTGAAGGACCTGCTTAAGCCAATCAGAGTGGATGGAAAACGGTTCCCCCGCCTTCAGCGCAGCAATGGGGTGAATGGAGAGCGATTCTTATTCAAATGCAGCTGTCACTCTGAAAGCCACTGTGTGAAAGGGGGAGCCGGTCTCCAGGCTGACGGAATGCACTGAACCATTCTTTAGGGGGGCATTGAGCTGGTTAAGGGGTACAGAGGGGAGGGCAGTGATGCTTTGGCTTTCTCTGACCACACACATCTTCTTCCCCTCCAATACAGCTCTGAACAGAAGGAAACACTTGAAAGAGATGCTGTGCTGAACTGCTGAACTGGTGCAAGGTAACATAAAGACACAATATTTCCATTGAGGAGTTATGTATTTCTGAAAATGTACTTCATATTTCGATGCAATCATCAATGATGAAAATTCCAGAACACTATCAGCATTTTCATATTTTCATTATGTTATCACCAATAGCATATTTGTTCTGTTGGCCATTTTGGACCAAACAATATAATAAAATAACCAACATACAAAATGCAATCAATAAATCAAATCACTCAATCAAAAAACTTGTATTTTTTAATATAAATAATTTTGCTGGTCCATTTGAACCGCTAGCAATTGTTTTGTTTTTTTTCATTTTTGATTAAAATAATAAAAAATGTATATATTATCTCTTTTTCTTCTTGTGCCTGACCATAAAAAATATAATAAAAAAAACGTTCTGTAACTCACTTTTGTTGTAAAGCAATGGTATGCCTTTGTTTGATGCTTCCAAGACTCAAGTTTCAGTCAGCTAGAAGACGTTATCTTGCTAACATATTTAAATCAGAGTTTAAACAGAGTTCAATACCGTTTACAAATAGAACTAACACAGATTAAATATTACAGATATCAATATTAATGTATAACTTATTCAAATACTCCTTACACCCTAAATATAGAGACTAAACTGACGTTGGTCTTCGGTGTTCAATAGGCTGCCAGGATATCGGAGACAGATTCTTACTCCTGTACGGCACACACAGCTGTTAAGACAGCAGCTTAATGACTTTATCTGCAAACATCAGCCATTGCAAAGGCCAACCTGACCACATGAAGACACAGACTACTAATTTATACTCACAATACGGATGAGTGACTCATGAACAAGCGCATATGGGTGTGAAATGTGGTAAACCATCTACTACCTAAACAGTTGCTTTGTTATGATGGTTATCACTGGTAACTTATTGAAACGTAAGAAAAATGTGTTCATTCATTCATTCACTCACTCACTTTAGGTATAACATACAATACTTCTGATATCTCAGTCTATCAGTCATTGGTGGGTTTCAGAGAAATATTTCCTGGAAATAGAGACATCATATAAGCCAACCACACAAAACTGAGGTGGAGTGACAACAGAACTTAATCGATTATTGAGAAAGCACTGAAGTTGAGTGTAACTACTTGGTCAATTTGACAGAACTGATTCACAATGAGATCCAGATGAACTTTAAGAACTTCCAACAGCCGACATGAACATACTGTTTACGACTGCAAGAATCATGTCTTGTTCAAAATAGCAGACACGGGCATGCTCTCATTCACACACAAAGACTTATCACTGTTGTGTTTAGGGACAAGAAATCAAAGATCTGATTTGACTGCTTTTTTTCATTTCGTTTTGCTTGCCAAGTCTAGCTGTGTGAAAATATACAGGCATCTAATACAGTTACGTATATAATCACTTGGTGTAAGAAGGATATTAAATCTTAATTCAGGACAGACTCTGTTTTCTGGGCTTGTTTAAAGACCATCAATCACCAAGGTTAATCTCTAACCAACCTGAGTGCTCTCGTGTGAGCTCCATCCCTCTAACATTTCCGGAGTAAGACCAAACAGTAGTAGCCAAGAGTAAACTTAAAACCCGTGGTTACTTTTAGATTCAGTCATAGAGCTATTGCACTTCCTAACACTTCCCTTTTCCATTAAACACAAACAAAAACACATTTAAGGTAACCAAGAGTCAATCAATTCGTTAAAACTTTGGTTGATAATGCTCGAATGTCATTGAATGTTATTACGCAAAAAAATTGAATGATCACCAAAAGTAACATTTCAATGCCTAAAATTAGTCATTTAGGCCCATAACATTTTACATTTGGTGATTGTACAGGCAGTCAGGAAAACTGAGACTTGTTTTTGCTTGAAACGCATGAATTTTTTTCACATAAATGCAATGCAAACGCTCTTTAGTTACAACTTTGCCTGGTGTTTGACCTGAAAGGTTGCAGATCCCTGATTTACGCAGAATCACCAATCAGTCTGACAGGGTTTGATATGATCGCAACATTGACGTCAGTGTTGGCTGAGTGTAAGAGGGAATAACTGGACAACTGTTCAAAATATCTAAGACATGCCTTAAAGAAGAAGCTTTTCATGACTTTTCAATTTTTGGGTGAACTATCCCTTTAAGTACTGTATGTGCATGTTTTTATGTTCATGTTAACAGTTAATAAATAGTTAGAGATCATTAATAGATCATTAAATAAAAATGGATTATGGAAATTCCAGAAAACTAATATCCCTAATGTATACAAAGCCGTGCCTTCATGTAACAATATAGCAGTATGTTCCTTTCATTTGGTGCATGCAGAATGAAGAGAATCCTGAGACCTCAGGGTCCTGAGGAGACACAGTAGTGCATGATCAAAGAACCAATTACATGTTAAAGAATTCCTCATGTTGCACTTGATGATCACCTTGAACTTCCACAGAATGAAAGATTGAGAAGAAGACCAGGTCTTGAGAGGGTCAATCCAGAATGTTCAGTGGAGTGACGAGTGATGTTCCGGAACAGTACAATTCCCTGCATTCTTCTCAGAATGCTGGAGGGAGCTACATTACTCTCCAGTCTCCACACTGATTTAAACTAGGGTAGTTGATACCTAATACAAGTGAAATCCCACCAGGCACTCTCAATATTAAAATGTCTATAATTGTTACATTTAGTAAATGTTTAAACAAATAAATTGTAATTTGTTAGTTTGCTGTTAACCCTATAAAGCCTACTGGATCCTAATGAATATGCAAATGTCCATGGCCTCTCAATTATAAACATGATCAAAACTTTGCTATACACAATCTTCTACATGCTTTCTGTCATCTGACTGATATTTTATACTTTTAGCAGGTAAAAGGCATTGTAGCATAATTCTAAAAATGTATTTCTGCAGCGTAATGCTTTATGACTTTAAATATAAATGTAAAAATAACTTTTACATCAGTAATATTTTAAGGTGAACTATACTGGACTATTAGATTTATTTGATTATCCATACATCATGTTTTTTTATCATGAATGTGAGTATTAAATCTGATACATCAGGCTTTTAAGGATCGTTTATTTATTGTTTATTATTAAGGATCTCTCAACCATCATTGTATGCTTTAAACTATATTTTTTAACAAATTGGCCTTCTATTCTTTAGGTTCTGCATATATTTTCCAATTCTTATGTTTTATATGCATGCAGAACTTCAAATTCCATCATCATTTAATCATGTCTGACAGTGAAGAATACATCATCTGACTGATGAGACTGCTCATGTGCAGCTTCAAAAACCCCAAAATCCCAACAATCACAGGACTGACATTTTAAATAAGCCTCCAGAGAGAATAAATGGCCAGCGGAGCTATCATGAGACACAGATACGTAGAATATATTTTGACAGCTTTTCCTACATCTGTGAGAAATTATTGCAGAGGCTTCAGACGTGATCTAGCATTTCCAAAACACGGGTTTAAACTAATCTCAAGAGTATCTGTGTTTTGGAGGGAAGATTTGCAGATGGGATTGCAATCTTTTAGGTCAACTAGGTCTATAAAACCTGGATAAACTATCCATTAATCGTCTCAGTGGTGATTGATCAACTGATGTAGTATCCAACATCTATCAGCTAACCAGGGCTGACGAACCTGAAGCCCTCTTAGAGGTTTAAGACTTGTGGAACTCTTTAAACTTCACTGTCACCCACAGCAATGAGGCTAAAGGTCAAAAGAGAGCCGATTAAAGCTATACTCAGAAAAACTGATCATTTCCCATGCTTTATGACTCTAGCTGTGCCTCAAGTTGCCCTGTGTGTGAGATAGATTAAGGCATTCATACAACAAACTATTTGTCTGTCCAAGCAATTCTTTAATCACCTTTGGAGCATGAGTGCACATTTGATGACTCTGACGAAATAAATGTGAAACACCTCTACAGAGTGTGCTGCAACAGAGGAAAAGCATTCAGATCGCTGGGAATGTAGGAGCGCGTAAACAATCAGTCTTTATTGTTACAGATCAAACCACTTCAGGGTCAATGCCATGCTGATGTGACTGGACAAAACAACTGTCAGACTCAGTAGTGTCTAAACATTAAGAATGAATACAAAAGAATCATATTCTTGACATCATTACGTGACATCACACTCATTAACTCAAATTATACTGCAGACTTCACAAGCAAATGACAGCTGTCACAGTGACAATCACATTCTGTAAAAAGACTGAATAGAACACTAGGAAAGTTAAAAAGGGTAGTTCAATAACAATCATAATTTCCAGACTTGCAGAATACAAAATAATACATTTGTATAAGTTGTGGTAACAAAATTGTTTTGGTGTCCACTAACTTCCAATATAATGACAAAAAAAAACTGCAGACATTTCTCAAAACATCTTTTTTTAATGTTCCACAGAAGAAAAAACAGGTTTGGAAATGACATGAGGATGAGTAAATGATGATAGCTATCTCATTTCCATTGAGCAGTTCTTTCTTACATTCAGAAAAAAGTGTGGAGGAAATGTTTGAGAACAAGCAAGGTCTCTGAATGTGAAAAGCTGAAGAATACACACTTATCCCAATAGTGCAAGGACAGAATTCAGTTCACAGTTTAACCCTAACATTCTGTTCAGAGTTTGAGAGACTCCAAGGCCAATTTAATATAATCTATGGTAAAAAACAATGAATGTTTTTTTTTTAATCTTAAACAACCAATAAAAAAAAACTAGATTCACTGCTTACATGCATCAACTATCCTGTATGCAAATTACTTGTATTCAAACTCTCAAATACCCCAGAGATATACATGATTAAATGCTTTATTAGCATATTGTAATTTATGAGTGTAGCTTAAGTGCACACTGTACTTTTATATTCATGTAGCAGATCAATCCCAAAATTAAATGTCTTTTCATTGCATCCTTCTGCAAAGTATTTTTGAAAATGTGAAGACATGAAGGTCTGGTCATGTTCTTTAATAAACTGATCCTGATGATAGATCTCCATCCACAGTCCCACTCCCACATGCCAAATTATTTGCCACTCTTAATCAATCGGAGTTTGCTTTTTTAAATCCAAGGGAAATAGTTTTTATAATGAGTTTTGTGCACTTCAGACATAGAGGAAAAACACTACGGCCCTCAGTGTCTTTTATAACAACTAATCAGTCGGTATGGTAATCACTAAAACGCTACATAAAAAGCTCCATCTCTCATACGACATAAATATACTAATCAAACCCAAGGAACAACAGAAAATGTCCACTTGAAATAAGAAGTTCATGGCAGCCCAGTTTCCAAAGTCGCCACTTACTAAGAGATTGCAACCGTTAATCCTTTTATAATAAGATCACAACCAGCAAAAGTGCAAGTAAATGAGTCAAAGTAAAGTTGGACAGCCGAGGTTTCACTCTTACCTGTGAGTTGACTCTCATAAGCAGCAGCGCTCCTCTCGCGAGCTGCGCGTTCACCTGTTCACGTGCACAGTTCACTTGTGAAGGAGGAGTCCACGCGGTTTTTCCTCGCACTGTATTATGAACAGGTAAGTGTGTTTGTATGGCGACGTCATGGCTTGTGTTTTAAATAGTCACCAAATGACAAGATTTGAGAAGTATACGCCCGTTTGTAACCTGAGATTGGCGAGTGAGTTTATGAAACAAAATCTCCCCTGCTAAAAAAACAATAGAAGCCCAATAGAAACCATCACAGAAATTCCAATGGTTTGCATTAAAATACCATTATAAACCATTGGCTTTTTCCAGTAAAACCATTACAAAATTCCTTTTAGTCATGTGTTTTGGGCATTTTTCCAATAGGATTTAACATCTTTCGTACATCAAGAGTTGATAAAGCCCTTAATGTATCATGCATACTTAGGATTCAAGCAATACAAATTTAGGGGTTTTTCACATAGGCTGAACATCAGAAGATATACTTGACTTGCTGAGATATAAATGAGTGAGACACAGCAGATATAATGGCATGCAAGGAAAAAAAGAGTCAGAATTATGTATTCAGCCCTTATTGCTATTATAATAATTTACTGGTGGCTTGTGTGTGATAGAATCACAAGGAAAAAACAATGCTAAATACACAAAAGAAAATATGGCACAGACGGCAATTTATACAGTTTCTATTTTTTTTTTTTTACATGTTGGGTAAAAAAAAAAAATTAAATTAAAGTTGGGGGAAAAAATCAGGGGGAAAAAAATCTGACAACTATTGAGCTAGAGAATAATAATTATTTCAGTAGTAAGACTACAGGCCAAATTTACAATCTGCTGCCTCCCGATGGTAGAGAACGGCAAGTACAAATGTCTATCACAGTGCACCACTTTAACTGACTAATTTCTCAAGCCTGTGCAAGTCTTAAATGGGGTAATAGAACAATACAAGTGCTGGATTTTTTTTTTACTTTTGTTAGTTTGCCTGTGTCCTAAATATCTTGCTGATTTCCACAGTCCCCTTCTGTTGCTGTTTCACCTCACCATGTGCTCATTTTGGTTGATTCTGCTATATGGACAAGATCAGTTTAGTCCATTATTTATCCCATAGTAAAAAAGAGGGTAATGTTTTAGAAGGAGGGCAGAGATGGCCTGGTTACGCTTAGCGCAGCGGAACATGTATTTTACTCCTGATAGGTGCATCAGATGATCCTGTTTCTTGAGTGTCTTCCAGTCTGTCACCCTTCTCACAATCTGTTGAAGAAGAGCAAAGTGTTTCATTGCTGATTGTCTCGTCATACAAAATTAATTTTGGATTTCAGTGTTGACTGAGTTGGGTTTAAGTGGACCTCATTAGTAATCACCATCGAGGGCTCTTTGTTTGATTCTTGCAGTATCTGTGTAGAATGTTGTCTCATAGCATCCCATAAGGAAACGGCACTTGTGTGATCTAATAACAGACACTTAAATATCTTAAAAATAGGTCTTATTCATTTCACACAACTTTTCTCTGATTCCTTTGTTTTCAGTTTTTACAAATGCTAAAACTTTGTTTATTTCCACATAATTTCGCATGTTTCTATGTACACTTCAAACGTTTGGAGACAGTTTTGCAAAAAATTCATACTTTTATTCTGAACGTTTGGGTAAAATTGAACAAAACTGACAGTAAAGACATTTCTGAAGAATCATGTGACATGAAATGTAAATTTTTGTTCAAATGTATCAAAATAAAAAACTGATTTTAAATTTTAATAATATTTCAAAATATTACTCATTTTACTGTATTTGCAACATCTTAGACATAATTTATGTCAAATAAACATAGCCTTGATGATGGCAAGAGAATTCTTTCAAACACATAAAACAAATCTTACTGACCTTTTGCAAAATAAATGTTTTTGCTCTAAACCAGTAAATATACGCCAAAATTTAATTTCATACACAGTCATCTACCTGTACAAATAATAAAAAATACCTTTCATGTCATCTTTTAGCTGTGAAAACCAAGAGGGTATTTCCTTTGAGCAAGAGGAAGGACTGAGGAAATACTCTGCGGTTGATTCCCCGAACAAACTGAAAGACAGATTACCAGCTGATCAAACAATTAAACTATCAATTAAATCATCTGAAACTGTGTTCCTTCAATTTCTAAATCAAATGAAGGCCCACCATTAGCAAAAAACACACACCTGATGAGGTATTGCTTGCTTTTTAGATGGCAGTCATCCTCGATCAGTTTATTTTCCAACATCATGTTGTGTTTTGTCATTCTAAAGGAGTTTTGACAGTACAACAGTGAGCAGAGAGAGGATTTGACTCCAGACCAAAGAAAACAAATACTCCGTACATCCACCTGCCCTCTTTTGTAAAAATGTATGAAAAGCCAAAAGATCCAGATGCAGAAGAATTCATCACATCACCCATCATTTTATCAGGAAAAGTGCAAATAGAGCAAACATAGGCATAGCTTCTTACCTGAATTGATCTGGTATTCATCTGAGACTTTCTTCCTGTACTCTTAGAAAGACTGGGAGTGACATCCAGCTGACTGACTCCAGATCAGATTGGGACAGATCTCAGCGGGTCGTGCCACTCAGTTCAGGCAGCGGGTTGGCTGCGACACCCATGGAGATCCTGTAACCCAGGTGACAGAAAGCACCTGATTCCTCTATGGAATAAGGGCAAATACAGTCCCATCCCTTCTGACAGATGCCTCTGCTGTCCAGGGATTGTGGGATAGTATGTGTTGGCTCAGAAGTGATGTGTGCATGTGTGTTTAATGATTGACTCTAGAGCTGCGGGTCCAAACATGTCCTGTTAATCCTAAAGCTGATGAGTGAAACAAGAGGGACACTGATGGGACAAAGTGAATTCTACCCTACTATAACAGACAGTCTATAGAAATGAAATGCTAATTACTTTGGTACACATGTTAAAAATAACATGTTGATAACTGTAGAATCTTCTGTTGTATGCTAGTTGTGACCACATATAGATTTCAGTTGCCTGTCTGTTTTATATATATATGTGTGTGTGTGTGTGTGTGTGTGTGTGTGTGTGTTAATGCGTTAACTTAATTAATTAGTTATGAAAAAATAATGCGATTAAAATATTTTAACGCAGTTATCGCACTGGCCCCGCCCCCAGACCTCTACGTCATCTTACATTTCATTCAGTTGACTGTTGACAAATGTGATGAAGGGCAACAACTCCAGAAATGCATTTATGCCCTAAAATTCGAGATATCGGTGCAACAAAATTCCCCTGAATGAGTTTTTGTCTCATATTTATATCAAACGTTAAGCGTTTATCACAGGAGCAGCAAGAGCTAGGCTATATCTCGCACTAGTGCTGATTTTGTCCCGAATACCACGTGTAAATGTGATTTTATACAACAGTTCAGTAGATAAGAAGTTGACATTCAGTTATATTTTAACCACAATATAATTTGTTTTGTACAATTTTGCAGAGAACATACTACCTTTAAAGCCATAGCTGCAGAACTGTTCACGTATCCGAGCAACAGCGATGTTTGTTTAGTTCCCGAGTGAATCCGCGTTCTGAACCAATGATTCAGAGATCCATTCACAGAGAGCCGTTTACTTCATTCCTGAATGAACCAGCCGTTTGAATCGAATTCATGAAGACTCATAAAGACATTTACCGCCACCTGCTGGCAGATTTAGTTTCTTATTTAGAGTATCATTTCATTTAATAATAATAATAAAAGCATTAAAGGGTTAGTTCACCCAAAGAAAATTTAATTCTGTCATTATTTACTCACCCTCATGTTGTTTAAATTCTTTCTTTTGTGGAACATAAAATAAGGTATTTTGAAGACTGTTATCAAAGCGGTATTGGTTACCAATGACTTTCATTGTATGAACAAATAATCCTGAGATGTTTCTCAAATTATCTTCTTTTATGTTCCATAGTTTATGTTAGGCCTTTGTAGCCTAAATGATCGTGTAATACATTTTAAGTTGAATCAAATAAAATATGGATATATAAATTCACACAGATGTGTGTATATATTTAAGAAAAAAATGCTATGTTTATATATGTGTGTGTGTGTGTGTGTGTGTGTGTGTGTGTGTGTGTGTGTGTGTGTGTGTGTGTGTGTGTGTGTGTGTGTGTGTGTGCGTGTATGTATATATATATATATATATATATATATGCATGAATTTAAATTTAACTGAAGACATACTAAATGTTTTCCATTTCAATTTTTTAAATACTTCAAAATCAACATTGATTTTAAAAGTAACTGTATAATGCACAATAAATATTAACACAATAGATTCCTTGCTAGAATAAACAACAATAATAAGCTAGTCTTTTCATCACAAATTACTTCTACTACTTTAATACATACTAGCAACACATTCAATAACACTTACCTGTGAGACTATGAACTCCATTATCTGACATCTAATTTGTTTTGTACAATTTTGCAGAGGCATACTACCTTTAAAGCCATAGCTGCAGAACTGTTCACGTATCCGAGCAACAGCTATGTTGAGTGGTTAATAGGTTAACAACTTTTAACTTCACCCCAACCATTTCCTGTATTTTCATCGTCTACAAAGTGATCGACATTGTGCTCATATGAAGGTGACGCCATACCTTTCAGCACGACCGATTTCAAATGGTGCTAGAAAACCCCAGTCCACTCTGAACACCAGAGGAAATCAGTCACGCTACAAAAGGTAGAAACATAATAGAAGACTGATTTTGTGTGGGATCATTAAATAAGCTTTTATATAAATAGCATGAATGTATTTGAAAGATCAAGCTAATTGAATGCCAATGTCAGTCACAAACACATGTCTGCTAATGAGCACAAGAGTCTTCTTCTAGTTTCATTTACTCGTACTGATTTATGGACTGCTTCCTGAAAACCTTTCCATACATAGCATACATATTGTTTTTGGTGGTTGTTGTGTCTCTGTGGTAATTGGAGGGCCCCTCTGAAGGACGCTGCAGTGTGTCATAGAAGCTTAGCCATGGACCATCAGTGCTGAAAAGAGGGGAACTCCCAAAATCAGCATGGCAGCGGATCTGTGTGAGAGGGAAATAACCAGCACAAACACACACATATTTTCGAAACATGCTTAATTGCTTTTCAAAATCATGCACTCTGATTTATTTCACATACTTTTTATACATAAAATAGAAATAACTTACTTCAGTCATTCAAGTTTAAACAAATAGAGAGACACTTAAAGGGACAATTCACCAGAAATTGGAAACTATATCATCCACGTACTTAAATGTAAAGGTTCCAAAAGTGCCATCGTCCACAGGAGTGCATTAGAAGAGCTATTCAGTAAACGGTTCTTTTCTCTAAGTCAAATAAACTTTTTCACTAAAAAAATAATATTTTGTGGGTTTGAAGAAAGGTTTAATTTAAAGGTTCTTCATGAAACAGTTGATATCAATAAATAACCTTTATCTTCAAGAGTGCATGCAACTTGTGCACTATAAGCGTTAAAATAACTATCTAAATGTACATCACTATTCACTGTGATCTGTCCCAGCCTAAGAGCAGATCTCAAATCAAATGTGGTGCTGGTTTCAATGGTTGTTAGAAGTTATTAACGGCCATATTAGATTTGAATTAGTCTGTGAGCTTCAACTATTTACCCTTAATAGTCTTTGCCCTTAATATTTCAAATTTGTGTTTGATTTCAGTGGTTTTATAATAATATTTCCATAATATGCAACGTGTGCATGTCTTTTAACAAAAACAATGTGTCTTAGGGTTTCGTGATAGTTTATGATTAGTCCTTGAGTTGTGTTTCTGTCAGTTTTAGTTAAATGTAGTTAGCCACACCTGCACTAAACATGAAAAGACAGATTTGATTAAAGACACACCTGTGGTATGTACACAACAAGCTTGGAGTCATTAAAAACACACAAAATGGAATGGAATTTGACTCCAGCCTTTAACACTTGTCTCAGGAATCAAGTGTTAGGAATCAAGCTGATGTGTCTTTGTATGACCCACATTAACTTTTGAGAAATACCTTTCCAATGGTTCAGTGCTATGAGCAGAGGTGTATTTAGCAGACACTTTTATCCAAAGAAACTTACAATTGAGGAAAACAAACTGATGATCATAAGTGACCGCACAGGGATGTGTGAAGGCACAAGGACAGTATATAAGTTAAGTCTATCCACTACCTTAGTTGAGTCTAGATGTTGCAGCATTTTATTATTATTATTGTTTTAATGCTAATACACTATAGTTTGTAAAGCAATACTGTGCTACAGAATCAGATAACCATATGTGCATAGTCAGCAGGGTTTTTCTTACCTTGTTTTAGTATACTTAGGGCACCCATAAAATCAAACAACACATATTTATGCATGTCCCTTTTAAAATCATTTTTAAAGTCTGCATTTGAAGTCACCTTGATGATTAGTATTTTCTTTGGGCAGAATCTTTCAGTAGGCTAGTGTTACAGAACACACTAATGAAACTATATTTACACTATTACCTCACAATGCATTACAAAATGTGTTTTTTTTACAGTAATTTGTTGCGTTATTGACTTTGCATCGATTTGACAGTAATTATAAAATCCTCATTCTCGCTTTTTTAATAATGTGGGGAGATTGGGGGCTTGTCTGGCTGTTCTGTCTGGCATGAACTAGGTCAGTGCTCTTTTCTGCCCTGGAAACCATTGCTGCTTGACTCTCTTCTCCACATGCACTCAGTAACCTGGACTCAAACAGATCTGAACTGACTTGCCCACTGACACACCCGTATAAGTAATTACTGGAGCTTCTCAATTATAAAAAGCAGGTTGAATCACATATTATTTTTTTTTTTTAAAGGGGCGTGACCTCAAGGGAGAGCACATGGCGATGGGATATGCCCACATATCCATGTGGGTTTAAAAGCAGGGTGTCACGCAGATGGTTTAGTGTAAAGCAATGCTTTAGTTATGAACATGATTCACTGTAATTGAACCAAAGTGTACTTTAGGTATCAAGTATAAAGCACAATATATTTGTCTCAATATTCATAGCATATTACCTATATTAGCCTCAGTTCACGAGAAGCATATTTCCTGTGACATTTATATTCTAATATTTTATTTTAATATTCTTATTTGAATTATGTATAATAAATATACATAATAAATAAATAGTTTCTAATAATATGATATAATAAATACCTTTTTTGTCTGTTACACTCCCCTGTGTCTGAAGGAAGACGTTGTTGAATCAGCAGCTGAAAGTCAATGTATTTTAAGACCAAAAATGAAAACAATTTATAAATAATAACAACGTTCAATCTATTCAAAAAGTCTTACCTTTTGATAAAGTGCTGTAAAAGAAAGCTTGTAGAGCTGTTATAGTGAAGAATGGACAGTCCTGAGGAAGCCAGTGTGTGGGACGACCATGTGCTCATCCTTGTCAGAAACACAGTGCTGTCGTCTTGGCATGTGTGTTTTTGTGTGAGTGTGTTAGAAAGAGGAATCGAGGAAGAGTGAAATAAATAATTGCTGAGCTGTTTTAAAGACTAAACTTGATTAAATGATAAATGTAAAAATACCGGAAAATACCTCAACAAAGGAAAAGGCTGAAGGAAGAACAGCAAGATGTGAGAACGCAGTGGATGAGAGAAGAGAAGCTAAGAGAAGCATGGAGGCTTGTCTGTCTGGAAACAGGCTCTCAGACAGACTTGACAGTCCCCCGCCCATGCCCCCCAAACTGCTGGCTTTGAAAACACCCCTACACCCACCAAACACCCCTCCCTTCCCTCTCTACCCTCACCAACAACCACGACAACTCTACAACACAGCCTTTGTGCAGGGAATTTCATGTTTTATATTGTACTATTAGTAATATTAACACAAACTAAAACTGTTTTATCTCAGAGTCTATTGTTAACAAGCAACGTGTTTTTAGGTCTGTTGTCTCATGACCCAGTGCATGTGAGGTGAATATGGGCCAGGGTGCCCTCTAAAGGCAACCACTGTAAATAGCAGGATGGTACTCATGAGAGCATGTGATAGGGGGTAGTCGTGGCCTAATGGATAGAGCGTCGGACTTGTAACCCGAGGTTGTGGGTTCGAATCTCAGCTCCAGCAGGAATTGTCCATGACTGAGGTGAGACCCTTGAGCAAGGCACCGAACCCCCGACTGCTCCCCAGGCGCCGCAGCGTTGGCTGCCCACTGCTCCAGGTGTATGTGCACTTGGATGGGTTAAATGCAGAGCACAAATTTCACTGCTGGTTATGGTATAATTGTGTATGTGACAAATAAACAAATAATTATTCTTCTTATGATAACACTGTTTACATGTAAGATCTCATTTCCTGGTGTGTCATCCTTATTACTTACAGTACCATCATGGCACACTGATGGTCTTTCTAATGGTTAAGATGGTCTTAATTCATCTGTCAATTGTGACTCAGGTTATTCAATGATTATTTAAAGGAAAAAAATAAGAAACGTGAAGTAGCAAACAAACATTTATTGGTTATACTGAATACAAAAATGTTCTCCATGTAATTTGCATAAACTGTTCATGTTCATAAAATATAAATTCACCCTCATTCTTTTTCTTTTGATTTCTGTTCACGCTACAACAATGTTTAAATGTTAATTTGCATATTTATGAGATGAGACTAAATGCATAAATGAGATTTGAGATTTACATTGATTTGTTTATTGTTTACATAAAGTTGTGAATACTTTAAATGGACTACTTTTGTCATACTTTTATGGTGCTTTTGTCTTTTTAGGAATTTGTCAGCCTCTGGTCACTTTCATGGTATAGAGCAGCATGAACAACCTGACAAACATCTCCTTTCGTATTCAGCTTCGCAAAGGAAATCAGAAAATCAAGTTTGGAATGATATGAGGGTGAGTAAATGATTTGGGTTAACTGTCTCTTTAAGCCAGTGGTTCTAAATTTATTGTAGCATGTAGAGAAATTCCAGTTTGCCAACTGTCAGAAAGGTACATATTTTCTATTTAATGCCTGCCATCATGTGAAACCACCAGTTGGCCTGGACAGTCCAACCTTTCTGCTCGCAGAGGGCAATCTGCTGCAGGAAGTGGTTCCGAGCCTCTTCCTCCCCTTGATCCTGCTGCAGAGCAGTTCGCAGGTAGCGCATGTCCTGTGACATGCTGAGCTCAGGGATTCCCGTGAGCAGCATTAGAGAGAAGAGCGTGATTAGAAGGCGAGACTGAGTCCGGAGGGACAGATAGGCATTGATGCAGGTGTCCTGAAAAAGAACAGATACTGGAGCTCAGAGTATGGCTGTAGCATTTTGTTGACTTGTTCAAATCATGTGTTTGCATGATCAAACATTTGTGTTTTTGTTTTTATTAGTTACTGTATTTTAAATACAGATCAGAGTAATCTTTCTAAATGCGTAATAAAATGGGATAACATGAGAAACAAATGCTTCTCAAGTTTTGTTAGTGGCATATTGTTTTAGTGTTATTCATGAACTAATTTAGTTTTTTATATTTTGAAGTAGCTTTTATTTCTATATTTTCAGTTCTAATTTAGTTTTTATATTTTGAAGTAGCTTTTATTTCTATATCTTTAGTTCTATTTTTAATGTGTAATTTCTATTAGATAAAAACAATTATATGAAGTTTATTTTTATTTTAGTAATTTTATTACTTGTTTCAGTTAGTTGCAGAGGCTAACCTTCAAATTTTTAAAGGGATGGTTCAACCAAAAATACCCCATATGTATATGGATATGGTGTATATGACTTTCTTCTTTCAGACTAATACAATCGTTATTATGAAAAAAAAATATCCTGGATCTTGAATCCCAAAAAGTGCATCTATCCATTATAAAAAGTACTCCACACAGCTCCGAGGGGTTAATATAGGCCTTTTGAAGGGAATCAATGCATTTATGTAATAAAATATACATATTTGAAACTTTATAAACTGTAATTTCTTGCTTCCGCTAACTGTCATACGCATGTTCATGGGAAAGGGGCTTTACAAAACAAGAATTTGCAAAGAAAAATTTCAATATAAGCCAAGAAGAGACTTGAGTTTTTTTCACCGGAGCTTACGCGACACCTACATCATCTGCTGGAAGGCCATTCTCTTGTGAATGTGTGTACAACAGAATGGAAGCCTGAGATTACGGTTTAAAAAAAAAGTTTTAAATATGGATATTTTTCATACATAAATACATTCATACATACATGGCTTGAGGATGAGTAAATCATTGGGTAATACATTTTTTGGGTGAACTATCCCTTTAACTTAAAATTGGTAATATTTATATTTTATTTCAGCTTCATTGTAATCACAGATAACAAATTTGAATAGTTTTTCATTTTAGTTCACAATAACAACACTGGTTACAAGGCCCTGTAACACATAAAATAATTCAAAGAGAAACTGTGTAACAGAACCATACCCTAAATTTCTGGAAGTAGAGGCTGGGACGGCCTTTCACCCTGCCCATCACATACAGGAAGTCAGGGGTGAGGACAAAGGGCACCCTTTCTCTGTTCACCCCCATGAAGCTCTTTGTGTTACCCAAGATGTGCCCAAAATCAATGTGGAACAAGTTCCCTGAGAAGAATTGAGAATTGAACATTAGTTTGATTCCAAGTGGACATTAGTAAAACACTGGTACATTTATTCAAGGCATGTTCTGTGTTATTGAACCCTCTCTAAAAAATTACCCATAGTACTCTGAACATTTTGTGTGGATGGTAGACATCAAACATGTGGCATAAATCATATTTCTCTTAACCAGATGTAACAAGATCATGACTGAAGTTGAACCTGATAATTTATTTGTAATACATTCACCTACATAGTTTACTGGTTATGCATATTTAATAACTACATCATGTGATTTTTTTTCTCTTTCTTTTGTCTTGTTGTTTTAAAACTTGTTGTTTTACCTTGATCAGTGATCATAATGTTGTCGTTATGGCGGTCACCTATACCCAGCACATATGTAGCTACACAGTAGCCGGCACACGAATTCACAAACTTCTCCATAGCTTGAAAGTACTGTTGCACCGAAGTCCAAGACAAAAAGAAGAGAATGATCAAATATCTGCTTGTCTAGACAATAGAGAAAACAGATCTGATAGAATAACAGAAGGCAGCTCACATGACTTGGTATTAGAACAGTATATCTGCTAACCTTTTCCTGGAATGGGCACTTCCTCTCAAGCCAGTCATACAAGGCATTGTTTTTGAAAGCTCCTGCCACACCTCCCTGACTCCTCTGAACAGAGGCCATAGTGATCGCATTTCGCACAATCTCAATCATTCCTGTGTCAAAGACAGACATACAGCTGAATGTAAAGTCAGAGATGGCAGTCAGTTGATCTGTTTCTTGGTCATTAGAAATTATTTTAAGTATCTTACAGTGCTGTGCCATAATTATTATTATGTATATGTATACATAAATATACGTTGTTTGTCTATCAATATTTGTTGAGTATTTTAAGGGTTTTTCTTAGAATAATATTATAATAAGCGGTATTAAAATTCTGTGATAAGAACAAGAGAGACTGATCATTACCTATGTTATATCCTGTTGAAATGCATCCATAGGGCACCAGGTTCAAATCTAAACCTTTTTCTTTCCAAATTGAGTCCATGACCCTTAGAGTCTGAAAAAAACACATTAAAAATTACTTTAATTTCTTGATTTGGATTCTAATGAAAATCTAGTGAAAATCAGTCGTTGTTTTTTTAATAGTTGCTTATGTACCTGGATGATGAGCATGTCCTGTCGGAGGTCATCTCCATGTTTAAAGATGATGCCGACAGGGGGAGAGGCTGGAGCTTCGGACTGTATGCAGGAGAACTCAAGCCAGAGTGGCTTTTTCTTAGAGGCCAACACTTTACAGTCTTTTAGCTGAATGAAAATAGTTTGAGTTGCTAAAATGAAAATGTTGCCATTGTTTGTTTAACCCCATGTCATTATGATTTCTCTCATCTGCCGGACACAAAATCTGATATTTTGAAGCATGTAAATGAAACAATAAAGGTCAATAAGGTCTAAAAAAATTTTTTTTAAACGTCTTATTTTGTGTCATACAGGATTAGAATGACATAGGGGTGAATAAGTAGTTACAGAATTTATTTTCATTTTAGGGTGTACTATGCATTAAGAACTATTTATAATTTTTTTGTTTAAGTTTGGTCTGGATCAGTTTATATATATATATAAACTGATCCAAACCAAACTTATATATATATATATACACCAGTTTATATATATCAACTCACTATGATGCTTCCTGCTCTGACACGGGGATCAAAAGGCACCTGGAAGTCAGAGGGTAAATTGCACTCCTCCAGTATCTCCTGCAGCTTCTGAGGAGCTGATACACATACATGATAATGTAGATGTATGAACTACATATAAGACATAATACTCAGGACACCCGGTTTTGAACTTTACCTGTTGATGGAAGATCCGTTCTGTCTGGGTAGAGCACCTTCACTGTTAGAGCCACTTCATGCAGGCAATTGACGACTTGTACTTGACGCTGGAATTCAGTCAGCATTGCCTTTCCACAGCCCAACAGATAGGCCTCCAGTATGACTGCCATACGCTGGCGGAAAAATGGACATCCTGCCACCTCACTCCGCAAAAACCAGAAAAAGAAGTGTCCGATCCATTTGCTCTGTGTTCCGGGAAATTGCAATAGTACATAGTTAGCCTTTATCTTCTGACAGGTGAAATGGTGTAAGTTATTTTTGGTGATAATGAGAGAGATGGAAATTATCTCCTAATTAAGAATGCAAACATGACTCACCCTTAGTGCTCTTTTGAGAAGGAATCTTGCCAAACAGCTATCATGATATGGTTCGACTTTAAGGGTCTACAGAAAATTACATGCCTTATTATCAATTCCCCAACTATGAGTTCCAAGCAAGAGCTTTAATAAGGCTAATTACTTTTATTTAATAAGATACTACTGTATAGGTCAATTACACCTGTAAAACTTTTACCTGAACCAGCTGCAGCAGGTACTTAAGTACCTCATCATTGGATAGGATGTCTAATCTTTGAACCGCCAATCTTCTGACCTTCATGTCTGCAAAATCCACACTCAGAAGCTCAAGGGCCACAGGCAGCTCTATATCGTCTGGTTCCCAGTGACTCAACAACCAATGGACATCCTGGACTGCAGTTGGCAACATCCAGTCTACCTTGCGAAGAAACTGAGGTAAATTTGTGGCATAATGGACACTTCCTTCTTTAAGCCTTCGGAGGCAATCTGTCCTTATGAAAGGTGTTGTTGGAGAAGCCTCACTAGATGGTGAGGAGAGTCTGGATTCCAGTATAGAGTCTGAAACAGGAAATGTACCACTACCAGAAGAGCTCTTGCCATATGGCAGGACAACGGGAAAGCTGTAGCGATCCAGCATGAAGGTAATTGCCATTGCTTTGGCTACATCAGGGTTTGTGGCGGTGGACAGCTTTTCTGCTTCGTAAGTGAATGCCTCCTCGTCCCATTCTGGGAAAGGCCACATGTGCAGAGTGTGTGGACCTTGGCTAAGAAGGGATCTGTGGTCAATAAGCTGAAGGTTTACGAAGTATAGTACTTGTCCTTTTCCCTTCTGGGAATCTTGTACTTTAAAGGAGTTTGACTTTGTGTCCTTGGTTGACGTGCCTTCAACAGTACTGGCATTAATTGTGAGGCCTAATTTAGCTCCGTGAGGGATATCCCTGATCAGAATGTCAAATTCCAGCCAGGTGTTCCACAGCACTTCATCTGAAAACTCTTTTGAAGTTGAACAAACCGATGACACAGTCTTTCTACCGTAGATTATGGTGGCTTCCACATGGACAAGTGGCGGTACCTTACCTGGGAGTTCTGGGATGTCAAACCCTAAGAGTTTAACCCTGAACTTTCTCTCACAGTCCCAAAGAGAAATCATCACAATGTCCTCTACTTTCTTCTCATTAAGGGAAAGCTCCTCATGGGAGCTTGAGAGACCAGTGAGACTGTCCACCAGTGGCCAGTACTCTCTATTTACTGTGTTTTCTGGAAGGGATGAGATGGCCACCACTGAGAGATGAAGCTCCAGCGTGTTTTCAAGGCAGTGCCTGACCCACAGGTACTCAGAGAGCTGGAAGCATCCACTCAAGAATTCCTCTCTGCCACACACCTGGAGCACATAATCAACCGACCATCCTTCGAATGACAGGTCCTCCTTTGGCAATGATTCCCAGAAGATCTTGAGGAGATCGCTGGGGGTATGTGTCAGGTCAGCTTTAATCGAAAGGCTTGAACTATTATAATAAAGAGTCACTGAGAGTTTCTGTTGAAGGTAACCTTGCTGGTCGTTTGGGAGCACTGTGGAAGTTACCCACGGCTCAGTGGCATAAGCTACTGGATCCCGTTTTTTCAGCTCTTCCCTTCGTGATGTGGCAAACTTTCTTCGGGTGTAGCCGAGCTCATTTAAACGATTAGTGTCTGAGGAGTCCAAATCATATCCGATTAACTCATTCAGAATACCCTGGAAGTGAATTTTCTCCTTAGAGGCAGTTTTCTGAGCCAACACAGTGACATAGACGGTCTGAAGACCATCGGTACCTTGAAACCAGGGTGCATCCAGAGTTTTCAAAACCTGATAGTCGTCATAAATTTCATACCACTCTTCCTCCTTGTGATACAACAGACTGTATCGTTCTGGGTCCAGAAGTGCAAATGGCTCAGAAAGTCTATTGTTTTCCTGTGCTACCATACATAGACGCACACGAAGCTGGTGGACGCTGCATTGTGCTGGGAGTTTGACCTGAATGGGCTCCTGGCTGTCCAGGACCTGGAAGCCTTCCCTGACTGGTAACTTGCAAATAAATACAAGGCTGTTATCTGAGCAAGGTTCCTGTTGCTGGTGTGCACCCCATTTGTTCTCCATGGATGCTGGAATGGAAGTTAACACATGTAACTATTACAAATTTTAATTTTTGTGTAGTGTTAAGGGGACTTTTAAAAGGCTGTGCCATGACTGGGGTAAAGTTTTATTTATAGTTGTGAATAAATTATAAAAATGAATGTAAAGAAAATGGCTACGTGGTTCTTGCACTTGCTAAACTCTCTGTTGTGAAGCGAAGGTGGTTTGATTGGTTGCCAGAACATGTTTTTGCATGTTGCTATGCAGTTGCTTGGATATTAAGTAAAGTAAACATTTATATATAAAGTATTACAAATGGAATTCAAACAGAGTGACTACTGTAATACGAAATGCGACATATTCCATATATTTTCATAAACAATAATAACAATAACATAAAACCAATGTGACGTTTTTGTCTTGGAGAGACTATTTTACATTCCAGCCATGTTACAGGTAGATATGAATGTTGCTTCCTTGTATTTCTCCAACTTTGTGAGGTTAAATATTGTCTTTAGTGTAAAAAAATCCTGGAGTTATTTATTTATTGTGTGTTTGTGTTTTTATGTGGGTACATTTTTTACATAAACCCACTGGACAATGTAGATAACTAAAATGCAACATGCTGTTTTTCTGTTTCTCTCTCGTTCAGACTAGATATGATGGTGCAGCTAAATATGATAACGACTTCCTAAATAATATCACATAACAAACATTGTGCACAGTTTACAAGGTGTACATGGTGGCTCAATCTAACACTGGTGTATCTTACTCCACTCTCTCTTACTGGTATTTATATAGTAAACTATTATTTAATCAATTAAATGTGAACCTTGATGAATGTGTAAATTGTAATTCATCATTGTCGTTTTTGTATTATCTTTGTCGTTCTTTAAACCCCAAAATAATAATACTAGTTGCACCTGTTTATATAAATACAGTTTTTAGCTTGAGGTAGGTTTTGCAACACACAAACTGGTTCTGCCAGCCACTCAAGAAGAATGTATCATTCTTTAGCCTTGCCCTGCTCTGCTAAAGCCAAAAGAATCAACAGACCGTAACTACTATATTCCTCACAAAATGTTGCGTGTTTAACAACATATTTACAATACTGAATGTCAGTTTGTGTTGTATGATTATAATGAATCAGAAAATTGCACTCACCTATACAGCATGTATGTCTTTGGTTTCAGGTCAGTTTCTGTGGCTTGTGTGAGCTACAGTTCAATTTCCCTGTAATGCATCAATGTGAAGTGGCTGATTGCACAACGACTCATCACTTCCTCATTCTTTTGTCTTTCTCCACCTGAGAGGAAGAAAGGTTTGATCACTACAGGCTTATTTTTTTATTTTTGTTTATTTATTCAGAATTAAATTTCCATGGCCTCTACTTTAAACATCACGATCCATCAGGAACTGGGTCTGAATGTCACTGAGGCATCAAAAAAAGACAAAATACTGCATTTATAGTTTCAGTCACTAGATGGGCCTATTGAACCCTAAGGAGATTCTTAACTGATCCCAAGAAGTGAAATCTTTAAAACTACACCAACTTGAGGCTTCATTTAGCTTTCAGATATATATATAAAAACATTTAAAAACTTATTTGTAAAAACAATAATACTTTATTTTAGTCCAAACATATGCATATCCATACTTTTTCATAAATATGTAATAAATATAAAAGATAAATACAAAAAAATATAGGCTATATGATATCAAATCACTGATCTTCACCTGATCACTCAAATTTAACTGTTTGTTAAAAAAAAGTCAAAATGATATTCAATTTCCAGCAGAAACTTTATTTATGTTATAATGTATGTTTATGGGAGTGTGTGTGTGTGTGTGTGTGCGTGTGTGTGCGTATGTACGTTTTTTCTGTATTAGGGACAGTCTCAGCCTTCGTTTGCATCTTTTCTGAATTGTGTCAGATTTGGTATGGTGACCCCCCAACATTGGAAAATATTTCACTCACTCAAAATATTTGTCCTTCATGTCTAGTCGTATGGTGAGGTTTTTAATATTCCTATTTTTTATCTTCTTTTTTTTTTCCTACAGCAGTCATCAGGCAAAAATAGTCTGAAAAATATAAAAGTTGCTTTTTAAACACTTACTGGTAGCAACCACTGTTTGAGAGATGAAAAACAGCCTGGACAATTACGTTAATGGATTTGCTCACCATTTCTGGCAGTTTATGCCGCAGGTTTTAAACATCTCTATGGAGATACAGTATGAAGGTTTATAAAGTATTTTTATTATTTTGCACCAAATAATTGTCGTATCTCACAGATACATATTATTTACACAGATATTTTTTTAATTCAGCAAAATTCTTACAATTCTACTCACATTTCAACAAAACCAGACAGTGTGAAGAATCAACATTGTCTTCATAATGCTTACTTGAGCATCTTATGTAAATGGCAGCAAGATGAAAGTTCAATTTTTTTGTCACAAGAAATAAACAATAAAATAAATACAATTAAATAAATAAAATGTAGCTATTAAAACATGATTCCCTCCCTCACCTGTTCACATATACATTTCTACATTTTTCTTTTCTTTTGAGTAACTGAGTAATTTACTTCCTTTCTTGTCAAAAAGAATGAAAAAATGAAATAGCTGGTTAACAGTAAGCAATCAGTCATATATTTAAAATATATTCACATAGGTGATACTTTACAATACCTGTTTTACTGCATTTTTATTGTTGTTTCATTGCAGTTTTAAAATGTCAAGTTTGTTTTTATGCATCAGTTTAATAAATTCCACTATTATGAACAGACCTGAATTTAAAGTGAACAATAGTATATTTGTAAATGAGCACAAACATTAATAAATGTTGTTAGTTCATGATGTATTAAATAAACAATTTGAACCTATATGTAATGCGTTACCAAATTATTTATATAGAAACTATATTAATATAAGTAGAGGCATTTTTTATGTGAACAAAAGGCACATTACATTTGAGTCAGATTTACTGTTTTGCATTCAATTATCTTGCATTAAAATTTTACATTGTGCGTTATTACAATCTCACAATAAACCACAAAACCCAGAGCTACACAGAACACACACTATCCTTCTTCCACACTGTTTCTTTAAAACAGAGAAGATGTGACCTCCTGGCTTTAACCTCTGTGTCCCTTAGCAGTTGTCCCTCCTCCACCACAGCAGCCTGGGCAGAGCATCCCTCACCTCCTTGTTGTGCAGACCGTAGATGAGCGGATTAATACAAGGAGGCACCTGAAGCATCACCAGCAGCATGATGTGGAGGGTCCCCGCCGACGTCCAGTCTCCAGTGTAATCCAGTGAACGGAACATTGCCATGTTTCCCTCGAGCTCCCACAGAGCATCTGAGACTATCTTCAGAAAGATGGGGAGCAGCTGAAGCAGCAGCATGGAGCAGTAGAACATTACAGTTTTGCGTGCCCTATTGTTGACCTGCTGAAAAGGCTGAACGGCGTTACGTGCCTCCTGATACATGCGGATGTATGAGAATGAGTAGGAACAGATGCAAAGCAGCGTCACCACGAGCCCAACTACTTTTCGAAACACAGCAGAGCCTCGTGGAAAGCCAAGGTGGGCCTCCAAGGTGTCCGGCTCACAAAGGAGTCCCGTTATGGGTTTACCCAACAATGAGCTCTCGTGCCCTAAACTGAGCAAAGCTGTGATCACTGTCGAAAAGGATAGTGAAATAACCCACGTAAGCCCGACTGTCAAGTAAATGCGCTTGGTGGTTAGTATAACAAGGTAGTAGATGGCATGGCACACATACAGGTAACGCTCCAAAGCCATGCAGGTGATCGTTAGAATAGTGGAGAAAACACAAGCAGTGTTAATAAAGAACTGAGTGATGCACCAAGCTCCATACGGCAGAGTGGTCTTCTGTAGCAGACAGTATACCACCGTTGGACCTTGGGTTACAATGAGCAGGACGTCACTTACTATGAGGTTCTTCAGCAGAGCAAAGCGTGGCTCCCAGGATAAATCTTCTGAACTGCCAAGACTGAACAGAGTGCAGCTGTTGATGATAAGTGAAATGATGGTCATCACCACAAAGACACACACCAGTACCTGCACAGCTGAATCTGACGGCAGCATGGATCTGAAGAGGCAGCGTCCCTGGTCCAGCAGCTGCAGGGCGTCTGAGGTGATGTTGGCATCCTGGATTGTGGTCAGACACGCGTAGACTGCACTCCACAGCATGAAACACGGTGAAACACGTGTGAAACGCATTTGGGCGATGACGAGCGCTTTTGTGACAGCTTTGGGAGTTTGACGACGCGGTGGCTGATGTTCGCACTTGTTGCGCCTGCACGCGATGCGTCTCGAGAATAGATGCAGACAGGTGAGTGACTTGAATGAAGGTGGGGCTTAAAGGCATTCAAAGAGGCATGTCTTTTGTAAAAAGAACCAGTTGAAAGAGTTCGCCTCAATTGTCCATTAAGACTTAAACTGTTAAAACCGCAGATGAGTATTAGGTTGGATTCTAATAATGAAGGATTGTTGCTTTCTGAATTCAAAATAATATTAAATAAAGAAAAAACTATTCATTGTAATGGACAATGTGTGTTTGTATAAAACTGTACAAAAAGTACAAGTAATAGCTAATTCACCTACAAACTTAATTTCCTTCTAAACTCATTTAAAATGTTTAATATTAAACCAATATAGGCGATTAGAATAATCAATTATTTAATTTGTTAATCAAATAATCATGCTGTAATCATTTTATTTAAATAGTTTGTTTACATTTTCTTGAACACCCTATATGATGAAAACTAAATTACATGAAAGCGTTTTTATTGATTGAGTGATTATGAGTAATTAAAATAGATAGGCTATAGCATATTACATTGACCAGTTCCATTTTTAAAATCACCGCAATCACAACAAAAGTGTAGCTTAAATCAGCTGTTGGAGATGATTATCGTATCATGGAATTTCAGTCAGAATTGCCATAAAATATGATTTGCAACGGTTTTGTTATACTATGCGATATATAGTCATATATAAATTCAGATATCCCATAAATGTTGTACAATTTATATCTGTTATAATGTTATTCGATTTCATTTGTATGAAGTCTGAGGTGAATTAGGCAATGAAAATAAAACATAATTAACATGGCAAAATAATAATAAAGCTTCTGCATGCTACTGTGGGTATCCTACCAATGGCATTTCATATTGTCTTCGTATTTGATTTCGTCTTTTCTTGTCACTGACAGAAGAACTTAATGAAGGAAGATCAAAATGCTAATAGAAGTGATTAAAAATAGAGTGAACTTGTGGTGGTGAAAGGATAAAGGGAGAGTTGAGGTAAGTGATTATTTATAGCATATCCGACATTAGAACACGCTACTCCCGAACCTGAACATGTAGCCTACAGAAAACACGGGGAAAAGCCTTAAAGCAACATTGATTTACTACATCTTGTGTAGACAACTGATAAACCAAATCGTATGGTTCAAAAGATGAGCTATTGGTACATAATTAGGGATGTCGACTTTTGAACATAATCGACTGGCTTGCATTTGCATTTGCATTAGTGGTGCAGAATCAATGAGCACTCTTATAACAGGGATTTAATGAGAAGACAAGAGCTGCGTTTACTGCTTTCTCCTTATTTAGCTTGCTACACATCTAGTTGTTCTCCAAGATTCAGCTGCTGTGCTTAAGAATGTCCAAGAATAGAGCGAAGAAAAAAGGAGGAGTGTTGGAACGTTGGAACCCAGTGTGGCTGGAACGAGAGGTGGACAGTTGCTGCTGTCAATTACGTCTTGGAGAGCTTGGGGTGACATTATAGCACTCATGAAGAATAAATGCTTGTTAACTGAGCCCAAAGAGGTTACCGCAGCAGCCCCACCAGTACACTCGGGATGGGGGCTGGGTTAGAAACAGTGATGACAGGACATTCACTCTGCCCTGAGTGATTTATTCATTTATGTGAATCTATCCGTAATGAGTAAGCAGCTATTCTGATGCTTCAAGTAGTCCTCATATGTTTCTGGAAACTTTACTTATAGAAGTTAGTGAGAAAAAGGTGGAGAAGTTTGTTATTATTTTATATAAATTAATTCATTTGTGAAATGTGTGAACAGATGAATATGCAAATCGTATTGTAATTGTTACATTATATTTGTTTGTTTGTGAAATGTTGGACTTATATAAACTGATGAATATTGGAATCATACTTGTTTTGTTTGTTCTGTTCATGCCTCCATGCCAGATATATAAGATCCAGCCCTGGATGCCAGATCCTGTCAAACAAACAAACAAACTGTTTTGTCTGGTAACTGATATAATAGATACAAACAGATGTACATTTAATATAATATAAATAGCTCATCAATGTATAAATCAATTAATTTAAAATTATACAAATATAAAATATATATATTTCATAAAAAAAATTCGGGACACTATAGTTCATAAATGTATAGTGAAGATAGCAAAATAAAGTGAGCTGTGACACATTATACCCAAAAATTATTCATACAGTGGACTACCAGTCAAATTTAGGATAAAAAATTATTCAGACACTTTGACCTGACCATGTTTTACTTAAGTGTTTTTTTTAATTGCTAATGTGACCTTTTTACACCACAGCCTGAACAAAATTAAGCATTGCTTAGAAATTGGTTGACCTATTTAAATGTAACATCTGAATCATTTTTGGTTGACTGTAATCCATTACATACCTTTTTACCTTTGTAAACTATAGCGAAAAAACTGTGATATATAATGCGAAATGTTGAATGTGTCTGAAATTATGACATTTTGGTTTGACTGAGTGTGTGTATACAGTTATGTCCAAAATATTGGCACCCTTGTTAAATATATAGATAGATGGTCTCATAAAAATACGTACCTCTGTGCACTTTCTCTGCGACACCGTTTTACATACCTTACTGCACGTTTCGCCACAGTTTAAAAGAGAAATGTCCACTGAGTGGTGCTGAAACACAGATTAAATATGTGAACCCTGGCATGTTTTTATTACGTAAATATAGGTACATATTGCTGTTTTTATTACGTTGCTACAGGTACATATAACAGCGGTTCAGAATTCAAATATCCGGAGTCTGTCCCTAAAAATGTATGCTCTATCGTGTAAATATGCCCTACACCAAACCCAACCCTAAACCTATAGTGTTAACAAATGCAAAACTGAGATAAACATGTATTTATTGATGCAACCGTTCCATTTCAACTTCCTTATATGCAGATTTGAACTGCTCTGTCAAACCGTGATTACACGGGATTACACGAGTTCCTCGCCTCCTAAGTATGTCTCCGTACTCCGTGAGCTACCGAACAAACTTACCGTCTATGAAAACCCATAGATACGAGGCTGGATATATGTGATACTAACGTTCAAAAGCATCAGTTTTCAAATCTCCAAATCTTCTTTCAAATTTTTAAGGTGAAGTAAACATCAAAGATGCTTTGCCACAAGCTGCAACTGTAGGAACTCCACTTACTATTGTGATGCTGATCTTCTTCCAAGATGGAATTCCTTGGAGCTTCCACGTTTTTGGAACCCTTCTGCATCGTCAGCAGGAATCTCAGGGTCTCAGGTGTTCCCTTAACCCACTTCGCCTGAGTGGGGCAGCAAAGACTGACTAGCCTTCACCTGCAGAAGGGTTCCAACTGTGGGCTCTCTTGAGCTGGACTCGGTTGCTGCAGCTATGTCCCTGGTGACTTTCTTCAGCTGTTTAGGCTCCAGGCCCACCCTCTGGAGGAAGTAGTGCACCGATTTTGCTGGGAACCCGCGACAGCCGACTTCAATAGGGTAGCTGGTTGCATGCCACCCCTTTACAACAGCTTCGTCGACCAGGTTCTGGTACATGGCTTTTTTCAGTTGGTGGGATGTGGCTAGCCTCTCTTCCCAGGGCACCGTGAGCTCAGCACTTATGATTGTTTTCGTGCTCCTGGATAGCAGGACCATATCTGGTCGGAGGGAGGTCACTGCCACGTCCTGCGGGAAGACAAGCTTCCTCTTCAGGTCCACTCTCAACTCCCAGTCGGAGGCTAGTTGCAAGGAAGAGGCTGGCTTCTTGGCCACCGTGCCGATCGTATGAGCCTTGTCTCCTTCCTTCACAAAGGTTATGGCTTCGAGCGGATGGGCCTACTTGTTATTGGTAATTTGGCGATTTCCATGAGGACCTTGTCGTGCCTCCCTCTGTACCGCCCTTCAGCCAATGCCTTTGGACAACCAATCAGAATGTGGTTCAGTGTACAGAAGACTGCTCCACATCGGTTGCATGATAGATCTTCCTCTCCGCCCCAGATCTTTATGTTTCTTGTTGTTGGCAGCAGGTCAGTCACCGAGTGCAGGAGAAAGCTCAGCCTCCCTTGGTCGATTTGCCACAGTTCCTTCCACGACAGCGGTCGCTCCTGTGCCTGGTCCCACTGCGTCCATCGACCCTGAGATGCAAGTCCGATCGCTTTAACCTGGCGCTCGTCCTCTGCTGCCTCACAGACTCTTTGCACCATGAGGTCTCTTCTGGTTCTGGCATCAGCCCTGCTCCACCTCTTCTCACTGTAGTGTCCAAGGCCCAGCCTTCCCTGGCATACCCGGAAATGCTTTTTGTGGCCCATGGCAAACATGGCAAGTAAAGGTTAAATGATTTAAAATGTTATTTATTTTAAGGTTTATAGTGAAGTTTTATTTAACATTATGTAACTTTGGGCTTTTATTAGAAACAAGCTGGACGCAGAAATCACACAACAAAACGAAATGTTATAATTTCATATTAAATAAATGAGTAAACAATTGAATGATGCAATTGGAAACAATGTAATTGATATGACAACTAATAATAAAATGAATCCCGAAATTTCAATATTCGTAAGGATTCATGATGTCGTCGATACGTAAGTATTTGTACATTTAAATGCTGAAAATACGTAAGTATTTGTTCGTTTAGATGCTGAAAATACGTCAGTATTGTACTTTTTAGTGCCTGTAAAAATGTAAGTAAATGTACATTTTATAGAACTAAATTTGATGTAAAATACATACGAATTATCATGAGATCACGTTGGGTTTTCTGACCCCGCGACTCAACTATTTTCTGCAATTCTCCAGCTGTGGTCCTTGGAGAGACTTTAGCCACTCAAACTCTCTTCCTCACTGTGCATTAGGACGATATAGACACACGTGCTCTTCCAGGCAGTTTCGTAAAATTTTCTGTTGAATTGAAATTCTTAATTATTGCCCTGATGGTGGAAATGATAATTTTCACTGCTCTAGCTCTTTTCTTAAAGCCACTTCACTAATTTGTGAAGCTCAATCAGAAATATATATAAAAAATTCTCATTGTGATGGGTGATTAAGGGAATTTGGGCTTTGTTTTCCCTCCTATTTATATTTCTGTGAAACAAGAAGCCATGGCTGGATAAATTCATAATCACCCTGGAGTACTCAAAATTGTGAATATGAATGGGAAAATAATTCAGAGATATTTTACTCATAAGAATTTCCAGGGGTGCCAATAATTATGTCCAACGTGTATTTGAGAAAAACATTATTTATTTCCCCCCCCATTGTAAAATTCTTATTTACCAATGAAAGGTTAGATTTTTGTGATTTTTTTAATCAAAGATCAAAAGGATTAATAATGCAGATTAATTTTCTCAGCCTTCTTTGATCATATTTACCAAGGGTGCCGATATTTTTGGCCATGAGTGTATGTAGATAGATATACAGTGCCCTGCGAAAGTACTCATTACTTTTTTTCGTCGCTGCCTTATGTTAAACTGTTTTAAATGACTTTTTTCACTATACACTATAATACACTTTAAATACACTATAACGGTAAATAAAAAAAACAAAAACATTTTTTAACATCTTTGCACATTTATTACAAATAAAGAACTTACATGATTCCATTGCATAAGTACTCATACCCTTATCTGGGACAGTTGGAATTTAACTCAGGAGCATTCATATTGCTTGTAGGTGTTACTAGACTTTGAGTGAAGGTAACTGTGTTAAATGTAATTGAATGGGTATGATTTGGAAAGGCACACACGTCTTAATAAAAGGTTCAACAGCTGATAATGCATATCAGAGCAAAAACCAAGCACAGGGGTCAAAAGAACTGTCTGTAGAGCTCAGAGACAGGTTTGCGTCAAGCCATGCATCTGGGTAAGAGTTCAGAAAAAAAAATCTGCTTCATTGTAGGGTCACAATCATGAAGCATGTAGTCTCTGTTACCCTTAATGGAAGAAGTTTGAAACAACCAGGATTCTTCTTAGAGCTGGCCTCCTGGCCAAACTGAGCAATTGATGGAGAAGAGCTTTTGTTGGAGTGGTGACGAAGAACCTGATGGTCACTAGTTGAGCTCCATGATCGTATGTGGAGATAGGAGAAATCTACAGAAGGGCAAATATCACTGCAACACTCCACTGATTTGGGCTTTATGGCAGTGTGGCCTAACTTAATCCTCTCCTCAGTGAAGACAATAGAAAACACTCTTGAAATTTACAAAAAAAAAGCACATAAAGGACCCTCAGACTCTGAGAAACAAGATTCTCTGGTCTGATGAACCTCAATTTTAAGCATCATGTTTGAAGGGAACAAGCTCTGCTCATCACCTGCAGAGTACCATCCCAAAAGTAAAGTGTGCTGGTAGTAGCCTCATGCTGTGGGGCTGTTTTTCAGCAGCAGGGACTGAGGGACTCATCAGAATAAAAGAAAAGCTCAATGCACTAAAATATTGATGCCTTAATGAAAACCCAGTCCAGAGCATTCAGAAACTCAGACTGGGCAGAAGGTTTACCTTCCAACAGGACATTGACCCTAAGCACACAGAAAAAGTGGCTTATACACAATGCTGTGAATGTCTTTGAGTGGCCCAGCCATAGCCTGGACTTGAACCCAATCAAATATTTCCAGAGAAACCTGAAAATGTGCATCTGCTCCCATCCAACCTGACAGAGCTTGAGACGTGAAGAAGTGAGGAGGCAAATGGCAGATAATTGCTCAATGTTGATGAGCAAAGATTGCTGCATCAAACCAAAACAAACTACTTCAGGTAAATATTTAGTTAAGGGTATGAATACTTATGCAATGTATTTAATAAATGTATCAAGTTGTGACAATTCTGTTTTTGCCTTGTCAAAATGGTGTATTGATGTGGGAGAAAAAAGTAAGTTAAAGCAGTTTAACATAAAGCAACAACATAACAAAATGTGAAAAAATGAAGGGGTATGAATACATTCACAAGGCACAGTATATATATATATATATATATATGTATGTGTGTGTGTGTGTGTGTGTGTGTGTGTGTGTGTGTGTGTGTGTGTGTGTGTGTGTGTGTGTCACAGTACTGCTGGTGTGCTTGGGCTGGCCACCAGATGTCTCTGTGTTGAGCACATGGCTTGTTGTTTGTTGTTGGTGCCATGTGCTCTCCTGTCTAATGTCTGCCCCCTCCCATCTTGTTAACTAATCATTGTTTCAGTTGCTCAACCTGTGTCTCCTTCGTTACCCTCGTTTGTCTCCCTTTTTAGCCTCCTGGTGTCTGCAGTCTTGTGCTGATCTGTTGTCGTTCGTCGGGTGTGTGTCATGTTAAACTGCACAACAGTTTTTGTTCTTCTTCTTTTATTTAATTATATTAAAGACTCATTCTCCTGCATTTGAGTCCTCGTCTCATCTCTCTCTCCTCACGCACCCTTGACAGAATGGATCAGCCAGATGAGGACTCAGCAGAGAATGCACCCGGGTAACATGGGTCCAGGGCGGAAGCTCCTTAACATCTTCCAGGGAGACCGGAGCATGGAGGATTATGCCAAGGACATCATTGGAGTGACTCGTCGGCCGGCGCAGGAGACCTGCCTCATGGTATTTTTCTGGGGAGGCTTAGTCGAGCCCTTCAAGTCCCGTATGCCTTATTGGCACCCCGAGGAGTCACTGGAGCATTATGTCAACCTGGCTCTGCGTTTGAGCGGCTCAGCCTTCAGGGTGGAGCAGATGTCTCTGTGTTGAGCACATGTCTTGTTGTTTGTTGTTGGTGCCATGTGCGTCTATTGTCTACCCCCTCCCATCTTGTTAACTAATCATTGTTTCAGTTGCTCCACCTGTGTCTCCCTCGTTACCCTCGTTTGTCTCCCGATTTAGCCTCCTGGTGTCTGCAGTCTTATGCTGATCCATTGTCTTTCGTCGTGTGTGTCATGTTAAACTGTTCAACAGATTTCTGCCTGCCTGCCTGTTTTTCCCCTTCGGGTGGTGAAGGATCACAAATGTTATTCTATGTTTGATTTGAATTCACGTCCTGACTAAGAGGTGTCGGGCAAGGCAAAGGTGCTTGAGATTGTTTCCTGACCATTTGGGCTTGGGACAACTGTGCCTTTTGTCAATGAGATCAATGACTACTGAGAGATTGAACCTTTATTCTGCAAATGACTTTGTCCTGGCCAGATGTGGATTCGTTAGGTTTATTGCCCTCAGCTTTGATGTTTTGTCTCAACCTAAAAAAAGTCCCTCCTCCAATCCTGACTATAAAGATACCCTGTAAAAATGACTTAAGATGAGATCTTGATGACTGCAGATAACAACACATGTCATAGAATAAAGAAATTCTGCTGACGATCCAATCCAAGTCTCCTGGTCTTCTCTTCTGAGTTTTCTACACTTTAGAAGAACAAAGTTTTCAACAGATGCTGCCGTGACCGGATAGAGCTCCTCACCTGAATTCAGATTGAAATTTCAAGCTCAAACAACGATCTGCTTTCCGTGACAACCAAAGGTTGGTGAGTGTCACTCTATCCAAAAGAACCTTTAAGACCAGAACAAATGTGCTATCCTCTAGAAGAGTTAACAGACAGCTGTAGGGTTTGGTTAATCTAAGTTATCCTCTAAAAATGTCTTTTAGAGATGAAGGTTATCCTCTGTTCAGGCAGGGAAGATTTAGCATTACGTGCTAAGATTTGTTATCCTCTGTTCAGGCAGGGAAGATTTAGCATTACGTGCTAAGATTTGTTATCCTCTGTTCAGGCAGGGAAGATTTAGCATTACGTGCTAATATTTGTTATCCTCTGTTCAGGCAGGGAAGATTTAGCATTACGCGTAATATTTGTTATCCTCTGTTCAGGCAGGGAAGATTTAGCATTACGTGCTAATATTTGTTATCCTCTGTTCAGGCAGGAAGATTTAGCATTACGTGCTAATATTTGTTATCCTCTGTTTTGGCAGGGAAGAATTGGTTATCCTCTGTTCATGCAGGGAAGATTAGCGTAAAGTGCTAGTGAATTGTGTTATCCTCTGCTTTGCCAGGGAAGGTTAACAATAGTTGATCTGTGTTAACAAGAGTAGTAAGTATACTACACCACCTGTCAAAATGATTGATGACAGGTGGGCGGGACTTCCGGTGTAGGCGGGACTTCCGGTATAAGACGGGACTTCCTGTATAGGCGGGACTTCCGGTGTAGGCGGGACTTCCTGTATAGGCGGGACTTCCTGTATAAGGCGGGACTTCCGGTATAATCAATCATGTTATAATGACAGTAGGTTTTGATGTTTTTGACAGGTGGTTTTGATGTTTTTGACAGGAGGTTTTGATGATTTTGACAGGTGGTTTTGATGGTTTTGACAGCAGGTTTTGATGTTTTGACAGTAGGTTTTGATGTTTTGATGATTTTGACAGGTGGTTTTTGGTTTTGAAGGATGTATAATAAATGACAGCAGGTTTTGATGTTTTTGATGATTTTGACAGTTATGTTTTGACAGCAGGTTTTGATGTTTTGATGATTTTGACAGCAGGTTTTGTTTTGATGATTTTGACATAAGGTTTTTGTTTTTGAAGGCTGTATTTTAAATCATGTTATCATGACAGTAGGTTTTGTCCTTTGAAGACGCTGTTATCAGGAAATTCCCCTCCACCCATAGCTGCGTATCTGGGTCTGTGCTGTGAAAAACTGTGAAGGCATCTCCCAAACATCTGTTTTAAAACAAAAGTTGATTGTTTATAGAATAGTTTACTAAAAAATCCACTGAACATTATTTCAGTTTTAAAAGTTTAACAACACGTTACTTTATTTACTAGTTGTTTTGTCAATCTTACAAAGCGTTATAACGTTTAAAATGTACGATCTGATATAAACTATAAATGTTTTGACACGCTTAAGACTTCTAGGGTTATATAAGGTGTTAGAGTGCGTGCCTGGAGACATTGAAATGCGGTGTTAAGCGGGGAACAAAGTTTTTTATTAAAGTTATTTTTTCATACACAACAATGTCACGGAAAAACTTCAAAACAAGAAAGTCAGAGTATATCATTTATAAAAGTACAAAAATAGGCACGTAAACCAAATAAGAGTCAAACCGCATAAGTTAATAGAAAACAATAAAGACAAAGAAAACTAGGATTCGAATGTGGATAAGCTAAAAAGGTTAATATTAAACAAGTTTTAATATAAAGAAAATGCGGCGATATATACACGTAAAATTAAGCAATGTTTTTATTTTCCAGAAAGCGCTGTTTAAAATTAGGTAAAATACGGTGTAAGAAAACAAATAAAAATGAAGACAGGTTATTTAAACAACTAAGACAATATTAACATTAAATAATATAGAGTAACCTTACTTACTGTGGTATAAAATAAATATCAAGCCGTTAAAAAGATACGTTTGTCAGAAGTTTGTAATATTACAATTTAAAACTAGTTAGTTTGACAATGAAAATAAAAAAAATCTAACTTTTAAGAAGACAGAAGTTGTCACAAGAAAAGCTGGGAAACAAGGAAAAATAACAAACGTGCATCCAGCCGTTGTCCAAAAAGAAGGTAATCTCAGAGACAAAAGATAAGTCTATCATAACTTAGCTGAAGGTAAAAGTTAAACAAAAGAAAAAGTCCCCGACCGGAGAAGTCCGCGTGTCCGTTTCAAACACAGAATGGCGAGACATCCGGTTCCAGGCAGACCACGCCTCGCTCCATCCCTAGATCCGGACGAGGAGGGACCAAAACTGAGATTTAAAAGTTTAATCCATGACTGTTTTTAAAACATTAAAGTTAATTTTAATAAGTCTTTTACATGTCTTAATTAAACCAGTCAACATCATTCACCTAAATCTTTTCACTTTAAAAATAGTAGACCTATGGTTTTACTTTTAAACAAACAAGTCCTAAGCCTCTGGGGAAAGTTTGTTTAACAACACATTTTCCTTTATTTACTCTTTGCTTTTTGTCAATCTTACGATACGTTATAACAGCTAAAACGCAGGTATGCACATACAAATATTTAACAGGAATGAAACCAAATCAATAACTCTCTGATTTTCTTGTCATAAGACTTGTTATCATTTGAAATACGCGTGCAGCATGTAAACGTTTTTTTTTTTTACATCACACGAGATGCAGATATTTCATCTCAAGCAATGCAACGAAGTTGAAGACGGTCGTGTCAATATCACATTTCACGCAGCACGAGATGCCGGTGAAGTTTTTAGTCAGACGATAAAAGCAACACCGTTGGATCAATTTATGACACAGTTTTGGAGGAAGCGCAGAGGTGTAAACGCACACACACACACACATACGCACACGAGCGCTTAGACTTTTATGATGTCTCATACAAAACTTTTTACAAATAAATAACTTTCTTAGAATCACGCTGAATATATCTACAAGATGACGAAAAGTATGATTAAACAATGATATAACTATTGTTTAACAAATATCATTCTAACACAATGTAAAACCTAAAACCATGAATCTCTAACCTAACTAATCTTTACAACAGACTTTCTTTCTCGCTTAATAAACTGCGTTATTAACCGTAAGGGGAGTTAAATGCAGCATGCTTTATTGCATTCAAATAAAAACAACAACCGATCTATATAGGTTTATTCGACTGAGCTTTGATAAAATAACTGATGTAAGAAACATGCAAATATTCGACAAGGTTTATCAAACTGGTGTGTCAGGTGATTTGCATTGTTGTACATATCTCGCCTATACAGTTTTGTTAAGATGTTTAACATCTGTAAAAAATAGTCTAAAAAGTCATCTTTTTAGCTTCCACATAGGAATTATGTCCACACTCAACGGTTTTGTGTAACAGAGTCCAGAGACAAATGAAAATAAAATGTGTGAAAGACTGATGACAGGAAGAGCTACAGACTAAAAGCTTCAGATTTTATTAAAACAATCGGCGTGTGCATTTTCTCTTGAATAGGTATGTATGCAGTAACCAGTGTGTACACGAATATTTATAATACATAACCGCATAATTCAGTGATTCTATCAAATGAATCATTCATTTTAAAGTCAGATTTGATTTCTCGTCAAAACACAATAAAACTTTTTAAAAACGTTAAAACTTTCTTACGACTTTTTAATTATGTCGAACAAAATGAATATAGGGTTATGTTTTTAGTTCGAGATGTTTGTAAGTTAATCACACCTTAACCTAAAACATTTTTCAATTCAAACTCTCTCTTGAGCGCACACAGCACACAACTGCCAACAACATCCATAACTTGGTTTTATCATTCGGCTGTAGCTGAAACTCTATAACGTGTTCAATTTATGCATCAACGGATCTATAGATGCTGGAAGAGCTCATTGAGCTGTTTAACTGTAGAAAATGTATACAATGACAGCGTAAAACTAGATCGACAGACAGAGTGTGCGCCTAAAACAGGCCTGGAACCATTTCGAACCATTCTAACACTAAGTGCGACCACGGGAGAAAATGTGTTATAGTACAGCAGTAAAACACTGGACGTGCGAACGACCAAATAACTACAAGTCCTACTTAAAATCTACAATGAAACTAGAAAATATACGTGTGACCTAACAGTGTTTAAAATACTGGACACGTGCAGTTAGATGAAGACACGCAGAGTTGGTTAACACAACGAAATATGTCGTGAAGCATACGTATAACACGACAAGCGTTCTGCAGGACTGAATGACTGACTTTTTTTCTTAAGATTTGATTTCAAGAACACACGCACACACACACACACACACACACACACACACAAACCAAATCGTTACGCTATTTCACGAAATGACGGGGTGGTCAATTTCGACATACACGTCAAGCCTGTTTACCATAAGCATGTTCTTCTTATACATTTTTAACAATTATTTTAACAAATATTTTCGTTTCCACAAAGATACAAACGTTGTCGTACAAATGTTGCAGGCCTTTCAGGTCAGCGAACTACAATACCAACATATACATCGGACTACAAACATGGTTGCCACGAATCCATACATATACAAAACGGTCTATCTGCGACAGATCTCTAAATCGTCAGACTTTTGGTTATACGTACGTTCGGATACCCTATATAGAAAGACTCGTATTACCAACGCTTTTTTACAAAGTATACGCTTCTTTTGCCTGGCGATGTTACAAACCCCATTTTTGCGAGATCTACACGTCTGTAGAAATAATTAACAGGTCTTATAAAATCATTGATTTGACTTAACTTTAAAACACAATCCGCACGAACGATAAATCAGACGCTCTTAAAATCGATAGTGCACAAAACGTGTGTAAAAGGGCGGATGATCGCAGGAAAACAATTTAAGGGTGCTACACACAGGTGAGTGGGTCTGCACAAGCCACCTGTAGTAACACTCTCCTCTAGTCGCACTAGACACTTTCACACACTATTGTGTGTACATAATCCCACAAAAGACTGATTGTAATATATGACTGATATATGTATGTTTACAGGCCCGTACACATAAATCACCCTACACCGTTTCCCAGCCAGCTGCTTAAATGTCTCTCTTTTGCACATGTACACTATTTGAGTCATCTACACAGTTGTGGAGTTTGTATTTTTAGTTTATTTATAGGTAACCATTTGTATATATATATATACACACAGCATCTGTATAGTCAAAGCTGACAGTAGGTTTATACTGTTTTACTTTGTGTTGTATATCTGTATTCATGTAGCACCGTGGTCCAGCGTGGCACGACATTTCGTCCCGCTGTATGTCCACAGATGTAGCGGGATGACAATAAAGATAGGGCGTATGTCAGTGTATGTCAAGATAGTGACATACACTTGACTTGGCGACACATTAACGTGATATTTCGGGGTCGTGTCTTACACAATTGTGTGTTACTTAACGTTTTTATATAAAATATAACAGTCTGTTACCAATTTAGATGTGTTTATTATGAAATCACACAAAGAACCACTGAAGAACGTACTGTTTGCTAACACGGAATTAATTAAAATAATACTCTGTGCTCATTTAACCGGTATATTTACAGTATGTTGAACGTAATACAGTTAAACAGGAGCATTGAAACATTAAAAACCTATTAAACAGTTGTTTCAATACAAACATAATTTATCAAATACTATTAAACTATTGAATTTTGGACACCTTAAAACACTTTATTCAATCAAAAACCTGTCCCAAAAGACAGACGGACAAATCTTCAACGATTACTGAGACGGACGGAGTTTATGCAAAAGACAAAATAATTATTCTTCGTCACAATAACATACCCGTTCCGATAAATTTGATAACCTTACTGTAGATTTTCTCAATATTCTTTATTCTAGTTATTGTTTTCCTCTTATTCATAAACCCACAAGAGTTAAATAAAATTCAACAGCTTACAAATTCTCTAAGCGAATACATAAAATCTGATGTTTTATATTCAGACTTGTCTGATAATTTTCTGATATACCTATTGTTATTCTATAATTAGGGCTAACAGGATGGAACTCTCAAAAGAAATACGGCAAAATAACTGTTTTTATCGATCAATTAAATGACGGATCCTCTACATGACACTGGTTAAGACTAAACAAATGACTTTTATTTTGGGACGTCTTTCCGGTCTGCCTACGATACATCGTTCAGAAGACAAACCACACGTGGCGGGTGTTTGTGTTTTCGGTTGCCTTTACAACTAGTAGGCCTACGCTTCAGACTTTTATAACTATTACACTTAAAGAGAACCATTTTCACAACAACAACAACAGCGTACATGGATACGCATTTTCTTTCGTATGTCTCTAAACAACGGTTAGGTAAATGACTTGAGGTTGTTACGTCATTTTACGGGAAAAGGTGGGGACGGATTCATGTATTTTTATTCCGTCCACACAAATGCTCTGGCACCGAATGTCTTTTAGGCCTGACCCCAGAAAACAGGCGTCTTAATATTTTGTTCTTCTTTTCATGAAAACAAGCGGCAGGTAGTTTTGTCCTCAGCTGCGGTATAGCGACACGTTTTAACACGTCGTGAATTCCGATAGTTTGTTAGCAAAGCGCAGCTGTTTATTACTGAGATGTCACATCAGAGCCGCGTTCTAGTTTATATTTTTAAACTACTTATATGTTTAACTTAGTTGCATCTTTAGCAGGCGCTACCGTTCTCGCCTCGTCACACCGTTGTGAGATACTATAAACAATAAAAATAAAATACGTAAACTCACGCTTTGTAAGCAGAACCGTTTTACATGTTTCCGTGACTTTGTTAGCTCTTTCTGTTTGAATTTGTGTACCGCCGTTTTGCTATCCTTATCTTATTTTCCCCACCTAATTGTAATTGTTAGGCCTTGGCGTTATAGGCTTTTAAAAACTAGGTCTCCTAGATTTTGGCGTCTAGATTAACGGGCCTTTTGTTCTTATAAGTTAATAATTATGTCAATTGGTTGATTTAATAAAATATTGCTTTAAATCGCGTCTTCATTCGAGACATTCGTTACATTATTACATTGTGGGGATATGAGATACAAGATCGTTTGAAATTGATAACAAACAAAAAACTTATCTTAGGCGTGACCATTGTTTATGACTTCCTGGCAACGTCACACAGGTTGAGGCGGGCCCAAATGCTAAAACCAAAGGCGACCGGACTGACAAACTCATTTATAAGTTGTTTTCGTATAAAAGTGGGTGCTACATTTAAATGTTTTAAATACATTTTATGAAGTCAGAGAATATTACGTTGAGACAATCTTTTATTTCAACAACATTTGAGTATACATTAAATGTACAATTTAGTCAGAAAAGTCTAGCCAGAAAAGAAAATCTCTGCAGACAAACATGTTTTTCTCAAATATAAAATCAATCAGCGATACAACAATTTCACACGTCATATAATCACAGTTTTTACAATCAGCAAACACATAGATCTGTGTTTTGAGATCTGTCCATATCATCTTCGTGATTCAGACATCACGCCCAGCATTTTTCTAGCGGTTAGACAGGTTGACTCTCGCCGATTAGAAACATAGTCAAATCAGGTCATGGAAAATCATCCTTCTTACAATTTCCATTTCGTTCTTGAGATTTGTTTCACGCTTGGTATCACCATACAATCATGATTTGATCGTGATGTCGCCAAAATGATCTTACGTATCAGACCGATCATTTGTCCTCTGTAATATAGTTTAAATGTGGATCTTCTTCTTTACAAAACACGCTTTTTCCGTAACGCATCAGAACTCCAATCAGTAGCCATTAGCTTTTGTGCAACGTTTTTCCAAGAGATACATTTTGTCCCCTAACCGATATAGAGCGTTATCACCATTTCCTAGAATTTTGATTGACTGTTTTAATCCGTGACGGTTCTTAGGCATTTCACTTTCAGTTTCAATTTTCAGTTTATGGTTCAGATCCGCCAAAACGTCGTTAGTAGAACAATTGGAGAGCGCCAGGCTCAGACAAATTGGATTCTTGAAGTTGATTCTGTTGATCCATGTAGATAGCGTTTTGTTTTGACAAGGTCTTACAGCAGATCCGTGCCTGTACCTTCAAACCCGCTAGCAATGTCGTAAATGAGTTTGTCAGTCCGGGTCGCCTTTGGTTTTAGCATTTGGGCCCGCCTCAACCTGTGTGACGTTGCCAGGAAGTCATAAACAATGGTCACGCCTAAGATAAGTTTTTTGTTTGTTATCAATTTCAAACGATCTTGTATCTCATATCCCCCACAATGTAATAATGTAACGTAATGTCTCGAATGAAGATGCGATTTAAAGCAATATTTTATTAAATCAACCAATTGACATAATTATTAACTTATAAGAACAAAAGGCCCGTTAATCTAGACGCCAAAATCTAGGAGACCTAGTTTTTAAAAGCCTATAACGCCAAGGCCTAACAATTACAATTAGGTGGGGAAAATAAGATAAGGATAGCAAAACGGCGGTACACAAATTCAAACAGAAAGAGCTAACAAAGTCACGGAAACATGTAAAACGGTTCTGCTTACAAAGCGTGAGTTTACGATTTTATTTTTATTGTTTATAGTATCTCACAACGGTGTGACGAGGCGAAACGGTAGCGCCCGTTAAAGATGCAACTAAGTTAAACATATAAGTAGTTTAAAAATATAAACTAGAACGCTGCCTGATGTGACATCTCAGTAATAAACAGCCGCGCTTGCTAACAAACTATCGGAATTCACGACGTGTTAAAACGTGTCGCTATACCGCAGCTGAGGACAAAACTACCTGCCGCTTGTTTTCATGAAAAGAACAAAATATTAAGACGCCTGTTTTCTGGGGTCAGGCCTAAAAGACATTCGGTGCCAGAGCATTTGTGTGGACGGAATAAAAATACATGAATCCGCCCCACCTTTTCCCGTAAAATGACGTAACAACCTCAAGTCATTTACCTAACCGTTGTTTAGAGACATACGAAAAGAAAATGCGTATCCATGTACGCTTGTTGTTGTTGTGAAAATGGTTCTCTTTAAGTGTAATAGTTATAAAAGTCTGAAGCGTAGGCCTACTAGTTGTAAAGGCAACCGAAAACACAAACACCCGCACGTGTGGTTTGTCTTCTGAACGCATGTATCGTAGGCAGACCGGAAAGACGTCCCAAAATAAAAGTCATTTGTTTAGTCTTAACCAGTGTCGATGTAGAGGATCCGTCATTTAATTGATCGATAAAAACAGTTATTTTGCCGTATTTCTTTTGAGAGTTCCATCCTGTTAGCCCTAATTATAGAATAACAATAGGTATATCAGAAAATTATCAGACAAGTCTGAATATAAAACATCAGATTTTATGTATTCGCTTAGAGAATTTGTAAGCTGTTGAATTTTATTTAACTCTTGTGGGTTTATGAATAAGAGGAAAACAATAACTAGAATAAAGAATATTGAGAAAATCTACAGTAAGGTTATCAAATTTATCGAACGGGTATGTTATTGTGACGAAGAATAATTATTTTGTCTTTTGCATAAACTCCGTCTCTCAGTAATCGTTGAAGATTTGGCCGCCTGTCTTTTGGGACAGGTTTTTGATTGAATAAAGTGTTTTAAGGTGTCCAAAATTCAATAGTTTAATAGTATTTGATAAATTATGTTTGTATTGAAACAACTGTTTAATAGGTTTTAATGTTTCAATGCTCCTGTTTAACTGTATTACGCTTCAACATACTGTAAATATACCGTTAAATGAGCACAGAGTATTATTTTAATTAATTCCGTGTTAGCAAACAGTACGCTCTTCAGTGGTTCTTGTGTGATTTCATAATAAACACATCTAAATTGGTAACAGACTGTTATATTTTATATATAAAAACGTTAAGTAACACACAATTGTGTAAGACGACCACCGAAATATCACGTTAATGTGTCGCCAAGTCAAGTGTATGTCACTATCTTGACATACACTGACATACGCCCTATCTTTATTGTCATCCCGCTACATCTGTGGACATACAGCGGGACGAAATGTCGTACACGCTGGACCACGGTGCTACATGAATACAGATATACAACACAAAGTAAAACAGTATAAACCTACTGTCAGCTTTGACTATACAGATGCTGTGTGTATATATATATATACAAATGGTTACCTATAAATAAACTAAAATACAAACTCCACAACTGTGTAGATGACTCAAATAGTGTACATGTGCAAAAAGAGAGACATTTAAGCAGCTGGCTGGGAAACGGTGTAGGGTGATTTGCGGTGTACGGGCCTGTAAACATACATATATCAGTCATATATTACAATCAGTCTTTGTGGGATTATGTACACAATAGTGTGTGAAAGTGTCTAGTGCGACTAGAGGAGAGTGTTACTACAGGTGGCTTGTGCAGACCCACTGTGTGTAGCACCCTTAAATTGTTTTCCTGCGATCATCCGCCCTTTTACACACGTTTTGTGCACTATCGATTTTAAGAGCGTCTGATTTATCGTTCGTGCGGATTGTGTTTTAAAGTTAAGTCAAATCAATGATTTTATAAGACCTGTTAATTATTTCTACAGACGTGTAGATCTCGCAAAAATGGGGTTTGTAACATCGCCAGGCAAAAGAAGCGTATACTTTGTAAAAAAGCGTTGGTAATACGAGTCTTTCTATATAGGGTATCCGAACGTACGTATAACCAAAAGTCTGACGATTTAGAGATCTGTCGCGTATAGACCGTTTTGTATATGTATGGATTCGTGGCAACCATGTTTGTAGTCCGATGTATATGCTGGGTATTGTAGTTCGCTGACCTGAAAGGCCTGCAACATTTGTACGACAATGTTTGTATCTTTGTGGAAACGAAAATATTTGTTAAAATAATTGTTAAAAATGTATAAGAAGAACATGCTTATGGTAAACAGGCTTGACGTGTATGTCGAAATTGACCACCCCGTCATTTCGTGAAATAGCGTAACGATTTGGTTTGTGTGTGTGTGTGTGTGTGTGTGTGTGTGTGCGTGTGTTCTTGAAATCAAATCTTAAGAAAAAAAGTCAGTCATTCAGTCCTGGAGAACGCTTGTCGTGTTATACGTATGCTTCACGACATATTTCGTTGTGTTAACCAACTCTGCGTGTCTTCGTCTAACTGCACGTGTCCAGTATTTTAAACACTGTTAGGTCACACGTATATTTTCTAGTTTCATCGTAGATTTTAAGTAGGACTTGTAGTTATTTGGTCGTTCGCACGTCCAGTGTTTTACTGCTGTACTATAACACATTTTCTCCCGTGGTCGCACTTAGTGTTAGAATGGTTCGAAATGGTTCCAGGCTTGTTTTAGGAGCGTACACTCTGTCTGTCGATCTAGTTTTACACGTCATTGTATACATTTTCTACAGTTAAACAGCTCAATGAGCTCTTCCAGCATCTATAGATCCGTTGATGCATAAATTGAACACGTTATAGAGTTTCAGCTACAGCCGAATGATAAAACCAAGTTATGGATGTTGTTGGCAGTTGTTCTCCGGGTGCTCGCAAGAGAGAGTTTGGTTGAAAAATGTTTTAGGTTAAAGGTGTGATTAACTTACAAACATCTCGAACTAAAAAACATAACCCTATATTCATTTTGTTCGACATAATTAAAAAGTCGTAAGAAAGTTTTAACGTTTTTAAAAAGTTTTATTGTGTTTTGACGAGAAATCAAATCTGACTTTAAAATGAATGATTCATTTGATAGAATCGCTGAATTATGCGGTTATGTATTATAAATATTCGTGTACACACTGGTTACTGCATACATACCTATTCAAGAGAAAAATGCACACGCTCGATTGTTTTAATAAAATCTGAAGCTTTTAGTCTGTAGCTCTTCCTGTCATCAGTCTTTCACACATTTTATTTTCATTTGTCTCTGGACTCTGTTACACAAAACCGTTGAGTGTGGACATAATTCCTATGTGGAAGCTAAAAAGATGACTTTTTAGACTATTTTTTACAGATGTTAAACATCTTAACAAAACTGTATAGGCGAGATATGTACAACAATGCAAATCACCTGACACACCAGTTTGATAAACCTTGTCGAATATTTGCATGTTTCTTACATCAGTTATTTTATCAAAGCTCAGTCGAATAAACCTATATAGATCGGTTGTTGTTTTTTATTTGAATGCAATAAAGCATGCTGCATTTAACTCCCCTTACGGTTAATAACGCAGTTTATTAAGCGAGAAAGAAAGTCTGTTTTAAAGATTAGTTAGGTTAGAGATTCATGGTTTTAGGTTTTACATTTTGTTAGAATGATATTTGTTAAACAATAGTTATATCATTGTTTAATCATACCTTTCGTCATCTTGTAGATATATTCAGCGTGATTCTAAGAAAGTTATTTATTTGTAAAAAGTTTTGTATGAGACATCATAAAAGTCTAAGCGCTCGTGTGCGTATGTGTGTGTGCGTTTACGCCTCTGCGCTTCCTCCAAAACTGTGTCATAAATTGATCCAACGGTGTTGCTTTTATCGTCTGACTAAAAAACTTCACCGGCATCTCGTGCTGCGTGAAATGTGATATTGACACGACCGTCTTCAACTTCGTTGCATTGCTTGAGATGAAATATCTGCATCTCGTGTGATGTAAAAAAAAAAAAAAAACGTTTACATGCTGCACGCGTATTTCAAATGATAACAAGTCTTATGACAAGAAAATCAGAGAGTTATTGATTTGGTTTCATTCCTGTTAAATATTTGTATGTGCATACCTGCGTTTTAGCTGTTATAACGTATCGTAAGATTGACAAAAAGCAAAGAGTAAATAAAGGAAAATGTGAACAAATAAAACAAACATTCCCCAGAGGTTAGGACTTGTTTGTTTAAAAGTAAAACCATAGGTGTACTATTTTTAAAGTGAAAAGATTTAGGTGAATGATGTTGACTGGTTTAATTAAGACATGTAAAAGACTTATTAAAATTAACTTTAATGTTTTAAAAACAGTCATGGATTAAATCCTTTTAAATCTCAGTTTTGGTCCCTCCTCGTCCGGATCTAGGGGATGGAGCGTAGGCGTGGTCTGCCTGGAACCGGATGTCTCGCCATTCTGTGTTTACGGACACAAGCGGACTTCCCGGTCGCCGTTTGGGGGCTTTTTCTTTTGTTTAACTTTTACCTTCAGCTAAGTTATCATAGACTATCTTTTGTCTCTGAGATTACCTTCTTTTTGGACAACGGCTGGATGCACGTTTGTTATTTTTCCTTGTTTCCCAGCTTTTCTTGTGACAACTTCTGTCTTTTTAAAAGTTAGATTTTTGTTATTTTCATTGTCAAACTAACTAGTTTTAAATTGTAATATTACAAACTTCTGACAAACGTATCTTTTTTAACGGCTTGATATTTATTTTATACCACAGTAAGTAAGGTTACTCTATATTATTTAATGTTAATATTGTCTTAGTTGTTTAAATAACCTGTCTTCATTTTTATTTGTTTTCTTGCACCGTATTTTACATCCTTTTAAACAGCGCTTTCTGGAAAATAAAAACATTGCTTAATTTTACGTGTATATACGTCGCATTTTCTTTATATTAAAACTTGTTTAATATTAACCTTTTTTAGCTTATCCACATTCGAATCCTAGTTTTCTTTGTCTTTATTGTTTTCTATTAACTTATGCGGTTTGACTCTTATTTGGTTTACGTCGTCTATTTTTGTACTCTTTTATAAATGATATACTCTGACTTTCTTGTTTTGAAGTTTTTCCGTGACATTGTTGTGTATGAAAAAATAACTTTAATAAAAAAAAAACTTTGTTCCCCCCGTTTAACACCGCATTTCAATGTCTCCAGGCACCACTCTAACACCTTATATAACCCTAGAAGTCTTAAGCGTGTCAAAACATTTATAGTTTATATCAGATCGTACATTTTAAACGTTATAACGTTTGTAAGATTGACAAAACAACTACTAAATAAAGTAACGTGTTGTTAAACTTTTAAAACTGAAATAATGTTCAGTGGATTTTTTTTTTAGTAAACTATTCTATAAACAATCAACTTTTTGTTTTAAAATAACAGATGTTTGTGGGAGATGCCTTCACAGTTTTTCACAGCACAGACCCAGATACGCAGCTATGGGTGGGAGGGGAATTTCCTGATAACAGCGTCTTCAAAGGACAAAACCTACTGTCATGATAACATGATTTAAAATACAGCCTTCAAAAACAAAAACCTTATGTCAAAATCATCAAAAACATAAAAACCTGCTGTCAAAATCATCAAAAACATCAAAACCTGCTGTCAAAACATCAAAACCATCAAAACCAACTGTCAAAATCATCAAAAACATCAAAACCTGCTGTCATTTATTATACATCCTTCAAAAACAAAAACCACCTGTCAAAATCATCAAAACATCAAAACCTACTGTCAAAACATCAAAACCTGCTGTCAAAACCATCAAAACCACCTGTCAAAATCATCAAAACCTCCTGTCAAAAACATCAAAACCACCTGTCAAAAACATCAAAACCTACTGTCATTATAACATGATTGATTATACCGGAAGTCCCGCCTTATACAGGAAGTCCCGCCTATACAGGAAGTCCCGCCTACACCGGAAGTCCCGCCTATACAGGAAGTCCCGTCTTATACCGGAAGTCCCGCCTACACCGGAAGTCCCGCCCACCTGTCATCAATCATTTTGACAGGTGGTGTAGTATACTTACTACTAACAAGTGTACCCTCTGTTGATCAGAGAAGTTTTAGTGTTTTGATTGTGTGATAACAAAGAAACTCACAAAATGTTTAGAAAGAATGCTAGACTGATCCCCACAACTGAAAAAGGTGGTCTAGCGACTCCTTTGTGGTCAGATAGCGAATTCAAATCACTTTTAGGAGTGCAAATGAACATAATAGTCACTGAGAAAGTTAGACAAGAACTAACTCAGAAATATGAGATCCATCCAGACAAGACTTGGTCTGTAGATGAGTGTAAAAGGTACTGGGAGCATGTATTCGCAAGAACAATGTGAAAGGCATTATCTGCTGCCACAGAGAATTTGGTTTAGCTGCCACACAACAGTCTCAGCGTAACTCAGAGCTAGAGAAACAGAACAATGAGCTCTGTGCTAGAGTATCCTCTTTGACTAAGAAATTGAACCTCAAGAAAGCTGCAGCAAAACTGATGTGGAGGTTAGTCAGCCTGATAACATTTACCCTGATTTACAAGCGTTTTTGAAACAGATGTAGCTCTCCAATCAGTAACTGATGTGCCTGTAAATTCCTTCAATGTGTGTGGTGCGAGGAGGAGATCTCAGGGGATTGAGGAAACTGATAGTGTTCCTCTCAATTCTTCTGTGGTGCAAATACAAACTGTTGCCAAAGCTTTAGGTCCTAAAGATATAGAGACTATCTCAAAGTTTACCAGCAGCACGCACACATTTTTCTGAATTTAGAAGAACATTGATCAGTAAAATGCGTCTTTATGACATGTCGTTGACAGAAGTCACGCAGCTGATGTCACAAATACTAACTGAATCTGAATTCAACAGTTTTGAATCTGCTGTCACTTCTGAACTGCGAAATGCCAGTAAGGGTGATTTAAGAGAAGGTATTTTGAAAATCCTAAAGAATATCTTAGGACCCAAAATAGATTGGTCTAGAATTACTACCTGTGTGCAAAGGAAAGAAGAAACTGTGAGTGAATATACTGAGAGATTTTGTCAGTCAGCTGTAATCTACAGTGGAATTGTTGATGACCCTGAAAGTGTGCTAGATGACAAGGGACCCTTGGTTCGTATCTGGTCAGATGGCCTTGTAGCCGAATACAGAAAAGCTTTACCATTCTTAGATCTAACTTGGTCTAACAGAACTCTCAGAAGTAACCTAGACAGGTTAACTACATGGGAAAGAGATGCTGATGTCAAAGCAAAAGTAAGAGTAGCAGCAGCTACGTTTAACACAACGAAACAAGACAATAGATGGTCTAAAGAGAAAGCAAATGCAAATACTGTGAAAAATTTGGACATTGGGAGAAAGAGTGTAGGAAGAAGTTGCAAGATAGTAAAAGAAATGCTATGCATAATTCTGCTCCTTCTCAGCCTGCACACAACCCTGAAGTAGTTCCGCCAGTGACCACTGAAACTATAGGACAGTTAGTTCAGGCTCTTCTAAGAGCACAACAAGACCAGGAAAAAACTAATTATTGGGGCTGTGAGTAGCTACCTTTCCCTGTAATCCAACACAATGACCAAAGAATTTTTGTGAAAGGTAGCATAAAAGAGAAAGAGATTGATTTTTTGCTTGATACAGGTGCAGAAATTACAGTAATTCCTACAAAATTGGCGCAAGGTTTAAACATCCCATACAAGAAAACCAAACTTTGTTTAACTGGTGTAATAGGTGAAGATTCTGTTTTGTATGAAACTCCGCCCATAGAGGTACAATTTGGCCCAAAAACTCTGACTACAAAATTACTATGCGCTCCATTAAATACAGGTGCAATTTTAGGCATGGATCTTCTGAGACAAATAAATCTAACTTTAGACATGTCCTCAGAATCTACTAGCATAAAAATTTCCTCAGCACAGATTTCTACCAATAATGCAACCCCTCCCGAGTATGTTTTCTTACAGAATCATCCAATTTGGGCTAAAGACAAGGATGATTGTGGGTTGTTGACAGGTGTAGAACCAGTTAAATTGACAGGAACTCCACCTCCGGTCACCAAACAATATCCGATTAATAAGGAAGCTATACAGGGAATCAAACTTATTGTAGAAAATTTGCTGATGCAAGGAGTGCTAGTTAAAACCAACAGTCCATGTAATTCACCCATATGGCCCATCAAGAAATCTAATGGGACATGGAGACTTACAATAGACTACAGAGTAGCCAATAAACATATTGAAAAATCACCCCCTAGTGGCAGATCCATCTACAATTTGTAATGGCTTACCATTAGATTGTAAGATTTTTCAGTAATTGATATGTCTAATGGATTCTTTTCTGTACCGTTGCACTCTGACAGCCAGCCATGGTTAGCTTTCACAGTTGACTATGAACAATACCAGTGGACACGATTGCCACAGGGATTTCAAAACTCCCCAACCATATATCATCAGGCTGTCAGACGTGATTTGTGTGACCCAGAATGTCCGGTAAAACAGTCCACTATGATCCAATATGTTGATGATATTTTGATTGCCTCAACAGATCATGAGGTACATCAAACTGAATTGGCATCATTGTTGGACTATTTGCATAAAAAAGGACACAAATGCAGCTTTCACAAAGCTCAAGTTGCTAAAAGCAAGTCACATTTCTGGGTCAAACAATTGGTGCAGGAAATAGATCCATTACACAGGATCGAGCGGCTTCAGTCAAAGCCATACCTCCGCCTAATACCATTAAAACACTCCGCTCATTTTTAGGAACAACAGGTTATTGTAGACCTTGGATTGAAGACTATGCCTCGATGGCTCAGCCTCTCTATGATTTGTTGAAAGGCCATGGTAAAGATTCAGATACTGTTTGTATGGAAGAACTTCATCTCAAAGCTTTTAATGATTTGAAAAGAGCACTATGTCAAGCACCAGCATTAGGAATTGCCCAATCTGATAGACCCTTTGTGCTATATGTCCATGAACACTTAGGCTTTATGACTGCATGTCTAATGCAAGATCATGGGGCAGCTTACGCCCAATTCATTACTATTCCGTAAACTTGACATAGTCGCTCAAGGTATGGGCCCATGCCTCAGAGCAGTACAGGCAGTTCATCTAGCGCTTCAGGCTTCATCAGGAATGGTGTTAGGTCAGACTGTAAAATGCCCACACGCAGTGTCCGCACTAATGAATCAAGCAAAAGTCACTTCTGTCACCTCCTCCCGTTGGGGAAATTGGTTAGCAACTCTCACAGCCCGAATATTGTTATACAGCGTGCACCAGTCACGAACCCATCCTCATGTATGATGTCTGCAATGACTGAATTTGTGTTAGAGGATGAAGGCGAAATGACTCATGATTGTGTTACGCTTACATATGCAGCGACAAGTGAAATAGCAGAAACTCCATAGAGAACGCAGAATTGGAGTTGTTTGTTGATGGTTCAGCTCAAGTTATTGAAGGTAACAGACGAGCAGGATATGCAGTAACTTCCACCACTGAAGTAGTTGCTTCAGGTCGTCTTCCAGATCATTTTTCAGCTCAAGCTGCAGAACTAGTAGCCTTAACTAGAGCATGCACGCTAGCTTCAGGATCGGTTGCAAATATCTACACAGATTCCAGGTATGCTTTTGGGGTAATTCATGATTTTGGTGTCATTTGGCAAACCAGAAAATTTCTAACTTCTGCTGGATCCCCATTAAGCATGCTGGATTAGTGAAAGATTTAATGTTTGCCATGAAACTCCCAAAGAAATTAGCAGTGATCAAAGTGAAAGCACATCTCACAACTAATACTATGGAAGCTAAAGGTAATGCTCTTGCTGATGTAGCGGCTAAACAGGCTTGTTTCTATGCAACTGTACAAGTGTGTTCAGGTAGTACAGCACAGAAGATAATTCTACCTCCTGAATCAATCGTTGATCTGTATAAAGACGTTCCTCTATATGAAGCATGGACATGGTTAGACAAAGGAGCCACTGTGGATTCATCCGGCTGCTGGACCAAAGGGGAAAGTATGTTGCTCCCGAATCACTGTTGCCATATTTGGCTCAACAAATACACAGTTTGGGTCATAGTGGTCCAGCAACGATGAATCACAGGTTCTCAAATCAATGGTGGAATCCAAAACGCAGCCACTGAAACAGTCAAGAGATGTGTTACATGTCAGAAAAATAATGATGTACCAGCAGCCATTACACCAGCAGCACATACCCCAGCTCCACCAGGGCCATTTCGTCACCTGCAAGTTGATTATATATCGTTGCCCCTTGTAAAGGAAAAACTGACGCTTTTGGTAGTAATAGACAAGTTCTCAAGATGGGTAGAAGCTTATCCAACAGGGCGCTACAGCTGCACATACTGCTAAATGTCTTGTCACTGATTTCATTCCCAGATGGGGATTACCAGATTGCATTGACTCAGATCAAGGTACCCACTTCACAGGACAGGTAGTCAAGGAAGTGTCTAGAATGTTGAAGATTAAGTGGAACCTTCACTGCCCCTATAGGCCACAAGCATCAGGACAGGTTGAACGATCAAACAGAACAATCAAAACCAGGCTAAGCAAAATGCATCAGGAAGGAGTACCATGGGTTGAAGCACTGCCCGCAGTACTGTGTAGTATGAGAGCATCACCTAACAGATCAGTAGGACTGAGCCCTCATGAGATTATTACTGACCCAATGCAGATGCCAGGTGTGATTGATCTTAGAAATGCTGATGTGCACATTGCTTCAGATGCCCTGATCGCTACTGTGAAAACCTCACAAAGGCAGTGCAGAGTGCCAAAGAGAGAGTTGAGTCGTGTTGGCAGACTCCACCAGAAGGGACACACAATCGTCCCAGGTCAATGGGTCATGATAAAGACATTCAAAAACAAGCCATTAGAGCCTAAGTGGTACGGACCACATCAAGTGATGTTGATTACAGCAGCTGCAGTATTGTGTCAGGGAAGGAAAACTTGGACTCATGTGTCACATATTAAGGTTGTTCCTCCCCTGCAGGGATAGGATAGGGCAGACACAAGAACCAGTGAGGAGCCCAGGAAGAACCGAAGCAACAGGCTTGGGGCCAACCCTGAGGTGAAGATTTCCTCATAGGCCTTTCCTCCATTAGTCCATCCTTTCCTCACTGTTCTTTAGGTGTCGCAGGAATTGAGAAATAGGAAAGAAGGAACAACCATAGCAGACTATATTTTGAACAGAGGATACAACCCTAATGTATGCAGACTCTACAAATACTGCTCTGTGCCGTTGTTCTCTCTTGTTTGTGTTTTCTTCCTCTGTGCAGATACCATTTGATGGCTGTCCTGAGATCCATATGCACCACCCTTCTCACCTGCGGATAAAGCCACAACCTCTAGAACACAACTAGACCCATTACCGAGCCAACTATCACACAAGAAAGAGAAAAGAAAGAAGAAGAAAAGAATAAAATACACAACGCAGAGACTATTACCCGTAAAATCTTCACGGACCCTAATTGCATGTTTTGTTTCTGTGTCAGCATGCAATTACATATAAGCAACACAGAACATGTACAATGTGCCTGTAACGATTACAAGTTACAAGAATTAACTTTAAGTGTCTAAATTTGTATTTTTGTGAGAGTTATTAGAACTCTCAAAGAGGATTGAAGGATCACAAATGTTATTCTATGTTTGATTTGAATTCACGTCCTGACTAAGAGGTGTCGGGCAAGGCAAAGGTGCTTGAGATTGTTTCCTGACCATTTGGGCTTGGGACAACTGTGCCTTTTGTCAATGAGATCAATGACTACTGAGAGATTGAACCTTTATTCTGCAAATGACTTTGTCCTGGCCAGATGTGGATTCGTTAGGTTTATTGCCCTCAGCTTTGATGTTTTGTCTCAACCTAAAAAGTCCCTCCTCCAATCCTGACTATAAAGATACCCTGTAAAATGACTTAAGATGAGATCTTCGATGACTGCAGATAACAACACATGTCATAGAATAAAGAAATTCTGCTGACAATCCAATCCGAAGTCTCCTGGTCTTCTCTTCTGAGTTTTCTACACTTTAGAAGAACAAAGTTTTCAACAGTGGTTTTTGTTCTTTTTGGTTTTATTTTATTATATTAAAGATCCTTTCTCCTGCATTTGAGTCCTCGCTTCATCTCTCTCTCCTCACGCACCCTGACAGAGAGTGTTTGTGTGTTTCTTTAATTGCTAATTTTCAGTCTAACTTTCACATTTACATTTACAAAATACTGCATTTAATTAAATTTTACATTCTAAAGTATAAAGACTAAAAAAAAAAAAATCTGGTAAAATGTACTGAAAAAAAATAGTGTACATTGACTGAATTGACCACATCTGGCTATAAGTCATCGTCTTTCAAATTTCACTGAAAAATGTGTTTCTGATGCCTGGCCATCAGTTAGTCAAATTGAGTTAATAATATATATATATTAATAAGACAACTGCATGAACATAAGATAATGCACTGCCTTCCTTACAAACCAGGCCACTACAATGAAGATAATGTGGCTTTCATTTATTTTCTTGCCAGATATCTTTCCTGAATGAGCTCAAAGAGACTTACCTTTATTTGGCTAATTAAGGTCATTTTGAAGAATCAAGGATTAGAAAAAAAAATTCCCCTAATGACTTTGCCAACTACATTGACTACTTCATTATCCACGTCTGGCTCTAAATCACTTCATTCTTTCCAATTTCACAGAAAAACAGGTGTCTGATACCTGGTCCTTATTATATCATGATGATAATTATAGATAATAAGGAGAAAACTGCATGCTCCTTATATAATGGACAGCCTTCCTCACAACCAGAGCACCATAATGAAAATACTTAGCTTTCACTGGAAAAGACACAGGCTGTGTTCAGTGAAATGTACCTTTATTTGGCTAATTAAGGTCATTTCATAAAAAATATTAAAGATAGAATCTGAGAGTAGTGGAACACTTTTTATTAATCATTTTTAAATCTCATACTCTGTGTAGTATTAGATCCAGTAGCTTTACTATTTATCTCTCTTATCAGCAGATATGAATCTTTGTCTGATATCCAAAAGTAAGGCAGCAGTGTTTCAGACAGGTTTTTGCCTTTAACTGAGACCATGACACAAGTCTACTTTTGCCTATTACATCTTTACACATCATTTCTTCAATTTAACGGTATTTCAAGTTGAGTTACAAGTGTTTATACGTGATGGGTGTGGGTGTGTTTAGCATGTGGATCAAGACTATCTGATAAGACTTGCCATGGAGTAGATATTTTTGCAAAGCCTACGAAACTCTAGCAGTCAGAGGATTAATAGGAGAAACCAAATAAGGAATGGAAGGGTAATGACGGCAAGCCTTAAGAGTCTGACAAGGTCACTCCTTCTGCTGTCATATTGAAGAAAATATAAACCCAAGTAGAGAGGAAAAAAGCAGCACTGTTCTTGTAGGAGGAAATTAAAGCATAAAGGGACAGTACACCTGGAAATAAAATATATTTCATAAATACCCTCATGTCATATAACCACTTCAGCCTGAAAACTTCCAGTCACATGGACGGACTCCTTTTATAAAGCTTTAATAGTACTGAATGAAACTTGAAAGCTCTAGTCCATTCAAAATTGTAATGGCTTGTTTGACTGTTGTCCAACTCTGACAGCAGTTCATTGGTTATCAAGACACATGTAATCCAACAATATGAATGTCTCATATGAATGAAATCCAGACTTATACAACATTTTTATATCAAACTTTAGATTATCTGTGGAACTGGTAGGTCATCCAGGGACTTTTCATCTTCTATTTTATAATTACTATGAACTCAGACATAATACTCATGTCACGTTATGTTTTTCACCTTCGATATGGGGAAATAGGCATATTCAGATAGTTGTCTTATTTAACATTTAATTAGTGCAGATTTGTATTATATTCTGAGTTTGTATTTGATTGTTTTTATTCAATTTGAGTAATACAGAATCTGTTTTTGTGCAGGTGAGATGAGTAAATACATATTCATATTTAGTCTAGAGTAAGCATCATGCTCACACACTGTAAACCCGGATAAGTAGAATTTACTTAAAAAAACCCAGGTAACCGATTGCCTTAAAATTTTTAAGTAATGAAGCATTAGTTGAATAAGTGAGGTGAACTACGTTCAATGTACTTAAGCCCATAATGGAATGGAATAGAACATTTAAGTTGAATGTACTTATAACGAGTTACAGTAACTGAAGATACTTAGTTTAAACAATCTTTCCCCACCCATTTATTTAACTCAGCTTGTTAAGTAAGCATTACTCCATAACTAATTTAACTAAGTTGTATATTCTAACTGACCCAACTTAACTTTTGTTCCTGAAACTCACAATATCTTTCAATTAATAGAGCCATGTAAAATACATACATACAACTGCAACATTACACAACATCCAATTGTATTTTTATTGAACATGTCCTTTTAAGCAACAAAAGAAACAAAGCCATGGCCTAATAGGGTTCTAGTGTGTAGTTTCCTCAGTGATGGTAAGAAAAGAAAAAAATATCTTCCTCTTTACTGCCAATCATTACAATATTGTACTGCACCTCTTCAAATTTGGTTGACAAACTGCAAAACTCAGCCCTGTTGCTCAGACAAACTGCAAAACTCAGCCCGGTTGCTCAGACAAACTGCAAAACTCAGGGTTGCATGGGTGACGTCAATGCCGTGTCATGCCATCCCGCCTTGTGCCGTCCACGAGCTTCTACGTTTAAACATTTTCATGTTTTTATGTAATTACTTTACTGTAATTATGTATCTTTTTTCCTGTATGTGTTCTCCTGACTTTTGTAATGTGTTGGATTTGAGAGATTCAATAAAAAAAAAAAAAAAAAAAACGAGCTTCGTTTCAAAATAAAGCTTCACAGAGCTTCTACTTTTCAAAGTAAAAGCTCAGGTCTGGAATAAAATACTTTTTGTTAAAAAAATCTCTCTATAATATAAATGCAGATTATCATGCTAATGAATAAAATACTTAAAGCTAATGCTTTAAATATTTGGTGTTTTTTTAACTAAAAAGTAAGATACATGCAGACTATCATGCTGATGAATAAAATACTTAAAAATATATGTCCGTCTATAAAATATATGCAGACTAAATTTTAAATGAGGTTTGATCAAATGTATGTTAACATCAGGGACACAACAATAACGTCCAGAAATCACGAACTTACCAGTGACTCCATCTGGAAAATAATTTGCGATTTCTATTTTGTTTTTGACCCTCTGAGCTTACCGTTGGACAGGCAAAACTTGATGATATTAAGTTGTTTTAGCTCAAACACATAATTACAATAAGATAGGCCATTAAAAGTACAGTTTACTCAGAATTCATAATTAATGTAAAGAAATGACACATGTTTAAGTAATACAAACTCAGTTTGTTTGAGTAGACACTACTGATTGGACTTAAAAACTCAATTACAATAAGAAAGGACAAGAAAAAGTTCAGCTTAATCAGAATTAACAAGTAATGTCAATAAATTAGACACATTTAAGTAATATGTACTCAATCTCTTTGAGTTGAATCAAAATCTGGGTTTACAGTGACAGCATGCACAACACCTCTACTCTTACTCCCGATTTCTCTCAACATGGAAACACGAGAGCTGTCAGTCAAGACATGGGAAACAAAGTAACTGGTGTTTCTTATTAGGAAAAGTAACTCAGATATTTCCTTAAAAAAAAAAATTATGCGTTAATTTACTAGTTACTTAAAAAGTCATCTGATTACATAACTCGTGTTACTTGTAATGTATGACCCCAACAATGGTTATGGGTAACATTATGAACCAGTGTCAATATTTCAAGTCCGCATATTTGCATATTTTGAGAGTAGGCTACACACTCAGAAGATGTCACCTGGGCATTTTTTATATTATAGTACCACAATTGTACAAATGCTACCTAAATGGCACATATTAATATGGCACCTCCCCAATGACAGATTAGCATCTTTTTTTGAGAGTGTGGCATGGCCGTGTAATAAACCCCTTCAGGGTGATACAATGACCAGCTGACTGTGGAGCCTTGCATGAATCTCATGTCTTGTTGTGACTCACTGTTTCCTAATACGTGTCAATCTGATGCAGATCCAAGTGAGCCGGTCAGTATAGACAGGGATATTCTGCCAAACTGACTGCTAGATGGTAAGATTGATAGATAAGCAGGGGCGCGGGAACAGGGGGTGCTGAGGGTGCTGCAGCACCCCCTGTTTTTTCTGTGGGCAACTGTAAACTGTTGTGAAAAAATATATATAGGCTATAAGGTTGCTCCGATGTTTATAACATTTGGTTTACATTGGCTATTTTGCTATCTATTTCTATGTGATCGACATATTTTACCATTTGCCCATTAATTTAACAGTTGTAAGAATTAAAGTTATCAAAGTTATCAAACCGATGCAGGGCTGTTTGATGCACGCGTTGCGCACATCCTGCCAAATCACGCACGCAGCACTGCCAATGTTTGCTTTTATGTTTGTGAATGTTATGTTTGTGTTGTGGGATCTGTAGGTTGTGGCTTAAAAGCGGAACATGGAAATATCATGGATGTACTGGAAGAAAAAAAAACTCATTTTTTTTGTTCTCAGCGATATGAGTCTTTCCCTTCTCCCAAAACAGCTTATAGCTACCTATTAAAATAGTTCAGTTTTGTATGTAGGCTAATGGAAAAGTGATTAGACTATGTTTCGTTTTTTTTCTTCATAATGTTAATTTAGAAAAACCTTGGGAGCATTTTGTGTTCGTTAAATGTTTTTTTCTTTTAAGCAACGACCAAGCGGCCAGCATCAGAGTTGATCGCCTATGTTTGATTAATTTAGCCTTATCAAATCATCACGACTTGACTAAAATAAAATCGATAGATAGGCCTATAAACAGTTCAAGCATATCACCGTGTTAGTTTAAATGTTTAACCTATATAAATGTGCAATATCCGACACTTTGTGTGGAGAGCTGAAGCGAGCTTTACAGGACATGGAGGATTTTTTCTTACAGTAAAAACAACTTAAAACAACTTAAAATAAATGACCTTTAAAATAATAAAGGTAAGAGTAATATATCATTTGGAACTGTAAAGGGTCTACTTGTGTTTGTGTGCATTCACAATATAGGAAAACTTTCTGCCGGTTTTGAACAAGAGCGCTTCAATGATGAATCGAAACTCGGCAACTCGAAACTGGCTCAGAGATATGATAAATATATCTATAGAAAGCTTTAAAATACTATTTTAAAACGAAATAATTCAAAGCAAAAAGTCTTCATTAGCCTATGTAATCTGTTAAGATGCATATTTCTCTCTGCGCGTCCAATGAGGAGATGGCAAGTCATTTTTCCCATCACCTCACCATCTAAAATATACAAATAAGGGAAAGCCTAAAACAGGCCCGATTACAATTTGCGTTTTATTTTATAATTGTATTCAACAATAAAAAAAAAAGTATGTAAATCTTTGTCCTTGAAATTTAAAGGATTTGCTGCAATGCAATTTTATCTGACTGATAGGCCTATGTGAATTATTTATTGGCCTATCTTTTTAATCCATGCAGCAAATGCTTTAGAAACAGCTTTACAATTACTTTAGTGCATTCCAGATGCTTTTAAAAGAACGTTTCACTATACATTTTAAGGGTTTTTAAGCTTGAATGTAGCTTGAATGTAAAACATTGCTATGAATTCATTGTAGCCATTCCCATTTGTAAAATAGCTAATTGTTGTCTAACACGATCTCATGAAAGTGCATAGGCTATAGCACGATTTTCTGTTTCTATTTGGCGTAATATTTATACGCAGAAATTGACTACCCCCACATCACCCCCTACATCACCCCTACATAAAACACCTTCCCGCAAGCCTGCCCCTCCCACAGCATAAGGTGAAGAAACACCTTCCAGCGCCTGCCCCCCAATCCAACCTTGATGTGGAAGTGATTGTAGCCAACATCTGTTTCTGGAATCTGTTTATCCACTGTTTAAATAACCTTGCATAGCTTTCCTTGTTTATGTGTGAATGTTTTTTTTTTTTTACTATTGGCAGGGAAATGTCACTGAGACCACTTGTCCATCCTTCAGCTAAATATGGGGCAATGGAGGGCACATAGAGGTGACACTGGATTAGAAAGGGATGAAGAAGAAGGGTGGGGCTTTTTTAAGCCTGAACAGACATTGGTTGACAAGTTGAGTCTGTAGAGTTTCTAGCCCAATCCTGGCCATTTACTGGAAGAGTGAGAATTATATGAGGTCTTATTAGGAGAGTCAGGGGACGTAAGTTTAGGAGGACGGCTGCTGGACAAAATACTGTTATTTGTTTCAGATACGCTTTGATCTCAATAACAAGCTATCAATATGGTAAGATTTCTGGAAATTATTAGATATGATTCATACTTATGACTGGACAACTTTCTAGAAGATCTTGAAGATAATGAAAAAATGGATATGTCCAGGTTTAAATTGTCATTTTAATTGAATGACATCAAGTTGATTCGGTCATATGAAATTATATTTTCATTGAATAAAACCAGTTTGCAATTTGCACATAAAGCTGAAATTTGTGTCAATATTGAATATAAGGTTTAAATTTCATGAATATTTTTGGCTTTTTGTGTTTTGCGAATATATTTACAGTGCAATGAATATTCAGGCATCACTACTGTTAAGTATTTAGAGTGTTTTCTAGTGACTGACAAGTGACTTCTCTTCTTTGCCTGTGCTAGTGTTAGTGATTGTGGGTCTGGATACATGAGGTAATCCACATCATCAAAGAGAGGGAACTCACAGGGTTTGATTACAGTGCTAAGACTATCATGGTCCTTTGACATTTGCAGTGTCATTCTGTGATTCCTCCTGAGAATGTGCATGTGAACAACAGGATTCTGGCTCTATGAGAGGAATGTATATTCACTTTGGTTTTATATAGGTACTTCCTCCATGCTTGTCGAGCGTTTTTGTGCCCTTCTCTATCAAATCGTAGTGAATCTTATGGAGATGGAGAATATTTGTGATGTAGTAGGAGCTATTGCAGCTATATTTAAACACTGTGTTCATTTCTAAACTATGAGAACAGATCACTTGTACATTTATCTTACATGTTCCGGAATACATTTCATGGAGAAACTCATTAATGCAATGCAGAGTAGGAATATAGTGACTGTACGCTTCTCACATCTCATGCCTTCTTTGGGAACATGTTACATACAATTTCATGAAATGTTAATGCATTCAATATGATGTTTTTGGAATACAATTTGAGGACTTGTTCTGACTTATATCCTTTTAATCTTCTACATTATTATTATTATATCACCTTTATTATTGAAGTGTGATGTGAGAAATCTTGTCATCATTAGATAAATAAATCTATTTCATTCTTCTGTCTCTTTGTCAATTTTTGTGGCTGTAGAACTAATCTATGCTAATAATTGTTTGTTCTTTCCATTTAACTCTTCAGTAATAGCTTCACTAGAAACCCATTAAATCTGCTTCACTTGAGGACATATGGATGGTAAAAGTGGAGTAAATTCTGCATGTTCTTTACAGTGATTTGTGATAGGGAGCTATTAGTCATTACATTATTCCTTCAGATATAAATAGATGTTAATTAATTATTATTATTTTATAGCATATACATAACCATATACTTGTCAATGATCACTTTTTAATTTTGTTTTGTTTTCTAAGATCTAATGATATAATTAATAAAACAAATTGATTAATTCAATTATTAAGTGTTTTAAGTGTCCACCAGGTTACCTATAAAGTATTATGAGATTCAGTCGATACATAAAATATGAATTTCATTGTATTTAATAAAATAGCAAGCCAATTGCTTAATATTGTTATGTATGATAAAGACACTAGCATCATTTGTTTGCAAATTCCATCTGATTTTATATTTAGATTTTTAATGCTGTGATAATCTTACACTTTTACATGAATGCTGTTTGATAATTGATATTTATTTTAACTCGGATTTTACCAAATACTTTTAGAAACCACTAAAGCTTCCACATATTTTTACTTTGTAAAGTTGAAAAAGGAAATTCTTTCATAAAGTTGTTCTTGTCTGCTCTTGGTTTGCCATTAATATACCTGGAAATATATGTTCCTTGCTTAATCCAAGACTAGGAACCCCTGTGAAGTTGTCCAGTTACAAATAATGAACAAAGTAATTTAACATGTTCAGTCTGATTTGTGAATGCTCTTGAGGCCCTTATATCACAATCTCGTTTTTTCACTAGCCCACTGATGCTCAGAATGACGCCCGCTCTTTCCTGAGTGAGGAAATGATTGCTGGTGAGTGAGTGAAGTTGAACAAGCTCTACATTATTTTTCCCATTCAGAACATTTGAATCACACTGCTTGCATCTAAGTGGAGCAATGTCAATGTATAAAAATCTCATTATGCAGCTTTTCACATCCTGTTTTCAACTATTTATTTTGTCCTTTTTGTAATCTCAAATCAAAGAGTTCAAGGCTGCTTCGACATGTTCGACACCGACGGTGGCGGTGATATCAGCACCAAGGAGTTGGGTACCGTCATGAGGATGCTGGGTCAGAATCCATCCAGAGAGGAACTGGATGCCATCATTGTAGAAGTAGATGAAGATGGTAAGTTGGGTCATGTCCCAAAAATGAACTACATTAAATAAGCGTTCACCTGCAATAAGCTGGGACAGTTCACCCAAAAAATGTAAATTCTGTCATCATTTATTCACCCTCATGTCATTTCAAACCTGTATGAATAGTTTTATTTTATTTTGGTGAACATAATACATATTTTAAAGAATGTGGGTACCCAAACAGTTAACGGTAGCCATTTACTTCCATAGTATTTTTTTTTTCCATACTATGAAAGTCAATGTCTACCAACAACTGTTTGGTTGCAACATACTTTTTATATTTATTTTTTTTGATTTCTTATTTATTAAACATGTTAAATGTATAACTATTTACTGCAGACACAATAAAAATCCAGCAATACAATATTAACAATATAAACCAGGTAGAAGATCCAGCAAATGCATATGACAGAAGTAAACCTTTAGCAGCAGTCTTTCAGACAGCAGACAGAATCATTTTTTGATAGACAGACAATGTCAGTGATGAATCCTCCAGCAAGAGAAGCAGTGGATCCTTATGGATCTGAGTCTTCAGAAGATCCGACAATAAGTCCTGTACCAAGGACCAGAGCAACACAACTCGGGAACAGTCCTAGAACATATGCATGTATTTTGACTTAAGCTGCTAGACAGGTGACAGAAGGGGTCAGACTTTCTTTTCATTATATATAATAAACAAGGAGTGACATATGCCTTACAGATGAACTTATAATCAATCATTTGGTGAGTTGGGTTTTTTGAGGTATCAAAACAATTCCCCCAGACAGTGTCCCAATCAATCACAGTGTAAAGTTCTCTTTCCCAGAAACCCTCAGTCAGAATGTTTAAATACTGTCATACCACGAGTGATTTATAAATTATACTTACAATATCCAAGCCATTCTAGAATCTATCCCGTTTATCATAGGATAAGGAAATACTTTAATCAACCACGGTACTCTGAAAGATTTCAGCACAGATCTTAATCTTAAGTACAAGAAAAATAGAAGAATCCTGGGAGAGAGAATTCATTCTTTAGAATCTGAAAGGAAATCTCAATTATCAAAGGGCTATCCAATATATCGTGCTGAGAGTATATAGTTTAATTTGGGAAGATGTAAATGTTTAAAAGATAAACCAAAATTGGTTTGGTCAGAGTCGGATTCTGAAGTATACAAATGTTGGTACTAGTAGTTTTCAAATACTCTGTTTACATCCTGGTTGAGCACATACTGAGCCCTCATGTCTAATAGCCAATATTAGCCGAGATTCGCCATCTTTCAACCTCAAATCCAACAGCTTGGAAGAACGTTCTCCGTGGAAATAATATGATCATCTAGTACGATGTATGATGAATTCAGCTCTATTTAAATATATAGATTTTGATTCTGATTTAAGAAAATTTTTACTGTTTTGGCTTTGGTCTCCCAAAATGTAGATCAATTTGTTTTTCTAATTCAAATTTACGGCTCTCCCTACGCTTTTTATTAAATAATGAAAAACCTATAAATTTACCCCTAATAAATAATTTAGTGGTTTCCCGTAATACTTGGGGTTCAGAGGCTGAATCTCTGTCAATCTGTAAAAAACTCTGTCAAAGAGCTGCTTAAATCTGCCACAGATGTACAATCCTGTAACAGGGAAGTATTACATCTCCATCGGTTGCATTAAAGATGTAATTATTGGAGAGTGATCAGATAAAAGAAGTAGGGTACCAACATTATTCAAAATACCTCTAGCAGAATCATACAGGTTTGGAACAACATGAGAGTGAGTAAATGTCAGAATATTCATTTTTGGGTGAATTTTCCTTTAAACTTGGTTTGTTCCAACCACACCTTAGCAACCAAATACTCAAACTGTTTTCTGTTCATTCCTGCCTGCATTTCAGTCTGTCCCATCACATCTCTGTTTTGCATTCTCAGGCAGTGGCACTATTGACTTTGAGGAGTTCTTGGTCATGATGGTACATCAGCTAAAAGAAGACCAAGCTGGCAAGAGTGAGGAGGAACTGTCTGAATGCTTCCGTATCTTTGACAAGTATGTCATTTGATGTTAACACAAAACTAAACAGCAGTGTGCGGAAAGGTCATTAGGGCCCAAGAAAAACTTACGGTGTACATTATGGTATTATCTGCTGTTAAAATATAAGCTCAGAATCGATTACAGAGGAATCGCGATGCATTCGGAACATCTCAGAATCGATCCAGGAATGCTACGCAATGGGTGGGATTAGGGTTGTGGGGTAGATGCTCATATGCATATCATATGCACGGCAACAAATTGTGTATCATATGCACGTGAAAACTGCGTTGCAAACATGTGCATATCATATGCACACCAAAGTACATTTTTGCATATCAATACTATGAGTTTTTGTTTTTATTTGGCGTACTATTAATATGCATTTTCATCAGACCGGACTCTGTATTCGGAGCAACTTTATCTTTTGATTTCTGCATAGAGCTGCTTTTGCCTCTCTTGTTATTTACACTATGTGTGTGAATCTCTGGGCGGGGCTAAACAGGTAGTGATGTAGAAGCAGGCGTTAATCTTCTGTGGAAGCGATATTTAGCCACACTATAACATCATAGAGTGTCACGTTCCTCAAGCTGTCGTTTTGGCAGACTGTCTTCAATATAAGCTGTTTTTAGACTAGCGAGAAAGTTTTGAGTTTTGAAACGTACAGGATGTTTTTATAGTACAATGACCTCTTATATGTCAAAAGAACAAGGGAATTTTGGTTTCTCAGGTCATGAACCCTTTAAACAAAAACACTCATGTAAACATCTTGACATCACAAGTCAAATGATATATTTTCCCAACAGGAACCAAGATGGTTTCATCGATCGTGACGAGTTTGCTGATATCTTGCATGCAACTAGTGAGCCAGTGACAGACGAAGACATAAATGAACTCATGGCAGATGCAGATACAAACAAAGATGGGAAGATTGATTTTGATGGTAAAGCAAATCTTATTTATTCTATTTTCTGTGCTGCCCTCGTGTGGAATATACAAGTTCACTGAAAAGAATGTTACAATATTTTTTAAAGGTAAGTGGTTGCAATACATTTATTTTAGCTACATTTAAATACAACTAAAGCCGGGCTCACACTGTGCGATTTTTTAATAGTCTTTGCGATTGTTGCTTGTCACACTGTACGAACATGATCCCCATGTCAAACTGTGGATCTCAGTTGTCTTAATGTCAGACTGTAGTAAAAACGCGACAAAAACGGACGTACTCAAAGAAAGACTTGTCCGGGTTTTACGTCATCAATCCGTGACCCGCTATTCGCTATAATGGTGATAGCAAACAACAGCAACGTGTAGCGTTAGTTTTATTAATTACATGCCTTGATAATAAAAAGAAAAACGAAGATGACGTGTGTGGAGCAAGTCATGGCTGGGCAAAGACTTTATGGACTTCCAGTTCTACAGCGCGAGAGGTAATTTTGTTATTTTGAGTTTAAACATCCTATCTCTCTCCAAGCCACCTTTTAACCTGATTATAGCCCTGCGACAATCACTCCTTTCCTCCATAGCTTTTTTCCTGTGTAGCTGAATACCTGACTCGTTTCTTCGAAGTTGTCGATTGTCTATTGGCACTATTGGTTCAGCGTTTTGGTTTTGGTTTTTTTACTGTAGGAGATCTGTCACTGCAAAAGTGTCTGAAATCTTCAGAATTTGAATCTGGAAAAAATTGATCATAGCGGTCATTAATCGGCATTCGGTGGACATTAAAGCGATCAACACTGACAACGATTTTAGCCTAGGATTACAGGAATCTTTTAGGATTTTCAAAATTTGTCTCAAATAAATCGAGGTTTCCTTGACTAATGTATTTTAAATGTAGCTAAAATAAATTTAAAAAATGTTTAGTAAATTCAATTAATATTTTTTTCAGTGTTCCAAAGATTATTTTTTGGAACAATGCAATGGAAAAATCATCTTGGGATCCCCAAACAAAACCATTCAGTGAACGTTTGTTATAAAAAAAGCTTTTTCTTTTCTTAGTGTGAAGAACATTTAAATAATCTGAATAACATTATTCCAATATAAAGAATGTAAATTATCATCTTTTGTTTTTAAAAGTAAGTATACCGATATAAATACACACTTATACATAATAATAGATGCAATATACTCTCATGCCTTCCTTAGGGAGCTATAAAAACACTAGCAAATTAAATATAACTTCATGAAATGTTTAGAAATTCAGATTCAATATTATTCTCTTGAATATAATATAAGGACTTATATTTACATTTAGCAGCTGCTTTTATCCAAAGCGACTTACAGTGCATTCAGGCTATACATTTGTTTTTGTCAGTATGTGTGTTCACTGGGAATTGAACCCATGACCTTATGCAATGCTCTACCACTGAACCACAGGAACTCGACTTGACTCTTATTTCCTATTTAAATACGTCTGTATTACTGAAGTGTGATATGAGAGATCTTGTTATCATTAGGTAAATTAATCAATTTCATCCTTTTGTCACATTCTTATTCTTTTCGTGGCTGCAGAACTAAACTATGTATTATGACTACTTTAACTCTTCAATAACAATATAAACAATATTAAGCTCCCTAACACGAGGACATATGGTAAAATCATTCTGCAGATGTTCTCCACAGTGCTTTGTTATATAAACTTATTAGTCATTACAGTTTTTTTCCTTAAATTCTTATTCCTTCAATACATACTTCATTTATTTTATTTCATTTATTTATTGCATATCCATGGCCATATGCTTGTCCATTTTTTATTTTATTAGTTTTTTTTATGTTAAAAAGGGTAACACTTTAGTATAAGAGACCTATTCTCACTATTAACTAGTTGCTAGTAACACGCATATTGACTGTTTATTAGTGCTCAAATCACATATTCTGCATGACCATATTCTACATCCTCAATCCTTTACCCAGTACACAAACTTAACAACTACCTTCGCAGGAAGCAGCAATTAGGAGGCAAAATCTTTAGTTAATAGTGAGAATTGAACCTTAAAATAAAGTGTGACGATTAAAGTTCTATAAGAAGATTAAAATAAAGATTAATAAAATAAACAGATAGATTACTAAGTGTTTCTACCACCTTCAGGTCACCTAGAAATGATATGGACATCAGTCTAGGTATGTCTAGCTGTTTAACAATGTATGGATGGCATTGCAATAAATAACAAAATATCAAACCAATAGCTTAATTTTAATTAAGTATGATAAAAGCACTTGCATAATTTGTCTGCAAATTCTGTCTGATTTTGACATTTTGTTATTTAATGCAGTGATAATTATATGTATGTGTGTATCTACAACATAAAAGTTTGTTCATGGAACCATCTATGCCAATTAAGAACTTTTATTTTTAAGAGTTTATTAAAACAGATAGAATTACACGCATATATAAAAAGATGTAATTACACACATACTCAGGGATTCTTTTCCTGACCTCCAGTTATCAGCGAGTTCTTCTGAATCCCAAGACGTGAGAGAAGACAAGCGTTTTCTTATAGAAACGAATAATCACTATATTTGAATGCAAAGTATGTTCAGAGTGGAGAGTGTATGAACAATACCAGGAAAGGGGCTTGTATGTTATATAATCCGCTTTTTATTTTCATTCCAGAGTTCCTTAAAATGATGGAGAACGTCCAGTAAGAGAAAATTACATTTCATACTGCTAATGACAGCAGTCAAGCCTCCCAAGAACAACCCATGCTGAGCTCTTTAAAGGAAAAACAGAAAACGCATCATCACCCGGGTTCAAATCACTAACAATGAAGATGGGCTGAATTCAGACAGAGAATAGTATAGGTCAGTGGCGTCTTGTTGGAAGTGTTCTTTTGGGACCGCACTGTGATGGTATCTATAAATAACCCTTCAAACCTTTTAAGAGGAAACCACTTATACCCCTCCCCTCAGCTGTCTCCTACTACACCTGCTTCTTCCCAAGACATTCAGCAACCTTCCTTCAACCCCCTTCCCCTCTCCCTCACCCTTTACAGTGATTCAAAATAACCCTGCCACAGCATTAGCCTCAGAAAAAGACTTAATGTTGTCATGGCAATAAGGAATCTCTTTAGCTCACAAGTTATCGGCGTCTGCAAATCTATTAAAAAGCACATCTTGGCCAATCTGCTTTTTTGTTTGGTGATTTTTACTGTGATTGTATTGTCTAAAATTATGCAGAATCTCTGTATCTGTAAAAATGTACAGCTCTAACATTTTTTAAAGCTAAATGCAATTTCAGCCCTAAAAAGATTGTTATTAGGCAAAATATCACATTTCTGGAAGCTGTAACTCATGACACTCATGTGATCTTCTCACCCACCTTGCCCATAATTTCACTACACCCAATCAGAAAAACAAGATCATCGCACCATGTTGGTTTCCAGAACCCCATGTCCAAAATACATAACTCTTTGGCCATCCAGTAGATCCATAGTGTTGCAGAAATATCTTCGGATATTTTCATGCTTAACCTCTTCACATGGCTAAAAAAGGTCATGAAAAAGATCAATTTCGAATCCTAACATCAATGTTTTGCGCCAGGAGCATGCAAGTTATACATATATAAATTCTGAAAGGTGCAAAGGTCAGATTTCCATGTTTTCTTCTCATGGTTGAAAGCCATGTGATCCTTTTGACACCTAGTTGTCTTCAGGTCATATTAATGGAGGTGTTATCTCATGCCAGTGCCGTAAATGCAAATCTCCAGAGCTGCAATGATATGCAAACTGCAAAACCGGACTTTCTGCTCTTCTCAAAATCTCCTTTTAAATCTCTCCTGAAAATATATAGTCCACAACCCCCTCCTCCGAGTTCCCCCACATCCTTCTCCAATCCACTTCTGTACAATTCCTCGCTCTGAAAGACATGCCATTCCATACATGGAAACTTGGGTTTAGGCTCTTCGTGGTTTTGGGTACCTGTGTTACCATTTGTGTTGTTGGGTTTTGGTTGGGGTGGACTAGAGATCTAAACCATTTGCTATTCAGGGCACGCTGAAGGATTGCAACACAGCACCTTCCCAAGAGGTTTAGGGTTTCTCAGCTTGAATAAAGGGGGTGGTGCAGAACACTATTGGCTCTCTCCACTTTAAAAATGAATTTCCATCTGTACGCTATTTATTTTAAATCATTATAAGCCATTTTAGTCCATTAGTATGTTACTTCTCAAATTTAGTAAACATTTTGAGGGGAATTAGTGAAAATCAATGTCTCAGTATGAAAGTCTGCCAGGATTTCGTGTCGAAACATTAGTGTGGTCAACATTAATATGCAATTTCTTCAATTAAGTTTTACCAGACACACTAAATAATAATTGTATTGTGTCTTTGAACAGGTCTTCCAATAAATACAGGCTTTTTGACAATAAACACACAAGAATAAGGTAGTTACAATTTTCCTGTATTCTCAAAGACTGTTCTTAAAGTGTACTCATTAAACATTTCTATTGGCTTATGGGAGCCGTCGAACCCTAAAAGATCAGGATTCTAAATCTGGAGGCCTGTGGGCGGGTCTTGGGTGGCCTGTTTAAAGTGTGTCAGAACTGTCACTTAAGGTCTAGTCTTTCTGTTGGGGTGCGAGCACATTGACCACTGCTTGTCTCGTGGATATAAGTGAGGAGGCTAATCCACAACCATGGTAAGAGTTTGAATAATATAAGCAGTCAGTTTGGCTAATGAATGCATGAAATCATAAAATGTGCAAATGGCCTAGTAAAAAAGTTATAATTACATTTCTGTCGTTATTAATGATTATAAGGTTAAAGTATTGTTAATAGTTCTCTTGCAATTTTGCATGGATTTAATAAATCTTTATAATACAATTCATAAATAAAAATCAACCTTAGTATGACTTAAAAAAATCATATCAGTAAAAAATCAGTAAAATAGATTAAATAAAAATATATTTAAATCTGTTTATTTTGTCTCTTTTTACATATTTTTTAAATCAGACAATTGCTTTATTTTGGACAAATTTTTGCCTGGGCAACAATGCCTGATATAATCTGAGAGTAACTTTATTAGGTATTATTTTTAGGTGACTTTATTATAGTGTTACAAGACCAAGATTTCTTTCTGACAAAAAAAATGTCATTACCATTACACTCAATATGATAAATTCATCATATTGCAGCAAAATCCACTGTAAAGTTGCTCACTGTAATTTTTCTGATGTAGTAATGTTTTAACATGGATGATAATAGCTTGAAGAAGTTTAATTATTCCAAGACCAAATAGTCAAATATCACCCTGAAATATCATCCATATAGCCTATCTGTTAAAGTATAATGTACTAATGGGTGTTTAAAAGAAGGGACGGTGGTCAGAAATCAGTAAGATGAACATCATGCTATTTGATATGAATCTGGTCAGCAGGTTAGGTTAAGTAGGTTAACTAAAATCTGAGGAGACACATTCCAAGGATCCTATTTCGGAATTACCATGTACAGTCACTGACTGCGAGGATAACGTGTTGAGCCTTAAAATAGTCACAAAGTGTCTTGGAGGAGTGTTCTGCTACCATCTGTTTTTGCAAAGCCAACAAAACCCAGTCTTAATGCAAACAGATTAAGAAAACAAAAACAAATAACTCTCCAGAAGAACCTGTGTTTCTCATTTATCAGATTAATGCATTGAACTGTTTACATCTGAAATGAACCGTTCATAATGTAATTGTTTCACAGACTGACGCGCAACAGGAGGCCCGCTCATACCTGAGCGAGGAGATGCTTGCTGGTGAGTGTACTGATAAAGATGATATATCACCAGTAATCACGACGTTTTTCCATTCAACTTTATGCGTCTATTTCAAAGAGTTCAAGGCTGCCTTCGACATGTTCGACACCGATGGTGGCGGTGATATCAGCACCAAGGAGTTGGGTACCGTCATGAGGATGCTGGGTCAGAATCCAACCAGAGAGGAGTTAGAAGAAATCATCGAGGAGGTCGATGAAGACGGTAAGCAAAATGCTACAGCTGGGGAGGTAGATACATAGAACCATATAACGCTATAGAAATAAATATACTACACGCAAGCTCGTTGCGTTCTTGCGTTTTGTACGCAGAAGTACGCGCTGTATTCTCAGCGCTGCCGCAAGGGGCGCTACAAATGACAATTACTATTATTTCCTTCGGGACAAATACTGCCATCGCGGAGCAAGAGTTTAAAAAGTATCTACCTATGACAAAAATATATAAAAATAAAAATAAAGTGCTACTTACCTGAATATTAAAACACCCCATTTTAAAGTCAAAATCATATGAATGAATAACTCGGTCGCCCATTCAGGCCTTTGGAAGAGAGCACATCAAACATGTTCAGTGTGTTTTCAGACTTGCGTGAAGTATGTTTCTGGCCTACGTGATGATGTCTGTACATTTTCATTATTAATATTAATAATAATAATTGTTCAACTTTAATCATAAAATAAAAAGTAGATTGTAATAGCTAATGTTAATACTGGAAACTGTAGGCAGCGGATCCATCGACTTTGAGGAGTTCTTGGTCATGATGGTGAGACTCCTAAAGGAGGACCAGGCTGGCAAGAGTGAGGAAGAGTTGGCCGAATGCTTCCGCGTGCTGGACAAGTATGTCATCTGATATCTTCTTGTGTGCACCTGTCTTTGAATGTGACCCAGACTCACTTTAGCATATATAACACTGAATTTGCAGGAACGGTGATGGCTACATCGACAGAGATGAGTTTGCTGAGATCATCCGCAGCACTGGTGAAACTATCTCAGATGAAGAGATTGATGAGCTGCTTAAAGATGGAGACAAGAACAACGATGGCATGCTGGACTTTGATGGTATGATGGTTTATAAATTAAATTTCCTTTTATTTATGAGCGTGCATGAACTCAGACCAAGTATTGAAGCAACACCCATGTCCATTTCCCCCCAGAATTCCTCAAGATGATGGAGAACGTGCAGTAAAACAGAGACTCAGGGACATTCCTCTCCCCTCTCACCCCTGTCAACAGGAACCTTTACCTCTCAGTGCCACTCAAATTCACTTCCCCCTTTGTCCTATTTCTGCCTCCATCTCACCTCTTCAGCAGACAGACAGATAAACACCTCTGTGGGGTTTGCCAAGGTTTGTCTCCCACTGAACCCTCATGCAAGATCCAAGGAGCCAAGCTGTGCTGTGGTTCACAGGCTCATCATGTAATGATGGTGCTCAATATCGCAATTTCACATGCTATGGTAGACCCCACAATTGTGGGTGTTTAGTCTAGATTTAGTCTAGATCAGCAGCTTGTTAACGCTGCATAGACCAATGTCAAAGCCAAACCACTTCACTGTATTTAAGAACGAACACTTGAAAACAGAATAAAAAAATGAAACACACATTGTTTAGTTGGTCTGACATTTTGATTTGTATGGGTTTGTTTTGAGGAGTTTAGCAATTCATCATTGTTTTGTTTTTTCTCCCAAGTCTCTGACCCAAATTAGTTGACTATTTCTGTATATACTAAAGACTATAACTAGTACTGTTTATGTAGCAGCAAAACCCAAACCACAAACTCTTACAAATATCACAGTGATATTTCATTTATGCCAATATGGCATTCAGTTTTATTAGACATGCTGTAGGAATAGCGCTCCTTCTCTATTGCATATTTGGATTTTTAACATGACGTTCTTTGTGTGCTGCAAGTGTGTAAATCAGTAAATGTTGTCTTGTTTATCTGGTCAATGGCTGATGAGTATTATTTGCAAAGTAAAGGGTTGCACACTAATAATGCAAATATAACTGATGACAAAGTAAATTACATACTCCTCCTTTTTGTGAAAACGACATACACTGGGGGAAAAACATCAAATGTTAAAGGAATACTGAATGAGTATAATAATTATCTGGCTTATTAATAACATATCTTAATGTGATTTGCATGTCTAAGCTATAAATAAAATGCCCAGTGTCACTGAAAATGGAATAGTTTAAACACATACATAAATTTGAAAGACTCAAGTTGTCCCCAAATTCCATGCATTAGTTATATTTATAATATTGTCAAAATATAAATATCAGCTATTTTAAATGCTTTCCCCCCCAGCTATATAAGGCACTATTTACCAAAGCAATTAATTTTACACTTGCAATAACCCTTCGATTTGCAACTAAACTTAAGTTTTTCATCAAAATGTTTTAATATTAATAAAAAGTCAAAGATACCTGGTCAATAATTAAAAATATCTCCCTGGATAAAAAACAACCACAATTAAAGGGATAGTTAACCAAAATAATTTGAAAATTCTGTCACTCATACAGGTTTGGAATAACTTGAGAGCGAGTTTAACTATCCCTTCAAGAGTTAAATATCATCATGGTTATATAGCTTGTATTCTAAACTGTCATTATGGATATTATACTAGGGTTGTTGTACATGTTATCTAAGAAACAGCCATGTTTCTTTTGATTTTTAAGGTGCACATACATACTTTTGAAAATAACAATAATAAACATTGCATTAAAAGTTTAACAAATGCATCTTTATTGTACAACATCTTAAACACACACAATAAATGAACACTCAAATGAACTGTCAAGCAACTGAATAAACACAAAGCTGTAAGAAAAGTGTACTAGGGTTCACAACAGGTAAAATTACATTATAGGCGAAAATAAAAATAACCCCTTTCATGTATTGCATGAACGACATGGCAACCGATGGCCTATTTCAGGACCCATAATTTGCCTCGTCAAAGGCTTTGCGAGCCTTCTTCAGCTCCTCGTTCATAGTGAGCAGGTCCTTCACTCTCGCAAACTTTCTAGGGTCCTTGCGGATGAGAAAGACAATGTCCTCCACCTGCACGCGACCCTGGCGCCCTATGGACATCGCCTTGTGTGTCATCTCCGTGATGAACTCGATCACCAGATCCTCCAGTATATCCACTGATTCGGTGTAGGGATTTTGGTCGTCTCCGAACCCATACATCATGCAGCGAAGCTCCTTGGAAAAAAGCCGCTTTCTTTTACCATGGCCCGAGTCTACGCCGTTACCTCCGTCGTCTAAATCCTCATCAAAACCAGGATCATCCTCTTCTTCAGCCATTCTTTTAACGAAATACAGCGCGCTGATTAGAAACAGACATTCAAAACACAAGAGTCAAGTGTTCTATATTATAATTGACGAACAGACACGACGTTTATGTATAACTTACTTGTGAAAACGGGACGGGAACAAAAACAAAACACCCAAACCAGCAAATGCAAAGACAGGAAGTACTGCTCGTTCATTTCCACATAAAGCGCCAGTGGAAGGAATCGTCAGCGACCCCTGGAGTTCTGGATGGCGAACTTATTAAAGGGAGCGTCGTGGAACGTTCGAATCATTTCCGTGAACTGAATCTTTTGAACAAATAAATTAATCAATTATTCTACGTCACAACGCTCCAAATACTCCAGTAAAGTCAACAAGAACTTTATTTTGACTTCAGCCGATGCGTTTTTGACTGGAGAACTGCTCAAGATCACATCAGTCCGATTCGTTTTCATGATTCGGTTCAACTGACTCATCAAAACGATTGGAATCAAAAGAACGAACCGATCAGCACTAAACTAGCAAACAGCAACCATTGTACTATTTAGCGCATTTATATTGGCTTTGGCACTTCGTGTGTGCTTAATAACAATTCCGAAAAAGCTTTGATTTCAAAACATTGTGTAGAATTCAAATTTTCCCGGGCTGCAGCGCGTGTCAGCAGAGCAACGTCACAGCAGCAGAAGTAACTACGTTACACAGGGGTGTATGAAGGTTCACAAACAAGGAACAGTTATTTGAATGGCAGTCTCGCGTTAATAGTCACCTTAGTGCTCTGAAGCGACTCGTATCCAAATTATGGTTACATAGAGTGTAATGCTAACGTTGCCAGCTTTTAGTTTTTCGAGGACTATGTAGACAGTGAGGTAAGAAAATGTGGTCACTCACTTAACTTACCATAGCTAGTTCTGGTTAACGTTAGCTGTAAATGGCACAGTCAGCCAGCGTGTGCAAACTGTCACAGCATCAGTTTTAATTAGGGATGGGTCACGATTATCGAATATTCGAATATTCTATTTAATTATAGAATATCGATTAGGTTGTGCGATTATTTTCTAAAGGTGTACCAGGGCTTGACAATAAAGAATGTCCGATGGCGTGAAGGACGCTCGGATTTGTCACTTACCAGATCGGGCCACTGCAGGTGGTCACTAAATTGTATCATTTGCATGTGTTTTTAAGCCTTGTTTGTTTAAAAATGTAAGCGATTAAAAAGCATTTGGGCGCGAAAGACAACTCCTTTCAGTACATGCGCGAACTGCACTGTCGGCACTCGGGCGTGGCACACATACATACACACACTAGAGGTCTGCTACCCGACCCGAACCCGCGGGTCCCGAAATACTTTCGGGTTTCGGGTCGGGTTTCGGGTTAATGTTTAATGGATAGCTTCGGGCTCGGGTCGGGTCGGGTTTGTAGCTAAACCAAAACTATATGCAGAGGCTTCGCTGCTTTCATAGACGCACGCACACACATATCAGAGATCGCGCACAAACAGCACGGAAACTTTTATTAGTAAAATAGCTTCGACAGGCTACTGACTCGCAAGTTACAACATTATATTTATCTGCAATGAGGCAGTAAAAAAATCGCTGTTTTTGAAGTAACTAAGCCTCATTGCTTGTAGAGAGAGACGCGCAGACGCAGGTTCACATGCACGCGCAACTTTCCTCGGTCTCTCGCTCGGTCTCTCTCTCTCTCTCTCGCCGCTCTCTCTCGCTCGCTCGGTCTCTCTCTCTCTCTCTCTCTCTCTCTCTCAAATAAATGATTAATTCATTCAAATAAATACAATCTTATTTAAGAGCTTATGTCTGATTTAAAGTAGACAGAATGCTAACGAGCCTTAACTGACAAAAATGACCATAATTTGCACGGTCATCATCTTCTTGTCCAAACAAAATTCATAACTCGGCAGAATGTATGCGATCACAGACCTGATGTTCACAAACTTTCATGACTGGTAAATGTTTGTGAAATGGCAGAGCCTTGATTAATCCGTTTCTTTGCATGCAATCGTGAAATGCAATCTTTTTCCTTTTTATTCGTTATGGGCGGTGGGGGTGATTTCGGGTCGGGTTCGGGCTCTAAATTTAACTGTGCCGCTCGGGTCGGGTCGGGTTGGGTCAGACGATCTCGGGTACGGGCCGGGTTCGGGCTTCAGTTTTGAGCCCGTGCAGACCTCTAACACACACACACACACACACTATGTGTGAGCGCTAACCACGCCGGAGAACAGAACTTCCGATACGTTCAGCCTGATTGCGTGAACAATAGACCTGTTAAACAATATATTGTGAGAGGGCCGTTTGCTACAACGTCTCAAACAACTCAAAATAATAAGTTAACAGAACGATGCACTCCAGAGTGCTTCTCTGCCGCCTTCACGTCCTGTTTCATTAATGAAGCCGTTCAAATTATTATTTTTTGCTGAAATAATAATATTCCACTGGTTGATATATTATATTTATATGCAAAATATTTGTGTTGTTTTTCGTTTTAAATGTGAAGAATTACAGGTTGGATGCCACACTTATTATTATTATTATTTTTTGGCAGAGTATACAGGTGTAATTTTAACTTTAACTTCAGGCAATGTAACATGATTTTATGATCGTAATTTTGACTTTATTCTTAAAATATTATGACGTTAATAATTTAGTTATTTATTTGAGAAAGATAAACTGATCAAACTTGTGCTACAGCAATTAAAAAAATCAAACTTGAATTTAACAAACAAAGGATGTTCCAATCATATTTCTAAATTAAATTAATAAAGAAAGGAAACAAAATAATGACCAATTTGCTATTAAAACCAAAACTGAACTATTTAAATGGCTCAGCTAGAGAGAGAGAGAGAGAGAGAGAGAGAGAGAGAGAGAGAGAGAGAATATATTCTGCTCTATATTCGTTCCTTGTTTCAATTCAAAGTTCACCGAACTAATTGTGAACAACACTCCTGTCTTCCCGAGCATGTGAACATGTTCATTTAATATATTTGTATCTATGAAATAGGTTATTGTTATGAAGACAGACGTTAAAATTAATGTTCACATAATAAGTGCCGTCATTCAGGCGGTTCACAATATGTTTTAGCGATATGTTTTAAGAATGATATTCTGTTTAGCATATGCTAATATTCATTGATGCATTAATCAGATTTAAGATTTTCTTTTTAATAATATGAATGTTCATGTTCATTTTTAAAATAGAAATGTCCTAGCCTTATGAGCAGTTGATAATCGACGGAATGTTCTGTTAATAAATGCCGTCATTCGGTTATGTTATATTAATGTTTCAGCACTCATACTTTACAACCATTAATTTTCTTGGGTTAAGATAGACTATTCTCTAATTAACTAAACAGTTTGTTATCATACAGATTGAAAGCCTGGATGGTCTCTCTCCCCTCTCTCTGTGTGTGTGTGTGTGTGTGTGTGTGTGTGTGTGTGTGTGTGTGTGTGCGCGTGGGTGGGCGGGTACATGCGCGGGAGGGGTGCGATTTTCGAATAGTAATCGAATAATACCCAGCGATTATCGAATATTACATTTGCTTAAAATGCCCATCCCTAGTTTTAATGACTAGATTTAGTGCTCGCGAGTGTGTGAGATACCGTTTAACGTTAGCTAATAGTTTATTGCTTAAACGCCTGTCAAATCAAAACGTAGGTTTCGCCCCGCACTTCATCATCAGACATTATAAAAGCACAGCTGTTCTGATACAATATGTTGCACTGTTCAACAAGTGCTTCTTTGATCAATACTCGCGCACATCAAACTTTGGTCCTGCATGTTCTTATCAGAGTTAACATACTAACGTTAGCTCCGGTTAATTCTTACTGCCTTCTTCTTGTTAATAGCGTTTAGCTGTGCCTTGTCGGATCCGGGGTGTACAGGATGGCGTGCCCGACGCAGTTCCTCTGCAGGGCGCTGCGCACCGTGGGCCTGGTGCTCGTTTACTATGTGTTTTCCATTGGCATAACATTCTACAACAAGTGGCTCATGAAGGTAAGATATATAGTTCAACTGGTTGAAAACCTGAATGTTCTTTGTTTTGAAAAGAGCACTTATTTTTGTCCATTTGTTTGTGTAATGTCTGTTTTTTTATCTGCCTCAGGACTTCCATTTTCCTCTGTTCATGACGCTGGGTCATCTCGTAATCATTTTCAGTTTCTCCACACTGACACGCTTTGCCATGCAGTGCTGGACGGGAAAGCCTCGTGTGACCCTTCCCTGGAAGGTTTACCTTTCTAAAGTGGCCCCGACAGGTAAGACTTTTTTGTTTGTTTTGGGGAAAAATAATCAAAAGTCCAAAGACCAAAAATATGTTTGAATGTGTGTCATAATGGTAGCTGAGGAGATAAAACCTGTCATCTTTTCTATCCAACACAGTTTGGGTGGGTGAAGTCCACACTGATTGAATGTAGCAAATCTAGTTGATCTCTGCTCAAGTATTCCGGAATCTTGTCCACAAGCCCATTATTCATCAGTTAATTTTCAAGTTTTAGCATAGAATGATTTATATTGTACAGTATATGCTTTGTATTATACTGAGACAGTGATTCATCATAAAGTAATATGTATACAACTGTTTGTCTGTGTCCATCAGCCCTGGCGACAGCACTGGATATCGGGTTGTCCAACTGGAGCTTCCTTTTCATCACTATTAGTTTGTAAGCATGCTATTTTCTGAGAGATTGGACTTTTATTGTGCTTGCAAGGCAGAATTTAATTCTTATTCCTCAAAAATAAAACATCCTTTAACCTTAAGTACTGCAGACGCATATGCTGTGTTCGAAATGCCCTAGTGTTATACTATTCTTACTATTTCTGCAGTATCCAGAATGTATACTGTGCATACTAGTATGCAAATGTTACGTATGCATAGAATACCCGGATGACATACTACTATATTTGCCAGAATTTGTTAAATATAACTCAAGTACACTAAAATCAGTACAAGGACAAGCAGTGTTCATAATGCCATACTACCATAAGACTCCTACTTTATTGCAGTATGCAGTCTGTATAATGTGAATAGAATGTGCATTTTCTGTATGCATGGAATTCCCGGATTACCTGCTACATTAGTTTAAAATTGATGTATGCATCTTAAAACACTGCATGGGATACTGTTTCCCAGAATGCAACACGCTCCATGTAACGTTTCATCTTAAAATGTGTGAGTGAACTGGAGACGGGGGATAGTAATTGTAAATGTAACACTTTTATTTGTATATACATATTACTGTAAACTACAAACTATTGATCTGTTTTTAAAAACAATAGAGTTAGTAGGACCAAAATTGTAATTTAATTTCTATGGCACATTTCCAATCAAATAAAATGACTTCACCTTTATCTCTATGGCACTTATAACACAGTACATATTGTTTCAAAGATATTCAATTATAATATTATTGCATTAATATAATATATAAATAAACAAAATGTATCATTATTTGCACTGTGTAACTAGAATATAGTGCAGTGTAACTGCCAAAAATAAAATATTGTTCAGTTAAAGACAGCTTAGCGTTGATCCAGTTCTGTTCAACATTCAAGTTCATTAATTATGAGATGAGTTCAATTGGGCAATATAGCATTTTTTACTAGTATGCATCCTTATTAACAAGCCTTTGTAAAAAGAATGGTTCACACATTTATTTGTAAGATAACAACCCTCGACAGCTGTGCTGAATTAAGGTTCTTTTTTTTGTCATGTGACAACACTGTATACAATACGGCATACTACTCTGAAACATTTTGTAGCTTATTGTATACGGTTTCACACAGTATTCTTAAAAAAATTGTGGGCAGTATACACGGTGTGCTGGACAGTAAGCAAGTATGCCATTTCGAACACAGCCACAGACTTCATTCATATATTTTGCAGATATTGTTAGTCTTACAGTATCTCACAGAAGTGAGTACACCCCTCACATTTTTGTAAATATTTTATTATAACTTTTCATGTGACCACACTGAAGAAATGACACTTTGCTACAATGTAAAGTAGTGAGTGTACAGCTTGTATAACAGTGCAAATTTGCTGTCCCCTCAAAATAACTCAACACACAGCCATTAATGTCTAAACCGCTGGCCACAAAAGTGAGTACACCCCTAAGTTAAAATGTCCAAATTGGGCCCAATTAGCCATATTCTCTCCCGGTGTCACGTGACTCATTAGTGTTACAAGGTCGCAGGTGTGAATGGGGTCAGCCTGTCAGTGTCAGCCTGTCAGTGCTCAGACCATACGCCGCACACTGCATCAAATTGGTCTGCATGGCTGTCGTCCCAGAAGGAAGCCTCTTCTAAAGATGATGCACAAGAAACCCGCAAACAGTTTGCTGAAGACAAGCAGACTAAGGACATGGATTACTGGAACCATGTCCTGTGGTCTGATGAGACCAAGATAAACTCATTTGGTTCAGATGGTGTCAAGCGTGTGTGGTGGCAACCAGGTGAGGAGTACAAAGACAAGTGTGTCTTGCCTACGGTCAAGCATGGTGGTGGGAGTGTCATGGTCTGGGTCAGCATGAGTGCTGTCGGCACTGGGGAGCTACAGTTCATTGAGGGAACCATGAATGCCAACATGTATTGTGACATACTGAAGCAGAGCATGATCCCCTCCCTTCGGAGACTGGGCCGCAGGGCAGGATTCCAACATGATAAAGACCCCAAACACACCTCCAAGACAACCACTGCCTTGCTAAAGAAGCTGAGGTTAAAGGTAATCTGTGGGCATCCTCAAACGGAAGGTGGAGGAGTACAAGGTCTCTAACACCCACCAGCTCTGTGATTTCGTCATGGAGGTGTGGAAGAGGACTCCAGTGGCAACCTGTGAAGCTCTGGTGAACTCTATGCCCAAGAGGGTTAAGGCAGTGCTGGAAAATAATGGTGGCCACACAAAATATTGACACTTTGGGCTCAATTTGGACATTTTCACTTAGGGGTGTACACACTTTTGTGGCCAGTGGTTTAGACATGAATGGCTGTTTGTTAAGTTATTTTGATGGGACAGCAAATTTACACTGTTATACAAGCTGTACACTCACTACTTTACATTGCAGCAAAGTGTCATTTCTTCAGTGTGGTCACATAAAAATAATACAATATTTACAAAAATGTGAGGGGTGTACTCACTTCTGTGAGATACTTTACATATAGATGTGCTGGCTATTATTAAATGCATACATAATTGATTGAATCAGTCATGGGATTGTGCAGTGATTTGTTAAAATGATAAAAATATATGAATGTTTTAGTGTTGTTCCTGGCAACCAGTGTGCTACACTCGTCTCGCAGGACACTTTGTCTTAAATAATTTGATGAATTACAATCAAACAATGTAAATCATTTGTTATTCTCTGGATGAATCCAAATTCTGGATGAAATCAAAGCAAGAAGCTTAAAAACTTTCCTCCCATCAACACCGATTACTCAAAATCTGCAGACTGGCTCTGACATTTAGCAATTAATTTCAACTCGCCAGACTACAAATTGGGGCAAAATCTATGCAGTAGTCATGTAGTTTATTCCAGTCTTACAAACTGAACCCTTGAAATGCAAGTTAAATTGAAATTACTTGGGGTTTCTTTTAGGTACACCATGACCAAGTCTTCAGCTGTTCTCTTCATTCTCTTTTTCTCTCTGGTCTTCAAATTGGAGGAGCCGGTAAGTGTGAAAAACACTCAATTCTTGAATAAAGGACTTAAAGAAAGCTATTGTTCAAAGGAAGCTATTTTAGTTCAGACTAGGCCTGTGCAATTAATCAATGCGATTCTCATGCGCATCTCGTCAGTAAAGCCGGTTCCGTGATTGGCACTAAATCGCCATCACCTGCTTTCAGATTGAGCGGCAGTTAATACACAGAGCCGTAGTTCACTGACAAGCTAGACAATATCGAGTTTATTATCGCAGATGAATCGCATTCGATTATGAAAGCGAAATTGCCTAGCTTGTCAGTGAACTACGGCTCTGTATTAACTGCCGCTCCATCTGAAAGCAGGTGATGGGATTTAGTGCCAATCACGGAATTTGGTGTTGTGCCCAATTCTGACCCCTGCCAGATTATAACCCCCCTAGTAATGGTAGGTTTAGGGTTGGGTGTGGACTAGGATTAGGGGTGGGGTTAGGATTAGGCAATCATATAGCAATTTCAAGTTGAAATTTTCAACGAGAGGGGTAATAATTTGGCAGGGGGTTGAAAAGGGGAACAACACCGGCTTTACTGGCGAAATGCGTATGAGAATTGCATGCGATTAATTGCACAGCCCTAGTTCAGACCCATAAAGCATTATTTTACATACACAAAGGCCATAACAAGATGCATTTTCAAGTTAGCCTTTCTGTCTATGAATGTGTGTGCATATAATCATTATCACCCCAGACTAGAGAACAGCATGTTGTAATGGTTAAAGTACATTTAGACATTTTAAAGAGAGTGGATTCCAACTGTGATGATTGATGATGATGTATGTTTTAACAGCAGACATTTTAGATCATATTAAAACTGGCTGTTAAAATGCTGTTTAATAAATATGCTGTGAGTTTTTCTGAGAGGTCACACTGAGACGAAAAATGTGAAAACTGCATGTGAGCTGTAAACCCAACTTATTTTTCCCTTAGTGAACAGTTAACATAAATATAGCCAAAATCACAGAACAACTATTGTCTTTATCTTATTGCTATGGGGATTTTGTCAGATGAAGTCTCGATCATAAATCAGGCTGAGATATATACATTTATTTATTTTTTACTCCGAAGCCAATTTGGCTACACATTTTTAAGTTACCAGCCATTTAGAATTTTTACTAGCCAAAACAAAATATCATAAACTATAAAATAGGTAAATCACTGCTTTGAATGGCTCTCAGATTTACGACACTCAGTTATTGTTTGCAGATACCATGAAATAAAATGGAAATACAGGTCAAAAGTTCACTTTGAGAATGGTGTTTGAAAAAAGTGTGTAGACTGGAGAGAGAAAGGTGATCTGTGTTATTACATTTAACATGAAGCGTAGACTATTTTAAAAAAAACATCAAAAATAAATACAGATCTCAAGACAACTCAAATTAAACATAACCTTTGGACAGCTTGTACTTTTGACATATGAATGTTTATAGAGATGATTAAACAAAATAAAGAAAGGAAGGAAAGTAAAGCCGTGTTTCATAAATGCATAAAAGCTATATGATTCCTCTCCATTCTTGACTCTTAAAAATGTTCTCTTATTCTGGGAGTCGTGCTGGAACATTAATAGCAAGCAATCAGTAATACATGCTGTTGCCAAGCCATTAGGTGATTTAAGAGGGTAAAATCAATTGTAAAAGGAAGCCGTTATAAACCAGTTCATGTTCACTTTTGATTTTAGCTGCATTAAAATTCACGAAAATGTAATTTTATTTTAACAGAACCCATTCCTGATCATCGTGGTGTTGCTGATAGCCAGTGGTCTGTTCATGTTCACTCTGAAGTCCACTCAGTTTAATCTGGAGGGTTTCATCATGGTCCTGTTGGCCTCTTTTATCGGAGGGATCCGCTGGACTCTCACTCAAGTGCTCATGCAGAAAGCTGAGCTTGGTAAGTTACCATGTTATGAATGGTGTTCAATCTTTATGGTGAAGTCTCATGACTTGTATGTCCTTGTCTTTGCCACACAGGCCTTCAGAACCCCATAGACACTATGTACCATCTGCAGCCTCTCATGTTCCTGGGCCTCTTTCCTCTGTTTCTTCTTAATGAGGGTCAGTCAGACACCATTTGTTTAAAATTTAAATGTATGGAAATATATTAAAAGAAAAACAATTATCTATTATATAATTATTATATAATTTTACAATATTGTTCTTAATGTATATTTGATCAATTAAATACAGACTTGTAGAGCATTTTAAAAACCTTACCCCAAATTCTTGAACAGCAGTGTAGGTTCCATAATCCTGGAAAATGTGGAAGTATTAGTGTATTTCTAAACTGTGATTTTGAGCCCTGGAACATTTGAAATTAGCACTATTAGAAAGCACAGTTTTTTCTAGCTATTTTCAGTTGTTAAATATTATACTGCCTAGAAGTTGATTTTATGAGTATGATCTCTATTGATGTTTTTCCTGAACGTGGAAGTCACCCCTGACTCTTAACCGGAAGGATGCTTTGCATTTCCGGTCTCCAGTGATTCTAGTCAATTTATTGTATATTCCGAGCTAATAATCTAATTTTAAACCTATTAAAATGTTTTAAAAAAGCACAGGGCTCCATAACGCCATCACTTTACAGTGTTGCAACTATCGTCATTTGTCAGTGCCTCACTCAAAGTTTAATGAGTGTGTAGATGACACAAAACTGGCAACGTTAGCTACATTAAAACAGATTTGCGTTATTTGAAAGGGTTCCTAAGGAGACCGGAACAGACGAGCATCCAATCTTAAGTTAGAATTCATAAAGACAGCGCTCATTAAAAAAATATTTTGAAAATATTAAAAAATGTCAGGGTCATATTTTACCTCAAAATAAAAAAATAAGACGTTATAATGTTGTAGTGGGTAAAAATATACCCTTATACATTTAAAAACAATAAATAAAATCAGCTTAGATTTATTTAGATTATTACTATAATGTGGACTTATAGGTGTACTTCACAATTTAAGAATACATTTTTGCTCATGAAAATCACAATGGACTAAATCTTAATAGTCTTAAAATGCATTTCATTTACTCAGTGTAAAATATGTCTCTTGGTGACCAGTGGCACTGCAATCCTTACAGATCTGTTTGCTTGTTTCTTCATCCTGTGATTGCTGAGCAGGGCTGAGTGTGAGTACCACAGAGAAGCTCTTCAGGGTCAGTGAGCTCTCCCATCTGCTCTACACTCTGGTGACTCTGTCTGTGGGTGGCATGCTGGCATTTGGCCTGGGCTTCTCCGAGTTCCTGCTGGTGTCCCGCACCTCCAGTCTGACACTATCTATTGCAGGCATTTTAAAGGTGAGAATACAGCTTTGTTGCTTTGACATAATTATAAGTAATAAAAAACTACAGAAGCTCTTTGCATCCCTCATTGTTTTGTATTTCTCAACAGTTTAGCTAGGTTTCAAAGCCTTCGTTATCCTTAAAGCATGACTATTCTTCACAAAGACATTCTCTTCATCTTTGTCTCTCTCTGTAGGAGGTGTGCACTCTGCTGCTGGCAGTGGAGTTCATGGGGGATAAAATGAGCACAGTCAACTGGTTGGGCTTTGCTGTGTGTCTGTCTGGCATATCACTGCATGTTGGCCTCAAAACATACTATAACAAAGGTAAGACTCATTCGATCAAGTATTTGTAATGTTTTACATAGTTTTGTATACACACAAAAAAAAAAAATATATATAAAAAAATACAAAATGCATAATATATTAATAATAAAATATTATTATTAATAAACTATTTTAAGAACAATCAGGGCATATAGGCGATTTCAAAGTGAATTAATTATTATTACTGATTGTGATGAAATGTAAGCGACACATCCTTGTATAATAAATTAGCGTAAAATAAAAAATGTTGGGTGGAGACTTTATTCAATGTATCTTTGAGATGTTGGTGTTCAACTCAAAAGTGGAGGCAGATAAACAATGTATTTTTCTTGAAAAAATGAAACACCCCTTACAGATGAATTGTTCACAATAAGACCTGCATTTAAGAAATATATAGGGTGAATTTTCATTTCATGCTGACTTTATTGTTAAAGTCATGATGACTATGCAGTGCTCATTTGCAACAGTAAATTTTGCTGTTAGACATTAAATTTAACGTATGAAACGTTTTTTGTTTATAACTTCTGTAATGTGAAAAACTATTTTTATATTTGTAATGTGTAAAAATATAATTCTATAAAATCATGGTTTTCTTTAATTAAATTAGTTTACAGTTTTAGCTTTTTCCATTTTAATTTAAGTAAATTAGCTTAGATTCTTCTTATTATTTCCTAGCACATTTTATGAGAGACTTTAACATATAGCTAATATTGGACCACTGCTGGCATCATCAATTGTGTTAAAGTGCAGCTTCAGTAATAATTTGGATTAAATGGATACTCATAATGCCCTTAAGAAAAAGAAACTGTTCAAAGATGGTTTTAAAATCAATAATTGTTTTGATCAGGTATTGATCTTAGGGTATGTGTTTCTGTCTTTTATAGGAAATGGCCGCATGATAAGACAACTACCAGCCAGAGACAACCCGGACCTTGAGCTTCCACTTCTACAGACAAAAGAAGACTATTGTGAAGACACAAATGATGAAGAGGAGCAAGAGATCCTTTATTAGTTCCAGGATGACATGAATGTCCTAAATAGACTTGTGGAATGTTTTCCCATAAAGGCTTACCTGAATGGTTACATTGACCACAGGCAGTCAACCAGCCCCAGACATGATATGAATGATCTTTGCTCTTGGGAAGACAGGACTCTAAAAGAGACTTAGTTCATCCGAACATTTCACTTCAGTCATTTACTCACCCTCATGCTGCTCCAAACCTGTATGACTGTTTTATTTTTCTGTGGAACACAAAAGTAATGTCTTCCTTGAAATCAAAGTGGATAGAGACCAAGGGCTGTCAAAAAAGATAAAATGATAATTGATTTACTCTTTGAAGAAAGTCATATGGGATTTGAAAGATACAAGGTACAGAATTTTACATTTGAAGGTGAAGTATAACTTCTGCTGATGGCATTGATCTTGGCACAGGACCAATCTCCAAGTGGCCTTACACATGTGTTTACATGGCAATAAAATATTTATTTCACTAAATATACATTCTGTTTCACTTGCCCACAATAATTACTTCAATAATTATTAAATAAAATGTAACTACTTGTTTTTATGTATATAATGAATGAACTTAGTTTTCTTTTACAAGGGATTCCTTCCCTTTTGCCTTGATACAAGGCAACTTTGTGAATGGTGTTTAGCCTATTTACTTACTGTTTAGGTTAAATACTTAATTTCCATCATTCAACTATCAGCTCTAGAGAGGGAAGCAGACTTCATTATAGCCTAATTCGATTTGTGTGAACTTTTCGTGCAGATGCAGGGAAGTCTGTACATTTAGGAACCTGATTGAGTTCATTGAGTTTGTTTAGTGGATTAATTTCTTAGTCAGAAGGCCAGTTCAGTTTCCAGCAGTTCAAGGATCAAGAGAGAGCACAGCTGTTTAAGAAGACTGTAATTAATTCACTTTAGGCCGACAGTGTGCGTCTGTTTGTCGATGCGTCTCTCGGCAGGGTTCTCGCGTGCATCCAATTCCCATCCCAAGTAGCCTAAACTGTTTGTATTACTTAACAAACATTTAAAACAAACGTTTATTTAAAAATAAATAGATTTTTTGGAACGTTTTAATCCAAACATTTTATGTTTCCTTTGCTCATGTAGCCTACGCATTGACGCAAACCTTCAAGGTTTTATGTTTCTTTTTAACGTCGCTTTTCTGCTTGTTACCTCACAAGCTATATCTTCAGACATATGACTTGTTTGTTTTTACCCTAACAGCCATGGCTCATTACATATGCAGCTAAATATTAAAGCAATTAGCACTTTGAAGGCTATACCGCATTCGGACAGTTCCGGTGAAGTTTTTATTTGTGTAAAAGAAGCGTGTGTGTATAGGCCCTGTCTCAAAAACATACCGACAACATTTTGGGCAGCAGCTTCTCTTCTCTCTCTCGAGCCTTGCAGAACAGCTGATATACCACCCTAACTGACTTTCCCCCGCCTCTATATCACTAGAGGCGGGCACTGCACCCGTATCAGATTTCACACTTAACCCAACCGAAGTAGACATAAACGGCAGCAAATGGGAAGTGAGTGACCGGGACTCAATGTGTTAACATCCCTTACCTGTGTGGAATGCACCAGGTACACACTTCAGCTTCAGGTAAACTACCTAACCGCATAGACCTTTATTTGAGTTACATTATGTGTGTGCATTTCGCATTGCTTTGCTGCAGAAACAGAAGCTGTTGCTGTTTTGAATTATATATTTTAATTCGCTTTGACTCGCTGTAATTGTTCCTATGGTTAACGTTTGTGACTGAGTTAAGCAATATCTTTACAAGTCAAGTTTGAGTAGCTAAATAATGAGCAAGACCGTCTAGTCTAACCACCTAGTAATAAACAGTTCAACTTATTTTTGCGTGCTGCTTCGGTTTTTGGTTTCATAACGCGCTTGTGTAGCGGTGGTAATAGCTTTCGACAGCTCATTATAGGTGTGGTATCACAACAGATTCAACTCTAAAGTTCCTGATATCATCTATTTCTGATGTATTCAGTACAACAAGCCAATGCATGTAAAGGCAGTCTTATTAGGGTTAAAACCGAGGGGAGGGAGGGGTCCAATTAAAATGGTTGTCAAATAATTGCACTTATAATATTTAATAACGCTCTGCTGAGAAGATTTTTCTGTTCTCTCCATTCATTTTTGATGTGGGCAGGTGGGATTGTAATGGGTCAGTTACTAAATTACATTCAGATTTTGCAGACATGTCTGGTTGGTTATACATATATAACAGGTGTCCAGCTTTCCCTCCCTTGTCTTGTAATAGTCTTGTAATAGGCCTGTGATGATCTTATCTTTCTCACTCCTCCTCATTGTTTAGGAGATTATATTTAACATTAAAAAGTTTGGGAAGCTCTGGTTATGTGGCCTCATCAGAAAACAACAGCTTTATGGTGCCAACAACCATAACTGATGTTTATTTTATCATGATCACTTATGCTTTGATGTTTGCTTGGAGTGAACTAAAGTAACACTCATTTTCCCTCAGGTCTTTAACTGATACCAGCGCGATCATGATGGCCCACAGCTTTCCTTCCGTCCTCTCAGAGCGAACGACACTCGTCCTGGTGACGGTTCTCCTGATGCTGGTTTCTAAAGTCCATTCCCAAGGTTACATATTGCCTTTTACCTTTCACTCAAGCCATTCATTTACTAGATATGCACCAACATTAATATTTTGGATGATGTTGAGAATTATTTTTGTTATGACTGATCTGAAATATTGCCAGTGTTAAATTTCGGTACTATTTTGTACCGAAAAGTGATCTGGTATAAGGTAATCAATGCATAGATAATATGAATGTAAACATAATGAAAATGTTTGTGCACAGTTAAATACTGGCAGATAAGGCTAAACTAAATAAAATCTACTCTAAAATCTACTAGTAATTTTTGCAAGCCCCTAACTGTGTATGTTTGTTTCTGTGTTTTTGCATGCATGCCTGCTTCCTTGAATATGGTCAGACTTTGAGAGCTGTGGATAATTGCTGGTGCTTTCATAGTCTCGGCAGGGTTCTCGCGTGCATCCATTCCCATCCCAAGTAGCCTAAACTGTTTGTATTATTTAACAAACATTTAAAACAAACGTTTATTTAAAAAGAAATACATTTTTGGAACGTTTTAATCCAAGCATTTTATGTTTCCTTTGCTCATGTAGCCTACGCATTGACGCAAACCTTCAAGGTTTTATGTTTCTTTTTAGTCGCTTTTCTGCTTGTTACCTCACAAGCTATATCTTCAGACATATGACTTGTTTGTTTTTACCCTGACAGCCATGGCTCATTACATATGCAGCTAAATGTATGCTAATTAAAGCAATTAGCACTTTGAAGGCTATACCGCATTCGGACAGTTCCGGTGAAGTTTTTATTTGTGTAAAAGAAGCGTGTGTGTATAGGCCTGTCTCAAAACATACCGACAACATTTTGGGCAGCAGCTCTCTCTCTCTCTCGAGCCTTGCAGAACAGCTGATATACCACCCTAACTGACTTTCCCCGCCTCTATATCACTAGAGGCGGGCACTGCACCCGTATCAGATTTCACACTTAACCCAACCGAAGTAGACATAAACGGCAGCAAATGGGAAGTGAGTGACCGGGACTCAATGTGTTAACATCCCTTACCTGTGTGGAATGCGCCAGGTACACACTTCAGCTTCAGGTAAACTACCTAACCGCATAGACCTTTATTTGAGTTACATTATGTGTGTGCATTTCGCATTGCTTTGCTGCAGAAACAGAAGCTGTTGCTGTTTTGAATTATATATTTTAATTCGCTTTGACTCGCTGTAATTGTTCCTATGGTTAACGTTTGTGACTGAGTTAAGCAATATCTTTACAAGTCAAGTTTGAGTAGCTAAATAATGAGTAAGACAGTCTAGTCTAACCACCTAGTAATAAACAGTTCAACTTATTTTTGCGTGCTGCTTCGGTTTTTGGTTTCATAACGCGCTTGTGTAGCGGTGGTAATAGCTTTCGACAGCTCATTATAGGTGTGGTATCACAACAGATTCAACTCTAAAGTTCCTGATATCATCTATTTCTGCTGTATTCAGTACAACAAGCCAATGCATGTAAAGGCAGTCTTATTATGGCCAAAAGCGAGGGGAGGGAGGGGTCCAATTAAAATAGGTGTCAAATAATTGCACTTATAATATTTACTAACGCTCTGCTGAGAAGATTTTTCTGTTCTCTCCATTAATTTTTGATGTGCGCAGGTGGGATTGTAATGGGTCAGTTACTAAATTACATTCAGATTTTGCAGACATGTCTGGTTGGTTATACATATATAACAGGTGTCCAGCTTTCCCTCCCTTGTCTTGTAATAGTCTTCAATGGGCCTGTAATGATCGTATCTTTCTCACTCCCCCTCATTGTTTAGGAGATTATATTTAACATTAAAAGGTTTGGGAAGCTCTGGTTATGTGGCTTCATCAGAAAACAACAGCTTTATGGTGCCAACAACCATAACTGATGTTTATTTTATCATGATCACTTATGCTTTGATGTTTGCTTGGAGTGAACTAAAGTAACACTCATTTTCCCTCAGGTCTTTAACTGATACCAGCGCGATCATGATGGCCCACAGCTTTCCTTCCGTCCTCTCAGAGCGAACAACACTCGTCCTGGTGACGGTTCTCCTGATGCTGGTTTCTAAAGTCCATTCCCAAGGTTACATATTGCCTTTTACCTTTCACTCAAGCCATTCATTTACTAGATATGCACCAACATTAATATTTTGGATGATGTTGAGAATTATTTTTGTTATGACTGATCTGAAATATTGCCAGTGTTAAATTTCGGTACTATTTTGTACCGAAAAGTGATCTGGTATAAGGTAATCAATGCATAGATAATATGAATGTAAACATAATGAAAATGTTTGTGCACAGTTAAATACTGGCAGATAAGGCTAAACTAAATAAAATCTACTCTAAAATCTACTAGTAATTTTTGCAAGCCCCTAACTGTGTATGTTTGTTTCTGTGTTTTTGCATGCATGCCTGCTTCCTTGAATATGGTCAGACTTTGAGAGCTGTGGATAATTGCTGGTGCTTTCATAATTAGATGTTCTTTTTTCTAACCAAAATGCAATGCCTGTGCACTTCAAAATGAAATAAAGGGTCAAGTAGCATTCATGCCTGCAAACAAAAATTGCAATCCACATATAGCTCCCTTCTGGTACAAAACTACGTTCCCTTTCTTATTTATTTAAAGGTGAAGTGTGTAGCGTTGTATTAAAATATTCCTAATCAAGTTTGCAGAAACAAATAGAAGTATACAATTTGTTTATATATATCACTTAGTTTCCTAGTGGCATATAAATGATACCTTTAACAGTTAATTAAATTATATCTCATCATAACTGTGTTTTCTGAATGTTAATGCTGGTACTATAGTACTACTATATTTGTACCTATACTATATCACATTTGCCTTTGGGAACAGTTTTACACAAGACATCAGTAAATGCATTCACAGATCATTTATTCTGTCTTTGTAGTTATGATAGCATTTGAAATACTGTCAGAAAACACCCGCTTCTGTTCTGTTTGTGAAATGTCATCTGCATTCCTTACAGTCCTTCTAAATGGGACCAAATTTACAACCCACTTGCTAGAAAAAGTGTGTTGTAATTTCACAACATTGAAAAACCTATAACAGTGCAGAAAAACTAACATTTTAAACTCCTTTTTTTAGCCAAATGATACAGATTTTATCCTCCTCATTCCATCTCTAAATTGTACCTTTTCCCCAAGGGAAGGAAATTCTTGGTTAGCAGTACACCAGAAAAGAATAGTCTAGAATGCAAACTTACTGCCTGAGGCCATTGTGCAACATTGTGGAATCCCTAGACAACTGCACATAGCGTTTTGTGGATGTTGCTACATTTGGGTAAGAAATTTGCCTTAAAAATGCTTGGAGTAATTTATGTGTCCTCTTGTTATCTCTGTCGTCTCTAGAGGATACATGCTGCGTGTGTTTTCCACACTGTTTTTGTCTGAGCAGTTGGCCGCACATTTGTTGACTTCTGGGTTGGTGGTGCTGCTGTGTGAAAGCTTCCTTTTGCCTCTGATCCACTGCCAGTTAATGCAGAGCATGGATGTTTATTTGTAGCCACACTGTGAAAATATTACTGTATGAAGCTATTTCTACTGAATTTCACCCTCAAAGGTGCTTTTATTGCTATGATCTAATGCAGTTTATTGTCTGCATTTATAATCTATACAGTTTATAAATAATAATTTTACTTGAATATAAACCTGTTCATTTAAATGGTACCACATAAAACATGTTTTATACCAGGTAAATACCATTTTTATAAATGCATGCAACACAGCATTTCATAATTTACCTGGTTTTATATTAATAATAACAATATTACAATTTCATTATAATAATATATATTTGTACTTGAATTAAATCTGTTAATTTTAATGCATCATTTATACCTGATAAAAAATTAGTACATGCAACCCAGCATTTCACCATTCCCTGCTTTTATAATAACAGCAATAATAATAATATAATTAATAACGTTTTTTCCCTCTTGAATTTGGATGTTAACACATGAAGCATATTTTTATACTTGATAAAAAACATTTTATAGTACATGAAACCCAGCATTTTCTATACAGTGTATGAACCCAGCATTTCACCATTTCCCCAATTTTATTCTCCTAATAACATAATCGGGAGCTTAAAGACACTACAGTAAGAGGGACAAAGATCTTCATGTTTTTTGGGGTCATCCTCATTGTAACGCTCATCTGGGCTATGACGTTACATGCACGCAGCCCCTTCAGGCTGACCTTCAACCCCACCGAAAAGCAGATTTCCTGTGGCCCTCTACCCTCTGTTACCCTGCAGGGCATTACAGGGCCGGCTTTGAGCACTCGCGGACAGCTGGGGAGAGGGGAAGACGGGCTGGGAACATGAAAGAGGGGATTGTGACAAGCTGGCATGTGGAAATTATGCAGATAAGCTGAAGACAAGTGCAGAGTTGAGCAAGAGAACAGTGATGAAGGAAAAGGAGGAATGAATGAAAAACTTCCCGTTCAAATATTACAATTTCTCAGAGGGGAAGTAGAGGGGGGAAAAGCCATTGAGATGCTTTTAGAGAAAGACTTTGATCTTTCAAGACATACATATCTTAGCTTCATTCCCCAAAGCTCCACATACAGGCCTCTTTTACAGGCTTGTTTTTGTCCTTCATCTGACTTATGCTATACACATATATTCATTGTGTGTGCATCTGGCCAAAGACTTATCAAATGACTAACAGTCTTAATACATCTGTTTTATTTGCTAATGTGTTTTTGAACTTGTATTCCAACAAAGCATTTTGCATAAAGTCTTCGTATGCATTTCTAGGCCGTCTGAAGCTGACTGTTCTGTCTGAAGATCGGCTGCAGATGAAATGGAAGGAGGCAGAAGGGCCGGTGCAGGGATATAAGGTCCGTGTGCGGCCCATCGCAGGTGAGACTGCAGTTAATGATAACTAATTCAGATTACATACAGTATGTGCATGCAGTGACATATGTACAGTACTATTCAGATTTTTTAAATGTTTTTAAAAGTCTCTTATGCTCACCTATGCTGCATTTATTTGTCAAAATACAGTACAAACAGTAAAATTGTTAAATGTTTTTACAGTTTATAATTAAAACTGATTTCAGTATATTTTAAAATGTAATGTATTCTGTGATGGCAAAGCTGAATTTTCAGCATCATTACTCCAGTCTTCAGTGTCACATGATCCTTCAGAAATCATTCTAATTTGCTGATTGTCTGCTCAGGAAACATTTCTGAATATTTAAAACAGTTATGCTGCGTCATATTTTTGTGGAAACTGAAATGCATTTTTCAGGATTTCTTGTTAATTGAAAAGTTTAAAAGAGCACTATTTATTTAACAAATATATATTTTAACAATATAAAACTACTTACTGTCAGTTATAACCGAACATCCTTGCAGAATAAAAGTGTGATTTTTATTTTTATTTTAAATCTCGCTGAATGTCATAGCTTATAGCAGTCATAACTGGTCACTCCAGGGCAGATTAAATCATCTCCCAGTCTGTGGAAACACCCACATTTTGTCGGCTACACATAACAAGAATTGGATTCCTATGAAGCACTTGATTTATATCATTTACCAACAGAATATGAGACAAAGAATAAATCAAATGGATAGAAAATTGACTTATTTTTAAAAGTAACTTTAATATTATGACGTATTATATTTTGAAAATTAAATAAAGATTAGCAGATTATAGCCATACATTATCAAGAGCCTTTCTCTCTTTCTTTCTTTGTAGAACAGTACATTCTTATCCTACTGAGTAAGCATTCAGAGCAGGTGAGGAATAGGAACACAGGATTTTTTGAGCAATGATCGAATAAGGATAGTCATAACCTTTGCTCATATCTCTTCTGTCTGACTTCTCATCTTGTTTTTACGTGTGTCCATATCTTTAAGTTAAACCCCTTCTCTTTCCCTCTCTCTTTCCCACCATTTCTAGCTCTCTCTTTATCTTTGTCTCTCTTATCTACTGTTCCGCCCTTGTGCTCGGTTAGGTGAGTTCAGACAGGTCTGTTGCAGTCTTGAGAAAGTTCACTCAGTAAAACAAACAGCACACATGCCCCACAGTGCTCCAGGCAGAGACAGACAGAAATAGGCATTCGTGTTTCACAATAAAATCTCACACTCTGCCATCTTTTGATGATATTTAGGTTTACGTTCTGTGTAATTTCTCACTGCCCATTCGCTATGTATATAATTTACTATCCTTATTTCCCCATACCTTGAAATGAAAACCACATGCTGTGTCTCATTTCGAAGTCTGCGCCTTCAGGAGGTGTCCTTTGTCAGTCACATGCGTCATCAAGTCTGTCTCAATTCATAAAAGCTACCTTTATATTCCAAAATAAGAAAGAAATTACAGTAATTCACAAGGAATTATATGTTTGTGGACAACAAAAGCCACTCCTGGAGCGCACAGCTTTTGAGATAAGACAGCAACAATCACATGTACATACTACATTTAAATTTTAATGACTTAAAACTGCAGTGCACCTTAACCTGTGTATATATACATACATACATACATACATACAGTGCTGTGAAAAGGTTTTTGCCCCCTTGCTGTTTTTTTGTTGTTGTTGTTGGGCATATTTGTCACACATAAGAGATTCAGATCATCATCTAATTTTAATATTACTCAAAGATAACCCGGAGTACAAAATGCAGTTTTGATGATTTCAGTGATGATTTCATTTATATGGAACAAAAAGCTGTCCAAACCTGCCTGGCACTACATGAAAAAGTAATTGCCCCCTAAATCTAATAACCACACTTTGCAGCAACAACTAACTGGCAAGGAGTCTTTCACATCGCTGTGGAGGAATTTTGGCCAACTCTTCTTTGCAGAATTGATTTAATTCAGCCACATTGGATGGTTTTCAAGCATGAATGAACTGTTTAAGGTCATCCCACAGCATCTCAATCAGATTTAAGTCCGGGCTTTGACTTGGCCACTCCAAAACCTTAATTTTGTTTTTCTTGAGCCATTCAGAGGTGGACTTGCTGGTGTGTTTGGGATCATTGTCCTGCTGCATAACCCAAGTGCGCTTGAGCTTTAGGTCACAAACTGACAGCCGGCCATTCTCCTTCAGGATTTTCTGATTTCATGAATTCATGGTTCCATCAATTATGGCAAGTCATCCAGGTTCTGAAGCTGCAAAGCAGCCCCAGACCATCACACTACCATCAACATGTTTGACTGTTGGTATGATGTTCTTTTCATGAAATGCGGTGTTGGTTTTATGCCAGATGTAACGTTTCATCAGTCCACAGAATATTTGCCCAAAAGTCTTGGGGATAATCAAGATATTTGTTGGCAAATGTAAGACGAGCCTTTGTGTTCTTTTTGGTCAGCAGTGGCTTTTGCCTTGGAACTCACCCATGGATGCTGTTTTTGCCCTGTCTCTTTCTTATTGTTGAATCATGAACACTGACCTTAATTGAGGCTAGTGAGGCCTGCAGTTCTTTGGATGTTGTTCTGGGTTCTTTTATGACCTCCTGGATTAGTCGTCATTGTGCTCTTGGAGTAATTATTGTAGGCCAGCCACTCCTGGGAAGGTTCACCACTGTTCTAAGTTTTCTCCATTTGTTGATAATGGCTCTGACCGTGGTTCACTGGAGTCCCAAAACCTTAGAATGGCTTTATAACTCTTTCCAGACTGATTCGCCAACCATTTAGTTTTTCTCATCTGTTCTTGAATTTCTTTAGATTGCAGCATGATGTGTTGCTCTTTAAGCATGCTTCACTTTGTCAGGCAGGTTTTATTTAAGTGATTTATTGATTCAATAGGTCTGGCAGTAATCAGGCCTGGGAGTGGTTAGTTAAATTTAACTCAGCTTTCTAAAATAATGTGGTTAATCACAGTTCTGTTTGATCTGAATCTTCTAAGTGTGACAAAAAATATGCAAAAATAAAAACAGGAAGGGGAAAAACTTTTTCACATAACTATGTGTATATATATCTACATAAATGTATTTATTCATTACATTTTTGTTTAATATAATTTTTGAAAATAGTCACTCATGGATGCATTAATTTTTGACGCTTTCATTCTGTTTTTTCACTTTAGTCTCAAGCAGTTCTGACTGAAATTATCAGGAAAAGTGCAAATAGTACAATAAAAACATTTAATATCAAAAGTTCAAGGGCACTTCTTTAGCTTAACCAATGGCATAGGTTTGGGGTGGGACTATCTGCTTCTCCACCCAATAGAAGGCGGAGGATTGTTTGAGAAACTTATTTACTCTAAATCACCATTACGTTCTCTTTTCTAGAGGTTCCTCAGCCAGAAATGATGCTTACAACTACACGCGGCCGGGCCACGGTGGCAGGCCTGGACCCCAGACAGGAGTATCTCCTCCAAGTTATGGTGCTCAATGGGACCCTGGAGAAACTCATTGCAAAAAGACGCTTCACTAGTAAGAGTGGAGGATAAGAGGATGTTGCTTTGTGGTTGCAAATGTGTTTACAATTACTGCTAGGTTGTTGTTAGGTGTCCAAGTCAAAATAGCCAACCAACTACTCCTACTTCTACAACTACTTCCTGTAACTTCTATGGAATATTTCACCTTCCAGGCTAAAATTGTAAAAGTGTTTTTATTTAGTAAACTAATTGCACATATATCCTCAACAAGCTTCACAATTTGAGCTATCATTCACATCTGTACCAAAAATGGTGAAAGTTGCAGTAAGCCTTAAAGTTATATTCAGATTAGAGGTTTCCCTTCTGATTTGTTGTTGGAGGTGCACAAGAAGCAGAAATCTGTACGTCATAATTCCCAGCAGTCACAAGCTGTCAACACACAGTCCCAAAGTAGAGAAACAATCCCTTTTAACACATTACATAACTCCACACACACAAACAGTGTTCAGGAGAGAAATGTCTATAATTGAAAGTGTCAAATGGTGGATTCCTGCTGGATTACAGGCCGGGACTGACGCTTGTGTCTTTACAGGCACAAAACACTTTTGGAATTCCCTTAAAAACACAGTAATGTCCCACCGAAAAGACCTCCCTGAAAGAAACCTGATATCAAATGATGAAATACCTGACAGTCAGATTTCACTTCAACTGTGTATGTGCTATAATAAGAAAGTAAACACCAGTGATAAACGAATTTCCTGATGGGAGATCAGACTTTATTCCATAATAGCCTGGTGTTGTCATTGTTAAAAGATGCAGACTATGCCAAACATCTGTGATGCGCTGGGATGAGAGGTTGGGAAAGTAGGTTACTGTGTCACCCCGTGCAGGTCTGGACAGGCCAGTCGTGTGGTTTGGCTAGTGGGCCAGGCTTGCTTGTCTGAGGGGGATTATTCCATTGTTCCCTTATAAAAGCATAAGCATCCACTCAGTTCTTCCATGTGGATCTGCTAATATGCCAGAAAGGTGTTCATAAAATGGGGCTTAAACACTGTTTATTTGTTTTATGTAGTAGAATGATGTGTCTAATAGTTCACTAAATAAATCCGCAAACATGTTATAGTTCACTCCACATCCTTTCACATTTACACACATCCATTCTCTGATTTCCTGTCAGTTGATGGGTTGCGGGAAGAAGAGTTGATCCGCAGCGGGAACAGGGAGCAGAAGAAGAAAACTCACTCCATTGGCTCTGGATCTGGAGAGGTGTATGATGTGACGGAGGCTCTAGCTGCCTTTCCCACTGTGCTCTACCGAGAACCTACGACTACAGGTAGAGGATTCGCAAACACTGTCTGCCAGTTGCCTAGAAGTTAACTGTATATGCATTTGTCAATAGTCTTACCTGCAAAATAGGCTTTGTGTTGTATACGCAAACATTCAAAGGTTTGGGTCAGTAATATTAAAAAAAATATATATATATTTTTTATTCTGCAGGATGCATTAAATTGATTAAAAGTGACAGTGAAGACTTATTTTTTGGGGATAAAAATAATTAATTTAAAATAAATGCTGTTCTTTTGAATTGTCCTAAAAAAAGAAAAAAGTATTGTAACCACAAAAAATTAAGCATCACAACTTTTTTCAACATTAATAATAAGAAATGTTTCTTCAGCACCAAATCTGCATATAAGAATGATTTCTGAAATTGTAATAATATTTCACAATATTACAGTTTTTTTCTGTATTATTAATAATAAATTCAGCCTTCATAAGCATGAGTGAATTCTGTCAAAAACTAAAAAGTTGTATGCCTGGTGCTGCTTTTTTCGCTCCAAGCTCCATGTGTGTGAGACAGTGTTACAAAAAAAAGTTTAACAGCATAACATTTCTTACTGACAAACCAAACATGCTTTAATAATTCCTGCTCAACCGAGTGTACAAAGCAGAGGAACTCCGTGCTGACCTTCCGTCCCACGGTCTCTCTGTCATTATCAGCGTTTTACTGGTGGAGCTACAGATGGTTGAACTATTATCTACTATCTAACCTATTAATAAAAGTCCCTTCATCCCCCAAATGCCTGTAATTAATGCAGCTGTAATGGGACAGAGGACTGCACAAGGAGGGGAAGTGTCCACCTGTGCTGAGCTTTAGAACAAGGCGGGGTGTGGGAATACAGACACCATCACTCGCTATTGTCACTCCTTTAAACTGTCAGTGATTTTTCAGTCTATTAATATCCAGTCTTCCAATATTCTTCAGAAACCACTTAACATGCTTCAACATAATCAACACACTTATGTTTTATTTTGCAGATAATTTAAGCTTTTGATGTCATACAACTTTTTTTTAGCAGCAGTATATAATACTTTTATTTAGCCATTTATCTTAAAGTTATGTCTTTCTACTGCTCTAGAGCCTCCTGTTGTACCTGATCTTGAGCCAGAAGTTGACAGAAACACCAAAGAAAATAAAAAGAAGAAAGACAAGAATCGATCCAAGATTGAGGATAAAAATGATCAAGAAGAAAATGGAGGGAAGTCAGTGAGAGAAGAGGTCACCATCACCAACAAACCGAGAAAAAACACCCCAACCCAGCCTGTCATAGGTAATACCACTCACATTACAGAAGAACTAAATCAATCAGATGGGCAAACAGTTAATGCAAAATCTATGCTCATTGTTATTAACCTCATAAATAAGCAAATATAAACGTAAGACGCTCCTTGACTCACTAATACAGGAACATGTTAGGGTCAGTGTTTAGAGTTAATGAGCTGTGTTGATGTTTCCTGTGTCTGTGTAGTGAGGGCTAATAACAGAATTAGGGACAAACCAGAGTTAATGACACTGTGTAGGCTGTTATCAGGGCCTCTTGTGTGCCTTCAGGACTGAAATATGTTCCCTCCTTTTTCCCATCTGTAAAAAAAACACACATATAGATAGGAATGCACCTTTGAGAAACAGTAGATGTGTTGACAAAAGGACAAAATTGTTTTATATAGGAGCAGAGAGGATTGAAGAATATTTGAAAAGACCCTTGAATACACTTCACAACAAAGTGCAAAAATGCCCAGGCTTAAAGACATTTAGACACACTCAGCTTAAGTTCCACTGCTTAGTGCTTAATGCTACCCTTTATGAAAACAGCAGTGTTTGACTCTTGCCCATGTGTCTCAAGCTGTTTCCACACGGAAGCCGTTTGAATGCAGTGCTGGAGCTCAGGCGGATCTGGTCCTGCTGGTGGATGGATCCTGGAGCATCGGCCGCACAAACTTCAGAAAAGTGCGTGACTTCCTGGAGGGTCTGGCTGTCCCCTTTCAAATTGGGCCGCAGGGTGTGCAAATAGGTGAGAAGTTATTTCATATCATCTATATACATTGTATATGCATTACAATCTCAAAGCTGTCCCTTTGAGTGTCAGCATTTAATCAATTTACTTAAAGTTTATGCATTACTGTTTAGTTTGGCATCAGTAAGATTTTTTTATGTTTTGAAATAAGTATCTTATGCTCACCAAGGCTGTGTTTATTTGATAAAAAAGTCATATTTTGAAATATCATTACAGTTATGACACAACTGTTTTTTAAGTGAACTATAGTTTAAAATGTAATTTATTCCTGGTTCCCAAAGCTTCATTACTGCAGTCTTCAGTGTCACATGATCATTCAGAAATCATTATAATATGCTGGTTTGCTGCTCAAGAAACATTTCTTATTATTATCAGTGTTGACAACAGTTGTGCTGCTTAATATTTTTGTGGAAACCATAATACATTTTAAGTATTCTTTTGAAAGTTCAAAAGAAAGGATCTGCATTTATTTAAAATGTACGTATTTTGTAAGATTATAAATGCCTTTACTGTCACTTTTGATCAATTGAATGCATGCTTACTGATTAAAAGTATTAATGTGTTGTTGTTTCAGCATTATCTCAGTACAGTGGAGATCCACGGACAGAGTGGCATCTTAATAACTTCACCTCTAGAGAGCCACTTCTGGAGGCCATCAGGAACTTCAGATACAAGGGAGGCAACACTTTCACAGGTAACGGTAGATATTATACCCTCAGGGCCGGATTGACCTCTTATCGTGACATAGGCAAAACTACATTTTGGGCCCCCCCTTCCCTATTAATATATAATCTTACCACCCCAGCAAACAAAAATATTTGTAATCAGTGGAAACTGTTACATTGTTTTCTATCGCAATAAGCGCTTGCATTCAGTCAATAAAGATCAATTGAAGTTCTTAATTTATTTGAGAACAGAGAACGGCATTGTGGCCATATTACCACTTCAAGAGTGCATTATTTCTCTAATCATTTTAACAGCCTGGAGTCACATCCACACATCAAGACATTGTTCCGATTATTAGGCTATTTCAAGACATTTGTCATGTTTCCGTCCTCATGTGTGTTGACTAATTTCTTACGCACCTCATTAGAAAATTCCAAAACATAATTTTAGAACTAATAACAGAGGATTGAGCTATTGATATGCAGGTTAATGCAGTTATTAATGCACTTATTAGAGAGAGATTTAAGCGCGTGTGAATACCTGCGTCTGTGAACCCTCTCAGCAGCAGCTTCTACTAATAGTGAATTTTTAAGTTGAACTGCTTCAAGAACCTTCTACTGAATCGGAGAGCTGTCATGTAACCTTTAAGCTGCGAACCTATTTTATTGATAAATTTGCAGGGCAGCACTGACAACAAGTTTCTGTCCTCGTCTCCGCGTGTGCGCGCGATTGTGTGTGTGACTGAGAGAACGGGAGAAGAATAGCATGATTTCCGTACACAAAAAGATGGAAAACATGGAAATAGGCATTTGGATAATGTTTTACCCTATTGCTTGTTTATTTGCTCAATGTCTTCTGGGGTTTGGGTTCTTGTACTGTTGTGGATAGCCCATAGTATAACAAAAATATTATATATCTTCATTGTGTTTGGGCCCCCCTGGATGAGCGAGCATAGACTCGTGCCTAGAATGCATATGCATAAATCTGGCCCTGTATATTTCTTAATGACCTGGGATTAAAAAATATTCTAAAAAGGAAGGTTCAGAATCTAATTTCTGATTGGAAGAGCCACATGGACAATTCAGATAAATGAACCCCTGTGAATGCATATTCTCTAATAATGTACGTTGCTTGGCAACCATAAACATGAGAATGTACCTGTAATTTATAGTTCTATATATACCTGCCTATTTTAATTATTGGACTGATAATGATAACATTAACAAGCTACATTTACAGCCAGAACCAGTATAACCAATATGTCATGAATCCTTTAAAATCTTTGAATGTTTTTATAATCGTCATTGTTTTTGTCACCATTTATAAGCAATTGTTTTTAACATGGTAAAGAGGGTTTTAGGCAGTCTGGATTATATACAACAAATCTTGTTCACTGTAAAGTTACTAAATGCACAGGTTCTTGCTTATTTTGTTTTGTCTAATAATCGTAATCCTACATACATCACACATCAAGGTAGTCCAGCAGTGATGAAAGAGTATTGATTCATTTTTAACATGTTTATATTTCAGGTCAGGCTCTCATACATGCTCTTGAGAACAACCTGAAGGAGGAGGTGGGGGCACGACCCAACACCCCACAGTTCCTGCTTCTGTTGACTGATGGGAAATCTCAGGATGATGCCATTGCTGCAGCCAACAGGATGAAGAATTCCGGCGTAGAGATCATTGCCATAGGTGAGAGCTTTTTCAAGCAATCACATCGAGTGTAATGAGTTTCCGAGATGCTTTGTGAAGATGACCGCTGTTTGATAATGAATACACTACGTTTCAAAGGTTTGGGATCTGTAAGATTAAAAAGTCTCTTCTGCTCACCAAGGCTACATTTATAGGATAAAGTCAAAATAGTAATATATTTAAAATAACTGTTTTCTGTTTTAGTATTTTAAAATGTAATGTATTCCTGTGATGCAAAGCTTTTTTCAGCACCATTACTCTAATCTTCAGTGTCACATGATTCTTCAGAAATCATTCTGATTTACTGATCAAACATTTCTTATCATTGTTTAAAACAGTTGTTCCGTGATATATTTTCTTCGGATTCTGTGATGATGAATAGAACAGCATTTATTTGGAATAGAAATCGTTTGCAATATTTTAAATGTCTTTATTGTTGTGTTGTCAATTTATTGTTTAATTGCTAACTAAAAGTCACATGAACAGTAGTGTAAACACAGTATATGCTATTGTATATTTAAAATGACCTTTGCTATAGTTGTGTGTATGTATACACATATTAAGTTTGATCTATATTTCCTTCCCACTCATGTCCAGGAGTGAAAAATGCAGATGAGGCAGAGCTGAGGCAGGTGGCGTCTGAACCGCTGGAGCTGAATGTGTATAACGTGAATGATTTTCCTCTGCTCAGTAAACTGGTGGGAAGACTAGCACGCATCCTCTGTGGCAAGATTGAAGACCGTATTAAAGCGAAGAGTAGGCCTATCACATACACATTGATCTTCATTATTCTGATCTAAATTCCCACATACTCTCATTGAAACAAAATGGTATATGTATTTTTCGAGAAGGAATGGAGCGTCCCACTCAGGACCCAGTTCTGTCCTATCCCAGCCCAACTGATCTGCAGTATGTTGGACTAGGCTCGAGAGAGGTGCGGCTGCGTTGGACCGTCCTCAGCAAAAGTCCTCAGCAGTACAGAGTGGTGTACCACACCGCTGAAGGACTGAGTCTGAAAGAGGTCAGCCAAGTGTTTCGCACTCTTTCAAGCGCTAAAATGTGCAAGCAAAGTCTGCATAAGTTTATGAAATCAAGTAATTTTTTAATAAGTATACATTGCGACCTTTAAAAAGTATAAGTGACCACAAAACCAGTCGCTGGGGTATATTTGTAGCAATAGCCAAAAATACATTGTATGTGTCAAAATTATACATGTTTCTTTTATGCCAAAAATCATTAGGATATTAAGTAAAGATCATGTTTTGTAATTTCTTCTGAATATATCAAACTTAATTTTTGATTAGTAATATGTATGGCTAAGAACATTTGGACAACTTTAAAGGCGATTTTCTCATTATTTTTAAATATTTTGCACCCTCAGAATCCAGATTTTCAAATAGTGCATCTCGGCCAAATATTGTCCCATCCTAACAAACCATACATCAATGGAAAGCGTATTTATTCAGCTTTCATATGATGTATAAACCTCAATAAAAAAGACCCTTATGTCTGGTTTTGTGGTCCAGGGTCCATGTTATATATTACACATGTATCGGTATGAATTAATTTACTAATTTTGCATCACTTCACTGCCATTCACAACTCGCCTCATGGGGTAATAATAATTAACAGAAATAATAGGTCATCCGGAGATTTTTTGCCAACTGTATTATGAAAACCATACTCTTTTTCACCCTCTGTATAGTATTTCTTCAGAATTGTGCAATTTTGGATGCTGCCTAAAAGTTGGTATCTTCCAGCCATTAGACTGTTGTCCTATAAAGATATAAAAGCTGGAATTTCTTGTATCAGATCGCATAATTTTGAGCACAAGGAATTGAATAAATGTTGGTTTGTTGGTGCCACCTAGAGGATGTTTTCTATGCTGTAGTTGCATTCAGAAAACTCATTTTGTGTTTTTTATATGCATGTTGTTGATTGATTTCAGGTGGTGGTGAATGGAAGAGACTCCACAGTTCTGCTGACAGGACTGTCCTCACAGACACAATACCACCTGTCCATCTTTCCTGTCTATGAGAACAATGTGGGCTCTGCTCTGAGAGGCACCTTCACCACCTGTGAGTTGCAGCACTCAAAATGCTCATTCATAGCATTTCCTAATTTATAGTTAAAAACCCCTTGACCACACTGAAAATCTGTGATTGGAAGCATAAAGTTTTATGATTTTGCAACTTAAAAACAAATACTATGGCAAAAATGAATAAGAAATTGATACTGTTATAAATGTTAATGTAATTTTGTGCAGCTAAAGTGCTGCTGACGTTAAAGCAAAAAGGGATATTTACTTATTTGTTTATGCTGATAATGTATTTTGGTCTCAGAGTTTTAGAGCCCACTGGATATTATAATAAGTGCTCTCTACTTTAAAGTACCATTGGCGATACCTGAAGCTCTAGAGGTCACCGCTTCCTCCCCTAGCAGTCTGCGGGTGCGCTGGCAGCCGACCGCTGGAGCCACACAGTACATGGCCCTATACTCAGAACTCAATGATGGAGAGCCTGATGATGCCAAAGAGGTGAGTCTGGGACACCTCACAATGTGTCTCAGTGGCTCTTATTATGTTACAATGGTTTGATTCTATTCCTGTGCTCTTGTTTCTTGTGTCCAGGTGAAGTTTGGACCAGCTCATGCGGACGTGGAGTTGGTGGATCTGATGCCATCCACAGATTATTCAGTCACACTTTATGCTCTTTATGATGAGGACCCCAGTGACCCAATTACAGCCATCGGCACCACCTGTAAATACAGATTCATTACCAGCACTTTCATAGAAATGTATCTACCTTGTCTTACGAGACTGATTTTCCCATTATGCTCACACACGCTTTTATCCACTTCCCAGGTGTGACAAATCTTCTTAAAGGGATAGTTCGCACAAAATTGAACAAATCTGAAAATGTACTCAACCTCATGTCATTCTGAACCTGTATGACTTTCATCTGTGGAACATAAAAGAAGACATTTTTTTAAATGTTCTCTTTGTCCATACTATGGAAGTCAGTCAAATCTGTTTGGATAACATTTTTCAAAAGTATTTTTTTTGTGTTCTGCAATCAATTGTGTTCTGAAACTCATACAGGTTTGGAATGACATGAGGGTGAGTAAATGTTTTCATAATCTTTTTTTCTCTTTAATAATGTCTTAAAAGAAGAAATGAGAGAAAAACTACACATAAACATAATTTCTGTCACCATAAATGAGAGCACCACCTAAGCACCATAAATTAGATCAGAAAAAACAGATGGCTGGTTCTCATGTTTATAATAACAGCCAGTTAACTACATTAACCTTTGTTTCTCAATGGTAAAACATAATTGAACGAATGGAAACTGTCAACCAATATGTGGTGGGTAAGATGTCTATACTAACTGTTTCTGCTCTGAACACAAATGCTGAATGCTATTTTGGACATTTGTGAACATTAAATCATTTAATAATTTTGAGCCAACTCATTAACAAGAACAGATTTACATGGGAATTCCCACCAGTAAAAGAAAATTGAGAACTGAATAATAACAAAATAGCAAACATTTGTACTTTTCTGTCAAATATTAACTGCAACTTCTTATGCATGCAACTCATGCAAGTTTTGTCTCTTGCCATATCAAATTGTCCCACAGGAATCCCTTGGAAATTCCTTGATGTCTTTTACTCATTCCCTCTGTTCTTTCTCTCATCGGTCTATTTTTTCCAGTCCCACTGCCGTCTCCTCTCAGTTTGCAGTTTCCCATGGTCAGTCACAGCACTCTAAAGGTCACATGGGTCCCTGGAGCTGTCGATGTTCCTGCACACCGCATCGTCTACAGCACCAATCACGGCAGTGACGTCAAGCAGGTGAGCAGATCCCAGAAGTCACTTGTTAGGTTTTTGATGTACTACCCAAACCGCTTTGTCTTTTTTTAGTCATGTTTTAGTGATACTAGTAATCCAGCTTATTACACTATTATTCAAAGGTTTAGGGCAGTGGTCGGCAAAACAATCCGCCTGCAGGCCAATGCCAAAACTGGCCCACCAGCAATAATATCTGGCCCGCGCCCGCAGCCAGATTATTTTGAAAGCGGATGGTTCTGAAATGAATCTGTCATGACAGCAACGGTTATTCACAATCAGAGTATGTGTGCGGTGTGATTGTGAATGGAGCGAGGAATGGATTTTTAAAGTCGGAGCATCGTGGTTTTCACTCGCTCCACCAACATCACAAGTACAATTCATGCCAACGACCCGTAATATAACTGCATATTTATACAGAATTAATGTGTTAAATATAATTAGCTAGCTCGATAGAAAAGGATCATTCAAATCAGAAGAATGTGAAGGCTATGATGATGGCAAGGGACATGTTATAGTTCTAAAGAAATTAGTTTGTTCCTTCTAGATACTGATTATTTTCAACTGAAAGCATGATTTAAACAAGTACTACAACACTTATTCACATGCAATCGCTCTCTCAATAATGCATACAAACAAATGTAGCCTAATCTCACAGTGCTACTTCATCTATATCTGATTTTGAATGAGCAGAAATCTGTAAGAAATGCTTCGATCCGTAGATAAAATAACCAAGAAAACGTAGTTATTTTCATCATAAACAAAATTTGCACCGCAAAAAGCAGCTATTATAATGCTGACAACCATGTTATTAGCTTGTCATGTGGACGTGGTAGGAAAGAAAAGTTTGCACACCAGCGGTCCAATAAGTCACTTATTATTCTTTGACTATGTTCTGGCCTGCCATCTAGTGGCAAAAGCAAAAAAAAAAATGGGCTCGATGCCAAACTTACATGCCGACCCCTGGTTTAGGCTCAGTAAGATATTTTTAAATAAATAAATACTTTTATACAGCAAGGATGCATTAAAACTGATTAAAAGACTTCTATTTCAAATAAATGCGGTTCTTTTGAATCTAAAATTCATCAAAGAATCCTGAAAATAATGTATCACGGTTTCCACAAAAGTATTAAGCAGCACAACTGTTTTCAATAATAATAATAAATGCATAACATCAGCATATGTTCTCTCTGTTTCTCAGGTGGAGGTCAAAGGTGTGAACACAGTGTTGCTGGAGAATCTGTCTTCCCTCTCCAGGTATCTAGTGTCCGTTCAGTCTCTCTACGAAAAGGGCCTGTCCACTCCAATCACAGCCAATGTCACTACCTGTAAGTTACACACATTTTGACTCGTTTAAGTTTTGTTACTTAATTTTAGAAGATTGTTCATTATATTATCTTTAATCTTCCAGTAAGAGTTCCAGCTCCCTCGGATCTGAGAGTCACTAATTTCTCCGGCAGTGATATAACAGTGCGATGGGAAGCGGCGGCGGATGACGTGGTGTCTTATCTCATCAAATGGATCTCCCTGAGTGAAGGAGACCTCAGGCAGGTTAGCTCCAACTCTAACACTTCCTGTGTTACATCTGTGCTGTCAGTACTGATTGAAATAGCTTACATTAATGTGTGATTTATAGAATTAGGTGATAATAGGTGGTAATTCTTGGATATATTACAGTTGACAGTAGATGGGGAGAGTGAGGGGGCAATCTTGGAAGAGGTTGAGGAAGATAAGGAATATCAGATTTCACTCTCCGCATTATATGCCGATGGCGCTCAGAGTGAGGCTGTGGCTATACGATACAGCACCTGTGAGTATATACTTACGCATGTGATATCTTTGACTACAACACGAGAATAACTGATGCATTTTTTGTGCTGCTTTAGTATCTGGAGGTGGTCCGAGCAGTTTGTCCATCTCAGAAGAGACAGCAGTCAGTATACTGGTCACCTGGGTTCACCCCAACGCTCATGTCCTGCAGTACCGTGTGTCGTACACTCCACTCAATGGGGATGCAAGGGAAAACTCAGTGAGTGCTTTTAGAAGAGTGAAACCTCTTATTTTGTATTGCCTGTGTGCATTTGAATTGTCTTATGTCCATTTACGTGCACTATAGATCTTATATTTAGGGAACGGGTACAACAGAGACATGGGTACTTGGGCTCTAATAGCAACCACTCAAAACCATTAAAAAGGCACTTAAGACTACTCAGGCCACCATAGCAAACGCATTGCAATCGCTTGACAACCACACACAAAACCAGAAGATTGTGGCATTTTCCTATGAATGGGCAAACACCAGTCATATTTTCTACACACAATGTAAAGATCTAGTTCACACCAAATAAATAAACACTTCTGGTAACTGAAATAAAAATAAAAACTAATTACAAAAGAATTAAGTGACTCAAATGAATAATGACCTTTGACAAAATCAAGGTTGATTATTCAAATTTGATAGTGATAATACTAGATGGTTCTTAAAACAATTAACTCTTATATTAATATATTATAATATTAATATCACAACATATTATATTGCTATCATACCATTCACATTTTAAGATATTTACAAATAAATTAATACTTTTATTGAGCAAAGATGCATCAAACTGATCAAAACTGTCAGTAAAGATATTTGTTACTAAATATTTATATTTCAAATAAATGCAGTTCTTTGAACTTTCTATTGATCAAAGATTCCTGAAAACCAAGTATTAGAGTCTTCACAAAACTATTAGACGGCACAACTATTTTCAGCATTGATAATAATAATAATAATAATAATAAAAACAAATTCTTGAGTACCAAATCTTGAGCACCAAGTAATGGCTGCTGAAAATTGAGCTTTGCTATCACAGAATTAAACTGAATTTTAAAATATGTTCAAATAGAAAACAGCAAAAAAAAGGGACTGAAATAAGGATCAATTGGAAATCAAATAGAAGTAAAAACTAAATTCAAAACTATTAAAACCCTGGAACATCTCAACCATTGCTTAATTTGTTTGCTGTGTTGTAAATGAGGTGTAATTTTGGTTAAATAGGTGTCATTGCCAGGCAGCGAGAGGCACGTCCTGCTGCAGAATCTGCTGCCTGACACTCGTTACAGTGTGCTGGTGACTGCTGAGTACCGCAACAGAGAGGGCGGCAGCGCCTCAGCCCAGGGGAAGACCAGTGAGTCTCACACACACATACAGTATCTCTAGTATTACAGTGTAAAGACTTCCCACTTTACATTGCATTGCCAGACAGTGTCTCATATTCACTCTCCTATGTGTTTCTCTCTCTCTGCACAACCAGCCAGTCTGCGGGTGAGCAGCGTGAGTGTGGTGCGGTCTGACCACTCCAGTATATGTGTGTCCTGGAGGACCGTGCCAGCGGTCAGTGGTTATCGCATAGTCATCCAGGCCCTCAGAGGTACTAGCTCTGAAATGAAGCATCATTAACTGTTTTTGGAAAAAGTTCTGAACAGGTAGTCTGTTTTAGGTTATTTAACTTTCTCTCTGTACATTTGCCCTCAGATAAAGAGACTAAAGAGGACATAGTAGATGCTGTTAGCAGCAGTCACTGTTTCTCTGAGCTGCAGCCGGAAACCGTCTACCGCATCAGTGTGCACTCTCGTGTGGGAACAATAGAGGGCGCTGCGGTCACTATCCTTCACCCTACAGGTCAGAATCCTGTTTGAGTCAAACTTCAGCCAAAACAATTACTGATATTTGTTTTGCTCAACTGTAATAGTATGTAATTCTCTCATAAAGCAACCGCTCCGGTGAGAATTCAGGTTCCTCCTCGACTGCATCCCATACAAAGAGAAGGTAAAAGTTATACGTTTATAACAAATCAAACGCAAATATTTCCATGAGCATTCAGTGAAATCAGGACTTTGAATAGAAATAATGCATGCCTTTTCATCTATTCACACCAAAAAAATTGACAACAGAACAAAACTATTTTTGGATCAATTCTTCATACAGGAATGGGAATCTATTGAATGCAAATGAACCGAAATAAATTTGCTTTGCTTTTCAGCTACACTTTTGGTGTGAAAAGGCCTTTACACTGCTTTTGATAAAAATAAAGCTTTCTTCAAACATAACATTGTGTTTTTTATTTCTCAGTGTGTCCTGAGACGACGGTCAGAAACCAAGAAGTTAAAGGTATGGTCATATTTACATTTTACAGAATGCATTTGGCAAATTTATAAAAATGACTTGCATTGAGATTTAGGTGTACGTATTAGTTCACACATTCCCTGGAACTCAAATCCATGACCTTGGCATTTTCTAGCACTGTGCTCTACATTATGCCATTGCAAGTCTCAACAGTAAGGATTTCTCATTCTAGCCAATACTTAATTTTACTGGTGCCCAACTATTTTTTTTAAAGATTTAAATATCTGGTTTTCTATTTAAAAATTTTTTTTACATTTCTCATTTACATTTTCTTGTATAATTTAAGATTTTAATATAAATGTTGCATTTTTTTTTTAATGAAGTACTTTAACAGTAGTTATTTTTAATTAAATGTTACATTTATTTTATAAATAAAATTAGTTGGAAACTATACATATTTTCATTATTTTTACAGGAAACTCCCAAGATTAAATTCCTAAACTCTTACATATCAAACCTGAATGGGCCATCTTTACTGTTGAGCCCTAAACTGTAAAAAGTGCATTTGTGTTTTCTAGGCTTCGACATGATGGAAGCATTCGGTCTAACTCGGAGAGCACACGCTACTATTGAGGGTGTGGCAGCTGAACCTTTCATCTTCAGCACCTTACCCAGTTACACACTCTACAGAGACGTACAGCTGACCCAGAGCACAGGGTGAGAACACAAAACACACACATGCATATATTATTAAACGGCTCAGTTACACCCTTCATTCAGCACTCACACCCTGTCTCTCTGTCTCAGCTTCATTCATCCGGCTGGCTTCTCTCCAGAACACACCATCAGCATGGCCTTCAGGCTCTTGCAGGATTCACCCAGGGAGCCCTTCGCCCTCTGGCAGCTCACAGACAATGACTTCCAGCCCAAGATGGGGGTGGTGCTGGACCGTGAGTGCCTGGATGCTTGAGTAGATAAATTCAAGGACTATTAAACTGTAAATCCCAAGTTCATTAGATGCTTATTCTCTGTTCTGTTATTTAGCTGAGAAGAAGGTTCTGCTGTATTTCAGTCTGGACTACAGAGGAGAGATACAGGAACTGACCTTTGACCAGCCCCAAGTCCACTCAGTTTTCTATGGAAGCTTTCATAAGGTTTGTGTGAAAGGTTTTTAGTTAATGTTGCTCAGTCAGACAAGTTTTACAGAATGTCCCATAGGAATGAACTGGAGAGTTTCAACAGTGATGGTTATTATTAATTGTAAGTTGTAACAGCCATTTAACTTGAAAAATTTGACTTAGAATCAGAATGTAGGCAAACACTTGTCAACATCAACTAAAAAGTGAAATGCCTAATTTGAAAGTTTACATTTACTTATAGATTGTATAGATAGAAAAGTGCAAAAGCTTCTCTCAAAAATAATAGATAGCAACATTTTCTAAGGATTGGTCAGTAATTTTTGGACAAGGCTTTGTGAAGACTCAGTTGAGTATTTTGAGCGAGGGGAGAAAAGAAATACAACATTTAATCTGCTACTGAATCTTCTCATCTCTTTAACTGATTGGCAGATCCATTTGTTGGTCAGTCAGGTGAGTGTATCTCTGTCTGTGGACTGCCAGCGGGTTGGCGAGAGGCCCGCACGCCCCCTGGGAACTTTGCCCACTGATGGTTTTGAGATGTTGGGCAAACTAGTGAGGACACGTGGACCTCACAGCGGATCTGCGAATGTGAGTCTCACCTCATGACCACCACACATACTGACAAAAGTAAGATACACTCACCGGCCACTTTATTAGGTACTCCTGTTCAATTGCTTGTTACAAAAATTGTCAATCACATGGCAGCAACTCAATGCATTTAGTCATCTAGATGTGGTGAAGGCGACTTTCTGAAGTTCAAACCGAGCATCAGAATGGGGAAGAAAGAGGATTTAAGTGACTTTGAATGTGGAATGGTTGTTGGTACCAGACTGACTGGTCTGAGTATTTTAAAAACTGCTGATCTACTGGGATTTTCACACACAATCATCTCTAGGGTTTACAGAGAATGGTCCGAAAAAGAGAAAATATCCAGTGAGCGGCAGTTGTGTGGACGAAAATGCCTTGTTGATGTCAAAGGTCAGAGGAGAATGGGCAGACTGGATAGAGATGATAGAAAGGCAACAGAAACTCAAATAACCACTCGTTACAACCAAGATATGCAGAATACCATCTCTGAACACACAACACGTCAAACCCTGAAGCAGGTGGACTACAGCAGCAGAAGACCACACCGGGTGCCACTCCTGTCAGCTAAGATTCACACAGGGTCACCAAAATTGGACAATAGAAGATTGGAAAAAATGTACGGTCTGACGAGTCTCGATTTCTGCTGCGACATTCAGATGGTAGGGTCAGAATTTGCCATATAGAACATGAAAGCATGGATCCATCCTGCCTTTTCTCAACGGTTCAGGCTGGTGGTGGTGTAATGGTGTGGGGGATATTTTCTTGACATACTTTCGGCCCCTTAGTATCAATTGAGCATTGTTTAAACACCACAGACTAACTGAGTATTGTTGCTGACCATGTCCATCCCTTTATGACTACAGTGTACCCATCTTCTGATGGCTACTTCCAGCAGGATAATGCACCATGTCACAAAGCTCAAATTATCTCAGGCTGGTTTCTTGAACATGACAATGAGTTCACTTTACTTAAATGGCCTCCACAGTCACCAGATCTCAATCCAATAGAGCATCTTTGGGATGTGGTGGAACGGGAGATTCGTATCATGGATGTGCAGCCGACAAATCTGCAGGAACTGCGTGATGCTATCGTGTCAATATGGACCAAAATCTCTGAGGAATGTTTTCAATACCTTGTTGAATCTATGGCATGAAGAATTAAGGCAGTTCTGAAGGCTAAAGGGGGTCCAACCCAGTACTAGCAAGGTGTACCTAATAAAGTGGCCAGTGAGTGTATATACACCTCTTAAGGAAATGTGTGTATTATATTTTTCTGTAGTTCCAGCTGCAGTCCTTTGAAATTGTGTGCAACACTACTTGGGCATCAGAAGACAACTGCTGTGATCTGCCCTCACAGGTACATGATCAGTTTAGGTTGAGTTGACATATCAATATGGATGGCACTGAATTACATTATATAGTGCAGGATGTCTTAAAGTTGCTTCTGTATTTTAAGTGTGGTTCTCCGTTCTCTAGAGAGACGAGGAGAGCTGTCCTGCCCCTGCTTATGCGTGCACCTGCACCACCGACGTCCCTGGAGCACCTGGAGACACCGGGCCACCTGTGAGACTACAATGCTGTATTTTTAAACTGACACGGACATTAGAAACTTGTGAAATCATTGTAATAGTTGTTGGAATAATCAGTGTTATGATAATTATTGGTGTAATGATATGCTTGTATTCAGGGGAGACCTGGCCCTCGTGGAGAGAAGGGAGGAAAAGGAGAGGTGGGACAAAAGGTAAGGAAACTTGCATATAAAGTTGGGTTTGAGCCTACAACCATTATGTTAACCACTAATTACCACAATTTAACCGCAATTTAAAAACATTTTAAAGTAACTGTTTTCTGTTTGAATATATTTTAAAATGTAATGTATTTCTGTGATGGCAAAGCTGAATTTTCAGTATAATTACTCCAGTCTTTAGTGTCACATGATCCTTCAGAAATCATTCTAATATACTGATTATTTGATGAAAAGAATGTTCAAAAGAACAGCATTTATTTAAAATACAAATCTTTTGAAACATTATATATGTATGTACTGTCACTTGTTTCTGTTTTTGTTCCTTTTCTGCATCTCTCCAGGGAGAGGTGGGCCCACCTGGTAAACCGGGCCCTGAGGGCGGTTTTGGCACTCTTGGTCCCGCTGGTCCACGGGGAATAACTGTAATGGGCAAAGTGGTACGACTACACTTGATCTACCGAGAAGATCTAATAGCATTTGGAACATATTTAAACCCTCTCTCTTTGTCATAATAAGGGCCCACCTGGAGCAAGAGGGGGAAAAGGAGACATTGGAAGGCCTGGGAGTCAGGTGAGCTTCAACAAACATCTCACAGGCCATGGTTGTAGATGATCATATTAGTGTTGTTTTCTCTCTGGTATATCTCAGTTTCTTCACTTTGTGTTTATAGGGTTTACCAGGACTTCCTGGTCCAAAAGGTGAAGAGGGCATGGCTGGTCCTAAGGCAAGTCTCTGTGTGGTTTGAGACGGGTATTGTCCCAAGTGTGTTTGAAATGTTCAGTCTGTCATTCATCCTTATGTCAATAAATTACCCACAGGGCACCAGAGGATTGGAGGGTAACATCGGTAGCCCAGGAATCACAGGCCCAAGAGTAAGACTTGGCCTTACATTTATCATGCATTCATTGAACAATTCATACTGTACATGCTTTCACTGTACCATTTTTTTTACATTTCTGTGTCTACAATCTTTAGGGCTTCCAGGGTATGCCTGGTCATCCAGGGCCAGTGGGCGAGAGAGGGCCATTAGGTCACGTAGGGCCCACCGTAAGTAACTTTGTGCTCTCTTACTCTTTGTGTCCTTTATCCATCCAGTCCAGCTGAGATAGATGGCCAGTAAAGATTTGATATATTTGAAAAAAGTTGGATAGAAATTAGCTGTTAAGTAGATGTTCCAGATAATTTTTTATCTTTCACAGGGTCTTTCTGGAAGTAAGGGTGAGAGAGGAGAGAAGGTGGGTTAAAAATGACATCTTTGTTATATGCAAAACATAAAATAGATTGAGTTTGTTTTAATAATTCTTCTGTTTATTAGGGTGAGCCACAGTCTCTTGCCATGATCTACCAGCTTGTTACACAGGCCTGCGAAAAACTTATGCACAGTATGTAGTATATTCACTACATCCATTTGAATTAAGTCACAGTAAATGCAGAAATTAAAAGCATCTTTAATGGGAATCTTGGCCTGAGTAACTGCATAGCAATTATGAGCTGATAATAAACTGTGTTTTAGATGAAGTGCTGAAGTTGGATGCTTTTATGCACGAGATTAATCGAAAGCCAGTGCCCATCCAGGAACCAGTAGCACCACCAGGAGAGCCTGGGATCCCAGGGGGAAGGGGGCCACCTGGATCCCGAGGCCCTCAGGGTCGACAAGGGAGCAGAGGGGAGTCTGGGAAACCAGGGTACCCTGGTGAACAGGGTAAGCCTTGAGATTTTCATTTCTTTGGAGATGCAATCTGCTGGGCAAACACCACATCTGATGGTTGTCATTAGACACATTAGTTGATTTATTGAAATTCTGGATTACGTTATGTAAGTATTTCTGTGATTGATTTGTAGGACGCAGAGGGATGTCTGGTGAGAAGGGCTCTCCAGGAGCAAATGCGGTGGGACCACAAGGAATAAAAGGTTTCGCAGGTATTGAAACATATGTGTATCACACAGCTGTCTTTGGAAATTGTTTAAAAGGGGTCTTCATTATTTATATCATATTTACTTTTCTGTACATTGCAAAAATATATTTTTAATTAGTATTTATGTCTTGTTTTTAAATAAAATAGCTAAACATCTTTTAAAATTAGAAATTTACCTGAGAGACACAAAGTAGTAAATGAGTCTCTTCGGCTCTCCAAGGACGCATTTATTTGATCCCCCAAAAAATGACAAAATAAACGTTAAGAAACTGTGGTACTTTTTTTCAGGATTCTGTGATGAATAGAAACTTCAAAAGAACAGCATTTATTTAAAATATAAATATTATTTTAACATTATAAATGTCTTTTGAGCAGTAGTGTGTATCTTGAATTATTATTTTTTAACTCACTGGCAAATTGGTTTTATTTGTCTTTGCATTTTAAGCAGAAATCTATCAAAATTTAGTAAATTTATGATAAAAACATGAAAAATTATGCACAATAGGAATTTGGCAAATTAAGCATTTTTATATATATATATATATATATATATATATATATATATAAATCAGTCCTGTCGTTTTACATTAATTTTGCTTTTACACAAACACAAATAATGTGTTAATTGCATCACTGTTTATTTCTACTTGTACAGGACCTCCAGGTGAAGCTAAAATAGGGGAACAAGGTCCCAAAGGTGAGGATGGTAAAGTAGGACTTCCAGGTGTTTTAGGAGCTTCAGGTCAGCAAGGAGAAATGGGACCCCCTGGTGTATGTGACAGCAGTGGATGTTATCAAGGACACCCGGCTGCAGGTAAATTCAGTTACGTCATTGTGACCACCATAAAAAACAGTGTAAGTTCAAGGGGGTAAAATTGCTGTTTAAATTATTTTTCAGAGGATCCATACGCTGGATACCAGCCTTGAGTTACTGAGAAGTAACTGTTTTAGCACTGCCAGGATCATCTCTCTCCCCAGACTTTGTAGAAAGACACTTTGTGACTTGGTAGATAAAGAGATTCTGCCAGACACGGACTTTGAACGAGCCAGTTGATGGACTCTTTTGACTTTATTTTCTCCATGTGGTAGCTGATCTCAGCTCAGTACTTCCATTCTGAGATCACCAAAGCACTGATCATCCTTGACCCTGTCTTCTACCCTGTATTCCACCTGATCTACTGCTTCAAGACTACAGTAGATGCATGTGCAGAACGTTTTGTGCAGCTCAGAGGAAATCGCAACACACTCAGACTCTATTTTCTATCGATACATTCATCTATTTTACGGAGACAGATATTTTGGTATCCAGACGAGGAACAAGTGTCTTTCTGAACAACAGCTAAAATCCGCACTAAGAATGTTTCTAATATTTTACTTTAAGTATTTAATGCGCTGTATGTGTTTTAAATGTATATTGTTGAAGGCATATTACTTTCAATATTTTCTATTCCTGTTTCTTGACCTATTACTTCTGGTTTTTGTATCAAGTGTTTTTTTATATGAAATAAGCAATATTTTGCAAGCGCAATACATATGTTAATATTAAATACACTGTGATATTATATTGTTTTTTTACATATGCATTAGTGCTGTCAATAGTATTTTATAGAATTATGCTAAGTTAACTGGTCTTGTTTTTTGTTAATATACATGTTTATGTAAACCCTTATGAAATGAAACTGTTAAAGATGGAAAATGTTGACTCACCTGAGATCATGCTGCGTCAATGAAATGGTTACTATTCACATTCACTGAAAAACAAAATTAAATGTAATTAAATCACTTTTTGTTTACAAAAATTCAAATCTAATAGCAATTTCAGTATGCAATGAACTGTGTTTGTAATTACAGCAGTGAAATCACTCATGTCATCATTTTTTATCAGTGTTTCAAAAGCAAATATCGTTTTGATGTAATATAGTTTCAGATATCTTGCTGAACCAATTAAATTAACAACACAACCAGTCTTGAGTATTTTATTGGGAAACCTTTTATCTCAATGTAAATGACATGCCAGTGCAATGGATACAATTGTTCATTATTATAATTACCAAATGAGCCACACACACAAATTAGTCATCCATTACTATTTGTTCCCTGGGTGAGGTCATTATAGGGTTTAAGTAGCCTACTGTTGAAATATTAAATGGACTTCTTGTCTCGAGACGTTATCCCAATGTGCAGTCTATCTAACATTCAACCTTCCTGCTAATTGAAGCGATTAAACCTACAGGTTTGTGACTAAATTCTGTCGATACGTTGCACTGCTATTGTTCAACTGTCCAAACAATAAGTTAGTTGGATTTTATTTTCACTCACAGTTTTTGAACCGTAGAAATATCTTCTCCGGAACCAAAGGCTGGAGCTAGTGATTTCCACGGACAGCGTACCTGATGTAAACATCCGGTGTTTAATACGTCGGAGACGCCAACATGGCGAGCAGCAGAGGTAATGCGAAGACCGGGAAACAACCTGACAAATATTCTGTTCTGCTACCAACCTACAACGAGAGAGAAAACCTGCCATTGATTGTGTGGTTGCTGGCGAAGTACTTTGGCGAGAGGTAAGTGTGTTGTTATACACAGTCAATGGGCGAGAACCGGACCGGAATACAACCAATTGTCAAACTGTAGAAGTCCTAATGATGAGCTGTCAGTGACATCGGTCTAATCACCTGATTGAAATTACCTTAAATATTTAGTTTTAAGAAGAGTGTTTTTACTCAGATGGCCGTGTTTTAATGCAGTGGATACAACTACGAGATCATAGTGATCGATGATGGCAGTCCAGACGGAACGCTGCAGATCGCCGAGCAGCTGCAGAAGATCTACGGCGCTGACAAGATTGTGAGTTTTGCGTTATAATTAGAGCTGCAACAAACGATTATTTTGATAATCGCTTAATCTAACTATTATTAGAACGATTAATCGACTAATCATTGATTATTTCACTGATTAATCAGTAGACTGATTTATTCAGCTTTTGCATTTAGTTAAAATATTAAGTTATACATGAAGAGTTCAGATGCAAAAGTAACTTTTTTAATTAGAATTTGAATAAATGCCTAGATGTAAATGTTGTTTTGCTAATGTTTATTTCTGTATTATTGATAAAATGACTTTAAATCGCTCAAGTAATTTCCCCTTAATGGCAATGTATAGATAATTTTCTATGCAATTGAAGTGAAATAACTGAACATAGATATAGAAGTGTGAGAAAAAGGCACATTTTAGAAGAAAAATTCAGGAGGCAATTAGAAGCTTTTGCATCTGACACATCTCACATATTCTAACATAAACAAAGGTCACTTCAGCTTTAGGAAAGCATATTATGTAATTACAATTATTCTAAAATGAATTGGTAACATTTTACAATAGGGTCCATTAGTTAACATGATGAATGAACAATACTTCTGCAGCATTTATTGATTAATGTTAATTTCAGCATCTACTAATGCATTATTAAAAAAACAAGTTGTGTTTTTTAACAACTGAACAAACAATGAACAACTGTATTTTTATTAACCAACATTAAGAAAGATTAATACATTAATGTAATGAATGCATTGTTCATTCATGTTAATTAATACATTAAATAATGTTAACAAATTATACCTTATTGTAAAGTGTTACCAATTCCTTATACAAATAAATGTATTTGGCACACAAAACAAGATGACAGACAGAGACAATCGCTCACAATTTAATTATCTGTATGAAACTAAATGACACATCATTCTGACAAACATCTCTTTTTGTAAGTCATGGATAAGAAACAAAATAAAAGGTAAAAGTGATGAGATGCTTTGAATAAACAATTTTTTTCACAACATAATGTAAAATACCTTATAGGGTTATGATGACCAAAACAGTCCTGAGCTAGATCAATCTTTGATCTCTAAACCAAACTATCACTTTAATGAAAAAAATAACTTTTCCCACTAATACAAGTATTTTATCATTAGCTAGCTCCACACTGTAGCTACTTTATAACAGAATAACAAGTTGTAATTCTAACTGAAAGCGACACAGACTCTGTTTTTTCATGTTTAATATCGTAAAGCAGCTTGAATTAAGGTTATCTATTGAATAAAGTACAATATAAATAAATATGTGACCGGACTTTACTGGAGTACGTTACTGAACTGCAGAGCTCATGCAAACATCCACATCGTTGTAATCAGATGCATTTAAAAATGATGTAAACTGCTGCTTTCACATTGCTGTCAGTTTTTGTTGTTTATTTCGTTACTGAGAGGAAAGCGTGCAATATATATTTACATATTTATCCAAACACTGCTCGGCAGCTTCAGGTTTGTTTGGCTGGGTTTGAAGCGCTGGCTTATCTTGAATTGCATCCGGGAGGGTTGTCTTGCGCTGCAGCACCACGCTGGTCAAACCGTAGGTATTGCAGACTGTTAGATTAGGTCATATGAGATACAAATGACTACTCGACAATTTTTTATTGTCGATAATGTCGACTAATCGTTGCAGCCCTAATTAAAATAGACAGCACATGACTGACAGCTTGTTGAAAGAAATCATGAAAATCTGGCATCTCTCTTCTTTTCAGCTCCTGAGACCGCGAGCAAAAAAACTGGGATTAGGTAAATTGGCTCACATTTCTTAATACTTATTAGAGCTAAATTATAGGAATAGTGTCACTGACGTTCATGTAATTCCAGGAACGGCTTACATCCACGGCATTAAACATGCATCAGGAAATTTCGTTATCATTATGGATGCAGATCTCTCACATCATGTAAGTCCTTTTCCATTGTATAGTGTTCTGTACCTCCTTGAGTTAATACTGATATTCACGTTTCCCACGACTGTGTAAATACTTAAAATACAGTCTTTGAACATGCTAACAAGAATCAAGAAAGAGCTTTATTGCCAAGTGTGTTTGCACACACAAGGAATGTGTCTTGGTGTTAGGAGCTTCCAGTACAGACAGTACAAACATAGTGCAGACATTATATAATTAAGATAATACAAAAACACTAATAATGAAGGGAATAGACAATTATGAATAACAATAGTAATAAAATGCAAATATACAGAAAAGAAAAATGACCATAGACAGAACTGTGAATGTGCATGTGTGCTATGTACAGATGAAGGTTTGATGAGTTATTTACAGATGTACAGTACTGGGGTGTGTTATGTTTTGTTCAGATGGGATATGGCCTGGGGGTAAAAACTGTTCTTGTGTCTAGCTGTTTTGGTGCTCAGTGCTCTGCAGCGCCGGCCAGAGGGCAACAGTTCAATGAGAGAGTGAGCTGGGTGTCCAGAGTGGCTTTCTTAGCCCTTTTCCTCACTCTGGAGCTGTAAAGTTCTTGAACGTAGGGATGCAGCGATTAACCGATTTTACAATTAACCGCGCTTTAAAATGTCACAGTTAATTAATCGAAAAGGCTCCGCTACACCGAGTGTTTCTGTTGAATGGAAGTGTTGCAACTTGCGCAAAACGAAAACAAAGTTACACTAGCAGAGCACCAGCTTAAAATTTACATTTACATTTAGCAGACGCTTTTATCCAAAGCGACTTACAGTGCATTCAGGTTATACATTTTTTTGTCAGTACATGTGTTCCCTGGGAATCGAACCCACAACCTTTGCGCTGCTAACGCAATGCTCTAACCACTGAGCCACAGGAACAGGAAAATCCGTGCTTATCAGAGACACGGAGGCTATATGGAATCAGATTCCCGCCTAAAGTATTGCAGCCACGGATAAAAAAATAACAAGCTTGAAAACAAAATTAAAAATTGCAAGTAAAAATATATTGCACAAGATTTAAAAATGAAAGCAAAATTGTCAAATTGTCAAAATTGTTTGTTATAGCAAACACTGGTCTAGGATAGAAAAATAATAAGCATATATCAAAAATATTATAAGGAATTTTTAAAAGTAATAAACATTAATCAAAACTTTACTTACATTTAAAATCATATTGCACAAAATAGAAATATTAATGTAAAATTATCAGATTTTCCTTGTTTATATTTCAATTTTTTCTGCTCTCAGACATTTTCTGCTTATATTTTCTTTTTTTGTATGCTTATGCTGTTTTTCCTTTGCTCTTGTTTCCACATTCTGCGCTTGCTTTTCCAAATGTTGCGGTTAGAGTTTCATGTAAATCAGGTCAGGGTTAAGCATCATCATTGGTCCACTAGTTCTTGATTGACAGCTCCTCTGTTTATCTGTTTTTGCAAATAAACTCTTCATATACATATTTATTAGTCTGAACAACTCCTTAGCGAAATAGTACATAAATTTTAAGAACCACTGGAATTGTCATTAAAGATTTGTATTCGTAACATACACAATTATACAGAATATAATCAGTAATGAAATGTAAGTCCGGTCCGCTCCATGGACAGTGCAATTATATGAAATACAAACACGAGAATATACATAAATATAGGTATGGGGGAAAAATGAAGTAGAAAATAAAAAGTAAGAATAAAAAATTAAAAATAATAAAATATAAAATACAAATGTGCAATAAAATGTGCAGGACAGTATACTGTAGACTTAATAAATAATAATATAAGCAGGAATGTGCAAGAAGAATATGCAAACAGGTTGTTCAGGGTATTTACATAGCAGCAATACAGATGGTGGAGAATAATGAATATCTTACTGATTATTAAACGGAGTCATGTTGATGTTATGAGTTTGAGTTTAAGAGCCTGATGGCCGGGGGGGAAGAAGCTCCTCCTAATTCTCTCAGTTTTTGCCATCATGCTACGGAAGCGCTTGCCAGATGGCAGTAAAATGAAGAGACGGTTGCATGATGATTTTAGCAGCTCTGCTTTTGCAGCGTTTGAGGTAGATGTCCTGCAGAGAGGGGAAAGCAGACCCTGAGATGCGCTCAGCTAAGCGCACAACTCTCTGCAGTCCTGATTGGAGCCGTTTCCATACCACACATGAAAATTGATGTTACAACGGTTTTAGATAGCTTCAAGCATTTTTGCTCAAGGGTTTTCAGGAATTTAAAATGGATAATTTGGTCCTGCTTTCAATAAATGAAACCTTCAGGAGCATTTGTTTGCATTAAGTGTTTTCTTTTTATTCTCCCTCACAGCCAAAGTTTATCGCACAGTTCATTGAGTAAGTCATTTTCTTTCAATAACATTATGCCTCTGCTGTTAAAAAAATCTGCACATTGTATTGTGTAGTGTAATTTTGCTATAATAGCATTAGCATGTGCACTTGTATAACAGTCACTTTCTTTTTTTTCTTTCAGAAAACAGAAAGAGGGTGGATATGACCTGGTGTCTGGAACAAGGTACAGAGGAGACGGTGGTGTTTATGGATGGGATCTGCACGGAAACTGATCAGGTGTGTGACTGGAAGCTACATTTTATGTATTTATTTTTATCCAACTATAAATAAATCTTAAAAATATTTGAGACTGCATCTGTTACTGCCATATATACAATACTGTAGGTCAGGTATAATTTTCATGTGTAATTGATTTTATGGCACAAGATTATTTTTTGTAACGATTGTTTCCTTTTAGTCGAGGTGCAAACTTTGTAACACAAGTGCTGCTTAGACCTGGAGCATCTGATCTCACGGGGAGTTTTAGGTAAGGGCATGTTAATAAATGAATCATTGTTTTTTGTTTTGAAACCGTTTTCTTGTTTTTATATTACAGTATTGAATTATTGTCTCCTATCTTGTGTTCTATGTTTCAGGCTCTATAAGAAAGAGGTTATTGAAAAATTAGTAGAGCAGTGTGTGTCAAAAGGCTACGTGTTCCAGATGGAGATGATTGTCCGTGCTAGACAACTGGGCTATTCTGTTGGAGAGGTCAGCACACATTTCCTATAAATCTTGATCTTATTTTAATAAATAAAATATAGTGTAGATTATACATTTCTATAATAAGACTGTGAAATGTATTGCTGTATTATACTTAACTTTATTTAATACATATAATCTATTAAAAATTCAAGATCAGTTTTTAAATCTATTTCAGAGTAGCAGACTGCATTATTTTATGATTATCTGAACGTGGTCTTGTCTGTCTATTACGCAGGTTCCTATTTCATTTGTGGACCGTGTTTATGGGGAGTCCAAATTGGGTGGAAATGAAATTGTCTCCTTCCTGAAAGGATTAATTACTCTTTTTGCTACTACATGACCTTTGACCTCATATTGTTGTGTTTAGCTTTGTGCTATATGTTCAGCACTTATCACTGCAGTCGAACTGGAATTCATGCTTTCCAAGTAACAAGTTCATTACAAGGAGTTATTTGTCTTATATCAGGTTACAGTAGTGTGTGGATTGATTGGAATTACCACTTTCCATCTTCCATTTAGTTTGGTTAATTACTAGACTATATGTTGAAATGTACATTCAGATGTTTAAAACAAATCTACTTTTTAATAAAAAGGACCAAATTGACACAAATTTTTTTTTTTTTTGATAATAAAAAATTATTGCGCTCCCTCTGTAGAAACTGTGTTCAATTGCGCAGTGCCTAAACACGCTACTGTATGTACCTTTTTAACAGCTTGAGAAACATTTTTGTTGTCCAAGTGGCAATAGAGATTTATGCTTTGAAATAAACATTTTGGGTTATGCAATGTATCTAGGCATTTTCATCTGGATGGGTGTTATTTATAAAATACTTTGGACTTGCATCAGAACTGATGAAGTTGTATTATTTACTTAATTCCATACACCAGTCAGTGTCAGAAGAAAACAACAGCCTACATTCTAAGGGTTACTGCCATCGATCTCTTGAGTAAGTGTCTACCCTGTCTTGGTGACACTTCCAAAAGGAAATATTTTCTACTTTCTATGGGTGTAGAGTGTTACGTCCCAATTGACATTCAAACTAGTGTAATGCCAGGAACTGCTTGGGTGAGTTTGATGCAGCCAACACCATGGGGAATAACTCCAGAGCGGGCCAGAGGGTGGGGGAATCAATGGCTCACAGTCTGCAACCCCAGCACTTCACATGCAGAAGTAGTCCCGGTGAGTTGCGCATGAGCGCAGTACAGCGCCACCACCCGAAATCATGCTGGCTGAGTACTGAGGCACTGTATACATCCGACACTCTGAGGGGGTAGATACTAGATGCAGAATTGACGCATACGCCTCTATCCAATCAAGTTTCAGCCGATGGCGTCCCCTATGGGTTCATTCTATGTAACTGCACCCAGGCGCTGTTTACACCAGTTTCGGAAGCATGTAATATAACATTTTATGCGCGCACAGACACACTTGTGCATTCAAGGTAAGCTTAGATAGGGGTAAATATTGGCTTGGTGGTCGTCTAACACCTCTCACCATTTAATCCCCCACCCACTGCCCCTTTCTCCGTCGGCACAATGCTTTTTTATGCTAATCAAATATACGTCACTTCCGCCCTTTTTCACACGCCATTTTGGATAGTATAGGTACTGGACCGGGTCGTATTGTTTAAGTGGATGGCGGATTACGTTAATTGCTGTCAATTACACCGTCATCGCGCGTCTTGTGGACTGTGCATCATCGCAAACGCAGCACGCGCTCGGCGGTTCGCGCTCCTTCTCCCACCGGGACCCTCTTCCCAGCTTATTCCCGGCAGACAGACAGCTCTGGGTCGGCCCGTGACAGGAGTCGAGCTCCCTCTTTCGGTGGTGTGTGTCCGCCTGGGAAGCGGAGGACAAGGCGCTCGGTTCGGGGGCGGGAAAGTGACATTACGCGCTGCAGCTAGCGGAGCGCGGGCCAGGTAACGTTAACGTTCAACTCGCTGTTGTGGGTTTGGAGAACGAAACCGATTGAGAATTGACTGAGACCTAACTGTTACTAACTTATTAATAATAGATGGAGAAATCTGAAAATACAACCAGACTCTCAGGTGAAAAACCTAACTAATTGTTTGTGTCATACAGTTGTTAAACATTTCTCTCAGGTCGTGAATTAAACCTAAAGTTTTTATTGATGTGTTCTTACCGTTGTACGTGTAACTGTGGGTTTTTAATCATTCACACAGACCCAAAATCCGACCACTTACTCCAGCCCGCTGTTATCTCCGTTTGCTTTGACAGTTTAGGCTAACTCATCACGAAAAGCTCGCGTTGCAACGAATTAATCGTTAAAGGGACCGTTCACCAAAGATAAAACAAATTATATCATCATTTATTTGCCCTTACGTTGTTGTAAGCCCGTATGAATTTCTAATATAAGCTAAAGGAAATGTAAATCAGAATGACAGCCTCAGTCAGTTTTTTTTTTTTGTTCGGAAAAAAGATGGTGACTGAGTCATTCTGTCTGACATCTTTTGTGTTTCACAGATAAAAGAAAGTCGTGTAGTATGGAGCAGTATTAGGTTGAATATTGTATTTTTTTGATGAATTGTCCTTTTAATTGTCGAACAATCGCTGTCAGTTGAGCGCGTGCAGTTTTACTAATAACGAACTAAAAGTTGGCGCTTGTAGGATTTGATCTCGTTTGACATGTCAACAAACCAAACAGACCAACTGGTCTCTAATTGGTCAGTTGTTTTCCTCGTCAGTGTGTTGTCATACTCATGTACTTGCCTACTTGGTTTTGCTCTATATAATTTGTAATGACTGTTGAATGGCAAGTTTGATATTTACTTTAGTATTTACCGTCCTGGGTAGTATAGATGTAATTCAGCAAATTGCAGTGCTTGAATATGACATTTAGACCGCTTATGTTGATCATGCTGTGTGTGTGTGTGTGTGTGTGTGTGTGTGTGTGTGTGTGTGTGTGTGTGTACTGTAGCTGTGTGGTGTTGGGACTTTGATGAAAAGATGATGCTGATTGTATTTACCAGCAGTATGTTTTTCTCATTAACACAGGCTCCATGTCTTTTGGATATGGACCGCCATGGGGCAGTTAATTAAAATGTAATTTCTGTTTGCTTGTATGCAAACCAAGTCATCTGTATGCTAGGAGATCATCAGATAACCTCCACCCATAGCAGACACTGCAGATATGCCTTTCCACGCACTGGCCTCTGCTGCCGTCCTCAACAGGAGGCGCCATTCCAGGGCTGCAGAAGCCTGCACAAAAAAGGGAGCGGAAAAAGGGCAGGCAGAACAGAGGCTTATATAACATGGAGGAAGAGCTGTCCTCTAGCGCCATCTAGAAAGGATGGGAGAAAGTCAGTGAGGCGATGAGGAATACCTAACCAAAGAAAGAGAGCCCCTATTCAGTGAAACTGCTGCTCTTTGTACAAGCAGGGTGTACCGTATAATGCTTGTCATTGGTGACGCCAAGAGCTGATGCAGGTTTTACTTGAAGGTAGGTCAGATAGGTACATGACCTTTGACCTTAGTTGAACTTCGACTTCATTTTTGCGGGCTGCTGTGGAATCGGCCAAATTTAGCATTGCAGTTGTGCATGTTTGGCTCTTCATGAACAATATTTGTAAGAGCACAGATCTGCAATGCTTGTACTGTAGAATGTTGGCCATAGATTCATTGGATGATTTTTTCAGTTGGGTGATCATATTTTGAAATGGTGCCATCCCATAGACTTCAAGAGCTGAAACATTGTACTTGGTGCTTGGAAAGATTTTGATTTTGCTTAGGTATTACATGTAAAATAGATTAAATACACACTACTATTGAGATGCAGAAAATTGTTAGAGTAAAGATGCACCAGAAGTGTGAGTAGATTTGTTTCAAATAAATGATGTTCTTTTGAACTTTGTTCTTCAAAGAATCCTGAAAATAAAACATATAATGAAGCATTTCCACAAAAAATTTGCATAACTGTTTTTTTTATAATAATAATAAATGTTAAATAATAAACTAAACCCACCAAATTAGCATACTAATATAATTTTTGAAGGATCATGTGACACTGAAGACTGGACTAATGGTGCTGAAATTCAGCTTTGCCATCACAGGAATAAATACATTTTAAAACATTAAAATAAAAACATTTAGTTTAAAATGTTATAATAATTCTCAATATTACTGTTTTTACTGTAATTTTTATCAAATAAATGCAGCTTTGGTGAGCACAAAAAACCTTCCTTCAGAAACAATAAAAACATCTTTCAGACCCCAACATTTTGAATGGTGGTTTATTCAAATATAATTTAAGTGAATTATCTCCTAATTAAAAATAATGCATTGTTCCTTTTTAACAAAACATGTAAGGTTGTCTCAGTTTGTTTGGATCAATTATAGATTACCACATAGGCCTATACTCCAGACAGAGGTTGATTTCTTTAATCTTCACCTCATACATTGACTCTCCTTATTCTCATTGACATTCTCATTTGTAGAAGTACCTTTGATTATAATTGTATGCGAACATAGTACAAAGGCCGCAAATTAGTTTCCTGTTGTGAAAGGACTCTTTGGAATTTAATTCATAAATACATTTGTTGGTTGTGGCTTTTGATGAAGAAGTAAAAAGTTGGAAAAATATTGTAAAATAAGAAAGTGATATTGCATGGTGTCAAAAGTAAGTTGGCTTTTTGCTGTCTGTTTATTATGCAGCTCATTTTCCCAGGCTGTGATGAAAAAGATGCTCTTACTTTGACTCATTTGCTTTACTTTAGACCTTTTCCTCTCCTAGTGACCATTTCTCTGACATGAGCTTGTTTATGATTTGGATTAAGGTCCATTTAAACAGTCAAGTTGATAGCGTCACAGTGAGATATATTTTAATATATTATTAATGTATTATTCATGTTCTCTGAAGTCATTCAAACAATACAAAATATGTATTATTCATTCATTTTATTTTCAGGTGGCAGAATGTTTCAACTCCCAGTGAACAACATCAGCAGTCTAAGGAAAGCTAGGAAGAATGTGAAAAAAGTGCTGGGTGACATTGGGTTGGAGTTTTGCAGGGAGCACATTGATGTAAGTATATACCTCTTGTTAAAATGTCACCATAGTACATGCTCACTGTCATGGACCATCTGAGACCCCTTAAGACAGCTCCAAATGGCTTAGTATTTTTATATTACATTCTGTGTCACAGTATTACCATTAGCTCTGTAGCTGTGAAATCAGCTTGTTGGTATGCTTTTACCATTCATCTTCTAACCTTGAGTCTTAATAGTATGTTTTTGCTGATGCAATAACACATATGGTGCAGTTTCTTTAGATTATGAAGTAGACCCATGTGAACGTTTGGTATTTGAGATTGCCAGAAATAAAGCCGCCTCCCTTGTTTTTGATAAATCCACTACTTTAGTTGCCTGACAAAATTACTCCATCTACCACAAGTTCCATTTTTTCCAATATTGTAAAACAACACCACAAAGGAAAATATGTGTGAAGGTTATATATTTGTAATGATTATTATAAAAGGCTGTAATTTATGATTTGTGTCTGATAAAATAGTGACATTATGAATATCAGTGATGTATAATGTACATTTTAGCCATTACATTTCCTAAAAACCATGCCTAGTATCTAGTTGGTTGCTTATGAGCTATAAGAAAGAGCTATTTTACTAACATTTCTGATTCAAACCTCAAATAGCAGAGTTAGGAAGTTTTTCTGCTAATCCGTTTGTGTGAACTGATTGATTCAGAGCAAAGCAATTAATTAGTTTTTTCAGTATTTATTAGTTTTACACTTCAGTACATGTGCAAAGCATTTTAAAAAATGTATTCTACAAAGACTTTTTATATGAATTATTTTTCCTCTCTAGGACTATAAGGACTTTGTTCCCAATGAGTTCTACATTAAGAACACCACATGGGACGATGTGTGCATGTATGATCCCTCAATGACCAAATCACAAGTGAGTAGTAACTTTAATAATTTTATTAATATTTTGTCTATTTTTTTTAAACCCATCTCTGTTTTTTTCTTTACCCATCTGTCCTCTTTGTCTTTTTAGGAGTACCGCTCAAAGCCGTTCTGTTGTTCAGGATGTACATTCTCCTCCAAGTTTTTCTCTGCCTACAAGAGTCACTTCCGTAATGTGCACAGTGAGGACTTTGAAAACCGCATTCTCCTTAACTGTCCTTATTGCACTTACAATGGGAACAAAAAGACTTTGGAGACACACATCAGACTGTTTCATATGCCCAACAATGTTGTGCGCCAGAATGCTGTAGGACTTCAGGGGGCAAGCGTTGGCTTGAAGGATGGTGCTCGTCTGAATAAGACACGTGATAATATAGAGCAAGCAGTGTACTACTGCAAGAAATGCACTTACAGGGACCCTCTATATAATGTGGTGCGAAAGCATATCTACCGGGAACATTTCCAGCATGTAGCAGCACCATACTTAGTGAGGCCTGGTGAGAAGACAACAGGGACAACGGCAGGCTCTGGTACAGGGAGCAATGCTGATTCTGGTGGTACCAACAGTACGAGCACAGCCATCCACTGCAAACGGTGCCTCTTTGTACCTCGTACCTATGAAGCCCTTGTGCAGCATGTCATTGAGGACCATGAGCGCATTGGTTATCAAGTTACTGCTATGATTGGACACACCAATGTTGTGGTACCTCGGGCGAAGCCTGTGATTATGGTGTCCGCTAAAGCTCAGGGTGATAAGGGCATCATTGGTGTAATGCCAAAGGGTACAGTAGTGACTGGAGTGCGGCCTTTATCCGCTCAGCAGCTGAGTCGTATTGTTATTCCTAAAGGGAATTTGAACTCAAGTGGACTCCTGTCAGGTGTTCACCTGAAGCAAGGGGCATTTGGTCTGAAACCTGGGACTACACAATCCTTGACCATTGGGGGACAACATGTGCAGCTTTCAGTCCCACAGCAGTCTCAAATAAGCAAACCGCAGCTTTCTGCTAGTCTTCGTAGTTCGGTTTCTGGATCATCATCCACTTCCATACTTAAGATCCCTCAGCTGAACTCTCGAGTTCAGGCAGCAGCTACTACGGTGTCATCTGTTATTTCCAAGAAGGGCAACTCTGTCATCGGCACGTCGTACACTCAAAAATGGAAGATCTGCACCATTTGCAATGAGCTCTTTCCAGAAAATTTGTATAGTTCGCATTTTGAAAAGGAGCACAAAGCGGAGAAGGTACCGGCGGTGGCCAACTACATCATGAAAATTCACAACTTCACTAGTAAATGTTTGTACTGTAACCGTTACCTACCTAGCGACACGCTTCTTAACCACATGTTGATACATGGCTTATCTTGCCCGCACTGCAGGGCCACTTTCAATGATGTGGAAAAAATGGTGACTCACATGCGAGGGGTGCATCCCAATGAATCTGTTGGGCCACGGACAGAATCCCCGCTTACATTTGACCTCACGCTTCAGCAGGGAAATCCCAAGAATGTCCAGCTGATCATCACCACATATAACATGCGGGATGCCCCAGAAGAATCTGTGGCATTTCATGCCCAAAACAACGCATTCCCACCATCATTGCAGGGGAACAAACCGGTTATGCCACCAGTCCCAAAGATACCCCCAGATGCCATACTGGCTAAGGCTATACCGCAAGCGGCTGTCCCTTATAAGAAGGATGTAGGCAAAACACTTTGTCCTCTCTGCTTTTCAATTCTTAAGGGACCTATTTCAGATTCTCTAGCTCACCATTTGCGTGACCGCCATCAAGTTATACAAACGGTTCATCCTGTGGAGAAGAAGTTGACCTACAAATGCATTCATTGCCTTGGTGTCTACACTAGTAACATGACGGCTTCCACGATCACTTTGCATCTAGTTCACTGCCGTGGTGTTAGCAAAACTCAGAACGGCCGACCTGCTCCATCCGCAAGAGTTGTACAGGCCCAGGGGGCTGGTCTCAAACGGGCAGGTTTAGCAAACTTCGACCAAATTGAACCAAAGAGACAGAAACCTGCAACCGATGACCACACTGGGCATAGCCCACCACTTTCAACTGACAAACAAGATGAACCTGTAGTCTTTGCCGTGGACCCGAAGGGTTATGAGAATGAGTCCTACGAGACCCGAAAAGCTTTCCTCACTCAGTACTTCAACAGGCAGCCTTACCCCACTCGTCGAGAGGTGGAGAAGCTTGCGTCCAGTCTCTGGCTTTGGAAATCTGACATTGCGAGCCACTTCTCAAATCGAAGGAGGAGATGTATGCTGAATTGTGAGACCTTAAACACTCGGGTCCTGCTGGGATTTAAAATGGAAGGCATTATAGATTTGCAACATCCCATGAACTTTGAGTCAAAGTGCTATTTCAAGAACCATAACCATGAACATAAAAGACGAACTACTAGATATCGGATAGGCCGATCTGCCAATGCAATTCGCTTTCGGCAAATAGCTACAACCAATGGTGACCTGCAGCAGAAGCATGGCACGCTAGCAAGGATTTCCGCCAAAGCCTCACTCTACTCGAATGGTCAAAAGGCCATCATAGGGAGCAACTGCAATGATTCAATTAAGAGCACCTTAAAACCTGGAGCACTTGTCGTTTCTGAACCAATTCCTGTGGACTCTGACAGTGATAATGAGGAGAATGTGCAGACTGCACAGTCACTCAGTAGGGAGGAACCAGAGACAAATAATCAAGTGGATGGGAGTGACTCTGACATCAGGGAGGATGTCCACGGTGAAAACGGTTATGGGTCAAAAGACTTGTTAAACGAAACAAAACGGCAAAAGGGAGAGTGCCAGTCAGGTATCACAAACAAGCTTGAACAATCAGAGACTCAGTTAACCAAGCCACAGGTCTGATTTCTGGACAGGGTTAATAAAATGCACATGTATACTTTTGCGTTATGTTTGACGTACACCAACAATGCTGCCTCATTGAACTTCTAGACCTTGTTTACAGGCAGTATCTACAAGGTTCTGCTTTTCCCTCAACCCCTAAAGCCATTTGAGAAAGGCAAAAAAGTCATATTTTACATTTTGAAATATGAAGAGGAATGCAAATTTTGGTTGTGAAGCTGGGGTCAACTTTTCCTCAGGATAGGGAAAGAAAAAGCTCAACATTTACCAAACAATACATGATTTGCCTTCAGTTTTATTATTCTTTAACATAACCAGAAACAGACTTGTTCAGCTGTTTTGTGGCAAATGGAGTGTTTATTGGAGCCATTTCTCTAATTCTTGAATTCCATGTCATTGCATAGTATCTAGTGTATATTTGTACAGTCTTTTAGATAAGTCTAAGGAGATTTGTAGTTGTCCTCACTGATGAAAAAAATATTTGCTATACTTTTTGTGCTCACACTTAATGGTCATATGTTCTACTTTGGTTCTCATACACAATGGATGTGGCTTCGGTGGCTGTTTTTCCTGTTTACTTTTATTAACAAAAGTATAGCAATTTGCTAAAAAATATATCAGAATAAATATTGCAAAATGAACATAATCTGTTGCTTTTATTTTGCCTGTTTATAACTGAAGCATCTTTTTTGTAAATATGTATTTACCATCCTGTAACTTGTTTTGCTTACAGAGCAGCTTTTCAAACATCCATATCTGCCCTATTGTAAGAGTACATGGCAGTTAAATTGACCACTGTAGTATTGTGCTTGTAGATTAGCCTGTGTTTGGTTCAGCCTTCGCTGACTGTTTTCTTTTTCAACAATTACACACCTTTTCTCCTCCAGCTGGGCTTCTGTTGTGATCTGGGGTCCAGAATGAGCATTTCTATTCAGTCTAACTTTCTGTATGTTTAAATTTGTGACCTCCAGTTTAGTTTTTTTGTCCCATTTTTTCTGTTTTTCTTTGTCACTGCAAACATTTCTGAATAATAAAGTGCTGTATTGTCCTTCTCACAATATTTCTAACCCTGGCCAGTCTGTATTGTCTTTTCTTACCCATGACCTTCCAGTTTTGGTCTGCTGCAAACTACGTTTCAGGGCTGACATGTTTTTCATTACTTTTGTGGCCTAATATGTAAAGTATGTGTGTAAAATATTCAAAAATATAATATTTTATCATTTAAGCAATGGTGTTCTCAAAACACTTCATAATGCTTTTCTCTGATCTTGTTGTCATCTTAGTTTGCCTGGCCACCAAAATTGTTAATGTATGATATTTTCAGTTAGTAAGGGAGCTGTCAATTTAATTTATTTGAACTTGAGATTTTTCTGGACAAAAAGTAATGATTACGAATTAAATCGTAAAGGCTGCATGGAGTAAATCACCTTTTAGACTTTTCTTTACGCATCTTAAAAATTACAATTATTCATAACCCATTTTACTGCTGTAATATAACATCTCTTGAGGAAAACGGGATATTTATTTGCTGGATTGTTAAAAATGGTCTCTATGACAAGTGGAAAGAGGTGAGGGATTGAAAAACAAAAGAGGCTTCTACTTTTAGGTAAGACGAGGACTGAGATTGTCCTCAACCCAATGAAACCCAGATTGATTGAAATCTATTTGCCATTCACGCAAAATTAAAGTTTTTGCACTCTATACCATGAATGAAACCTGAGGTCAATCTACTCGCGTCTTTTTAGAGAACAGTATGTAAGAGGGATTATATGAAAGTTCATGGTCGCTCTCAAAGAATGGCTTATTTACTGCTGTGCAAGTCTAAGGGAAAGAGAGCAGCATGTGTGCTCCAGTTATTCAGTGTGGATGGGTTGGGGACCGAGCTAAGGGACCGAGGCTGAAAGGAGACATACTGTATTAGGCTGGCTGATGGAGGCCTGATGAGGCATGTCAACAGAGCAGTACCAAAATGGGGGAGAGGAACATGAGAATGTCTGTGGGAAAACTCTATAGTGCCCCCTGCAGCCAGAGAGGAGCTCTGCCACTTCTGATGGAGAAGCCCTGACTTCAGCTTATACCGAATGACTGCTGCTCATGTTCTTGTTTGTTCAGTTTCTTTCGAGCTATTCTCTGATGGTGATGAAGGTATAGTCAACTAATTTATTAGCGGGATTCTGAGCACAGTGAACAGTGTTGTTATCTATAACCAAAGTTTTAAACTATCTTTCATTGTAATAAATAATGAAATATAAATCTTAGTTGAAAACCACAACAAATTAAATGTTGAAATGAATTGCAATAAAGTGCTAGAATAAGAATTCTTAAATAAAAAAATATAAACAAACTTAAATATAAATTGAAGCTAAATAAAAAGCACATAACAAAGAAAATAAATTGAAAAAAAAAAAAAAACTAATTCAAAGTATTAATTAATGCCACTAAAAGTCTCATGTCAGAATGTTGGATTCAGTTAAAAGTATTAAATGTCCAGAAAGAGTTCTTAAAACACACATTGATCAGTGGGGCATGTTGTCACAATGGGAACCTGCACATTTCAGATGATTTTAAATAATAAACAATTATATTATTGTTACCTTCCTTCTTTTAGGGAGGAACATTCCTCTACATTCCCTTACATTCCTCTAGTCTAGGGGTTTGGGAAAAGGTGCAACAAACAAACAAAACAAAAAAAGTTTAAAGACTACAAACAGGTTAGGCTGGTTAACAAAATATGTACTTAGTAACACAAATCCAGGCTTTAGGCCCACCCAACACACACTGACTCAACAATCACATGCTGGGGCAGAAGGAAAGACTCTTAACTTCCTGGATTTCCACCACAGCTTTATCTACCTGCTCCCATCTCATCAACCAATCAGGTCACCCCCAGAGCTTGGTTTTAATTAGGCACAGCTGATGCTCATACCTGGCGAAGGGATGACACAGAGAGAGAGAGAGAGAACAACCAGAGAGAGAATATAAACCAACACAATGCAAAACAAAGAAAACAAAGTACAACCACATTGCACCAAATAAATAAATAAATGGTGATCAACTTTTATTATTCAGCTGTCGCTTGAATGTATGCCAGTGCTGTTTTAGTATACTCACAGTAAGTATATACATTCATTTTGGTTTTAGCGATCTGTGTTTGTTTAATTGGATTGTGAACTCAAATCATGCTTTATTGCCTTCTGAAGACAGGAATGCATTGCCAAAGTCACCTACAAGTCACACTTATGTTCTGTTCTTTTTTAGTTTTCGTAGGCTTTTGTTATTTTTTTCCTCATGTGTTCTGTGACCCAGTTTTCCCCAGTGTTTGATATAGTCAGTTCACCTGTGTCCTCATTAGTTGATCCTCCGGACTTCACCTGTCTGTCCCTCATTAGCACCCCTACTTTAGTTCTAGCCTGTTCACTTGTCCCTGGTCCGGTATTGTGAATGTTGCCCTACGTGTGTGTCCTGCCTGCATGCCTTCTGTGGATTTATTAAAGATTATTTGACTTAATCATCTTTTTCTTTGTGCAATTAATTCACTCGTGACACTATTCCTCGAAAAGGATTGTTATTATAATGGATGTTTAGTCTTATTAACATGTTAACATATTTTTTAATAGTTTATTTTCAGAAGAACCTGACTGAAGTGCATTTATTATTTATGTAGCTTTGGCTTCTACTTGGAAAGCATGCACATTGACTTGTGGAGCATGAGGTTTCGATTTGAGAAAAAAAAGAAGTGAAGTCTTTTGGTCATGGTCAGAGCACAGCTAATGTAGGACACAAGAGAGTCAGAGACTTGGCCATAAGGTTGGAGACAAGAGGGAACTGCTGTGAGGGAAAAAGCTGGCAACTAACCATTAAAAAAATGCCTTAAAAAGTAAAGAGACCGCATAAGCCTTACTGAATGCAAAGAGGACTTTTGACTTCTCAAAACATTCAAGGACTTAGACATGCTCAAAGGTTGCTCTAGTTCAGAACTGTATAAAGCATGTTATAAAATCTCTTAAAAGCCGCTTCTTCTGCTGGAAAAGCTTTAAAATGTTTTGGGTCTGAATCAACTTATGTCTGTCTGATTTTGGAGTAAATTTCACTAATGTTATCATTCAAAAGAGGTCCTGCATTTTAAAACATATATTGGAAACACTTTATTTTAAGGTGTCCTTGTTGCACGTTACATGTACTTACTATTATAATAACAATAAATTATGCATAATTGCATGCAAGTAACCCCAAACCAAATCCTAATCCTAACCTTAACCATATAGAGTAGTACATGTAGCCCGGTTTCACAGACAGGGCTTAGACTAAGCCAGGATTAAGCCATATATTTCAATTAGGACATTTAAGTAATTTTTATAAACATGCCTTAGAAAAAAACATTGCACTGATATATTTTAAGATCAGTCAGAACAAGTTTCTTTCAGTTGAAACAGCTCAGGCTTACATTTTAGTCTGACTAGGCTTAAGCCTTGTCTGTGAAACCGGGGCACAGTTAATAAATCACTTAGTACTTAAGTCAGTGTATAATTACACTGTAACAGGGACATCTTAAACTAAAGTGTAATCCATATATTTTACATTTCCTGCAGAACTGCATTGTTGTTATTTGTATTAGTAAATGTTGTTTTCTGTAATTAACATTTAAAAGAAAATCACTTTTTTAACATCTAAGATCTGAACTATTTTTTTATTTACATTGTACATAATGCAACACAGAAACAATTACCAAATCTGCTGTTGCGTAATGAGAACAAAAAAACACAGAATAAGGAAATAAAAAGAAAAATAGCAAGAAAACAAGTGTGGATCGTTCTTTTTTATTATTACAATTTTTCATAGATTAAGCACAATTTAAATGATAGCGTGAATTTTGTTAAGCTACATTTTTGCATTTCCTGCAGAAATTAATTCCCCGTTATTTGTATGACAAAACACTGCAATGATAAACAGTAAAAATTAAATTAAGACTCCAAAACATCTTGACATGTAAAAATGTTGGATTCAGGATGTGTTTGTTATCACTAGATGGCAGTGTTATAAAAAGGGTGTTGTGCAGGGCAAACGACTACATGTTTTTCTAGTGAAAGTCTAGCAATAAATAAATAAACAAATTAACAAGAATAATAATTATAAAGAACTAAAAGCACTAAAAATAAAAGAGCTGGTGCTGAAATATGTTTTAGCTTAATTTCCACATTAAAGAAATCTTTGCTGCCTCACAATTAATATTGGTTTAATTTAGCAGCACAAACACAACAGGTAGGAAAAAGCTTCGGCTTTATCTTGTCTGCTGTATATGACTTACATGATATAACAGTATGATATTTGAATTGGTACATCTATATATTCTGCTGTCTGTGCTGATGGCCAGTGCTGTGTTATTGGCCAGCACTGAGGCTGGAGTGCTTATGTAAAGGGGATCTCAGTGGGGTTTTCCATCGCACAGTTGGAACGTTCTCCACTCTGCTCCTGTTTTGGTCTCTGGCCACAAGAGCAATCTGTGCCCCGATTCGAGTTCCTGATGGCCGGAACTATAAACTGTTTTCCACTCCACATACTATGGTTATATACATACACCATATATCTGAAATTATCTGAAATCTGAAAACGTCGACAAAGTTTTTTTAAAGTATCACTTTTTCCAGTCAAAGGGGGGGCTAAGAAATTATATTCTGTTAGATATCAGAGCTCTTTCTTATTTCTTATTTGTAAGGTAAATTAATAATTCAGAATGTTTTTCAATTCATGTCTATTGATTATTCATTGCATTTTATTCAGAGAGCAGGCGATTGAAATGGAAGCTGATCTTTATACGCTCAGAGACAGGCTGTTGTGTATTGGTTCTTTAGCTATATATATTCAATACAAAAATATATTTTTTTAGGCTTGAGTTTTTGAGTCATGAATTATTGACAGTTTTTTCCTCTTCAAATTATTCATACTTCACAGCTTCTACTCATTATGCAATATTCTGTAACATGGACGTGATGATATGTTTCCATCTTTGTTCTCATATTACCTCCCTCATAGCATTTTGCAAGCGTGTTTTTAACCACAACGACTTACAATACATTAATTTCAGTGACAGTTGACATACCAGGGCCTTCATTAAAACGGTGGCCATCTATACACGGCAGGGTTACAGTTTATATGTCTCTTATATCTGCTCAAAGCTTGGTTCTCGATAGAAACCAGTTTCATTCAGTCACCCTTATACTGCCTCAACATGACTCTTCTTTAGCAGAGTGAAGCAGAGTCTTTATTCTCCAGATAATACAAGCTCAAGGTCAGCCGAATAGTTTGAGGGAAACAACATACAAAAGCAGCAGCCATAGCCTCAGTCAACGCTAAAGAAGTTAGGGTATGAAAGGTTAAAGCTTACAGTTCTTGCAAAAAAATTGATGAGCCAAACTGGATACAAAAGAAAACCTTGAGTGGGACGTGTGCAAATGAAATGTTTTAATGCAGAAACCTGTTACAGGCAAATTGGTATGTAGTGTAATATGAGATAGAGACGAAGCTGCCTGTGAATGTTTAACATTAATTTCTGGATTTTCAATATAGCCTATATTTGTATGATAAGCATTAAAGCACATGATATTGAAAATAGGTCATTATATAAGATCACTTTTTGTATTCCTCATTTGTAAAATTGCTTTAATTTAGCAGAGCTTTTATCCAATGTAAATATAAATAATGTTTCAGCATCCCCTGCCACCCCTTTGGTTGTGGCTATGTACACAATATAGTGCCTTAATCAGAATCAGAATCAGCTTTATTGCCAGGTATGTTTACACATACAAGGAATTTGTTTTGGTGACAGAAGCTATCGCAGTGCAACAGAATGAGAGTAGTCTCAGCCTCAGACGTCACGCCCAGTTCGTGACTGACGGCTGAAGGTCTGGCTACGAGAGACTAGAATGACAGTGACAGAACAAAAAACACAGATAATATAAAGAAGAATTTAAAAAATAGAACAAGTAAATAAGGAATAACAACATACAAATTGACAATTGTATGTACAGGTATAAAGGATAGTCCACCCAAAAATGAAAACTCACCCCCAAAGTTGTTCCAAATTTGTCTGAGTTTCTTTCGTTTGCAGAAGATACTTTTTAGAATGTTGATAACAGTTTCTGTCCCTTTTCATATAAGTGCAGATTAAAGCATGGTCACATTAACAAAACTTTTATCTTTGTTTGTAGGCAAAGAAGGTCCATTTATTGTCAATGTTCAAATAGTTTTTGCGTGATGTCACATCCTGAACGCCGACCTGGAGGGCAAAGGGTTTCCGCTGCCTGCCGGTTATTTTTTACCAGGTTTGTACAACTGAATGTAAGGTGACTTGGTGTTGAAAAAAGTATGAGATGGAAGCAAAATTATATTTCAATGGTTTTGCGTTTTCTCGCAGAAGTATTGCGCATTTGCGCGTTCCGCCGATAAATATTATGAGGTGGGAGGAAACAACACAACGAGAAAATGCAAAGTTCTTCTGGGGAGCACATCTGTTTGCGAAAAAACGCAAATATACCTATAATTTATTATCTTACAGTCAAGGTTTATTTTATGACTGTACATTAATCCCTATCCTCTTTTATGATATCGTTGGCCTAAATTATAGGCATATATTTGTCCATGGTTTAAGTAGGCCTATTTTTCTCTGTTGAGTTTTAAAAGACGTACACTATATTGCCAAAAGTATTGGGTCACCCCCTTCTTATGATGGGTTTGACTACTTTAGTAATGTCCATGAGTACAAATCTTAATGTTTAAGCATATAATGATATTCTAGGGAATTGTGTGCTTCTAATTTTATAGCAACAGTTTGGACAGGACCCGTTTCTATTCTAACATGACAGTGTCTCTGTGTATAAGACAAGAATCAAAGAGAAATGATGATTCAGTCAGTGTGGAAGAACTTGACTGGTCTGCAGAAAGACAAGTCCTAATCCCAGCTGAACACTTCTGGTGTGACTTTAAATGCAGACCTTGAGCCAAAAATTCATCACCAAACACCAATGTCTTGTACATTCATTGTATGGACAAAAGTACTGGGACACCCCCTTCTTTAGAAGAGAAAAAGGCACTTCCAAACTGTGGCAATAAAATGGAAACTTAATTAATGTACTTTAAAATTGTATTTCCACCTCTGTTGCAACAGTTTTGAAGTGTATGAAATGACTGTACCCATATGTACAAGACATTGGTGTTTGGTGATGAGTTTTTGGCTCAAGGTCTGCATTTAAAGTCACACCAGAAGTGTTCAGCTGGGATTAGGACTTGTCTTTCTGCAGACCAGTCAAGTTCTTCCACACTGACTGAATCATCATTTCTCTTTGATTCTTGTCTTATACACAGAGACACTGTCATGTTAGAATAGAAAAGGGTCCTGTCCAAACTGTTGCTATAAAATTAGAAGCACACAGAATATCAGTATATGCTTAAACATTAAGATTTGTACTCATGGAAATGACTAAAGTAGTCAAACCTTTCATAAGAAGGGGGTGACCCAATACTTTTGGCAATATAGTGTATGTGTTTCAATCTATCTTTGAAGTGACACAGCCTGAGACCGAGAGGTACGATTACTGTGTTATTTTTAACACTTCTACCTTTACAGTTGTGGGGAGAATCCGTGATCGATTTCAACTGTATCTCTTATGTGACTGAATGTACTTTCTTATTTGCTTGAGCAGTACATGAATGAAAGTGTTAAAAAGCCTTGCAAAAGCACCTATAGCGAGTGAAAGAATCTCCACTCTGACCCAGTTCATGCGTTCTCTCTTCAGGGTATATCTCTTTTATTAGTGACCTCTAAAATCTGGGGAAAGATTGCTCTGATATAGATACATTCATTTTCTAATACTGTACAACCTGTTTTCTGAATGTCATAATACAGATTAATAAGGAGATGAAACTGGAACAGAGTAATTCAGGAAGGTAAGAAAAATATTCACATAGCTGAATTTTAGAGTGGGTTGTGAAGGTCCTTCTCAATATTTATGATGCTAACGGTCCTGGTTAAACTCTACATGTATGTGTTTTTTATCTATTGAGACAGACATCCTGTCCTCATCACTCATGTGTGGGTCAACGTGGCCTGACAATTATTTTCAGTCTAGATTAATTACAAAATACTGTAAAATGCAATTCTTAGATGCAATGCCATGAATGCATCTACTCTCTTAAAAAATAAAAGGCAAAAAGGTACTTAGCATATGTAAAATGGGTGATAACTTTCCTGATACCATCAATGAACAAAGGGTCTTATTACAATAACAAAATTCCTTGTAAAGTACTTTGACATAGTCTTTTATTATTATGTAATAGAACAAAAATACGGTTTACTGTTTATTAATATTTGAAAAAACGAAACATTAGCCTATGTGACCAACATACTGAAGCATGTCTTATGACTGTGTTTCAAGGAGAGTAGCTGTTTTAAAATACCAAAATTATTGAAGGAGAATCAAAATTGTTATTTTGATATGAAAAGTAATATGTCATGAGAAATAGTCCATTGCATTTCCACCATTTTGCCATTTGTGTTTTAAACTTTTATAGTGTATTCTTTATTGTAGACACTCTTATATGTCATTGACCCATTATTCTTTCCACTGCCGCAGCTGCAGTGTGAACCGACCAGAAAAAGGGTGAATCTAGCACCTATTTCAGACGGGCAAACGACAATAGTGCGTGCAAGACTAGATTTCAAAGGAAAGAGCAGGCTAATTGGAGACCTCTGTCTGGAAATAAGACAGCTTTTGCACACACAAGACTTAAAAATAGCCCATGTTTTTGAGCAATTCATAGAAATCCCAATAAAGACAGAAAAATCCAGTTTTCAAAATAAATTTCACCTTTTTCGAAATATCAGCCATCACAGACTGTCCCATATTGTTCCCCACCATTATGTCCATGTGATTAATGAAGTCCTCCGACTCACTTCAGTCAATGTGTGCTGGGACAGAAACGCTTTGACTAACTTTTACTGAGCAGCTAATTAAGGACTTTGAAGTTACGATCACTCAAGGACGCCACTGTCAATGTGCTCATTTATTGGATTGCTGACATTCATGCAGTGCAGATGTCAGCACACATGCTGAACTAGACATATGCCTTTATGATTTACCTCTATACTCAGTTAATGTCAGAGTAATCCCTGCCCTACATCCCCATTCAAATATAGCTTCATAATTAAGGCCATCAAGTACACGTGACCAATAACCCATTAGCCTGGGAACGATTCCTTTTAATCTTATTGTACTACCAGAAAACCTGTACCAGACTAAGCGTAATTTATTCTGCATCTGTTTAGATTATGATATAGCCAATTTCCTATCATTCTCTGTAGAAACTTGGCTTTTAAAGCAATAGTTCCCCCCAAAATAAAAATTTGTTAAAAAATGTCTGTCCATCCAAGATGTAGATGAGTTATTTTTTTCATCAGAACAAATTTGGAGAAATTTACATAACATGTTCCACAAGTGAAACATAACATCACTTGTGGAATTCTCCACCATGAATGGGTGCCGTCAGAATGTGAGTCCAAACAGCTGATAAAAACATCACAATAACAAGTAATCTCCTGTCTGTCAATTAATATCTTGTGTAGTGAAAAGCTGCATGTTTGTAACAAATCCAGCCTTTAAAATTTAAACATGTCTTATGGCCAAAATACCAATTCATAATCCATAATAAAACTTCCTCCATTGAAAAAGTCCATCCATCCTCTCACATAAAAAAACACTAAAGTATTTGTTTACAACTGTTGTTATATAATGACATATAACTGTTTTGCGTGTAATGGTGCTTGATCTGTGCATATTTCTCTCCTGGAGAAAAGCAGAGGACTTCTATTTTAGCCAAAAATTAGACGCAGCGCTTTGAAGTTTAAAGCATCTTAATTGATAGATTTTTTGCAGATGCAAACATGCAGCTTTTTACTTCAAAAGACATTCTTGTTATGACGCACCCATTCACTGCAGAGGATCCATTGATGAGCAACTGATGTAATTCTAAATTTCTCCATGTGTTTCTAAGAAGAACCAAACTTATCTACATCTTGGATGGCCTGATGGTGAATAGCTGTTCAGGACATTTACATTTTTAAGTGAACCATCCCATAATTCAAGGACTTTCTCAGTTTCGATTCGTGGTATATTTGTATTTGAAGACAATTGATTTTACCCAGTTTCAATGAAGCATATTGTTGAGAATCACATCCATCTCGCTCTTCATCAGTCCAACAGGCAACATTTCAATCTACGTTGTCTTTAAGCAACCACACATTCACGGTTACTGCACATTTTTATTATATATATTTTTGAAGGATATTATTTTTCTCTGAAAAAGGCTTTGTCACACAAACCCAAGGCCACAGTGTGAACTCGTGTGGGCGAAAGCCAAATTTCACCCTGAAAGGCTATCTGAAAAAGACAAATGCGTGTTAGTTCCAGCACAGTAAATAACCGTGTGATGAATAGCACTGCAAAGGCTGCCTTCATCCTTTGATCCCTAATTCAGAAATACATGAACAGATGTATCTTTTACAAAAAACACTGCACATACAGATTGCTTATTTATGTGCATTGAACAGGTTGCCATTTAAGTTGTGACCTCTTACTTGGATTGTATTGCAACTACTACATTTGGGCAATTTAATTATTACAATTAAATGGTAATGCATGATGCAGGGACACTGTGTAGCTGGTTTAACGGGTGTGTCTGCGGTCCAATTATAGGTTGTCTTACACAGGCCTGCCAATGGGGCCATTTCCTCCCTTCTTAAAAACCAATTGCTAATTATAGAGCTTTTGGTTTTATGGACCATGGGTCAAAGACAAGGCTGCCTTAACAAGGCTTTGTTATATTTTATTTTGGTGCGCACTGGAGAACCACTAAAGGAAAACAGTTTTGAAAGTCTTTATCCAAGACCAAAAAAAATCACTTGTGTACAAATCATTTTCTGGGTTTTGTTTACACTTTCAAGGTCATACTGCATTGGTCTTCATACAACAATTAGTTCCAGTCCAAAAATCTGATTGGCTTTTCACTCTCAGTCTGTGAATTAGTGGTTGGGATTTTCAGTGGCTCTTTCTGCAGGTTACATTGTTATGCCAGTATAGGTGGAGGCAAGTAACAAGTGAATCGATTGAATCATTCAGTCAACTGATTTGTTCAGAAAAGCAGATTCATTGATCGAAACAACTGACTGTTAAGAGTGTCGTTGAATTATTCATCCAAACGATTTATTCAAATTCTGATTCTCTCTTTTATATATATCTTTCCTTCTCAGTGAAAAGGACCTCAGAGGACTTCGGTATTAATATTAAATGGTATTAATCACAAAATAAAAGACTGTACATTATCCCTTACATATCCTTATCTTCTTTAGCACTGCTCTGGGTTGCTAGCTATAATGAATGTTTTGAGGCTGTAAGTGTGTTTAACAAATAAGTTTTGATGTTGAATTTCTCTCCACATTAAGCTGCATTACCATCTAGATTAGACCACATTAAATGTTATGTTCTTATCAGTCATATAGTTATCAGAGAATGACGTGATAGTTGTTTTCTTGAGAAAACAAGAATAATAGCATATTCGCATTTGAAAAAGGAAGCCACACACGCAGAGGGGTTAGTTCCTGCGTAATTACACAGCCATCTGTCCGTATCCCATTGGCACACTATAGACCTTGTACAGCATCGCTGCCCTTATCTCTGCATGGTTCAATGGTTCATCCCATTAAGAAGAGACTAGCTCTTCCTAGAGAGACATAATGACTACACACTGGAAGAAAGGACTTCTCATTTCCCTTTCTGACTGATGAACTTCATAATGGCGTGAGATCATGTATATTACCAAACTCATCCCTACATGCTGAGATGACAGTATTATTTCATTTGTAGAAGACTACTGGTATGTGTGAAGCTTTAATGACAACATAAAATCACACAAAACTCGTGGATCAAGGATTTTCGCCACTGCATCGTCCTTTTCAACTGATGCGCAGATAATGAAATGATGTTTGTTGCAGTTTAATCCGACATACTAATCCCGTCGCTCGCAATCTGCTAGTGCTTCTCAATCCTAGTCCTGGAGGGCCCCAGATCTGCACGTTTTGGATGTGTCCTTTATCTGACACACCCAGTTCACTTCTCGCAGTCACTACTAATGAGTTGAGGACAAGAGAGACACACAAAATGATGGGGTCCAGAATTGAGAATTACGGAATGAGTCACTGCAAATGCTTTTGAAGGCTATTAAATACTAATAGTGAATAAACCATACAGTCCCATCAATTACAGAAATATGAGAGCATACTTACTCAATTCAGTCACAGATTGCTATAAGTATGCTGACACATTAGGAATTTGTCTTGGTGAAGCTTCCAGTAGCATACACATTAAAAATATGTAACATTAAAAAACAAGACACAGATAATGAAATGATTGTGTATGTGACAAGACAAAAAATATACATGTACTATAAATGCTATATGCATGTGCAATTTTGAAAGGATTTGAATAATAAAGGGGCAGAATTTATTTTAAAAAAGCATGTGCTTTTTTTACTGCACATGATTTGTTTTTTTGTGTGTGTGCAAACATATAAGGGCCAAAAACCTATTAAAAAACATTCGCCTGTTCTCCCCGAAACAGTATAAGAGAATAGAATAATCAGAATTTTAATTCATTTTTTTTAATGGGTCAGTCTATATTGCGGGGCCTTATGATGAAGGGGCCCAATAATGTCCGATAGGGCATATCCTACTCATTTTGTCCTGGGAAGAGGGGTTCTATCAAATTTAGTCCCAGGCACTGTGAGTTTTAGTCTTGCACCAATGCACATACATTGTAGGGATCAGCCAATGGTCAGAAAATGCCAAATTAAACGTATTAAATCATTTTTAATTAGGATCTAAAGTGTAGAAATGTTTGTGAGGGAGAGAGAATATTAAATGGAAACGCGCGTGTGAGAGAGAAAGAAAAGGAGAGATAGAGAGCCCAAACTGGAGAGGGAGGGAGGGATTCGGTGATCCAGATGAAAGCAGAGATGATTTATCTCTGGGAGCGAGACAGAGAGAGGGAGGCAGAGACAGACAGCAGCATTGCATGCCGAGAGTCTTGTCAGAACTGCGCCGATCTAATGCGTCTCTAACAAACGAGCCTTTAACGCTCGCAGTCTTCAGAGTTTGGATTTCCTCATCCATCCCGTGCGTACTCTGTGCCATTCCGAACAGGTAAAACAACTTTAGATGTTTTAGTATATTGTCTTGAAAATATATTTTATGTAACGTTAGCCTATTTCCTTTCAAGCCTTTCCTTCCTATCTCATATTGGCACCGCAAAACAGGCGGAACATCTGTTGAAGCAAACTAAGAGATCTCGATTTCTTCCGTTTCGACCGTGTTCAAGTTTATAGATTGCGATGGAGTTTGTGAGTGCAGCAGTCGTGAAGATGTCGCACAAAACCCAAACCTGGCGATAAACATTTAGCTGAGGTAACATTAAAGATGCTGCTTCTCTGCGCTCGATTGCCTCCAGTGTTGTGTTTTAATTATTCCTGTAGTAATTAGAGTCCTGACCGCATTTACGCCGAAAAGTTGTTTAACACGTGATTTTTAAGCTATTCTTTAAAAAAAGAAATCCGAATGAGAACGTGAGAGAAACAGTTGAGATACGAGATTAGCAACAGTCATCGCTTCGCCTCAGGTTTTAAACTGTTTTGAGAGCAGGTGCTCTGAGTAATGTAGCAATAAATAGGCATGAATTCACAGCGAGTCTGGGTTGAAATAACACATTAATTATTAATAACGGACATATGACATAACGTTCCTTAATGGGCTTACTAATGTTTTTTCATACGGAGTCATAATGTCGTGCTTATGCGTAAGTAACGTCAGACTATTTATTCGAGGCTGTACAGTTATTTAGTCGTCATTTTTTTTCTATTGTCATGTTGTCCTTGCATTACTGAGATATGTCATCCATTTATTGTACAAGTGGGCTTAACTCGAGAGTGGTGGTTTAGAGCTAAGAGACATTCAGAGTCAGTAAAGCCTGTGAGTGTGTATAACTTACAGCTTTATTATACCTGTGAGGGCCAAATGTCCTTACAAATATAGTGAAAAACATGTTTAGCATGTCAAAAATCAAGGACATTTGGTATTTACTATTTGAAAGATCAGTTTGCCTAATATCTAATAAGGTCAACAGGTTTTAGAGCAGTGTAGCTATAAAACATGTCTATGAAGTTCTCCCTCATATAGATTCAAAAGTCTGTGAGTGTTCTGAATGCATAATAAAATATCCACACACTGACATTTTGATGACATTTTTTATTTCCGTTGGAGTTGCACCTATTAACTGTTTTGAAAAAGTCAGTAATATTTGGTTTTGTAACATTTAAATGTATGTCTGTCAAAGCACTGCATTTTTAGAGTCCCACACATCTAGTTCTCTGTCATTACTGTTCATTATCAGTTTTCAGTCAGTCTTAATAACCAGGGGTCTTCAACCTTTTTCATGCAAAGGACTTTGTTATGGTGCTTACATTTCAAAGCCATTAATGTACTCATTGATGCACAGAATCTTGCACGGTATGTTTTAATTTGACTTTTAATTGTAATGTGGGAGGGGAAAAAATGAAACATTTAGTCAAATTTTACGGAGATACAAAGGCAAAGTTACACAGTCTGTTTTCTTTGAATCTGAGCACACGTGAACCAATCCCATTTGGCAAAATCTAAAAGGCTTAAAATGTGTTACTGCCTATTTTGTTTAATGTATAATTTCATTTTTCCTGGTCTTATAATTAATAACCCTGTGAAGATGGTCTCTGGCACATCAAATTGCAATTATTTGTTCTATCAATTGCCAGACACACCAAAATAAATCCAATCTTTTTGTAAACAGAAAATATCAGACAAATTAGATCTGAGATCTTCATTTCAGCTAAACTTCTTAAATGAAAACATGAAAATGGAGGATTTGCTGTGTAACAGTATATAGAGAGCCTGTCTATGTAATGGCAGTACTTGCATTCAGTAATGCCATGCCTTGTGGATGCAAAGATCACGGTCGAACCTTCTAGTGCTTTCAGCTGCAGGTTGTAGCTGCTAAAACAGAGACCATTTTACCCTGTGCCACACTTAAACAGCCTTTGCAGCCAGAGAGGTGTTTGTGAAAGTGACAGACAGGTGAGCTGTGAACTTGACTGAAATCTTGCACATCCTTTTAACACATAGCAGTATGATGCAGGATTTCCCAGCTAACACTCATTTACAGGATTTCACAAATGCTAAGCTCTAGAGCAGATCCGTTATAAATGGTTAATGGCCGTGGCGGATTCAAAATCAGAATGTGCCAAAAACCAGCAGTTGAACGGATGGGCCACAGTGGATTAGCAAGAAAAAAACGAAACAACACAAAAACCTAGCTAGTATGGATGTGGGATTAGCTTGATTTCAGTGGAATTGCACTGAGAAGAAAATAGACTCTCATGAAATGCAAATACAGTCATTGGTGGTCTAGAATATGCAGGTCCGATTAAAAAAAGAAGAAGAAGAATCTAATGCTTGCAAAATATAAAATTGTTTGTGGAGGATTCAAGTCATCAGGGTCAGCTATGGGGTAGAAACTCTGTCCAGTATCTTTTCTGACCTTTTCTTATATCTATAACTTTTCTTAAGTTATATTTGTGGTATTTTTTCCATTAATTGTATAGGACAGTTAAAGAGAGATAGGAAACAGTCAGGAGACAAGAGAGGAGAATGGAACTCAGAAAGGACCATGAGTAAGGACTTGAACTCGGGTCACCCAAAATGCTGTTGCACCATGTGTCTGAGCGCTGCCCACAAAAATATGCAGCTGTGGTTGCCAGAAGTTTACCATCATGGAAAAAAAACCAGTTACAGTTTCAGTTACTATGGGGTGGCATATTGGTGCCAGTATTAAAACAGAATATTCAATTATATGATATAATAGTATATAATAAGTCTACTTGAACTCAAAATCAGATTTTTAGATACAAAAACATTATCGATAACTACAATAAAAATACAGGTAGTAAAACAGAAAGCCACATGACAACATGGTACATTTACATTTACATTTAGTCATTTAGCAAACGCTTTTATCCAAAGCGACTTACAATTGGGAGTACATAAAGCGATTAATCTTGAAGAGGCAAACATACAGAGGAAGTGCCAATAACACCAAGTCTCAGGCATTGTTCAAATAAGTACAAGCTAGCAAGGGAAGGAGAGAAAGATGAAGATTTTTTTTTTTTATGTAGTTAAGTAGAGTTGAAAGAGATGAGTTTTCAGGGTTTTCATGGTAATGTCATTATACTGTTTTTCACCCTAAATTATGTTATACCATATTTTTACTTGTAAAAATTATACACTTGATAGTATTTTACAGTAAAATTACATATAATGCAAGATTTAACCATTTACAATCACATGTGTATGGAACAGTAACTTAGAATTAACCAGTTTCTAATTTTTATTTTTATTTGTAAATTATTTTGACTAAATCATTTTGACAGTTTATATCTGCAAGTTGCAATGAAACAGAAGTAGTGACAGATCGTTTCTTCTGTATTGTGATACAAAAAAAGTGATTATTTGAAAGGGAAAAGGATAGGGACTTGGTTAAATACATTAGTTGTTGATTGGATGTTGAGATGTGGCTGTTGCACTGAAATGTGGAGGTAAATGAGCGTAAACCGAGTGTTAAACGATTGGAGAAGTCCTGCACACATCACCAAAGAGAGGTTTTCATTGGAAGATCCATTTACAACATTTTCATGAAAAAATTAAAGGTCCAAAAAAAGGACACATTTTCACAGATTGGCACCGATAGCTTTCTGGGCAGCATGCCAATGTATAGTACCGTTGCATTAATTACAACTGAAACATATATATTTATATAAAGTTATATTAATATATAAACTAGAATTAAATTACAAAATTGCCTAACATCAAACAAAATGATCAAATCTCCCACAGTCTCCTACTCCTACAGTATCATTACTGTCCTATCTTAATTGATGCAAAACTGCAAAAATAAATCTTTGCAAATAACATATTCACAGATTAATTGTTCAGAGCAAGATGTACAACATGCATTAAAAAAATGCATACCAGGTCCCTAAAGGATGTGCCAGCTGAACCTCTGCCTGAAGTAGACTGTACCTATTGCTTGGGCCACTAGGTGGCAGCTCTCGGTTTGACTGCTGCTTGTAAGAACTCCTTAAAAAAGATAGATAAAACTTACATGAAGACAACAAAAATGTATATGTGAGATGTTCATAAGGTTCCTGCATTTGTTCAGTTTGCATTTGAAACAATATAAAGATGACACAACTGTCGTCTGCAGATCAGATCAACTGTGCAAGATGTAAATGCAAACCCCAGATTATAGTAACGCATTTCTCAGCCATCTCACAAAAGATGCATATTCTCCCATCCAGGGGGGTTAAATCTGTCCAATCGGCAGACTCTCACAAAGGTGGCAATGCAATCAAGTCAAGACAAGTACCCAGACAAGATGAAATCCCCAGCTGAGGTTTCCAAGACGCCCATGAACGTCACTCACTTTTTACAGCGACTCTGAATGACGACTTTCGCTCAAAATGACATTAGACACGATCAAAACAAATGTAACACCTTAGACATTATCCAATGTAATGAAAGCCACCCATTCATGGTTATATTGATGTAATGGTGCATTGAATTTATATAAAAGCACCCCTGAGTCCGCTGATATGCCGAATGTCAGCATCATTATCTGCGTTTCTACTGGATGGAGCTCTGAATCATTTCAGCCCCCATCCTGCGTTCTATCACCTCCAGCTACTCAACAAATTACGCCACTTATGAGAGTAAGTGCTGGCAACCCTCAGATAGACAGAGTGGAGAACCTTTGTGAGAACATATGCTAGCGAGTTCACATTTTTCAAATGGCTTGTTATCACAGCGTGCAAACATTACATGGTACACTCTCCATAACACTAGTGGAGGGAAATCACAATCAATGAGTCACAATTGAAGCTCTATATGCAATCGGTTATTTATAAACATGCTAATGCCCATTAGCACTGTGTCTCACAACATTGTTTTCACCTCTTGGATGGTGCCAATTAAGAGGTTACTTAATTTTGGAGACTCATCACAGCAGCTCCCCTCAAGCTCTGAGACAAATATATTCAGTGCAAAATAATGCATACGCATAACCCACCATATGAGCCGATACGAAGCCTTTCTGTTCAGTTTCCAACCAGTGCAGCATCCAATCCGACTCCTGTGGGCCACCTTGATGCTAGACTACATATAGCAAGCACTTTCAAGTTAGATTCTTTTGCCCACACACTACACACCTCCCACAGATACGTTTCATAAAGTCAGTGTATGGACGGGTGTATTTCAGTACTCCAGGCGTCTAAGTCTCGTGTCCAACTTCAACTCGTAAGCGCAGATGTGCTGCTTGCAGTTTTAAACAAATGAAGTAAACACTTGCTAATCAAATCAGCCTACGACAAATGAGCTATTCTCCTTGATGGATTTGTAATCTCTGTAATCACCTCGCATAATGATAAATGAAATAGGAATCATAAAAGGATCATCAAACATATTCTCGTAGGTTTGATAGCTTATATCTCAGGTTTACAATACCTATAAAATTGTGATTGTATTATGTGGAGACTGTATAGACACAGCATGCTGTAAGACTAAACATAGACAAACACACAAGCCACTTTGATCTCATTAGTATTTGCACGTTAAGATGTATAAATATACAAAGCAAAGTATGGATATGAATGTATTGACAGCATCTAAAAAACTGCTGTCAGAGGGAATTTGCATTCTCATTCAGCCAGCTGCTGTTTTTGTTTCGTGCAGATGTTTTATGTAGCGCACTTTCATAAAACGTTCATAAAATACTTCAAATCTCAAATTATACAATCTAATTAAATTAAAAACTGCTCATTCTGCATGTATGCTGCATTTTTGTTTGGATTGTGATTAAAATACAGTGGTTGCCTCTAATTGTAATTTATAATTTCTCAAATCTCATTTTGTAAAAACAGAAAAATTGTGAGAGAGTTGGATTGTGAAACTGCATCATATTGCATTGTGAGTTCATTGAATCATTACATTCCTATAATTTTTATATTAATAATAATGATTGACAATAATGTTACTTACAATATAACATTACAATATATTTACAGTTTTTTTTAAGTAATAAAAACTAAAAGATTCAGTAATGATTCAGTGATGATGGAATTTTAACTCATTTTAAAAGCTTGGGTAAAGTGATGGAAACATTACAAATGAGTTGAATAAAGCAATAGAAACCATACAGAATGGATTAGAAGCAATTATAATGCGAATTATGTGAATATTGATATTTTAATTGATGCCATATTTAATTAATACCATTGTTTATATACAATAAAACCCACTTATAAACTCCACTAATTCAATATATGAAACTATAATAGTTTGTAAACATTTTTGTGTCTAAAGTTAGTAAATGTGCTGTCATTGCATAAATATCTCACTGTACCAAAAAAATAAATTTGAAAGATTCTTTTGAGATTTCATTTTAAACAATTTTCACTCAGAATTTGCTTGTAAATTTCAAAGTAACGGCAAATGGCAAGTAACAAGAACGGCAAGAAAGACATAGTATTTTCTTGTAAAATGTACAGCAATAATTCTATACTCATAACCTTAAGTTTTATTGACAACTCATTAACTCATTTTTGAGTGTGAAAATGTATGTGCTAGAACAACCTGTGATTACTAAGATCCCATAAACATTCACATTTTCAACAATTAATAAATGAATCAGCTTGAAGACACAGTACGTGTGTTCCTGTAGTTCAGACAGTAGAGCGTGATGAAAGCAAGACCAAGGTCACAAGTTTGAATCCCAGGGAATGCATTAACTGATGAAATATACTTGAAAGCACTGTAAATTTGGCTAAAAGCATCTGCCAAATGTTTGTTTGTGTATATGAAAAGAAGAAAGAGAGAGGGTATCAAACAGGTCACAGTACGTAAGAACTGCATGTCTTGAACTTGTTGGAAGATGTTAATTGTTGCTTTTAAGTGCCCCATTACCTCAGCACATGCCCTCATCTATGCCAGCTGAGGTTTATTTCTAAGCCGTTTGAGAACCCTCTTTGACTGGGGGGTCGTAAAGAGTTAAGATGAGCGCTTACGGCACAGTTGAGATGCCATACATCTGCAGCCACGCTGAACACCAATAATTTCACCCCCTTTAGCACTCTTCACTAACATGTTATAGAAATATAATTATTTTACAATGCGGGCTACAGAGGATGAGTTGGTCCCCTTAAAACAATCGCAGTCCAGCCATAGAAGTGTCATGATAGCCCCTTTAGCAGAAACTAACACTGGACAGAGTGGCAATTATAGTGTAATCAAGATATACTGACAACTAAGCCATTACGAGGGTCATGTGAGTCTTAATGTACTTATTCACAATCACACATTCTCTTTCTCTCCCTCAAATTACTTTTAATCATACATTATATAATATCAAGAAGAGGCGCTCTCCACCAACTCCACCTCGCTTAGGCACCTTTTCAGCATAATTTTGTTGCTGATTGCATGTGAAAATAGACAGAACAGCTTCCACTTAAGCATTTGTGATAAAACAAAGCAAAAAAGGCTTTGTGTGCGAGATATGCAAGTTGTGGCCTTTTGCATCACAATGAAAGCTGGAGCTTTTGTGTGCGCTTTTGTGACATGCAGTGCTTTCGATTACATAAAAGTGAGGTAAATATATTCAGGACATGGGAGCAAACATAATTCAGTGAGGACTCCTCATTTTGTCCGCCATTACTCCGATCTTGAGGATAAAGAGAGATGGAAAAAGAGAATAGAGAATGAGATGAGGAACAAAAAAGAGATGAAGCGTTTGCCATTTAAAGCTTGAGCCTCATTATGACAGTGGTGCTATTCTCTTGTCATTTTAATGTCCCACACTGAGCCACTAATCGTCCTCTTTCTGTTTATTTATCGAGGGAGAAGGAAATAAAAAAAACATTGCGGCGGTGGAAATTAATTTACTGCTGTTGATGGCCTAATATCAATTTATTTACAGTAAAGACAGTGATAAATGTCTGCTTTTTTAATCACTATGAACGGGCAAGGTGTGTTATTCAGCTCATAGCAAACCACAATAGTGGACACGAAAGAGGTGTGAGCACAATTTGGAGCCTTTATTTTAAAAGAAAATGTAAACTGTAAACTTATTAATGATTAAATACCAGTAATGACTAGATTTCTGCTCTTTTTAAGGCAAAGTTTCTGCATCTCTGTTGGCACCAAATAGAACTTAACTTAAAAACATTACTTGACCAGTCATACCTTAGCAACTGTTGCCAGCCTTCATTTTACTATACAAGCTTTTGCACTCTTATAATGTAAATCTGTGGAGGACCTGTTTATTTTAAGTGCATTTTAAAGGAAATATTAACTTTAAATCTTTAAATAAATCATATAAGTAGACAATTTCATGTTCACAAATCAGTGCTATTTTAGTATCGCTTAGATTAAAAATAAAATAAACATGTTTCTATTTTTGTGTTGTTGTTTGTTTTTGAAGGTATTTTGTGTTTTAACGTAATTTAATTTAAAGATTTTATATATTTTTTTTGCTGTTGGCAATTTTAGAATTGCATTATAGTTTATATATTAATATATTTTCATATAAATATTAATGGTTATATAACCATTCTGCCAGAAAGGTTTTGCGAAAATCCAAAAGCCTATGGAAAAATCCTATTGGCTTTTTGTCGAGGGAACCAGTTTCATGCTAACAACCGATACGCCTACAGAGTGACGTCATAGTTCCCCACTCTATTCACCCTGTCTATCATTGGTTGACAAACAGATAGCCCGCCTTCTCACACATATTACTGGTTGAGTCAGAGTTTCTGTGTTTATGTTCGTAAAAAAGAACCAACTTCATTTTGGCGTATTGCTTTTCTGCATATTAACATATAGAAGTTATTTTAATATCAACAAAATTACTCACTTTACCTTTAAGTTTGATTAACTTAATGTGGAAAATCAAGGCAATTTCCTTATAGTGCATAATGCTTTTCTTCCAGCTGTAAAAAAGAAATGACTGATGTTTTAATATAGCTGTCAATGTATTGTTTCAACAGTTTCACAATCTGACTCATGTGTTCTGTCCTCCTACAGACGTTCTTCGTATTCTGCCCTTTGGCCTCTTGTCTCCTTGTTTTTGATCATTGTGTTTTCCCTCCTTCTCCTGTCCTCCTTTCTGCTGTCTTTCCCAAGCAACATCTCTCTTCAAAAACATTTACCCATCCGTGATAGCAAGTCAACTGCTGTAGCATCATACGCACACGCACAGTCATGCGCACACATACGCTCGGTTGTTAATGTATTCAGTTTAAGACTCATTCACCCCTCTACACGCTGTCCCTCTCTGGGCTTGCTTTAAATAACCAAACCTTTGATGTCTAAGCTAATATTCTAGATACGTACGAGGCTGAGACGATTGACTACTACAGTACTGACAGAGAGCAGAGGTGTTATGCAACAATTTATTGGAGTATCAGGCGAATACAATTGGAAGTAAAGGGAAATGAGCCTGCAATGTCTTTCACTGACCTAATTTGAGATAATCTACCTAGTTGAAACTCTGATTCGTCACCCCTAGGTCCTATATTTGGCTGCTTTGTAACCAATGTGCCTTAGGTTAGAGTATAGGAGATAATGCTAACTGCTAATCTGTTAGCGCTGTGAGTTTTTGTGTGTTGATGTGACAGGCGGCTTTGACGCCATCACAGTTTACAGTGAGAGGAAGCAGCCAAACTCTCCAGATGGGCACTTTCCAGTGACTTTGGCCTGCTGATTCACTTTCCTCATTGGTCGCCACTTCTGACTTCCAGTCAATGTGTTTTTCTTCACTGTGCTAATTTGCATATGAGTTATAGCAGTACTGTTGAGGCGAGCATTTCATAACGTAGTTATCTTTTAACAGGACAAACATCAGAATCTGTATTACAAGTTAATGAGTTGTTAAGTACCCTGTGTGTTAGTGTGGGAAATTTTTCAGCTCTATGGTTAATTTCAGTCTGCGGGCACAAAGAGGATAAATGATGCTGAGAGTTTTCGTAACGTGGCCACCATTATCTTCATTTCAATCATTATCTCTCGCTTCACCAGGGAAAGGATTTCACTGCTGAATATTTTACACTTGCCTTTCTGTTCTCTTTCCCCCTTTCATTTTCCTGCTCTGGTGCTTTCGTGCAGCTCCCCTGGTCTTCGATCTCTGAAGCCGATGCCTTTAGCAGAGGACTTGTCCCTTCATTACACTCTCGCAACATGTCACTTCTCTAAAAACATTCATCTGTAAAGCAGAGTTTGGGTTTGAAATGCTGAAGTTGACTGCCTTTTATATTTAATGTTACTTTTTGTTAATATATTGATGATTTTAATCATGCATTTTTGAAATTCATAAATGTTTTAACGCTCACGAGGTTTGCCCTTTTGTGTGGCAGACAGTCTGCATAAATACAGCTGAGGAAATCTGGTGGATGAACTGAATTTGGCAGCCTGTTTATTGTCATTAGTATTATCCAGATATCCATTTTATGTTCACTGCCAAGTACCATGTTGAAGGAGGCTACAAATATAAATGTTCCAGTTAATTGCATCTTAATTTGAACCTCAGTCTTGATTGTGAATCGCGATACAGTTAGGGGTGGAAGTGTATTTGAATTTAGTTTAGATTGTATTTTCTTTTCATCTTGCCTCTGTATAATACATATTAAAGTAGTATTTATAAATGCAGCTCTGCTTTGTTTACAGCATCAACCTGGAAAAAAAGGAAACACTATATTGCGGCTTTTCCATAAGCGCCACCTGCTGTCAGAGAGTGAATTTGCATTCTCAATCAGCCCGTCTGCTGTTTTTGTTTTGTTCAGATATGTTTCACGTAGTATAATTTCCAAAAACTAAAGTCAGAACATTGTTTTTGCTTCAAATTTCTCAATTATGCAGTCTAATTTAGATTAAAACCCGTTCATGCTGAATGTATGCAGCATCTTTGTTTGGATTGTGATTAAAATACAGTGGTTGCCTCTAATTTTAAATGGTAAGGGCACAGACAAGGGCTCAGTTTGTTTGAGATTTGTTTGATTTATTTGATTTAGATTTTGTTATAAAATGTAATTTTGTTTTCTTATTTGACATATATATATTATTTGTTATTTTACATATATATTTCAATTTCACAAAAAACTGTGCAGCATTTTGTCCAAGCAATAAAAGTACAACTTTCCATTTCTAATTTGTCTTAAATCTAATTTTCTTTAAAAAACAGTGTTGAGTGAATAGGTACATCCCTACCTCATAAAGCAAAATGAGTTGTCGTGGCTGGCTTTAAGTAATAATGTTTTAAACAAGAAATACAATTTTTAGTTGGATTAACCTGCACTCCACAGAGCAAGCTGTGTTTATTATTAAATATGTAGAAAATATGAAATAAAAATTAATAATAATAAATAGCAAGTAAACTGCATAGTTTGGACCATGTAAAATAGGTACATGCCACATAAAGCAAAGTGAGTATAATAGCAGTGGCTGGGAGATAATTTATTTAATATATTACAAAATTAATCAGAATTGAATTAACCTGCACTCCACAGAGCAAGCTGTGTTTATTATTAAATCTCTAGAAAGCCATATGAAATAAAAATGAATAATAATAAATAGCAAGTAAACTGCATAGTTTGGACCATGTAAAATATTGTAATGTACCTTAAAAACTTTCAAGGCAAAAGTTTGCTCTTTTTCTGAGAATTAATTTAGCTTTAAACCAGGGGTCGGCCAACAGTGGCATGCAGAGGAATAATCGCTGTCACATGTAATAACTTCTCATAGTCACACAGCCTGTTAGGAGCTATAAATACTATTAAAGTGTGAGAATTAACTTGCGCTAGTCTACGGATGCGCACGTGACCGCTGCACATAGGGGCTTCAGATCAAAGCCTCAGCGAGCGCTGGTCAATGTAAAAATGACTGAGATGGCCAATCAAATCAAAGTAGGCGGGGTTTACCATTCACAGATGCTGAGCGCGAAGCATCAGTTTAACGTTGAAAGAGAGTGAGGTAAGATGAAGCTGTAAATCATTTAATATTAGTCAACTGTTTTACGATAGAAATGTTAAATGACCGACAGCTATATCCAGTGATGCAAACTACTTGAATTTTCTGCAAGTAGTTTGAGAGAGAGAGATGTAAGCGTCCATCTCTCTCTACAAACAATGAAGCTTTGTTTAGTTACTTAAAATACAGCAAATGTACCCCCTCGTTGCTGAGAAATATAATGTAGCGATTCAGTATCGATTAATACATTGGCCTTGTCTCTCACTCACACACACAGTGGTGTTCAGTATGGTCACACTGTATAGATGTTGTTCAAGAAATGTTTGAACGTTTGGGGCTGCTTTAAACTCTTACAAATAAAGGCTCTTTATTGACCTTGATGGTTCCATGAAGAATCTTTAACATCAATTCTTTATAGTGGAAAGGTTACTTTTGATCATTAAAAGCGCTTTACATCAATAAAGGTTCATCGGGGAACTGAAATATTTTCTTTTATGGCATCCTGGCAAAAACATGGTTTTGGAACCTTTATTTTTAAAAGTGTAGTATTTTCAAATTCTCATGATTTAAAAAAAAACATACAAGAAACTGTAAGAAAAATAATCCTGACATACAAGACAAATGTCTAAATGTGACAACAAATTCAGCAACAATAAAACTGGCAAATGGTCAGCACAGCCTTATTAATTATGTATGTCCCAGTGCATGCCCAAGGACACTTGCATACACATTTCCCAGTTATTTTAGTATATATTTCAAGTGTTCCTGCTTGGCACATTTGCAGAAGGCCAGCAAGATTTTCATTTGAAGTTTGGTCCCATTGGAAGTCCCTTAATATTTCATACATCTATTCCAGCCACTAACTAATTACCCCAGTGCAGTGTCAAGCCCTACAGTGCAGAGCGGGAGACGAAACTGTGTTTTAGAATGACTGAAGGGGGATGGAGGGACACATCACTGTACTTTGAGATTTGAGCTGAGGAGCTGTTGTGACGTGCACAAGATCAAAGACATCACGAACATCTCTTGTGTAAACTTAAGTGCAGTTATGTCATATTTTTCACTATGATGCTTCATCTTTTGAATGTTTCACATAAGCATCTCTACATTTAAGTTTGTATAGACACGTTCACAGTTTATGCTGTAAAAAATGAGGTTTTAATAACTTAAATGAATAAAACATTCAAGGCAATAGACTGCATGTATTTTTAAGAGTTGAATTCATTTGCACATGATTTAAAATCAGTCATAAATGATCAGGAGACTGGATCATAAGGAAACTAATCCTGGCATACAAGGCAACTCATTTCTCGATGTGCAGACAAAATCATCAATAGTGTAAATAAAAATGGCAAATGGTCAATACAACCATATTAATTATGAAACGGATAGTTCCGTTCCTTGATTCTGATTGGTTGAGCGTTCGAAGCCGTTGTAAATTACACTACAAACCTACACCTTTGTTTACTTTGTGTGTTGCTTGACAACCACTTTGTTCCAACCATAGGTTCCAACTTCCAACCACAACTGCTTCTGAGGAACTACATTGTTTGGTGGAAGAATACTGTTTTTATTAATATCATTACACTTATTTGCTCTGTTTTATTTTGTGAAACCTTACTAAGTAGGCTTATAAGGAATAACCGTTTTATTAAAGCAATAACTCCCAAGAAGCCGTGGTTTACAGTGAATTTATAACAGCGGGTTTTCTTAACGTGGGTTTTCTTAACGATGCCCCTATAGCTGTTATAAATTCACTGTAAACCACGGCTTCTTGGGATATATTGCTTTAATATCCCAGTGCATGCTGGAAAGAGGGTCCATTACAACATTGTATTACAACAATTTGACTTTTATTTGATTTTTTCATGTTAGGGCTATTTGACCTTAAATACAGGTAAATAAAAGCATAAATCAAACTGCTTTGAGATTGACAACATAAAACATCATGATAGAAAAGCTAGCATGTAAACTTGTTCCTACTTAGTTGTTAGAAGTAAAATGAAAATATATATACCAATGGTAAAAAGCACACCATTGGTAATTTTTTTCATTATTATTTAATGCTTTATTTACTTGATCTATGAATCATTTTTTGCAGTGTACATGTTTTGTTTTTTACTGTTGTGTAGAGACTTGTAAGTCAAAGCATTTAAAACAACAAGCATTGCAATGCAGAGCTGTTTTTCTCTTGGTACCATCCACTTAAAGCATTGCAGCTGTTTTTTCTCTCTTTCTCCTTCATCCTTCACTCTTAACCTTCTACTTTGTTCACTCCATCCCTTATCACCGCTGTCTTCTCTGTTTCACTTGCTTGTTCTCGCTCTTTCTCTCTCTTTTCCCGCTGATTCTCCCAGGGGCCCAACTGACCTAATTCTCCTCCGAAGACATGGCTGCACTCACATGGGCGCGCAACGCTGTTTCTCACACTATATCCCAGATTCACCTCACGTTATGAAAAAACAATATTTTTATTTCATCAGCTGCAGTAGTTTCATGCAATGTCCTCATTAAACTACCATGAAGCCCTTTTTTTAATTCACTGTAACTTTAGTGTGGCGTTAGCAGCTTAAAAGTTTGTTGAGTTTACTTCCTCAGTGGACCCATTACTCTTGTTTGTTGCCAAGGTCTTCATTAGCTCGAAGACCCTTCTGATAGGTTAATGAATATTAATGAAGATTAAAGCAGTGGTTCTAATTTGGTGGATCACTCGTAAACAAAATGGGTCACAAGTCTGTTCTGATTGGATAGCAAAATGAATAGGCTTATTAACATTTATTATTGTTGTTTGTTATTGTTATTGATGCCATATCTGTGTGTCCAGTCACACTGCACCAGGAGTTCTCAAACTTTTTTGAACCCTTTACACAAAAAAGATTTAGCTACTTAAAGTACCTGAGATTTCAAGTTAATAATTCAATAATTACCCATTCGCAGGTTAATGGTTCTCCAATGTTGATTAAATGACACATACATTTTTTTGAAAATTATTTATAGCACTACAAATAGTTGCACATATAAGAAATATTATTTGTAATTATTGTTTTAAATCTAATTATATAAATTAACATATAAATATGTAACTGTTTTAAATTACAATTAATTTTCAAACATTCATCGCTACATTTCTACATTTCTCAGTAAAAGGTGGTAGAGTCTCTGTTTTTTAAATCGCTTTTTCAGTAGTCAAGCCATTTTATTTGAGAAATATCAATGTGGAGCTGTAAAACACTGTACAGTGTGTTGTTTTTACTGGCAATACTTCCGCAATAAAGACATGTTTTCTGTGAAGGTTTTGAATCAGAACAAGCGATGTCTGATTCAGGACTTAATGACTCTTTTGAATCTCTGTTTTCAATGAATCGCTTGAATCTTTTTGTCGAACGTAGTGGTTCCAGCATTGGTGACTCACTCAAATCAATCAGTTAGGCGGTTCCTCCAAACTGCTCAGAGACAAACAGAAGGCAATTTGCATGCTGAAACATGGGCCTGTTTCATAAAACACGTTTATCAAATAAGCCAGGTTTATTTAAGTTAGTCTGATGTATTGACAGTTGACTTGGTTCAAAATAAGTCAGACTAACTGAAATAAGCCTGACTTATTTGGTAAACTTGTTTTATGAAACAGGGTCCAGGTTGTCCTCTCTGTTATTCCAGTAAAACATGACTAGTTCACCTACACTATGTCTCAGGACAGTGAATCATCATGGCCATACCTTGTTAGTTGTGCAAGATAAACAGTGGAAAATATATTCAAATGTTTACCTTTCAGTCTAAAGATGAAGCTACTTTCCACATCGAAGACAACATAAATTAACAAATATATGTACTCATGCAGGTGAGATGACAACAAGTGGGCAGAAAACTAGCACTCCATTAATATGACGAACTGCAGCCCAAAATACATGTTAGAGGCTTTTAGTGGGAGAGTCATTGCGCATTGATAGATTTGCTTGTGTGTAGCGTCTTATATTATGTATAAAGATCTTAAATACTAATAAATTCCCATCAACAAACCATAGTGTACTTTAAGTGGCTATATATATATGACTTAATGTCTATGTAATCTTTTTTTAGTCCCATATATGAGCATAGTAACATTAATAAGCATGATGACTTGAGCATGATGAAAATGTATTATAGAGGTAGGCTGCTACATTATTAAAAATAAAGGTGCTTCACGATGCCATAGAAGAACCTTTTTGTCTAAATAGTTCCATGAAGAACCTTTAACATCTGAAGAATCTTTCTGTTTCACAAAAGTCTCTTTGTGGTGAAAGAAGGTTCTTCAGATTATAAAAAGAACCGTTTGAAGCACCTTTATTTTTAAGAGTGTATGTCTAAAACCAGGATCCTAAAGTGGAAAGAGTTGGGTATGGGTGAATGTAAAAGTGCATGTGCAGATGTGTCACAGATGTGTCACTTCCATAGGAAACAAGCCTGAGGCTCATTGTATTGCAGATGCTTAGTTTACAGCTGGATTTTGAGATCATTAACTGTACGATGTCATATGTCTGGCATATACAGTACTTGATCTGCGAACTACTTTGTGGGTGTTTTAAAGTATTTCTGCATTTCTTATCGTTTAATTGAAAAAAATTTGTGATTGTGACAAACAATGAATGACATAACAGTTTTTTAATTGGCTGTGTGCATAACAGATGCTCTTCATTTCTGTTGCCAAATTTAGCTTCTATAACAACGTTCAACACAAAGCTTTTGTCCATTGCTGATTTAAATCTGAAAATTGTATCATCCCAGGTTATGTCCTTTGTTCGCTCTTCTGTTCATGTGTGTTCTTTCCACTTTCACATTTGAAAACAGAGGCTGAGCTGGACGAGGGGGAGCTGGGTAAATGAACAATAGTTTAAAGGATCAAAGCTTCATGAGAATAGAGAGATATAGTGTGGAGACCAAATGTTTAGAGTACAATCATCAATTGGGGTTTGAATGGGGAAAGAATATACAACAGCTTCTGTAATGGTTCATTTTACATGAAAATAATAAAGTAGTAGAGTGTGGAGTAGTGGAGGCATTTTTCAAACATAATCTTTAACAGTCTGCAATGTTTGTTTAGCATCACAGCTGGTGAAAGAAAGCGCCAGAAGGGTGTGTGTGTGTGTGTGTGTGTGTGTGTGTGTGTGTGTGTGTGTGTGTGTGTGTGTGTGTGCGTGTGTGCATGTGTGTGAGAGAGAGTTGTAATGCATGTGAATGTCTATAGGTGAGGGTTGTGCATAATTGTACTTGCACATGTGCAGTTATCAATCAACCTAAACATTTTGCAGCATGGAAGGTTCTTAGAAACAAATCAATAATTATTACACCATAAATTCTTCCTTTCCACAACTGAATTTATCAGCAGACAGGCCCATCTTTTAAAGAAATATTTCCTCCTAAAATAATAATTTATTCACCCTTATGCCATTCGAGATGTGGATGAGTTTGTTTCTTCATTGGACAGATTTGGAGAAATTTAGCATTACATCACTTGCACATCAATGGATCCTCTGCAGTGAATGGGTGCCGTCAGAATGAGAGTTCAAACAGCTGATAAAAACATCACAAAAGCGATCCACATGACTCCAGTCTATCAATAAACACTTTGTGAAGTGAAAAGCTGTGTGAAACAAATTCAACATCAAGGCATTTTAGGTTTCTGGACAAAATACTAATTCAAGGTGGAAGTAGCACCTTTCTGTTTTTACGGGTCTGCAAGCTGTTCCTTGCATAGGGTAGCACATATTGTGCATAATGTTATAAACGTGTAGGTGAGGTTTATTTTTAAAGGAATGATCCAGGTTGAACAAGGTCAGTTTTATCAACAGCATTTGTGGCATACTGTCGATTACCACAGACTATTTTTCTTCGTCCCTCAGCTTGTAAAATGGTTCTACATTATTTTCAGTGGTAATTGTCACCAATGTTTCCGACAGAGCTTAACTTACACTGACTCAACCAGAAACCTTCATTTAACAAGGGGGCTGATCGAATCAATCTGACCTTTACAGTTTGTGTGGTACATTTCAGTGAGGTTTGTTTTGTGAACCTGTCGGAATGTAATGCAAGGCTGTTATTGCCTAAAACAACTATACCTGACAGCAAACCCACAACCCATAAGTAAGCATTGTTACTCATGTCACATTTGAAATGGGCATTTACATAGATGCAAAATATGGCCCATTAAAAATGAATATTCTGGGTAAAAACAGTTTAAGTGCTGTCAACAGCATGGCAGACTGTCAAACATTTGAGATTTATTTCAGTTTATTACTGCAGTTAGAAATGGTGTTGTAGGAAAAGCTTGAATTTTTCAAGTTTTAGTAATTTTGTTTTTAGTCATTTTCAATTTTTCTAAATATTTCTATATACTTTTAATTTATCTTTATTTCAGTTTAAGTCTTTTTAAATATAATTTTAGTACTTCAACTTTTATGTAACATTTTATTATTAAACATTTCATATAGCTGCTAAAGCCACATTTAGAATTATTTAGTTTAAATTGAATTTTAGGTTTTTCATTTAATATTTAGATTCTATTATTTAAATTACATGACAAATAGTGTTTAATACTTTAAGTTTGCACAATGAATTTAATAATTCCCATATTGGCGATTACTTAAAAAATCAGTCTTTAAATCTCTATTCTCGCCTTACCATAGTGAAAAATAAATACACTAAAATGTATTTGAAATACTTTAATTTCATGCTAAGTGTACTACAAATACATTTACATACTTAATAAAAATACCATGAAATTGTACTTTTGATATACTAAACTGGTTTACATAAAATCTGCTTAATTGGAACAACTACTTTTGTGTTTAATGCACTTTAATTGTGTGGAAATAATAAAGATATACTGAAGTATATGATTGTGCTAAAGTGGAAATATTGCAAGCATACTTCAGGTATACTTTAAATATCTTGCATTTAAAGAACGACATTATTCAAGGATTATACAACATTAAAAAAAAATTTAGTTCAATATTAAGAAATGTGTATTGTGCACAAGTAGTACTCCAAATAAAGTTTAGTTATAATTTTTCGAGCGACATGTCAGTATATAAGTTAATAGATTTGAACTATATTAAGTATGAAATAAATGTAACTTTTACTAGGGTACCCTGACTTAATTACGATAAGATTGTAATATTGATTTACCTACAGTATTGAGCAATCCTGTTGGATTTTGTGGGGAATTTCAAGTTTCCACCATTTGTCCTTGCTTGTTTACATCATATTTGCAAGTAATGAAAAAAGATCCAGGCTATTATAGAGGCAGATAAATAACTTTCTCAAATGACATATTCTTCAGAAATATGCCTTGTCAGACTTTCTTCTTACTGTCAGTAGTGAATAACGACAGATTTGCATGTATTAATAAAATGTCAAACACAAGGGCCATTAAAAAATCTTCACTAGTATCTTGTGATTTATGTAAAAGCCACAGATGGCGATAGAGAGGCCAAAGTTCTGCTGTCATTGCCGTTAATGTTTAGTCGGGTGCTGTGTGTTTGTCTTAGACTTCACAAAAAAGTGCATAACTATAAATAGTTTTTTTGTTTGGGACAAAAACTAAATGTCAAGATACCACCGTTTTTGGTGTAGGAAAGCTTAACCTAGTGAACCTAAGGGGGAAAAAATTATAATTAAAAATGTATGATGTGACCCCATTATTACACTCATCATGCTGCTGAAAATTTGGATATAGTGACTGTGGGGGGTTTTCATTTCTGGGACGCACAATTCCCCCTCTTACTAACATAATCATTAGACTTTCAAACCATCAGTGTGTGTGTGTGTGTGTGTGTGTGTGTGTGTGTGTGTGTGTGTGTGGGGCATGTTGGGGCGTGTTGTGTATGTTCACTTGAGTAAGCACATCTCAGACCAAAACACTGAGCAACCCAAAGGTCTGTGCATAATGCTGAGTTAAAGTCACAATTAGTTGGTAAGCAAGTGTATCTTTTTCTCATTACTGCATTTAAGCGTGTGTTGCCGCGCTGCCTTTCAGCGGTAATCCACTCAATGCTAATTAATAATTCATACACAATAGCAAGCGAATGCACATTTACTCTCCCAACTCTCTATCATAACCTGGTTTGTTCGTTTTTCTCGATCTATCAAATGGAAATTTGCCAATCCATCATCAAACAAGAATGAGGCATAATGTTTTATTCTTCTGCTATCCTTCCTGTGCTTGTATCTCAGATTTGGACTATAACCGTTCGTCGCTCGCCAGATTGATTTTTGTTTCAGTCAATCTGCGCTTTTATCCGCAGGTGTCTATTGACCAAAGGTTACACACACCAGCTCCTGTTTTAGCTCCACTGTCTCCCCACTGGGAGATATAAAGCAGCTATAGCTGAAGAACAGCCTGTAGGGAGACAGAGAAAGGTAATGATGCGGATGTCTTGTATGTGGCCCTGGCTGTGCGAGACCCCAGGGACCTCATTTAGATTCTGCTATGGACACAGGCATCCGTGTTAAAAAAGCAGCAGAATTGCTGAAAGAATGGTCTCATGAAGGGCCCTTTTACTGCTGCTGCCAGCATGCTTTAAAAACTCGTTATATAGCAAACCGGAGCAATAATGGCATCTCCTGCTGTACCGGACGGGTGAGAAGCCATCTTCTAGCTTTACATGTCTTCGGTTATATTTGATTTTCACTAATGGGTTTAATGTAACGTAAAAAATGTGTTTCGTCGCAAAGAAGCGGGACCCGTTTGCAGCTCTGGGTTTCTGTGTGGTATGAGCATCATTTCATAGAAATCCATTTACAAGGCTTCATTTGCATTTGTTTTGGAGCTTGGTTTTATAATATGTCCATAATTCTTACAAAAAGATAACTCTTCCTCCAGCAGACTGATGTTGTAAATTTACATTGGCGCATTGAGCTAAGTTTGCTTATTAAAAAGGCGGGTGTAAATTATTTTCTGCTCTGTTGTTGCTTGCAGACAGTTCAGTGATGAGGGAAGTATGAGCTATGTGGAGATCGCTGATTATAATTGGGCGGAGGGTTCGCTCATGCTGCGAGCAGGCAAACGGCTTAAAAAAGGAAATGCTACATTTGCATTGGCTTCTCAGAGGCGTAAGAGACTACAGCGAGCAGCAGGAGTCCCTCATTATATTGTGGCAAAACCACAATGAAATCAATTTGTGTCATCACAGGTAACGATTCCACTTAATATTAAAGACAATAGGAGCTGAGTGAAGACTCAGACAGAAAGACGAATGAAAGCTTTGGTGGTTTCTGTCTTTCTAATGAATCAAATCTGTCCTCCCACAGTCATGATGTACCTGCGGTCTTTTAACACAATGAGTTCCTCTCCTCTGCCTACACGAGTCTCAAAATACCATTATGGATACTTTAACATTTCTCATGAATCATTGAACCGATTTTTTACAGTACATTTGGAGTTTTCGTTTTAGATTTAGATTTCTTTCCCTTCCCACTTGAGTATGACAAACATGTCGGTGGCATGTGGTAGAGTTTTTTGAAGCTCCATGAGGCAGTTTTTCACTTAAAAGATATGAGGAGCAGTTTTTTGTAGGACAATATTTGTATATATTTATAATAATTATTACAATGTATTTAAATAGTGTGTTCTCTATAGCTTGAATAGTCGAACATGGTTATATCAGTTCCAAGATTATGGATTTGATTCCTGGGAACGCATGTAATAGTAAAATTGAGAAAGAATTAAAGAAGAAGAAATATTTTTTATTTGTCACATACGCAATTATACAGAGTATAACCAGCAGTGAAATGTGTTCTCTGCATTTAACCCATCCAAGTGCGCACACACCTGGAGTCCTTATGCGTGCCAAATTCATTATAAAAAATAAAAGTATCCAAACCAAATTAAACATGTAAATTATGTCCCAGTGTCATTCTAAATCTGTTTGACTGTTCTGCTGTGGAAAACACTGTGGAAAAAATATATTTTGGGTATATTCAACGAAATTTAGTGCAAACCTGTGTTTTTTTTTTACCCCATTGTCTTTCATTTTATGGCACAGTTGAACCATTTCTCAAATTATCTTCTTTTTTCCCCACAGACGTCAGGTTTGGAACAAAATGAGAGTGAGTAAATGATGACAACATTTAATTTTGGGTGAAATATTCCTGCTTTTGACTGTGTAATAAGCCAGTCATAGTGACGTGACCATGCTTTCAAACCTTCAGTCCTCACCTTCCTCTATTGTCCTGTTGATTATTTTTTCATTCAGATCTCCTCCCTCCCTGCTAAACATTTGTGTATGTCACAAATGGTCCATTCTCCCAGTTCTTTTCAATATATTCTCCTCCCTATTTTTGTTGCCTGTGTCTTCACCTATTTGCACTTAAACGCAGGAAAAAGGCACTCATTCTAGTCACGTACATCATGTACAACCTACAGAAACTGGCAAAACCTACATCCATGTCTTCTGCATCAGTCCTGGTCAATTCATAGCATTCCACCTGATGAGAAACAGATTGATTTAATCCAGGCCTACACTGCCCTTCCTGTATGGAAGCTGTCCTTTTGCATCAGCTCCAGATTTCTGAGCCTCCCTCCTGAGGAGCAGACAGTTTGGATGAGCATCTTGTGTGTGAATGAGAGCCCTTCCCTCCTCCCTCTACTGATGTGTGGAGCATCCAGCTGCTCCAAGCAGCAGCCCAGCTGGACTCATCAGCCTGGGTGGGGTTAACACTGCCCCATTTACATTCATGCCAAAGTCCATTCCAAGAATCCACTAGTAAAGTTGGACATGTTGTTGATTTTGGAGTCGGACCAAGTCATGGGTGGGTAACTTAAACATGAATCCAAGGCTGTGTTTTCACTTGGTATTAACATCTGTCTCAGGTGATCTGTTAACAAGTGGTCAGACCGAAAGAGGTTAGTGTGTTTCTGCATCTTGATAAAGCAGAAAAAGTCTAAGAAGTCAAACTTGGGATATGATCCGTATTATTTTGACGTCAGGCAAACCAGAGAAGTATTCTATGTAATAGCAGTAGAAGAATAGCATTTTGAAGAATGTTCTAGCCATTCACTCATTTTCAGGAAATTAAAAAATAAATGGAAAACTGGAGTTCAAGCTTCAAAAGGACAAAAAAAGTCCATAAAGGTTTCATAAATGTCATCTGTACGACTCGTGAACTATATTCCAAGTCTTCTGAAGTCATATGATGATTTTGTGTGAGGAACAGACTGAAATTTAAGTCTTCAACAAATATCCACCCCAGTTCTTTAAGACGTGCTCATGAGAGAAATTGCAATGTCCAATTCGTGAGTCAGATATTTTGAGAGAATCGTTTGATTCAGTTCACAAAATGATCAGAGTGAATTTTGATTTTTGTCGTGAACAATTCATCCATTGTGAACAATTTGTTAATTTTGCTTTTTTTTTTCAAAATACTTTGATCTTGTCATTTTTAATTGAAATACTATATCTTCCGGTGAAATGTCGGACCTCGTGACATATGTCTGGACTTCTCCAATCATTTTGTCCATATAAACCCCGCCCCTTTCTTACAGTGCACCCTTTCTTATGCTTGCATTCAGATCTGCCTCCATCCAATCAGCGACCAAGTTGAGTTGAACTAAGTCCCTGAGTTTTTTTCTTTTCAATAATTCATTTTACTTGGATGTATGTCACAGTACGGAAGAAAAATGACTACTTCTGACCTGTCACAAGTGTAAATGGTGTTCTTTTTTCATTTCCCATACAACGCTCTGTGATACAGTATCCCAACATGACATGTTTGTAACAGATGCTGAACTGAAGGCATAAAATTAGCTTTACCTCTAATTCGAATGAGTCTTTTCTCAATAATTTCACCACACCTGAGGCTTGAGCCGAGACTCTGGCAAATATTGCACTTAGTGGTGCCAAAATTCTGTTTTAGAAATACATAATAAACCCAGCAGGATGATAATGATTATGGTGTTTGTCTGTGAGAGGTGGACATGAACGTGGGACTGCACGCTGTAATTTAGCTCCAGATTAAGCATGGGGAAGAAGGGAGGACATCAAACTTCTACGCTCCATGCTGTTTCTTTTGAACTTGTTGCTGTGCTGGACTGTGAGGCGGTGTGTGTGTGTGTGTGTGTGGGGGGTCAGATGTGTTTGGAGAACAGCACAGCTCCTCTCATCCATCCTGTGGGATTGGATCTGGTGTTTAATGTGTGTGTCTCTAGAGATGAAGATTCATTGCTTTAATAAGAGCAGTACAGACAGGAGAGAGGAAAGCGCAGCTTTACAGAGAAGCATCTTGGGAAAGTCTGATGGTTGAGGGTTTCGTGGTCTTTAATGATGGAGGGAGGCATCTGTTGCAAGCTAGTCTTTGTAGAAGGCACCCCTCGAGCCCTTTGTCGCTGCCTTGTCTTGTCTTTGTATCTTTCTTGAACTCTGTCTCCGGTGGACGCGTTGCCTTCTGCGAGCTGGGAGAATGTTCGAATGCTAATTTTGGACCCAAAGATGGGTGTGTGTATGTAAGGCGTGGGCGTGTGCAAAAATAGCCATTATGAATATGCATGGATCCCAATTTAAAAAAAGGACATACATTTTTGCCAGAACCGATCTGAGAAATCACACGCTCTCAGACAGTAATCCTTCATCCCAACATGTCCCATAATGGAACATTAACAAAGTCTTCTCAACATGATTGACTTTTTTCCACACCGCAGAGAGAAGGATGTGTGGTTAAGTACATGTTTACACTGCACCTGAGTCCTGTAACGCAGGGCACACACTCGTGTTCAGTGCAACTAATGAGCGAGAGCTGTCAGATGTGCTCCGTCGTTCCAGTGCAATGTAAGCATGTCACCTTCTGTATTTGCATCCATCTCCTGAGGGAATCCACGCTCGTTGTGAATATATCTTGTCAGCATGTTCATGCCATACGGAAAGAGTGTTAAAAAGTGCCTGTAGGAGGGAAGTAGCAGTCTGGCTCAAAACGTATAACTTCCTCTGCATTACAGATGGGCCACAGTCGTCAGCTAGTCATCCTACAATTACTAGTCTCATTTATTTATATTTTTTCTTTTAAAAAGCTGCACTGTGTGACTTTTGGTCCTCTAGTGGCTGAGGCATGAGACTACAAAAGACTTGCTGAGGATCATTGTTTTGGGCATAAAAATAGTTTTGGCTTTGCTATTCTGCGTGGATGAATTTGATGGTTTGAGGCACATCGCTGTGTAGATAGTTACAGATTATCTCTTTATCAGTCACTAACAACAACACTCTCCCATTTAATAAAAATGGATAAGATCTTATTAAGGTAAGTTGCTCCCAATGCTGTCATTGTTCTGACTTTGTTCAAATCTGTAGTTGTAAAATAATATTACAAAAGTTTGCCAATGTTAATAATAATGACTGCTATTTATATCAGATAATGGTGTAAACTATGTAAACAAACAGACCAAACTAGTAACTGGTTTAGAGATTCAGTTGCTGTGGCTTTAAGCTATTTCCAATTAATAGAGTCGTAGCCTTCTTTCCTTTATTTACAGATAGAGATGGAGCTATGCACCTAGAGCCGGTTGAAAATTGATCAAGTTGAAACTAGCGATGATACAGTTTGGGGTGCGGGTTTATATGAATGTATGTTTCTGACTGTCTTCATTTTTTAATGGCATTTTTCTTCTATCTTGTCTCTTTATAATGCTTACTGAAGTAGTGTTTATAAGCGCAGCGCTGCTTTGTTTACAGTGGAATATATAGAACATATATATAGGAAACACTATATTGCCCCTGTTCCATATGTGCCACTTGCTGGAAGAGAGTGAATTGGCGTAAGTATTTGTTATTCTAAAATAGTATTTTGCTCCTGCATGCAATAAAACCCTTTTGCAAAAGTGGCCACTGCTTTTGAATACTGTGCCATGTACAGAGAGAGAGAGGGGGGGGGATTTGGTCTCAAATTCGAACCCCACAAGCTCTTCAGCCCTTTTATATTTTAGCAGCAGCGCACTACTCTCTGTGCCACAGCTCTGACACGAGTGTTGCATTTTTAAGATGGCATGTCAAGTTAAAAATAGTTTCACTTTTTGAAACAAGTCTGGAGAGCCATGTGTTCGGTTTCATTCTGTTGTGCCCCATCGTGTTAAATTTGAACACAAGAAGACATCTTACGTAAAGGACCCTTAAGAAATGTGTTTGACTGGAGTCAAGTTAACCAAAAAGCATTCGATTCAGGAAATTAGTCAATTTTGAAAATAGCCCTACTTTTAATTTGCTTTCTAAAAAAAATCTGTCCATTGCAGTTTCTTATATTCTACACATGGGTGAGCATGTTTTTGTTATTGATGCGACCTGCACATGAAATATCAAGTCAAAATGTACAACACCACAGCATTGTTCTCATCTTGACTACATCTTAATTTAAACACAAGCCTCATGACCAACCGGGCTCTTGTAACATGTTTTTTGGGTGTCATATTTGATTTATTTAAATGCAGAAATGTTCTAAAAGGCCTGTCACATACAAATCATCGTGGCACGATTTCATTTTAATTGACTGTTATGGGGTTGTTTATGTGGTACCAGAAGGAAGGTAACAGAAATAGCTATGCAAATATAACAAACATGCTATCTCAGAAGTACAAGTAAGAATGCCATGTTGACTTTGCTTTAGGATGAACAGCTGTCAAGCACAAGCATGGAAGTGCCTCGATGGTTTTCATTTCTTCACTTCCTTTTCTAAGCAGATAAAACAGATATTGCAATATTCCAGTTCATCGCTTCAGATATCAGATATTCAGCGTGAAATCAGTAGAGTCCTACACAGTGTTCCAGTTATGTAATATTTCTCTTGTTCCCGACCTCTCCTACTGTATCCCGACCCCTCCCTTTCATGGATCCATGTGAGGATTAGGGATTAGGGGCCGGAGCCGGAGCTGGATTACACTGCTAACAGACCTCTTCTGATAAAAATGATGTCACTCTCAACACGCTCTTCCTCACTGATACCATCAGTCTTAAAGATCTTCTTTTCCTCCTCACAGACAAACATGTTCTCTCAACCATCTGTTGAATTATTTTCACTTGAGCATTATATTTCTGATCTTGTCATTGTGTAATACATCAGACAGTTCTTCAGAATCTATCACAAAGAGTCGATTCTGTTTCTTCGAGCAGCATTTAGACCTTATTCTATATGACATCTTTTCACAAATGGTATACAATTGATTATGCAAATTGTGTTCTCTGGAGTGATAACTGTTATCCATTACTTTAAACTATTATCCATGCATGTATATATGTATCTATGTGTGTATACACACACACAGACATTAATATGTATGCATGTGTGTTTGTTGATAATTTTATTTGAAGTTGCTGTTTTAATAGGGAGAAAGGCATGGTGTTTATTATTATTATTATTATTATACAATTATGGAAAAAATATTAATTAGTTACATTTATATAGTGCTTTTCTAGGCACTCAAAGCGCTTTACATAGTAAGGGAGATACCTCCTCATTCACCACCAGTGTGCAGCAGGATGATGCGATGGCAGCCATAGTGTGCCAGACCACGCCCACCACACACCAGCTTACTTCATCAGACAGAGTTATGAAGCCAATCATTGAATGGGGATGATTAGGAGGCCATGATGGTCAGAGGCCAGTGGGCGAATTTGGCCAGGATGCCGGGGTTACACCTCTACTCTTTTTCGAGGGACATCCTGGGATTGTTAATGACCACAGAGAGTCAGGACCTCGGTTTAATGTCTCATCCGAAAGACAGTGTTTGTTGACAGTTTAGTGTCCCCGTCAATACACTGGGGCATTAGGACCCACACAGACCACAGGGTGAGCACCCCTGCTGGCTTCACTAACACCTCTTCCAGCAGCAGCCTAGTTTTCCCAGGAGGTCTCCCATCCAGGTACTGACCAGGCTCAACCCTGCTTAGCTTCAGTGGGAAACCGGTCTTGGCTGCCGGGTGATATGGCTGCTGACATGTTTATTATTAACTTACAAAACTAACATTTGGTCCCATTCTAGCTAGCCACTAGTGAGCTACAGCTTAATCTAGACAAAATCTGCAAACCTGTGATTTGGCATGATACATTATCAATTGTATTTATTTGTTTATTTACTCACTTGCATTGAAATCATACAAATAAGTATTTTGTACTATATTCAGACATGCCCCAAAATTTACAAGAGTTCTGTGGGAAAAAAGAACTGTTAACCCAAAATGAACAGAAAATAAAAATCTCATAATATTTAGTCAGACCTCCTTAAAAACATTTTCTGAGGGCTAAACATATCTCCTTTTATCGAGTCTTGATTTAAAATAATAAAATAAAAAAACTCTAAGGCTTTACAAATCTATTTTGCACCCTTGTTTCCAGTAAGTGTCTTATAATCATGAAACACAAGCAGAATGAATTCTGTCCAATGGGTCTGTTTATGAAAGAACGGATTGTTTCACAAGAATGTTTTACACAGAAATAGTTCTGCACGTTGGATGAATAATGTCCAATATTTCCAGTTAATGTTTCCAAAATTGTGAAGTTTTTTATTTTTTTATCTCTTCAGTCATGTTGAAACAGCATTCAATAGCATTTTGCCATTTCTGTGTGGAACCTGTCATGGTGAGGCTAGTTTGTGAAGACATGCTCCTCTAGAGTGAATGACATTAGTTGTATTGAGATTGATGGCTGTGTGTGTATGTGTACGCTTGTTCTCCTCTGGACAGGTGGATGCTGTCATGCCATTTGGGTGCCTTGCTCTGCGAGATGGGCGGACATACAACAGCCTGTCAGACATTACTGACAAATACGAGATTGGACAGGTCCTCAAGGCGTGAGTGTGCATAGATCTGCATTATAGCCTTAAGAAAGCCAGTCCATCAAATACAGATGCATGATCTCATTAAAAATAATTTAAGATGCATTTCTGCCAATAGAACGGTGCTTGTCACAGTAATGTGCTTATTAAAACACCCATAAGGTGTATTTATTACCACATAATGCAGCATTCAGTGTAATTTTTCTTCACAGCAAAGAATTTTGCGAGCTGTGCGTGGTAAAGGAACGACAGACGGACAAGGTCTATGTGTGCAAGAAATTCCTCAAGAAGGATGGCAGGAAAGTGCGGAAGGCAGCCAAGAACGAGATCATGATCTTGAAAATGTATGTGGTGACTCAAAACATCAACAGATGATGTAGGGTTTTGGGAGAGTGCTGATCTGAGAGGACAAAGAAAAGATTTAAAGGGATAGTTCACCCAGAAATCAAAATTCTGCCCTCGTGTCATTTCAAACCTCAAATGTTCTTTAACGCTGGAGCACAGAATTGTAGCAGGGTGAACTACTCCTTTAAGGATGGAGAGGGTAAGAGATGCTGTATGCCATCACCCTTGGTGATTATTTCTGTCTTTTCTAACTCTCTTTGAAGCACTTTTCTGTATTTAATGTGAGATAAAGAAACTATTCTGCTTTTTGCCGTGATGTGTTTATTCCAGGGTCAAACACACAAACATCCTGCAGCTGATTGATGCATTCGAGACCAGGAAAGAGTTCTTCATCATACAAGAGCTGTGAGTCTGACCTTTTGCCGTGATCAGTTATGTTCCCTTCCCAGTGTCATTCAGTAGGCCAAGGACACATCTCTCTACATCAGAACATCACTCCAGAAAATGCACTTATTCTGTCTCTGCTCCTCATGCAAATATCCACATCCAGCCAGAACTAAACTCTATTAAAACCCTGTCATCTGCTTTTGCATGAATGACATTGACATGATATTAGAGCTATTAAGATTACAGTAATGAGTGACTATAATAGAAAATATAGGTTCTGGACAGTTAGTAATTTACTATTTCCATTGAGATTTTAAAGATCGTCTTATATTTAGCTTGCAGGATGCTGGTTGCAAATCTAGCCTTCGGCAAATACAATTTTTGAAGTGTTTGAAGAAGTTCAAATGTCATTTTAGTGGCAACGGTGTGTCAGTGTTATACTGAATTAGATTTACATGAAGTTGTCGAACTACATATTATGAAATAACATATAAATGTTTGACATGACATTCTAAGATTTTGCAATTTCACATCTGTTTATCACTTTAGGTATTACTAATATGTTTTGACCCAGATTTAAATGTATAGATTTAGATTTAGTCTTAAATTTGATTTAAAATGTAGATTTTATTTATTTACGTTTAATACATTTTTTATTAGAATATATTCATAAACAATATGACATTTGAAACCTGCACACTGTCTTCATGATTGCAGCTAATTACCAAATTTGGTCATGTTTTTATATAATGGTTAACCAAAATACTACTAAAGCACTGCGATACTAATTTGCTAATTGTTTTATGTTTTGTGACTAGCTAAAGAACAAGAAACCGATTTTGTTTTTTAATGGATCATTTATAATATTGATATAATTTTATAAGATTTGTATTATTACACACACTCACACACACACATATTGGTACAGGGCATAATCCATCCATAACTTAAGAATGTGAATAAGCAACCTTACTGCTGATTAAATAAAGATTAAATAGGAATTAACTCTACAAACATATTCAGATTCTTTTTCTCATTTATTTTTGTGACTGTGTTTGTCACAGGGCCACAGGTGGAGATGTGTTTGATTGGATCTTAGACCAGGGGAACTACACAGAGAGAGATGCCGCCAATGTGATCCGTCAGGTCTTAGAAGCAGTGGCGTACATTCACTCCCTCAACATTGTCCACAGGAATTTAAAGGTGGGTTTGCAATCGTAATATATTATTCATCAATGAAAAGTACATATGTGCTGTCCGTATGCATTGTGTATAATACAATAACGGAGTGCAATATGTGCATTAAGGGGAATGCAACTGGGCTGATATATAAAATTGAAAAGACAGGCCATTTGTAATGATACCTTGTGGTTTTGCTTCATTTAAATGTAATATAAATAAACAGTCTTAATGTGTGACAATAAGGCTGTAACTCGGTGTTATTGTATGTGTGCTGGGGATGTTTTTGTCTGCGGAGTATTAAATGATAATCAGTTATATTAATCAAACGCCTAGTCCTCTTTGACTCATAACATTGTGCATCTGTAATATTGCAGGAGCTCCCTGTAGGTGTCATTAATGTTCAAAACAAATATGAAAGTAATAAACAGTATTGCCACCTCCTGAGGTTCTAATGCTTCATACTAAAGCATTAAGTTTATAATGTTTGTCATGAGACAACATGTGTTTGTAGTGCCCTCTAGTGCACGGCAGCAACAAGCTGTGCACAATATTAGCATCAGACATGTATATGTGCATCTCATTTGCTCAAAGCTCATTCTTGTCAGTAATGCATAATTCTGTATTGCCTCCTGGGTATTTTTATATATAGCATTGATGCATTTATTTTTTAAGGCTTGTTCCTGAAATGTCACAGATTGAGATGCATGTACTATATGTAGTAGGTCAGCTGTGTGTTTTCAGATTTATCTTTTAAAGACAAAACTCATTCTTCACATTGAGAGTGGGTGAAGGATGTGTCCTGTCTGGTCTGTACTAGCCAGCTGAAAGAGGAATATCAACATTATTTGGGACACAGCGACCTCTTATTCAGTCATACTTTGGCCTAATGCCATGTCTTTCTTTGTATCATTACGTATATATAAAAGTATTGATTTTTTTTCACCATGTGCCTTTTTCTGTCATTTCAGCTAGAGAACTTAATGTACTATAGAGAGAGTAACCACAACAAGGTCGTGTTGCGGGATTTCTACCTGTCCAGGTTTGAGAATGGCTCACTCACAGAGCCCTGCGGGACACCCGAGTACCTGGGTATTGATTTATCACATGATCTCTTTCATGTTTTCTTTCTCTTTATTTGTGCTTGTATGTAAAGTACTAACCTTCACATCTTTTTTGTCATATTTCCTGTCAGCCCCTGAAGTGGTCGCTCGTCATCGCTATGGAAGACCAGTCGATTGCTGGGCGGTGGGGGTCATTATGTACATCTTGTAAGTGACATTCAATTGATTTGTCAGCTATTTTATTGTCTTTATGTTTGGCTCTTTAAAACAACAGTTTGTGGTTTTCTGCTTTCAAAATACTAGTCAGAAATCTTCAGATTAATTTTGAATATTTTTTGTTTAGTGTTTCTAAAATGCACATTGTTCCAAAACCCAGCACCCCAAAAACTGCCTGCCTGTTTTACAACATCTGTGGCATCAAAAAACGTTACTTATTTAAAATAAATCTCATACATACTAATGGATTCAACACAACACATCATAATACAAATAATACAAATCTCATTTGTAGGTTGTCTGGAAACCCTCCGTTCTATGATGAAACTGAGGAGGAGAACACCGACATGCACAACCGGATAATCTTCTGCCGCATTGTTGCTGGAGAATTTGAATTTGATTCACCATACTGGGATGAAATTTCCCCTGCTGGTACTGATATCAGGATCTGATACAAATTCCTGATCTGATCAAAACTTTTTAAAGCTTTTGATGTTTTAAACCTCATTCTTCCTCTCTTTAATGCCATGCAGCAAAAGAGCTGGTCTGCAGACTTATGGATATTGACCCGATGCTGAGAATTACTGCACAAGATGCAGTTTCGCATGAATGGTAAGACTATATACAAACACACAAACGCAAACACACAGTCGCTTTTTTCAGAAACTTTAAAAGAGAGAGAGAGCAAAGTGATTTGTCCTCAGATGGCTTATGTGTTTTTTTTGTTTTTTGCCAGGATCGCTGGAAATGGGGCTTCGGAAAAGAATCTGAAGGAAGGAGTCTGTGCTCAATTTGAGAAAAACTTTGCTAAGGCCAAGTGGAGGGTAAGAGATATCTACTATAATACACAACAGTTATGTACACATTGCCAGGTGATTATATTAATCACTCTTCTAGAAAACAACACAGTAAATAATAGGATAATGGATAAGGACAGTAACTATAAAGATGGTAATGCCAAATAAATCTGTTGTTTATTAAAGGTTCTGATGTTTATTATATTAATGTTTGCTTTTTCCTTGCATGTGATACCCAGGATTTGAAGGTACTGTTGATATTCGCGGGGCAGCCTAGAGGCAGAGATTCTTTTCTCTGTATAACAATCTTTGACTTGAGCCCTCATATTTCCTTAAGCATCATGGCTAGTGTACATGGCTGCAGTATCTCATGGCCTGGCCTGATTCGTTCAGCAGCGATCATTCAGGAAATATGTAGTTCAAGTCAGATTGTTGGAAAGACTCTCGCTGTACTTAAGCCTCCCTGTGTCTGCACACCAGTAACTAACAAATTTATCACTGCCCAGCTGGTCCCATGTGCATTCAGTCAAATGCCGTCTGGCTTTTACTCAGTGTCCTAAATATTCCAGTTTGAGTTCCAGTTAGTCCTTCATTCACTCAAACAAATCTCCAGATTGAATATTCATCGTAGTGTCACATGTATGTGTATGAAAAGTTGCCCCTGTGTTTGTATGTGTGTCAGAGAGGACCAAAGTGGTCCTTATAAAGAGAGAGAGAGAGAGAGAGAGAGAGAGAGAGAGCAAAGTGATTTGTCCTCAGATGACTTACCGTGGCCCTGATTCATTGATTCACATCATGCTTTTGTCGATGACATACATATCAAAAACATTTCATTCAGATCAGCAGCCAGTAATAAACACAAATGAGCCTAAGAGGCTATTATTTTCATTTCATTGTTTGGTTCTGGCATAATTATCAACTGTAATTTGTAGTTTTGAACTAATTAAACTGCTAAAAAAACTGTTGATGTTTCAATATGCTGAATAAAAAAGACACCTCCCCGAAATTACTAAAACACCCATCTCCAATGTGTTTGTCTCATGAAAGCGATAGAGATGGAAAACTGCTACCACAGACTGCCACACTGTTAACAATGCATTTCATCCATAGCAAAGAAGACCTCATGTTACTTTATAATTGACTAGGTACTAAGTGTTTGGTATGTCTTTATTTCAGAAAGCGATTCGTGTCACTACATTCATGCAGCGTCTCCGAGCCTCTGAAATAGCATCTTCTTCTGAAGGGGTAGTTCAAGGCCAGGGCAAAGAGGACAAAGTGGATGGATTAGATGGTAAAGGAATACAAACAAACTCAGGCAGCATTTCTACAGTGAGCATGTCCCATGAGGTGTCTGTCGAAAGCAGACCTGTGGAGAATCAAGAAGAGGAGAAAGCGAGACACATACAAGCAGAAGAGAAAGAAGCAGAGACCCTTGCCAGATCAAACAGTTCTTTAAAAGTACAATCAGGTGAGCCAAACAAGAAAGAGACAATTGAAGGCACTTCTGAAAATGAGGACAAACCATCAACAAAAGTGAGCCATAAAGCAGCATCCAGCCAGCCTATCAAAACCTTGGACAACCGAGAGAACAATGTCCCCAAGGAGCCAGAGTCCACAACTGTTGACAGTGTGGAGAAGAAATCACCTCTCCCTGATACTCCAAATCGACGAAAAATGGCAGCCAACCTCTCATTGGATCATGGCTCATGTTCAGATGCCAAAACCAGTTCCTTGTCAGTGGGAAAGGAACCAACTCTTAAATCAGAAGACAAAAAAGACACAGTCCATGATATGGCCGCAAGTAGCTGGTGTCAAACACAGCTCCCGGAAGCAGTTGCAGAGAGTCCAGCAGAAATAGGAGCGACTTGTGAGGTCAATCCTAAGAGCAGAGAGTTGAAGAAAGGAAGAACAGACAAGGGTTGCCAGTCGGTGAAAAACATCCAGTACACATATGCAGGATTGGGATCTTCAAGTCTTGGCTGTGATACAACAGTATTTGAGCAGGAGCTGCAAGAGATGGTCCAATGTGCATCAGGGTATGGTAGCCCATACTGTCCAACCTACTCTGTCGGACAATACAGTGGTCTAGATCCCGGAAGTGGAGCCAGTGCGGACTGGCAAATGGATTGTGTAATCGAACAAATTGAAAAGCAAATGGCTGCCGTATTAGAGAAGATTGAGGGGGACATGCCGTCATTGCTCGAGCAGATCAGTGACCATGCCGAGACTCTTCCGAGAGCAAAGAGCGCCAGCTCTTCTCCATCACCCCGACCTCGCTCGTACCATCATTCGACCCCACCACCCCTTCCCACCACACCTCGTCCAGCAATGCCTTCTCTACCACACCTGACCATCCCGCCTCCCTCGTACCCACCACCTTCCCCACCCAGTCACATCCAGGGTCACAGCCATCCAACTGCCGATGATGGTGATGGCCAGAAGTCTACAAAGCAGTCTGGCCAATCACCAAGGGGAAGTTTGTCAGGAAAAGGGGTGTAAATATGCTAAAAGATGTGAACGCTCAAGAATAAAGTAGGTACGGCATGTAACAAAAAATCTTTGGGATATGGATTATGGATCCATGAGTACAGCATAACTTTCGGGGCTGTACAATGATCTTTGGGCTCCAATGCAAAGAGCCTTGTTACTGATTGTATGCGATATGAATACTGATTGTATGCGTATTACATATGAAGCTTTTTTAAATGTGTAAAGAGGAAAGTGAGCAAACTATTTTGTATTATTAGAGAAAACAGTTAAGGTTATCCCACTATAAATGGTTGTAAATGGCTCTGTTCTACACTACAAGATCATAGCAAACACTATTATGTTTCCTAAATAATTTAATACCTATTACGTAGAGTCTGTGGAGAGTTTGGATACAAGAGTTGATATAACCTGAAAAATTCACCTTTAATGAAACTTCTTCCCTTGAGGCAAGTTGGCGTCCTGCTCTGTTTTGGAGAACCGCTGCACCAGTGGCGGCTGGTGAAATTTTGAGGTGGGGCTGCACACAATTCAACAAACAATTCTTCACAATAAATCAAACCGTCAGGCTGATCTGGACCCAGCTCCTTCACCTTTAGTTTTTCTGCCAAAGTTCTCCTCTCAAACGGACATTGGAGTAAAGATTGTACAGAGTTAGGTTCGTGTCCGGAATTAATAACACCTGAGTCCGCCATTGTCACGTAATTGAAAATTGCACCACTACAGACCACAAGATCAGCCTTGATTTTAGCAGCTTGAGGCGACAGAAAAATCGCCCATTTCTGTTAAGATTTGAGGACGCTGATTGGCAAAATTTTATGTCACATCTTGAATATATTTATATCTTGAATCAGGATTTGACAAAATTCTACAAAGACCCGCCTCCTGTGGGCGATTTCTCGATCGCTCCTCAGCTGAAATTGAGATGTGCTGACAGGCAGAGAGGTCATATTGTGATGGTGAAAACATATATTTTTCACAGAAGATTTTCTAATATATCACATCATACAAATATACATTAAATAATTTATATAATTATTATTTTGTGTGTGGTTCAGGGAGGACGGCGCCCTAGCGCCCTCTATTGGCCAGCCGCTACTGCGCTGCACATTTGCTTTTTGCCAGGTACTGACTTTGGAGGGTGTCATTATTTTTGTCACTTCATCCATCTTGGATTTTTGCTCTGAGATAGTGAAGTTGAAGCAGTGCATCTGTGTTCTCTCATCAATCATTTACCTTCTGTGATATCTCCAATAAGACTTTCATTTATCTTTCTTATTGTATATTCTCGCATTGTACAGCAGTTTCTTTACGTCTCTGCCAAACATGACAGTTTTTCATTGATTGAGAATGATAATGCTCAGAGGGCGAGAATTGATCATAACTTTGAGACTACTTTAAAACTATATTCTCTTTAATGGCCCTTTTTTGCTGTTGTATGTGTCCATCTATGTGTTTGTTTGATTCTCATTCTCTTACTCTATTTTTTTTTTTCAATTTATGATGCATACTAGTATATCTTTAGATTGTATAGTACTTTTGCTAATATATCCTAAAGGAAGCTGTAATGTCTATATGTAAAGTCCTCGCAAATATCTGTGAACTGTAACTGTTGCTTCCACCTCCCCAAATATTATATAGATTTTGGTGATGTGAATATTATTCCAAGTTATATTTTGCACTCTCTACACGACTATTTCAATAAAATTTAGATCAATCTTGTTTTATAGCCTTTTCTTTTGGCATGACTGGTAAAATATGACAGTTGTTACATAACTAGCCTTACAGTAAGTGTTATAGAAGAAAGAAGGTTGCGCTAAGCTAAGAAGCTTCGTTTTTGCAGGCTAAAATTATCTCAACATTAATTGTGAAAAAGGGCTTTATAGACACTTGCCAACTATAGCACGTTTGCTACCCTAAGTTATGGATGTTTCCAGTTCAGAATGGATATAATTATTTGGTAATATAACAAATTAGAATAGTTTTATTTTCACTTTTCACAAGATTTTTTACTTTTAGTCCATCACACTACTAAGAAATCTCCAGTTCACTCTCTTCTTAGCACGTTATATGCTACTATACTCATCTTATTTTCTAGTGAACAACATTTTCAGCACATTCACTGAAAAACAAAGTATTCATTAAATGTATCAAAAAAGTTTAAGGTAAGTGGTTGCAATCAATTTATTCTAGCTACATTTAAATAAACACATTTAGTTGACTAACTTCCAACATTATTAGATTTTATTTAAATGTAGCTAGAATAAATTGTTTGTAACCACTTACCTTAAAAAAAGTAGTGTCATTTTTTTCAGTGCTGTCACTGTCTACTAAAGATGCATTTAACTACTTTTACTACAAACAACGTCTTATAATATACTTCAGGAGTTCCTTAGTGCTCTTATCCCATTAATTAAATCATTGTTTAACAGATTTCCCAATCTTTTTTATCATTTACATTAGTGTTTACATACTCTATGCCTGCGTTTTGTTTGCACAGTCTATTGTCTGTATTGTCAACTTCCTGCAATCTGCGCTTCTTTCAATGCCCAGAAAATCCAGTGTAAGCTTTGAAAATGACAAAAGGGCAGTTGACATGAAATACCTTTGAATCACGTTGACATGCCATGTCCACGCTAAACAAGCCATTTTAAATAATTTTACATAACAGTTGCATTTTCACTGCACAACCATTTAAAATGATACAGACATATATTTAAACTTTTAAAATTTTAAAGGAATAGAACAACATATCAATTTTCTTACCCATTAATATACATTTTAACACGAAATATTGGTGTGTATATAAAATAATCCATGTTTACCTAAAAGCAACTTCACGCACATTTCTACGCATAAAAACTACGTCTCCCATAGAGCATAGCGCAACCCAAGCTTTGGGCGAGTCTATTTTGTAACTCAGTGGGGGGATAGCAATGGTAAAATAATGGTTTCGACAAACTATAGAAAAGTTATTTTTATTATTACCCGATTACGTTTGTTCTAAAGTATTATTCTAAACGTTTAACATTTGACCATCAACGTATTTAATGTATATGACGGTGTAATATAAATACAAGTTTGTGTTATTTCCTTGTATCTTGAATAATAGCACAGTCTCAACTCAAACTCTGCACATGTTGGTTCTACGCTCCTGAACTGAAGAATACTTGCCGAACTGTTAACGGTGCAGGGAATAGCCGGTCAGGCAACCGTCCAGCTTCCCCTCACACTGGAAAGTCACGGAGCTCCCGCCACTTCCAGAGATAAAGTTACAGAAACGGTTTGATTTGACCCTTTTGTTGTTTATCTTTTGTCCGCGAGTTATTTCTGTATTCAGTACCGTGGAGAGGCCAAGTAATATCGGATGTGGTGAGTTCTGCATACTTATGTGCCTAGCTAATGCTAACTAGCCAACGTCTCCACAAGAAAACCGTTACAGCTAGCCAAAGCCAAGTTTATACCGCTGAAGTCAGCTAGCCAGGCTCAACAATTTGCCTGTAAATTTCAACTGCCCACTTTAGGAACAACCAGCTAACTGTTAACGGCACGCGCGAGACAATGCGCCCCATGCGCGCTTCACGAGCTGGGGATAAAAGAAAGCAACGCATCCTTGCGGAAAAGTTGACTAGTTCTCCCGTCATATGGTTTGGGTTATTTTTCTGATTTATTTCATGCTTTGCAAGAAGGTTGCGCAAAGCTAACAAGCTTCGTATTTGCTGGCTAACGGTATCGCAAAACGTCCTCCCATCGTTTCCCTGAAAGCTACGTTAGCCTGGATAGCGAGATAATCTGACTGCCCACATATCTGCATAACTGCTCAGATTACAGTCTTTTAAAAGTACCTTAAGATTCACGCTAGGAAAAATAGACCAAATACTAAATCAAACTTGTCAGCGTGTGGGGTACCCAGTAGTTGCTTTGCTTCTCCACTTAGATCACGACCATTAAACCTCAACCTGTGCATTGTTAGCATCGATTTGCTATAATGCAAACTGAAGCTTCTTTAAACCCCACGATCCCTCTGTAGTAAGCATGCAACTTGCTATGTGAAACTCATCTTAAGATGGTGTTTTGCAGCGAGCTAACTTGCTCACTCGGACTGCGAGGCTTTGACTATGAAGTGCAGGTGCGTGAGCGACAGAATGATGCGATGCTTTGGGGGTTGTTGACATTATTTGTACCTGCTGTAAAGGTAACTCACACGGGACATTTGCTTCTTGTATGCACCATATGCGAGAATAAGGGGCCCACTTGGGCCTTTGTCACAAGTATCATCCCATCCCCCAACGCTTATTCCTCTCATTTACAAGAAAGCCCATGCATAACCTCTCATTTTAGCAGTCATTGCTTTTGAAAGGCACAGTTTTACATGGTTTGTTGGCTTAGGGGAGGCAAACTGCTCTATGCAAATACATTAGGGCTATTCTTCAGTGGTTATATGCATCATAAGTATGGATGTTCATTGTTTCTGCAGGCTGTTATTTTATGGTTTTTGTTATGGCTTTATATTATGCCACTGTTTATAGCCATCTGCAAGGGTGACATATTTTACCCAAATGGTTTGTCAAGTATGTCTTCTCCTCAGTAAAATAGTTGTGACCTACTTTACAGAGTCTGCTATCAACTAGCAGGTTGTATGGCTGTCTTCATGTTTATGTTAAGTAGAGTGCAGCATCTGCTTTAGTGTTGTTTTGGTAAATTATGTCTGTTAAGTTATTAAATAAGCACTTTACAATCTCCATTCTGCAGTTGACATATTCTACAGATTTGCATTATTATTTATTGCAAAAAAGGTTTTGCATGCTATAATGTCCTGTAATCACTAGAACGCTGCTGGTCTGATCTGACGGGAGGTTATTTGTGCTGTTTTCTTTCTCCAGTAATACATATTCAGAGTTATTACCAAACCCATACGAACATTTAGTTCTGGCTGTTAATTGTAAATAAATATTATCTTTACATGGTGTAAACATCTAGAATTGTAGATTGGATGCATCAAAATATTTTCCACCCACGAACAAGATTATGATTGTCATTGTATTGTAATGACTGGGACATGAAACATTTCAGAAAACATATATTGTTATTTTCCAACATATTAGGACTCAAATTATAGATACTTTTCCATAAAACCTTGCTTTATTTTTGAGTATTATTTGTATCTCATATGTAAATTGTCCTGGACATAAAACCATTTAAAGGAAATTTCTCACAAAATAAAAATCCTGAAATGTTCTCACCCTTCAAATCAATCCAAAAAAGGGTTGCCTTTTTCTGGAAAACACAAGATATTATTTATGAAATTTGGTAATGAAAAAGTTTTAGTTGTCGTTGACTAACACTGAATGACAAAAAAGACCATGTTTTCAACATTTTATGTTGCACAAAAAAATAACGAAGTCATACATGCATGGAGTGTCATGAGGAGGAAGAAGAAAATTATGGCAATTTTCGTTGTTGGCAAACTATCCTTCTACTGCATGGGTTCAGTTCTTTATCCACAGCCTCATGACAATAGATAACGTGGTTCAGTTCAATACGCATGACAGAATATAAATGACAGAAGCCTGAAGTCCCGGCATATGCAGAAGTGGGTGGGTTTTCTGGAAAGTCATAGGTAGGGCAGCCAATGGGCGGCTGCGGAGGATTGCAGCAGTCTTGCAGACAACCTTTTCCTGTTCCTCTTTATCTGAGCAGCTCCGCCCCTGTGCCACAGCTGCCATTTTGGTTTTGTTCCGTTCGCTGAAGCAAACCAGGAACGCGATACAGGCAGGCAGCAGACTGAACACAGTGACTCGGCAGGATAGTGAAGGAGCTTTACTCGCAGCATCTCGCCCAGCACTGTTCGTGCTGTTGCTGTCCGTTTTCTCCTCGCATCTACATCAGCCTGCAGTCCACACCATCTAAGTTAGTTTTACACGAAGAGCGGTTTGCTGACACCGAGAGTGGACTGAGAAGGTTTTTTTGGTAAGAGGCGAACCATTGCATTCAGTGCAAACAGCTGTCCGTTCGGGTAGCGCTTTATAGCGTGTATTTCCCCGCCTAGGCTCGTGTAATTATGTGCTGTCTGATCGTTGTGTTCTTTCATTCACTGGTTAGCATGCGAACTTGGGACTGTAGTGAGCTAACGTTAGGCCTCAGGCTCAGTAACGTTAAACTGCCTGCACCAACTATTACAAAGCATGTAGCAGGCTAGCAAGCTAGTTGTCTAAGAATCCCCTCGTGCTCCCTGCTAAATGATCATCCGTTTAAATTCGTCAAATCTCGTTAGCGTTAACGTTACGCGACCTGACATAATATTTGATGTCTTGACGTTACTGCGGATTAATTTTTGTGTCTCGTCGAAACGAAGTGAATATCTGAAATGTACAAAGCAGGTGTAACCGTTGATATTTACGAGATAAAGCTTGTTTGTTAGTTTTTGCTTATGTCACGCACAGATTTGTTAATGTTTCGGTTTCGCTTGGGTCAAATCAGAGGGTGGGCACCTCAATCTGCTCATATTGTAATCTTGGTGTCAAAATATTAATTGTACTTGCGCTAATGGAATTTGTGGGCATTATTTCGGATTTATTAAACATTAAAATTCACACTCGTGTTGTTCTATACATGTATGACTGACTGTCTTTCGTGGAACAAAAAAGTAGTTGTTCGGCAGAATGACAGTTTCAGTCATTGTATGGAAACAATGAACGTGAATGGTGAATGAGGCTGTCATTTTCTGCCTGACAACTCTTTTTATTTATTTAATTTTGTTGTAGCACAGGAGTCACTATACAGGTTTAGAACAACACGAGAGAGCGAGGAAATGTTCTCATTCAAGTCTCTCTTAAATGACGAGAGTTCTGTTTAGAACGGCACAATTGAATGCGGAATTTCCGCTCGTGCGCAGCTCGCGAGCTTGTCATTCTAGAATCTACGCTCTCTTTCGAGGGCAGTTGAACTCTATGCAACTCAAAGAGCTTCTAAAGTTTCGTTTCAGTAAAGCAAGTCTTCTCCCTCCTGTTTCTTACACCTTATTTTAGTGAATGTCGTAAATGTTGAACTTTGCGTCATTCAGTGCCTTATTAATGATATCTCCTCCTAAAATGATGCATGGCATATATGAATGGATGGGAAACCGTCATAAGAGTTTAAGTTTGTGTTGTGGAAACGCTGTAAGGAACCGCTCTTGGGATGTGTCATTCATTGCAGTGTTGTTTTAATGAATCAGCGGTTGGGCGAGCCAGTAAATTCACGGGCCGTTCACCATAAACACAACGCTTCTGTCCGCGAGCTATTTATAACCAAAGCGCTTCATCCTGCGGCAGAAATCAGGCTCTCTTTGTGCTGTGGACAGACAAACCTTATATTGTTTTTATTCTGAATGTAGTTTGGTGCTTTCCCGTTCATTTGTTTTATTTTATTTCTTAGTACAATCTAATTTAAATGCAATTATTAGCGAAATTTGAGCAGTCTAATAATAACTAGCCTTGGTTTATATACTATAATTTCTTTGTGTCCCTAAAGGATGCTGACTTGGCTGCATTGCTGGTACAATATATTTATTTTTACATTTACATTAATGCATTTAGCAGACGCTTTTATTCAAAGTCAGGTTTACATTTTTTATCAGTATGTGTGTTCCCTGGGAAATTAACCCACAACCTTTTGCGCTGCTGACGCAATGCTCTACCACTGAGCCACAGGGACACTTTTTTTACTTTTAAAGTAACTGTCCAGTGCTGAAATAACCATTTATGTATATAAGGCCATCTATCAACATTATTCTGAATGCACATTGCATGTTGTTTTACACAGATGACATCTAAAAAAATACACTTGTGCTCTTTTGTTCCATATTGGCTTAATACCAAGATTTTAAAACATCTTTGTTCAATAATGAATAAAGTACAATTAGTAGAGCTATTTTTGTCCAGGTGCTTGCACATTAAATAATGTATTCAAGCTTGTGTTGTCACGGTACCAAAATTTCTGTATTCGGTACCGATACCAGTGAAAATCCACGGTTCTCTGTACCAATTTCGGTACCAACGCAAAACTAGTGATCGACCGATATTGAGATTTTATAACCGATACCGATAACGATTATTTGCATGTTTATGTACCAGATAACCGATATTCAGAACTGATATTTATTTACTGTTATAAAGTAAATAAATAACAGAGTGAAGTAAGTCCATTCTTCACTTTCAGTCATCTTAACAACAACAAACAACTGTTGAAAATTAACACTTTCATGTACAATTTAATCTTCAAATTACAACAATAAAAACATTTTATTTATAAAAAGCATCATCAACAACACTGATATTAACATTTAACAGTAAGCAAAATAATGTCTAATGTATTCAAATGGAGAAAATAAAGGACAGACGTCATATAGACTTCATTTTAAACTACAGTTTTAGGTTTATAAGCTGTTTAATAGACTAAAGAGTGAAGAATAATGCACTGAATAATATTCTCTGGAATATTGAAATAAGCTATAACAAACAAAACATCGTATTTTATTGCATTTCATAACTGTATGTTTTATCAGAATTATTAAAATGTTTTTGTCATTATAAATGATAAATGCTCCAGGTGTGTGTGTGTGTGTCCACTGCTCCAGGTGTGTGTGTGTGTGTGTGTGTGTCCACTGCTCCAGGTGTGTGTGTGTGTGTCCACTGCTCCAGGTGTGTGTGTGTATGTGTGTGTGTGTGTGTGTCCACTGCTCCAGGTGTGTGTGTGTGTCCACTGCTCCAGGTGTGTGTGTGTGTCCACTGCTCCAGGTGTGTGTGTGTCCACTGCTCCAGGTGTGTGTGTGTCCACTGCTCCAGGTGTGTGTGTGTGTGTGTGTGTGTGTCCACTGCTCAGGTGTGTGTGTGTGTGTGTCCACTGCTCCAGGTGTGTGTGTGTGTCCACTGCTCCAGGTGTGTGTGTGTGTCCACTGCTCCAGGTGTGTGTGTGTGTGTCCACTGCTCCAGGTGTCTGTGTGTGTGTGTGTGTGTGTGTGTGTGTGTGTGTGTGTGTCCACTGCTCCAAGTGTGTGTGAGTATGTGCCCACTGCTCAAGTGTGTGCGCACTTGGATGGGTCAAATGCAGAGAACAAAATGTCACTGCTGGTTATACTCTGTATAATTATGTATGTAAAAAAAAAAAAATGAAAACCGATTTTTTTTTTTTTTTTACTAAACCGATTATGGGAAAATATTGGTAACCCGATATATCGGTCGATCTCTACGCAAAACACAACAACATGCTAATTCAAAAACAAACTATTTTTATGAATAAAGTCAAACAAAAATAAAATGTACAAAATCAATGCCATTTTTTGTGCTCATTTAAAATGTTCAAAGTTTTTCCATAAGTAATAAAAGTATGGAAAACGGTAAACAAGTTTCACCAAAATTTTATTTGGATTTTAATTAAATTTAAACCTTTTTTTGTAAATAAAGGGGATTTAATATTAAAATGAAAACATGGAAGAAATATTGTGTGATTATTTATTAGAAAATAAAGTTTTATACATTTTTTAAACCGTAATAGTAGTATCAAATACATTCTACTAAGTAATAGTAATATAGCCTATTTCTGGCACAATGTCTTTAAGTTAAACCGAACGTTTATTTTGATGGGATGCCGTGAATAACTTTAATTTTCTGTGTATGATATGATGCTGGTTTTACTCATGAATAGGGCTGTGCAATATGACGATATATATCGGATGGATATCATGAAACAACAAAATAAATCTAAAAGTATTAAAATGTAAATATAGACTGATGCTTGAAGCAAAAGGCATAACGTTAATACAGATTAAGACGAGAATGCTTTTCATCTTTCATTTGTTCTTTGACAACATTGATGATACTGGTCCATTTGTCATTTAAGACAAATAATTGACAACACTTCAATTTTTCAAACTGTTCTCATTAAAGACATAAAACTGTTTTAATGCTAATATTCTCAGACCGCCATTTGCATTAGTGTCTGGTAGTCTTATGACACATGCTAATTTAAACCATCTGGAAAATGTTATGTGATTAATCCCACTGCACACACACAAAACACAAACACACACACACAAACATCGAAAAGTTCCAAGGCTAGAACATGTTTCATCTCGTGCCATTGTGCTGTTGTGTTCTTTTTATTTTCTTTGTAGATTTTACATTACCTGCAATGTTCGTGTATCAATATTTATGGACTCCAAACTCATAAGATTCACTTTATAAAAATACAGAGGTTGAGTTTTTTTTTTTCATCTCTTCTAGATGTCCAGCTCGCCGCTGTCCAAGAAGCGTCGCGTGTCAGGATCAGAGACGAAGACGGGATCCAACTGCTCCTCCTCTAACTCTGTCAGAACCGAACTGTCCCACACACCAGCTAACGTAGGTTCAAGTCAAGCTTTTCACAACTAACTTGTTTGCATATTCAGGTGCATCTCAATAAATTAGAATGTCGTGGAAAAGTTCTTTTATTTCAGTAATTCAACTCAAATTATGAAACTCATGTATTAAATAAATTCAATGCACACACTGAAGTAGTTTAAGTCTTTGGTTTTTAAATTGTGGTGATTTTGGCTCACATTTAACAAAAACCCACTGATTCTCAACAAATTAGAATACTTCATAAGACCAATAAAACATTTTTCTAATGAATTGTTGGTCTTCTGGAAAGTATGTTCATTTACTGTATATGTACTCAATACTTGGTAGGGGCTCCTTTTGCTTTAATTACTGCCTCAATTCGGCGTGGCATGGAGGTGATCAGTTTGTGTCACTGCTGAGGTGGTGTGGAAGCCCGGGTTTCTTTGACCGTGGCCTTCAGCTCATCTGCATTTTTTGGTCTCTTGTTTCTCATTTTCCTCTTGACAATACCCCATAGATTCTCTATGTTCAGGTCTGGTGAGTTTGCTGGCCAGTCAAGCACACCAACATCATGGTCATTTAACCAACTTTTGGTACTTTTGGCAGTGTGGGCATGTGCCAAATCCTGCTGGAAAATGAAATTAGCATCTTTAAAAAGCTGGTCAGCAGAAGGAAGCATGAAGTGCTCCAAAATGTCTTGGTAAACGGGTGCAGTGACGTTGGTTTTCAAAAAACACAATGGACCAAAACCAGCAGATGACATTGCACCCCAAATCATCACAGACTGTGGAAACTTAACACTGGACTTCAAGCAACTTGGGCTATGAGCTTCTCCATCCTTCCTCCAGACTCCAGGACCTTGGTTTCCAAATGAAATACAAAACTTGCTCTCATCTGAAAAGAAGACTTTGGACCACTGGGCAACAGTCCAGTTCTTCTTCTCCTTAGCCCAGGTAAAACGTCTCTGACGACAACTGTAGCCAAATTCCTTGACACGTCTGTGTGTGGTGGCTCTTGATGCCTTGACCCCAGCCTCGGTCCATTCCTTGTGAAGTTCACCCAAATTCTTGAATTGATTGTGCTTGACAATCCTCATAAGGCTGCGGTTCTCTCGGTTGGTTTGCATCTTTTTCTTCCACACTTTTTCCTTCCACTCAACCTTCTGTTAACATGCTTGGATACAGCACTCTGTGAACAGCCAGCTTCTTTGGCAATGAATGTTTGTGGCTTACCCTCCTTGTGAAGGGTGTCAATGATTGTCTTCTGGACAACTGTCAGATCTGTCTTCCCCAAGATAGTGTAGCCTAGTGAACCACACTGAGAGACCATTTGAAGACTCAGGAAACATTTGCAGGTGTTTTGAGTTAATTAGATGATTGGCATGTCACCATATTCTAATTTGAGATAGTGAATTGGTGGGGTTTTGTTAAATGTGAGCCAAAATCATCACAATTAAAAGAACCAAAGATTTAAACTACTTCAGTCTGTGTGCATTGAATTTATTTAATACAAGTTTCACAATTTGAGTTGAATTACTGAAATAAATGAACTTTTCCACAACATTCTAATTTGAGATGCACCCGTAACTGGGGCATCTAGATAATCTTAACTGGTATGTGTAGTCATATATTTTGTGAATGTAATATTCTTTCTTTACTGTCCCTGTTTTTGAAAGGCAGCCAGTTTCATAAGTTATGCTTGTCTATTTATAGTCTGTTAACTGTGGTTTTGGTCTCTGCAGGGCATGGCTAAGAATGGAAATGATGCTGAGATCGACGAGGGCTTGTACTCAAGACAGCTGTGAGTATGGCCTTCATTTCAGTTTGATGGATCCTTAGAATATTCTTTCTGAGCAAATGAGGTCACATGAGTAGTTGTTAAATCCAGTGTGTGTCTCTCAGGTACGTACTGGGCCATGATGCTATGAAGCGCATGCAGAGCTCCAGTGTTCTGATTTCAGGTCTGCGAGGTTTGGGTGTAGAGATAGCCAAGAATGTAATTCTAGGTGGAGTCAAGAGCGTCACCCTGCACGACCAGGGTGTGGCTGAGTGGAAGGACCTTTCTTCACAGGTTAGTGGTTGGTCGTGAGTCATAACCATACATGTGTGGATGCAAAACACAGGCATTGCTGCTAATTTTGTGCAATGTAAAGGCGCTGTTAAATATCTAAAACAGGAGCTTAATCAAAATTTCACAGTTGGTGTCTCAAACAAGAGGTAAAATACATTAGTGGCCAAAGTTTGGGGTCAGTAAGATAAAGTAAAAGTAATTTTACAAAATATTTATATTTTAAATAAATGCCATCCTTTTCAACTTTCCATTATTCAAAGAATCCTGAGAAAAATATTTAATTTTTTCCTCAAAATATTAAACAGTACAGATGTTTATTTGGAAATCAGGAATCAGAGGGTGCAAAAAATATTTTTGAGAATCGCTTTTAAAGTTTTACAAAGTCCTTAGCTATGCATATTACTAATCAAAAATTTATTTTTTATAAATATATGGTAGGGAATTGACAAAATATCTTCATGGAACATGGTCTTTATTTAATATCCCAATTATTTTTTGCAGAAAAATCTAAAATGTTGACCGATACAATGTATTTTTGGCTATTGCTATAAATATGCCCCAGCGACTTAAGACTGATTTTGTGGTCCAGGGTCTCCCATAACAATATTCAGTGGACTAAAAATAAGAATTTTAGGAATAAAAAAATTAAATGTAGTGTGATGTTAATAGTAGTAGTAGTATTGATAAAAATAACGATGTTTGTTCCATGTCTTAGTTTTACCTGCGTGAGGAGGATCTTGGGAAGAACCGTGCAGAGGTCAGTCAGCTTAGACTGGCAGAACTCAACAGCTATGTGCCTGTAATCTCCTACACTGGCACCCTCGCCAACGAATACCTGACCAAGTTTCAGGTACTGATGAGCTCAACACATGGGCTAAATTCTCACAAACATACAGAACTTTGCCTTAAAGTATAATGCATTCAAAAGTCTCCGCTAACAGGTGTTTGTGTGTTTGACCAGGTTGTTGTGCTCACCAACTCCAGCCTTGATGAGCAGATACGCATCGGAGACTTCTGTCATAATAACGGCATTAAGTTGATCGTGGCAGACACGCGTGGACTGTTCGGGTAGAATACCTTTCTTTTGAGTTGAGTTATTAATGTTTGTGTTATTATTTTTCTCATGTACTTTCTGTATTTCAATAGGCAACTATTCTGTGATTTTGGGGATGAAATGACAGTGTTTGACTCCAATGGAGAGCAGCCACTGAGCGCCATGATCTCAATGATCACAAAGGTAAAAACTGTCAACTAGACTGGGCAATATTAACCGTGTGATGGTATCATTTAAACCTTGTTTTACTGTAGTCAAAATGAATGAAGTGTCTCATTGTTATTTGTTAAGCTTCTGGGGCTTGTACCATAACCAATCCCTCACCCGGGGAAAAACTTTCAATCTCAGGATTTAGTTTTTTGCTTTAACCCCTGAACTCTGAATTTGTTCATCTACCACATAGTACAGGCCCCTGGCTGTCTGAAACTTTTGCTCTGTTTGTGTGTTTATAGGATAGTGCTGGTGTGGTTACGTGTCTGGATGAAGCACGGCATGGATTTGAGAGTGGAGATTTTGTCACTTTCACAGAAGTGCAGGGCATGACAGTGCTCAACGGCTGTGAACCAATAGAGATCAAGACACTGGGTGAGTTATCATTGGTTTTCCACTCAGCCTAGTCTGTTGTTAGCCCAGGGTTCCAGACTCTTCCAATTGTTCAATATATTATATAAGGATTTTTTTTTTGTCCCCAACAAAATATTTTCGCATTCAACACTACTAGAAAAATGTATATTCGTTATAAAGCTGCACATGACATTTTAAGCTTTTGGTAATGTTCATGATGTTTTTGTCTAGTAATCACACTTAAAAGTAGATTACATAATTTTTCCAAGACAGTGGAAACCCAGTTTCTTCTACAAAAACACTTATTCAGGGGTGAATTAAAATAAAACATTTTGATTTAGTAGTTTTAGCTTCTATATTAAATTAAGAATTTTCAGGCCCCCTTGGATTTTTGGTAAGCAACTTGTCATTTAGCAAAGTAATTGAAAAGGCAATTCACATATTTGTCTTAATCTTGGCAAATTTACAACTGTTTCAGATATCTGGAATTATTTTACTATTTATGGTTGTTTGACTGTTTACTGCAATGTCAGCCTACTTTTTAATATGTAACTGGATCAGCATAGGGGAACAAACATCAGTCACTTCAGCTAATAATCACTTTAGTCAACTACCTCTGTCCTAAAGGAGCAGGAAGGTGGAAATAAGTTCCTGGTCTCAGAGGCCAAAGCACTGAACTTGTGTTACTGTTTAAGGAGGTGCACTGATAACTACACTGTTTGAAGGTCAGTCTGTAGGCTGTTTTATAACCGTGATGTCCTCTGCCGTCAGGTCCTTACACGTTCAGCATCTGTGACACCAGCTCATTCTCAGACTATGTGAGAGGTGGTATTGTCACACAAGTGAAGATGCCCAAGAAAGTTGCCTTTGTAAGTTGATGCCCATGCGTAGGCTAACATTACAGATCTCGTGTAAAGTGAAAAAGTGGATTACATATGCACATTTCTTTCTTCCAATCAGAAATCCCTGTCCTCTTCCATGGCCGAACCAGAGTTCCTGGTGACTGATTTTGCCAAATTTGATCGTCCAGGCCAACTGCACATTGGCTTTCAGGCACTGCATGCATTTGAGAAGAAGCACAGTCGTTTACCGAAGCCCTGGAATCAGGTGAACACTTTTGCTAGTTAAATTTATACATGAGGTCCAATCCACTTCCAAGCTTATTCTGACCAATAAATCTAATGCCTCAACCATTACACAGTGTTCTGTTTAATGGCATATGAATGCTGTACTGTGGACATCAGTGTCAGTGACTCAGCAGTGATCTCTTTCTCTCTCCGTACTGCTGCAGTCTGATGCGGATGAGCTTGTGGCTCTGGCTGAAGAGGCGAATGCTGCGCAGACCGGATCTGCCAAGCAAGAGCAGCTGGACCAGGCAATCATCAAAAAACTGTCCTGCTTGGCTGCTGGAGACCTGGCACCCATCAATGCCTTTATTGGTGGGCTTGCTGCCCAGGAGGTTATGAAGGTAATGTGATCTCCCATTTCATTTTAGCTTGGAAGCAGTGAGATGAATGAGGAATGTTTTGCGTTAGACTCTTCTTTCATGGTCTGTAATATATTACTTTTTTTTTCTCTTCAGGCTTGCACAGGGAAGTTTATGCCCATCATGCAGTGGCTGTATTTCGATGCTGTGGAGTGCTTACCTGAGGTTGAGGATGCTGTTCTGACAGAGGAAGAGTGTGCACCTGTGAGTGTTTCTTGTACCGTTGTTTATTTATACGTTTCAGTATTTGTATCATGCTCATGGAGATGCATGCATTTCACCCAAAAGAGTATTGGTTGATTGCAAAGAGTAATTTATTCATCTGTTTTCTGTAGAGGAACTGCCGGTATGATGGCCAGATTGCTGTTTTTGGGTCCAAGCTGCAGGAGCTGTTAGCCAAACAGCGATATTTTCTGGTGAGGAGCTGAAACTGGCCATTTATCAAAATGGGAGATGATTATGCCGTGCCAATTATACAGTTGCACTATGCTTGCTTTTTCCCTTGGAATTATATTGAGTAGGGCTGCAACAACTTATCGATAAAATTGACTATTATCGATAATGAAAATCATCAACAAATAATTCTCATTATCGATTAGTCGGGTCTGCCCACAGTGCACGTCCAACTTCAGCTGGTTATATCAAATTACAGCACCGAATATCAAAATGCATCTAAGAATAGTGGAGGAAACCGAATGAGATGCTTCGGGGGAACTAGGCTACGTGATCCAAGCTACCCAAAACATGAATTCTTTATTTTAATGCATTAGCGTAATGGCTTGCCCTGTCGGGCTCATTGACAGATGCGTGTGCGTCCTCAGTGCAAAAACGCTCAGTTTACTCATATCCTCAGTTTGCTCATATCCTTATCTATAAATGTCTTCAGGTCTTGTCTTCAAATGTCTTCACCAGAGAATTCCTGAAGTATAGTGTGGGACCATTTTGAGTACACCAAGAATGGCCAGGGCGTCATTTAAATATTGCCGTAAAAATAGCAGTTAAAGAGTATACATAAGGGATAATGCACTAACCAACCTGTTCTCGTTGTGAAATAAACTATTTTAATGCACGAAGTGAAGGCAAGGACCACCTTACGTGAAGTCCGTTAGCTCTAGCATTCTGCCCGCTTCAGACAGAGATTAAATAGTGCGCGAGAAAAAGTGGTGACCGTTGCGTGTGTGAATTAGTCTACCTGTATCTGCGCGTCCCTACAAACAATGGAAGATTTGAGTTTAGTTATTTAAACAGTCATTTTACCCCCTCTTTGCTGATTAATATAATGTAGAGATCCAGTATCTAAGCTATTTTATTAATGAAAGTCTGGACAGCGTTGACAAGTTTCTGTCCTCCTAAATGTTTGTGTGGGGATCTCGATCTTAATCTCACAAACCAAAATAATAGACATGATTTTCTCATAAAATCAGATGAATAAAGATTATTCAAATGAATAAGTATGGATGATAGTTGATTACAATAATAGTTCAGTTTATTCCCCTCATTAGTAACCGTGTCCTCTGTGGGATAAATAAAGTTAATATTAATAATAATTATTCATATTAATAATACTTAATTAACATTGTGATTTATCATCCCTGTTATAGTATTATTCATAAGTCTTTTTTTCACCATCTTCAACATTTGTGATCTATTTCCATTTGTTATTATAAAGGGAAATACTGACATGGATGTTTACAGAGCAGAGGTCACCTTTTTTAATTCCAATAGGAGACATTTACTTTTTTTTATTTTTTATTTTGTGCTGCATTATTGGTTACGGTGTTATTTCGGTTTTAAAAGGCAGCAATAAATAACACTTTAATATCTAAAGAGTGTTTATGTGATTATATGTTGTGAAATGAATACATGCTTAATAATCGTGAGACCGTGATTATTCCTCAGACTATAATCGTACCAACAAAATCTATAATCGTTGCATCCCTAAGCGCAAACATATCCATTGTGCTGAAATATCTGTTGTTCAAGTTAAATGAAGGCTTAAGTCAACATGCCGTGTGAGTATTTTATGAAAGTAGAAACTGTTAAGGGATAACAGCGTGTAGTTATGAATATGAATATCAGATGCTTCATAGCCGCCTTAGTACAGGATAAATAAATGACACGTGAATGTGATCAAAGTCAACCCGTGTTCCTGCAGAAAATGACTCTTACCTGTTGGTTATCATGAAGTTTGTGTTTTTATTCGTCTTCATTATCTTTATTATTATTAGATTTTTTAATAGAGATTTAAACTATATTCACTATTACAGTGCTTAACAAATTTATTGAAACACATTTATGTAAGGTTTTTAACTAATTATGTAAGGTTTGTGCCACTGCTGCTCTAACAGCATTGGTGATTACCAAAGTCATTTTTTTAGCTTTCTGTATTGGTTAGGCCTCCAATATGTGTAAGCTCTTTAGTAACAATAGTAGGCCATTTCTAATGCTATAATATAATTATTGCTGTTATCTTTCATAGATAACAGCAATAACACCACTTCATGGTGTTTTTTTTTCTCAGAGACCCAATTACAGTCAAAAAGTACATAATGGCAGCAATAATGCAAGCTGTTGCAAGGCATAGGAGGCCATTTTTTTAATAGTGGGAATTAATACTATTTGGTTTCAGTTTATTTGCCCAATAAATGACTAACATTTTTAGATTTCAATTTTTTTTCGACAGATTCCTAAAATATTAGTTTTCTCTTTATTATGATAGGTGGTCTAATAAATTAAGTATTGTATGTGTATCATTCAGTTGGCACGTTTGTTTGAAATGCATTGGACAGAATGTGGAGTAGTTTGTTTTTGTCAATAAAAAAAAAAATGCATTTTTATTTTATTTTTTTGATTAATTGAAAGAATAAACGGCCAACTAATCGATTATCAAAATAATTGTTAGTTTCAGCCCTATTATTCAGCCAATCAAACAAAGCTTCTTAAACTGTATGGCAAGTTTATGCTGCAAGTATTAACTGTTCCAGCCAAGATTGTTTTACCTTACCTAAACCCTTTTAATTGAAGTAAAATATTAATATGAAAAACTTTAATCAAAATGTGATGTTGCCTTTCCAACTAATTGTAATAAGTGTAAGTAGAAGTACTAAAATTACGAATGTAATTTAAAGCAAAAAATGTAAGCTATTTATAAACTAATGACAAATGTATAAAACTAAAATAAAGCACATTCAAAATTCTACAAAAATGTATAGTAGTTTATAAATTGTACTAAAGTAACACTGATTTAGTCTTAAGTGTGAATTTTAGTGACTTGTTTCCTGTGTTCAGGTTGGTGCTGGAGCTATTGGTTGTGAGCTGCTGAAAAACTTTGCTATGATGGGCTTGGCCAGCGGTGATGGAGAGGTCATTGTTACTGACATGGACACCATAGAGAAGTCCAATCTTAATCGACAGTTCCTCTTTAGGCCATGGGACGTTACGGTGAGATTGACTTGACACACACTGAAGAAGGAAGGAATTTTGTAATGTCTTTCTTGAATAGCTGCTGATGATTTTGTTCCTCCTCTGAGCAGAAGATGAAGAGCGAGACCGCCGCTGCAGCCGTGAAGCAGATGAACCCATCAGTCCGCATCACGGGTCATCAGAACCGTGTAGGGCCTGAAACTGAAAAGGTCTACGATGATGACTTCTTTGAAAGCCTTGATGGAGTGACAAATGCTCTTGACAATGTAGATGCCCGTAAGTAAGAGTTTTAGAAAGCGAAGTGGCTGGTCATGTAGGTCACTTCAAAATGTAATGTTCAAAAATCTGTTTGAGAAATTGACTCTGCATGCTTTGCTTTTCCAGGTATGTATATGGACCGGAGGTGTGTGTACTACTGTAAGCCATTGCTGGAGTCCGGTACTCTAGGCACCAAAGGGAACGTACAGGTGGTCATTCCCTTCCTCACGGAGTCATACAGCTCCAGCCAGGATCCTCCAGAAAAGTCCATTCCTATCTGCACACTCAAAAACTTCCCTAATGCAATCGAACACACCCTTCAGGTGACTTTTCAACCTTTCTTTGTGATGAACTTCTGGTGTCTTAACTTGGGTACCTTGATTGACCTAAACTAACCATTTACCCACCTGCTTTCTTAGTGGGCTCGTGATGAGTTTGAGGGACTTTTCAAACAGCCTGCTGAAAACGCCTTGCAGTATCTGACGTAAGTTCCTGTCACCCTAAACAACCTGTATATTTGCCACGCGTGGTGCTGTCAGACGTTTTAAGATTTGATGTTCTCATTCTTCCCCAGAGACCCAAAGTTTATGGAGCGCACACTGAAGCTCCCTGGAGCTCAGCCATTGGAGGTGGTGGAGGCAGTATACAAGAGCATGGTGACAGATAAACCACACAGCTGGGAGGACTGTGTAACCTGGGCCCGCAACCACTGGCAGTGTCAGTATAACAATAACATCTGTCAGCTACTGCACAATTTCCCTCCAGACCAGGTGAGGCCTGTCTTTTCTCATTTGATTAGTTAGAAGTGGACTGTTTTCATAATCTGAATCTTAAAGGGTCAATGACACAACACATTTTTTCATATTAATCTAACAGGAAATAGTAATAGTAACCAGTGCTATTAAGTCATTTTTAAATGAATATTTTACATGTTGGTGTTTTTAGATGTTTTTACTTCATCGGAATTGTACAAAACTTGCTTTACCAACTTGCTTTTTTGGCACTTGCCTTGTGAACAGAAAATTATGGAAATGATTTGAAAAGGTTAAATGGTTCTGACAATAGTCACTTGTATTCCTCTTGTATGACTGCTTTGAAAACTAATTGTAAATTAATTTAATCTAGTGGAAACATGTTGGTACTCCGCCCAAACAAAATCTTAACGAAAGCCAAATTTGGAACACAACTTAAGATTTATGGCTTATATTTTCTTGTTTTAGAATAAAACACGTTTTGGAAAATATGTATTTCATATTAAATCAATAATCTGCCAGGTGTCGTCTTTAAAATGAGATCAAACTTAAGTCTGTGCTACAAAGCACAGCTTTGATTTACAACAGTTTAAGTTGGAAATTTCATTTTCTGGTCTATGCTCAAAAAAGTTGTTAATGGGGTACAACTACTGCAATAATATAATTTACTGCCATAAACCCCTTAAAAATACAAAACATTAAAGTAAAATAGTCATTTTTGACTGCAACGTGAGGAGCACAAGAGGCTTAATTTATTAAAATACATTAAAATGGCTGTTTATAAATAATATGACTTTAATGTATTAAGGGCTGCATTCTTGAAACCTTAAGATAGTTGGTAAAATCTTTCATTTCCTAGTTTAAAGGTTATATCAAAACTGAGGATGCAATGATACCATTTTTTCCGATCCGATACCACGAATTCTGAGGATCGGCCGATTCCAATCCGATACAGCGCAGTTTAAAAAAAAAATTATGTAACTTAGAATTTCTATACTTCTCTGTTGACCCGATCGTCACTCTTCTGTGTGTTCAACACTAAAAGTGCTGGGTATGCAGCCCAAAAGTGGGTTGCGAGACCGTTCTGAGATGGTCGCGGATTGTTTACAGCCAAAAAAACGACTTCAACAAAAAACATAATTCTAAATGCTTTTCTGATGCAAGACTTTTATTTTAAAAGACGTGCATGAAAGCTGCTGACAATGTAAGATCATCTGACTCAGATGCAGTTTAAGTAAAGAAAGAGTGCCTGAGAAAAAGGCTCTGTCCCGATTCAGTATCTGCAGTCAGATGAGATGTTGACAGGTTTAATGTCAGTGTCATTCCACGTTATGAAATAAAAAGTCTCTCACCTCAGAAAAACGAACTGTCCTGTCAGATGGTATGGTGTGCTGGTAGCGCGCACTCTTCTATAGCACGCGCAAATGCGGCGCCGCGCTGTACATCACTTCAAAACGCAGAAACTATAAGCTTGCTACAGGACAATAAAAGTACAGTACCAATAAATCACATAACTGGTACTGCATGTGTTAGCTTGGAAGGATTTGCTTGATGGTATGATATTGATTATATTCAGGAGTAGTTTCCACGTTTTATTAAGTCGCCTTGGTGGTTTTCATAACCCAAAAATGTAATGTTACTTTCACTTTGTGTCATTTTGTAGGCCATATGTTTAAATGAATGTGGTGGCTCATGCCATCTTAATTGTATTAACAAAAATGGGTTTGGGACTGCTATTTAATAGCCTTGCCTTATATTTTATTCAGTCATAGTCTTAACAGTCTTAATTTTTTTGTGAAATAAACTTGCTTTGTTTTTTAAACTATATATATATATATATATAGTTATATTTGAGATATATATATATATATATATATATATATATATATATATATATATATATATATATCATAATCTTTGACAAAAAACTTACTGTAAACTAGTGTAGTGGATAATTCAGCAGCAAAAGATACTAGTGAAAGTGACTAGTGATACTACTAAAACCTAGTGAAAGATTTTTATTTACAAATAAAAGTGAATAAGTGTACGACTAAAGCTGGTAAAATGTCACACATTGCTCTTTGTATTGTAAAATACATTCATGAAAAAAACAAGCAAATACATAAATATATACTATAAAATTAAAAAAATAAATTAAATGTGTAGCACAGTAATAAGGCAGCAACATATGATAGATAGGACAGAACAAGAAAGACTATTATATTTCATTGCGCTAAAGTATTGTAAGACGAAAGGCTCAATACAGCGCGGTGCAATGCACATCCCGTGTGCAGAATGATGCTCTTGAAACAACACGGAGTCACAGCACACAGGCTGCACAGCCCTCTGAGTCCGCATAGAAAATAAAACAGGGGGAAGATATATTGATAAGTACTGTATTAAATCTGTGCCTTAGTTTATTGAGCCTTTTCTTTTAACAGTTTTAAACCTCAGTGACTGTGCTCTTGAAGAGAGTTTGACTGTAGTAACCGAACGCGACGCGCAGTTTGAATGCTGAATAGAAGATGACAGACGCAGCGGAGAGAAGAGTTTACATGAACTTGAATTTAATGACTTAAATATTCATCTGTACCTCGGATTAAACTATGGAACAGCTTCAGAACACTTGAAATATAATGTACAAACACTTTATGGTGCTTTATGTTTATGTGGTTTTCGTGGGGCTTAACAACAGCACAGAATAGTATACGCACAACATCGGATTTGGGTCGGTCTCGTCTGACCGATACCCGATCTGCAGAAAATGACCGGATCGGAGCCGATACCGATCCAGAGTATCGGCTCGATGCATCCCTAATCAAAACCTTCATCAACTATTGTGCCTTACATCTGAGTGAAAAAGATTTTGAAAAGGAAAAATGTAGGGCATGGACTTTTTATCCATCGATTGAATGCAAGGCAGATCTGAATCCAAACTTGCCGTTACTTTGAAAGAACAGGGTGGAATTTAAGCCGAGACTGGAGAAAGTCTGTCTTCACTGCAATATTGAGTTATGAAATTGGTTAAAAATGAACACGCATGGATAAATACATTTCCATTTCATGCCAACTGTAATAAACATTTAGTTTAATGTCTTTCTGTCTAGCTTACAAGTTCTGGGGCGCCATTCTGGTCAGGTCCAAAAAGATGTCCCCATCCATTACAATTCAGCACTAACAATGTGAGTATTCACAGTGAAAAGACATAATTCTTGGTTTGGAATTTGAGTTTAAAAAAAGATTGATCTTTATATCATTGTGATTGGTAGGATCTTCACATGGACTACATTATGGCAGCTGCTAACTTGTTTGCCATGTCATATGGCCTGCCGGGCTCCACTGACCGTTCTGCTCTGACTAAGCTGCTGCAGGATCTTAAAGTGCCTGAGTTCTTACCCAAATCAGGAGTCAAGATCCATGTGTCTGATCAGGAGCTGCAGGGTGCCAATGCATCAATCGGTAAGTGGAGAAATGGTGGACAACATTTTGGTCATGCATTTGAAACCGTTGATGTGCTCATCCTTTTTGTTCCAGTGAATCCAGAACTAGGGCTGGGTATATCCGATACCAATTTTATGATATCAGTTTTAACAAGATTACATTATCTCAAAAATGTTGGTTTTATTTGTTCAGCTTCTTGACATTTATACAGACTCAAAGCCTCCGCTCCGGAGCCATTGCACAAAGAAACAAAATATATCCAACACAAATCAGTGCAAATAGTTTTCAGTTTACACATCTGTTAGGCTACCTTTACACTAGTGCTTGTTCATTTTAAAACCCATAGCTCAGACAGAATCATCATTTCTATTCATATAGAAATATAGGTTGCTGTGAATACCTTTACAGTTCTGTGTGTATATGATATGACTCTAGATTTACTCAAATCAAACGGTAAAATGTTCATGAAGTGACTCTCATGGCGCTTTTCCACTGCATGGTACGGCACGGTACGGTACGGTTCACTTTTGGGAGGTTTTCCACTGGGTACTGTACCTGGTACCTGATACTTTTTTAGTACCACTTCGGTCGAGGTTCCATGCAAGCCGTACCGTTACCAAAAAGTGACGTGTAAACTCTGCTGATCACTGATTGGCCTGAGAAAATCGCCATTACTGCGTCACTGAACTTGCGACACGAGACCCTCCTCTACAGTCCTACCCGCTAGATTTAAATCAGCACAGCCAGCGAAGGATCGGACGCAACTTCTGTTTAAACAAACGCACATTTTTGCATCAACCACAAAATAGCAGTGTCGTTGTCTGTTGAGGAAGTACAGACGTTCCTCTCCTCTCGTTGATAGCCGAGGAGCGGATCCAGCGAGACCTTGATGGTGCGAAGCCGAAGGAAAAAGCCTTATGTATAACGTTACTTTTGAACTTGCTATATTTACAGAGTATGTTTTCTGTTTATATTATTACCTCTGTATCTGTGTTTTGCTTCAATTAAAAACAATCTGATCGAATAAGTGTACCTCCAGATTATATTAAATATGTATCATTGTATGAGCACGTAACGAACCTCTTGAAAAAGACAAATGATTAATGCCGCGATTATAAAAACCATCACATAATCATCGACTTGATTGCACAGATATTATTTAAACTGAACTAAGCTGGACAATGCCATTACTAAATTCAATAATGAAATGCATTCAGCAGATAATTGAGTGTTAAATCCTGTCATTTTACATTATTGACAAAATTTGCCTATTTTGATATTGTGCAGTGCTTTGTTACAATTTGTATTGTTAAAGGCGCTATATAAATAAAGGTGACTTGACTTGACATAAATAAATAAAAAACAAGGGATACATTGTACATTTTGAAATATTCAAAAGTTTATTGATAATTCACTTTACAGAACACACTGCATGAATAGTTAACTAATCAAGTAACGCAGCACACCTGCACAAACATCCCTGCTCTCCTCCTCTACAGCCCGTGTCACTGTCACCACAGTCTCTGCTGCTGGGGGTAAATCACAAGCATTCTCATAGACCTCTCCATTGCTGTTAAAAACATCCACATGCCGAGAATGAAGAACACTATTCCGTCTCCTTTCTTTGTTGTGAGTTTGTTTGTGGCGCGTTTACGATGATGTCACGGCAGTAGAGGCGGGCGCAATTATAACGACGCGCGTGAATAATCCGCCCACTCTATAGCGGTACTAAACTGCGGCTTTACAGTTCTGTGTGTATATGATATGACTCTAGATTTACTCAAATCAAACGGTAAAATGTTCATGAAGTGACTCTCAGAGCAGTTCTGGAGATATTGTTCATGTATGTCCTCATTTAGTGAGACGGCAGACACTGAAGTCACCGCGAGCATCACATGCTTCAGTCTGTGTAGCAAACAAAAGTGCGAGATAGAGAGCAGACTGCTCCGTACGCGTTCAAATCACTCTTACGAATGTAAAACACTGATTAATCTGCTGTGCGCCGCTTCTAGTCGAACACACCTAGTGCTGCAGGCTCATTGCCTCACTGACGTTGATGAGATTAACCCCTTAGGTATCGAAATTTGGTACCGAACGACGAGAGTTTTTCGATACTCAATGGTATCGAGACAATTCGGTCTGTGCCTAAAAAGTATCGAACTCGATACCCAGCCCTATCCAGAACAAAGAGAACTGGATGCTAAAACAAATGCAAGTTTTAACTGTCCTAGCATTGCTCATTTTACTATTGGTCTGTTTTCAGATGACTCTAGGCTTGACGAACTGAAGACAAAGTTGCCTTCTACAGAAGCAACTTCTCAATTCAAGCTCTGTCCCATTGAATTTGAAAAGGTACGGCTTATAACTCGACCCCAATTTCCTGACCTTTTGAACTTCAGTTAAAATGCTAATTAAATTCTCTTCCTCAGGACGATGATGCAAACTTTCACATGGACTTCATTGTAGCAGCTTCTAATTTAAGAGCAGAGAACTATGACATTCCTCCTGCAGATAGACACAAGGTGAGAGTGCCAATGAAATGGTTTCTTAACTCTTGGGAGTAAAATCCCACCATCGCAGGTCCTCGACTTTCTTTTTCTTCTTTCAGAGCAAACTCATTGCTGGAAAAATAATTCCAGCTATCGCCACAACAACAGCTGCTGTGGTGGGTCTGGTATGTCTGGAGCTACTGAAGATCATTCAGGGGCACAAGAAGCTCGAGACCTACAAGAACGGCTTCATGAACCTAGCTCTTCCTTTCTTTGCCTTCTCTGAGCCCATAGCTGCTCCCAAGCACAAGGTAACCAACTGCATTGTCCATTAGGGGTGGGACAATAAGATATGATGTATATTGCGATTCTTCTCCATGTGAACGAGAATCGATATATGGCGCTAAATATCGATATTTTAATTAGGGCTGCAACTAGCAATTTATTTTGATAATCGATTAGTTGGCCGATTATTTCGATTAATCGGATTAAATGCAATTATTTTATTGACAAAAAACACACTATCCACATTCTGCTCAATGTCCTTCAAACAAACTGAATGCTATGAAAACATACAGTGCTTAATTTATTAGACCACCTGTAATAAAGAGAAAACAAATATTTTAGGAATCTGTCAAAACATTTTAAAATCTAAAACTAATTATTGTCATTTATTGGGCAAATTACAAACAGAAACAACTAATTAGTATTTATAATAACAAAAATGGCCTCATGACCGCTTGCATTCTTGCTTGCATTATGTACTTTTTGACTGTAATTTGGTATCTGAAAAAAACACTAAAGTGCACCCCTATTGTTCATTACAGCAGCAAAATTGGTGTCCCTTTGAATATGAATAAGCTATTTTGACACTTGCTTTCTTTCGCAGTACTATGAGATTGATTGGACGCTTTGGGACCGCTTTGAGGTGAAGGGCATTCAGTCCAATGGTGAAGAAATGACACTCCGACAGTTCTTGGACTATTTCAAGGTAATACTTGATGCTCGTGTTTGAAGAAACTAGGGGTGGACATTGAAGATTATTTTAGTACTCGGCAGATAAATGAAACGACTACTTTAATTTCCCTGACTCAATTTGTTATTCTGGACTGTAAGTGTTTAAGTATAAGTATTTCAGTTGTCAGATTAAAAAGTTAAACATTTAGTAAAACATTTTGATTGGTTTGTTTGCACAAATTAAGTTTTAAGAAAGTTAAATTAAGAAAGTGTTTTTCCACATGGTTAATAAGTTTTGATAATTGTAAAATGTTTGTAGTTGACAAAAGTAACAGGGATATTTCACCCAAACATGAACATTCTGTCATTAAAGGCAGGGTAAGCGATTTCTGGAAGCCAATGTTGATATTTGAAATCACCAAAACAAACATGCCCCATACCCCAAAAGGGATCCGCCCCACATAAACGTAGCCTACACAACCCAGGAAACGATTAGTTCTGTGAAACATAAGCCGCCTTTCCACCGAAATTACCTGGAAAAATATGTCCCAGGAACAAAATTCCCCAGACCTGTTGCTGTCTGCATTTCCATTCAATAGTCTGGTGACATAACATTAGGTCTGCGTGGGCTTCTCGAAGTACGCAAGTTTCGGACTTGCATCCTCGGTAGTTCGGACTTCACGAGTTAGACTCTGGAGTGTAAACTCCCGCGGACGGAACGAAGCAAGTCCGGTAATTCTGCAAACAACAGCGTACTTGATAACATCAGTCAGCTCGCCTCGGCTACTGCAATCTTCCTCACTGTATTTACAGACGAAATATATCAAACCCCACTGCCTCTTTTAGTTTTCATTTAAACAAAATAGCTGCAGAAATGTAGTTCAGGGAACGTATACATTACAATGAAACAAAACATTAGATCAAACATTGCCTGTTTTAATTTTCATTGTAAAATATTAATAGAACAGTAGAATAAAGACCAAAGATTACCTGTTAGATTTACCCAAACAAATTATATCTTGTTTAACCACTACAGAGAGATCAGAGCCAGCGGTAAGTGTCAGAAGGACTAGCCGAGGTTATGCCCCTCTCTTCCGGATACATGAGCATTGAGCGCCTGGTGATGTGTGCAGCTCACGTCTCTGAAATCAGCGAAGTACATTTTTAAATAGGCGCACATTTTCAAATAGGTGCTGTTTTTATAAATAAACTGCAGATTTGAGTTTTAAACAATTACATTCTCGCCTGAAATACATGTATCCAGTGTAGACAGTGTTACTCACCTATGGAGAAGAAACAAAGCAACCTTGGCGTCCGATCGCAGGCCTTCCGCTCCTTGAGTTCTCTCCAGTGGCTCGGCTGTTCACTGAACGCTCTCTCCTCCAAATCATAAGTAGACACGCCCCTTACTGCTGATTGGCTACAAGCTGCACAAATTAGCATTTCAGATGTACACATTCAGCTCAAGAAAATCACTTACAAACCATATTATATCGTAATCGTGTGTTTATTATCTTCTATAATCTGTGGCTGTTGTCATGTTTATTTCTGCTGTACAATAGCCTTAACATGTATGCTCTGGCTGAAACTCACGTTGTTTGTGATGTTACAACCGTCTCTCCATTAATTTGGCAGGTATACATTCCAAGTACAATACACATTAGTAAAATTATATATTTTCTGTTTTATTTGTCTATATACACTTTGGGATTTTCAAAATACCCCACTAGTTGTGCCACGACCCTGGCAACACTGGCCTGTAACATCATCACACAATGACCGATAATCTTCCACACTGCGATGATGGCGAGAAGTTGGGGCCAATCCTTATAATGCGTGTAATTTGCGTAAAAAATTTTTTTGCGTTACATTTTTGATTAATCGCATGTGTAAGTGCATTAACGTTGACACCCCTAATAATTATACAATGTATTGAGAAATATTTTACTACCAAAATGTTTTTTTAACTCCTGTTCTAATTTATTCATTATAAAAGGTCTGTTTTGCAGAACTTTATTTTAAACCCCATAAATAAATGCAATGTTTAGTTGTATATTTATTTTCATTTGATTTATAAAACATTGATTGAATTGTTAATGTATCAAATTAATTTAATTAGACACAATTTTTTTTATACATTTGTAATAAATCAAACTGAATTTAGAAAGAAAACAAACAATGGAAAACAATGTGGGCAAAAATACAATTGATTTCATGAGATCTTACTCTGTGGAGCTTACGTGTAAACAAATTATATTCAGTTCATTCTTGAGGTCTGACAAACATGGAATGCATCTACTTCCCCATTTAATTTTATAAATTGAATGTAATATAATATTGAATTGTATGAGGGGGGGGTTGTAATATTATTTGCTATTTTGCCATGCCCTATTTGTGTCCTTCCCTTGTAGAAGCAGACAAATGTATGTCTTTTCAGTCTTAGACCTTGTGTACTCCTGGTTGACACTCTTTTGCTCCCTCAGACTGAACACAAACTGGAGATCACTATGCTCTCTCAGGGAGTTTCCATGCTCTACTCTTTCTTCATGCCTGCTTCCAAGCTTAAAGAACGGCTGGAACTGCCGTGAGTTGGCTTTTCCTATCTTCAAAGATTTATTCTAATCATACAGGTGGCAGTGAGGCATATGGGATTGAAGAAAATGAAATGTTTTGCTCTGTTTTTATTTTCATAGGATGACTGAGATCGTGACTAAGGTGTCCAAGAAGAAACTGGGAAAGCATATTAAAGCACTAGTTTTTGAGCTCTGCTGTAACGACGAGACCGAAGAGGATGTAGAGGTCCCCTATGTCAGATACACCATCCGCTGAGAGGGTTGTTGGGGTTGGGAAGGGGACCGGTCAGAGATGGGAGAGGGTGGCCCTCTGGGGAAGGGGAGTATCAGTATGCTTGGAGAGCCCAAAGAGAAACCAATCAGTTTTTTTTATCAATAATTGAATTCTAAAAGTATTATATCTCAAACACCCCTCTTTCCATATTGGTCGAGCTCTCTAGGGTATGAATCAATCAGGCTGGTTAAGTTTAGGATTATGAGGAGCATGTGAATCTTTGGCTGTAACACATTTGAACTGGTTGTTGTAACGCACCGCTTCAGTGTATGACTTTATCTGTACACCACTCTTCACTCCCTCCCTCTGAATCATCTTCACACCAGTCTCTGTTCCTGTCCTCATGATACGTTTGTGGGCAGCACCATCTTGAATTTGTATTCTGAAGTAAAATATTGACTGATGCCAAAAAAATGGAGTACAAAGGAGAAAAATCAGTTTTGTTTTCTTAATTGTTTCAATTCACTGCCTTGGCTTGATGTCACCTTTAACTGTAACTTAAAGCGCTCTTTTTGGCCAAGGTCTCGGAGCGAGTTGGTCCACTTACTGAACTCCTGCGCTCCCGTAGGTCCAGTGGGAAACATCCCTTTGCCTCTCTGGCTTCTGTATGGGTTGGGTTCAGGAACTTGCACATAACCTTGTTTTTCTCCCCATTTTTATTTTATTTGTTTTTGGTGTACACCTTGTAGAACATAAACTCTGTATTCTTTCTACTTTGTTAAACTCCAAAATAAAAATTTAAAACCATTACAGTAAAAATAAGTGATTTTACTCTGTAATGGGAGCACTTAGTGTGTTAGTGAATAAAGTTTAAAACATTTTCTTGCTTTATAGTCTTTTATTTGCTACTGTTGTTTTTAAAATGTACCTATAAAGTTAATAAAAGAATCTGCAATTAATCAAACTGGCTATTGGGAATATTTCAGTTGGTAAGATGCACAGTACACTTTCAACTTGAAGCGTTTCATTGTTTATAGAAAGAAGTCAATTTAAATATTTACTGTTCATGGATAATAATTAATAATTTGTAACATTTATATAATGCTTATCTGGGTACTTGAAGCACTTTACATTGAAGGGGGGGATCTCCTCCACCACCAGTGTACAGCATCCACCTGGATGATGCGACGGCAGCCATGTTACGCCAGAACGCCCACCACACACCAGCTTACTGATGGAGAGGAGACAGTGATGAAGCCAATCAGGGTATGGGGATAATAGGATATAAACGTTATAATCTTTCATATTTTACATCAATAATAAATAGCAGAAATAAGTAGTCTAGGTCAACATTTTATTAGTATCAAGTAGTGTAGGCCAAGACCACCTAATCTGAGACCCAGACCAGCACTACTCAAATTCATCGAAACGATCCACATTTACTGCCAGAGAAATGCCTTATTTTGAATCGTTAAATACAATAATAAGACACTTACAGAGCTGTTACCAATCAAATGTAATCTCTGACCACAAAATTCATCTTTGCCCTGCAGGGGGACACAGAAGCTGCATCTGAATTGGTACAATTACAAATGCATAAACAATGTTGAGAATAATGTAAAAAAAGAATATCTGGATGTTTTAATAAAAGCAATATCTTTTTTTACTTCTCTTGCTCTTGTGATCTTGCTCAATCATAATATATTAATATAAATATCCACATCTCATAAACTCTTATACGCTTATACTCTCAAGCACTCTTTTAAACAATATCTTGAATTTTATGGGTGTATGTATTCATTTTGGGTACATTTTTCACACTGTTCCCTCAATAATGTCTTGCCTGGCATAACAGTATAAATCATCTGTTCTCAGCAACGGGGCCGGGGCCCACTATGGTGCCTCAACAAACTTCCAAGGGGGCCTCAAGATGACTGGGCTTCAAATAATGTTGTGGACAATAGGGGCAGTGAAGTCAAATTTTTTGAGATCCACTGGTATAAATCAAATTATTAATTTTCGTTATTTAATTAGTTATTGATTGCATTTGAAGCAAGAAATTTTACATCCAATCACGTTAATGATTGTGGTAAGTCAATCTGACAATTTAGTGATATCCCGCAGTTGTGGTCTTGACCAGCCTTGAAACAAAATCCTGAGTCCTCTTAGTCTGAGACAAGACCATCAAAAATGTTCTTAAGACCGCTTTTGAGTAGTACAACACTAGGATCAAGGCTCTGAATCTAGATCATAGGATTGTGTCCAATTGTTGAGAAAATTGCATTTTCATGCGCTGCATTGTGAGCCACTCCACTTTAACTGGGCCACTTCTTGACATTAACCTTTTTTATTTATATTCACTCCAGTTTGGCTGTTGTACAGTTCTCTGAGTCACAGTTTTATTGTAAATTAAATAATCCAACTCCTACTGGCCTTCAAATTATAGCACATAGTCCCATTGTATTTCTGTCTAAAATGTACTTTGCCTCCTTTTCTATCGAGTTTATCCCTAATGCAACGCTGAAAATGCTGCCACTATGAGCTTCACATTTGGAACCGTGTTTGTGGTGCTATATTAATTGTACAAGTTTGCTCTCATCACATTACGGAATCATTCTGCAGGTTATCTTTTATGTGCTCGTGGGTGCACTTCGTGTGGTTATGTCACTTTTCAAGAATAGATACAATTTTAAACCTAACCCTTTTTAAAGCATTTGATTTTGATGAACCTGGCATCTAAAGTAGCATTTTAAATACAGTAAATGCAACATATCCAGAAAGACGAGTAAATCCTCTTCATTTTTATCCAGTTTGCTGACTGCGTTGTTAAGCTCAACCATTAAACCCTGTTACTATGAGAAAAAGTATTTTTCTTTAAAGGAAATGCAATTTAAATATTAACAAACTGATGATTATTGAGTGATGATTATTGAGTATTTAGATGTCTTAAACATAGCTAAACTTGTAAATACATAGCAATGGAAACCACTAGCATATTTAACCTCCTGAGGTTGACCATCACCGCTTTCTGAAGGTTAAATACCTTGTTTTCCTTACATTTGATGGAATAAAAATACTTTTTGTTTTAGGCCATAGCTTTGTATGTTTTCTTTCTGACATGCTTCAGGACAAGCCAAATTTTGCATCATTTCTGTGTCATACTGAGTCAGTCATGACCTGATCAACTGTGCAGCAGACACCATTATTTCAGGATGGAGTTATATGTGGCTGGTGTAATTACACAGAGACTCAAAGATCTGTAAAGACGTTAAGAGAGGTTAATTTGCCTTCGTTCTGCCTGACAACAGGAAGTACGTGTTTTTTTCTGACACAGGATGTGGTTTCAGACATGCAAGTGTAAGAGGAAGAGGGGAGGGCTAGGAGAGGGTGCACATTATCTTTTTGTCTTTTCTTTGAAAAGTTGGAACAGGTGCTTCTAAGATTTATGGTCTGATTTTTTTATGTAATAGTCTTATAGTTACTGCTGTTGCTTTTCCTAAATACATTTGGAGATGCTTTGAGAGAGGAAAAGATGGAACTTGAAGAGACGGAGGGTGATACATCTCCTTCCTGGTATGACTTTTTCTCAAATTATCAATAGTTGCTCAAACTAAATTACATTTTGGTCATTCTGATCAGCTGTAATGGTCTATAAATTCACTACAGTCTAATAGCCATTCACTAATGATGTAACAGGTGATGATTTGGATTACACACCTAAGATAATACAGTCATGTCTTTTTCAGTGTAATAATTCCACTTTATTTGATTCTTATTCAGGTCTCCTATATCTAGAGAAAGGCTCCGCACATGCGCCAACCTATCAGATATCACAGGGGTGAGTTTCGTTTCGATCATAGATCTTATGTATATTTTGATGGACAGACCTTAAACTGTAGGTCTTGCTCCTTTGAGGAACACCAATGTATTATCTGTTGGTTTCTGAGCAGAAGAAAAGAAAACAAGACCCAAGTAGTGATGCTGATCATTCAGCCTGCATCTTGGAGGACTGTGTAAGTTGTTATCTATGATATTAGATGCAACATGCCTGATCTGGTTGTAAATCATTTTGATATTGTTTTATAGAGTACTAGATGTTTGAATGTGATTGTTTGAACATCTGTTTCAAAAACAGCCACGATAGTTCCTGTTAGTCTGTCTTTAGATGATCTAAAGATAATCTACTCGGTGGTTACAGTTCTTCTCTATATGTTTTAACTTAATCATTAATTATACATGAAGATTTATATGCGTGGGTTGAGGGGTCTGACATGGTGAAGATGGTCTACCTGTTGGTCTACACTGGAAACTTTACCAGGTGACTCCATAACAACCCATGGTTTTCATGGTCTGTAACACAAGACATCTAGAAAAGAGCACTCAGCTTTCAAGAGAAATGAAGGAAGGTTACAGTAAAAGAATTGAGCAATTTGTGCTCAGCTGAGGAAAAAGCCGACGAGCAAAAAGCGTTACAACTCAGTTTCCTGTCTGAATCCGCTACATGCACACATTCTGAATGATAGCGGCCCAGTTTCACTTGCCGTTTTCGCTGTTTCTTCAAATACTGGCACTTTTGACCTTGTGGGCTTCTAGAAAATAAACTCTCCCATTAATAAAACACCTGAAATAATGAACAGGTGAAAGCTGTTAATATAGGGCGGAAATACAACACGGCTTCAATACTGTAAAAAAACTATTCGAATCTAGGACCAGAACCATATGGAACCAAATTGGGTCAGATCATAGTCTGTGGTAGAAATGGCCTATATTTTTTATAGTTAGAATTTCATGTACCTGAAATACATTGCTATTCACACATGTTGAATACTTTGACAAAATTGCAGCTTGATTAAAAATGATGCAAATAAAAGTAATTTCCTTGTTAACAAATTACAAAATAAATTTAAATAAGAAGTTGCTGTGTAAATTACATCATAACGTGTCAGATTTCAATATAAAATAACTTGGAGATGATCAATTTATGATTATAATTTTAGATTTATCATAGAATTTCATATGATAGATTTTTCATGACTTATTTTAGTAATGAAGTCTTGGTCTGTGGCAAGGGTTAAAATGAGTAAAAAATTAATGACGAATGCTGGAAAACGCTTCCAAATTCATTATAACATAACCATAATATAGCAAAAAAACAAACAAAAGTGGCTGTAGTTGAAAAACACACACTGATTTGTGAGTGAAAGTCTGTGTTCTGTGTTCTTGTTCTGTTACTGATATTTGGTGGAATAAACTCAAACAGAGCGTATAGTTTTACTGCTTTCATCTGCTTGTGGTTATATGCTTGTGCTGACATCTGTGCTACACTACACGTCTCTTTCAGGAAGACGATGACTTTCCCATCAATGACCACATACAAGATTCTGAGGTACAGAAATTAATATGCATACTTATTCTAGCACATATCTGCTCAACACAGCAACGGTCTATAAACCTTTAGAGTTGTCAAAACATCATGATCAAATCTGATAAAGCTCAAATTCCCTTACTGAACTGCCAGTTCACTTTCTCAGTTTCAGTGAATGCCCTGGTGTAGCATGCTAGATATTTAATGGTCCATGATACATTAAAACATAATTATACAAGTACATTTTAACCTTGACCTTTCTGCTCTGCTGTTGGCCTCATATTAGGGTCCATGTATCAAAAGAGTCAAACCAGTAAATAAAAGTGCTTCAGTCACTGGTATGATAACACCGGTGAAGACCCCAGCACTGAAACGCTTGGGCCAGTCCATACAGGTACAATAAACCTCGTCATGCACTCACTCAGGACTGCACTCAGGATGCTATTTTCATCCATCTTGAATATGTATACATATATATTAATATTAATGTGTTTATTTATTTTCTTCAGCGTTCTATTAGTTTCCGGACAGAGGCCCGGCCGTTGCCCCCAATGCCATTAAGAACACGTCAGAAGGCCTCTTCATTTCCACGCCGGCGGAGCAGCCAGCTGTGGAGTGATACAGTGGACAGTATGAGCCACGAGCTCAGTACCAAAGAGATCAAGCGGCAAGAGGTGTGAAAAGCTGCTCGAATTTACACCACAACACAGACATGCTTCGTACTCTTTAAAGTTCATTTTTTGCATGGTGTAATTCAATTCTTTATTAATAAGTTAATAATATTAATTAATAAGCATCAAACTGGAAGCATCAATCGTGCACCTTTTTAAAGAGCTTTAAGTGGCCCAACTCTGTCTTCACTACCTTAGTTGTGAAACAGGAAGTGAGCTGGTATACGAAGCCATGTTCTCTATTTCAGTGTCAGAATTTCCTCTGAAAGGCTCTACCACACACTGAAAAAACTGACTGGTAACTTGTGACAGTAGCGCAGTTCTAAAAGTGTGCGAATTTGTGGTATCTTCTACTTATGTAAGGCCTCGTACGGTATCTGTGCAATTTTTACCCTTCATTTATGTATTAATTATCTCTTATTTTCTTCGCCTGCAGGTAATCTATGAGCTAACCCAGGGCGAGAAACAGCTCATCGAGGATCTAAGTCTAGTGAAGAAGGTTTGTGCAGAATTCAGCAGGTTTGTTTCTACTGTCTTTATGGAGTTAATTTAATTTCAACTCTCCTGACAGGTGTACTATGAACCAATGCTGAAATTAGACATCATGACAGAAAGTGAGCTGGGACAGATATTCGGAACCCTTGATTCATTAATACCCTTCATGAAGGTAAATGTTAGTGAAATCTTTGTAGTTTTTTCTTTGAGATATAATTGAGCATTCACAATTATTTACCTGTGCATTTAGATCTTTTAGTTCGTCTTGAAGGTCTTCGTGGAGCAGAGAAGACTGTGCAAGAGGTCGGCCCGACCATGATGGACTGGGTCAGTCTTATGTTTGACAGCCTACCAACATGTAAAGATAATAACAACTTATTGACTTAATGACTGTTCTTCACAATTCTAGAAAAAAAACAAAGAATTGCAAGAAATTAACTCAGATTTATTAGAGAAATGTCACAATTCTAAAATATTACCTAATACTCAGATTTACATGAAAAAAGATTTCAGAGTTTTGTATCTTACAATTCTGACTTTCTTTTATTTTTTACAACATATTGACTTTTAAGACTTTTATTGTTGCAATATAATTTGTTTCGTTGCAAAAAAGGCTTCCATAGAGACGTCCATATAACAGCTACAGACACAGATGGACAATACGGTTGGAATTATGATGATGATCAATAAAAACATTGACAGCCAATCAGAATATACCCAACCCGAAAAATTTGAACATTTAAAGCAGAAGACAACAAAACAGCAGCTCACGCGTATAATAAATATAACTTTATAATACATATATAAATGCCTAGTTCTTTCATGAAACTCTAGATGGCGCAGGCTAATGGGTTGTTATTCACAGTTATTTGACGTGGCACAAGCTGATTGGTTCACAGTTGCATATACAGCCAATGAGCTTGTGGCTTTACATTTAAATGGCTGCTAGGATTCACTTCCTCTGAAACCCTCCACCTTCTCCAGCTCCTACTGTATAGATCTGCTACAGGTTATTTTTATGCTATATGTGCAGCAGCAGTACGTCTTAAATATTCACAGCACCATATATCGCCATATGCTTTGGCAGTAGCAAGTTCTTGTTCTTGCTTGCAGCAGCAGCAGCAATAATCTACAACTACAACAATAACCAAAGACTGGAGCAATTCAGCAGTATTGCAGAAATATTCCACCAAGACCAAATACATTCACATTGTCATATCCATTACCATGCTAAAATCTTCTGAGAGTTGTCATGACAGAACTGAAGTTTTATTTATAGTAGTAAATCAATTATTGTTCTTGGTGTGAACGGGCCAGAAATTTCACCCACCGAACTTCATAAAAAATTTGAGTGGGTTATAAGCTCTTTGCTGTCTTTTCATAGTTTCCATGCCTGGAGGCATATATCACATACTGCTGTAACCAGGTTGGTGCAAAAGCTCTGCTCGATCAAAAGAAGCAGGACAGACGGGTCGAGCATTTCTTGCGGCTGTGCCAAGAGTCGTCCTTCAGCAGAAAGCTAGACCTGTGGAACTTTCTAGACTTGCCTCGCAGCAGGCTGGTGAAATATCCTCTGCTGTTAAAGGAGATTCAGAAGAACACTCCACCTGAGCATCCGGACGAGGAAGCGTTGCCACAGGCGGTGAGTTTAGATGCTTTCACATATAGCATACTAACACTGGATATGGATCCAAGTTACTTCTTCCTGATTTAATCATTACCCTGATGATGCACTTCAATAAACGAAAAAATAAAGTGTGGAATGTTAGACACTTCATACATTCAACTCTCTCAATTTGAATTACTTTGCGAAGGGAGAAGGGCTATCAGATTCCAATTATTAATGACAAAATAACCTTATATAATTCATACACTACATCAGGGGTAAGCAACGTCGGTCCTGGCGTGTCGATGTCCTGCAGAGTTTAGCTCCAACCCTGAAAAAACCTCATCTGCCTGTAGCCCTAGTAATTCTGAATACCTTGATTAGCTTGTTCAGGTGTGTTTGATTAGGGTTGGAGCTAAACTCTACAGGACAGCGGCACTCCAGGACCGATGTTGCCTACCAATGCACTATCATGGTTGAGAACATGGTGCATATATCGTGTATAAGTGAATAGTGTATAGTTCATCATTTGGGACTCCGTTAACGTTTTGAACAAAATGGTGTGGAGTGGAGTGATTGGTGAAATTATTCACACATGAAGCCTTAATGGTGCCATATACATATATTGAGAAATAGTACGGGTAGTATGCTAGGATGTTAAGATGCAATGCAGCTACCTTTATTGTTGCCTGTAAACAATTGGTTGAGTGATTCAGTGATTCACTTTTCAAGACTTGCCACCAGGTTGCCAGGTTTTGACAGCAAAACCCGCCCAATTGCTACTCAAAATTAGCCACGTTCTGCGTTCTGGCGGGTAAAATACAAGTTTTTTGTGGGGTTGCTCTGATAAAAGTCGCATTCCAGGAGCTAAATATGAAAAACGCGGACATGAAAAACGTCCTGCAGAATGAGTGTTAAAGTAGCCCAATTCCGTGCAAAAACCACAGACTTGGCAGCACTGCCTGCCACCTAATGTTGCAACAATGTGACTAGTATATCCTTTTATTTCTTGTTGCCTCAGATGGAACTAATACAAAGGATTATAACAGAAGTCGATCTGAAAACTGGAGAGGCTGAGTGTCAGTTTTACAGACGGGGGCTGTGCTACTCAGAAGACAGCCAGAGGGTTCCAGAAATCCAGGCGTCTCGGTTTTTATACTGCCATGGTGAACTGAAGAGTACTAAAGGACAGGTAACTGCATGTTTTTCATCTGAATTGATTTTTTATCTTTTCAACAAATGTATAGCAGATCATTCTAGTATTTAAACCAAAAAAATCCACACAGATATTTTCCTTCTCATTTCTCCTCTCTAGAAGCTACTTGTGTTCCTCTTTGAGCTGGTATTGGTTTTGACCCGACCAATGGCACAGGATAGGGAAGGACCAGTCCAGTTCCAGGTGTATCGTCAGCCCCTCCCAGCTGCTCATCTACATCTGGAGGACCTACCTGATGGAGAGCCAAGCAGCTCTGGATCCTTTCGTGGGGCTTTTACGGGCAATGACAAAGGTAGCAGCATTGCATCTTACACTTAATCATTTATTTATTAAATACATTTCAGTTGAAAGCATACAGGATTACAATAAAATGATTACAATTGAAATTGAATAAACCGGATATTTAACATCAGCAAAGTGTTTAATTTCTTTTCACTGTATATTATATATTTTGTTATGATTATATAATATTCAAAATGTTTACATTTTCAGTATTTTAATGTTTTAAAATACTTAAAATAAAAAAAGTAGATTTATCGGTTGCTTAAAAAAATAAGAAAAATTAAGGTAACCGAGTTAAACATTTTCCCAGTTTGCATGCACGTCATGTAATGGATGGCAATTCAATTATTAAAATTTAAGATTTTTGAATTTGAATAAACTAGTGCTGTCAAACGATTAATCATGATTAATCACATCCAAAATAAAAGTTTTTGTTAATATATGAGTGTTTCCTGCGTGCTTTTATTATGTGTATATAAATACAAACACATGCATGTATATATTTAAGAAATATATGTTATGTTTACATGTTAAAATGTTTTAAAATAATGTAAAAATAATAATACTAACAAGTTCATTTTAATTTACTATTGCTTTTATAATGCATGCATTAGCACCTAAAATATTATACTGTTTTGTAATTCTATATGCTTTTAATTTGACGTTAGGGTTAGAGTTATTGTTTCCTGTTCAATTGCTTTCGCTTCATTCTAACTCCACATTTGACCTCTAATTCCCTCCCAGTGAAGAACTGTTTCCGCGTGAGTGCCACAGGGCGCTCCAAGTCTCAATCCTACAGCCTGCTGGCTAATGACTCCTTCAATAAGCAGCAATGGATTTCATGTCTGCGCCAAGCAATGGTCCAGTCACGGGACAGACAGGTTCAAAGCAGCCACTGCAAACCCTCCGAGCGTTTAAGCCCTGACCCTGCACTCTATAACAACATCGCTGAACTCAACCTTAACTCTGATGTGGAGATGCCAGACACATAGACCAGAGCCCACCGGTGCTTTCCAGTTCAATGGTTCATTCACAAACACAGAATTACACTGTTATTGTGACTGTGACAGCCGACTTTCTCTGGACAAATGAGATCACTGCTGTCTTACACCCTGTCTAGAAACTGTGAGATAACGTCATGTAGCTATATTTGTATTCTTCACATGTGGATGTTTGTTGGTGTCAGATGTCTCATAAGGAGAATATGTCATATTAGATTTATGCTTATTGCTTAACCTGTTGTATTTTTGTTTTTACATTGAGAATACTGTGTGATATTTGTTAAATATATGTTTTAGGCTATGGGCCATGGGAACGATCTCTCAGTTCCTCATTCCTTTAAGCTGTGCACCATTTCTATTTCATATTTCATATAGTTAATAAACAACAACATTTGTGCAATCTGAACAGTAACGAATCTTAGATGAGTCCAGGCTTTTTGTCATTGCTCTTTGGAAGCATCAGGGCTAACAGTTCTGCTAGTCTTTCACTGATATTTACCTGAATTTAGCCTAAATGCTTATTTTCTCTTGATATAAAGCAACTGTATTTATGCTTTACCTTGACTTATAATAAGGCGAATAGCTTCTTTCCAACGATCCCCTCATGTGTGTATTCTAGGAGTGTATTCAGTGTAAGTTTGGAGAGCTAGTACAACATTTTGGTTAAAAAGGTGAATTGCTTTATGGCAGCAATGAACGCACGTGTACAGCAATCCACTGTTATTACGACAAGGGTATATTTACGACAGTAAATTCCACTCGTTTAACTATATGGGGCCCCAAAGTTGCAAAAATACAGACATCTATACAACTGCTTTAGGTATTCTGTGCCCATTTATAAAAAAGGTATTCGTTCCCATTTTAATTTCAGTGCATAATCGTTACCGTTTTCAATAAACTGACAACTTCCATAAAAGTGGATCTGTTTTGTTTTTGGTTTTGTTTATCAAAGCAGGAATGTTCATTACATTAATTTCACATATTAGATTATTGCCTCACTTTTACTTGTTTTTTATTGATATTTCTCAGTCATGTTGTTACCTGCCAATTATTGAACCTTTTTTGACAAGAAAATATGTTCAACAAAATACAAGTTGAATTAAGATGCTAAATTATATTTTATGGATACATGAGCATACAAAACCACTGCTAGAAAGCACAGGCCTACATTGTGTCAACTTTTACTCAAAATAAAATACATATACCCTATTTTCGTACCCTAAATACCCTATTTTCGCCCGTGAATACATAGTAGTTAAGACTATTTCTCCATTAACATTGATACTGGCATACTTTCCAGTAATTATTCATAGTGTGCTGCATTTGTAGTTTACTACAGTGACTGTGAGTAGCGTGCAGACATTGTCTCCTCTCAGTGTCAAAGCTGTTCTTAAGCAGAGGCGAAGACGTGGCTAATTATAGAAGGTCCTAAAGAGAGAGAGTAAAGATTATCCATGATTAAAGCTCGTTCACAAACACAGGGACAGGACAGACAGGTGAACAGCAGGTGTAAGAGAGAACAGTAACGCTTATACACTTTCAAATCGAGCTTGATGTTTGGATAGAAACACTGGCGCTCATTGACCTTCAGTCAGAAAATACGTGTAGACGATACTTTTTAAGGGTGAGTAAACAAACATTTATGCGATCAATTTATGTAATTAATGCAATTTTATTTTTTCCAACGCTCAGTGCTCTCTCTTTCTCTCCCTCTGCTATTTTAATGTTTTTAAACGAATTGGTCAATATTATATCCAAGTCCAGCCACGGTAAAAGTGCTGCTGTATCTATAGCCAAGATAATTATCACTTCTCTTTTTATTCACTTTAAAGGGGAAACAGTAAGTCAAAATCATTTAAGACAGATAATGTAGCAGCCTGTATGGCCTTTAATTAATTGACTTAATTTGAAATGTCTTGACTGAACATAAAATGTCAAGTTTCCATCATTGCAAAACTGACATGCTGTCAAAGAATGTGACACATAATGATTGTTGATGCTACAGTGCTGAACTGAATCACAAACAATAGTGTTTAGCAATAGAATTATCAATATAATAGCTTAATGAATAATATATTCAGAGGATTTTTAATTATTCATGATTTCATTCACAGGATCATTGGCAGGGTTGCATAGCACCCAGATGTGGCAATGCCAAGAGTTGAATCCACTGCAATGGCCCTGTGTCGAACCTTAGTCACTCAAAATGGCCTTCAGCCAGAGAACGTGGACATTTCACAGTCTGTACTATACACATCCATCATGGGACTCCTGCTGGTGACAGACAACAAGGTGAAGCAGTGCTATGCCATTGACACATTCTGTATAAAACCTGCCATATTAGTCTGTTTTAGACATGGCATGTATTATATACAGGCCTATACTGTCAATTCATATGCTGGAAACAACAAGCTTAGCTTATCTGCAAACCATATTAATAATTACTATAAAAGAGCATATATTATGTGTTTTAAGTACATCTGGTCTTAACCTCAGTGTCACGTGTAAAAGTGTCTTCCCTCTCTGTTATAATTGGATCATAGACCTATAAATGGACTCTCAGTCACTGCAGGAGGGGCAGTAAATGGCAAATCTGTTGCAGCTTGTGGTGTAATCGAGGAAGTCACACTGACAGTCATTTGCTGTCATTTTTCATCCTACAGAAAGAGCTGCAACTGGGAAATGGACAAGTTGGACTGCGTAACGTTGGAAATACTGTATGTTCTAATTCAAAGACAGGTTTTAATGCTTATGACTACATATTCAGATGTTGTCTTTTGTTTGTAGTGTTTCCTCAATGCCATCGTGCAGTGTCTCTCTCACACTCGTAGTCTTCGGGACTACTGTCTGATGAAAACTTACCTTCAGGACAAACACTCCAGCCAGGAACCTGTGCTTATGAATGGTAAGCACACTTCAGCTGTCATTTTAACATTATTAATAAGGGAAATCAAAATATGAGTGGTTTGGGGCTGCATGGTTATTTGAAAATAATGCTAAAAAGATTTATTTGAATTATCATTTTATTTTACTTTTTATCTATCAATTTAATGATTTTAAAATCAGGCATTCCTCTACTTATATAGTTTCTTAAATATTTGTGTTAATGACTTTATTGTAGAATTCTCTAAAGTTTTGGCTGGCTTGTGGGAGTGTGATGGGGAAACCACAGTGAATCCTGGGAAGTTTTATCACGTCTTTAAAGAGTCAGTGCCTTACTTCAGTGGCTATAGGTATGTTCAGGACTAATTATTACAGATATCCATTCAGATTTCTCTGATAAACACTGTATTTAAATTAAGTGCTAGGGTACTGGTGTTTAGAGATATCCTTCTCAGTTCTGTATATAATATTTAGCTGACAAATAATCTAATATGCATTTCATTTCCCACTCACACAGTCAGCAGGATGCTCAGGAGTTCTTGCGGTTCCTCCTGGACAGGCTTCATACAGAAATTAACCGTCATCCATCCAAACATCCTGCAGTTACGGAAATTAAGGACCCAACATACAGACGATTCAGGTACTCTACAAAGAGAGAGATCTTGAAAGGATCACATGTATCTGGAGTCATTTAGAGCCTTTAAATCACTTATTGTCTCCTGCAGGATTACAGAGGAGGCCTTTGCAATGTGGCAGAGGCACCTTGACAGGGATGACAGTAAAATCGTTGGTAAGCAGTAGCTCTGTTAAATTAATGATTTGATAATAATCACTTTTACCAATAAAAATACTAGATAATTTAGCATGAATAGGCATATATAAATCTCATAGCAGATCTAGACGTGGAGCTGGGGGAGGTGGAGGGTTTCCTGTAGTGCACTACAGGACCAGCTTACAGCAAACCCTGAATCAGACTATTTAAATGTTGAGCAAGCAGTCTTATTGGCTGCTGAATCAGCAGCGGCCAATCGGCTCTTGTCATGTAGTAAATTATATGAATTCTAGATTGCATGTAAAAGACCTATCAGTCTGTGGCATCTAGAGTTTCATTTCAACACCGTATTCATGCTTACATTTTATTTTTAATTTTATATGTGAGTGTGTTTGTATAAATGCCAAAAGTAAAATAAGTTAAAGTACTGTTAATATAAAATATATCATTGTGATCATCATCATAATGTATATTTTTATTGTTCGAGTCTATTGATTTTTTTAGTAAATACAATAAAAATGTTTTTTTAAAGGTTTTGTTATTTACTTCTGTCCAATTTAAATCCTGGTGCACCTGGTGCTCAAATATTTTTTCCCTTCTGTCACAGAATTGTTCTCCGGTCAGCTGCGCAGTTCCTTGCACTGTTCAGTCTGCTCCCATTACTCCAACACCTTTGACGTGTTTTGCGACCTGTCACTCCCCATCCCAAAGGTAACACTCCCAGGCCCTGTCTTCACCTTCTGGCATTGTGCGGATGGTGTGTTAACTTATCATTTTTGCTTGTGTGTGTATTGCAGAAGAGTGATTATGGACGAATCGTCACACTGAGAGAGTGTCTAGACTTCTTTTCACAAGAGGAAAAACTTGATAGAGAAAACTCACCAGTGAGTGAAAAGCATGGCCAGTTTTTGCTCACATTTAAAATGAATTTTGCTGATACCCATGGATGTGTATGTTTCTTAGATGTGTGAGCGGTGTAACCGTCGCACTGAGAGCACAAAGAGACTGACTATCCAAAGGTTTCCTAGAATCCTGGTAATACGTATCCTTTTCAGTAAGTCCAATGATGATTATTTGTGGTGTGGAGCGGTAAGTGTAAGGTCTTGTGACCAAGTATGCTTTACAAAAGGTACATTGACTTAACTTCCCATCTCAGACTTAAATCGATTTGCCATGTCAAGGTACTCAATCTCAAAGAGCACGGTGCCAGTTTCCTTCCCCCTGAATGGGCTGGATTTAGGGCCATTTGGACCTGTTGACTGCGGTGAGCTGATATCTGAATAAGTATCATACGCAATATACATTTTGATTATTGTAATGTGCAGAGGTGTATATTACTGAATGTTTGCTTTCAGGCCCAGTGCTGTATGATCTTTATGCAGTATGCAATCATTCAGGCACAGTAAATATGGGTCACTACACGGCTGCATGTCGAGAGGAGGAGGGCTGGTGCTACTATAATGATTCATGGTGGGTGCAAGTTTTTCTCTGACCTTTTTTATGCAATAAAATAATGTTAAATAAAGGCCAGTTTTTTCTCATGATATACAAGAATAGTAATGTGTTCATATTAGAGATAATATAGACAAATCATAATATTTGTTTGTTTAATGATGTTAGGATTTTTAAAATCACAATAAAGAAATAATATTTAATTTAATTCATACAGCTGATGAAATGTGTAAACGTTAATGCTCTGTTTCTTTTACAGTGTTGGTGAAATAACAGAGGAGAAGCTTCAGTCCAATCGGGCATATGTTCTCTTCTATGAGCTCAAAAGCTGCAATATCACCAGAAAATGAGTGCAGAGAGTGTGTTGTTATGAGAGACTTCGGTGATTATCTGGTAAATTGCAGATACCACAGAAAAATGTTGCACTGTAATGTTTGGAGAAAGTGAACGAGCTTGAAAAAAACTGGTCAATTTACATTATTAAATTTAATTGTAAATCCATGATAAAGAGGTATTTTTAACTACATTAAACAAAGTGTTGTATTAACTTTATGCACCCAGGAAAGCACATTCTTTTAGAAAAAACATGCCTGTTTTATATATATATATATATATATAAAACTAGATATGTAAGAACTTGTTTGCATTGAAATGTTTGTTTTATTTTTTCTGCATTTTCTTATTCTTAAATTAAAATCTGAATCGTGTAATGTGTTTTAATTAAGAGTGGAAAAACCAGGGCTCAACTAAACATTGACATTAATGACACATATGAGGACTTCCATCATATAAAAGCTCTTATGCTTTTGTTATAGAATGACATGCAAAATACTGTGCCATAAATGAATGCCCAATTCTTCCACTTTAAATCTTTTTGATCTAGTGTTACATTTGATATTTAGTTTGAACACTTACCCAGTGTGTAAATGTAGATTTTTTTTTTTAGTTTAGACGTAGTAGGGATTTGTACAGGTAATAATTTACAGCATGCCAACCACATATCATTTACTTTAATAAATGAATATTTAACACATGTGACTCCTGTTCAATTATTTCAATTCACCCTGATACTGCATTAAAGAAATGGGTTTTCGTTTTTTCAGACCTGAGATTAAACAGACAGACAGACAGAGAATCAGACAGACAGACAGAGAGACAGACAGACAGACAGAGAGACAGACGGATGAATAGACAGACAGACGGGTGGATAGACAGACAGACAGTGAGACAGACAGACATATAGATAGACAGACAGTCAGACAGACAGACAGACAGACAGACAGACAGACAGACAGACAGACAGACAGACAGACAGAAGATAGACAGACAAACAGACAGACAGACAAACGGTGGATAGACAGACAGACAGATGAGACAGACAGACAGACAGACAGACAGACAGACCAGACAGACAGACAGACAGACAGACAGACAGACAGATGGATAGACAGATGGATAGACAGACAGACAGACAGACAGACAGACAGACAGACAGATAGATAGAAATATAGACAGACAGACAGACAGACAGACAGACAGACAGACAGACAGAACAGACAGACAGACAGTATAGATAGACAGACAGACAGACAGACAGACAGACAGATGGATAGACAGATGGATAGACAGACGAACAGACAGACAGACAGACAGACAGACAGACAGACAGATAGAAATATAGACAGACAGACAGACAGACAGACAGACAGACAGATAGAAATATAGACAGACAGACAGACAGACAGACAGATAGAAATATAGACAGACAGACAGACAGACAGATAGAAATATAGACAGACAGACAGACAAATAGATATTTATATTATATTTCTGAAGGATCATGTATGTGACACTGAACACTGCTGAAATTTCAGCTTTGCCATCTCATTAATACATTAAATTTTCACATATATTAAAATACAAAACAATTATTTTCAATTGTAAAATTACTTCACAAAATTACTCTTTTCAGTAGGCTGTTATTATTTTTTAATCAAATAAATGCAGCATTTTAACTGGTAACGTTTCAATTGAATTATTATGTGTAATATAAAATATATGAATGACTAAGAATGGGAACTTGTGTTATGAGCTTATTTAGAGACCCTCTGTTATGTTTCAAACGTGTGCCTATTAAATTAATTATTTAAAATATTATATTTGCATTACATTTCCCATGTTGCAACAAACTGAACTCTCCATAAAATTCTACCCCAAAAAGAAATTATATATATATATATATATATAAATAAATCACTTTCGACTTTCGTGGCGAGAGAACAAATTAATAATATCATTCCATTTTCTCCATGCGCGCACAAATTGCTTACTCACTGACTGTATTTTCAGATGGAACTATTTAATATCACATTTTGTCAAAGTTTATATCTTTTTTTGCAAAGTCTAAATTTAAATTGAGGAATCACATGTTGCATTTATGACATATTATGATTACAGTGAGACCTGAAAATTACAATATAAAGACAAGACTTGCAGTAAGCATTTTGTTACCAATCATTTAGCCTACTTAAAATCTCTATAGCTACAACCAAATGTGTTTGCATGTGTGTGAGTATGCGTACTTTGTATTAAGACATTCATTACTGTCTCTACACGTTTCTTTTCGGCTGCTTGTTGATTTATAGAGCAAACACCGCCATCTGCTGGGCTTCTCAGCGCACCCGTCTCTCCCTGTTTGTCTGGTGGAATGGTTTAACCCGTTGCCTAGGCGCTCGGTACAAGCTACTGCGAGCAGCTGCAACAAAACACTAGGTAGGCCTCAGGAGATACAACACGCTACTGTTGCATCAATATTTGCAAACAGACAGACATTATTAACGGTTTCAAATTGACTTTAAAGGACAACGACAATCGTAATTTGTTTAATTTTTAACAGGCGTCTGGAGGATATGAAAATAAGCTCGTGAATAATACCTGCGAACTAACGTTAGCCCGCTAGCGAACTGGACTTTGCTAGGGTTAGGAAACTTTTTATATTGCAGTAAAAAAGCCTGTTGAGCCCGAAGCAACATTATTCTTGTCAAATACACCCGTGACTGTAGATAAATTATGAATATGCGAGAGAAGCATTTAATGACGGATGATAATACATTTTGGATTATGCAGAAGATCACGTGAAGTCATTTGTTGCAGTGTTGTTAGTTAAAGGTTGTTGCTTAAGCAGTATTGTGTTCAACTAAAAGGCATGCAAACTTCACGAACGCGTTTAACTATGTTTTATGCTTTTCTTTCTTTCTTTTTACAGTAAAGTAATGATTAGTCCAGAGACTGCCATGGGCGCAGGCAAATGCTGGAAACCACAATCTAAACTTTGCTCCCATAAAAACTCTTGGCTAATTTGCAAGTGATGCACGGACTCCAGTTGAGCTGTACTCGGCCATGGAAAAAAGAGAGGTATGGTGTCGTCATTTTATATTTATAAATATGACATACATATGAAATGTTAGTTAATAAAGATCATGCAATATGCTTGTAATTGTAGTTATGTTGACATACATAAAATAGACTTGTTTTATAACTACACAAGGGCAGTTGTTTTTTTATTTCAACAGGTGTAATAATCTAATGAAATTACTTTATGACAGTAATTCTCAATCTTTAAAGGACACACAGGCTAATATTTTTCTGGCACTTCTGTTGTAATAACGCTGTAATAAGCTGCTTGTTTTTTAATTACACTATCAGTATAAAATAACTATATTCAAATTATATTAAGTTTATTCTATTTGTATTATTTATATTTTTGCTAGTGATAATGGAATAATGTTTTTAAAATGTATTTTTAAAAGGCAATTTTTCAGGGCATTTTACAAAAATATTTAGTGCTTAATCTACAAATAGGTTTCCATTACAGACATTTTCATGACTTTCATCATTTTTAAATCTTTTCCCAGTCTAAAATTGAGGAAATTAAAGATGTCCTCATATATCTAGGTTTTCCTGGGCTGTGGGAACCCTGGTTTTAAGAAGAATTATAGTTCTTGATAAAAAAAACATACAATGTCAGTTTTCATATTGATCTATAGTTGTTATAGCTTATTTAAAATCTTGTTTTGTCTTGTCTTGTTTTGGCATCTTGAGGCCACTTGGAAGTTTGCTGAGGTTTGCAGGTTAAGAAGGTTGATTCTAGTGGGTCCCAACCCCCCCATTTATGAAACACTGCTTAATGAGACAGTGTAGTGAGATATAAGGCACCTTTTGAGATGTGCTTAATGCCGATTAGATGTGCTGTTGACAGGGTGACAGAGTGTTGAAGACGGTGTCGGGTAACCCAGGCCTCATCGAGAAAATAAAAGGCTCATTGTTTTGTTTCCTCCTAAGGAAAAGGAGCTGGACGAGCTCACTCTCCGCTTGCAGAGGGACGGTGTGTCCCCTGAGGCTCCAGCAGAGGAGCGTGAGCTGCACCTGTGGCGTTTGGTCCAGCGCAGTGAGGGCAGCCTGACCGCAGCCACTGAAGACCTGCAGACTGTACGCACACAGCAGGCCAGCGAGATGAGAGAGGTGAGCTAGCAGATGGCAGGCCGGGCATCGTCCCACCCTAAAGAATAGCTAATGATAGTCTCCCTCATCAACCCTGTAACATGACCACACTGTTTCCTGACCAAAACACACTGCTTCTGTGGCTAATGCTTTTGCTGTGCTGTGGGGTTGTTTGATGGTTTTTTTCAAGGTGGAAAATTACGTGGAGCATATTCGAAACATGCTGGAGGAGCGGGAATCTCTAGCAGCGGAGTACGAACGTGACAACGAACAGCTCCGTGCTAAGCTCGACCTAATGAAACACCAACAGGGTGAGTTGAACTCATATTGGTTTTAACATACTTCTAAATAAAGTAGATTGCGGTCTAAGTTTGGTTGCATGCTACTCATTCTATTTTTGCATACTTGTGTATTAAATATAAGTATGCATGCAGTGTGAACAGTATGTAAATGTTCTGTATGCATAGAACTCATAGATCTGCTACTACATTTGTCCAATGTACAGTATGTTATAGAGCGTGCTGTGTAGAGTACTACTAATGTATCCCACAATGCAATGTGCTTGGCTGGACCTGGACCTAGAAATAATATCAGCCACAATTTTCTTCTTTCGTTTGATCTGACATCAAAGCGTTAAGATGCTTTTACCAGTATTATTTAAATATAATTTACATAATATTAGTATTTATATTATTTGTCAATATATTAATAATTTGTATTAATATTTTGAATGTCTTTTTTGTTTTTATTTTCATTTTAACTTTACTTTGTTTCAATAAATTTAAGGTCTTTTGGCAATTTTATAAATTTTTTCCCCCGTTTATTTTTTCTTATTTAGTTTTTTCATAATTCTCTTTTAACTTTTTCATATTTTTTTTTTTTTAAGTTTTAGTACTTCAACTTCAACATGGCCTGTTCACAAAAAGAACAATAACTAAAGGTAACTATAACAATTAGGGATGGGTCACGATTTTCGAATATTCGATTAGTCGATTTAATTATAGAATATCGATTAGGTTGTACGATTATTTTCTAAAAGTGTACAACCCACACTGGCTCTGTTCAAAGCCCTGTTCGTTTGACTAATATGATCGCTCGGTGCCACGCTCGGGCGTGGTTCGTTTGATTATTTTTTAAATAGAAATGTCCTAGCCTTATGAGCAGTTGATAATTGACAGACTGTTCTGATAATAAATGCCATCATTCGGTTATGTTATATTAATATGTTTCAGCAATCATACGTTACAACCATTAATTGGCTTGGGTTAAGTTAGACTATTCTCTAATTGATTGAACAGTTTGTTATCATACAGATTCAAAGCCTGAATGGTTTCTCTCCCTCTCTCTCTGTTTATGGGTGTGTGTGTGTGTGTGTGTGTGTGTGTGTGTGTGTGTGTGTGTGTGTGTGTGTGTGTGTGTGTGCGAAAGTATGCAGATTTTCCAGCGATTATCGAATATTACTTTTGCTTAAAATGCCCATCCCTAATAACAATAACTACAGCATATTAGTGAATACACCAACAGACATTAATGTTTTGATTATTTTACACGCTGCAGTTATTTTAAATCGGTGGATTCTGACTATGTACACTAGTATTCCATTAAGAGCACAGCCCTAGCATTCTGCACAATGTCCTCATAGTCCAGTGGTCTTTAGTCATGTTTGTGTGTCAGACTCTCAGTGTAAGGAGGTGGTGGAGATGCTGGAGCAGGAGGGTCTAGCAGAGATCAGTCAGAGCAGTGCCAGTGAGCAGGTGGCCTATCTGCTGGTGGAGAGAGTCACTCTCCTGGAGAGACTGGAGGCTGCGGAAAGAAAACTGGACACCCAGACCCTCACTGGCAACCTCAGAGAGGTGCATCTGCAGGTACTACGAGAAATACAACTTTATATAAGTAATAGTTTTCATAAAGGTGTAGGTCAACAGGTCGACCGTTATAATATCTACATTTTATTAAGGATACAGAAAATGCTAGCTGTGAAATCAACCTATTGTTTCCTATAGCAACATCAGCATACTGATAAAATTTATAACTTAAATGCATAAAATGGCATATGCATAAAATGTACATATTACTATGATAATATTGAATAAGAAATATATATTAAAATGTGGAGCCATCTCTTTATAGTAATGCCTCAGTTGTGGCTCATTAGTTATGTGGTCATTTTAATACCTCCTCTCTTATGGATATCAGGAAGAGCTGGATCATATGCGTCACACATTGGAAGAGGAACTCAGGCAGCCAAAGGAAAGTGTGAATAAGGTGAGAAGATCTTGGTGTCACATGAGCAGTAACTTCAAAAGCAGTGTGCTGCTGTAGTCATCTCCCATTTATCTATATTTAAGTGTTTCATTGTCCATCTTTTCAATGTTCTGCCTCATAATTTCTCCTGATTCTTTGTTCCTCCCTTAAATGGACAGGAATCATCAGTTCAAAGTCCTTGGAGGAAGTTCTTTGGTACACTAAGAGCACAGAACCTTCCTGTAGGTTTCCTTACCTGTCATACAAAAGGCATGACAGAAATGTAAATCAAGAGAGGTGGAACCTAGGCAGGATGATCCACTTAAGCAGATTAGGGCAGCTCCATGGTCACCTCATGAAATAATGCATGGCTTGGTTGAACACAAAGCAGAGAATAACGATATGCTCTCACATGCTGAGCTTAGCATGATCACATTAACTCCTCTTATTTTCATTCTGGACTCTAACATCACTATGGACCCCTTTCATTCAGGGTGGTTACTAACCAGAGGCTGGTTGTCCCCTTGATACAGTTGTTTCTGATGGTTATAAGGGAGCAGGTGCAAATTAAACTCTGGTCACACTGGAACATGATCCACATTCAGCTTCACCTGTGCTGTGGCTTATGCATGTTAATAACGCATGGATGCTGACATGCTCCTTGCTTGTCCAGCCGGTGAAACCAGGTTTATTTCTCACTGAAATCTCTGTCCCCTGTAGGGCCACAGTGAAGAACTCAATAGAGAACACACAGAGCGCCTGGAGAGGGATCTGGAAGAGGCTTCGAGTCGTCTTGCTATGGCACATAAAGAGATTCGCCGCCTGACGAATGAACTAGATCTCGCTCGTAAGGTCAAAAACTTGTGTGGTAAGTAAATTCAGGATTCAGATTACAGCGCTAATGGCAATTATTAGTGATTTTTTTTTAAGTGATTATTTACATATTTAAAAAATAAATATTTTTGAAGTCTCTTAAGGATGCGTTTAAAAAAATACAAAAAAATATTAACATTGTGAAATATTATTACAATATTTAAACTTACTTTAAAATGTAATTTATTCATGTGATGCAAAGCTGAATTTTCAGCTGCCATTCCTCCTGTCTTTAGTGTCACATGATCCTTCAGAAATCATTTAAAAATTCTGATTTGGTGCCCATAAAGCACTCCTATTATCATCAATGTTGAAAGCAGTGTTTTTGTGGAAACTACATTTTTTTATTTCAGGATTCTTTGATGAATAGAAAGTTCAAAAGCATTTATTTGAAATTGAAATAGTTTGTAACACTACACGTCTTTACTGTCAATTTTGCTTAATGTAATGTGTCCTTGCTAAATTAATGAGATAAATGTAAATAAAAGCATAAAAACCCTAAAAAATTAAAGTCAGCATTTGTTTTAGTTGCTACATGTAAATGTAGCAACATAACAGTCTAATATGTATAGTATGAAAATGGAAATGTATTCTGAGACTTGCTAAAGATAATATTTAACAGAGTAGTTATTTATAAAATAACTTTTAAATGGGCATTAATCTACAGTATCTGTAACGTAATCTGAATGTAAAAGTAGAGGTAATGAGTGTAACAATTAAAAATTGAATAATAATTGATGTCTATATGTTACCAATATATTGTGCATCCTTAGTAATTATTGTTTTTTTTAAGCAACTAGACTATTATTTTCCCCTGAAAAGCCGTCCAGAACACCCCATTCACATTGACATGACCAAGCACCACTCAAGTCATTTTAGAAAGTGTACTAATCTAGTTTTAGAATTTAGCTATTTTGCCTTGACGCGTAATGTAAACTCAAAACAAAACTGTCATTTCAGTACCTGACCTGCAGAAAACCGGGGAGGAAGTGGAGCAGTTGAAACAGGAAGTGGACAAGCTTAAACAATGTGGTGAGATTGTGTCTGATACGTCTCACATTTGCTCGTCGTTTATGACTATATTCAAGTTTATTTATTAAAAATGACAGCGCTGTACATAAAGACAGAACGAACCATAAAAACATTTTAAATTATGTGTACTGGTTGTAATCCCAATGTTTGTTAGATATGGTGGAGTTGCAGAAGGCCAAGGAATGCAATGAAAGACTGGATGGTGAGATTCGTGTGCTGAGGGATAGAGTTCGTTCCCTGGACACAGAGAGGAGGACTCTTCTTAAACTGGCAAGAATTATTGTTTTCAAAATCGTAGTTTTAGTGCCACTACCTGTAAGTTAGCCTTATCTCTAGGTAGTCTTACTTGCAAACACGGGACAGATACAATTTGCCATGTTGGATGTGCCACAGGTTGAACAATCGAAGCTGCACTTGGATCAAGGGATCAGCGTAACTTTAGAACACAATAAAATACACTCTTCACAGGTAGATATTCATACTATGACAGTCTTCTCTTAAAAGCATTCGTTTGTATATATTACATGACACAGGTAATTTAATACTTGAATAGTTTCCTTGAGAGCATTTATGCATGATTTTTTGTCAGGGTGTTGGGAATCCTGATCCATCACTGCATTTAGAGAATGAGATACTCCACAAAAGGTGAAACTTTGTCTTCTTTTATAGTACTAAAAGCTCTACATGTCATTGCTACCACTCTTTAAAGATGCTGATGTGGCAGTTGTATGATGGCAGGTGTCGGAGAGAGTCTGAAGATAAGGACAGCCGTCTGCGAGAACTGGAGAGGAGGTTGCAGAAGCAGCAGCGTGAGCATGAGGAGCTGGTGGAGAGGAATGAGGAGCTGGAGGCGCTGCTGGGGGAGGCGCAGAACAGCGAAAGAGGAGCGGGAGCGACATGAGTGTGAGATAGAGGGGTTACAGAGAAAGGTGCGTTTTATCCATCCACATTGGGCTAAATTTGATAAGTAAACACCTGAATGTAAAAACTGACTGATTTTGTTTCTAGATTAAAAGTATTGAGGAAGAACTGAGCAAGCGAAATAGTAAGAAACTTGAGAAGAATGCTGAAGATCAGGTTCGTGGGACTGACTCTGAGGTAAAGGTTAAGAAAAAAGGCCCTAACCTGTACCCTCTAAATGTGTGGTAGGATATATGATATTTTAATGATCTTTTATCGATCTAAAGCTTAGCGAGAACATTCAAGAAAGACTTAAGTTCCTCGAGGGACGTCTTGCTGAAGAAAAAGGTTGGAGGAAACAGCTGGAGGTGGATCTATCTCTAACCAAGGCTGCTCTCAAAACGGAAAAAGAGGTAATTGCCCCACATGACTCATCGTAAAATACACAGTTTAAATTCCTGGAAAGTTGTGTATTAATCATATAGCAATATGCATTTGTTCAGAAGAGTTATAATAACGTGATCTGAAACCATAAATGCCACATGGTTATTTTGTGGGCAGGTTATGCAAAGAGATCACGGGGAGCTGAAGAAATTACGTGTGGAGGTCCAGAGACTAGAGGTAGAATGTCAACAAGGAAAGACACTCAACAAGAACCTCACACAGATTAAAGGAGAAAAGGGAATTTTGGAAGAAAAGGTAATAATAAAAATTAAGGTCACTCAATGATAGAGTTATATCACAAAGAATGCAATCAATTTGTTGTTAGGATTCTGAGATATAATAGCTTGTAAACACTCTCTGAGGCTGTGTTTGGGCTCTGCAGGTGGCCCAGTTGGAGCGTGCTCAGACACGACTCCAGGACAACCTGACCCTTCAGACAGAGAACAGCCGGGCTGAAGAGGACCTGAGAGACAGCAGGGGACAGGTGGCAGAGCTTAATTCTATGGTGGACAAGCTGAGAACAGAATTGACTCGACTGGAAAAGGAGCACAGTACTCTAAGGTAAGACACCTGTCACAGATACATCACTATTTTCCTCCTTTTCGTCTCTGTATCCTGAAGTATAAGCTCCAGGTCTCTGTAAAAAACATGTTGTAAGATGTTTGTGCCTCTGTGTTAGGGATGAGCTGATGGAGAAGCGTGGGCATGTGATGCAGCTACAAAAGGAGCTCAGCGAGAAAGTCCATGAGAGGCTTCAGACTGACGGCTGTGAGAGACTCAGTCTCGAGCTCCTGCATGTCAAACAACAGCTCCAGTATACTAGAGAACAGATGCCCAGAGCATCACAGGAGCACACGGCCAACCACAAGCCTACTGCAGAGGATGATGGGCATTGTCAGGTAAAACTTGTCTAATATGTTCTAAAATTATATTATTATTTTTCATTAGTATTTAATTTTGTATGTTTTTTTTAATCCATTGTAAATTCATGTACCAATTTAAAGGAACACTCCACTTTTTGGAAATAGGCTCATTTTACAACTCCCCTAGAGTTAAACAGTTGAGTTTTACTGTTGTCGAGTCCATTCAGCCGATCTCTGGGTCTGGCGGGAGCACTTTTAGCTTAGCTTAGCATTGATCATTGAATCGGATTAGACCGTTAGCATCTCGCTAAAAAATTACCAAAGAGTATCGATATTTTTCCTATTTATAGCTTGACTCTTCTGTAGTTACATCGTGTACTAAGACCAACAGAAAATGAAAAGTTGCAATTTTCTAGGCCGATATAGTTAGGAACTATACTCTAATTCCAGCGTAATAATCAAGGAACTTTGCTGCCGGACCATGAGTGCAGCAGGCGCAATGATATTATGCAGCACCTGAAAGTAGTCCTCAGCTCTATCATAACTAGTTACCTAGCTGGGTCTACTTTCTGGCACTGCATAATATCATTGCGCCTGCTGCACCCACGGTCCAGCAGCAAAGTTCTTTGATTATTACATTATATTTTTCAGCTTAAATAAACATTTCTACACTATTAAAGAAACCTATCAAAATAAAATGATATTGCTATTTTTACATTTGCAATTAATTGTTTTATTTATTAAGACCAAATATAAATCTAATCAAATTAGTGTTTTGTTGAAGTATTTAAAAAAATTCTAAAATACCATTAAGGACAAAGTAATACATTTCACATTTCATGAATATTTTACCAACGTGAAACTGTTCTTTTTAAAAGTCAACTTAAAAAGATCAGTAGTATTTGCTGGAATCATGTGTGAACTGCTGCTCCTCTAGCTGGCCTGTGTGAAGTCAGAGATGAGTAAGCTACACTCCACCCTGGAGGAGGAGAGACAGCTGGCCGGCCAACACCTGCTGGCCCTGCAGGCCCAGATCAGTGAAGCTCAGGCCCGGGTTAAGGTCAGTTCTGCTCTCCAGTCACTCAGACACACAAACATATTCACATTCATTTTTAGTTTTACAAAACATTCTTAGAACCATCATAATTTAATTATAACACTTTTTTATTTTTTGCCATACATAATGTGACCATAATTTGGTTGTCCACAGGCTCAAGACTCACTCCTGCAACAGAAGAGAGAGGAGAACAAACAGCTGAGAAAGGACCTTCAGAGAACCCAGCATCTTTTCACTTCTGCAGAGCGAGAGCTACGCTATGAGAGAGAGAAAAATCTAGACCTTAAGAGACACAATGCACTGCTAGACCAGGAGAAGATCAAGGTATGAACTTAAAATGTATGAACGTTGTTCTGTTGATTTTAATGCTCAGAAACCTATGTTTCTGCTCCTGATAGCTGTGTGCAGAGCTGAAGCAGGCCCAGGCCAAAGTAGCCCAGCTGGAGGGGAGCGCAGCTGGACAGATGGTAGAGCTGGAGAGACTCAAGCAGAGGGTCAGAGATCTGGAGCTGGAGGTGGCCAGAAGTGTTCAGAACCGACAGACTAACAGCAGCTTGATGGAGGATCTTAATTCAGAGCGAGCCCGTGTGATCGCTGTTGACAAGAGGGTGTGTGATTTCAACAGATTGCAAATCTTCAGTAGTATTGCAGTTATGAAGAACATGTTAATTGAACATCTTTGTAGGTTGTAGAACTGCAGCAGCAACTGAAGAACACGCTGCACCAGCTGCGTCTGGAGGAAGCCAGAGCGGGAGAATCCAGCAAACTGGAGAGAGACACCAGAGACATGTCTGATAACCTGTCTGCCCTCAGAGCCCGACTGCAAGAGGAGCAACTACAGAGGTCAGAGAGGACACTGTGTCACAAGTAGTGTTCATTTTGGCTGGTGTTTTTCAATTTAGTCTTAAGGTCATTGCACATCGAGTCCAAATTTTTGGCACGTTAAAAAATAAATACAACCTCACTTTATGTCAATCATGTTTACACACTGCCTCCAAAATATTTGTTCGTCATAAAAAAAATTGGATCGGGTTGACATTTTTTTCTGTTTTTCGTATCCGCAGTAAGCATTTTGAGAGGTGTTTTGACAGTTTAGAGCCACCGTACAAGCAAACGCCAAAATCCAGAATAGCGATTGTCAAGTTCATCCAGCACAAAGCACTTTATATAGATCCTTGCACACTGAGTTCACAGAAATTGGTGGTCTTCTATTTAATATGTAGCTCTAGTATCGCTAGCAAAGCATCAAACTGAGCCACTGACATCCTGAAGTAAACTTTGAATCGATAACTTTGAATTGATAATCCCGCTGCTCCTTAATAAGAAGGGGGTACTCTCCGTCCTCTCTATTGGCTATCTCAGGATTGGATAGACCCAATATTTCCTTTCTTTTTCTTTTTTTTAAGCGACAGGACAACAAAATCAATCTCAATGCTTGAAGACTCCATTTAGTAGACTACTGTTTTGCTATTTTTTTCAGTAATCATATTTAGTCAACTTATCTTGTTTTTTATTTAGTCAAGTTTTAGGCGAGTTTTTTAAGAGCAATGCTCTGATGGTGGATTTAAATTGGCAAGCCCAAACATGAAAACTCAAGAGGGTTTATACTCTTTGTTTTTTTACAGAGATTTTGGATATAGAGAGTTAAAACATTTGAACTACATTTTATTCTTGTCTTTTTGTTAAATATATTGCATGTTGACGTAGTTATAGTTTGATAGTGTCCATGTGGCCTTATCTTTGTCTCATCTTAATCATAGAAAAAAGTGGTCACACTTTATTTTAAGGTCCAATTCTTGCTATTAACAAACACTAATTTGCTGCTTATTAATAGTTAGTAAGGTAATTAAGTTTAGGCATTGGGTAGGATTAGGGATGTAGAATATGGTCATGCAGATTTTGTGCTTTATAAATACTAATAAACAGCCAATATGTTAATCATAGGCATGCTAATAAGCAACTAGTTAATAGTGAGAAATGGTCCCTATATTAAAGTGTTACCAAAAAGGTTGTCAACAAATCATTTTCAAAAAAGAAATACCAAAGAAATGAACTAAATTAACACAAGTCACAAGCCAATATCCTTGTAGTAGATTTTAAGATGACCTTCTGTGTTTCCTGACAGAAAATTACTTGAGCAGAAAGATGAGGAGCTCCAGCAGCAGGTGCGCTCATTGCGGGCGAAGGAGGCGACTCTGACACGCAACAACTCCGAGATGTTGCACCGCACACAAGAGCTGGAGACGCGGCTGCAGGTGCTGGAGAGTGAACTTAACACAGCTAGAGAAGAGGTTTGTGGGGTGAATCTGACTTCTGGTAAAATGATGTGCTAATGGAGCTCTTGATAATGAACTCCCATTGTGTCCTGCAGCAGAGAAGCAGTCAGAAGAGCTGCCACAGGCTGGAAGAACATCTGCTGTCTTCCCAGCATGAGTCTGAGAGACTGCAGGAGGAACTGAAGCTGGTTGTTCAGCAGCTTGACACAAACATCCGGTATTATTCTTCAGTGGGTGGACATAGTGTAGACACCTAGGGCCAGATTTAATAAACAGGGCAAGTTAGCGCTAGAGCGCAATTTCAAAACATTGCAGATGGGCATGGGAATTTCTGCGGGTGATTTACTGACAATGCGCTAATTAAAGAACAGATGCAACATCTCATTTCCGTAATGACCAACACAATATACCAAGCACAGAGCAAATTAGTGTAGGGATACATTCAAAATAGGAAAATGTGTCCTTCTGGTATTCCAAATAAATTAGTATGTGTGGAAAAAATCATCTCCCTTCTACCACGCACTCTCTGTTCTCTGCAGTGCCTCCTAGCAACAAAAATGCAGCCATTTCAAGTGCAAAATAATTTAAGACATGTACTAGTAATTTGACTAACGCAAACGTTAGTAAATCACGTTGCATGATTCATTTTAATACTCTCCCATGAATTTTGCGTATGAAAGGGAAACTCCTACAAATGCATATTCAATAAGGTCAGGTGCTAAAATTACTGTCTACGCCTCTTCAGCACTAATTCTTCACTGCGTGTCTTTAGTAAATCCTGTCGGTACTATTTTAACACCAAAAGACAATTTGCGCTGGCACATGCTGTTAGTAAATCTGGTCCCTAGTGTTTTAAAACCTGTTGAAATTTTAAAAGTTGTGTTGTGTATTCCAACCTTCACTCTTACTACAAATATACTAAAAGTACAACTAGATTAAAAGTACAGATATGAGATGCAGTGTGTTAATATGAAATGGTGAAACTCATGTTCTGCAGGAGATACAATGAGAAACAGTCTCAGCACAAAACCAAGTTGAGTAGAGCTAAACAGATCTTCATGAAGACAGTCACCCAACATGAGCACAGGATCAAGCAACTAGAGAACGATCTGGCTCTTGCTACATGTCTCTCAGAGAAGGTGAGTGTTTTCAGATCTGACCTTTAACACTACATGCGTAGCCTGCACTTCATCTTGAGTGTTCACACTATGAGCAGGAGAAGGACTGGATTAGGACTGTGACAGAAGAAAATGACCAGCTCCTCCTGGAAAGACGAGAACTTCTGCAGCGAATAAGTGAAGCCGAGGAGATGGGAAATAATGGACTGAGAACTGCCACTACTATCCAGCAGAGGTAAAGATCTTATGTCCTCTTCTGCGTCTATCAGGAAAGCACAGAAACATGCTAACTGTTCATTTGTCTGGTACTCCCTTAAGAGTTAAATTCCTGGAGATGGAGAATAACCAGCTGCAAGAAAAAACTCTAACACTGGCCAATCAGATAGGAATTTTAGATCGCGCATTGAGAAACCTTCAGTCGCTGTGTACTGCCGAGGTACATGTTTATTTAACTATTGTTTTATTAGTATTTAAATATGCATTTTAATTATTTGGATTGCACTGATGCTACAATTTTGTATTTTTTCTTAGGAGGTCAAGAAAATGTTTCCTTCTGGAGCTCATCCTGATGGTCAGCTGCGGACATCAACTCCAAGGTATTACAAACACTATTACTTAAGTATTCACTATACAAAGTTTGGGATCCATTAAGATTATTTTTTAGATAAATTATTTTAATCAGCATGGATGCATTAAATTGGTCAAAAGTGACAGTATAGATATTCACATTAATTTTACATTGCTACAAAATATTTTTATTTTAAAGTCAAACCAAATGCTTTTTACCGTACTGTTCAAATAATCCTAAAAATGTCACATTTTCCAAAAAATATTTTAAACAGCACAAATCTTTTAGACATTGATAATAATAAGAAAATATATTAGAATGATTTCTGAAGAATCATGTGACACTTAAGACTGAAGTAATGGCTGCTGTAAATTAAGCTTTGGAATATATACTGGATATACAATACATGTAAAAGAAAATTGTCATTTTAATACTTAAACAGAATGTTACTGTTTTACTGTAGTTTTACTAAAATAAATTGAGCCTTGGTAAGCATAGGAGGCTTCTTTCCAAAACACCTTACGTACCCCAAACATTTTAACTGTAGTATATATTCTTTCCTCATCTGTCATTTTGGATGTATTTTTCTGATGAGGCTGCAGTACATTATGGGATCATTTGTCAGTTTCCGTAAACAAAGGGTGACCTCTTAACGTTGCATCTTGCTGTAGTCTCCAGCCTGGGCTCGGTGACTCATGGGGAATATTGGATGCCATTCGCAAAGTCAAGGTGGGTGAGTCTGGAGTGAAGAGCCTGGAGATCTCCTCGTCTGTGCCCGTTTCACAGTCCACTGAGATAGGCTACCTGAACGTGACCTCACCTGTGTCTCCGAACTGCAGGTTAGAGCAGGAAGAGAGTCTCAGTGCCACAAGCGATGAGGCCTGAGTGAGTTACGAGGACTCTGAAATGCCATTACAAGGTTTGCCAATCTGAAAAGTCACTGGATCAGTCAAGACTAAAGTGAACTCTAAATGAGTAAAACACAGACAAATTGGCACTGTGAAAGTCTGTCATGTTTGGTCTTCAGTTAATGTCCTTCAGGTAATGTACTTTAATTGACTTTAAAGTGAATGTGAAGAGCTGGATTTATGCTCAGGCTCATATCACTTGGGTTGAATTCAGCTGCATTGTCTTTGTGGCTGGCATTGAGTCAGTCAAGAAGGCCTGAGATTTGATATCATCCACAAACATGACACTTCATTGGATGCTATGGTCAGTAGCCTTCTATAAGATGCCATATGTATTTTTTATACATTTACCCTATAATGGTACGACTGTGGAGAAGCACTTAAAGCACTATTAATTTGATATTCAGATAATACAATCTGCAGGTGTTTACAACAGAAATGCACTATTGCCTTTCGATAAACGGTAAGTATTTGAAATCAAGTGTCTGTATGTTTTAGTGAGATTTGGTGTGCTGTAAATGCTAGCCGATACATGTTGAAACTCTTGCATGTATCAGTAGACCGTTTCTCATTTTGTGTGCTGGTTTTGGGTGAAACCCTGGTTAAATGTTACATGGAGCTCAGATTACTACACTCTACACTTTGTAGATAAAAGCATGTACACTACTGTTCAAAGAGTTGGGGTTAGTAAGTTTTGTTTTAAGAAATGAATACTTTTATTCAACAAGGACACATTAAATTGATCAAAAGAACATCTGAGAGGTGATGTACTGTACTTTACTCTGTCGGCTGTATGCATTGGTCTGCATCTGTTGGTGCAGTGTAAATTGGCCTTAGGAGACTAAGGTTGTGCCGATAGATGATAATATTGTGTATCAACAATAGTCAGAGATATCACCTGGCACCATCATGCCTTTTACAATATTAAGACGATTATAATTATTATTATCTAATTACTATTGTGTGTTATAACCAATCACATGATTCTGTTGATTGTATGACTGCAAAGGCCAATCAGAGGCTTTCAGATTAGTCATCGCTGTAACACCTGAGTTTTGTTGTTAAGTGTGCATGCGTTGACTCACAAATTCTCTCATCAGAAAAAAACAAAGTGTAGATGTACATGCAATGCAAGTATAAGAGATGTATTGATCATACAGTGTAGACGGCTTCACTGACTATAACGGGAGTCAGTGATGTTTTTGATCATGTAAATGTTCTTTGCTCATTTTCTGTTGCTGCTGTTTGAATAACTGAGGAAATGTAAGCGTTATAATTAGTAGCTTACAATGTTGATATAATGATATAATGTGTAGTTTATAGATTACACTAACATTAGGCTGGTTTTAGCCTTTTAGGAGTTTGTTCACTGTCTGGTTATGAAACTAAGTATTTAAAAGTTCAATAAATTAGCACGATTATATTGTGTATTTCACAGGCTGGCGATATAACTATGAAGCATATCGCTCAACGCTATAGGAGACTAAAAAACAATTATTAAAAATATCTTACCAACCTTTTGAATAGTAGTGTACATTTGTAAAAGAGTTTAGATCACTGTAAAGACAAACGCTATAAAAGCTCGCTGTATATCATCCTTGCATGGGAAAGTTGATCATAATCTGTGTTGCTCAGAATTATTTTTAGAGATTATTTAGTGACTTATTTCACACACATACACTATATTTTTCACATTGAGAGGGCAGAAACCACAACCATGAAATGTCAAAATATTGATTTAGACCTTATGTGTCGTATATGCTGTAAATACTAATGTGAGCAATGTGGTTGTGATGAATAATTTATGATGGAAAAAGTTGGTCTGCTGTTATTAAGTTCCACTGAAAAAAAGAAAAGATTTGGCTACTGACAAGAAAACAGACTTGGTAGCATTATCAGCCTTATGGTATTGTTGTTTACTTATGGAATGGGGTGCAATGGGAGTTTTATAGATTTGTATAATATTTTGCACTTCCTTTGTGTTTTGTACATAGTAGAGACTGAATGACCTGTGATTTGGGAGCAAAGTCATCTGACAAAGGAGAGTTATTATATCACTTTAAACCAAGAGCAGAGCCAAATGACATCCAGCTCCACATCTGTGGACCTAATTTGTGGAGCTTGTCCTAGTATGTTTAGGGATAGGATGTGACTAGTCAGTCAAGCTCCGCCCACTACATCATCCAGAGAGGAGGAGCTGGATATCAAGCTCCGCCCATTTGCTCTGCAGTGAACAGCCTGTTTTGAACTGTGGCAAAAGGATCAAGATCCTGTAGTTGTGCCTGTACATTATGAGAGCATCGTACATTGTGTCCTGCTGCTATACGATATTAGGATGCAACGTTCACAAAATATTAACATAGGGCTCATGCCATTTAAACTGCGAAAGACATAAGTGTACACAAAGCATGTATTTTCTTAATAAACTTATTTTCATGATGAGTGTTTGTTTGTATTAGTCAATCTGAGCTAAAATGATTACTTAATCCTTCAAAATTGGTGTTTAGGTAATGACACAACAATGATATAACTTGATTTTAATAATGGTTTCGTAAATGTTGAAATTAAGTAGTTAACACAAAGAGTCCATAAAAACATATGCAATTGCCATCAAAGTACGGCTTTAGATCTAAAGACAAAAGGATTCTAGATTCAAGCTGAACTTCTTGAAACAAATTATGGTAATTAATCTGTCACTTGCAAATTTTGAAAGTAACTGCAGAACTGTATCAATATTGACTCCAATGCATTTTCGTAAACATACAAAGGCTCAGGTATAACAGTCTGAATTTAATAAACAAGATAGAGATACAAAGTGTTCTTGACATTGATATTTTCTTAATTCACCTATCAGTCTTGTCTGTGCGTATTAAACAAAATCATTATATGGAACCACAATGCAAGACAGAACATACATAATGTCTTACGTAATACATGTTAACAGTTCATTAATAACGAGTATTGTGGAAAATAGGCTTAAGAAAACCAAATACTGAAAAACACTGACATGAAGGGAGAAAGAAACTGGTCTTTTAGTGATGATCAAATAAAATATAAGGATACCTATAAAAACAATGATCAATACTTACAGAAAAACAAATATTAAGAAGTTGAAATATACTAAACAGATACAAAAATGAACAAAGTACAGTATCTAAACCTTGCAATTTGCACTATTAATGATGAAAACAGGGTATATTTTATAGTAAATGTACACATCTTACTGATTAAAAGTGGATTTGAGGGCTGAACAAGCCAAGATTATACTGTAATGTAATAATCTATGCCCGGCAATGAGCTGAGGTTTTGTAGAAAGCACCAAGCTCCTCATCGAATTGCTGTTATCTAAAATTGTGAAATTCTGTTTGAAAGAAAGAATTTAGTTTGACCCAGTGAACCATTACTTCATAACAAAGCAGCTAAACTGTATATATAATCACAATTATATATTTTTGGGGAAATTCGAGAGCAAAAGCTTGGTCCTTTGCAAACATATAGACAAAAAAAGTTTCCTAAATATACATGAATTAGAAAATAATAATAATAAGCTTAACAAATGACTGGTATAAATGACCACAAAAATAAATGAATGTTGTAGAGCTGCAGTGTTGTGGCCTGTTGAAATCACATACGGCAAGTATGATCATGTATGATGATAATATTTGGCTAGAACGATTCAATAGACCACATGTGCTTTAACATTTTATTCTGCTGTTAAAAATGTTCTATCAGCTTGTATGCTGGTTTGCTGGTCGGAGCAAATATATATACTGTATTAAAAAAAAAATCTGTTAAACATACCAGATTTACAAAGTTATTCATTTTGGATGAACAAAAAAAATTAACACGACTCAAAATGAGCCCTTTTCACTTGATTTTCTTAAAACATGATTACTGATATTTTGGTATACTTAATGTTTCAAGGTGCTTTTGCGTCGCTTATGTCGGGATGAATAGAGGGCATTAACACTTAACGGAGTTCAGAGGTCACGCTACACCCTAAATGTGTGATTCAGTTAACAACACTGAACCTGTGTCACACTTCTTCAGTTACATCATGACAAAAATCCATTTAATAGACATTGTCATCATGCAATTATGCCATTTCATTTTTTAAATGACAAAAAGGGCACTTTTTCCTTAAAATACTGTGATTGGAAGGGATGAAATTTGCATTGCACACAAATAAGGCCTTGTCACAAAAACTGAAACAAGTAAAACATCTATGATGCAAGTAACACAAGTCGTTATTTTAGAGAGTGTCATATCTTATTGACACTCTTTTATGTTAACGGGGGATTTCTTGGAATTCCTTCACTTTTGAGAGTAAAATACTCGGGCAATGACTGTTCTTATAAAATCCACAAAACTGACTTTACCGCAACTGTGTCACAGCATACGGAACTCAAAACATAACCTTTCATTTCTCATCCACAGAAAATAAAACACAATATCCTGTTAAAACGAAGTTTAAACTCTCATAGCTGCCCAAAGCGAGAAGCGGCTCCCATTCTGAAAAGATTCATTCAACTTTGAGCCAAAACCACGAGGCTGAAAAGTGCTTAAAGAGTATCTTTGGAAGTCTCCCTTACACACCTTTGAAACAAAACGTTAAAATGATCACAACTGTGACATTCTGTTTTTGGAATAATCAAATAAAATCCTTTAGACTGGTGTCTAGTTGAATTGAACATTCAGTTCAGACAGCATTTGTTGAGTCTGTGGCCTGTAGGCTTAATATCACTAAGAGCTAAAGGGGCAAAGACAATATCAGACTCAAATGTCCTCCGAGGTCTCTTAACACTTATCATGTTCTTTTTTTTTAACGGAAGACCATCGCAGTGAACAAAATACCTTGTAATGGAAGAGAAACATGAGGGAGGAAGCTCAAATAAGTGAAATGCGTATGGGGATGCTGGGAGATTCTGTTCTCTGTGGGGAATGATGACTGACTAGATGCTCCACCACGGTGTGTTTGGACATGTGCTTCATAAGGTAGGTTTCCTGAAAAAAAAGGTGTTATAATATGACAAAAGAGGAGGGGCCCATATTTACTCATAGGTTGAGGTGGATTGATACTCACTGAGGTGTATGCGCGACCACACATGCTGCAACAGTACGCTTTAGCGTTCTTAATGGCGTGTGCGGAGAGATGGATCTGTAAGGAGGCGGAGTCTGTGTATGCACGGTAGCAGTTCGGACACTTGTATGGCTTGTCTTTGTTATGTTGTCTCTGGTGAGACTGAACAGGAAAAGAAATGAGGAAGCATTTTTAACACCTTGTAAGACTCAAGTGTCATGCAATATAAAATACTGAACAAATACATATAAAAACACATTACTGTTCGATATATATATAATTCGTATAGTCTTATATGCTCACTGAGGCTGCATTTATTTGAGTGCAGTGAAATGTAATACTGTGAAAAATCATTATAATTAACTGTTGTCTATTTTAATAAATACAAATTCCTGTGATGGCAAAGCTTTCATCAGACATTACTCCAGTCTTCAGTGTCATATGATGTTTCAGAAATCATTATAATATGCTGATTTGGTGCTCAAGAAATATTTCTTATTGTTAATGTTAACAATTACCTTTTTACTTTTGTGAAATATTTGATACATTTTATTTTGGGATTCTTTGAAAGTAAAAAAAAAACATTTATATGATTGTATATATATATGATATTTGTATTTAATGTCTCACTTGATCATCTTAATGTATAAAACTGTAAAAGTTAAAAATTAATTTCTGTTGAATGTTGTAAAAAACTGAATCCCAGTCTTTTGTATTGTGCATCCATTTTTACATGTCATGTAATTCATATTCACATGGTATCACAATTATAAGACGATTATATATATAATTTATAACAATTATAAAGAGAGTTTTAAATAAATAAAAATGAGAATGTATATGTGTTTTTAATCTTTACATTTGTATAATGTAATTGAACTTTTGCTCTTGTTATCATTATGCCGTCATCACCTGTAGGTTTGAGAGTTGTGTGAATGCCTTTTCACATCCTGGTTGGGCACATTTATAAGGTCTGTCACCAGTATGAATCCTTCAAAACAAATGCATATATATTAACACTCTACAGAACTCTATACTGGTTGTATAGTTTTCAGTTGTACATGCACTAAAGGCGTCGCTGTGAGTTCTGCTGACCTGGTGTGCTGCTGGAGGTGTGATAACTGGCGGAAAGAGTTCTCACAATAGGAGCAATGGTAGGGTTTAATGCCTAAGTGAATACGTAAGTGCTGTGATAGGTATGAGGCGTTGGCGAATGACTTTGAACAGTGAGGGCACTTGTGGGGTTTGGCCTCCGTGTGGGACTTGGAATGCATCTGCATCTCTGACTTGTTTAAGAAAGTGAGGGGACACACTTTACACCTGTATGAAATGCAAAAAATGAATAGTTGGTTACTGAAATTAAATTCTGTGTGTGATACAAGATGTAATACAGCAGATCATAAATGATATGACTGATTACTAAAAGTATTAAACCTGTATGTTTTTCCCTCTTTGGCGATGGTAACCGCCTGGTCAGGGCCTGAGGCCAGAAGCGGGTAGGGTACCACCAGCAATGGGCCTGTGTTGTTCTCTGCTTTAATCTTCTTGCGGCCCCGTGGAGCTTTGGGCTGTGGTCCCAGCATCCCCACCAGACCACCACTTTTCAAATGCTCCATGCCAGGACCGTTGGCCAGGCTAGAAATGGTGTTTAAGCAAAGTGCGCCGCCCAAGTGGTTCTGGCTGTTAGACGTGGGAGTTAGAGCCTCAGAGTTGTTGTGGCTTTCTGTGCGGGATGACAGCATGAGACCTGTTTTTTGAAAATTAAAAAGGGCTTTATAACTTGTCTATGGCATATGGAAATGTAAAATCGCTTGTTTATACATGCATGTCTCTTCCACCTGAGCGATGGTTCGCTCTAGAGGCTTGGTCCACTGCTTGTCGCATATGCCAATCTTCCCATAACCCCTTTGCCTTCACTGTAGACTTGTCATCTATATTCAGCTCTGAAATTATGTAAGAATAAAAGCAAGTATGTATTTTAAAATACATGCACCAAATTGCAAGAAAATGTATGCTTTGTTTTTATGTTCAGTTAATATGGTTTTGAAAAGTTAAAGGGTCATACTGACGTTGCTAAAAATAACATTATTTGGTATATTTGGTGTAATGCAATGTGTTTACATGGTTTAAGGTTCAAAAACACATTATTTTCCACATACTGTACATTATTGTTGATCCTCTCTGCCCCACCTTTCTGAAACGCGTCGATTTTTACAAAGCTCATCATTCTGAGAAGCTCTGTGTGCTCTGATTGGCCATACCTCAAGTGTGTGACAGAAATGTTACACCCTTTATCATATTTGGAAACACACAACATCTCTACAACTTGGCAGTGGCGACAACAATACTACAGCGAGAATAAAAGTTACGCCTTCTTTCTTTGCGTATACATTTGTGCGGTGTTACACAAATCTTTCCACACCGTGACATAGACATGAGGCGTTTGAATTAGGTGTTTTAGGAGGGCGCCACAATATATTATTAAGGTTGTTGTTTTTTACAATAATTATTTTGATTTTGGGAAAATTGTAGTTAATACTTTATTTTACAGTGTCCTTGTTACACATGTATTTAAGGATATTGCATGTCAATTATCCCTAAACCAAATCCTATTCCTACACCTAACCCTATAGGAAGTACGTTATTAATTAATGCTGCTCAACTTTTGTCTCAATAAACTCCTAATTTGCTGCTTATTAAGTTAGTGAGGTAGTTGTTAAGTTTAGAAATATGGAATATGGTCATGCAGAATAAGGCATTAATATGTACTTTATAAGTACCAATAAACAGCCAATATGCTAGTAATATGCATGCTAGTTAATAATGAGAATTGGTCCTTAAAGTGTTACCAAAGGACAAAATTAGCATTACATTGTTGACCAACATAATACATTAACATGTAATACCAAAATGTGTATTACAGTGCATAATGGTGAAATATTACATGTTAACTTTGTCATAATAACACATGGGAGGTCTGTCGGTACCTGCGATGGTGCTGGATGCTGAGCGGGCGTGCAGAGCGATGTCAGACTGAGAAGAGTTGTGGGCCTGAAGACCCGGCAGCTGCTGCAGCTTGGGGATAGACATCACATGTTGCCCACCATCTGAAGGTGGAGAGGACACCAGCAGAGTCTGCTGAGAGGGAACAGTGGTGGGCGGCAAATGCGGAGGTCTAATTTTTTCTGCCATCAGTTGCTCTTTGATCTTGTCGATAAGAACCAGGTTATCCAGCTGTAAAAGTCATTGGTTAGGTTTAACAGGGGGCATGGACACCAAGTGATGTGAAACACAAAACCAAACCGAGCAAAAAATGGTGGGGGGGTCTTGGGGGAGGCTCATATCAAGGTTTCGATGCTCGCTCTGGCAAACCACATTGACATGTACAGATTTGAGCAAACGTGCATACTGTCATGCTTTCTAACGTTCAAACAATCACTAAATGCCACACAGTTTCGCTTTGTATTCAGTGGTACAGTATGTACAAATGACTCTTCTGAAGGAAGTCTTCATGAATGAATAAACACTATGGCATTTGTTTAGTTTTTGGTCAATTAAAGTGAAACAGTCAAAAATAGTGACTAGAAAACTATTCATATGCCAAATTAACTATTACAAATATACTGAAGAACGCTAGTGCATATCAGATAACTTTTTATAAAACATAATACTCACTTGACCAGACATGGAGGGAGGTGGTGGCCAGAAATATGGATTATTGAATCGAGGCTCTGCCATCTTTCTAATAAAACGGAATAAGTGTCAAATCATAATATGATATATAGCCGATTAAAAGCACACAAGCCTAAAAGGATTTGGTTAGAAACATCTCACCTAAATCATAGTGTTCATAAGCCATATTGAGTGTAGTTATGAAATAAGTAAATTTCTTACTAATAAAATATTAATAAGTCAGACCGAGTTATGTAGTATCTATAATATTAAGCACTCTTTACAAAACCAGACCTAAAACATCAGGTCTTTAGTTTCTTTTTATTTTCAATATAATATAATTGATTTAAACTGTAATAGAGCAATATGCCACACGGCCATCAGCGCTTGCTTCATTTGTTCTCACAATAAATGAGTCATTTTAACTCACATCTCATAATTAGTTCCTGTAGTTCCCCCAAAATACCAATTATACTGTCATCATTGCCATGCCATTCCAATCTTCCATATCTTTCTTTTGTTGGGTGGTTATTACCAAGTAAACAATAACTGTAGTAGCAAAGACATTTTGTCAAAAACTTTGCTTAATAACGCTAGAAATTAACTTTTTTTTCTTAAGGGCCAATAATTGTTCCCAATAAATTATCAATTGAAACAATTGTCTATAAAATAAACCAACATTTGCTATTCATTCAACATTCATATTATATTTATATTTAGCCCAATTTATGACCTTAATGGTTACCATGGTGTTTGTTTGTTTGTTTGTTACAAATGACTTGAGTCATTATCAGCTCAAGTGTCAAGAATTGTAATATTTGCCATATGACTCAAGTCTGACTGAGGTGAGTCAGTATTCAAAACATCAGTATTTAACACATCTCATTATAATCTGAAAGCACTTAATCAAAACTATAAAAAGTTACCAAATTCAACACAACTCAAATGCCTCTATAAAGAAAAAGCTGATCCGTAGGATCTAAAGTACAAAAATCTCTTTAGAGGAAAACAACAGTCACAGAAGTTTAGTGATTTCCCCACACAGCAGCTGCACAACACTGCTATCTCTCATCTCTACTGATCACCCAGAGCCTCCGATTCATTCCTGCAGTTTCACCAAAAACATCTCGGACAAAAGAAAAAAAACAAAAATGGCAGCCTGTTATATTTTCATAAGGACGCCATATTCTGCAGAGCCCAAAAAAATCACACTCAACTCGGTCCATTTATTTAGCCGATCGAACAACGAGATGTTTGTGGTTATATGTGTGTGTGTGTGTGTGTTTGTTTATCAATAGCACCTTTGAATTGCCCGGCCCCCCTTGAAAAAAAACGGACACTTCCGACAATCATGCCGTGCAAAAATGTCTAACAATTGGCGAAACGCTGCGCACGGCTGTGTAATTTTACAACATCTGCCGCCCCGATCGCTTTATAACAGCGTTATAGCGAATGCACATTAAAACCACAAGTACGTGCATGCCCAAGGCATTCAAATATTGCCATTTATACTGTTATATTTCGCTTTGTGCAACCTGTGGTAAATCAAAGGCATCGATCTCATCGCGCCCGTCGAACAGTTATGTGTCGTACAATGCAGTAACGTGCACGATAGCTCAGTGTGGGAAAAAGCAAAAAGACGCCATGAGAGCACAAACCTTTGATATCGATGTCAGAGTGTTTTTTCCTCGCAGGAGAGGCTTTAATAAAGCAGAGAAGAGGCTGGATGTTCTATGCGCCTCCAGACAGCACAGCTTCCGGGTCAGCCTGTTCACTTCTGGGTGCTGTACACCAAAATCTCTCATTTTAGCAGGCACATATGAGGCTTTTTGTCTCACACAGTTACGGGATCATTACTTTTAGGCTTAAGTACTTGGTACTTAAGTACTTTCTGTCTCCTTTCTTTCTTTCTTTTTTTTCTTCTTTTTAATTTATTTTCAATTTTACTTCTGAGACTTTAGTATATTAACCATATGTACAATATTTAAGTTCTGTTAAGTACAGAAGAGAGGCATTTGAAATAACACACATAGTTGAGGCTTTCCCATGCAAAATGCAATGTAGTAACATGATTTATTATAATCTACTCCTGCTATAAAACTATGTATAAATATATGTAATTTAATCACCTCTAAATAATAACAGTTTCACTAATTCCATATTAACAAATGCACAAGAATTGAATGTGTAATAAATGCTATTGTTATAAAGCTCAAATGTACAGTACATAAACTAAAACAAGAGCAAAGTTTGAGAAAAACTTTGATGTTGGTTTGTGTAAAATGCTTTAAAGCTTAGAAAAGCCCTAGAAACAGACAAACTGGCCATCAAAGGAAACCATCATTGACACCGAGTCACGCCTACAGGTGTGGTGTGTTGGTGGTGGTTCAGTGCTGGACTAATCTGCACATCTCAGGCTCAGTGGAGGCCCTTTATCACTCTAAAAAGTAGCTTGCTGAAATTAAAAGTAGTTTTGTTAGTTTAAGCTAATGTGAGCTAATGTATTTAGGTTGATTTAGTATTGTTAAATATTTAAACCTGAGTATAATCATTTACACAGTTTATAACAATTAGTTCCAGTTCTCGAATCTGATTGGCTGGTTCCACACAGCAAGTTCATGCTGTGTTATTTATATATTATTATACTTGTTTTGTTATTCTGGTTGGAAGTCTCTTCACATCCCGATAGCAATCATTAAGTTAAGTGGTCTAAATGTATTTATATATTCTGTGGAAGGCGTAGGACTAAGAAATGTTTGTCCAATCAGAATGCTCGTTCCGAGGGTTTTGATTGACTTTCCTACCTGCCTGTCAACACATGCATTTGCATACCTCTGCACACCCGGTTTACATCATCAGTGCGTTCATGTACGCATATACGTATACTGACAGAGCGAGAATGGCAGTACCTTCCTGGTATTGTTGCACTTTTACTAGTCTCGCGTAGCCAGATCTTCAGACTGACGGCTGAAGGTCTGGGAACTTTGTCCGCTTTGAATGGCTAAGACCCGCCCTAGAGGCCATTTGATTGACAGGTAAAGCAACCAACCATGTTTCGTTTTGTGCTGCATCATGTTTAGGGGTGTGGAAATCCCGCCACAATAACAGACCGGTGTGTAAAACTCTTGGACATATTTTAAAGGTACTATGCCGCAAAATCTAAATATGAGTTTATTTGATATTGATAAGCGCTCATTGTCACAGTTGTACACGTGACAGCTCTCCTCTTCGATGAGGGAGTTTGGTGTCACGGCATCTTCGTTTCCAGGCGGAACGTTAAATAACGTGACACACGTCTCCGGAAATCCTGTAAATTTAACCAATCCGATGACGACTTCGAAACTCCTGAAGTGTTTCCAGATAAGTGTGCAATATGCATCAGATGTTTAGCCAATGTTCCGTGGGCGTGACGTCTGAGGCTGAGATTATACCTTTACTAACTGTGCTATAAAGTTTTCTCACGGGTTAATGACATATGAAGTATTGTAGTAATGTTTTCTCTGATTGTCTGATATGCATGCGTTCCGTGGGCATGGCTTTGAACTGAGATTTTCAGGGAGGGAGGGACGTTTGCACTTGATATCAGGCTAAAGAAAAAAGTATTTTTTTCAAGATCTCCTACTGCACCTTTAAGTGATGATTTTTTTTACGTCATTATGCCCAGTTGCATAAAACGACAAGTGACCGTCTTTGTGAGTGAGTCACTGAATCATTTATTCTAAACACTGATTCATTTAGGAACGAAACGCAGCTTGTGGACACGAGAATTATTCTGTTGTCGTTTAGTTTGAAACTATTTTTGTTGGCGGCATTGAAACTAACAACATAACTAGCAACATTGTGCCTAACACGTGTTGTTCAACATTAACTAATATAAGAGGAGTAGCCTAATATCTTTCCATGCATATTTTTATCAAGATTCTGCTTCAAACTAAAAATAGCTTACCAAGGAAAAATTAAGACAGTTTTTTGTTCCTCCACTTGATGTCACTGTTTCAAAATGTAATTTGGTTAATCATAGCGTCATATTTTTGATTACGTTATGGAATGTTAATTATAGGTTGGTGAAGAAAGACTTAATGAGAGTAAGCAGAAGTTAACCAAATGGAAGACCTTATAAATGATCTGATATCCATCTGTAGGCTGAGGTTATCAGTCTGATGTGCTTTCCTGTTTCTCATCTATACTTTCGCACATCTTGTACTTTAAAGCTTTCTGAGTTGGTTACTCACCTTCCTGTCTAAACAGATACTCTGTCAGAGTGAGGCAGAAGGTGGATGCCACAAACGCTGACATGAAGCAGAGTTGGAGTATTTCATGTTTTCATCAATTTGTAAGTCTATGAAATCGAATCCTACTATTGCTCGTCATTCATGAATCTTGAGCTTAAACTGAACATCTCATCATGACTGTATCAACACTGTGTTCTCATTTGGTATTTAATCTTTACTAGCATTGTTGTTGTTGCCTTTCCTTGGACAGACTGTGCTGTAATTGCTAACTTTCCTTATTATAAATGTCTGTGCCTCATTACAACATTGGAAATCCCTCAGTTTCAACTGTTATTTATATATATATATATATATATCATTTCTGATTATTGATTGTTGAGAAATACATTTTCAGTAACCACCATCCTGTTGCAATAACATCTTAATTTGGCAAACATTATTGTTGTGGCATATTCTTCCTGTGGCTCAGTGGTTGAGCATTGTGCTAGCAGCAAAAGGTTGTGGGTTCAATTCCCAGGAATCACATATAGATTGAAAGAAAATTATAACCTGAATGCACTGAAAGTCGCGTTGGATACAAGCGTCTGCTAAATGCATAAATGTAACGTAAATGTAATATGTGACATGTTTGGTTAACGTCAACGACAATAGTCACACTTGTAATTAAGCTTTGATTGTAGTCTAAATTGTCATGGCTAAGTAGTGGTAGATCATTGTTATCTGCTATATACTTTTTGATATGTGGGCAAAATATATAGATATTATGATATATTCAATAAATAACTTTATCTTTGGTCAATTTGATTTGTTTAATAAATAAAAAGACATTGACAAGCTTAAATCCATAAATAATAAAGGGGTCTTTAAACCTAGGGGCCTCAATACAAAACAGCATGGATTCAAAAGGGTGGGGTACGAGGAGCTATGATTAAACTAATCATAATTTACTAGTTCTTTATAATATAGATGTAATAATAAATATTACAAAGTTTTGAAAGGAATGCATCAAACTTGAAAACTTACTTACTTTAAAACTTACTAACTTTAAAAGGTCCTTTCTGTATTCTTGCTTCTCTAGTAACTGTAATTTGTTGTTATATATGAGGATGGAACATATATATATATAATTTTGTACAGCTTATGTCTATACACTTTAATCATTAAATGTGACAAGAACGTGCATTGACTGTCCTTCAGTGTAACAGACTCCTGCATATATTATATTTTATGTTTATTGGCTAAATATTTCCCAAAATATTGGATAGCTATTTTTCAGATGTGTAAGTTTAAGTCGGATACTCTATTTCATTATGGTAGTAATATCTAAATAGATTAATGTTCCAAAATATTATCCATCTTGAGCAAGTATTTATATCAAGAGCTTTCCTGAGATTGTGATGCAAAAATGTAAGGGGATTTCAAAGGGTTATGTATATAGACATTATCAGAGTAAAAGCTAAAAAATATTGCTTTATTATTACAGAGATGAAAATACTGGAAACTATGACATTAATCACAGTTCATCTCAAAACTGTCTCAAACGGTTCTCAGATTTACTGAGTAAGTCAGTATAAACTTAAACATTTCTCATCAAATTCTTCAAATTATCTGCGCTTCACTACCAACATTAATTTGAGAGCTCTGTACTTTTAGTGTATGTCAACAATTGCCTGTCTACTTTTATTGTAGGAGAAACAATAGCATTGTCACACTTCAAATATTTCTCACAAAGTATTTAACATTTAAAAGGGAACGTGATTTGGGGATATTTGGCATTAAAACATTGGAAAAATCCTGATTTAATAATAACTATTCAGATTTCAGTTTTTTTATTCGAGTATTTAAGTATTTAAATATGATGGGATTTCTTATGTTCAGAAGACAATGACATTTATTTGATTGCAGTTAATTGTCTTTATTTCAGGTATTTATACTATTTATCGCCTCCCAATGCCGAAGCCAAACTAAAATCCCCCCCACGATAGATGGACGTTGTTCAGCAGGTAAACGGACATGCCACTAACTAAAATAAAAATAATAGTAAAACTACTATTAACCAGAAAATAAAGAACAAAATTTAAATTGTTTTTCTCTCATTATTTTGATATTTCCTGCAGGATATTACAGATCAAAACAGGGCTGTGAAGTGTGCGAGCGGATTTTATATTGACTTACCAAGTAATCTGACATCTTGTTTAAGATGTGCGGCATGTGATAGCGTTGGTAAGTAAAACATCAGAGTACACTTATTGCAATAATCAAATTAATGCATGTGGAATTTAGACAATTGAAATGTATATAACTGTAGCAAGGTGGACTTTGTATCTAAATATAAGACTCCTGGTTTTACAGCTCGTGAAGTAGAGAATGTCACCTGTACACCAACACAGAACAGAGTCTGCGATTGTGAACCTGGGTTTTACAAGAGTAAGGAGAATCACTGTAAACACTGTGACAGTTGTCAAAAATGCACAGAATGTAAGTACCATTAAAGGAAGTTCATTTATGGCCAAGGAACCAATGTGATACTTTCTACAGTATTCTAAATAAAAAAACTGAAAATTACATATTCTTAATATCTTGTGGCTAGGAAACCTTAACTGAATAGTATGTTTTTCCTTTTCTGTATTACTCAGGTTTGAACTGTAAAAAGAGTTGTAACCAAGAAACAGCTATTAAAACCACAGCAGTAGTGTGTGGGCTTGGATCTTTTCCGGAAAGTGGAAAATGCCAAAGCTGTGTTGAGTATGGGGTCTAATATTCACATTTTCTGTACATCTTTTGAATCTTAGTGGACTTTTGATAGATTACTCTGTTTGTGGAGAATAAGGATTTTTCGTTTATTCAAGTCTTTAGCATGTAGGTTAATGGGTTGTGGTTTTCCTGTGCATAAGGTTTGGCATCCGCATCAGAATTTCCTGCATTTGTAAAAATGTTCACCAGCTTTATTAGCAACAAAACACTATTTCAGTTTCCAGCACACCAAAGAATAGGATTCATCTTTTTGTTTTAAAACTTGTGATTATGGAAATGTGTTGTATGGTAAATACATTTGTAGTTATTTTATAGTTATGTTTGTCATGAAAGTGTCTTGGGTCAAAGCACATTAAGTATAAATTATATTTTGCTTAATGTAATTTGTTGCAGGCATAAGTGCAAGAATGAATCCTGTAAATCATTTTGTTCATCTACCACAGTTGAAATACCAGGTACCACAACATCCTAACATGTATTACAAAACTGAATATATGCAAACCGTTCAAGTAAGAAATACAAAGGCTAAGTGTTGTGTGATACATTGTCCCTTTCCTTAGATTCTCCTTACCCGCTGTTGCTGGTGTTACTGGTCATTGTGACCTTAATGGTTGGTCTACTCTCTCTTCTTCTCATCTGGTTCTGCAGACGGAGATGGCTTTGCTCTCAAGCCAGAACCTGGAATGTTGGCAAACATCCAGACATTCAGATTCAACCAGGTTCATATACACTCACATGTATTTGATTTAGACTAATGAAGCTTGTTATACCTTTAATGGGGCCTTGCATCGTTACAAAGTAAAGCAGCGTAACGTTGTTTTGTTTCCATTAATTCTGTGGTTTGAGTTCTTTCTTAAAATAGGAGATGCACATTGATTTAAGAAATCGGCATGTTGCAATATTCAAGATAAGTGAATTTTGTCTTTGTTTCTGCAGATCAAGCCAATGATGTAATCTACATTCCCACAGCAATGGTTTGTAATTTTTGATTTAACATGTTTCTGCTGTGTACAGTTAAATAACAAGGTGGAAATTATGTTGAGGATTTTTTTCCCATCACCTTGATAAGCATTTGTTTGTCTTTAAAGGAAAGAAATGGAGCCACTATCAAAGCTGTACCAGTGACCAGCTACCCACACAGCGTCCTCAGTGGAGATTTACAGAGCATCATGGCTCCCCTGATAGCAAACGGAAACCCAAAATGTAATTATATAAAACATTAATGGGGTCATGAAACGGAGAATCAAAATGTTCTTGATATTTACATTCATAAGAGATTACTCTACAATAAAAACATACTGCAAGTTTAAAAACCTAAAACTAACTCTCCAATTTAAAATATATACAAATAATTCTACCATACTTAAACACCCGGATTTGAAATCGTCACAATTTCCCCTCAGTGCATCCGTTAACATGCATCATCATCATATGCAATGGTGTATATTTTTGTGTCCCAATTTGCCTACTTATACTATGCCCTAAAAGTATGCACTCTTTTTGTGAAGAAAAAGTACATATTTTGTGTGTCTGTAGCCGAAGAGCCAGCTTTTGGACGTACTACTTCGTCGTAATCGCAACTTTATAATCGCGTAATCGCAATCACATACTACCTTGAGTAGGTACAAAAGAGTACATTTTTATAGTACGATAGTGTGTAGCATGAATATAATTTGGACGTACTGCATTCATCATGTTGTCAATTGTCACATGACCTATCAGCATCAGTTGAAAGGCGTCACCGCCTGTTTTTTACCTACTATATAGTAAGGTATTATGTGGGTTTGAATGCAGCCCTGAGTACTATTTAGGGCAGGTATGGTGGTATGTAAATTGGGACTGGAGCAGTCAAGATCAGCATGAATCTATCAATGATTCCTGCATTTTCTCCAAAACTTCTATTATGATCAATGACAACATTTACACTGCTCAACGAGTCTCTTCTTTACATTGTGTTTTCACTGTGTGATGGTAGTATTGGTAAGATTGCAGGAGATCATTTTGTGCTCCGTAGACATGACTTTGTCCAGCTACAGTGCGATACTGCTGCAACCGTAGTAGTTCTTAATCAAATGCTTTAATCAACATTTTTCAGGATTAGTTAATCTTGATGGCTGGTATAGTACAAATGCAGTAAAAGTTTTCAAGAGTTTGCATGCTCATTTCATATGCAAAGATGTTAGTCAATCATAGCAGTGGGCATTTATATTGAAGTCTTACAGCAGACACGGCCCTTCCAATGGAGCGCTCAAATCAGAGAGCTAAACCCAGGGTAGAAAATGACCATTTATGTCTAAATTATGACCTATGGCAACATTATAACATGTTAATAATGCATTTCATGACCCCTTTAAGACATTGCAAAATTTCTCAAAGTGTTGGTTTATTCTCTGCTTTAGAACTGTTCAAAAGTTGTTATTGCTTTTCTAAATATTTCAAGTTTTCTTGTCAACTATTTGTCTTATCCTTTTGCCAAACATGTAGGCGACGGCGTATGCGAAACAGATTGTGATCAGCTAGCCTCCAGGCTTACATTACAAAGTCTAAAAACTTCTGAGAACTGTTTAATCAGATTGTAACTTCTAATAATTTGCACACTTTTAGTTGCTTCCTTTGTGTGGTAGGAGCCTCACAGCTTTGTGTTGAAAGGACATTCAAATGTGCTGATTAAAAGAAAGTAAGTCATTAAAAGTAGATCATTTCAGAGTAAATGAGAATAAAAAGAAAGGAGGGATTTTAGTTTTAGTTGTCATGATAATATTTTCTTTTATTAGGCACTCTGTTCATCCTGCTCTACATTAATTATTTCATATCACACCAGGGATTTCTCTGTCTCGTTTTACCAAAGTGCAACTAGCTTATCAATTTTACAGTGAAAGAAAAAAAAAATCAGTAGAAAAACGGAAAAGGTACTGGTAATTTTCTGCCTCCACATTTTCTAACTTTACGTACATTTCCCTGAACCCCTAAACACAGCGCAATATAATGCAAAAGTCCAAATACGGGAAAACACCTGTGAAAAACCAATACGGAAAATTCCTTCATATAGATAGAATACATTAAATCCTATTTTTACGGACTTTTGTAAAATGTAGCCTAGTGACAGTGACCTCAAGAGGAATTCAGTATATTACAATAATATTGTTGCAGTGCTTATCTTGTTGCTAGACTGATTAATATGTACATTGTAATGAACTATTTGGTTCTGCATGATGATTCGTTTGCAATATAACTTACAATCATCTGGCACTGATAGCCCTACTCTATGTGAGAGCTTGGGGTTTCTCAACCTTTGTATCTAAAGGCCATATCTACTTTCCCCCAGTGATGCAGGTGCTGCAGAAGGAGTCCTGGTCAGCACCAGTGCTCTACACTGTCATAAGAGCGATTCCTGTGACGCGCTGGAAGGAATTTTTGCGACTGCTTTCTGTGTCAGATGATCAGATGGAACGGATTGAACTGGAGGCAGGCCCATCCTATCTAGAAAAGCAGTATCATATGCTGCGTCTGTGGAGCCAGAGCAGTGGAGCGAAGATGGAGAATATCTACTCAACATTACACTACATGAACCTGTCAGGCTGTGCCCAGGAACTGCAAGAGAAGCTAGAACAGTTGCAAGCAAGCATGCAAAGCTGACTCATCTTGACTCCCTCTCCTCATTGCATTTCACAATCATTTACAAGGAACTCTGAACAGAAGACGCTCTGTCTTCTGAACAGGAAACCCTCAGTCATGGTTAAATATATTCTTTGTGAATTGTTTTATTTCAGCATAATGTAAAAGTAATGCAGATTATTATGCTTATCATAGGTGCTTTGTAATAACTTATTACAATTCTTGTTCTTGTATATATAAATCAGCCTTGTGTCACTATACTTGTAAAAATGTGAATATTTAAAGAATAATTGACAAATTCAAAGTTGGAACTTCGTTTCAATTTTAGCATCCATCAACCAGGGGTTTTCAGGATAAACTTAGCTGCTTACTTGTGTATTATAAGTCCTCAGTCATATTGTACACATGTGAAGTATTACTTCATACTTTTCACACCGGTATACATTTGTTACTTTTCTTAATAAAAACATAAGGAATGTGTGGAATATGTCTGGCTTAGATCTTGACAGCAACATGTAGTTATAAAATGGAAAGTGTGACAGAGATATTGTCCTTGTTGTGCAGACAGAGAAAAGTTCTGACATTAAGCTTAGTTAATGTCAGCAAACATTTGCTGTGGCCTCTGAACTATGCAGAAGGAAATTCCCCTTTCATCAGGTTCCCCCAGGTTCATCTGACTTCTGCTTAAACCACGGTGACGATCAAAAGCAGTTTCGCTCTTTTTTTTCTTTTTTTATGTTTGATTTTCCAGGCATGTATATAACCATAACCTATTTGCTAGGCTGTATATTGTCAGTTCGAAGAAACAGTAGCCTATGCTCACTGGGAAATGTGAACTATAACTTCCACCCTAAATATTCTGTGCTAATTTTGATAATTGAAATCTTCTAGTCCAGAAATACCCCTTCAAACAGGGAAAACGTATATCTTGATAAATTAAATTTAAGTTTAAATTAGTATTTCAGTTGGCTGTATTTGACGTTCTGTTTTATTAGTCATTGATTGTATTTGTGTCCAGTCCTCTTTAACGTTAGTCAACTAATTTTAAAGTAACGTTATACATTTGAAAAACACTTTTGTGGACATTGTAGCTCACTTAGAGGGGCACTTTCGGTAAACAACATAAATAAAAGCAACTTTACCGTGAAAACGCCACTGCATAATGAGAAAATGTGTTTTTAATACGTTTTACGTTTTTTTAAAACATTTAAAAACTATATCAAATATTCGGAAATAACGTTTCTGTAACGTAATGGTTAAGAAACTAAAATGTTTGCAAAATGTTCTTAGAACACAACATTGTTAGGCGAGTTGGTCGTTTCCATAGCAACCAGTGAACACATGCTGCGTGAAGCGAATGAGTGCCTGGAGCCAAACTTTTTGTAATTTGGATGTAACAAAGTCCCTCAACCGGTGACTGAATAAAGACCATAGCGACATTTTTTCTTACGAGACGATTTTTTAATTAAGACCGACGCGTAGTGTAACTTAGACATAAATAGTATTAGTATTTTTACGAGAGAACAAGCAAATATCTGTCCAGACCTATAAATTCGTCGTTGTTCCTAATATTATCTCCGTAACGCCTTAAGTGTAGTCTTTTCTCGATGTTAAAGTGTTTACTTGTATGTTCGTTTTCCAAACGTCTTTGACTTCACACATGGTGTCGGGATATTGAATTTCGGCAGGAGCTTCTTTTTAGCTCTTAAGTTAGCTCTTTAATCAGACAGTCGCATCTTTTGACAGCTGTTTTAAGTAAAGAATAGGAACATTAATCTGTGGTTAATCTAAATCGTGTTTAATATGTGGTACATCTCAGAACACAATGTTTAACTCTTTTAAGTCAGATGTCGACCAAAAGTGTGTGGACTGCACACTCTAACTCACAGACACAGACAGGTGAGTAAACATCATTAAGAGGTGTGCTCGATCTCGTATTATTGGACGATACAATGTCGTGTTCTATATTATCATATACATTATGTATGACAATTGTACGTTATAAATTGGTGTCTGCCATGCATTACTTAGAATGGACTACTGTTTAAACTAGTGCTGCTAGTAAGTTACGTTGAAATAACCCAACACTGACTAGTATCTTTTTCAATGTGTATTTTTTTTATATATAATTATTCATTAGATAGCCTAGTACTTAACTCTAACAGCGACTAGCTGTTCATTTAATCGCTAATGCTAATTTGGATAGCCTACCTGTTAATTAGCTACTAGTCACTATCCAGACAGTGACAGGTAACTAGTCTCTAGTAACTAGTTTTACTCCACCAGTAAGATTATGCCAAAAGTAAATTGTTTAAGAAATGTTACCAATAAATGTAATGACTAGGATCTAATAATTAAGTAATAAATAATAATTAATTTTATTTATGGGCACCTTTCAAGACACTCAAGGTTACCTTACATATAATAAAATACATACAAAAATTATACAAAAACTTTAACAATCAGAAAGCCAATCTAAAAAAAATTGTTTAAGACATGATTTAAAAAAAATGTTATAACTAGTAATGCTGGAATAGCTACTTGGAAACAAGTGCATAATGATTAGTTAGTTGTACAAAACGACTAACTAATAGGGACCGTACTCTTTGACCGTACTACACATTATTCTAATAAGTACTAACTAGTGTCAAATAAATAGTTACTGGCAAAATAGAAAAATATACTAATCACTCTACATTGAAAATAAACTAATAACATTAAAAAGATACTTGTTATTACCTTTTTAAACAGCTTCATAGTGTCATTTATTTATGCAATTTATATTCAACACATTCAACATGAATTCAGAGCAAGGCATAGATTATGTTTTTTAATGATGTGTTTTTCAATTCTTTTAAAGGTCGTTGAGGACACTTGTGAAGGAAATGTTATACAAATCTAAATAGCATTACACAGAAGAGAGATGAATGGCATACATAAAGGAGCAGCTGAACTGTGCAGAGAGGGCGACAAAATATTGCTCTCTGGGGACGCTGGCAGAGCTGCAGCTCTGTACACCCATGCTTTTGGAAATAATGCCGGTTCCACTGTAGGACACATGCGTGGCCTTAATGTAGGTCATTTAGAGGAGGTGATCTCAATGCTGGAGGCCTGGCTTGATGGCGTTTCACACAATTCTATTGAAGGCCTGAGTAAAGGTCTTGTTGCTGTATTTCTGTCTACATTATGCCCCAATAATGTGTCTGCTTCTCTTTATAAAATGGAGTCTGTTCTGCAGGGCAGAGGCCATGCTTCAGATGAGATCTTTGCACGGTGTTCTGCTCTTCTAGAGGGAAAACAAATGCCTCAATCTGAGGGTCGCACAAGGTTAATTCTGGAGCTAACTAGAGCTCTGGCCTGCTTGCTCTCTGACGCACAAAATCCCAAAGTTCCTCAGCTTTATCTGCAGGCCTATCATGGAAATAAATCAGAAACTATTAGGCTGGTTAAAGAAAGGCAAACTCGATATGTGAAGATATTAGTTAAAGCCTTTTACCAGCAAATATGTCCAAGATATTCTATTCTCCATACTAAAGGGCAGATGGAAAAAGCATTAAGTCCTACACAAGCAAGTGAAGACATCGATGTTCTTAAAGCTGTTGAGTTTTTACTTGCCATTTCAGCAGATGACATCCAAGTAAGAGAGCTTCAAGCAGCAGTCTTGTTTTCTTCCGGAAAGTTCACAGAAAGTGCTGAAGCTTTGACGTTGGCTCTTAAACTTGGTGAATCACAGACTGAACATACAACGACGCCAGAGAAAAGAGCTTGTTTACTCGTGGGCAGAGCAGCTGCTTATTTTTCGCAGGAGGACTAGCAAGAGAAGTCTGCAAAGATCTAGGTGACGGCTTTGCACTTCATCCGGCCACAGCAAGAGAGCGATTCCAGAGTCTTTTCTCGGACACTGGCGTAGGGTTAGCTGCTCGCATCCAGCTGCGTCAACAGGCTGAGAAGGGCGTCTCAGAATTCAGAGAGGCCGTTCTAATGAGGCCTGACCTTAGGTCTTTGGAAGGAGTGGAGTTGTTGGATCCTGTTATCGCTCAACTGCGAGCTCTATGCCACCTGGAGTCAGATGGAGGAGGCAGGGAACTGCGTGTGCGTCTGGCAGACTGCCTCCTCCTGCGTGGAGAACATAGAGAAGCCCTTTCCATAAGTGGCCAGCTCGCCGCTGCAGCTCCAACCCAGCAGAGCTACCAGAACACAGTGCAAGTGCTCAGAGGGTATTCCCGACTCTTCACTGAAGATCATAAAGGCGCTCTGGAGGATTTCCAAGCGGTGATTGAGCATAGTACTCCTCACCCACCCAGCTGTGTCCGTGCACTCTGTGGTAGGGGTATCCTGCGTATGATGGCCGGCTCACACTACCTTACTGCTCTAGATTACATTACAGCAAGCCAATTACAGCTGCAGGATGCTTCTGTAACTGTTAGGTGCCTGGTGCCTTGGAATTACCGTGGGCTGTTGTGCACCGTGTTGCTGGAACAGGGAAGAGTCATGCTTGAGGGGACCGAAGAGCAAAGAGCTGAGACAAATCCTAAAGCTCAACAAGAGAATGAGGACTGTCACACCAATAACAAACAGAGGTACGTTTGTGTTTTTCTGATTTGGGATGAAACTTATTTGTCGTGCTGTATTTTTCATTTAGTCTTTTGTGTCTTATTTAGAGATGCACACTATATCGTTACCATCATGGATTGCACTCTTAAATATAACGGTTCTTGTTTGACATTGATGATTCCATGATGGACCTTTAACATCCATAGAACATTTTAATAGCACAATAGGTTCATTATAGTAAAAAAAGGTTCATCAGATGATTCAAATGTTCTTCACACAAGTTCTTCATAATGATTATTTAAATAACTTTTCATGGAAAGGTTCTGTGAAGAACCAAAAATGGTTCTTCTGTGTCCTGTGAAAACCTGCTTTTGCAACTTTAAGTTTTAAGAGTGTACCTTTGATTACCTTTGTTAAATATTTACCAAAATTAAGAATGAATATCCATTTTTCATTTGTAGCATTTTAAATCACTGATTTTGATTCTCTGTTAGACAAAGAAGCTAAATTAGAAAATGTTTAATATTTTTCAGTTATCATCTATGACATGGGAATTGGCCGATTAGTAATGGCCATAGATTTATTATTGGTTCATTGCTAGTCTTATTCAGGGGGGTCCAATCCTGCTCCTGGAGGGCCACCTTCCTGCAGAGGTCAGCTTCAACCTACCTGACTAGAAGTTTAATGATTCTGCAGATGTTATTTAAAAGAGGTTGACCAATAGTGGACTTTACACATAACAATAACTTGGATTGTTCTGGCCGATCACTGATTAATCAACCTCACCTCGAGTTTTCTAAATGGATACTGAAAAAACAAACATAACACTCCAAGTAAAATAGTGCTACATTTTATTACAGAAAATAAAAAAGTAATGAACCATGAAAATGTACTGTACTTTTTACATATAAATAGATATGAATATATAATTATTCCTTATTCATTCATGTTAGTTCATAGTGCTTTAACTAATGTTTACAGATACAACTTTAAAATCGGAAAAATGTATTAGTAAATGTTGTAACTTTGTTGGATAATGAATGCATAAAAATGACCAGCTGGATAAAATCTAATATTAACAGATGGTAACAATTGTCACATTCAATATTTGAGTTGGATCTTCTCAGCCAGTTGAGCTCTATTAATTAGTTGGTTCAGGTGCATTTAATTAAGGTTGTAGCTGAACTCTGCAGAACTTTAGCCCTACATGAGTAGGACTGGATAGCACTTATTTAGTATCCTGTGCTTCCTTTCAGGTCTGCTGTTGGTGTGCACGCTCTCGCTCTTCTCCTAATGGAGTTACAACTTGGTGCCGATGGACCCCAGATTCTCACAGCAGATGCTCTGTACCAGTTGGGTCGTGTTGAGGAGGCTTTTCGTCTTCTTCTGAACATTGAGCACACAGCCCCACGGCCACCGATTCTCGCACGACTTGCAATACTGCAACTGCATCGAGGGTTCCTCTATGATGCCTATCAGGTGCTATATTATATTTCTATAACAGTTCACCTTAGTTAAATTGCATAAAACATGTATCTATAATAAAATATATAACTTTTTTTCTTCATAGTAAGTAATCTCTCTGTTGTCTTACAGCTACTGAAGAAGCTGATTAATTCAGGAGACACTAGCTGTCTGCGGCCCCTTCTATCTGTAACATCTTTACAAGACCGAGCCCTTCTAGAAAAACACTGTCACACTGCTTCCAAGCGTATATTGTGTGGCCAACAAGCAGAAAGCGCAATAAGGGAAGCTGTGGCCTATTTGTCCATTGCCATTATGGCTTCAGGTAATGAGGGCATGTTGTTTTCAGACACATACAGTACAGTAATAAATAAACTTACATTACAAAATATTTATGATTATCATTGTGAAATGTAAAGGGGAAACGTGTAAATGCTAACAGGAAGTCACACCATTGGTTCTATCTAATTGACGCAGTTTCTATGGAAAATTACCAGCCTGGTCTCATAAAAATACGTACCTCTGTGTGACACCGTTTTATGTACCTTACTGTACGTGTCGCCGCAGTTTCAAAGAGAAATGTCCACTGAGCGGTGCTAAAACACAGATTAAATACGTGAATCCTGGCACGTTTTTATTACGTAGATATAGGTACATATTGCTGTGTTTTTATTACTTTGCTACAGATACATATAGCGGCGGTTCAGAATTCAAATATCTGGGGTCTGTCCCTAAAAATGAATGCTCTATCGTGTTGGAAATATGCCCTACACCAAACCAAACCCAACCATAAACCTACCCGATAGTGTTGACAAATGCAAAACTGACATAAAAATGTATTTGTTGATGCAACCGTTCCATTCCAACTTCCTTATATGCAGATTTGAACTGCTCTGTCAAACCGTGATTACACAGGATTACACGAGTTCCTCGCCTCCTAAGTATGTCTCCGAACTCCGTGAGCTACCGAACAAACTTACCGTCTATGAAAACCCATAGATACGAGGCTGGATATATGTGATACTAACGTTCAAAAGCATCAGTTTTCAAATCTCCCAGCTTTTTAATATTGTTTTGAAGTCATAACATGATGTTCAAGTAATTGTGCAAAAATTATGCTTTATTAATCAAAACTCTGTAAATTTGTGTGAAAAGGAATAAAAGGCGTCGGAGTCTTACTGCCTCTAGTGTTTGTTTCTTTTGGAAACTGCAGTAATGTAGTTATTGTTACGTATTTCTTGTCTCGCTAAAAGGTACGCAAATGCCATGAGACCAGGTAGAAAAATACAGCAGTTTCCTTTTATACTTCTGCAAATTTCAGATACTTGCTTCTGTTATTGATCGTGATTTTATATTTTGTATAACTCATATGATCAGCTTAATATAAATTGTATTAGAAAGAGAAGAGGGTAATTCAGAACACTGCTGTTTTATATTGCCAACTAAATTAACTAATTATTCTTTAGGTGGTGGAGCAATAGACTCCCTGCTGGAGAGAGCAAGATGTTATGCTCTGCTGGGCCAATGGAAGACAGCTATCTTTGACTTCACTGCAATCCTTAAAGAGCACCCAGACCATGTGCAGGCTTTGTGTGGAAGAGGATTCACTTATCTTATGCTGAACCAGCAGAAGGTGTGGTAGCAAAAACAAAGGTCTCCACGTATGGGAGCCACCTCATTTTATCAATATATATTTTTGCTGGTGGTTTCATGATTCAGAAACATATGACAATAAGGTTAATACATGGATAACATGAAATTACAATAAATAAACTTTTCCAGCATTAAATAATCTTGGTTAATGTTAACTTACATATACATTTCCAATCATTTTACTTTTAATTTATATTTATAAAGTAACACAAATTAAACTGACACTTTAATATCAATTCACCAGGAATGCACACTAGACATAGTGGTTGCCCTTCAGTGTGGAGCTGAGGAGGTCACTCAGAGCATGCTGTCGCTTAAAGACAAAGCACAGAAACTTGTCAGTGAATGGTTGGGTCAGCACTGTCGCAGCAGCCTGTCAGAGACTCTGTCGGCCAACCCTGTACCCTGCCACGAGAAGCTCCTTCGAGAGGCCTTTTTGATTGGTGGAGTGCTAATGAACACTGAGAGCAGGGAACCCAGGTGGCACCTCCTGTATACAGATACACTACTTGCTAAAGGTAGGGAACAGTATAAAGCATGTAGGAGTCAAGTACAGTGCTCAGCGTAAATGAGTACACCCCCTTTGAAAAGTACAATTTTAAACAATATCTCAATGAACACAAAAACCATTTCCAAAATGTTGACAAGACTAAGTTTAATATAACATATGTTTAACTTATAACATGAAAGTAAGGTTAATAATATAACTTAGATTACACATTTTTCAGTTTTACTCATATTAGGGTGATGTAAAAATGAGTACACCCCACAACAAAAACTACTAAATCTAGTACTTTGTATGGCCTCCGTGATTTTTAATGACAGCACCAAGTCTTCTAGGCATGGAATGAACAAGTTGGCGACATTTTGCCAGATACTATCTTTTTCCATTCTTCAAGAATGACCTCTTTTAGAGATTGGATGCTGGATAGAGAGTGATGCTCAACTTGTCTCTTCAGAATTCCCCATAGGTGTTCGATTGGGTTCAGATCAGGAGACATACTTGGCCACTGAATCACTTTCACCCTGTTCTTCTTCAGAAATCCAACAGTGGCCTTAGATGTGTGTTTAGGATCATTGTCATGTTGGAAAAGTGCACGACGACCAAGGGCACGGAGTGATGGTAACATCTTCTCTTCAGTATAGAGCAGTACATTTGTGAATTCATGATGCCATCAATGAAATGCAGCTCGCCGACACCAGCAGCACTCATGCAGCCCCACATAAGGACACTGCCACCACCATGTTTCACTGTAGGCACCATGCATTTTCTTTGTATTCCTCACCTTTGACGCCACACAGTTTTGAAGCCATCAGTTCCAAAAACATTAATCTTGGTCTCATCACTCCAGAGTATAGAGTCCCAGTAGTCTTCATCTTTGTCAGCATGGGCCCTGGCAAACTCTAGGTGGGCTTTAATGTGCCTGGGCTTTAGGAGAGGCTTCTTTCGTGGACGGCACCCATGCATGCCATTCCTCTGCAGTGTACGCCGTATTGTGTCACGGGAAATAGTCACCCCAGTTTGGCTTTCTACTTCTTTAGATAACTGCAGTGAACTTGCATGTCGATTTTCTTCAACCCTTCTCATCAGAAGACGCTCCTGACGAGGTGTTAACTTCCGTGGACGACCTGGACGTCTCTGTGAGATGGTTGCAGTTCCATCTTTTTAAAATGTTTGTACCACTTTTGCTACAGTATTCTGACTGATAAGTAAAGCTTTGCTGATCTTCTTGTAGCCTTCTCCTTTCTTGTGTAAATAAATTATTTTCTTTCTCAGGTCTTGTGACATTTCTCTTCCATGTGGTGTCATTGCTGACAGCATGAAATGGAAAGAGGTTTTCTTTAAGTAACACCCTTTTATAGTCAACTGTCACCTGTGTAATGAATAATTAGACTCACCTGTGGTTGAATTCTTGTTAAATTAAACATTTGTAGTCTAAAATGTAGCTTTGCTCCAGACTTTCAGTGGGGTGTACTCATTTTTGCATCACCCTAATTTGAGTAAAACTGAAAATGTTGTTCTCTAAGTTATATTATTAACCTTACTTTCATGCTTATAAGTTAAACAGATGTTATATAAAACTTAGTCTTGTCAACATTTTGGAAAATATTTTGTGTTCATTGAGATATTGTTTAAAATGTTACTTTTCAAAGGGGGTGTACTCATTTACGCTGAGCACTGTATGTGGGCCATGTCTATCTAAAATGTAACTTTTATGTTTGTGAAGGGGAGGTGAATGCTGCAGGTGCACACCTGAAGAAGGTGTTTGGTCAAGAGCCTCGAGATGCCGCAGCTAAGGCCAGGTGGGGTGTTGTGAAGGCCTGGCAGCAGAACTACAAAGTGGCAGCCAACTATCTGAGTGTGGTGGCTGAGAAAGAACCTGCAACTCTAGACTTTTTAATCACTCTTCTGCAGTCGGCTCAAAGAAAACGCCTGGCTCAGGTACTTTCTTTGTTGATTCTATATTAATGTAGGGATTCAATGTGTTCAGTGCATTTATTTATGACTACAAGTTCAATGGTAGATGTGATTGATTTTTTTTTTTTTATCAATTCACAGCCCTTTGATTTTCGTTTGTATTGATTCTTCCATATTACTCAAGGCAAATTCAACTCTACAGTGGCTAATAAAGCGAATTTGTGCTTCCAGGCAGCTTCTCAGCAGGCCAGCAGTGTTTCTGAACGTGGTCAGTGGGAGCAGGCTTTAGCCCTCCTTACTCTAGCAGTGCGAGCGGTCAATGAGATGAAGCTTCAGTACCTCAGGCAGCGTGCAGCCTGTCTGGCCCACCTGGGGCTCCATGAGAGGGCGGTGTCTGATCTGAATAAGGTCATCCAGGGCCACAGTGCAGATGGCAGAGAGGAGCAAAGGGTTTGGGCAGAGGACCATTGCCGCAGAGGCCGTAGTTTGTTGTTGTGTTCCCATGAAGGGTCTGGGTTACAGGACTTTTCTCAAGCCCTAGAACTGCACGAGGAACAGGCTCTGCTGTGTGTGGAGGCTGGTCTGGGAACACAACGCCTTGCTGAAATGTTTCTGCGCTTTGCCCTGCAGAACTATGGGCAACAGGAACTCGACAAAGCTTGGCTTATGACAGAGACCGGGCTTAAAGTGGACAGCGGCCATGTAGAACTGCGCAGACTGAGGGCTAGAATAAAACGAGAAGTTTCTGGTCCATGCACTGTACACTAGAGATGAAACATGCATGAGATTAGATGATGACAAAATGGTTTATGTCTTTTATAGTTTATATTTATGGTTAATCAGGCAAACAAAATGGCAAGAATTTCTATTTATACTGAGCAAAATTATAAACGCAACACTTTAGTTTTTGCCCCCATTTTTCATTAGATCTTTGAGTTCAGCTCATGAAAAATGGGGGCAAAAACAAAAGTGTTGTGTTTATAATTTAGTTCAGTGTATAAATTTGCAAATATTTCTGTAAGTTATTTAATAGTATTTGTATTGCTATTTTATAGTATTTTTGATTATGTATAATACGTTTAGTCAAATTTTACATTTGAAGTAGTCTTGTTTGACATGTACACTACTGTTCAAATGGGGTCAGTAAGTTTTAGTTTTGCTTTGTTTTATACATTTTTTCAACACTGATATTAATAAGACATGTTTCTTAAGCACCAAAACAGCATATTATAGTGATTTCTGAAGGATCATGTGACACTTAAGACTGGAGTAATGACTGTTGAAAATTCAGCTTTGCCATCACAGGAATAAATTACTTTTTAAAATATATTAAAATAGGAAATGGCTATATGATATTACTGTATTACTGTAGTTGTTTAAAAATATTTGCAGCCTTGGTGAGCATAAGAAACATATTTCAAAAATATGAACAAATGATCCTTAAATTGTGAATGCTAGATATTTTTGTTTTGTTTGTAAAATGTTTCTCTTTGAATTTAGATGCAATTATGCTACTTAACAACTATGAAGTTGTTGTCATAAATTATATAATCTTGTAAATATTGTAGTATAGTTATTAATTATAAGAATGTTCAATAATATACGACATGAAAGAAACTGTCATAATTTAAAGTGTTTAAAAATAATGTATTTGTTCTAGTCAGTCCTTGTTTTGTTTATTGAAACACAATTATGTCCAGAAACGACTCTGCAATACATTTAACCCATTCATGGTCATGCCAAACACTGCTTCTATTAGACACAGGTAATACATCTAGATAAATTAAAAAGTGTACAATATAAGTATAATGATATAAAGTGCACATAAAATAAAAAAAGTCTCACCAGTGCTGCATTTATTTGATCAAACATACAGTAAAAATATAATTGTATAAAGTAAATATTTACTGTTTTAATATATTTTAAAATATATACAAAAATGAATTCCTGCAAGCAAAGCTGAATTTTTAACAGTATAAACATTTCGTATTATCATAAATGCTGAAAAAAGTTGAATTGATTAATATTTTTGTGGAAACCATGATAAATTCTTTTCCCAGGATACTTAAGTATACATTTATGATATATCTAGCAGTGTAATGTTATCTCCATTGGAAACTAGCTGTGTTTAGCAGGTCAGGATCTTCAGCAGTTTTCTGATTTGAGGAGAGGACATAGCGTGAGATTTTTTGCACCTTTTGAGTGTGTGTGTGAGTGTTAATTAAATTAAATTAAATGAAAAGATATACATCACCACAGAATTAATCATTGAAGTTGTATTAATCATGCGAGTCCACAAGAGGGAGAACTGCCACACTCTTTGGTATTAGTCTCAGATTTGAATTTACTGAGGGATTACTGTAAAATATATTAAAGCATATTATTACATAGATCGAGGGGAAGGAGCTACAGAACAAATACAGACAGTAGCAGAGCAAACAGATGTAAATATATATATATGTAATATATATAAATACAATTAACTTCAAATATTCTTGAAAATATCCGAATCAAATAAACTCTTTATTCGTTAACTGGATTGTACTTCTTTTCAACATAAAGATTGTACAATGATCTGCTAATCCTAATAAACCAACACCATTCGATTGGCTGTAAAGACTCATGCGCGAGTCGTGTGGATGGTTTATTATGATAGTGTCTTTATGTTGTTTCATTGTAATTTTAGACCAGGATGTTCTCAGAGGATGTTTAAAAACTGTATGTGTTCTGTTGAAGAAATGGATACGCGTTTGGAACGACGTGACTTCAGTAAACGATGGTATGTTCGTTCTAGTCTTGCTCTTGCGTAATTTGAACGTCATCGCTCAAACGTAAACAAGGAAGTAACGTTATCTAATACACTGAATGAGCCGAGCGCTCCGTTTTACGTCTGTTCATATATGTAGCCTAGTCATGACTCATGAGTGAATTTTGTCTATATACACGTAATCAAGCACTTATAGAATCCTAACCGTTTTCAGGATCAAGAACTCCGATTTGTTATTGTGTAGTTAAAGCGCACTGGGATTTCGTTATAAGGTAACACTTGAGAACACATGACACCCTCATTTATTTCTTCATATAATATCACACAGCGTTTGACTGTGAAAGAAAGTTCACTTTAATGTCTTTAGATGAACACAGTATATTGTTTGACTCTGCAAATGATTCGGTTTATCATCAATGCCATGCTTAAAAATGTCCTGTATTCTGGTTGTATGCAGTATCTAACCCATCACAGAGTCACGCTGACCTTTATTATGCTGTGAAGTTAAAGACACACCTATAAAGCAAAGTCTCAACCTTACAGATCTTCAGTCTATTTTGCATGGTAATATGTCAAATGCTAGACTAGACTAGGCCTATAGCTCAATTTATGTAGTTATATCTAGTATTTATTGATAATTTGGTTGTAGGAAGAAGGAATACTAAAATATTATTTAAAATATAAGTCTGTGTGTTGTTAAATCAGTAGTGATCTTCTATAATGTCATCGCCTGTGGATGTTATCGTGGTTGGAGCTGGTAACAGAGGAGAAAACTATTCTGGCTATGCTGAGATTTTTCCTGATCGTATGCGGGTATGACTTCTGTTTTAATATAATTTCAACAGTCAGCAGTTCTGCTGTTTCACTACCACGTGAATAAACATATCATTGACATTAATAACAGGTAGTGGGAATTGCTGACCCCAGGGATTTTGCTCGAAAGAAACTTCAGGCACGTCACAAAGTATCTGATGAAAACACTTTCAATGGTATGTCCAGCTTTTTGTTACAGTAACATTTTTGTAGCTATATTGTTTTTCAAATGCCTTGATTTTTTTTTTTTTCGTTTTTACATAGATTGGCGTTGCATAGCAGAGAGAGATAAATTTGCAGATGCTGTTTTGATCTGCACTCCTGATCGTCTTCATAAGGTATGTGGTTTCTATGTGCCTTTGGTCAATGTGCACATGATAGAGTTCTCTTGATCAGCATGATGTGCTTAGCTTTTTCTTTACTGGTTAATGAATGGCATACTTGCACTTTAAGTTGTCTGCTTTGAATGGGTTCAGTGTCCAACCGTTTTATTGTTCTGCAGGACCCTGCTGTGGCTTTAGCTAAGAAAGGCTACCATGTACTGCTGGAAAAACCAATGGCTGTAAGTGTTTGCCATAAGGCTCCATGTCATGATGCTTTTTGTTGGGCTCTATTAATTGATTCAAAAGCATTTTAAAATGCAGTTTGTGCGTGCATGACTTATAGGCTCCTCTTTTATCATGACATTAAAATGTAAAAAAAATTAAGGGCAAAGAAGGTATAAAATACTGTCAGCTGTCCTGAAATCATCACTAAGAAAAAACTCAGAATTAGCAGAATGAAAAACTCCAGGGTTGCTTTTGCTATATGTTTTGGGTCATTGTCCACTTGTATTATGAAGCGCCATCCACTCAACTTAGCTGCATTTGACTGAATCTGGCCAGACAGTATATTATGAATAATACATTTATTGTCATTTGTCCAACAGCCCAAAACAAAAATCACTTTCAGTCTCACTCCAAAAAAAGTGCACATACCCGCTTACATTCAAAAATGGCTAATATCCCATAAAAAACACAAGTGCAAATACTAAATACACAAATCCCTTACTTCACATTTGTCCTGAGGCATTTAAAGCTTGTACAGCTATTTGATGAAAACTGTCTATTTGTCCTTGTTTTAATGGCCCTGTACCATTTGCCTGATGGTAACAGATTGAACAAAGAGTGACCTGAGTGTGATGAGTCCTTTATAATACTGTGAGCTCTCTTGAGACAGCGGGAACTGTGAAGGTCCTCCAGAGTTTGGAGAGGGCACCCAGGAGGCATCCCTATACTCTTATATGCTTATCCCTATACGCTGCTTCTGTCTTCTGTTACATCATCACTAAACACCAGTAACCCAGTGCCACTGAAAGCCATGCATGCTCATGCCATCCCACTGCTCCAAGCCTTCTCCATACTTTTTTCTTCCCGTAATTCTGATACAGGTTGATCTTAATGTCAGACGTCCAAAGAATGCTTTTCCACAAGTGGTCTAGCTTTTTAGATGTTTTTGGTCTAATCTGTCCTTGTTTGCACCTTGTCATGAACCCTCTGTATTTGCTCCGGTGAAGTCTTCTCTTTATTCTAGACTTTGACAGTGACACGTCTACCCCCTGGAGAGTGTTCTTCTCATTGACAGATGTTGTGAAATAGTTTATCTTTACTATAGAGAGGATCCTCCGATCATCCACCTCTGTTGTCCTCTCTGGCCTTTTATGTTGCGGAGCTCATCAGTGCATTCTATTTTTGCTGAAAAATTGTGCCTGTATCCAAATATATGTGGACCTAACTGTACATACAAAATTTGTATTATACATTATATATACATTAAAACTTTTTTTGAAGAGATGTAAGGAAAATATGTTTGTTACACAACATATTTTTTAGAGTTAATAAATGTTAAACTTCAAAATAGCATAAATATTTTTTCAAATCCATGAAACCACTATAAATATATAAAGTACATAAACTACACTCTTTACTCTTATATGTCATTGACCCACAAACGTCTGTGGTATTTTCATGATTTGTATATTGATTTAATTTTATAATTATTTTATGTATTATTATATTATTTATATAAAATAAATATTATATGTTTTATTATGCTTTCTAAGGTTACAGAGGAGGACTGCACCGAGATTGTAGCGGCTTGCATTCAGAGCGGCGTCATGCTCACAGTGTGCCATGTTCTCCGATACGACCCCGTCATCCACAGAATTAAAGTACTTACACTTTCCTTTGAGTCTTAATAAACATCCAAGTCTCAGGCAGAAAAGAACATATCAATTATTTTTTCAACAATTCAGGGGCTGATTGACGGTGGAGTGATTGGTGATGTCATCCACATTCAACATCTGGAACCGGTAGGATGTGTTTAATGAGTTTGCGGTGTGCGTGTAATGCGTGTCTCTCTCTGTGTTGTGTCAGCACTCTCTTCTCTAATAGGTGGGGTTCTATCATTTTGCTCACTCCTTTGTCAGAGGAAACTGGAGAAACGAGGCGGAAAGCTCTTTTGCTCTGCTTGCCAAATCCTGCCATGATTTGGATCTGATTCATCACTGGGCTGGTGGACGAAGGTACACGGGTTGAATTGTAACATGACTTATGATCATGTGGTGTAGTTGAGCTGAGGAAAAATTATAGTGAATTAACAGAAAGAATGTGTGAAATACTGTAACTTAATTTCTTTGTTTTGTGAATTATCACAAAAGTCATTTTATAGCTTCTTTGTATATTAGTATTTGTATGTTTTAAAGGGGTCATATGATGTTGCTAAAAATAACATTATTTTGTGTAATGCAAGGTGGTTTAAGGTTAAAAAAACCATACTTTTTTACATACTGTACATTATTGGTGCTCATCTATGCCCCGCCTTTCTAAATCACGCCGAGTTTTACAAAGCTCATCGTTCTGAAAAGCGAGGTGTATGCTGATTGGACAGCTATCCAGTGCTTTGTGATTGGCCGAATAACTCAAGCTTGAGACAGAAATTTTACTCCCCTCACCGTATTGTGATGCCGTGTCCCGGCGCGACAACACAAAAACAATAAAACCCATTATAAATGAGGCATTTGTTGCATCCAGTGAGGACATAATTACTGATTATAATGACTTACTGTCTTTTTACATTACTATGTCTGTATTTGTGATCGGCTAAACGACAAACAACAAGCACTACTCTACACAGCACATAACTCGCGTTTGAATCGTTAGTGGAACATTTTTTAAATAAGAAAACGTACTTACAGGCTGTGAGTCAGAAGTGCCAGACTGTCCTTGCAAAGTTAGAAATGTCACACTTTATAGAAACAGCCTTTGAGAACAGCTGGCAGGATACTCCCAGGTTCAGGAAACAGTCTTCCGTAAAATGCGCTCCAAACACTCTAATATTTGGTGTATCGTAAATACAACTTAACCACTGATTTCTAGTTGTGTCCTCTTTTGGATGCCCAAACAAAGTAGTTTCGCTTTCACAATGAAACACAGCGTCTCTAGGACATGGTGCCGGCGCAGGGTCTAAAAGTAACACTAGCCAAGTGCCAAATGCGAGTAAAAATCGCCGTTAGCGAGTAGATGTAACAGTGTCAGTCGCCAGTTGGCAGGTACTACTTTTATGAAATATAACAATGCAATGTAGTGAAAACAACAGCCAGTTTTAAAGAGATTTGCTTTTTCTGACATAAGCGAATAAAATAATATTTTCCTAAGACAAGATCATCATGATTACATTAGCTGTTCTGTCATAAGCGACAAGAGCGAATCAAATAATAGAATACAAAGGCGCTAAAAAGGTCAGAGCAGTGTGATGGCAAGGTTTTCCCTAGGCACGGTTCTAATAACTATTTACCTGAGAAGATTTTGCTGCTTCATTTAGGAAGATTAACTTTTCCCTTCTTTATTCTTCATAACCCGAGAATGTGGCGACAAATACCTGGGCTTACACTGCCAATGTACGCATACGCAGAGCAGCTTCAGACAGCGCACTAGTAGCGCTTCAACAGACGAAAACACACACAATTATGTCAAAATACACGGTTTTGGCGTGTTACCTCGTAAACGGAGTCTTAAATGAGTTATAAAGTCTTAAATGACCTTAAAGAGTTGGTAGAAAATCAAATATGGGAAAGATCCGCATCATGTGCGTCAGGTTTTAAAGAGGCAGCGCTGATTTTAAAGTGAAACCTGCTGAAGTCTGTCACAGATTAAATCAAAGAACAAAAGAAAAAGAGAAATCATTGGACTAAAGATCAATCTGTATACTTTATGTGAAGATTGTTTTAAAATTCACTTAAATGAATAGTTTTAAGTATTTTGGAGCCTATTAAATGTTAAATATAATGGCTTTCAATTTTATTGTAATGTTGAATGGCTATAATTAATAGGTAAAATTTAGGGAAGATGCATTTAATAGAGACACCATTGTACAATTGTAGTAGTAATAACTGCCTGTTTTTGCAAAATGAGTTTCACGGCCGGTAAAAATGTTTGGCCGGTAAATTTAATCACGTCACCGTCCATTGGCAGGTGTGGCAAAAAGTTAGTTTTAGGCCCTGCGCTGGCGGAATCAACAATACTATTGCGAGAATAAAAATCACGCCCTCTTTCTTTGCATATACATTTAGGCGTTGTTTTGCAAATCATCCCACACTGTGACATAGACATGTTGGGGTGTGTTTAAATGAGCCATTTTAGGAAGGTGTGGTCGAGCCTTAACTTTTATAAAGAATATCTCTTTGGTTTTGAGACTTTAGTCTTTGATCTTATCTATGCACAAACAGCTGGTAACACTCCAAAGAGAAATGAAAACTTGAAATTGCATCAAATGACCCCTTTAAGGAAGATCTTAAAGTTTTAATACAATTTTTTTTTTGGGAGGTTAAAAATTAAATGTTTTATTTGACAGATGTATTAAAGTTTCATCATTTGGGTCTCTTAGCCACTTCACAAAAGAGAACAAGGTTGGTCTTTTTTTATTATTATGTATTATTATTTTTTTATATTAAATGGAAAATAAATGTATGACAAAAATAAATAAATAAAAAATGCAACATTTTCCTAGCCAGCAAATGCTGCAGATCGTTGTTTAGACTGTCCTGTAGAGGGGGACTGTGCGTACTCCGCAAAGAAAATCTACTTGGAGCAAGTGAAAAGAGTAAAGTATTCATGTACACTACAGTTCACAAATTTGGAGGCAGTAAGATAAAAAGTATAATTTTATTCTGCAGCGATACATTAAATTGATCAGTAAAGTGTTATTAAAGGTATTTATTATATTTCTAAAGATTTCTATTTCATATACAGGTGCATCTCAATAAATTAGAATGTCGTGGAAAAGTTCATTAAATTAGAATACTTCATAAGACAAATTTAAATTGTTTAGTGAATTGTTGGTCTTCTGAAAGTATGTTAATTTACTGTATATGAACTCAATACTTGGTAGGGGCTCCTTTTGTTTTAATTACTGCCTCAATTCGGCGTGGCATGGAGGTGATCAGTTTGTGGCACTGCTGAGGTGGTATGGAAGCCCAGGTTTCTTTGACAGTGGCCTTCAGCTCATCTGCATTTTTTGGTCTCTTGTTTCTCATTTTCCTCTTGACAATACCCCATAGATTCTCTATGTTCAGGTCTGGTGAGTTTGCTGGCCAGTCAAGCACACAACACCATGGTCATTTAACCAACTTTTGGTGCTTTTGGCAGTGTGGCCAGGTGCCAAATCCTGCTGGAAAATGAAATCAGCATTTTTAAAAAGCTGGTGAGCAGAAGAAGGAAGCATGAAGTGCTCCAAAATTTCTTGGTAAATTGGTGCAGTGACGTTGTTTAAAAAAAAACACAAAAAAAACCCACAATGGACCAACACCAGCAGATGACATTGCACCCCAAATCATCACAGACTGTGGAAACTTCAAGCAACTTGTGCTATGAGCTTCTCCACCCTTCCTCCAGACTCTAGGACCTTGGTTTCCAAATGAAATACAAAACTTGCTCTCATCTGAAAATATGACTTTGGGCAACAGTCCAGTTCTTCTTCTCCTTAGCCCAGGTAAGACGCCTCTGATGACAACTGTAGCCAAATTCCTTGACACGTCTGTGTGTGGTGGCTCTTGATGCCTTGACTCCAGCCTCGGTCCATTCCTTGTGAAGTTCACCCAAATTCTTGAATTGATTGTGCTTGACAATCCTCATAAGGCTGCGGTTCTCTCGGTTGGTTGTGCATCTTTTTCTTCCACACTTTTTCCTTCCACTCAACTTTCTGTTAACATGCTTGGATACAGCACTCTGTGAACAGATAGCTTCTTTGGCAATGAATGTTTGTGGCTTACCCTCCTTGTGAAGGGTGTCAATGATTGTCTTCTGGACAACTGTCAGATCAGCAGTCTTCCTCATGATTGTGTAGCCTAGTGAACCAAACTGAGAGACCATTTTGAAGGCTCAGGAAACCTTTGCAGGTGTTTTGAGTTGATTAGATGATTGGCATGTCACCATATTCTAATTTGTTGAGATAGTGAATTGGTGGGTTTTTGTTAAATGTGAGCCAAAATCATCACAATTAAAAGAACCAAAGACTTAAACTACTTCAGTCTGTGTGCATTGAATTGATTTAATACACGAGTTTCACAATTTGAGTTGAATTACTGAAATAAACAAACTTTTCCACGACATTCTAATTTATTGAGATGCACCTGTAGATGTGTTTTTTAATCTCTAAAAATAATTCTGAAAAAGTATCATGGTTTCCTCAAAAATATTAAGCAGCACAACTGTTTTCAACATTGATAATAATACGAAATGTTTTTTGAGTATAAAATCAGCATATTAGAATGATTTCTGAAGGATCGTGTGACACTGAAGATTGGAGTAATGATGCTGAAAATTCAGCTTTACCATCACAGGACTAAATTACATTTAAAAAATATTCAGATAGAAAACAGTTATTTTAAATTGTAAGAATATTTCACAGTTTTACTATTTTACTGTATTTTTATTCAAATAAGTGCATGCTTGTAATACTTCTACTTCTTTCTAAAACATCTTAAAACCCTCAAAACTTTGTAAAAGTGACACATCATTGCTTTCTTTACCCTGCTTAAAGAGTGTTTATAATCATATGATGTTTACAGCACAAAAAGATCATATCATTTATGGCTGACATTTTATTCATAAATCAGGGCGGTGTTGGCTGGCCAGTGTCAGTGATTTGCTCCAACTCAGTTCCTGACATTGAGACTGTGACTGAAGCGCTCAGAACAGGACCTTACGGCCGCTGTGTGTATGAGTGTGACAATGATGTGTGCTCAAATCAGGTTAGAGAATCTCCTGTATACCTGCATCTCAGATAGTCATTAATGATGTTCACTTTATGTTTGTCAACAAAGTAGAATACATTGTTTTATTACTGATTTGTTGCAGGTAGTGAACATGGAATTTGAAGGAGGCTTGACTGCTGCGTTGACCATGGTTGCATTTACAGAGGAAATATGTCTACGCAAAACATCTATCTATGGTAGTAAGGTGGGACACCGTGATCATTTGTGTCAACATTTCAGCTCTTTGAAGGCTGTAAAGGGATTAAAAAAATAAATAATCTATTTTCTAACAAGGGGGAATTGTCCTACAATGGATCTGAGATCAAAGTGTTCGACTTCCTTACTAGAAAGACCACAAAACACACTGCAGACATGAGCGTTCCAGGTAAATTGGGTACTGGGGGTCACGGGGCAGCAGATTATCACCTGATCAGCTCCTTCATTGCAGCTGTGAAGGTAAGACGATGGATCTGGAGGATGGTTTTCACTCTGTTTGTCTCATAATATCACTCCTAAGGCATCTCTCCTCTCTCTTGCTCAATATAGCACAAGGACCCATCTCTGATTAGGTCAGGTCCTAAGGAGACATTGGCGAGTCACAAACTGGTGTTTGCAGCTGAACGTTCCCGTTTGGAAAACAGAGTTGTGTACTGTGGGGACTCATGTGATGGAGAGCCAATGAATGTATATGTGAACCAAATCTGCACATTGTGAATTATTATTATTTTGTTACATTTCAGTCTCTACATATTCACATTGTCTTTGTTGCTCTAGACAGAACTTACTATATATTTTGTCATTTTTTTCTGTGATTTTGAAAATAGACCAACTGCGTCAAATGTGATTTTCTTAATATAATCATGTCTGTTTGTTCAGATGAATTATAAAACAGTAAATGTTCAATCACATTTCTTGCATTTTATGTATTAAATATATTTTAATTTATTAATGTAAAACCTAATGTTTCATTTTTAGTTGTACCTAGATCAAGTTATTTAATCAAATTAATCACGTGGACCTAAATAAAAATCTTTACATTTTATCCCCTTTTGTTCAGTTTGAATATTATTTATATATGTATATATATATATATACACACACACACATTTGTAACGGTTAGATCATTGTCCTTATAAGGTCTTCCCAGGAAATAAAATAAAGCATTATACAGTGGGGCAAAAAAGTATTTAGTCAGCCACCAGTTGTGCAAGTTCTCCCACTTAAAAAGATGAGAGAGGCCTGTAATTTTCATCATAGGTATACCTCAACTATGAGAGACAAAATAAGAAAAAAAATCCAGAAAATCACATTGTAGGATTTTTAAAGAATTTATTTGCAAATTATGGTGGAAAATAAGTATTTGGTTACATACGCTTAGAAGCCTACATTAAATTTCCCTATATTTATCGTAGTCTAGATCTTCAGCTATTTAAAATGGTAGTGTGTGAGGAGCACCATGTAAAACAACAGCAATGACAAATGATGATTGAAATGTAAACTTTGATGATGTGGTAATAAAATGGTCTAGCCTATAGTTCTATAATAGCAATTTTACATTAGTCACTGAATGTAAATGGCGTCTCAGACTGGGGAGAGGTGGCCTGTCACAGTGAGTTGTAGGGTGTCATAACCTTGCAGGTTGTCCACACAGTTCCCAAGCCTATTAGTTTGCTGACTTTGTGGGGAGGTTACTTGAACAGAGCATTGTATTTGACAATTTTGAATGTTAAAAAAAAGAAACCTTTATTAATGTATTCATGACCACCTGAACACCATGTATGAAATGCATTTGCTTTACAAAATGCTCTATGTAAATAGGCATATTGAACCTGTTTTACAAAAAATAAACAGAAATCATGGACATTGAACAGAATAAGTAGAATGAATTATGTAAATCAAGCATTTCAAAGTTTGGGGTCAGTAAAATTATTTTTTATATAAATTAATACTTTTATTCAGCAAGGATGATTTAAATTGAACAGTTACTTTAAATTGTAAATCTTAAATATGTATTTATCACAACTGTCCACAAGAGGAAGCACTGCCTCGGATGACTTTAATGCAAAATCCTATAGATGAATCCATCCAGGCAGCTCATATGAGCAAAATGAAGTAGGAGTAAGACATGGAGAAAAAAGCTGAAGCTGTATGGTAGGCCTTTTAACATAAGATATGCATTTTCTTAAGGAAATAGGCCTAGGCAATTAATTATATTTTAGAAGCTATAAACCAAAATATAAGTCAAAGGAGAAAAGGAGGTGTTTACATAGCTGCTCACTTGTATTTATACATGTAATCACATACTTTTATAGCTAACCAGATTCAGGATCAAGAAATGTAGTTAAAGCGCACTGGGATTTCGTTATAAAGTAACACTTGAAAACACATGATGACACCCTCATTTCTTTATATCACAAATCCTTTGACACATTTACAAAAGAAAGTTCATTTAATGTCGTCAGATCTAAGTTATAGATCTAGTTTGAGATTGTCAGTATAATAGAAGTTTTGTTTAACAGTGTTAGTACAAGCCTTAGGTGAAATGGATGATTTGTCAGACTTCCAAAAAGCCAGTTTAGCAGGAGTGTCTAACCTTATCAGCCAATTATTTTAGTGATTTAAGAACAAGTCTTTATGGGTATGAGTATGTACACAAGCATGGCAAGACTTCATCAGCGAAGAAGAATAGTGGATGAAAGTTGAAAGTGAATCACAGTGACCCACAAACACTAAGATTGTGTCCAAACAACACAGAACTGCTGCTGTAAAGTGACAGCAAACATTAATATTCACACCTGAGAGTTTTCCCAGGAAAACTAAAACTTGAATCAGACACCAATGTTAAAATGCGATGGATTGGAGCAACAAAATGAACTTCAACATCTGCCCTGGCCAGCTCAATCACCAGATTTGAATACTATTAAACCATTAAAGGGTAGTTTTGCAGAGAAGATAGAAGCAGATTCCGACAGCATGCAGATGTTTCATAGACAACATTCAAAATGTCACATTCCATTGGAGAAAAGTTCAAACGTTTTAGGGAAGCTGTATTAAAGGTAAATGATGGTCAAACACCTTAATAAGGAAATGTAGCTTATTTCTCAGGTGTTAACAGTATTATGTCCAACCTCATTACGTGTTATTAAATCAGCAGGGATCCACTTTAATGTTATCGTGGTTGGAGCTGGTAACAGAGGAGAAAACTATTCTGGCTATGCTGAGATTTTTCCTGATCATATGTGAGTGATTGGTGATGTCATCCACATTCAACATCTGGAACCGGTAGGATGTGTTTAATGAGTTTGCGGTGTGCGTGTAATGCGTGTCTCTCTGTGTTGTGTCAGCACTCTCTTCTCTAATAGGTGGGGTTCTATCATTTTGCTCACTCCTTTGTCAGAGGAAACTGGAGAAACGAGGCGGAAAGCTCTTTTGCTCTGTTAGGCTTATGCTGACATGATTTGGATCTGATTCATCACTGGGCTGGTGGACGAAGGTGCACTAAATCTAACATGACCAGTGCACATGTGGCGAAGCTAAACTCATAGTGAATTAATAGAAAGAGTGCTTCTTTTATTAATGTGTTTAGACTGATTGCACAGGACGGTCAAGTTTAACCTCATTGGATGATGATGTGATGCAGCTATTATAATTATATTGGGCCACTAATCTGGAAGGGGCTCTTTTGGCTCTTGCCTGATTTTTTTAGATTTCTTTCTTCAAAATATTGTCAAAATACATCCATATTTTTTTATCAAAATTCTTCATCAATATTCATAAAGTTTTAAGATAGTTCTTGAAGTTAAATAATATTTTTTAGGTTAAAATGTTATTTTGCAGGTTTATCAAAGTTTTGTCATTTGGTTCCTTAGCCACTTCACAAAAGATAACAAGGTTGGTATTAATATTATAGTTTTTCTTTTTAATTAAATGAAAAATGCTATTGTGAGATCTCATAACAAATGTAATTCACAATTTCCCTAGCCAGCAAATACAGCAGATTGCTGTTTAGACTGTCCTGTAGAGGGGGACTGTGCACAATCTGCACATAAAGAGTAATGGATTCATGTACGCTCCAGTTCACAAGTTTGGGGTCAGCAAGTTCTTTTTATTTTTAAGTAATACTTTTATTCAGCTAAGATAAAGAGTTTTATGTTACGGAAGATTTCTATTTCAAATAAATGTTTTCAACATTGATAATAATAAGTGTTTCTTGCGCAGCAAAGCAGCATATTAGAATGATTTATGAAGGATCATGTGACACTGAAGACAGAAGTAAAGGACAATTTAGCTGTGTCATCACAGGAATAAATTACATTTTAAAATATACTCAAATAGAAAACAGCTATTTTAAATTGTCATAATATTTTACAATATTTATGATCAAATAAATGCATCCTTGGTGAGGATAAAATACATACAAAAAATCATAACCACATAATTGTTTAAAAGTGACGCGGCATTACTTTCTTTACTCTGCTTACTGAAGTTTGCGATCATATGATGTATTTTGCACTCAAAGAACATATTTTATGGATGACAATTTATTCATAAATCAGGGGCGGTGTTGAATCTCCTGTATACCTGCATCTCAGATAGTCATTAATGATGTTCGCTTTATGTTTGTCAACAAAGTAGAATACATTGTTTTATTACTGATTTGTTGCAGGTAGTGAACATGGAATTTGAAGGAGGCTTGACTGCTGCGTTGACCATGGTAGCATTTACAGAGGAAATATGTCTACGCAAAACATCTATCTATGGTAGTAAGGTGAGACATCGTGATCATTTGTGTCAATATTTTTTGTCTGTAAAGGGTTTTATCATCTATTTGCTCATTATCTCACAAGGGGGAATAGTCCTACAATGGATCTGAGGTCAAAGTGTTCGACTTCATCACTAATAAGACCACAAAACACACTGCAGACATGAGAGTTCCCAGTAACTTTGGTTCTGGGGGTCACAGCAGATCAAGTCAAGTCAAGTTGAGCTTTATTGTCATTCCGCTACATGTGTGGACATACAGTGGGACAAGATGTCGTGCCTCACAGGACCACGGTGCTACATGAATACAGATATACAACATGAAGTAAAACAGTATAAACCTATACACAACTAACCTAATGTCAGCTTTGACTATACATATGCTATATATAAAAGTAGTTACCTATACATAAACAAAAAAAAAGATTTTCACCTTATAAACTCCTTCATTGCAGCTGTAAATGTATGGATGGATCTGGAAGATAGTTTTCTCTATTTGTTGAATAATCTGAGTAATTTCTTCACTCCCACTTCTATTTTCCTCAATATAGGACCCAACTCTGATTAGGTCTAGTCCTAAGGACACATTAGCAAGTTATAAACTAGTGTTAGCGGCTGAAAGTTCACGTTTGGAAACAGGAACAGGAATAGACCCACAGAATGGAGAGAGCAGATGGATAAAAAAAAAACATGAATGAAATGAAAAACATCATTTTCACCATGAATATAGCCCTATATGCTGGAATGGTGTTAAGAAGAAAGTAAATAAATAAATAATGTATTTTTTATTCAGATGAATTATAAAATAGTAAATGTTCAATCACATTTCTTGTGTTTTATGTAACTTAAAAATATGCAATGTAATCAAATGAATTATGTGGAATTACTAATTATCTAAATAAAAATCATCATATTATGGATCTTTTGTTTAGGTTTAATAATATCATTTTTTTAATGCATTTTAGTAGCCATTCAGACTTTGAGAAGAAATTCTCCATTTTACTGAATCAATGCCAATTATAATGTGCACATTTTCATTTTCATCTTCATGTTCTGTTTATCTTTTAGTGTTTTCAATGGCCGACAGTCAAATTAAAGGAGTATTTCACCCAAAAATTAAAATTTGCTTAATTTTCTCTCAGGCCATCAAATATATAGATGAGGTTATTTCTTCATCAGAACAGATTTGGAGAAATTCAGCATTGCATCACTTCAGGTATCCTCTGCAGTGAATGGGTGCCATCAGAACGAGAGTCCAAACAGCTGATAAAAACACCACCATAATCTACAAGTAATTCACATGGCACCAGCTGACCAGTTAATCATGTGAAGCGAAAAGCTCCATGTTTGTAAGATAAAAACTTTAAATGGTCAGTTCTGGTCAAAATACTAGTCCATAAAATACTTCACTGCCTGGTCTCGACCTTACTGATTGGAGTGTTTTTGAGGCTGCTGCAAACGAACGGGACGAGCTCACAGAGACTTTAACTGTCATGAACTGCTCCAAGACACGAAGGTAGAGGATCAAAATACAGTGTATTTAATGAAGGGTAATCCACAAACAGAGTCCAAAAACAGGCAAAGGTCATACACAGGTGATTAGTCTAAACAATAACAACTGGGGAAGAAACATGGAACAAAGCTTAGAATTGCAGCAATGACACACACAAGACTTCGTAAAGAATGACAAACTGAACCAGACTTATATAGGGTGAGCAGACAGAGTAAATGAGATACTCAGTGCCAATGAGTCCGGGCAAAGTATTATGGGAAATTAAGTCTTTGATGGTGTTGTAGAAGTCTGGGATGGAGTGCCCTCTAGCGAAGCTCACCAGCTAGAGATCGTGACAGTAACATCCTAATATCAGTTTCTGTGAAGATATGTGCATTCCTACCAGGACTCATTAACCTACAACAATGACAAACCATGGTTCACTGGAAAACTCAGACAGCTCTGTCAGGCCAAAGAAGATGCCTACAGGAAGGGTAATAAAGTATTGTATAAACTGACCAAATACACACTGGAAAAGGAGATCAGAGTAGCAAAGAGGAATTATTCCAATAAGTGAAGGATGCAATTCTCTTCCAGTGATTCTGCTTCAGTGTGGAAAAGTAGTAAAGGCATCACCAGTTACAAGACACCATCCCCCAGCACTGTGGAGAATCAACAACAGTCAGACAATCTGAATGAGTTCTGTTGCAGATTTGAAAAACATACCCGTCCCCTGAAACAACTCTCCACACAACCATTAACATCTCCAGCAACCCCTCTCTTCCTCACACCTGCAATTCAGATCAGTGAAGACGAGGTGTGCCAGGTCTTCCGGAAGCAGAAAAGGAAAAAAGAACCAGGCCCAGACAGTGTCACTCCAGCTTGTCTGAAATCCTGTGCTGACCAGCTGGCCCCCATCTTCACAAAGATCTTCAACAGATCACTGAAGTCAACTGAAACCCAAAACTTACCATACTAAATGACTACAGGCCTGTGGCTCTAACGTCTGTGGTCATGAAGTCATTTGAAAAACTGGTGCAGGCCCACCTGAAGGACATCACTGGACCCTCGCTGGATCCTCTTCAATTTGCCTACAGAGCAAACAGGTCTGTGGACGAAGCAGTCAACATGGGACTGCATTATGTTCTGCAACATCTAGACAGACCAGGGCTTATGTGAGGATTCTGTTTGTGGACTTCAGCTCGGCCTTTAAGACTATCATCCCAAACCTCCTCCTGCCCAAACTAACTCAGGTATCCATGCCCACTTCCATCTGTCAGTGGATCAACCGCGTATGATCAGCACTGGAGCTCCTCAAGGCTGTGTTCTCTGCCCACTGCTCTTTTCCCTGTACATGAACGACTCACATCAAAAGACCACTGTGTCAAGCTACTAAAGTTTTTAGATGACACCACACTGATCGGCCTCATCCAGGATGGTGATGAGTCTGCTTGCAGACAGGAGGTTAAGGAGCTGGCTCTCTGGTGCAGTCTTAACAACCTGGAGCTGAACGCTCAAAACATTGGAGATGATCGTGGACTTCAGGAGAAACCCCCCTGCTCTCCCCCCACTTACCATCATGAACAGCACTGTGGCTGGAGTGGAGCCATTCAGGTTCCTGGGCACCACTGTTTCCCAGGACCTGAAGTGGGACAATCACATTGAGTCCTTGGTGAAAAAGGCCCAGCAGAGGCTGTACTTCCTTCGCCAGCTGAGGAAGTTCAACCTGCCACAGGAGCTGCTAATACAGCTATCATTGAAACAATCCTCTGCACATCAATAACTGTCTGGTTCAGCTCAGCTACCAAATCTGTCCTCAGAAGACTATGGAGGGTAGTTCGGACTGCTGAGCCAATCATTGGTACAACCCTCCCCGCTCTCCAAGAACTGTACCTATCCAGAGTGAGAAAAAGGGCTGGCAATATCACTCTGGACCCCTCACATCCAGCACACTCACTCTTTTATCGGTTACCGTCTGGTCGACGCTACAGAGTAGAGGGTTGCATTGGGTTTGGGCTCCCGCGGGACCCAACGCAAATCCCGTGGGGGCGGGCAGTTTTACTTTTGCTGCGGGCGGGAGTGGGCGGTCAGAAAATTTAGCGGAGACCCGCGGGTAACGATGGGATTTGGCATGTATTAGAAATGGATTCAATGCACAAATTTGAGAAGAAAATTAAAGCGGCTGTTTACTTGACAAAAGCAAAGCAAGGCAAGTCAGACATCTGGAAACAAATCTCAACTGTCACTGAAAAAAATGGGAAAGAGTTAAACTATGTAAGTTGCGATGAATGTGCATAGGTTTTCGTTTACAACGAACATAATTCTGGCACCTGAGGCGACATACCAATTTTTAAGTTCTATGTGTTTATTTATTTAATAAGTTAAAGTCATGTCATATTGTGCTGTGGCTTATTTACTTAACTGTTTGTTAACAGCTAATCATTTGGTGTGTGTGTATCATGCAGTACGTTTAAAAACTGAGGTGCCGCCAGTTGTGGCTTTGTTTTAACGGTTAATGTTTTATAATGCCAATAAAAAATGTCAATAAACTATGTTTTTGTCACGTGTGGTGCTTTGGTTTAGCATTACTTCATCTTATTTAAACGCAATCATGTTTAAAGCCTGTTATTCTGGATGTTAACTTGAATTAATATTTAGTCTGAGTATTTGTGTACATTTTCACAATCTCTGAGAGAAAGTCCGCAGGAGCGGGCGGGAGTGGACACAAACATTGTGGGTGCAGGCGGGAGTGGAACAGGCAGATCGCAGGAGCGGGCAGTCCTGGTCAGAAATTCAGCAGAAGTAGGCGGGTGCGGGTTTAAGAATACAGTCCCGTGCAGGGCTCTACTACAGAAAAACGAAATCCTTGTAGGTGTAAACATACTTGGCAATAAAGCTCATTCTGATTCTGAAAATGTATTAATAAGTGTTTCTTGAGCATCAAATCAGCATATTAGAATGATTTCTGTAGGGTTATGTGACACTGAAGACTGGAGTAATGGCTGCTGAAAATTCAGCTTTGCCATCACAGGAATACATTACTTTTTATAATATTTCAAAACGATTTTACATTATAATAACATTTCAAAATGTTATATTCTACTGTATTTGTGATTAAATAAATGCAGCCTTGATGAGCATAATCTTACAGACTCCAAATTTGGACATGGTAGTGTATGTAAAACCATTCTTAAATAGTCTATTTCAATTAAATGTATATAGAAATGAATTGCACAGAAATTCATCACAGAAAGTACAAATGGTAGAGCTCATGAAATTTTATTATATCTCTTTCTTAAGCTTTGTGGTTAAGGCCCTCTGCTAAAGTCATTATTTTGTTCTCTCATATAGAGAGCCAGGGGATAAATCTTGGTGCATTTTGATACCTCTGCCCTAAATGACTCACAAAATGTAAAATAAATACTCTTTCCTTGCCCCAATGTCTAATATACATGATATACCACATTGCGTCACTATGCACACTGGCCACATTTAAACAAGCATAGTTTTGTTATGACTGTGAGGGAGGGTGAACGCTGAACTCAATGGTTGCGTAATGAATCGAATGACGGCTGGCTCCCACCTCTAACATGAGCATTGCCCAGATGGGTCTGATTATTGGTGCGAGCAGTAGCCAATAGAATATGTTATTTTTGCTATGGCATCTGATCAGCTAGGCCAAAGTGAAGAACAAATGATTTCCACTCGAAACCAGCATGCATCATCATGAGCTCAGCTTGAGAACCTCGTGACTCATAAAATACAGCTGTTGACTCAGACAAAGGCAGGCTTTTTATTCTTTGGAAGTACAATCACATTCTTATAAGGCTGTGTGATATGCTTAGTTAGTTATCTAGGCTTAGTGATGTCATTAGGACTTACTGAGTTGCAGGACTTTTAAAAGTTGCACACCTATGGATGTTTCCTCACTAATATGTATGATGATAAAATGTCCAGTCTGGTTCACAGATGTTCATGCCCAGTGTAACCCCCCCGACACGGGTCCGCACCAGCTCACCGAGCGGGTTGCGAACCCGGGACTCCGGCGCGAGAGGCGGGCGCTCTAACAAGGAACGCCAAAGGCTACAGCCTCTAGCGTCAGTCGCTAGAGCGCCTCTTTTGAGGTCAGGGGAGTGAGGTTTACACACAGCCCTTACTGGCATACATCTGTTACACTCACCCCCCTAAACCTCACTCCCGTCCGGGTCACGGCACCAATGTAACTCCCCCGACACAGGTCCGCACCAGCTCACCGAGCGGGTCGTGAACCCAAGACTCCGGCGTGGGAGGCGGGCGCTCTAACAAGGAACGCCAAAGGCTACAGCATCTAGCATCAGTCGCTAGAGCGCCTCTTTTGAGGTCAGGGGAGTGAGGTTTACACACAGCCCTTACTGGCATACATCCGTTACACTAGCATGGGTCGTTAGGGTCTGTATCTGGTGCAAATGTCATTCAAAACTGCGCTTTGTTGTGAAATTCTGTTTTTATCTTAAGCTGTTGAATAACCCACTCTTGGAATAAAATGGTTCTTATGTTTTCTCTCACAACAGAAGCTGAAACAGCATGCTATCCATCCAGAATTATTGTTTTTCTTTGTGGTCAGTTTGGGGGAAGCAGTGTGTGTTTTCTGAAAACTTGGTTAGTAAGAGTTGGAAAGGTTATGTTCGGTGAACTATAAGTCACAGGAATACCTAGTAAAAAGTTAACTTCAAAAAGTACACATGGTCTAAATCTTTGAGTGGCATCCTGAAAGACTGCGAATGACATTTAGAATCCATTCTTTTGATGTATGTAGGTTACGCTGATGGAATCAGGAAAAAGCCGGGCCAGGAACCGTAACTGCTCAAGATGACTCTGATATGGTGAGTCACAGGATGTAGCTTGTGAGGTGAGTGGTGACTGAAAAACGTGGAGGCAGCAGCAGACTCCCGCATTCCAACACAAGTTCCAGGCTGAGACCTCAGAGGAAATCTGTAGGTCTAAATAGACAGACCGCTTCCGTATTTACAACCGGATACTCCTTTCCACACATGACTTTTCACTCCCTCTCACTTTTTTTAATCTGTTCTGGCCTTCAGTATGAATAAAGACAAGCATAACAATATGGCCAGCATGATTTTAAATGTCTCTTATACTCTCCAGGGTTGTATTCAATTGATAAAAAACTATTAAAAACAGTAATATTGTGAAATATTATTACAATTTAAACTAACATTAAAAGCTCTAGGAGGAGTAGCATTAAGAAATGTTGGTCTAAGAATATTAATAAGTAGTTGTTTAAGCAGATCAGTAGATTGCTTTCTCAAGCCAACCTAAATATCTGTTTTATAATTTAACATATGTGACCCTCTGTGAAAACCCAGCTAAAGTCATGTTTTTTGTGATTGCTGTTTTCTACAAAAATCATCCTTCAGATGGTAAAAAACATTCTGTGAAAATGTAACCTTTATATATTTAATATTGACTGAGTAAGGTCATGTCACATATTGAAATTATACTGAAATTAATGGTAGAAATCAATCTATGATAAAAAAAGAGGAAGCTGAATTTTTAGCAGCCAATACTGCAGTCTTCAGTGTCATATGATCCTTCAGAAATCATGCAAATATTTTGCTTTGGTGTGCAAAAATCAACAAGAACTTGCACTTACAGAAATTCCGTCTCTCTATTTGTCATGTTAGATTTAGAGCTGAATTGTTAGTCCACACTGGTTATGTGGGTTACAATATAATGTAATTTCACCAGGATCATGTCATTTTAAAGTCTTTTTTGTGTATTTTTTATGGTATAATTTATGGTTTTACATAATTTTTTATGTTATATTTTATTTTGTTTCATTTTATTACATTGATATTTTATGATATTTATTTGCCCATTTTTTCAATGTAATGGTGACCTGGTCTAATGTACTAATGTAAATGTGCTTAAAAGCACACAATTAATCTCAGATGTTGTTTATTAATAAATATACTGTTTTAACTATAAAATTAAACAGTCAAAACATTCATTCCTTAAAATGATCCATGGACATTTGTTCTATCTTCTTATTCATCTATATCAGCCTCTTTTGCATTCCTCTCTGAGTCTTTGGAGCCCAGCTTAAAGAAAAAAGGCACTTTTGGAGGAGATTAATGTGCTGGTCTTTTCTTCACAATGCTCTGCGGAAGCCACCCCTCTGGGTGAGCAAACCTCATGCCCTTTCTGTTGCCTGGAACCATGGGTAATTGAGTGACCCGTCCTTCTATTGCCGTATCCCAGGCAAACAGCAGTAATTACCTCTTTCTTTTCTACGATCTAGCCTAAATGGCCTTTCATAGTTTCTGTTACCATGAAATCATTTGTTTTTTGTCCTCAAATCATTTGCTACTTCCTAGCACACTTATTCAAATAAAAGACTCCCTTTGTCTAAGTTCCCTTAGCATCCTGGGAAAGTGTGCGTGACTTGAGAATGGATGCCCTTGTATTTGTGTGACTGGAGCTCAGTGTTTGTGTGTTTGTCCCAGACTCCTCAGAGTGGCCGTTGTGATTTTATAAGCTAAAGTACTTGAATGAAAGGAGGACTAGATAAGCATTTTGCCTCATGTTTTGTTATCTGTATAATACAACCACTTTTTAGTACGAGCAGCTGCTTTGGTATAAAAATACACATCTATACTTCCGTTTGCTCTTTGGTCCTGCTTGTCATGGTTGATAGTGGCGCACTTACTGTCATGCAGCTGCTCTCGCCACTCAAGGTCACATTAAAGTGACTCGGAGACGGATGAAATTAATCCTCCCCTCCAATAAACCTGCTGATTTATTGAAGAAACTCCTGTGTGGATTTAATCTTCCTGTCCATCAAATATTAAAAGCTTGTTTTTATATGTTAACAGGCCATTTTTTATGTTGCTGGATTTCTGAGTGGTATGAGGAGCCTGACGCATCCCAGCAACCTTTGTTCAATACACAGAACATGATGAAATGCAAATATTTCTAAATCAACCTTTGGGACTATTCACATTTCCAAATTTGGTGTAACTCTTACGACACATCCTGAAAGTATGGCTGTTTTCCTCATGCTTAAAAAAACAAAGAGTATACGTTTCTTACAGCGTATTTTTTTGATACTTTTTCATTAATCCTGGTTTTGAAATATTATTATATTTTTGATGAAATTTTAGAGCTTTCTGACAGCAATGCAACTGACACTTTCAAGGCTCAGAAAAGTAAGGACATTGTTAAAGTAGTCCATATGACATCAGTGATTCAACCATAAATTTATGAAGCTATGAGAATTATTTTTGTGCGCTAAGAAAATAACTTTATTCAACAATTTCTTCTCTTCCGTGTCAGTCTTTGACGTGCGTTCACAAGAGTATCACGGCTAAGGGGAACTATCCCCTTAATGTTATTGTAATGTATGTATTTAAAGGTTGAGGTCAGTAAGATTTTTTTAATGTTTTGAATGAAATCTCTTATGCTCACCAAGGCTGGATTTATTTAATACAAAATTATGTAAAACAATAATATTGTAAAATATTACTACAATTTAAAATAACTGATTTCTGTTTTAATATATTTAAAAATATGATTTATTCCTGTGATGGCAAAGTCTTCAGTCTCCGTAGTATCTGTAGTAAAACAGATGTCAGAGCAGAACATGTCCATTTTTACATTTCTACAAGTACATTTCCTTCAACCATAAAACACAACACAATGGAGCGTAATTCTAAATACGGCTAAACAAATGAACATTTAAAATTATATTTTCATGTCACATTAGACTATTTATAGACTTTTAGTGTGCACGCGATCCTTCAGAAATATGTTGATCAAGAAACATTTCTTAATATTATCAATGGTGAAAACGGTTGTGCTGCTTAATAATTCTGTTGAAACTGTGATACATTACAGGATTCTTCTATGAGTGAAAAGTTAAAAAGAACAGCATTTATTTACTGTCACTTTAATTTACTGGGTTCTTGCTGAATAAATACTGATTTCTCTGGATAAATACAAATCTTACTGATCATCTATGTATATAACAACATAGTGCATTCATAAAAGAAATCATATTCTGATATCTCAATCTAAAGGATTCTTGAATCTCTCAGCTTGATCTCTTTCAGTAGATTGTTTAGATTGTGAGATGCAGTACAGTGGTGCTATGGAGTGACAGGGGCAAGCAGTGTGATCGGATGACTCCGCCTATCCACTGAAGCTCATTGGAGCGCTTGCTTACAAAGAGACTTACTCATAAGGAAAAATGCAGTGGGTGATCTGAGCCACCATGACCCATTAAAACAACAACAGAGAAAGCTACTCAACAGCCCTGTCAGGTTCCTCCACCTATAAACTAACTCAGGTCAATCATGTAAAAGAGGTAAAGTAATGGTTACAGTGTTTGACAGACTAGCTTCTGCAATCAACTCCTAAAACATGAACAGAAACTATAAAACAAAATGTTTGCATATCTCATGTATAGAGATGAGAACAAAGTGTTTTTGGATGCAGATAAGAACTTTATTATTTTATAATATACTATTTTTATTGATTTAGTTTATGAATGTTTTTAAGCAGAGATTTCCTCCCATGCCATAATGTTATTTCCATTCAGTTGTTTCCTAGAGATAAAGAGTATCTCTAGAGCACGAAATCAGGACAGAGGAAATACTATCAGTCACCTGCTTGTTCCTTTCCCTATTGCTCTCCAGTGAACTTGCAAAGGAGTCTCAGCCTGCCATCATTCATGTTGTGGAGAACTCGGGCAGAACATCCAGAACAGAGAGTGAACAGGTTTATGTGTACGTCAAGGGAAGCACTCGGTGAATTGACAAAACATGCGCTGAGAGCAGTCATCCTTGTAAAACATTTGCCTTGCAGTTTATGGCATGTAATTCCTCCATGCATGCCAAATGCATAATGCATACTTCAGATAAGCTTGGCTAAAATAGCAGTTACATGGGTTCATTTGGCGTTTGGATGAATTTGCATCAGGAGATAGCATTCAGATATATAGTTCCTGTAAAATCATTTGTGGTTTGCAGAAATTGTTCTGCACTGTGTTCGCCTACCTGAGAACACTTTCTTTTACCACACACCCACAGCTCATTCTTATGAAGGCCCAATATTCCAGATAAGCTCTTTCTCGAGAACGGTTTTGGGGTTGTTATAAGGCCCACGGCTATCTATTGTTCATGGCTTTCACAGGAAGTTGGTTAAATCTCAAGGCTATGATATTGGATGCTGCTCACAATAGTTATATAATGTGACTGCAAACACAATATATTACAACCAGTGCTAATATTGTAATTAACACTATTGGAATAGTTTTCGGTAACAGAAATAAAGCTGAAATTAAATCAAATGTATATTTCAGATGGACTTAAATAAAACTGTTGTTAAGAAATGTTTCCTTGTCAAGTAACTGAAAATAAGTTTATGTACTGAAATGACTCAAATTAAAGTGATTTAATTAAAACTAACAAAAATGACAAAATTACATACCAAAATTGCCAAAACTTAAATGAAAATGAAAATGGTAAATATTAAAATGAAAGCTGTTCAAAATATCAATAAATAGAACTACAATGATATTGATTACAACAAAGGCTTTAAATAGAGGTTATAGTATTTTCAAGAGCATGTGTCATGTTTCAAATATACTTATCACTGATTTTAGCAAGATATTTTTAGTTCATTCTTCCTGATCAATAAAACCATAATCATTTCCTGTTAATTACGATGATGCAGAGATTGTGTGTCTTTTTATGATCTTGTTGAGTTGAGCAATCAGTTAGAAAGGCCACTAATTAGAAAACAGAATTAAAAATAGAAAAAGAAAAATAATAAAATATAATATAATAAAATAAAGAGTATCTGTAAACATATTATTACAGAGAAATTCTCTGAAATACCCTGAGTATTGTGGTTCAACTTTGATATAGTTATCTAAGGACGTTGTTCACTTGGGACACATGGCATCTGCAGCTGTGTGGGACCAGGGACAGGAAATGCATTGACCCTCTTCTTGGGAGTTCAGTCCCCCTGTGGCTTCCAGCCTCTCTCAACAATCATCACAGGCTTCAGGGACACAAACAGCACATCAACATGCTGCTGAGCGGGGTGTTTTTCCACAATGATTTATAGTTCAAACATTCATCTGTTAAGCTTGCGTTCTGTATTTGATTGTGACTCTGTTTCCCATATGTGATTTGTCAGAGTGATTTATTCACTCTCTGAAGAGTGAATGAAATGTGTGTCTGAAGGATTTCGTCAGTCTTATTAATGGATTATGTGAAGCTGTCTTCTGTGACCAGAGTGGACGTGATTCATTACATGTTAGTAAAACCCTTTTCTGTAACAGCCTCAGAGTTGATTGCATTCTAGAGCAGTGATTCAAGACCACACATCTCTATATGGAAGAAAGATCCAGCGGAAACGATCAGCCTCCACAGAAAGTTCCACCCTCACACTCCCACTTTCTACGCCCACATGCTACGCCCACGTGCCTCCCGAATGCAGCCTCTGCGTGTGGAAACAGCAGTTTGGATTTGAGTAGTGTTGCCAGATCTTTCTAGAAAACAAGGGATTGTCTGACAGAACAATCCCACAATAAGTAACTTGCCTTTTAAAAAGTGATTTCAGTTTTTGCGTATACACCTTATTCATTTCTTAATAGAATTGTTCTGATTTATTCATCAAACTGCATATTTCTGCAAAAAACATTTATTAATATATGTTTATAATCCCACAAAAAGGCAACCATTCTGCCTATATTTGGGCTTTATGAAATAAGTCAAACAACCTTTATTTATATAGTGCATTATACAATACAGATTGTGTCAAAGCAGTTAAAAATAGTGTCAATAATGTAAACAAAATTAAATTCTGCTCTAGAGCATCTCTAAAAAGAGGACAACCGTAAACACTCAATTTTTTACTTAAAGTTAGTTCATCCTTGATTCAGTAATGTCAAAACCAGCTCAGTTCAGTTCCCTTCCAATAGTGTCTGTGCAATCAAGTCGACAATATTGCCAAAAATTAACTAAGCAAGCCAAGGCAACAGTGGCAAGGAACCCAAACTCCATTGGTGAAAGAATGGAGAAAAAACCTTGGGAGAAACCAGGCTCAGTCAGGGGTCAGTTCTGCTCTGGTCAGACGAAACATGGTGTGGTTTAACTCCAGGCAGCAACACAAGTCAGAATTGTGCAAAGGTCTTGTCTGGCTCTCGTAGCCTTTGCAGAGGATTTGTACCGATGACCGATGAGATCTTCACAGGGATCTGTCTCTAGGGCTCATCTAGTTTCTGTGGTCTCTGCTGACACTCAGGGCTGTCAGGTCATCTCTAGGTGCTGATCCACCATCTGGACTGGATACAGACTGGATTCGGGAGACTGCAGTGAACATCTGATCTGGATACTTTCTGGATCCGGTGGCTACGGTGACCTCGGAATAAGAATGAAACAGTCTAATATTAGCGTATGCCATTCTTTGTATGATGTAACAAGTACATCAGGTGTTCCTGCTTCTGGTTGGCCTAATTAAACAGCCTAAAAATCCTTTAATGGATTTAAATTATAGAACTGTGATAATGTGTTCCAGTATGTGTATGCCAGGTTAATCTAGATTTAAACTTCCTCCCGAACAATGCCAGCAAGACTGTTCTAGAGTTTGGGCACTAAATAGGAAAATAATCTACTGCCCTCAGTCAATTTTAATATTATCAAATGCCCAGAGTTTTGAGATCGCAGTGGACACAAAGGACTATAAGACTTCGCTCAAGTACTGAGGAGCTAAACCCTTCAGGGCTTTATATGTAATCAGCATGGTTTGAAAATATATTATAGTATTTAATAGAGAGTCAGTGCGCTCTAAAAAACTAGTCCAAAGTCGATTATAATAAATTGGACATGGCAACACTGGATTTGAGCCTCGAACATGCAACAGAATATGAATGTTACTTCATTACTAGCTTATCTCAAGGACTATATAAATTTGAATTTGTACATATGAACTAAAAACGTGCTGTTTGTCACAAGCCAAAACGGCGCCTTTAAGACAGTGGGCGGTGCCTATTATATGACGTAGACCATCCTTATAAATAGTTTCTAGTTCTCTGCTTTCGTGATGAAAGCGGCAAGTTGAGTGGCAGAGTGTACTACAGCACGTGCGTTTTGTTTAATATATTGTTGTGAAAGTTTTATGAAGATATTCCTGGATTACTCACAGCACTGGTTGTACAAGGTGTACTGATATAAGAGAGCACGTATACACACAACCCAGCGAAACCTTTAAACTGTAAGTAGTTTTAAATATTTTAAAGTTGCTAATGCTTTTACATTCATCACACAGATGAATATGCCAAAATGTTCAGTCCAATTCACAGTTTATGTGCAACTCCTATTATGGCTGTTCTTTGGACTGGTATATTGTTTGAGATGAGTCGCACCTGAGTCAGAAAGGGTTTGTCAATGGGTGTGTTGAAATCGATGTAGAAAGCCTGTCCACATATCAGATTGATCTTTATATTCCCACTGCAATTTCGTATTTTACATGCTGCCCTACGTCACTCCAGGGAACTGTTTACAAGACCGCAACCAGTTGAGTACGATCTGTCCTGTGTTGTAGTAACCTAGTTTATCATCGACCACAGCTTTATGAACTCTTGCACGTCTTCTGTTGTGTATTCATCGAGAGTGCGACTGACAGCCTCGCGCCTCCAGCTGATTCTGCATTTCTGTTACCTATTTTATTTGATTTGATTTACTTGCCTATGGAACCTCGCCAGCAAATTCACGGATAAAAGTACGTGTTATCATTGTATACCAAGCTATATATCAAAGTGCCCACTGTATGTTTGTGTTCACTGTTCAGCTTTCTTGTTTACAGTCTGTCACGTAGGCCTTTTGATTTAGAGGGGATTGAAATCTCTTCAGTTAAACGGGAGTGTCTAATGGGCGTTAATATTATTGCATTTATTATTATGTAATTATATCATTAAGAGATAATTAATTAAGGTGAGTTACAGTGACGTATTAAAATAACCGTATAGATACATATACCAGCATATAGTACTTTACATACATTATATATTTTTTTCTCAGCCAATGGAAATACTTCTTAAAGTAAACATTAAAAAACAGCCAACAAATAAAAGCTAACTTTCTTGTAAAAATATAATATAATACAAATGCACTACAGTCAAAGCGATTCCTATCTGAATATTGATAATAATGTGCAGTGTATTTATATTACATTGTAATATAATATGAATGCACTGCAATCACAGAGATTCTTATTTGAATAATTTAATTGCAGTGATATAATCTAATCTAGCCTAATATCTAATTTACACACACACACACACACACACACACACACACACACACACACACACACACACACACACACACAAGATAGCTCTGGTCCTTTTATCCGTTTTTATACTGATATTTAGTATTTACTTGGTAGTCTTTTACGTAATGTGATTAGTTATGCAACTAATTGTGAATGTGTATGCTATGACAATAACAAAACGTTTAGTGCCACATTGCTAGCAAGGTTTCATATGCTTTTGTGTGTATATATTTACATTTTTATTTATTTTAACCACACTTTGTTTGGACAGGATTTAAAACATAAACTACTGTAAAAAGCGGATTTATTTCCTGTCATAGTTCTGTGGAGATTTATAGTGAAAGCTTAATTTTGTGTTCTTATGTGGTGTTAGGTTTTAATACACAATTTGCCCCACTGTACTATTTGGCATAGTAGATGCTGTTCCTCTGAGGAGTGGATCAGTGCGTCCTCTTTGGCAGCTGTCCCAGGCCCTGCTGGTGATGTCCTACCTCACACCTCTTCCATGCCTTTATGGCGGGGCTTTAACCTCACTGATAAGAGCTGACTGATGTTGAAAATGCACAGGCACTCTCCCCAACGCAAACACACAAAGAACCATTTATGCTTTAGCGTCGCATCTGCATGGAGCTCTTTACTGGGAGAATTGACGATTGTTAGTTTCTGCCTTTCACGGTTCTGACTGAGGCAAAGCAGAGGCCGAGCATGTGATATGTTGCATAATGGCGCCTGCATGGGTATTTCATTGATTACATTCTGACTTGCACTCAGGCATTCCAGCACATTTCTCACTGAATGGTTTTGTTTTCTAGCACAGATGCATTATTGTGTTTTGGTGCAATGTCTTAAAGAACTGATATTGCATCACCGCAGCTTCATAGCTGAGCTGTTTGTTATATCTGCCTGCCCATATATAACAATGGAAAAACTGCATTAAAATAAATAATCTTAAGTCATCACATGTGGCTTTTGCAAGACAACCCATTTCTGCAAAGAACGTTTTTAGTGTAATACATGTTTTTTCCTGTTTAAATAGGTAATTTAGATTTAGAATATTCATTAGGGTGTTGATTGCTTTATGAAATAGTATTGTGAAAAACGATTTGCTATGTTAATATATTTTAAAATGTTAGTTTTTCCTGTGATGGGAAAGCTGATTTTCAGCAGCCATTAGTCTACTCTTAAGTCTCACATGATCCTTCAAGAAATAATTATTTAATTTGGTGCTCAAAAACATTTCTTAATATCAGTTTTGTCACAATTATTGAACAAGCTTGTAATTGGGCCTTGGGTAATTGACACAACAATGTTCTACAAACAAGTTATGTTATATCTCAAAGATATATTTGGTTGAAAATGTGTGTAAACAATAAAATATACATATAAAGGACAGAAGCATTCAAGACAAGCTCAAACAGAGCAAATGGAAAAATAAAGCAAGCCATGCCAATTACAGTACAGAATGTACATATACTCGAGTTGGACTGTTTATTGTTTATATTGTTTCACATGTTATTTATTTGAAATTGAAATCTTTTGCAACATCATATGTTGATGCTGTCAGATTTGATCAGTTTAGGGCAAGGTTCCTTAAATCTTGCTCTGATCAAACATGCCTACCTGTGATTTATATATATCTTTCTAATGATCCTGAAGATATTGATGGGTATTCTTGAGTGTTTGATTAGGGTTATAGCTAAACTCAAAAAAGTGGATCTTGTGGGCTAGATTTGAGGATCCCTGATTTAGTGTGTCCTTGCTGAAAAATTGAAAAATTAGTTTGTGACTTGAGCTTTGAATAAAGATAAACTTTTAAAGATTTTATAGTCTTTATTACAATAATTAACTTTCTCTTCTCACCTACTGTATATTCAAACAGCTTTTTTCTTTCTTCTTTATACAATTTTTTTTCCCATAGCTGTTGGAAAAGTGGAGCATAAAAGGCCTGATTTGGTTACCCATTGCTGGATTATGAGTTCTGCAGGTTCAAGGAAGGTGGAGACCCCCACAGGCCTGAACTAGCCTCCACTCTCTTATACATTATGGCCTCAGCCCAACCGTACTGGGATCAACACCATGACCACGACACCATGGATAAGTGAGTGTGAGCTGCAGTCCTCAGCTCAACCGGCTGTGTTATATATTGAGAGATCTACTTCTCCAGTCACCAGTATTGACACCTTCCATTTTTGTCTGTTGTAGACTGTTATTTGGATTTGGTTCGGAGCCCATGGACCACAGCTTGAGAATGTATCGGCAAAACTCTGCAAACACGGGCTTTGAAAGTAAGTGAGCGCTTGATATTGAATTTTATCAACTATATCACAATCTGGTCACCCTCTGTTCTCGAAGCCTGCTGCGGATGTTTCTCAGGAAGCGCAGAAGGTTATAGGAAGTATATGATTGTCATTTGCTCTGCCGATAAGTGAATCTTTTGATAAACTCACTATGTTGAGGCTGACACCATCTTAAGAGATGGAGACATTGAAAAATAACTTGATAAAGTGTCATTTTAAAAGGTTTGTGGTTGTGCTTAAATCCTCATTTTTTTTCCTTCTGTGTTTTACTTCACAGGAAAGGCGTCTGGCTCCTGTTCTCCATGTCTATCTCCCAGGACTCCCAATCCTACACAGCTGCTGTTTTCCTCTCAGTGCCACCCACCTGCAGGAGACCAGGTGGTTCCGTCCTTACAGAAACTGTCTGTTTATGAACACACACCCCCTTGTTCGCCCAGGAGAGTAACTAAGCCCCTCCCACCCCTCCCGGACATAGGCGACCTCTCGTCTGATGAAGCAGAAGACAATGAGGTGGAGTTTTTCTCCAGCACCTCTGAGAGTCAATGTCTGGTGCCTAAAACCCCATCCTTCCAGTATGGCTTGCCAGGGAGGCGCAGTTTTCGGGGAAACGGTCAGATAAACTTTGCGTATCACGAAGGACCTCAGTGGGAGCAGATGGTTACACCGAACCAAGACAGACCCCAGCGCCGGCTGCATCGCTCCCATTCTGGCCCTGCTGGATCCTTCAAGGCCACCAACTTCAGACCAACCGGCCTTCACCATTCTCCCCACAGCCACCCGCAGGAGAAACCGGAAGTCCCACCTCGCGTCCCAATCCGTCATCGCTTCAGTGAAAGCACAGACAGCAGGCGGCCGTCAACCGATGACTTTGATGCAGACAAACCCCCTAAAGTGCTGCCAAGGGAGCCCATTCATCATGTCATACCGCGTGCCATTAGTCCAAAAAGTCTTCCGATTTACATCAACGGGGTAATGCCTCCTACTCAGAGCTTTGCTCCCTATCCGGAGTACGTCAGTAAGGCTCAACACAAGCAGATCTGTGAGGGCTTGCCGGCTCCCCGTAGCCCCTGTATTCTGCCCATCATGGAAGATGGGAAGAAAGTCAGCAGTACCCATTACTTCCTCCTCCCTCATCGGCCCGGGTACTTGGACAAGTTTGAGAGGTTTTTCAAAGAATCAGACTCGTAGTGATTATTAGTGACCGAGTGGTTAGTTGTTTGCTTGTTTAAAGTGGAAGTAAGGAAGGCTGGATATAAACTGATATGTTGTTTGACTGATCTGATTCTTCAGTGTTATGAATTAGTGGTCTGTTTAATAATTGGTATGTATTTGGACTACACGCAAAGAAAAACTAAAATAATTACTTTACCACTGCTGGAAACTACAGAACAGCTCTGAAAGTGTCCTTTGTTGGAAGGGATGCATGATTAATCAAAATGAAACCGAAGTTGGGATTTTGACTTGAACAAAAGATTTTACAATCTCCCTGTGGTTTTATGCCAACATAAAATCTACGGTAGATGGTTTAACAGTCGAAAAGAAGAAATTAAGACTTTAAATTGAGCCATAAAATTTAGTATTGTAATTTTACAGTTGTTCTGTAAAATTAGACTATTAGTAATAAATACATTATACTTTACAGTGAACCATTACAATAGTAGTATTTCTTGTTTTGCTTTTATTATTATAGTCAAATTAATAAGCACAGGAAACCTGGAGCTTTTTTAAATTGCATTTTAAATGACAATTGGGTTGTTCCCTCGAATTGTGGCACCCTATTTATTGATGTCCATGTTCTTTGTACAATTTCCTTGCTGTGTTGTTAAATTAGTGTGCAGTATCCTTTAATGAAGGAATGGGATTCACTGTTAACACTGTGTAACCAGAGTATAAGCTGCCCCCATTTCATTAATGTCTTAATGAAAAAAAAAAAAAACACTTTACCGTTCCATGTTACAGAGACGTACCCCACGTCTCTGTAACATGGAATGGTAAAGTGCTTTTTTTTTTTCATTAAGACATTACAACAGTGTAAATTCATATATTGTTGAACAATTACAAGACCAGTATTAGCAATAGCACTCATCTGAATTCCAGATAATTAAGAGCTGTCAACTTTTATTGGTCGAGGACTATGCTATGTGATTTACACCTATGAGAAACATGATGATCAAAAAGACTCCATACTAATATAGTGGCAAAAATGGAAAGGTTTGGCACAGGGTTTAGAATTCTAGCTTTCATGTGAAGAATGCATTTTTGCTTTCTTTTTAGCCATTCAGATGTGACAACCATTTATCATTTGATTTTAAAAGAATAACACTTATAGTTGCATTTTCCTAAGTGAAAACTGATTAATTTGTTAAAAGCCTTTTTTCTTTGGTCACGTCTGTTACAAGGGCAGACATGCCACTGCCTTGCTGTTTGGTGTCCAAATGCAGGACACATGGTGTTAATGGCTAGTTTTTTTTAAATACGGTTTACCATGAAGTTATAGAAGCCTGTAATTAGTCCTGGCCTTGTTTCATGTATTTCCTACCAAACATTGAGCACACTTGTTGTTGTTTTTATTGTGATTAGACTTTTTATCATCTTGACATTATCAGACCAGTAACTGTTTACATTTTCAGCTACATATGTTTTGTCCATCCAACAAAATGACTTGGAGGTTTTCTGCGTGTAGACTAGTGTTAACGGACTTTGTTTCATCTGCTGAGGAAACATGCACATCTAAAATGTACAGTATTGGTGTAGTTTTTCACACCAGACTATTTAAATAAAGTAACTTATTTATACACCGATGTCTTGCATTATTTTAATTGCAGTGTGTTGAATGTATCATATCCTGGGGTTGTAAATGAACCATTCATGGCAATCCTTTTCATAGGCTATCCAGGACAAACCAAGATGACAACACTTATCTCTCTCTATATAAATATGAGCAGTGGATGATTCATTTTTTCTGCTCAAGTCTGGTTTCAGTATGAAGGATATACAGAGGTGATATCCGCTTTATTGTGAATGCTGTCTTTATCTCTGTGCTGTAATAGAAGACTGTTACGCTTTTGAAACTGAAGCCTGAGTCACTTCCTTTACAATACGACCACATCAATGTGCGAAATGTTACAGGAAAGTGGAATATCTCTAAAGAAAGCTGCCCTCAGTGAGTCACCGCTGACGTTGTGGTCTCCAAACTAAGTGTTCTTTCCCTTAATGACATAAACACCAAAGGAAGTAAAACGTCTATATGTACATGAGTTTTGCTGTTAATTAGCTGTAATAGTCTTCGTTTAAGTTAACTAAAACTTTTGAATATGACAACAAAACATTAGACCATTTTAAAGTGCGTTGCGCCATCTATAGCTTACATTTAGTACTAAAGCGAATTGAATTCTGGGAGTTTATTGAAACAGGCGAGTAGCGCCATCTCTTGTTTAACATGATGTGCCGAAAATTCTGGTTTTCTACGTCATTCTGTCCTGTGACAAAACATTTGTAGCTTCATTTCTACCATGCCTCGTGCCAAAATTGATAATTATTATTATTTATTATTAGTAGTAGTAGCCTATTATTGCACCAACTAAGGTCCACACAAATCAGTGGTCTGTTATGTCAATTACCATTTAAATGTTAATACTAATCTATTTTACACATTTAATATTGCTGTTTAGTATAAAATAACCTTAAGTATTTTATATAGTGTATATATTATTCTGCATCTACTACGCTAGGTGTCAGCATGTAAAAACAACTGTGCATTTTGGGCGTATGTGATTGACTCACCATGTATTGTAGGCTACTACAGTTTTTTTTACAATCACTTTTGCACTAATAATAGAACCTTAATGTCATTTTTACAAACTCTAGACACAAAACTCAAAACAGTCATTATTTGTTACACAGGCTGCCCAGTGTTCAAAACTGAGCATATCTTTAAAGAAGCCTTGCATTTGAAGAAACATTGGTTAGGGTTAGTTATATACTACTAATAAACTAATTTATTATGAAATATCATAGGAACATTATTTTAGATCACCATAGTTTCACTGTGTAGTACAATCATTAAATATAGTTGTTCAAAACACATGATGCAGCTTTCATTTTACAAGTTCGTGTATCATTGTATTAGACTAGAGAGAAAAATACAGACACTGGAATCATTAAACATTTTAAAATGATTGATAAAATAATCAACTCACAACAGGTTTAAAAAGAAAAAATACTTTAGATAAGAACAAATCGATTAGAAAAGTCACAGTTCCTCACTGCTCTTCAATGTTTGTCTTAGGTTTGGCCACAGGTTCTCTTCCACATCATAATGGATGTTTTCATTAGTTAAGACATTGGTCTCCTCTTGTGCTGTCATTGCACGCATCATCTTGGCCTGGAGAAGAGGGACTTGTTTGTGAGGAGCCTATTGTGAACCTTCCACCTCCATGTGGAGAAAATTATTCTTCAGTTGGGTTACAGCAAGGAAAGGGGGTATGGGGTAAATATAAGGTGATAAACCGTGGATGGGTCTGAAACCATGATTGGTCACAGTGTCGTCGCAATTTTGGTCCCATTGCACTGATTTTGCTGTGGGGTCCCGTCAATATCACACTCAGTGGGGGGTGGTCAGGCACCCCAGCTAACATCGTTCTGGGCCCTCTCAACCGCTATAGTACTATCACAACATATATTCATGTAGTTGAGGCTAATATGCATTACTAAAGCCATAATGATATATAATTAGGCCTATTATATCCAGTAATGATGACCTTGATTGCCACTCAGTAACTTGCAACTTGCCCTAAAACACACGTCAAGGCCACTGTACTCTGCATATTATATATACATATTTTCCTTTATCCAGTAGATGGCGGTAAAACATTGTTTTACACTTTAAATTCTCATGCTGAAGTGTAGTAGACAGTAAAAATGAATGCATGGAAAAATCATCCATTCAAAATCATTTTGAGATGTTTTATTGCTTTGCTTAAGTTTTCAAAGACATTTGTTCCCAAAAAGTGTTGTAACATATTTTTTCAACCCATATTTGTCTGTTACAAATGAGAGTAATAACTCAGCAACAACTGAAATTAAAAGCTTAGAAGACAAGGTAATCATATCTGTATCACTGTAAAAATGTTGCTTGCTGATTCTTTGTAATTCTATGTGAAATTTACTAGAAATGTCTGTGTTAAATTTGGTGTCAAGAGTGTTTCAGCTCATTTCTAACCGGTCAAACTGATGTTGTTAAAACTCACTCACACTGTGAGATGTGACACTCTCTGTTCTCCCCTAACCAGACTTAAAACAGTTAAATCAGTGTCAGTTTAACTGAATTATAGCCATTTCACCAGACAAACTCCACGATAAATATGAACTCTGTTTAGAATCAAAGAGTAAGCTCACCCAAAAATGATGATATTTTGGTTACCATTAACTTCCATTATATATAGGGACAGACATTTCTCAGGTTAGAATGAAAAGTGGATGGCTACATTTTTGGGTGAACTATCATTGAAGGCACATACTACTTTAAGGCCATTTGCAGTATACATTATAAAATTACTACATTTACATAGTCAAAATGTGGACATAATTTATTTAATTGTCAGTGTATCAATCATTTTAAATGTTTTGATCCTCTAAAATATTGGTCACATTTTAGTTTGGAGACCTTAGTATAAACTACAACTATTACCTAAACTTTAAATACAGAAAAGGACTAATGAATCTAAAATAGGGTCATGCAGAATAAGCCATATAAGCTTTATAAGTAGTAATAAACAGCCAACATGCTAGAATTAGGTTAATGCTAATAAGTAACTAGTTAAAAGTAAGAATTTGTCCCCAAACTGAAGTGTTACCAAAATATTTCTATATAGCTCTTTATTTAGTGGGAAAATGACATTAAAACATTCAAATAAAGCAAAGTCAATGCATGCATTAAATAGAGAAGCACCAGAAGCCATCTCACTCTGTTAATCACCTATTGTGCCAAATAAAGACTGAAGATGTTATTCAACCATACAACGTCATTATCATGCATTCTGTTTGTGTGTGAAAAATCTGCAAATGAATAGAGACTTCAGATAATTATTTAGCAAACAAAATGCATCTTGCATGGTGGATCTGCAGTTCTTGATCAACAAAATGCAGACATTGATCCCAGAGGTGGCTCAGCCCCGCATGAAGGTCTCATGCTCTTCTGGGTTCCAAGGCTGTCTGTTCCAGTCATAATCATCTATGACAAAACAACTTAGAGATGCTGGGATGACCTGATAACACTCAAAAAATACACCACCGTACTAAATTAGCTATGTTTACAAGCTTTGCAAACACAAGACTGTGTGTTTAGTTGGCTGTTTGCAAAATTAAGTTTCAAGACATGATTCCTGTCTGATTGCTATATTCACATCGCATCTGGTGATTTCTGCCTTTTACGATGTGACAAAATGTGATAAACTCAAGTCAAATCTCAAAATATGTTTTTAAGGTTAGCCAAAATGTAATTAATTCCATGAACAGTCTTGACTGTATTTAGGAGACAAAACATCTTAGTCAAAAATGTATTTTAATTTATTTTAGAGTCTTAACTGAAATCTCAAAATGAACTTTGTAAGGTTATCCAAGATTTCAAAATATTTATTTATTTGAAAAAATTGCAAAAATATTTTTAAGGATATTTAAAATGTTAAAATAAATATTGAATTTAATTTTTACTAAATAAAGTTTGATATATTCATTTATAAATAGTATACGCCATAACTCTCAACTCTTAAATACGAACTAAGGCCTTCTTGAGTTTTGAGGAATTTGGGAAGGTTTTCTTCTTCAATTTGATTATCATTTGAACTAACATTTGCGTTTCAGTGTATTGCTGTAACCTCCACGCCACTGGACAGTGAACGACAACAAATCGAGACAAATTTTGCAGAGTAATTTGATTTGATTCATTGTTGATGCCCTGTTTAATGCATGCCAACTCACTCCAGCTAATTGGGGTAAAAATGGGGATCAAATCAATGTTTAGGCTTTCTAGAAATATTAGTATAGTTTAACAATCACTTTTTATATTGTGTCATTACTGACATAATGTTATGTGGCTTTAGCATTTACTTTGAGCTCTAAATGCTAATCATAAAAATGATAATAAGAACGACTTCAAGTGAAATGACTAGATTAAATATCAAGTCTTGAGGTTCAAGAAAGCTTGTGGTAAAGCTGAGGTCACGTATGTCTTTCAGTCAAAGTTTTGGAATTACTAACAGGAACTGACGAGTCATTTGATAAAACTGGGACCCTAGAATATCATGCATCCTTTTAAGCACTATTTTTTTCATAACTCTTCATGAGCCTTTTTTTAAATGAGCGAGTACACACGCAAGGGGCAAAAGTCACAGTAAAGGAGAGCCACAAGGGGCATCAAATGATTCTCTTCATGCACCAGTCTTTAGATTGATTTAGTGAAACCAATTGGGGCAGCATGTAAAATCGGGATGTTACTTTCATCTACATGAAACAGACCTCTTTCTTCTCTGACATTTTCTGGGAAGGTCCAGACAAACTGATTATGGCAAAAAACAGCCAGTCTATCACATGCTGATAAACCTTGAGACATGTCTTGTTAGAGGAGGTAACCTCCCGTTCAGCCCTACATTACCCTCAACATACCACTAACCACAGAAGATGATGTATCATAACATAAGTATTTAATTGAGCCGATTTGGGTCAATCATGGGATGCTTGTTTTTCCTACCTGTTAGTTTATTAAAAAATCTCTTACAATGATACTTGAACACATTTTCTTTGAAGAACATGTTTTTAATTTCTGTAAGAAGTCTCTGAACATATCAGACAATTTAACATTTTTATGAAAACTAGTTCAGGTGGCAAAATGTCATGTGGCATGACCGAAAGTGTGATGATATTTATGAAATATTTACATTTGCAAAGAGCCTTTTTACTTTAGATAAATATTTCAAGATGTGTACTCTATAACATATATTAAAGGTGTGAAGAAAATGTTATGGTTTTTAACTGATGCTTAGATCACATAACATTTTAAGACCTTACTTGAAAATGGTATCAAAAAAAAATGAAGGAATCCCACTCACAAAATATTAATGTACATGTTTTTTTTATATGTTTGCAAGTACTGATAGTATGTGGGATTCATTAACTTTGACTTGTTTTTGGTTGTTTGTAGCAACTATCGATTGGCCTTCAGGTGTGTAAGGTAATTGTTGATTGACTGTTTGAACAAAAAATGTAATAGTAGATTATGTGTTATTGATGTGTCATTTACAGTGTGGGGGCATAACTAGTTATATGTAATGGAATTACATAATTTAAAAAAATATATAATAATAATAATGTAACTGTAAACTGTTACAGTTACTGAGACACAATTTGTAATTAAATTACCATTACTTATGAAAATGTTAACAATTACAAAGTGGGTTATATTTTCACACAACATGCAGATATGATTGACTTATTTCCCAAATTGCATTGACTGCTTTATGAGACACCAATGTTTCAGGAGTTTAGGACACATACTTATTATATAACAATTTTATTTCCTATTTAGGTTTATATGCTTTACTTTTTTAAGATGAATTCCCAAGGCATTGTGAGATGCCAGTGTTTCCTGTCATAGCTATGCAAGGGTTTGATTTAAAAACAATAGGCTATCATAACTATTAAACTATATCTTATGATTTTAATCTGTATTTGACCTGAAAGTGAAAAGAGGTGCTAAAGTTTGTTTTTGTGGTGTCTGTGCTGTAAATTGTAATTATAATCATCTTAATTCAAGTGATAAATGATTTTGAAAGTCTGACGGTTATCAGTGTTGAGTACCGTAAGATTAACCCTGCCTGCTTTTAAAGTTTCAAAATGATTAACAGTTGAAAACATTCATTAGAAATGTAGAAAAGTAATACAAAAATTATCAAATGTAATCAGTTACACTACTTTAATAAAGTAACTGAAAGAGTTACACTACTTTTAAAAGAGGGTAACTTGCAATAATCTGTAACCTATTATATTTCAAAAGTAACCTTCCCAACACTGTCTTTGACCCAAACACACTTGGGGTACTGACCGTAACAGTGTTTGGTTTTTACTTCTTTTTTTTCGTCCATGGACAATCAAATTTGTCCTTAACCCAAATAACTAGTCTGTTACTTGTCATAATTGTTTATTTAATGATATGGCTTGCAGAATTGAATTCATCCAAAATGTTTCAAATGCCCGCATATTACTTATTTCTGATTATCGTTTCCTAGATTTTTCATCTAGGGTCAATCCATGATAATATTTACCAGGTTATGAGTGACAGTGATCCCAGATCAGCTCAGTTATAGAAGTGCCTGCCCATGACCCCTGGTTTGTATGTAGTAAGCAGTTAATAGTCTCAGTGTATTCAGGTTTAAGAGAGAAAGAAACACCCCATGCAGCATGACCTTCCTGGTCACGACCTATTGATGCTCACTCATGTCCCCCATCAGCCTTCACAGCACTCAGCAGCACATGAAAGAGTTCATCAGAGGGGAGGCATCGTGTGAGAGGATGAGGCACAAGAGTTCACAGTGCAGTGGTTTGGTGCTCCTTGATGAGATCACATGCTTGGCATATGGAGGCATCCCGAGAGCATTCATGATGCATTTTATGTCTGAATAAAAGATGGGAGGAGAGAGAATAATATATCTGTCGTTGGACCAAACTTTAAATTCCATTATTTTATTGTGAGATGAGAGTTTTCAACTTTAACTGCAAGGGAATAACACAGCTGCATTAATCAAAGGATGTAACATTAAAATGTTGAATTAATATTTTATTGAATTAAATGTATGGTAGTTCAAAAATAGTTGCATTCTTCATTGTTTATTTGTCTGATTGGACACCAATGTCACTTTATCAGCTCCTTCCACTTCAGAGATACCTCATTTCAACAGTAGTTATGATTTATTAGTTAATTCCTCTAAATGCTAGAAAACAGACCTCATCTGTTTTGCTATAGTTCTTTTAAAGTATTTCAGACAATCAGCAATTACAACTGGACTAAGCTACTGTACTGTGGAAATGGGTAGGAATGCTTGTGAGAAAGACAGGACTACCTCAGACATTCCTTCCCTTGCTTTCAATGATGTATGGGGACACAATGTCATTACCAAGCCAGTGATTTAACACCGTTAAGCGCTTCCAGCTGGAATGTTATTCTGCCCCAATGCTAAAAGTGTCATATGGAACTCAACCGTAGTCTGCTGGGCTTTGTCTGATCTGGTGCACCTGCTCTCGTTCCCTCTCCCTCTCTCTCTTTGCTTGCTCTCCTTCTCTTGCATTCATGCTTCAGATATGCAGCTCTGCGCTTTTGCTTCTCTTACTCTTCTTTTTAGTGTCCACAGGACAGCAATGGGCTACAACACTTGTGATTTATATATATATATATATATATATATATATATATATATATATATATATACATGTATATCTGTGTGTAAGTGTCTATTTCTAAAAGCGTTTACTATATAATTAATAGTTAATTATGATTGCAGATCTTCAGTCATGCAATCTCAGCCAGTATATGTGTAAAAAGCCAACGCGTTTTGCTTGACTGTGTATTATGGACATTATAAAGTGGAATGAAAGCCTGGAGTAAAAACTGAAGAATTGTATTTTGGTTCTTTATCGCCACCTAGTGTCAAGTCCTATAATTTGTCATTCGCAGGTAACGAAGCCCTCCTGTATATGCAGCATGGTTTTCACATTAGACCAACAGTGAGCACACTTGAATCAACATACATTTACATACGTGTCGTGTAGATTTATTGTGTGTGTGTGTGTGTGTGTGTGTGTGTGTGTGTGTGTGTGTGTGTGTGTGTGTGTGTGTGTGTGTGTGTGTGTGTGTGTGTGTGTGTGTGCGTGTGTGTGTGTGTGTTTTATCATAAGCCAATGCAAGCAAGATGCAACCTAATTGGGAAAAACTTTGCTATTGTCTAGGTTTGTATTACTTTCATACAGCATGCTTAATAATTTACCAAATTGATTAGGCTACTTGAACAAAATATGGGCTATGTTAAAAACCTTGCATGTGCAATGTGAAAGTAAACGGATACATTAAAGCTATAATCTTGAAAAGTGACGATTATCTTCCAGAAAATTGGGTTGCGAAAGTATACATTTAAAAACAGGGGATATATATTCTACAGCTTGAGCACAATTAAAGAACTAGAATGTACCTTAGCTTCATCTAATGTCTATACGTCTGTATAGACATATTCGTGGAAGTCTTTGCCCAAATAAATCGTGCCAACAAGAGTTCTGTCTGGCTTTACTTCGACGTCTGCAAGAGACCACAAAGGCATTCAAGCTACCGGTCCCTTGAGATGTGACATGCTTAGTCATGTGGAAGTACATATTAACCAGCAATGCACACAAATTAACGATGCCATTGTTAACAACAAAGCGCAGCTTTCAAGTCATTACTGCCTGTCTGTTCTTAAAGCTGAATTCCAGTGTTTGATGTTCTTAAGCATCCCTTTCCACACAGGATACCTAAACAACCTCTGCTAATCTAAGGCTTGGCAGTTAATCATGGGACTGTACAAGTTATAATTTAATGAGTTTCTTCCTGACTCGTATAAATGTGTTAGTAAAGTGTGATTGGACTGTCAATGCATCACAGTCATTATCTGATGCAAGAACGTTAGAACTATTTCAGGTGACACTTTGTGACACTTTAATAACTTTCAAATATCACATTTGATAAATAACCCAATATATAAATGTTATGAAATGTGTATAGTTTTTTAATGTAAAGATATTAAACACAATAACTAACATAATCTCCCAATTATTGTTGTTGTTAGACGTATTTGCCATTCATCAGCCTCACATTTTAAAAATGAAGACTGAAGACTGGACATTTGTTGGTTGTTATATCATTTTTGAGACTCAAAATTATTTTAATATAGTTTTTTTCCTTATTCGCAAAACAAATATTGTTCATGTTTGTTAATGGTTTTTAAAAGACAGGTTTGCATTTTTCATTTGGTGCTGGTGTGTACAGGTTCTGCTTATTGACTTTTGTAGTTTTGACTGTAATGATAATAATTTATAATTTATCATAAAAATTATATGTTTTGTTTGCTTTTGTTTGGTTGGAGAGATGATTAGAAGAGTGGTGTTGAATTAAAAAGATTAAACCGACTCATTTCAAACAAATCATTGAAGTGCACCGTCAATTTATAAAGTCCCACGGGGAACATTATTCGTTTATCTGTACTTGCATTAAAAGTTGTATGTTTTTGTATTACAGAACAAATTAATTAGCTCAATATTTTTTAAATTGAAGGAGTGGGTAAACGAAACATGTGTTTTCGTTCCTACAATGGAAAACATATATTTCAGTTGCACAGTTTTGTCTGCACAATAGGCCAAGTAGGCTATATCAAGAGAGTATATTAATGAACAAAACACACTTATCTATAGGACATTTTACAAGGGGAAAAAATTAAAGTATTTACACAATTGCTGTTTTATTAGCTGATAACTTTTAGGCATAGTTAACAAATGGCAGTCGATCGATCAAGTGTTTGCATTGTTTTCTGCTCAAAGGCAATCTGATGAAGTGAATGAAAATGTAGGCTCTTCGCGTGTGCGTGCGTGTTTGTCTTACCCTCTGCTTTTTGTGATTGGTCGAAAAAAACTTGGTTGTTCCCCTCCATGCCCACATGAATAAAAGAAGACTGCAAGAGCCTATCGGCGCGCGCGACACCCCTCCTACACCGCGCGCTAAAGTTATCCACTTCAACTACTCCCAACCCCTAAGCAGACTTTGTCATCCAAAACTATCAGACCTTTGCACAGAATTAAGTAACCTTTGTTCACTCGAGAGCGTTTGGAGTACCCCCTCCCCGGCGCGCGCGGCATCTTGTTCTTGCGGTAGTTATTTTGCTCATGACCCCCTCCGCACAAAACGACAGTGTTTATCTTTGTGTGATTTTTTGGAGGTTTCACATCCCCGCGATAGTGTGGGTGGATAACACTTTTTTATTTCTTTCCTTTTTAAAAAGAGGACTTAAGTGAAGTTTAGTCATTAAGGAAACATTCATCAACAAGTCTGGACTTGCTTTCGCAGTGTAAACACCAGCCTTATTGTGCCTCGTCATTTATTCAAAGTAGAATGTCATCTTTACCGGGAACAGTACCGCGAATGATGCGACCGGCTCCAGGACAGAACTATCCCCGCACTGGATTCCCCTTGGAAGGTTGGTTGGACAGATATTAGGGTACTTTCTTTTGCTGTAATTAATTGTTGTAAATAATACCAGGCCTACAGATTTATAATAGCCAAAAATGCTTTTAAAAAGTTTGAAGTGTAGGCTATATTACACTTGTGAGCACACCAAGTTCTCGACTGAATATGCTTTCGCAATGTCCAATTGGCGTTCAAGTTTAATTTACATATGTATATATATATATATAGCCTATTATATTAGAAATGGTTATTGGCTTTGCCGCATTTTGATGAGCAATACGCATGTGCAAATGAAATGCACCAGAATAATAGTAATAATAAAAACTATTTCCACGGCCATTTTGTTGCTGGCAATGTTCTTATTTTAGTGGTTCAAATAAAACTTTCAATTACAAAGCCTGTCCGTCATTGTAAGATGTGTTGAAGTGATCTAGTGTCGCAAGTTAATCCAAAACGCACTAAAGACAAATATTTGAGCAACACCGAGTGCAACAAAAATAATGAAGCATAACGCATGCAGGACCAAATTACATCAACCAAAATTCGATGCTAAATTTTCTTTCATTAATTGAAGGGAAGCTATTCTTAGCGCATCTCAAAACACCAGTAGGCTAAATGTTGAACAATTATCCAGATTCAAGTTCAAATTTTATTTTTACATTTAAAAATTAAAATTAGAACCATAAAGACAATTATTTATCACTGTATTTTTGTAACAGATATACTGGTTAAACTAAAAAAGTGTGGCTCTACTATTTCAAAGTGCTTCTGGTGTTTTTTGGTATTCGTAGCCTATCAAAGATACAATTATTATCGTTATTGTTTTCAATCCTTCTTTTGAGGGAAAAATAGCCTATTTAAGAGGGTAAACTGAAAGTCTGAACTTTAAATGAAAGCTCGCCAAAGTTAGATTTAATTCCCATTTCTATACTGCAGTTTCAACTCCTTTGGGTCAAGGTCGAGTCAATCAGCTTGGCGGAGTTTTCATCAATGGCAGGCCTTTGCCAAATCATATCCGCCACAAAATAGTTGAAATGGCTCACCACGGCATCCGTCCCTGCGTGATCTCCCGACAACTTCGCGTTTCCCACGGTTGTGTGTCCAAAATCCTCTGCCGGTATCAAGAAACTGGCTCGATCCGTCCTGGAGCAATAGGAGGAAGCAAACCCAGAGTAAGTATAGCCTATTATTATTATTATCATCATTTTTGTTATTATCATTATGCATGATGGGTTTTTGTAGCTATAATTTTTTTTTGCAAAGCTAATGGAATATTTCATTTTAAATCGTTTAAGAAAAGTTGGTACGTATTAAAAGGAAAAGGAAACACGTTATGTACAATTTGTACTAAATTTGTTCTCCTGCCTTTTTTCTTTTCACTCAAACTTTCTATTTTTTCCTTTCTTTTCGCATTTTCTCGCCTTTTCAATCAAACCCAAAAGCAGGTGGCAACACCCGACGTGGAAAAGCGAATCGAAGAATACAAGCGCGATAACCCCGGCATGTTCAGCTGGGAGATTCGGGATAAACTGCTGAAGGACGGGGTGTGTGACAGAAGTACAGTTCCCTCAGGTGAGGCCTCATCTGGTAAGCAGAACCTCTTTTATCACGTGCACATCACCTGTCTCATACCTCCACGGTCGTTTTGAATATAGTCTTGAACAAACTGAATTGAAAATAAAAGTATTGATTAGTTTATTATTACTATTGTTATTTTATAATAACTAGGCTTATATTAATTCCAAATTACGGATTTAATTTATTACGCCTACTTTATTATTATTATTATCCTATTATTATTATTATTAGGCTATTATTATTATTATTACGCAAATATGATTATTTTATTCTCTGTGTTCTTTTATTTATTTATTTTGAATTACCCCATCAGTAAGTTCTATCAGTCGGGTTCTTCGTGCGCGATTTGGCAAAAAAGACGACGAGGACGACTGTGACAAAAAGGATGACAGTGGCGAGAAAAAAACTAAGCACAGCATTGACGGCATACTGGGAGACAAAGGTAATTCATTTTTATTATCTTTTAATCTTGTGCAGAAAAACAGCTGAGTTCTTGTCCAAATAAACGTTGCGCTGGAGTTTATTTGGGGTCTTTTCTGCACATTAAATCGGTGTATGCTTTTTGTGTCGGTGCTCGGCGTCCTTGCGATCTCTCTGCTTGTTGAACTGTCATTTAGTTATTTGATGTAGTGTGTATTTATACTGGCTCTGACGGATGGTATTTAGGCCTTGATCTATTTGCGCAACATTCATTTGACGCTGAGTAAACGGTCCCTTGAAAACGGTAACTGACAGATGACCGATGTGGCAATCAATATCAATTACAGTCCATACGTTCAACATTGCCCGCTGGTTCTCGCGATAATTCGGCACGCTTATTCGCACGTTTACTGACCTCTCCATCTGGCGACCGGTAACTACGGCGCTGTAATAATATAGGCTAGTTATTTTAGGTTGTTTCATTTTTTTTTTTTTTTATACGTTATTACAAAATAGACTAATGCAATCGTATATTTTAGCTAAACTGAATAAGTCGTGCCCATAATATGTTAATATTTCGGGAGAAAAATACTTCAGCATAAGCAAACAATACGATTGTCTTTTTGAAGTAACACTACAAAACATTGTCGGTTTTGTGACAGTCTTTTTTTTTACACTTGAAGATGAACTTCAGTCTAAAGATCTCTGCTTCACTGAAGCTCTTTTGGAGCGAGGAATCTATGCTACAAAGCAAAGCCTAAAAGCAAGGCTTCGAAAGAAGGAATGAACCCTTCCTTTCACATTCAAAAATCCGTAAAGGGGGGGAAACTTTTAACAAAAGGCCAAGAGGGAAACTATAGAGAGATGAATTATTCAATACACCCTGCTGGTAGATAGTTTTGTAATATTATGGAATCGTCTGTTGGAATAGAATGAGATTTGGAGGGTGCAAAATGTTTTATTCTTGTTTGGAAATGCCCACTGCTCTTTTTGGAATCACTATTGTGTTTCTTAGCTGCCGTTTAGAGAGCTGCTTTAGATGAGGTGCCCGGCTCGTCTTTGACGCGAATGTTATTTTAACATTGGTTATTTGTAAGAAATTTGTCGGTTTAAAAAGTATAAAGTCCGCTAAAAATATATTAATAAATCAGTGGAACAACACATTAATTTTGTTCAGTTTGAAAATATTGCAAAGGGCTTTTGTTTGTTCATGAAATGGGATGCGGATTATGCGTATACTTGTCTGCATTATTTAAAGCGGATTTGAACTGTGTGCACGATTGATCTAAACTCTGTGTTGTTTTAGAACACATGCTTGTGTTTGTGTGCTTGCGCGTGGAACTCAAACCCCTCACACAACCTCCGTGGACAGATTCACAGGCCAGCATGAGCCACAGCTATTGGGTTACGGATATATACAAAGTGGGAAGTCCGTGATTAGACATTTCTGCCACTGCCCCAAACGCTGTGCATTAAGAATATTAATATTTCCATCTGATGAATGCATGCATATCTGCTAGGATTCATTAAATAATTTGTGTAAATCAGTTTATTTACATATCCAAATTCACACGTCTTACATTTTGTGTCTTTTCACTTTTTAGTTATACGGTGTCATGCAAACGAGATGGGGCTAAAATGCAATATTTTCCAAACTTAAAAATATTTTTCTCGGGGCTTGTTTCACTTGATCATCCAACTGGCATTTAATAATGTTAAGACTTATTAGAGTTCGTAATGAAAACGTGTCTTTTGAACAAGCTGCTGTGTTGGAGATGGGTGTAATAGCTCACAGGCATAGTACAAAACTTATTTATCCCCAATCAGCTCTCGCTCGCTGAGTTCCAAGCATATTTATTTTGCAAGCTTTTAAAGTAGATTAAATTGAGCCTTTTCTTTCCTTCTCTTTCATCTTTAAACGGCTAGCCTTCGGCACAACTTCATGAGATTCTACATTTTTTTCTTACACTTTTCGTATATTTATTTGATAATATTGTTTTATTGTATTTTGGTTTATTTTAGCTGATTCGACGCACAAACACATGGCAAAAGAATGAGACCCCAAGCACGCCATTTGTGGACAAATTGAGCAGTTTTGTATGATTACGGATGTTAAATTATTGAACAATGAAAAATGACTCCTGGCTTTAAAACCCAAATCTACTTTTTGCCCATAATCATGCAGGTTTAGAACAAAGTGTGGTTATTTAATTACTTCTGAAATAAGCTATCCCCAAAGGATACCTGTCATTTTGTATTTATCGTATTTTGCCATGGTGTTGTGCTCCTATATTAATGTGTTCTGACGTTCACTGCTCTCTTTAAAGCACAGAGCATGAAAGGCGCGTGCACCACATGGACTTTACTCGACCAATAAAATGTCATTTGACCCAGAGAAGAATTATTCAGCCAATTAATGGGTATCGACAGATTAAAGCTGATTAAACCAATTGGTTCAGAGACTTATCCCACAGAAGATCGTTTAAACAAATCAGTGGATTACCTGCATCTCTACCTAATCTCGGTTAATTACTAAAACGATGACTATTTCAACACGACCTTAGGGTGGCACTACGCACAGCCTATTAAATTAACTCGTTAAGTGACCACGCTGACAATGCATCGTTTGGCTGGAGAAATTGAACACATTTGAACAAGAGTAGTAATAATTACAGCAGAAACTGCTGTGCGGAGCATTCATTTTAAGAATGCTGCAAAAGGCCAATTACATCGAGAGAATGAAAAGTGTTTGCACGCGGGTAGTTCCCAGATATTTGTAGAGAAACGAAAGTTATATACTGTATATTTGAGACTTTGAAATAAGCCTCGTTTGAAGAAAAGAGACCATAGGATGAGTCGAGAGACCACTTCAAACAAATCCATCTGGAATGGAGAGAGAGAGAGAGAGAGAGAGAGAGAGAGAGAGAGAGAGAGAGAGAGAGAGAGAGAGAGAGAGAGAGAGAGAGAGAGAGACAGAGAGAGAGAGAGAGATTTAGTGAAAGTATGGGGAAGTTATTTAGCTATTAATATTTTTCCTCAGGCATCGAGAGTCACTCCATCTGCACTTTCTCGCAGCTATTTGGCTGGGCTGAAATTGAGGGAGACCCAAATGTTGGGAAGAGATAACACAATCATCACAGCCGCGGTCCTGCGCTCTGCATCAGTGTATTAAACTCGGATTAACCTCCCCTTTCCCTGCGCTGCTACCAACACATTTTATTGGAATTTTGGGAGAGGGAGCGTTTTTGTAACATTTTATTATTATTATTATTATTATTATTATTATTATCACTTCAGATCAAATTTGACATGATAAATAAATGTATATTCACATAATTAGCCTATTAACTGTAGTTAATGTGCAAGTATGGAGCTTAATTATTCATTGTTCTGTTCACGGTAGGTTATTAATAAAAATAAGTTGTAACGTGGGCATTGCTCTGTATAAAGTTCCTTGCTATTGTATTATACATAGTTCCAGCTGTAATTAGAATACGCACAATATGATAAAACTGTTGTTGGGCTGTAATGGTGGACAGTGACAATGGTGCAAATGAATAGAACAAGTCTGGCGTTTGTATAACCAATCTCTTTGCTAGGTCATCTTCTAATGATGAGACTATGCTGTGAAAAACGTTAATCCAGAGATCATGTCACCAGAGCGCCAGTTTAGTGTCAACGGCGTTGCTTTGTAAAACATTTACAGTGTAACTGAATTACATGCTGGTTAACTTCAGTCCTGCACTTTTCTGAGGAAATTATTTCCCAAACGTTCACCCAGGATGGAGTTCATACACAAACATCCAGGTCTCTAATTCGTGGAACGAATCGAATGTCGGAAAACATCGAATTCAGTTTAGTGCCCTTCTGTTTTTACTAGGCCTGCATCTTTTGACAGCTTTTCTTTTATACATTCTTACTCTGCTCACGTTGAATTCGTTTTGACATAATGTTTATGTAGACTATATCGTTGTATGTGGATTGTTTATTTATCTAAATAATATTTTATCGGATATAACAAAAATGGCCGTAACTATTCGACTAAATGTGTCTAAATAGCGTGTCATCAGAGTCAGTCTACGAATGAATGACATGTGACGTTAATCATTTTATAAATGTAGAAAGATTACGTAAGTCCTCTTGAACAGAATATTAATATGCAATTATTTTCAACAGCTTTGCTGACCTGTTAACCTGGGGCGGATCCAATAGATGCAATGAAGAGGATTTGTGTGTGTTTCAGATGTTTAAGGGAGAGAGGGAAATAAATAAATAGAAAGTATGTGCAGAAAAGTAGAGGCGTCTGGAGGAAATTGAGAGGCTTAGTCTTTGATCCGTGGGTGCTTTTTCTTATCGGAAACATTTGTGGTGACACCACATGACACCTTCTCACTCACCTTCGTTGTCGCCAGAAATAAAATGAAACCAAGTTTTCAATTAAGCACTGACGTACATTTAACATACGGGATGTTTTGGGAAATCAAACAATTAGTTGGTCAAAAATCCATGTCATTCACCGAGATTTGCTCTGTGCAGTAGAGTGGGGGGCATCCTGTTGGACCAGAGGAACAAAACGAACAAACGACTGGGAAACTCCTGCTGACACCAATAAAAGTATTGGCCTCCGGGCTTCCTATGTAATGTCACAAAAGTGTTTTTGATGCCCTGGACTCGCCATCGCTTTAGTGCTGTATGCTGCCCTAAATAGGCTAATTGCAAGAGCACGACACTCTTGGTGACCCTATATAAAGACGTGGATGTTTCGTCTTTGGTCCAAAGAGACGCTAAAATTATCATTCGAGGCAAAACGTTTTAGTTGCGAACCGATTTTTGACGTAACGTGTAGCCTGTGTTTTATAGCAATATATAGCCTATAAAATAATATCAAGAATTTATCGAATAAAAATAGAACGTCTATTTTTTTAACTACCAGCGACTTGTTAAACATATTTCATAACACATAGATATAGAAAATACTACGGAATAAAGCACATGGAATTAATGGCAAAATTGCCATTTACAGGCCTATATTAATTGGCCCGTGTTCAATTTAAAGAAACAAGTAAAGACTAGCAAACGTTCAACATACGACTCGACTTGTTGATTTTGATCTTATTGTTCGTATCGCTTTCAAACCAGCTTTAATGGCCTCTTTGGGAATACAAATATACCAAAAGAGGTGTTACCAAAGTGGAAGAGGGGGGTTGATTCGGGGGGATTGCTGCCCACTCCTTTACCATGGAGTGTTCAGTAGCCATTCCTTAATCCTGCTTTCATTTTTGCCGACAAATGCCAAGAATCCTGTCTGGAGACCCAATGGGAGACTGATCAGCTAACAAAAGGGAATCCTTCCACAAAGCAGGAGTGCCAAAGGTGGTTCAGGGCACTCATAAACAGACCAGAGGAAAAGTAACCTTTTGCCGATAGGTCTTATAACATTTTGAGCAGAAACGTATTGGTCCACATAAGTGTCTGTGCAAATGAAAATTTGCTCAGGGAGTGTGTATTCACTGCATGTGTCAGTGTACAAATACCCTAAATAAATATCATTGTAGAGTCATAGAGTAAACTAAATTAATGGAATGGGCTCTGTGGAAAGTATTTGAAAATGGATGTCGAGCCTATATTGGCCATAATGTGTGTTTATTTGTTTTAAATTGTAACTTATCTTCTTCCATTTATTTATTTTGCATAAATAAAATGTAAAAGAATGTTTATGTCTCTCTCGATTTTTCAGGCCTGAAGTCTGTTATTTTACATTATGTACTATTTGTTTTTAGTTGACCTGAAAGACAAAACGTTTGAAATAAATAGCCTACTTGAATTTAAGCATAAGATTTGCATAATGGAGGCCATTAATTATCATTTAGCTCATTAATTATTGTAGGAACAAATCTACCATGTGATGTTGAAGAGTTAAGACTATTTTCAAGACTATGAAAGGTGCACCTTTCTCGGTTTCATTTAAAGAGTCAGGTCCTCCATTCTTCTGTGAATTAACTTTTGTTCCTTCAGCCGTTTGCTTTTTTTGTTTGAGCAAAAATTATTCTGGTGTCTAACAGCCCTCTTTCCTGATTTAAAGATAGTGAATTCAAAAGAGAGAAAGAAAAGGGAAAAGCCAACCGTCTGTTATGTTGTGTCTCTGGCCTCTCTGCGTTGGCTATTCAGGCAAGTTGATGAACTCCTCCAAAAGTTTATTAAGAGGAGCAAAACAATGGCGTCTAAAGCCTTTCGGCAGCCAAAAGAGACAGTTTATAAACTAGCTGCCATTGTTCCTCAAAGGCAGATGCATGAATACCTTTGAATGGGCTCCGTCAAACTGACACGATCAAGCTAGACAACAGCATGTTAAATAGAACTGCCTTTCTTTCTGCTGCCCAGATTTGTATTTTTCCTGCATTAATGTACATCTGCGGTAGGAGGGTCCAAGCTGGACGAGCTCAGTCCCAGTCAATGCCCAAACCCACAGCCTTTGGGCTGTTTGAAGTAAAGTCCTATGTTCTGCACGCCCTCAGTGGGCTGCAGGTGTCACAAGCCCGAGAGAAATATGGTAATCTAAGAGCAAAAGAAAAGAGTCACCCTCCTTTTAACGTTTTAAACAGAGCATTTTCCGAGTGAATGACTTGAAATTGCCCGTTTGTAGGGTTTGAATTTTGTCTTAATGCAGCCAATGGGATTTACAGGGCTTCCATGTAAAGGTTTAAAGTTTTCCAAATGTAGACAGGTGTGTTTAATATTTCAACTTTTAATGCCATATCTGGTTAAATAGTGCTAAAATATTGTGCTAAGACTAAATTGTATGGCTTTATTTTCAAATGCATATTGACGAGCCATACATTTTTTTTTATATATATTTTACATTTATTTACATTTATGGCTATTGAAAAAAAGTACTTTTTTCTGTTTTATGCTAGCATTTATTCATAACATCTGCTTGTCTTCGCGGTGTCATTTTTTAGTAAACTTTTTACTTGTCCCTTTAAACAAGCATCGTATCATGTTATGTATTCAAGTCCATAATGAGTTATTTATTGAGGACCCATAAAGAGGCTAGTGAAAGATGAAGAAGTGCATTGCTGTCTGTCTTTCTGGCATGAGAAGTATAATTGCACTCTCCTCCGGTTCACAATGTTGACTCTGTTTAGACATGAATAAAAGCAATTTAGTTTTGGCTGAAATGTACTTGTTCTTGAATGGATTTCACATTGCCAGCTCCAAAAACAAGTCTTTGAGAAACAGAGTACATGTACAAATGCTTGCTGTGGTCACGTGGGTTTGTTTGTGCATTAGACTATAATATATATATATATATATATATATATACACTAAAGTATAGCTTTTTATTTATCCTCTTTCCTACTGCTTGTTTCACTTCTGTTTCAGTTTTATAACCATTCTCTTACTATGTGTAAGTAAGTTGTTGTTTGTTAGCATGTGTGTTTGGCTCAGTGTTATTCTTTAATTTTAGTTAAATTATGTCTGAATTGATTGTTTTTATAGGTATTTGATTAAGTTTTAGTTTTATTTAATTTGAGTATTTGTAGTATTTCAACAAACTAAATGGAAATTAAATCATATATATATATATTGATTTGATAAATGTGTATGTATATGTACACAAATATGTATGTGTGTGTGGTTGTACATACACATATATCAGTTGTTTTTTGGTGTTTGGCTTAGTGTTATGTTAGAATCATTATTATTATACAAACAAGTAATTTACATGGTTTCATCATTACTGTTGTGATTTTAGCAAGTTACACTAATCATAAACTGTAGCTGATTTTGTGTTTTGTGCAGTTTGTATTTAATGGATAAGATGTAACAGAAAATTGACTTAAGCCTTCACCGCATAACTTTTACATCAGTGTAATTTAATATCTGCTAACTATAGTTGATGAATCTCTCTGGGATGAAATGACCTATATTGTGGAACTATATGCACTATGATAATATAAGAATGATGATTTGATTGTTGAGCAATAATTTAGTCATTTGAACGTAACTATAATTGTTCACTGTATGTTTGGCAGAAGAAATAATATCAGCACAAAAGTATAAAATGCCTTTAACCCTCAATTTCTCATGGTGGAAGTTAGATTATCAATATGTGAAGACCATGTTTGGGAATAACGGATGGCATGTCTGTAATATGCTGCAGTCATAAAAATACCCTTAAATCATGTCCAGTTTTGATGACTCAAGAAGCATGGCCCACATAGTAACAGTAATTAAGTGAGGAGGGCAATTGCGCCGCATCAGTCCTACAATTAGTGCCGAACAACATGGTCCAATGGCTAAAAAATCACCATCAGCCCACGCTACTTATGGCCATAACATTTCCCATTTTATGCTCTTTAGTAGCCTCACCCCGAGATTCTTCATTAGCTTTATTTATGTGTGTGTTTTGCACTTGCACAAAGACAATAAACATGTTCCTAGAGTGTTGCAAATCAGAAATTTGCTCAGATTTTTTCCACCAACTTAAATGGTGAAATGGCAGTGTGAGAGCTGCAGAGGGGCAGGCAGCTGTGAGGGAGTCTATCCCGCTCCCCTCTCCCCACGCAGGCTTCAAACAGGGCACTTGTCCTACATTTTTAACTAATGGGCTTATTTATGCAGCCATTGTCAGTTTCTCTTCAGGCTACTCTTTCCACGTTGACTTTTTCTCTCACCCCTGCAGTATACAAAAGCAAGTGCTGCTCAGTTTTTTTGCATCTGTTGATATGAGATTTGCCATTTAAAAACAACTGTTTGCAACGTTGAGTTATTACAGCCTCCATTAAATTGTGTTTACCGCGTTGGCACGTACGCAAGACATCAGAGCACCTCGTATATGTTATAGGGTCTGTGTTTTGACTGAGCGCTCTAAGAAAAGCTCGCCTCTTCTTTAAGAAGCACTACTGTTTATGGATGCATTTCAAATCACCTTTTCTTCATCTCTGATTATTTATCTGCTTTTCTTTTGGAAATAAGATTATGCCTTTTTTATTATCATTTATTTTCACTTTTTTTGCATTTGTATTTAAGCTCTAGGCTGTCCACTTAAAGCTCACATTGATATATTAAGATTTATTTCCCATAAGCTGAGTCAGTAGTTAAATTGACATTCAGCATTTTTTTTGTTTACGCAACTGTTTTATCTCCAGAAGAGACACACGCCACCGCTGTGGGAAAAGCAGATAAAGGCTTTGCATTTAATAAATGGTAGTTTCCTAAGACATAAATCCATGATAACACAAACATCTTTGTGAGGATGGAATTAAGTTCAGCTGCAGTTTTACCCTCAGTTTTTAAGGCCTCACATGGAGAAGCATAAAGTTTTCTGCGAATTTACTTTATTGCAGTAATGCAAGGAAACTTTTATATGAGGCCAATGAGTAGACAAGTGATGTTAACAATGGCATTTGTGTCAGAGCTGCTTGTAATGTACATTATATGGAGCATTTAAAGGATATTTCACTTCTAAATTGAAATTTTAATTTACCCTTTTTAAACCTTTATGTTTTGCTTTTTCTTCTGCAACACAAATGAAGATATTTTGAATGAAGTTTAAGCTGTTTTTACTCATACATGGAAAGAAAATGGACCAAAAACGATATTGTACCCCACTGACTTGGACAAAATATCTTCTTTTGTATTCCACAGAATAAAGTCATACACACTAAATTATTTTTCATTTTTTTATATATGTCGAATTCAGTGTGTTTCTTGCCCTTTCTTTGTTATTATTTGTTAACTGTACCAGTTTCAATGTAAATCCTACACCATTTTTTTATCAGTTGGAAACAACACGAGGACTGAGTAAAGGGATGAGAAAGAGTAAATTCATTTTCACAAGGATGAGTAAATACATTTTCTGCTTATAATGTATATTATGTGGGGCAGGTAAAATCTTTCATACTGACTAAAATGTGCTGAGGGATGAAGTATGCTAATGTCTTTTTTTCCTCTCTGACACACACATTATAGTTTAATAAGCTATAGGCATGCTATATTAAATGGCTGATTTTGCCATCTTTCCCACCTTTTAGATATTTGATTAACTTCCACGGTGCTGATTGCTTTTGACCTCAATTAGCGAGATCTCAATCCCAGGAAATGAAAACTCGATATTAAAAGAAAGTAAACGGACACCTGCCTTTCAGTTTCTCGCAGCAAGAAACTGAATTAGATCTCTCTCTCTCTTCCATTGACCAAGTTAAGTCAGCACTTCCCAACAAATCGACTGCGCTGCACATATCTTTAAAGAATTTCCCCCCTAATTGCCTAAAGATATTTTAAGAACCATTTCGAAGTTGTTCTTAAATAGCACTGCAGTGAAATTCAGCTAATACAGCAGAACAGATGTGATCTTCACATTCATGTTCTGTGTGGATCTGATAACTTCAGCAAAACATGATTTCTTTAACGTAGGTCTTATTATCCTAATCAATTCTGTCTTCTCCGTTCTTTAGCCTATCTGTCAATAGTTATAGTTTCATTGTCAAAACTCTTTTCAGTCACCACATTCCAGAGTATTTGAAACCCAAGAGACACAAGCCATCCTTGGAGTGTCCCTCTGGCTGTCTCTCTGCACTGCCGCCCCCTTTTCCCTTGCTTTAAATGGATTCATATTCAGGCAGCATTTTCCAGTGGCGCTTGGGCACAGAGAGTCAATATGTCAGCATTTATTGATGCCCCACAGAGCTGCACAGGGTTGTCAGGCCTCTTTTCAGGCTTAAATGGCCCCCTAAGGTGCGTCTTCTGTTGGGCCTGAAAGGCCACGGAGGCCCCTGAGTCTCTCTGTTGTTTAAGGTGAGCACACTCTCACACGGGCACGGCGGACAAAAAGCCCTCTGAGCCTTCATGCACATGACAAGACCTATAAAAGAGCATCACCCATCAACTCTCCTTCACATCTTCCCTCTCTTTCTCTCAAATGTTTTTGAGTGCTACAAAAAGAAAGGAGGGCTAATTGTTTGTTGTGGGAGCCAAAATTACAGCTCTTTCCCTCCTTTTCCCTTCTTCAATGGTGTTCTTGTATTCCATGGAAAGAAATTAATGAACACGGAGCAGAAAGCAAATCTAAACTGAACGCGTTTTACCACAGACTGTGATTTGGTTTTGTATCTAGCATTTGGTTGAATAAAAAAAATTGGACTCATTTGGACATATTTTGGTTAACATTTTTTCTCTCTCGAAAGTTTTAGCATATTTTTCAGCATTGTCAGTTATTTGATTTATTGATCTTTGGAATAACCCAAGTGAATTACTAGAAGCTCTATTATGCTCAAACTTATGTTAATGTGTTTGTTAAAATCCCTTTTTTCCTTTTTTAAGAGAGATTTAAAAATCATAATTATGATTATTGGGCGATAAGTCAGGGAAAACAACTAATTTGACTGACCTTGAAAGATGGCCCAGAGTCATATCTGTGGCCCACAATATTATGGAGATTTTTGGCTTAGACAATCAAAGTAGGAAATAAAGTGTCCTTATTAAAATTTGGGTTATTGTACTTATTGTGGTGTTCAGGGTGTTATTTTTAAAAGTGATAAATTAAACCAGTCATACACCTTTAAAAATAAAAGTTATTTACTGGCATCTATGTTTTCTCCAATAATGGAGTACAATTATCTAAATAGCTAGTATTTTACCCATATGGCCAGAGAGTGTGAACATGTTTGAATGAGAGCTTATTCATTAACAGTTTGAATGATGATCTAAACCAATAATAATTTCAAAATAAATGGGACAGACACTGCTGTACCTTTACTGTTTTTATCAATCTGGAGTCTCACAGATGAGTGCATATGTCAGAAACAAGGAGGCCAGTTGACCCAACTTTAGTATAATGTTGTTTTGAGAGCCAACTCTGAAGAAGACAAATGTGTAAATGTTTGCTACCATGCTAAGCTTAGTGGAATGTGCAGCTGTAGACGAGCACTTACCCGGGCCCTTTAGCTCTTTACACAGAGACTGTGGCAGGAAAGGTTTGGGGGAGAGAGAGCGAGAACGAGGGAGTGAAAATAAAAAGACAACACAGAGGAGAAAGAGGTCTGAGTGTGGCCGTGATGATGAATATCCCATCTGCTCACAGGCTCATCGGTGATGGAAGTGGTCTAAAGGCTTATGTTGGGTGGTCATGACTCCTCTTTGGCCTTAGTCGCTCCTCACCCGTAGTGGTTAATCACTGTCCGACGAGTAGATGCTCTTGGAGAGTTTTACACCCAGCTGTCTGTAAAAGCTCAGTCAGGTTGGCTGCATGAATCAGATCTATGTGAATCAGTTTGAATGTGTTACAGCAACTCTTCTGTTTCAGTTTCACCAAAGGGCTTTCAATCAAATCCTTATTCAAGATATATTAGGACAATTCTCTCCTGATTAACTGTCTTTGATGTGTAAGTGCTACAAATCAGGTTCATCCCATGGGGCATGTTCACTCTTAATAACTGATGAGATGCAAAGAGACAATCTTAAGTTCAGAAAATAATAGGATTTGGGGACGCAGTTTGTTTGAAATAAAACATTGCTCATTCGCTGTCAGATTAACTTGTTTGCTTCAAATATCATGTTTTTATTTTTGTTTGTTTTTTTGCATCCTTTTGTTTGAAACATATTGAAACCAATTTAACAATACCGCAAACCCTGGAGGACTACATAGATAAAGGAATACAATGCACAGGGAATTTTTTAATTAAGCCCACATTTTAAGATAAAAATATTTTTCAGTGTCCCTTCAATTTTTTAATAGATTTAAGAGGGTTGTGTTATTGTAATTGGAATGTTCCTGTTCTTTTACGATTGGTGGTTTGGCGAAGAACTCTTTTTATTTGTAAAACCTAGTTTTGGCGCTATTTACCTTTATTCAAAGGCTCTCGCTGCCGTCTGCTCCAGGCCATCTCAGACAAAATGTGTTATACTCAGTTATATTTATGCCGCAGCACATTCGACAGATCTGGGTACTTGCCATGGTTGCCTTCGTGTGATGGGACCCAGCATGTCAATCGTGGGATCTCGCAGAGACAAAGATGAGGTCCAGGTTTAGACACGTATCTGCATCAGCGTCTGTTTCATTTCCATAATCCTGTCCTCATTATACTGCGAGTAGGAGAGCGAGAGATGCTGACCTTTAGCAGGCGAGTGCTGTCAAACTTATTCAGGTTTTATCTGTCTCTGCAGGGCTGGTTGAGGAGCAGCTTGTGGGTTGTCTGTTATGGCAGCTAAATGACATCGTAATTGTTGTGACTAGAGCAGAATGGGAAATGGCAGAATACTCATCAGTCATGCAACTGCATCAAGCTTGTAGTTTTTCAAATAGCGTTTCTTAGATTTGTCCCTCTGAATTTCATTCATCTGTCTGAAGGTAAAAGTGTGGGGAAATTGAGAAGTTGATCTCTTGTTTCAAAACCAATTTTTTTGGATAATTGTGGCAGGATTGTGGGTTCCAATGTTTGGGGTCTGTAGGATTTTTTATGTATTTGAAAAAAGTATCTTATGCTCACCAAGGCTTAAGAAAAAAATAATGAACATTTTATTTTATATTTGAATATATCTTTAAATGTAATTTATTCCTGTGATGGCAAAGCTTAATTTTCAGCAGCCTTTACTTCTTAATTACGTCTTAATTGTCACATGATCCTTCAGAAATACTTCTAATATGCTGATTTGCTGCTCAAGAAACATTTATAATTATTATCAGTGTTGACAGCACTTGTGCAGCTTAATATTTTTAAATTGGAAAGCGTGATACATTTTTCAGGACCCTTTAATTAATAGAAAGTTCAATAGAACAGCATTTATTTGAAATAGATGTAACTTTATAAATGCATTTACTGCCACTTTTCATTAATTGAATGCATGCATTAATTCTTCTTATTTTTTTTAAATCATCTTACAGACTCCAAACATTTGAACAAGTAGTGTAGTTTTATTTTTGCTTATAGGATCATTAATTCATCCTCATTCCTTTCCCAACCTGTATGCTGTTTATCTGTTACATGTATATATGTATTTATATATACACACTCACTGGCCACTTTATTAGGTACACCTTGCTAGTACCGGGTTGGACCCCCTTTTGCATTCAGAACTGCCTTCATTCTTCATGCCATAGATTCAACAATGTGTTGGAAACATTCCTCAGAGATTTTGGTCCATATTGACATGATATCATCACGCAGTTTCTGCAGATTTGTCAGCTGCACATCCATGATGCGAATCTCCCGTTCCACAACATCCCAAAGATGCTCTATTGGATTGAGATCTGCACATCCCTTCTATTCGTCTGCACATCCCTCCTATTCATATTACTATTTATTAAGTCCCAGTACACTGTTTTTTGCACATCTTATTGTTTTGCACATCTTATTGTTTTGCACATCTTATTGTTGTGCACTTTTTATTCCATTGCACATTTTACTCTTATTTCTCTTTTCTTTTTACCATATATATGCTCTTGTGTTGTGTTACTTTTATATAATTCTTATTTTTTATTCTTTTGCACTGTCCACTGAGCGGACCTGATTTGATTACATTTCACTTCTGATTATACCCTGTATAATTTATTATGTGACAAATAAAGAAACCTTGAACTTTGAACCTTGAGATCTGGTGACTGTGGAGGTCATTTGAGTAAAGTGAACTCATTGTCATGTTCAAGAAACCAGTCTGAGATGATTTGTGCTTAGAGCTTTGTGACATGATGCATTATTCTGCTGGAAGTAGCATCAGAAGATGGGACACTGTAGTCATAAAGGGATGGACATGGTCAGCAACAATACTCAGGTAGGCTGTGGCATTTAAACGATGCTCAATTGGTACTAAGTGTGCCAAGAAAATATCCCCCACACTATTACACCACCAGCAGCCTGAACGTTGAGACAAGGCAGAATGGATCCATGGTTTCATGTTCTTTGTGCCAAATTCTGACCCTACCATCTGAATATCGCAGCAGAAATCGAGACTCATCAGACCAGGCAACGTTTTTCCAATCGTCTATTGTTCAATTTTGGTGATCCTGTGCGAATTGTAGCCTCCGTTTCCTGTTCTTAGCTGACAGGAGCGACACCCGGTGTGGTCTTCTGCTGCTGTATCTGCTTCAGGGTTCGACGTGTTGAACGTTCAGAGATGTATTCTGCATACCTTGGTTATAACGAGTGGTTACTGTTACCTTTCTATCATCTCTAACCAGTCTGCCCATTCTCCTCTGACCTCTGACATCAACAAGGCATTTTTGTCCAACCAACTGCCGCTCACTTGATATTTTCTATTTTTCAGACCATTCTCTGTAAACCCTAGAGATGGTTGTGTGTGAAAATCCCAGTAGATCAGCAGTTTTTGAAATACTCAGACCAGCCCGTCTGGCACCAACAACCATTACACGTTCAAAGTCACTTAAATCCTCTTTCTTCCCCCATTCTGATGCTCGGTTTGAACTTCAGCATGTTGTCTTCACCACATCTAGATGACTAAATGCAATGAGTTGCTGCCATGTGATTGACTGATTAGCAATTTGTGTTACCAAGCAATTGAACAAGTGTACCTAATAAAGTGGCTGGTGAGTGCATACATATATTATTCAACTTTATTTCCAGACTCAAGGTCCATTAGCAAGAAACAGACAATACAAACAAAAGCAGTAAACATTAAAAAAGACAATTATGCCAATACTTCCTCATAGAGGATTGATATCGCACTTCAGTAAGCCTAGGATTTATCAACAACATTATAATAGTATTACGTGAATTGTCCAGCCGACAAATAAATGTATACATCAAATTTCTCATTAAAGCAGGGAATTATATATATGCATAGTCCATTGTCTTTTGTATTTTAATATGAAATGGCATTAGGGTGACAGAATTTTCAAATTTGGGTGAACAGTCCCTTCAATGTCTAGCAGCATGTAGGGAAGAATACATGATGTGTCTTTAATAAAAGTGGTGGACACGTTTCACAAAAACGATCAGTATAGATCACTGCACCAGCCTCAAGTGGTCGTCATGGCATGTAAAAAGCTAATCGTGGGCAAATCACTTTGTCACAATCTCTCCAAAACCAACAAAGGGATTTAAAGTACATGAGTTCCAATATATATGTACACTTCAGTATGATTTTTGCAGAATGTTGGGATGAGGGGAGAGTGTTGGCAAAATGATTCTTAAAAGAAAAGGCAAAGGAATTGATTTAATTAATGCGGCCTCATGTCCTACAGCCATGTGTAATCCATCGAGAATTCCTGAGTGTGAGCTCTAGGAGACAAAAAGACATCTACCAGAGGACTCCTCAAGTGGCCTGTAATGAGAACCTCCTTGTAATCCCATAATTCCTTGTTTAATTAAAAGACAGAGCTGGCCTGGAGTCGAAGCCACTTTGATGGCTCTTTCATTGTTGTGCTTTTGTTTGGAGGCTATTTTTGGGATGTTCAGTCCAACCGTCCAACAAACAAATTGAGATGCGCACACATATTAATTCTATAATCTGGTGTTGCTGTTGGACAACTTTTGTTGTTGTGACCAAACCAATGTCAGCTGACAGTGGCAAAGTAAAAACATGACATTTTCACATTTAAAAAAATAGAAATTTAGAACCGTCCAACAAATAAAATAATTTAAACTCGAACTTTGGGAAAGAAGCCAAATGTTAAGAGTTTGTACAAGGATTTCTGTTTTTCAAACTCGCCTCATTGGTGTTCTATGGTGTGGGATGGGAGTAAACAGATCTGCCATTGTTGACAAGATTTAATGTCATTTAATTACCTCTCAAATCCATCTTGTGTTTCACCTGGCCTGAAAAACCAGTTCTCACTGTACTGTACTAGTAAAAAGCGGATGCTTAGGGTGTAGAATGAACGTTCTGAAGCTCACTGTTGAATTGCATATATAATATATATATATAGGGCTGGGCATTAATAGAGATTTCCTGTTTTAATTCAATTTCGAATAATTTGATAAATAAAGAAATTCCTACTCTAATTCTGTAAATTATGCAGGAAAGAGTTTTAGCAAACATTGTGGGGTTGGCTTGCAGCAATGCCATAGAACAACCATTTTGAGTTCCTCAAAGTACATTTCAGTGAACGACCTTAAAGATTCTTCATGGAACCATCAATGCCAATAAAGAATCTTTGTTTTATAAGTGCAGAGTAAATTAAAGATCTTGAGATTTTATCAGGATCTTTAAATTAAGTTTGTGATTATGTGTGTGTGTGTGTGGGGGGCAAAATAAAATTGTACCCAGCCTTAACATATAAGAAAAGGCAAAGCACACCCCACTCGGCTCCTCTATAATCAGCCCTATTCAGAGGGGCCAGTCTTGGAAGCCCACACCATCACTAGCCAATGAGAAGCCAGAGTTCAGCCATCACTAATGTAGAATTGCTTCAATTTAGCGGGAAGTCATGGCCTGGATTAAGGCCAGTGTCTGCAGAGCTAGGCCCCCAATGCTGCTGAAGGGATTTTTAAGGATCAGCCCAGTGCCAGCCGAACTGGAAATAAATAAGGAATCAACTCAAATGAAATGATAAAAATGGGCTCAGATCTTCCCTGTCATATGTGGAAATGTGACTAAAGAATCGGACATAGGTAGATCTTTTTGAATTTCTATTGTTAGTGAGTTTATTTTTTTGCCAGCATACTTGTCAATATTTCATGTTTACACTCATTAATATTAATTCTTGCTACATTTATTTGCGAAGTTATCAGCATCGTGCATACACACCTGTATAAAGGTCACTGTTCCGCACAGCCCGGATAAGCTAATGTGTCATTTTCATTTCATCACTAAGCTACTCGGCTTGAATTGCCACCCACACACCTCTGGTTTGCATCAGATCAGATTTGGGCTCATTGTTTCTTATCTTTTCTTCGGCTAACCACTAAACAGAAATGCTGTAGTTGACATGGTTGCATCTGACAGATAATCCACAGCTCTTATTTTGAAGACGGCAAGATCGTAAATGGCATTTAATTAAATAAACTTCAATTATTTGCAAAGTGCCAGTTTTTTAGCACCGGTATGAGGATCGCTAAGGTGGTCTGCGGAGATTAACTCCCCCCACTTTTCCCTCTATGGCCTCGGGGCGAGCTGGGATTCGCAATGATGTGGAATTGTATTTACAAGAGCTTCGCTTATATAAATAGCTATGCATTGAAATAATATTCGCTTGAAAGCCACATGAATCCGTCTCACCGTGTTGCAATGCATCCGTGTTTTGGGTCCACATTCACTTACGCACATCATATCAGTATGACAGCATTCATGACCAGAGAGCTTTCTGGTAAGTGCGTGACTTATTTAGCGCCATGCAAAACACACTTAGCTCTTCCATTATCTATCCTCTTTGACAGGTCGAATGGATGATGGCTCGGACATTGAGTCTGAACCGGACCTGCCCTTGAAGAGGAAGCAGAGACGCAGTCGGACCACCTTCACAGCCGAGCAGTTGGATGAGCTGGAGAAGGCCTTTGAGAGGACACACTACCCAGACATCTACACCAGAGAGGAACTAGCCCAGAGAGCCAAGCTCACCGAGGCCAGAGTACAGGTATGGCACTGCCAAATACTAAAGCAGTTTCTGCAGTTGCTAGATATACGCATGGTTGACTGAGATGCAGATCAAAATGTGTTTTATTGAATCTTCATAATTCTGTATATAAAACTTAAAAGGACAGTTCACCTAAAAATACAAATTGTCATCTTGAACACACATACTGTAAAACTAAAGTCAAATGGGTCCAATGTTGTTTGAAATCCGTTTAGTTTTTAAGTATTTTCTTTTGAAGAAAGTAAGTCATACAGGTTTGGAATGACACAAGGGTGAGTAAATGATGACAGAACTTTCATCTGATGGCTATCCCTTTAATTGTGCTCATCTATGAAGTTTACTTATGAAAGCATGGTACCCGTAAGACTGATGCTCTCAGTTGGAGATGTAGATGGCACAATGAGAGCTCAGTAAGAGTTCAGCTATGTGTTTCGAGGTCTATAGAGCTCTAAAGTGTCACTAGATCTGCTGAACTGAGGTCCTCTGATTGATGATGCGTGTAACAATGCAACTGCTCGTCTCAAAGAAAGTGCTAGAAAAACACAGCAGGCCTCTTCCTGTCAGCCGTATCGGAGAAACGCGATCAGGTGGCTAACATGGCACTACTTCTGTCAACGTTGGCTTGAAATGAAAGCTCACCCTATCCATTTTCTAAATCCATGTTACTGTGATCTTATATTGTGAGATATTTATCCATGCACGTTTCATATACTCAATTTTTTTGACTTTTTTAATTTTTTATCTAAATGCGAATTTCATCTTCCAAAGAAAAGACAGAAAATATAACAAACGATAAGTATGTTTATATTCACAGTTTTAATCAAGCAACTCATAATCGAGTTGCATTCTTCTCTGTCAAAACATACACAACTGAATATCCGACAGTTTAAAAACCTTTGTGTCACTTCTGCCTTTTGTAGCATTCACACAACACTGAGACTTGTATTTGCAGAAACCCCACTGGTACGATTTCATTTGTACCAATGTGTTTACATGGTGAACTGCTTGTTATAGTCTGACTGAATTTGAACTTTAAAAGTGCATGTAAATGTTGCAGAGCATTCACGGGACTTTGGCTCCGCCCACCACTGGCCCTGACAGCTTGTCAACCATGTGGATAGTTAAAACAATGAGAGGTGGGAAATACAGTAGAGTTATGGCAGCAGCTGTTGGGAGCAAAGGGAGGGGGATAAAAAGAACAAGAGTGCATTCCTGATGGATTTCTCACTTCAGCTTTTGGCTGGGATCTTTTCTTCCCACCACTTTCAAGCCCACCACTGCTTCTTGTAAAATTAGCTGCATATCAGAGAACATCCCACACACTCTCTTGGGAACCCCTCTCCACCAGTTACATTAATCAATCAAGAGCTTGTAAAAAATATGACCGCTCACCGTAGCCCTGCTGCCTGCTTCACCTCTGAAATGGTATGGGCTTGTGGTCTTCATATGCTAATGCTCTGGTTATTACCTTAATGTAGTGAAATGCCATATAAGGTCAATCTGTCTTGGTTATTTGATTTTGGAATAAAATATTATTTGTTTTAATAAGTAAACACTGTATGTCAGATGTACACAAGCTGACTAAATGACATCATTGCATAATTGAAATGCAGCTGTCTCTTTTTCTTTTCTTTTCTCTTTTTTCCGCTCAGCCACTTTTTAGTTGGCTTAATTGGCTTCACCACCTTTCGACTTGCCAAATACCTTACTCTTTCTGTGATTTGATAATTTAATAAAGTTGTGGACCCTTTGTTTTGCTGTGTTTTACTTAGTAGCATTTGTATTCATGACTTTGGTTTCAAATCAGAATTTGTATATTACAAATATTGTTGGCTCTTTGACAAATTGCTTTGGATAAAAGCATCTGCCAAATGCAGATAAGTAAATCAGTCAAACGTTTGTGCCCAGACAAAATGAAAATGACTCCATTTTAGAAAAAGCTGACCCATAGTGGCAGGCTTTTTAGTAAAGAGAAGATCTCGCTGGCAGTGTCAGAGATCCTGTTGATTTTTTTCTGCCTTGTCAGTGATTCGGCTCTCCCTGAAAGGAGCCCCATGGGACATTTGGCCCTTTTGGACATTTATGGTGACTGATGCTAATTAGACCAGTGAATAAACATTACACCACTTCTGACCTGCATAATTCAGAGATTTTTAAAAACTGATAATTCAATCATGAATATAAATTCAAATGTTATTTTGCTGTCAAACGTTTGACGCCATTTTGGATGGAAAGTCCAGATCACTCAAAGATCATATGAAACCACCACATCCTCAATATCTTGGCCCAACAGCTCATGTTTTGTTTTCTCAACCCTGTCACAGCACAGCAGTTGGTTCTTGAGAGGCCAAGCAGATGATGTGTGAGGATCTCTGACTCGAGATAGCTCACATGGAGATGCCAGGGCTCTGGGATCATTGCTTTTGTGAAGGGGAAGGTGTCTGACCCTGTTGGCTTTTGGCAGACCCTGCGGCCTCAGTGTCAACCCACTTGAGTGCAGCTGCGCTGACACAGTATCCAGATGTCTGAGAGAGAGATAGAGAGAAACTGGGAGAGAGAGAGGGAGCGTTCCTGCTGCCAAAGATGGGAAGTCAGACATGGATCAGTGAGGATGTCAAAGGCTTTAATTTATGTGTTTGGTGCTTTTCTATTAGGTGTCATCAGTCTGTCACTGTGGTTATTCTTAACCGCAGAGGCTTTACTCATGCTTCTACTGTTTTACCGCTCCGTATGACAAATCAGAGGAAGTGATCCATATCTGACTAAGTGCTTCCAGGTCTTACAGCACTGCTGCCTGCCTGTCTGGTTTTGTAAGGCCAGAGGGAGAAACCAAAATGAATTAACAGAGATTTACAGGAAATTTCATAGGCAGTGGCAGTTATGTCACTTTAAACTAGACAACAAATCTTTGTAATGTGTTCATGGATCAGGTTTGAGGTTGTGGTATGACCACTCTGAAATATGAGGAAGATAAACAGATGGAGGGGAACCTAGACACACCACATTATCACAACAAAAACTGCCTGTATCTTTTAGATTGTATTATGAAATAAACTACTATGAATCAATCTATATGAATTTAGATACTATGAATCTATATGAAACTAGATACTAGATTATAATGTGAATTAAACTAGATACTATGACCTAATTTTGACATAAACTACCATTAAAAACTTTAGTGCTTTAGTGCTGGTAATTTAAAGTGTTTTTGAAAGTCGTTTATGCTCCTCCAGGCTGAAATAAAATACATAGCAAAATGCATTTCTCCAGTCTTCAATGTAACTTGATTCTTCAGAAATCAGAACATGCTGATTTGCTGTTCAGTATACATTTCTCATTATTATCAGTGTTGAAAACAGTTGTGCTGCTTAATAGTGGGAACTGATACGTTTTGATGAGTAGAAAAGTTTAAAAGAACAGCATATATTTATAAATCTTTTGTAACATTAACCTTAATCAGTTGAATGCATCCTTGCTGAGTAAAAGTAATTTCGGAAACACTTTACTTAAAGCCTTTATGTATAATGCATTATAAAAGTAGTTTTAATGCTTTAATTGTGCTTTGTAATGCACATTACAATGCATTATACAATCTCATGATTAATGGCAACTACAGGCAATTAATTATTAAGCAGTGCATTTTAAATTAGCTTATTATTAGTTCTGACAATCTATAACGCATTACAATGCACATTATGAATATTTATAATGCATTATAATAAACCTTTATAATGCATTATACATAAAGGCTTTAAGGAAAGTGTTACCGTAGTTTGTAAAAAAAAAAAAAAAGAAAACTTACTGACCCCAAACTTTTGATTTGTAGTGTATGCCTGTCAGGCATGGAGTGACGAGACTTAGTCCAACCACATGTTACATACAAGCAGGTTTGAAGATGTGCCCAGTCTGCCCACTTCCTCTCTCTATTCTGATACCCTTTGATTCAATCTGGAAACAAGACTTCCAGGGCACAAATGTCAGCCCCCTGACGTGGAGTCATATCACATGCGCTGTTATTGATCCTTGCAAAATCTGGAGCCAATAATTCTGTACTTATGCTGCTGGCTCACATACAAATTCAGGATTTCAATGAACAGATCAAAAATATGTGGAAGTATTATGTTTATATACATATATTTATGTTTATGTATAATGATGGTTATAAAAGCTAGAAAGGGATGTGCATGGACTTGTTCTACACTTGCAACAGTGTTCTACAACTGAGCTTTTCCAACTCTCTTAATTCTGCTGGAAAGATGTCTCATTTTAGAGAGTTTTGACACACTGTTTCCTTCAAGCCCAGTCCAGCCAGTCTCGACCCTCCATCGTAACCCATCCTGTCCCACTGCCCATCCAGATTCCCACCACCCCTGTATGGAGCCACTGAGATGTCTGCCTTTTTTACGCCTCTCAGCTACTGTTATGTTCTTTTTTGCTGTGAAATTCAATCACGTTATCCAGGTTTTACTCCTCGTCTTCCTGTCTGCTCACCAACCACCCTGCGCATGGCAAGCGGTAATCCTAGGAAGACATATAGCCATTGTCGTCCAAGAAAGACGGCAAAAAAGAAAGTGAGAGGAACTGATAGGAGAGCCTGGATGATTGATATTGGACGAGAGCTCGAGATGCTGGCCGAAAGTGGAATGTGAAATCGTGACACAGTCCACAATCAGATTTGTCTTCCATTTACCTCCCTTCCTTTTGTCTCTCCCGCTCCCCCTGTTCGCTTGGAGATTGAGAGAGTATTGAATTTAATTTTTTCGACTTCCATTCCTTCCGAACCGAATGCAATCAAACAACAGCTCCTCCAGCCACACTCCACCAAATCTCTACTCATAAATGTTGCGCCAAGCGACTCGTTCAATTTTAAGGAAATTATTCGAACTCTTTCAGAAATACGAAATGAGTCGGCCATCTCAGTTGGGCAGTGTGCTTTGTGTCTCAGCTCGAGCAGGGAAATGAGAAGAGTGGGAATTAGAGGGAACAGCAGAGAGAAAATCCCTGCTCAAGGTGCCTTTGCCATCGGGTTGCAGAATGGTGCATTCAGAAGTCCCAGCTCGCAGCAAGCCTCTTAGGAGATCCTTTGAGCGTGGGGCGGCAGACACTCCAGCCTTTAACACTGAGATACGCGCATTCTAATGCCTTGTACCACTCTCCACTTCTTGTTAATACCAGAAACCATCCTAAACTAAGACATGTAAAGTGATATGGCTCGTGTCAGCAGGACTAGGGGTTTTATGGGAAAGGTCGTTGATGCACGGCAGTGTGGGACAGCTAATGGGGGATGGTTGAGTACTGAGCTAACTTTTATTTGAATGAAACTGATTTTACTGGCATGATTTATTAATTAACACTAAAAAAGAAAGTGACATTCTTGAAGTCAGTTGTCTAACCGAATGTTTTGGTAAGGATGGGTGTTGGGAATGTGCTTTTTCAAGGTTGCCAACCGTGTGTGTAATTAGTCCCCTGTTGTGTTAATAAGAGTAATTATATATGTCTTATAGGTGTTTCCAGAGTCTTATAGGTGTTTCCTAGTTTTTGTTTGGATATGGGAATGGAGCAGGAATTTTTTCAAGGAATGCCATTATTGTTTCTTTTGTCATATGGGTGGGATATTTAATGGTAATAATTAAACAAATATATGTATTTTATTTTATTTTTCCAATTACCTTAAAGGCCATATATTTTTGAGCATCAATTTAATTTATAGAAAATGTCTTGCTGTAGACTGCTCTCATTGGCTCACTTGAATTTGAGATTTTATTGAAAATAATCAGATTTTTATATTTTCTTTGTCACTTTGTGTACAAAGATTGAAGGGTAGCCTGGGAGGATAAAAGCGATAGGCAGAGAAAGATTGTGTACTCATACAGTATGTCTACGCCAGCCCCTTGATCAATGCCCAGGCTGAAAGCCTCATTCTTGAGGAGCTGTTTAAAAAGGGACGCCCTCTCTTTGTGGTCTGATTCATTGAACGGCCATTGTCCCCCTCTTTCACTTCCACTCACAATGGTGGGGACCATTTGAAAAACAACAGTAGATTAACTGCACTGCCAGTGTATTAAAGTCTGAAGAATGGCCCCTCTGAGGCATAGATCAATGTCATTCACTCTTTTGCATACACAGGGGCAGCGCCTCGGCCCCAGAGAGGTGCAGGTTACTGGCCGTGCTCCCCTTTCAATGAGTCACATTAGAATGAAACTTTGAAAATGTGTCTTAATGTGGCAGAGGCATTTCTTTCTTCCTTTCTTGTGTTCGTGCTTTCTTTAAATAGAAGCGTTTTGTTCATTCAAAATATCACTGAAATGTCACATGCAGCTTTTGATATAAAAACACATTTTCTACATTAAAAATCATCTATAGCACGAACTTTCAAACTAACTATTAAAGAGATTACGGCAAATATTTAACCCGTTGATGGTTTTCTCTTGAAGTGCACTTTATGAGTACATGTTGGAGTTAGTCGCAAAATAAATAGTGTGCATATAGCCCGGGTACATCCTCCTCTAATATTATGAGGTCTTTGTTTGTTTGTTTTATCGGTAACACTTTAGTATAGGGACCAATTCTCACTGTTAACAAGTTGCTTATTAGCATCCTATTATTAACATATTGGCTGTTTATTAGTACTTCTAAAGCACATATTCTGCATGACCATATTCTACATCCTTAATCTAAACAACTACCTTAATAACTATTAATAAGCAGAAAATTATGAGTTTATTGAGACAAAAGTTATAGTTGATGGCTTGTTAATAGCGAGAACCGTAAAATAAAACTACAATATTTTCCCCTCAATTAGTGATAAGCTATTATAGTTTTTGTTAATATATTGAATTCGATTTCTGTTTGATTTATATTTTCTGGTTGTATTTTAAGTCAAAATTTTCGTAATTTAGTAATATAATTTAAAATATTTCGTTTTTTGTTTATTTAGTTTTAGTTATTTTAGAATTCAACTTAATGAAAAATAAATGTTGCTTTAGTTGAAAGTTACTTAGAATAAAATAAAACATGACATAGTTAATTTCATTTACTGTTTTAATTTATTTCAAGCAATGTACTGTTTATGGTTTTATTTTGGTTAACAATAATAATCCTGTTTCTAATGAAAGTTTCATCAAAATTACAGTTATTTTGGCAATCAAGTAGAATACATTTATAATATCAACCATCTTTCATTAATTAGACATGAAATTAATAATTAGCTTAGTGGTATTGGCCAGAATTTCAGTGCACTTATTTTGATTTGATTATTTCAGGTTTGGTTCAGCAATCGTCGAGCAAGGTGGCGTAAACAAGCTGGAGCCAATCAACTGGCAGCATTTAACCACCTGTTACCTGGAGGGTTTCCACACACAGGCATGCCCACTTTACCAACATACCAGCTTCCAGAGTCCCCCTATCCTTCAACAACATTACCACAAGGTAAGCGAACCAATGTTTCCGTGAAGAATCTGACCCTTTTTCACATTTATTTAATTCTCATTACAAAAACACATCTCATACCTGAAAGGCAATAAAACAAAAGTCCCCATGATGCATTTTAGAATAATTCTCTGATGCAATTAAACGTGCTGTTCTTCCCAGACATCAGTGGCACATTGCACCGGCCCCAGCCGTTGCCCCCCTCCACCATGCATCAGGGCGGGCTCTCGAGCGACAGCAGCTCCGCCTACGGCCTCTCGTCCAACCGCCACGGTTTCTCCAGCTACACCGACACCTTCATGAGCCAGTCAGCAAACAGTAATCACATGAATCCCGTGAGCAATGGACTATCTCCACAGGTCAGTAAGGGTCACTGGCCACAGTGTTTGAATACTCTTCTCATGTCAAGGAGTCTTTCAAGTGGAATTACGAGACCTCTCTGAAGATAAAACAGCATATTCTTTGTTTGGTGATTAGATGCGTCTCATGTGTACTGAGCAGATATGTTTTGGAGAAATCATCTTCTAGTGGATGATACCCCCTTGTGCTCGTGAACTGTTTAAAAGATAATGTTTTCTAATTAATATCCCTTTGTTTTGTTTGCTCTCCTAATTAAAATAAAGATTTAATTGTTTGATTCTATGAAAATTCGTTTTGAGACAATGCAGGATACCCTAAAGAGTAGAAATCCCATATGCAGTCAAAGAGCTGCTAGCACTGCGCCTCGTTCAGAAAAGAGCGTAATCTCACTAAACTAATGATCTGTATGTTTAATTGTCTGGAAGTCATTTTCAAGCGCTAACAGACATTTTAATAAGTCAGGATGTTTTAATTAACTATAACGGAGCTAATGTTGTCTCGTCTTGCTCTGATACATCTTTGAGTCCTTATTATAGAGGAAAGTGTAAAATGGGAAGCCAGTAAGGCTTTTGTAGGTTTTCGTCCTTGTATTTCGTTATGTAGCATTCTTGAATAATGGCAAGTAACAAATAGGACTCATTGCTCATGGCTGATTTATGAAAGCTAAATACAAGGAAAATGGTTGCTATTGATGCACATCATTGGTAAAGAGTGTATTACAAGCAATTATTCACCATTAGTGGACAGTTCTGCCCACTATAGCCAAGAAGATCTGACTAACAGGCAGAAAATAAGATTGAAATGGTGTGTAAGGAGTTGAAAATGAAATTCAATACTACGTTTGTCCACAATTACCCCCTTGTTCACACGTTTTATGGCCACTTTCCCCCCCTCGCCAAATATTTCTCAAAGCAGATTGGAAACTGGTATTACTATTTTATTCCCAAAGAGAGGAAAGAATTAGGGATTTGATGACAAAAAGAGATTTTCTCTTGTACTGTGGAGTTGGGGATAACATAAGCGTTTCTCAGCATGTTTGATTGTTAATCGTAGTGAAGGGCTTTAAGTACTAATGCTTTCGCTGCAAACCTGCATAAATAACTGAACATGGTTCAAGCATTTCATGCAGTTTTTGAGGGAGTGATTATAGCCAGAAATAGATCAAATAAAATCAAATGTCTATATATATATTTTTTGAAAAGCAGCCATTTTTTATAGATGCAGCATGTCAACAAAATTGAATGTTAATCAAATGATGATGCACCGCTTTTTCAGTGATTTTTCTATACATTTAAAGAGGATAAAAGCACAATTGTGTTGTTCAAATCGTTATTAAAATGATATTTTCCTCAATGGGTTTTGTATGAATCTCTCACTAAAATGAAGATGGTTCACCCTCCTCAGCCCCTAACCTCCCCACCCCTGTCCAGCCCCTCTCACCCATCTCCACATGTCACATGTGGCTATTCCATCAGGCCCTTATTGTAGGAAAAATTAATGTTCTCTTTGACAGGAGTATCATAGTTCAACCCCAGCATCACACTGTGCCTCACTGTCCATGAAAGGGCCGCCAGTGCACCCCATTCTTCTCAGCTACAGGGAGTCCACATGGCAGTCCTTACAAGCTTGTTTTTGTACATCACAATTTTCTCCATCATTTGTCTAATCTATTGTCTTTCTGTTACTTACAATTCGCCCTCTAGTGATTTATTTTAACACATTAATTTTGTCTTCAATGAAGACAGTTCATGCAAATCAATGCAAACAAGTGAGTGCGTGCAAGATTCTCTAGAATCTAATGTGGTGCAGTTTGGATTATACAGAGAGTGCAGTTTTTCCTAAATAGTAGGGCACAGAGAGCTTTTTGTTTGGTTTATTTGCTTGTGAAATCTTAACCATTTAAAAAGCTTAATAGCCTAAAGTTATAGTCATAGTAGTGTAATGCCTTCTCTGATTTGTTCAGACAAACCCTTCTTTGACACTGAATTCTCACTGCTTTGGCACATCTAAATGACGGTTTATGAAACATTTGCGTTTACCTCAGTCTCATTCTGATTTATTTTATATTTAGTATCCTATCTTCTGAAGATTGACTATTTCTCAACAGTGGATGGGGATATTTATGTTTTTTCCACCATGATTCAACTGTTTATGCCACTGGTTTATTCTTGTTATTTAATATCTTTTAAGCTCTGTTTTTGATGACATTTTATGAAATATTTCCTGGTCAAGCTCATGCCCATTAACAATATTAATTGTTAACTTGACTGCTTTCACAATGGCGAGAAAATTAATCACATGACAGAAAGAAATGACCTAACCAGTCCAGAAAAGTAATATATGACATACATTGACATACAAGGTTATAACATATATAATATCATCATAGTAAAATTCATATATATGATGATTTTAAATGCTATTTATGTAGCAGCCATATATGTCAAAAATATGAATATAAAATAAAGAAATATAACAGTACATACATAGTTTGTGGGCTAGAGATATATGTTAATATATGTGACCCTGGACCACAAAACCAGTCGCTGGGGTATATTTGTAACAAAAGCCAAAAATACATTGCATGGGTCAAAATTATAGATTTTTCTTTTATGCCAAAAATCATGAGGATATTAAGTAAAGATGTGCCATGAAGTTATTTTGTAAATTTATTAGCGTAAATATATCCAAACTTCATGTTTGATCAGTAATATGCATTGCTAAGAACTTAATTTGGAAAACTTTAAAGGCAATTTTCTCAATATTTAGTTTTTTTTGCATCCTCAGATTTCAGATTTTCAAATAGTTGTATCTATCAAATATTGTCCTATCATAACAAATCATACGTTATTGGAAAGCTTATTTATTCAGCTTTCAGGTGACGTATAAATCTCAATTGTAAAAAATTGACACTTAAGACTGGTTTTGTGGTTTTGTGGTTTTGTTCCAATTTCTAATGTTTCATATATGATTTTGCTTTTATATAATGTAATATAATATAATATATCATTTAAATTTGAGAAGATAGTGCTCAACACCTAGGGACACAGCAAACATGGCAACATTTTATTAATTGTATTTTGATACATAAAAATCTTGTGCATGGTTGGAATGACCCTGCTTTTAGTTTAGGAAAATGTGAGAAAGACGTGCTCATTTTTAGTTGCGCATTTGTCAAATTGTGTGAATGGAGCACTTTGCAGCTTCTGTCGAGTGTAGAAAACTTGCGGGTTTCAGTAAATGTGCTGAGATGGCTGCGTGCCAGAATGAAATGCAACCCTGCTGGGTTCACATCACCAACAGGTGCACAAGCCTCTCTCAGTCTACTCATGTGCCAGCAGAGGCAGAGCGCTTCTCACTGCACCTCTGGAAAACACATTAAACAGCACCGCAGCTTAGTTTGGATGAAAATTATGCAATGCCAGACCTAATCTCCATTAAGCCCACTTTTGGACTGGGTCAGAGCTGTGGACAGATTTCTATGGCCTTGACTGCATGTCTCTTCTGTGTTTCATCTGCCTCTGGACATTGAGACCAGTCCAAACACTGGACATGTGGAGAAGGAATGAATGCGGTAATAAAGCCGTAGGCTGCTTTACTACTACAGTCGCTCCTCCTCCTACAACAGATGCTTTGTGCAGGTGGCTGATTGGGATTTACAGTGGGAGACGTTCTGCTATGGTTGTCTGATATGTGCAGTGTTTTTGTTGTTAGTTCTTGTAACTAGAGAAGAAAACAACACACACATGTTTTAATGAACAGGTTTTACTAAAGCCAACCATTCAGTATAATCAGTCATGCTTTTTGTTTCGGGCCCGTAGCAACAACGCCACCCCTCAAGGCACTCGAGTCATCTAGCTTCCAGTGCCAGTATTAATGAGCATTACTGTAATTTCACTCTGCAACATTAGTGTCAGGTTGATTGGGCCGTAACGAGTACTTATTGTGTGTGAGTGAGATATTAACAAAATTAACAAATGATTAAAACTATTTTATTATTATAGTCATTTATTTTTATTCATGACAAGATTTGTTGTTATTATAAGTCATTTATATTTTATTTTCACTTTTTTAGAAGATTTTTGTTTATTAAAATGTATTTAAATTTATTGCCTTAGATCATATTTATATTTTATTATTAAAACACATGTATATTTATTCTTACACTTTTTATTATAGTGTATATATAATGTAATTTTATAGGATACTTTTATATTTATTTTCATTCATAACTTTGTATTTATTGTCTTAGATTTTTATGTATATTAACGTTGATATTTTATTATGATACATTGATATTTTTAGAGGATGTTTGTTTATTTTATATTTTACATTTATATTTTATTAAAACAATACATGTATATTTTGTCTTATATTTTACATTTACTATTTTATATATATATAATTATATATATATAAATGTTTGTCTTAGGAGACTTTTATATGTATTTTAATTTATAATTATTTGTATTTATTCTCTTAGATTTTTATATTTATTAACATTTATATATATATTTTATTATAATGCATTTAAATGTATTTATAATTATTCTGTGATTATGCTCTTGAATTATTTTATATGTATTAACATTTATGTTTTATAATAATATTTGTATTTATTCTTACATTTTACGTTAACTATTATATTATATTATATATATTATATATTCTTATTTTACAGTAATTTATATTTCTCTACACTTTCTATATTGAATAACATTATTATTTTTATTTTAGAACAAAATGTTATCCAAAAGAACTTAAACTGTTAAAGGAAACCACATACGTGATTTATAGTTGTAAGACAGTAACAAAATGTAAATAAATTTGTAAAAAAAACTTTTTACAAATATTTTGGTAATGCTGTAAATTTTAGTATTTAAAACATCAAAATGTGATATATATGTGAAGTATTTAGACTTAAAAAAATCAATACTCTTTTAAACAAATGCATCCACACACTTGTAAGAGAAGGGAAAGAAAAATGGCAAATGTTTAATTTGTTTAAAGTGTGAGTGTGTGTGTGTGTGTGTGTGTATATGTGTGTGTGTGTGTGTGTGTGTGTGTGTGTGTGTGTGTGTGTGTGTGTGTGTGTGTGTGTGTGTGTGTGTGTGTGTGTGTGTGTGTGTGTGTGTGTGTGTGTGTGTGTGTGAGTGCACGCCACTCCATTGCAGTTGGAAGATTTGTGTTTGGAATGAAGGAACTTTGGCTAGTATTTGATGTTAGGAAGGGAGAGCGAATAGGCTGGGTTTCAGCACTGGGGGATCAGAGGCAGAGCAGTGCTCACCAGCACTCCCTTTGATCCGTATCCCCAGGCCTCCCTGCATGAGCCACGCGCAAAACTCAGGCCTCACCAGTGATTCCTGACAACTGTCTGTTAGAGATAAGAGAGGGGGACTCCAACCTCTCTCCTCTCCTCCATTAGCACAGCAGCCACTTTAAACTGGATGAATTATATTTAAGAAGCCTGCACGGGGTTGCCAAAAAGAAAAAAACATATAGCCTATATGAGAGAGAGGGGGTGAGAAAGAGAGAGAGAGAAAAAGAAGATGATTGAGTTTTGGTTCACTTCTTTTTTTCAGATTTTGACAAGACATTGTGCACATGAATGTCAATGAGTGAATCTATGTGCCGTCTCTGCTATTATTACCAGTACGGTATTAAGCCGCTCGCCGGGCACGGTGTCAGCTGGCATGTGTCACCATCAACAAATCAAAAGACTAAATACATGCATATTTACATCACCCCCGTGCTCCGAGAGCAGAGGAGAAATACTTGTTAATTAGAACCCGTCTTAAATACAGATGCTGTTTCAATTTGGCAAGAGTTAAAAAGTAAGAGGCTTTAAAAAAAGAGATGAGACCTGTTCAGAAGCTGCCAAGAAAATCAGGGGAATATAAATCATATCCACTGGCAGAATGTTTTCTGCATGAATTTATTTGGATTCTCTCTCTTCCTACACCCCCCTCTCTAGCACAAGCTGAGAGAAATTGAAGTGTTGTGCGTGTGTTGATGAAACATAGTAGGTTTCTCAGGTCACTCAAATACATATGTAAATTTCACATTCAACATCTCCAGTGGCTCTAGACTGAAACAGAGGGTCTGTGGTATAACCGTATGTGTGGAAAGACAGAGAGATATTAAGAATGGTTTAATTATGAGCTGGTATGCATGAATCTGATTATTTCGAGAGAAGCAATAACCTTAATCAGGGTAAATGTCACAAAAAAAATTCAGTGAAATTGAGGCTGTGATATTTTTAGTTTTGCTGTCCATTCCTTGTTTTTGTCTATTTTTGATTCATGAAAAATGAAATATGGTGTCTAGTAGAGTCCACACATTTTCATTTCTCAGCCTCTATATTCCTTCCACTCTTTCTGCTCTTCATTTATAGCATCTCTGATCTGTTTCTCTCTTCTTATTCTCATACACAGATGAAAGGCTGCAGCAGAGAATAAGCACAATTTCAATTCGAGAGTGTTAGTGTGTGAAAGTGAGCCGTTGCATCCTGATAAATAAGGGATATAGGAGAATGTGATTTACATTTATCTCGCAGAGGCAGCCCAGGAGATGAGGATTTAAGCGAGACCAGTACACTCACTGCATTGTGGCTGAAATGCAGGAGAATTAGATTGAAAAATACTTTTACTTATTAATATTACCTCAGCATTGACAATATCCTAAATACCTGATTGCATGCATTCATGTATATTGTTTATTTGTTTCCAAAAGATGGATTCCATAAGCTATACATTTATTTTCTTATAATGAACAAGGCAATCCTCAAATATTTATTGAAAGCACTATAAAAAGTGCTTGAACAATATGAACATACATTTGTACAGCTATTATTTTCATAAAGCATTATTGAAGTCTTTTGTTCAGTTTGTTTTGATTAAACACAGTTGTCTTAGTGGTTATGTTTCTAAACAAGGGAATACAACATTGTTGTATATCTCATCAGTAGAGCTTCATTTATGTCTTTTTAAAATTAATTAATTTAATTTGTTTTATAATTCATTTATTTTATTTTTAAATTGTACATTATTATTATATTTATTAACGTTTATATTAATATTTATTGCTTTAAATTATTGTATATTTTATATTTATTAAAATGTATATTTTATTATAACAAGATATATATTTGATTATAATTATTTTCATAATTACTTTTTATTTATTGTCTTAGATGTTTATGTTTATTAACATATACTTTATTATAACAATACATTTATATTTATTACATTTTACATTGACTTTTTAGAAGGTGGTTATTTTCATTTATATTTATTCTCTTCAACAATTTTTATATTTATTAACATTTATATTTTATCATAATACATTTCTATTTATTCTTAAATTTTATATTTACTCTTTACAAGATACTAATATTTATACTTATTATGTTATATTATATATTATAATAATTATACTCATTTTAATTCATATTTATGATTAATTTTATATTTTTTGTCAGAATTTTTTTATATTGAATCTTTCATATTTAATTTTAATTTTTGTTTTCATTTTAAAATATAACTATTATGACAGCTTGTACTGTTTTACATTATGGATTATGATATTCATTCGTTTTATTCTGAATAAAACATTAAATGCAGAGTAAACATGTATTATTTTTAACACAATTGAATTTAAATGTACTTTATTTGATCTTTCAGCTATAGTATCAGGATCATACAGGGAGTGAGTCTACAGGGTCACTGAGTATGAACAGCAAAACTTTCAACAATTATGAAGCTGCTGAAAACACCACGGGTTGGGGGGTGCACATGCTCCCTGTTAGTTCCAGATGCCAGTCTGACAGGTGTGAAGTTATGATTAATACTACAGCCTCGCAAAACTACAACTGCCAATCACCCTACCTGCCCCCTCCACAGTTTATGACAGACTTCTGTAAGCTTGTATCATTGTTTTGGATTTTGTATGTGAAGCTACAATAGTTTCACAGTTTCTGTGATGTGGTTTCCCCCTCCTCCCTTTCCTTCACGCTTGCTCACCGTGCTTAGCGCTGGAGTCCCCAGCTGGCTGACACTAACTGCCCTGCTCTCTCCTCTCAGACTCCAGCTGAGAGCTATTTCACTATTTATTTACATGTAATTATCCCTATGAAGTGCAGATATTAACACTGTCAAGAACAATTTGACTTGACATTCTTCACTAGGCCTGCTCCCTGCTGTTTTTAGCAAACAAACACCCCCTCCTCCCGCCTCCTACGCCAGCTCTCCACCTTGCATTATTCTTGGACGGCGTTAGCTGCTCCTTGTGAAATCATTTAAAGCAGACGTTTCATTTGGCAGAAGCGGAGGCGGCGGCGTGAAAAGACCGGCGGGTGGGATGAGAGGTCAGAGGGGGATGTTTTTTCCTTGTGACTGAATCTATCTCACACATCCGCAAACACTGAATAAAATAATCAGATTGCACCTCACACTTTTTCCTATATCAGCGCAATAGGACGCATTAACCTTTGGTTAACTCCAGGCCTTGTAGCACTTTGGGACATTTAGGGTCCAGTGGTACTGAAAAGCTTTGTCTGTATTACACTAGAGCAGACTAGCAGTGATTGGAATGCAAAATATTTCTAGAAAAAACGTTTTAAGAAGCGATTTTTGAGGATAAAAACAAAGAGACTGTAGTGACACTGGGCAGCCAAGCAGACAAGGCTTTATTTATATGTAAATATAGATGGAAAAGACTATCTATCTATCTGTCTGCTATCTGTCTGTCTATCTTTCTATCCATCCATCCATCCATCCATCCATCCATCCATCCATCCATCTGCTAGATTAAAAAAAATACATATTAACAAAACGACTACTTATTTTTGTATTTTTTATATTTATCGTGAACAAACTAATTTTGTATTTTATTTATTTATAATTAATTTCAAATAAATAGGTCTTGTTTGCTAAAATAGCTTTTGTTAAATAAATATTTTAAGCAATTCGTTTTTATTTATTATATATAAATGTTCTTTGTACTTTGCCAAAATATAATATATAGAGTTTACTTTTAATTTAATTTAATTTTCTGTGCTGATTTGGGTGGGCAATATGTGCAATGTTGCAGACTTTTGCAGTGGTAAAATGAGTTAGATGTAAATAGTACTTTCTCATTTGTAGCAAACTGTGTAATCCTGTAAAATATTTAATATTTAGAAATATTTAGGTAGATGATGTGTACACAAAAAATGGTGTAGAAACAATTTTCACTCAGAAATTGCTAGCAAATTACTCACTATCAAACATATAGATAACACTATCAAAGAGAAGGCAAGTAACACACTGAATTAAATGTGAAATGTAGAAAGTTACAAATCTTGAATATTACTTTCTTGTAAAGCATATTCCATTATTTATTTATTTATATATAAAAAAATGTTTTTTTTAAATATGTGCAAAACAATTTGTTATGGGGTTATAATTGTAAAAAAAATCAAAAGTGATATAGCTTTCAGCTATTTGCCATGTTGATTTTTCATGTTTGTGTTATGTATTGACATCAGTGAGTGAGTTTTCTCTTTCACTCATCACATTGATTCCCATCATGCATTATCAGAGCTCTTGGTTACTACACAGGGTTAAAAGAGCCATATGCAGAATATTTCCTACAGATAACATGTTGTGAGAAGTGACAGCTTGTGTGGTTGCACGCTAATCGCTCTCATCTGGGCCCAGCTTGTCAATGCCCACTTTCTGTCACTGTCAATCACATGCCTAATTTGAAACAATTAAAGACTCCCCAGCCGCCCCAGCCTCCGCTTCCACCCTATATGACAGTCTGTGCCATCCCCTCTCACAGTCAAACGCCCACCCCCCATCCTCTCCGCTTTTGGCCGACTCTTCTTTTCACTTTCAATTAATGTGCTGTGGCCAATTAGCACAGTGACATCGAGCCAGAGAGGAACTCATCTATGTCATCTGCTCCCTGCCACTAGGGGAGAGAGAGATCCCACGAAGGTCCCGCCACAAACAGACGGGTCTTCTAATTACCCACCTCTGCCTCCAGCCGTGACAAAACCACTAATTGATTTTATGCAATAGTGTTTATTTCTAAAATAGCCATTTTGTCTCTCGGGTGGGGGTCAGGCTTTGTCATCTTTCAAGGGGACTGATTTCGCAGTGAGTTCATGTACTGTATGCTTGATAGACTCATTGTGTCTCTTCTAGTGATGCTACTAGCTAATAGGTGATGATAAATGGAAATAAAATTATATTGCATGATTATGTTGATGCTTTATATTGAAGAATATCAGAGAAGACAGAATGTTATAATAGTTAATGTATGTGAATGCTGTAATTTCTGGAACTACAAATTGCAAAATTTGGGTTCATTAAGAATGTTTTTTAAGAAAAAAATTCTGTTCAGCAAGCCACATTAAATCAATCAAAATTACAGTAAAGGTGCATTGCATTATGTACATTATTACAAAAATTATTTTAAATAAATACGTTTCTTGTGAACTTTCTATTCATCAAAGCCCTGAAACCCTGAACAATTGTAACCTGGTTTCCATAAAAATATCAAGCAGCACAAAATTCAATTTTCATTATCAAAAAATCTGCAAATTATAATGATTTCTGAGGAATTATGTGACACTGAAGACTGGAGTTATTTTAAATGTAATAATATTTACCATTTTACAGTCATCAGAATTACAGTCTTGTTGAGGATGAGAGACTTCTTATAAAATCTTATTGCATTTTTTTTACAGATCATACTCTAACTTTTGGATGATAATGTACAATGGTGTGAATTTGTGGAGTGAGTAACTTGAAATAATTATTATAATTAATAATAATAATAATAATGTTATTATAATTAATTATTTATATTTGTATATTTTATATACTTTATTTATTTTTTATATTATTTTAAATAATTTTTAATATTTTGTGTGAATTTGGGGAGGGAGTAACTTGAAAATATTATTATTAATAATAAATTATAACAATAATAATATTAATTTATATGAATTATAATGATTAATTATTTATATTTGCCACATTTGCATATTATTTGTATTACATTCTTGTTGCAATTCTGTACGTTGTCCCACACTTTATTTTGAACTGATGAACATCTCAGCATGAGTCATGATTGTATTGCCCAAATCCGTGTGGAATTACATCACTCACCACAGCGTTCTGGAACTACCACGCTCAAATGTCCACATTTCGTTTATGTGTTTTCCTGTTTGCTATCTTGCCTCTTGACATTGTTTGCTAGTTGATTCTGGCATTGTGGGTGTTGGGGTGTTTGAGGATTACGGCTTCTCTCTGAAAAGCGTCTTTCTGATAAAGAATGCCAGCGCTTCTTTAATTACGGCTACATTGCATCAGATATTGCCCCTGAAATGTAATACTGAAGTCGGTGAGTGTTTTTATACTCATGTCACTCAAGAGAACATTGTGCTCTGTTTCCTAATCCCCAAATCCAATATAATTTTTTGGGAAGCAGTGTCTTTTTTATGTTTGTAATGTATTCATACCGCATCTATCCCTCTTAAATCAGTTCATTTACTGCAGCTGATCTCTGTAAGTATGATATTAGGACTGGAGGTCTGAGGTAGGACATGTAACCTTTAGCTGTGCAGATAGCCTTATGACATCAACCCTTGTAAATCCAGCTCCCTGCACAGGTGACATTTTCCCAACATGCTTGTGTACATTCCAGTGAAACGAGAGCCGCTCTCTTACACACCAGCAAATCCAGTCTTAGGCAGATTAAGCAGAGTGTGGATGTGCGTAAAAGGAGAGATTTTGTGTGTGTGTGTGAGTTAGCTGGCCTACAGACACACACTGTCCTCCTGGAGTCTCCACCCACATTTGCCCTACTGCTCTCTCTCTCTCTCTCTCTCTCTCTCTCTCTCAGAGCAGGTGGACCGGACAGATTTTAGGCTGTATTGTCGGGAACTCTGCATGTATTTTTATGCTATTATAGCTCTCTACAGGGGAATCACCTTCAGTTAAACCTACAACATAACGTTTGTTGTTCTTAAGAGTGTGTTTTGGTTTAAATACAACTTATAATCTATTGACATAAAAACTTGGCAGCATGCTGTTGATTACCATAGAAAACATCTTCCTTTGTCTGTACAAATAGAACAATTGATACATTTATATATCTTATATTATTAGATTTTACACATGTAATATATATTAAATATACAGTATTTGCTTTATATTAGTATAATTTAAGAATGCAATGTATTCATATTTTATATATATTATATACATCACATATACATCACATATATTTTATTATGTATTAATATTTCAAATCAAAGTTATATCAAAGTCTGGAACACTTCTCTCTGACATGGAACATGGGGTTGACAATAAACAATCCTGTTACCTTTAAATGTAAAGTAACATTTATACTATTTCTACAGCAAGAATGAAAACTCCTGCTTTAATTAGTCCTGCCCACCAAATTACAATAGATTGTGTCATGATGTAGTTATTATTGATAGATCACATTATTAATAAAGAGTGCTATTAAGCCATCTCCTGTGCAAGTGTTTAGTTCCAGTTTTGTTGAATCAGCCTCTCGTTTTTTTCCTGTCATCGCATTTCAGTTTTGTTCCAGTTAATCATGAGCCTCGCACCATTTCGGCAAAAAAAAAATCCAACAAAGAACCAAGTCACGTCAAACATTTACTCAGACAAAAAATATAATTTGACAGTTAAGGAAATTATGGTAGTGTGAAAAGCTTTCCTTTTTATTGCCACGACGCTGTTTGTTTATCTGAAAGGATGCACATTGTATCAATTTCCAGTTTTACATTTACACCGCTGCAGGCTAGAGGGCTCTGAAGTTGAGAGAATTAATTACTTTTTATTATTATTTATTAAGTAATCTATCTGTCGGGAGACAGAAAGTGAAAAGGAGCGAGAGAGGGAGAGGAGCGAAACGCCTGCAGCTATGTCCTTTAAACTGGATCCTGCCTGGCATTATCTGCACTAGCAGCTCACACAGACCAACAACAAATGAAAGCCTAGCTACTGGGGGGATGCTTCACAGAATGAAAGAGAGAGAGAAAGAGGATATAGTTGAGCTGGGGTGGGGGTGGGGAGGTACTTTGAAAGGGCTCAAGAAAGTTAAGTGTGTCTCAGCCGGGGTGTTTGCACTGTGTGCTGGTGTGGGTCGGCCTGGATTTGTCCTCTGGTGTTTGTGGGCCTGGAGAGTCACACTGCCTCGGGATGTTGTTTGTCAGCCGGATTGATTGGCAAATATTCCAGCTTCCTCCCACCAGCCGTATCAGATACAAAAAGGTTACACAAGCGGAAAGAATATTGATTTTTACTTAGCAATGGTAGAATGGCAGGAAATAATAGATTACAAGTCTGACTGGGCTGTCGACTCTATTCGGTTGTAGTCTTGGGTTATAACTGCAGGCAAGGTTATCTGAGTTTATACATTTTGCCCTTTAACAGAATATCTGGCTTATGCTAAAAGTTTATGTACACAATTTAAGAAATTCCTACTAAATTCTAATGATATAGGAATGTTTTCTGTCAACCAAATTTAGCATATGCTTTGAAACAATTGAAAAATTACTTTGAGAATGAGAATGAGCTTTATTGGCTAGGTATGTTTACACATACGAGGAATTTGTTATAGTGACAGAAGCTCCACAGTGCAACCGAATGACAGCAACAGGACAGGACACAGATTATAAAAGAATAATATACAAATAGGAAATGTACAAAATAGCAAAATCACAATATATAATATAAGACAATTATGTGTGTACAGGTCTGATATGTTCAAATTTGAAATGAAAAATAAGTATGTGTGATGGATAAATAAAGTATAACAGTGTTGTGTGTTCCACGTTTATTGTCAAATGTTCATGAGATGGATTGCTTGAGGGAAGAAACTGTTCCTGTGTCTGGTCGTGCTGGTGCTCAGAGCTCTGTAGCGTCGACGGTAACAGATAAAAGAGTGAGTGTGCTGGATGTGAGGGGTTCAGAGTGATTTTGCCAGCCCTTTTTCTCACTCTGGATAGGTACAGTTCTTGGAGAGTGGGGAGGGTTGTACCAATGATTGGCTCAGCAGTCCGGACTACCCTCCATAGTCTTCTGAGGACAGATTTGGTAACTGAGCTGAACCAGACAGTTATTGATGTGCAAAGGACAGATTCAATCAATGATGGCAGAGTAGAACTGTATTAGCATCTCCTGTGGCAGGTTGAACTTCCTCAGCTGGCGAAGGAAGTACAGCCTCTGCTGGGCCTTTTTCACAATGGACTTGATTTGATTGTCTCACTTCAGGTCCTGAGAAATTGTGGTGCCCAGGATTCTGAATGACTTCACTGCAGTTGATAGTTACTTAAAGTCTATGGGCTAAATGTATTTCATTTTGTTTCTATTCTATATCCATTTATTTTTTCCCATTTATTACATTTCATTACCTTTCCACTTTTAATTTGTCATTTGTAATTTATTCTAGACCATTATTTCATATTATTATTTATTTCTCCAATTGTATCCCCCCATTTTTTATTGTATTTACAAACTGAGTTACAGTGTTATTTTCTATACTAATTGACTTGCATTTATACTGAAACATTCACACTATTATAGTCTCTTAAGAAAAGCATCTTCTGTTTTCTTAAAACAATTCTCATGTCAGAAATTGTGGCTGATATGTGATCCCTTTCTAAAACAGAGCCAGACTGTCGTTTCTGCCCCTTCTGTTTTGCGGTTGGGTTGTCCCACTGTGAGTGCAGTAGCCCATGTAAAGAGTTCACAGGCCAGTCCCGCTGTTTGTTAGTGTTTGTGTTGTGGCTCCATGTGCACTTTATGTTGAATGTCCTAATTACAGCTGGCTGGGCGCTGCGGTTTAAGGCAGGACTCTCTCCGCGGTGCGCTGTGCGGCGAGAGGATTGAGCTGACAATAGCCTCACCACGTGCTGCCTCTCGTGATAAAAAGCCAGGCTCTACCTCTCACCGTGCTGGAATATTCTCCGTTTGCCACTTTAATTGATGTCAATAAGGTTATGCTAAATTTGAAGATTTGAATAATTTGTCTTCCAGCACAATAATGGCATCACCCAGGCTACAGGCTGCTTAAGCGCAGGGCTGAATGGAGGTGTCAGGCACCCGGCGCTCTCTGCCCACATTCTGGGCTGACACCCCTTGTGTCGGCATCCCCCGCTCATCTGATTAAAACGCCACTCCTGGGGAGATGCTGAACTTACATAGGCTCAAGCTTTACTATTAACTCAAATTACCTCATATTACAGTGAAACGTCAGTATTTGGGGAATACAGAGGATTACAGATTTTCATGACTTCATTGCGGTTTGCTGAAAATTCTTGTTATAGTTTGAATGGATCGAGGAACAAAAATAAAGACTTTAAAAGAGTTTTTCGCAAAAATAATACAAATTAATTCTTATGTGTTTCCAAATCCATTTGCTGTTACATCTCATGAATCTTTATGCTGTGCTTTACTAGTGAACATATTTATTAATGTACTGATCACAATCATGCGGACATTAAATTTTGCAATGTAAAAGCTTATGACATCAGAAGACTTGGAATATATTGGCTATATGTCATATGGACACCTTTGTGGTGCTTATATGGCGTTTTTGTCATTTTGCATCTTCCAAAAGTCATATAATGACTTTCTGTTGTAATGAATACAATTAAATGTATTTAATTAAATTTTTATTTTTTTTATTTAATATTAGAATTCTTCCCAAATGTAACATTAAAAACATTTTCTATACAGCTGCTTTGAAACAACATGTATTGTGAATATATAATGCATATGGTGTAGATCAGACATCAGTGTTTGTCTCATGACTTAATGTCATTTCACTATGTTGTCTAACATCTTTAATACTTTGCTATTTAAAGTCACGATCAAATGGAAGTAGCAACATTTCCATATTGTGTTATGTATCAGAGTAAAAAGGATTCTTAAAAAAGATAAAATGTTAGGGTTTGACTTGGGTCTATCTGTCAGTTGTTGACTGGATGGAGGCAAATCTGAATGGCAGCTTGCAGTGTATTGTAAGAAAGGGGCGGGGTTTATGCAAACAAAGTGATTGGAGAAGTCTGGCCTACATCAACAGAATTATGAGGTCAAACATTTTTTGAGGTCAAATATTTTTTTAATGAAATATTTGCACAGGTGAATTGTTCACCATAATATCAATAATATGCATATAGAAAACAGATGAAGTTCGGTTCATGCCATCTTTAATATACCATATATTTAACACAATAGTGCAGAATTCAGTACTGTGAGGGGCATTTCATTTAACGGCTAGAGCTGAATATAATCAGACCTCAATTAAGCGCCTTGTTAAATCTGTCTCCCCTCCAGCTGCCCATTCAGCCCCCTGTCGGGCAGGCGGCTTGCCCCTGACCCATCGCCCCGTGTCCAGGGTCATACACCAGCGCTCAGCGGTGTGACAGCCCACCGCGTGCTGCCCCATTAATTAACACATTTCCCTCTCTCTCCACCACCTTCATCACAGGAAGTCTGCTTGGCCTTCTCATATCATATATCACATGAGAAGAGAGACTTTCCACACTCGTACAGTCCAACATGCTCCATTTCAAGTAGCCTTTTATGTATTTAATATGTTTCAAGTGCTGCATATTTTCCTAGAAGCTTCGGGAGGATATTGGTCTAAATTCATTTATCTTTTTAGGCCATGCGTCTGAGAATGTATGCATACTGGTGGGCCGATGCCTTGCTGTAGTACGTTGATTTGTTTCCCAACATGCAGCTGATCATTCTGAAGTCCCCTGTCATCTCCTGGGTTGAATCAGACTTCAACAAATAGCCCATGGATGTTGTTTTGACTGGTGCATGTGGGCTTGATTTCGCTCGCAGCAGCTCTGTGATGGGCTAATTGGTTTAGCAGGTTGGGTCCTGAGACGGCCAAAGGGCAGCGGGGCGTAGCGAGCCACAACGTGAACCTGATGTTCAGGAGGATGCTTTGTTTCAGTCTGTGGATGGGGAGCATGTGGCAGCGTCTCTGACCGTTTTTTCTCCTTTCACACACTTTTTTTCCCCGCCTCCACCCCTTCTATCTGGTTACTTCACACTGGTTTTGAAACAGCTTTGAATTACTCAGACTTTTACCAGTCACTCATACAATGGTTCAGTTATTAATAATATTTTTTTTGTTAATGGGTGTTTATGTGTGTGCATGTATGTAAATGATATATTTTATTTTATTTTTTATTATTTTTTTGCTTTCTGTGGTAATCAACAGCATTACACTATGACTTTGTGTACAGATTGTTTTATGTACAGATTTCTATGAAAAACATATATTGAAAAAACTGGAAAAATCATTAGAATGTTATGAATTATTGCATTATAATTAGGTTTTATTTCATTTTTACTTTAGATAAAATGTGAAGGGTGCAGAAACTAAAGAAAATTCTAAATAATATTTAGGCGTAATATTTTATTGTGCATCATTTAGTAGTACATCCGTCTTCAACATTGATCAGCAAATTTGACAAATCAGCAGATAAGAAAATTAGACTGATTTCTGAAGGATCGTGTGACACTGAATACCAGAGTAATGGAAATAAAATACATTTTAAAATATATTCAAATAAAAAGTACTTATTTTAAATTGTAAATATATTTCACAATATTACTGTTTTTACTTTTAATCAAATAAATACAGCCTTGGTGAGCTTCTCCAAATAAGAGACTTCTTTCAATAAAATCATTATGATTCCAAAAAATCTTACCAGTAATGTATATTCAAATATTACTATTATTATTTTTTCAGAATTTACTGGGTTACATTTGCTGTAAACAATATTACATGAAACAAGGGCAGACCTTGTAGAGTGTCTAATCTCCCAATCTCTGGGGGCATCTAATATGAGTGTTTATTATTTTAATCATTCATGAGGGTTGAGACTCTGGGATAGCTGAAGGCTCCAGATTAAATTCTCTCTGGGAGCTAGTTATGAAGAAAAGCCTCAGGACAGACAACCCTGGCACTCTCTGAACACCCCCTCTACCACCCAGCTCTGCGCTGGTCCCTTCTGTGTCTGTTATTTGCCCTGACACTGTTTTCAGCCTAGTAAATGCTCCCTTGAGATGCAGGAAAGGGGTTGTTGTGAAGATGTTTAACCCCTATCAAGGATGAGGTCTTGAAATTCATGACATGCAGTGACCAACAATGAATCGGAAAACCGATTTATTTCCTTTTGATGAAGTGGTTTCCATATCTTTTTGCTGACCCTGACTCCTTTCTACCCACCAGGTGATGAGCATCCTCAGCAACCCTAGCGCTGTGGCCCCTCAGCCCCAGCATGAGTTCTCCATCTCCCCCCTGCACAGCGGCCTGGAGGCCTCCAACTCCATCTCAGCCAGCTGCAGCCAGCGCTCTGAGCCTATCAAGACCGCTGACAGCCTGTCCTCCTCCCAGTCCTACTGCCACCCTACGTACAGCACCACCGGCTACAGCGTAGACCCGGTCACTGCGGGCTACCAGTACAGTCAGTACGGCCAGAGTAAGTGCCTCCGTTCTCTTTACTTCTGGTGAAATGTATTACTTATATAAAAGCAGCTGCTAAATGAGTTAATGTAAAAATGTAACCCTTTCATTGACACCTTTAAATTCTAATAGTAATTTAATTTGTATATTATACTACAGTGGCTCTCAACCAGGGGGCTGCAGCAAACTTCTTCCAAGGGGAGCTCAATATGGCTTACAATTATTTAAAATTAGACAAAAAAGTTTTAGATAAGCTAAAAGAGTTAAAAACAAGACAAAACTGACATTTATATTTTGTTATTTAATTTGTTCCCTCAACAACTGTTATATAATTCAAGAAGCAGGACATTTTAAAGATATGGTTAAATAAAAAAGACACGTATTTCATCCATTTCTCCCTGTGTTTTTATAATCCATATGACTTAATTCTTCTATGGAATGCAAAAGAATAATGTTTAGTGGAATATCCTGGTCACTCATTCCACGTAGTGGAAGAAATAGTGAATTTCTTTTAAAATAAAAATACACCATAAAAGTGGTCAATACAACTTGTGCACTATATATTACTATAAAGCCAAATGATAGCTTTGTGCAAAATATTGACTGAAATTTAAGTCAAATTAATGATAACACTTTACAATAAGGTTCATTAGTTAACATTAGTTAACAACATTAGTAAATATGAACTAAGAACGAACAATCATTCTACAGCATTTAATCTTTAGTTAATCTATACAGCAACTAATCTTAGTTCATGTTAATTTCAGCATTTACTAATGCCTTATTAAAATCACAAGTTGTGTTTATTATCATTAGTTAATGCACTGTGAACTAACATGAACAAACAATGAAATACTGTATTTTCACAAACTAACATTAACAAAGATTAATAAATAGTGTAATAAATGCATTGTTCATTGTTTGTTCATGTTGTTAATACAGTAACTTATGTTAACAAATGACACCTTATTGTAAAGTGTTACCAAATTAATTCATGCTCTATAGATAATTAGAGTTCATAAGAAAAATAATAGATATTTTCAATGAATTAGCTAGTACACAAAACTGACCTGAATCGGGTAGACATTGTTCTTGAGTTCAACACACTGGCACAAAAAATGAGGTGTAGAAACTATATTTCTTTAGAAATTGCTAGTAAATTTATCAAACAATTACACAGCAAGTAACATATGTACTACTTTTAAGATACATTGTGGTGTCACTTTCTATCATATGAAAAAGAGTTCATTAAATTATTTACAATTCAGTTCATTTACATTCCTCTATTTTAGTTTAGTTTAGTACCGAATCCTTACGTCTGAGGGAACTATTTCTTTTAAGTACTCCCGGTGTGAAATCACTGATGTAGCCCACCTGTCTAATATTTCTCTGAAATTCGGGAGACAGCTTAAGGGCACACTTTGTAGAGGTGCGTGTGTTTGCGTGTGTTGGCTGTGACCGTGAGTGTCAGAGAGCAGATTCGCGTCTCCTCTTAGGGAAGGCAGAGATTCAGTCTGAGCGGGATTTAAGGAGTAAACGGGGCTGACAGGAGAGAAAGGCTTCCTGAGGGAGAGAGGTTAAATGAGCTGTGATTACTCTCTCTGCTAGCTGTCAGCACCAGTGTCTCCTGTACAGACAGCTAGCCCACCCACAGGTATGCGGCTGCTACCGTACGTGCCACCGTTCCCTGACAGCTTCCTTTTTGCTCTTGCTTACAGACGCTAACGTGCAGTGCTTACTGTCACACTGACAGATGTCTGGCACCGTCCGCATGCACCCTCGCTCTGCCCCGCCTCAACACTTCTGCTAATGATGAATAAAGGAAGGAGAGGTTCAAATAACACCTCCTCGACTGGGGTAATCAAAGGGCCTCCGACCAAAAACATCAGAGGCTCTTGACATGCCAGCAGCTAATGCCAGCGCGCTAATGCTCACCTTTTTTATATCCATTAATCGTAGACGTCTCCGTCGTGAAGCGTTTTGTCATTACTGTTGACGTTTTGATCAAATGATCACTGTGTTTACCGCTTGTCGGAAAAGGAGTGGCTGTGGTCGCAATGCCAACACCAAAAACACTCAAGTAGCGCAAACTCAATCTTGTCAGTTTCGAAATGCAAAGCCCTCAGGTTTAACCTCCTCCGCTTGACTGTTTCCACTTCCATTTTTCCATTTCGGCTTTGAGGATGGGGGTGGGAAACGTCTATGCAAATAATTACCTGAAGGTTACAGCTAGCGCAGTGCTAACTTAATAAGTAAACCAATTCCAGTTGGACTCAGCGAGGAGGCATTTCTGTGGCTAGAGGGGTTAATTGGAGCTTCCCCAGTTTTTTACACCGCACCACTTCCGTCCTGTCCTTGGTTTGTCCTCGCAACCCCAAATGCTATTCACTGTCTTTTTCCACCAATCAAATGTCTTTAATGTTTTAGCTCATGTATTTAAATTGAAAGGGAGGCAGATCAATGCTGAGGTCCTGGGTTGCGAGCGGGAATCTGGGTGCCCTCTGACCCTGGATTAGCCCGCAGGATAGAGTCGACACGTGCTCCTGATAAAGATCTCCCAGCGAAGTCAGACTCCAGATCAATCCAATGTGAGCCGTGCCCTCAGGTGCTGTGTTAGTCACACCGTTTTGTGTGCTACACCTATCTGGTGGGAATCTCGCCACTCTTTCTGCCGTCTCTCTATTGCATTTCGCGCAGACGTACAGATACATATCTCGATCAACAGTAACAGTTTTCTCTGCGTAGAAAATTGAGTGGACTCATTATTCAAATTCCACTCAGTAGAGCTAAAAAAGTTTTAGCTCAGTAGAGCTGAAAAAGTGTCTCCCCAACTGATTGTGTTCAAAAGAACTTTAAAAAGGCTTGTATTTATTTATTTAAATCTTGTTTATGCCAATTTGGGTGGCTTTTTTTAGGAAGATGGATGGATGGAATAGATTGGAGTGTCACAATATAATGTTATATGATGGGAAGTGTGGCATTTTGAGAAGAAGGATGACAGACATAATGAGGAATGTGCTGAGGAGTACTCGCTGTGACAGGAGGGAGTGACAGTGGGGAACAGGTGCTCCGTGTCTCTGGAATCAGCAGTGTGTTTGTGAAAGCTCACAGTGATGTGAAGGGTCTGCTCGGAAACTCAACCCAAAACTAAAACCAAAGTAGTTTGCTTCTATGGAGCAATCTAAGATTTTTGTTTTCAAAAATTCTCTTTTGTATGCGTTTTGGTTTTGTACAGAACATTTTTTTTTTTTTTCAAAGACTATAAAACGTCAAGTGGTATTATCATGAAGTTAAAAGTAATAAAATATTTCCCAAATGTTATCATAATAAAAAGTGGCTTATATGGATCAATTACAAATAATATGACCAAGATGAAAATGTAGAAATATTAACTTTGTATTCATGTATATTTCTTACATTTTCAAAAGAATATTTACATTTTTCATTTTGATTTAGAATGAAAGGCTCTAAAAAACTGTCAAGTGGTGTAACCATAAATATACAAATATTAAATATATATATTTTTTAAATAAAATATTAATCGCAATTTTTTTTTTTTTTTATCAAAGTGAAAAGTTAATATAGAAAATAAATATATATTTATCTAAAAATGCATGTTGGTTATACCACACTGATTTCATTAGGCAGACATAGTTTGTTGATAATACTTAATTTGTATTGCTTATTTTTGTACAAAGATACAGTATATTATGATATTAATTTTAGATAGATTATGCCAAATGTAATTTTAATTTTATTGAGACCAGTCTGTTACACCACCAAGACCTTTTTTTATTTTAAGTGCCGCAAATAAAAAAATGTAAAACAATAATTGTCTATAATGGTTCATTATAGAATAAGTGTATTTAAGTAATTGTCTGTATGAACTCATGTGCTTTATGTATAATAAACATATCATAATTTTAGACAGATTAATTACTGTTGCCTTTGCTATTATGATTATTATTACTCTGTTTGCATTTTATTTTGCTCATGTTTAGTTCATGTTTATATTTTAACCACAAGGCCTTGCTTTGTAGCATTTCTGATGGATATACACAGAGCGAATATATATATACAGTATATATATATATATATATATATATATATATATATAATTTTTCATGAGATCAGAAAATTATTCTATCATGTTCAGCGTTGAACAGGTTTATTCTAGTAACTGTCTGTGTGAAGTGCATGTGCTTCACAGATCCGGGAAAAAATTGTCACTGATGCATATTATTTTCATATCACTGAGAAATGAATGATTTCTTTATCTTTGTGTGTAGCTGCGGTGGATTACCTGGCTAAGAATGTGAGCTTGTCCACACAGAGAAGGATGAAGCTCGGCGAGCACTCGGCTGTGCTCGGACTGCTGCAGGTGGAACGGACAGGCGTATTGATGGATCTCGAACTGAACATCCACTCATCTGTTTCACCAGCATCTCTTCATGCTTTCTGCAGCGCCCACACATGGTCCATCTGACTAGAAGTGAACGAGACCAAGAGAAGTTACAAAATCACGGGCAGTCTTAGACTTTCTACCTATAGCAGCGTGAATACAAAAGCCATTCCACATAAAAAACAGACACTATTGTGCCGCATCTCCATACTCGTCCCGATCCTTTCTCTCTTCACAACAAAGAGACCCTTTCAGGGCTTCAGAAAGAAGCCGAGGGAAAATGAGCATCAATTGTCTGAGCCCAAATCACTAAAGCCCTGCCCGTCGGCATCCAGTGTTAGCACACATAGGCTACAGCTGCAGCCGTTGGCTATTCCAAACAGTTCGGACCATGTTGTTTATAAAAATGATGGTATTATAATTATATTTGTTATTATAAATGTGGTTGTTCCTATTGCTGTTGCATTTACTATTGTAATTACTCTTTGTTTACATGTTTCAGTTTTATTTGTTATCATGTTTAGTTCCTGTTTCTATTTTAACCACAGGGCCTTGCTTTGTAACATAACATTTCTGATGGATATACATAGAGAGATTCTGACATTCCACAAAACCTGGGCTAGTCAAGGTGCTTCATCTGGGTGTGTGGAGCCTTGATATGGGCAAAAAATCAGTTTGTGACCTGCTCTATATGGGTGGAAAGTGTTTTAGGGTTGTCAGTGTTATTTATGATGATATTGTCTTAAAAGCATACACTGTTCTGAAATATGATGACCAAATGATAAAATTACATTGTTTTCATTCTAGCATGTTTTGCATTGAACACAGACTAATTCTTGTCTGTGATAATTACCATTATAATGAGCCCTTATGGGCAAATGCAATTTTAGCATTCTATGGCTTTGGATATATTTTTCCATATGCTTCTATTCATGGAAAGTATAGCTTATGAATTATCCAAGAACTTAAAAACAATCAGATGTTAGCCACTGAATGGGTAAAGGGTGATTTGTGTTTTTATGTTTCAGACGTTTGGAAGAGGATATACTAAATTGGTAGCACTTGTTTTATTTCTGATGAAATTAATTTGTCTCTGTGGTCACTGTAAAATGAACTGTAGAATGGAAATCAGATTTTTCGCAGTTTTAGAGAGAAGTGGACTTTTACTGTAAGTCTTATGCCATTTACATAGGTAAAAGTGTGATGGTCTCTGAATAATTGTCTTGAAGAACAAAAAAATTATCCAAAATATTACATTGAGAGGTGGAATATATAACCACGTTTATGAATTCTGTGTTTACATTTAATGTTTGCCACGACGGCTCCTTATTCCACCTTTTCTCAACTGTGTTTTTAACCTCAGAGACAATTTCTGTGGCTAAGATGAACTGAAACTAAACTGTGCTCCAGTGTGCCCTAAAATGCCATAAATATTCAGGACAATAACTGAAACATGAACACGTGACCATGTGCCAACTTAAGACTGAGGACATTTCCATTTTAACACTTTCAATATTTTGTAGTAAATGAAAAAGACAAAAAAGAAACAGTTTTTAGTGTGTAGCACTCATTTCTACTGCAAGCATTCATCTACCTTTTGGTATATTTTAAGCACTATCCGACTGGGCGATACACCTTTCCCAAATCTCTTTTCAACCTCAGATGCTCTTTATTCTTTCATTGTTTACCTTTTTGCGCATATGTAATTTCCTTTGATATATTTCCGTTCAGCATGTGTGTATATTATCATGGCATAATTTATTCAGCTGTATGAAATACTAGCGTAGTGGGAACTTGTATTGGCATTTACTACCTTCAGCCTGTTGGTGTCTTTACTGTAGCACTGGCATATCTGTTATGGATTAAAGCTCAAAAAAAGTGGACAAAGAAACACAGATTGCTTCTTTCTTTCTCAACACCCACTATTTGGATCATGCAATAGTCAAATATGTACTCATGGGGCATGTATGTGACCCTGGAGCACAAAATCAGTTCTTAATCAGTTCAAATTCTTAAGTATTGATGTATGGTTTGTTAGGATAGGACAATATTTTTCCGAGATACAAGTATTTGAAAATCTGAAATCCGAAAAAATCTAAATATTGAGAAAATCGCCTTTAAAGGTGTCCAAATGACGTTCTTAGCAATGCATATTACTAATAAACAATGAAGTTTTGATATATTTACGGTAAGAAATGTACTAAATATATTAATGGAACATGATCTTTACACAATGTCCTAATGATTTTTGGCATAAAAGAAACATTTATAATTTTGACCCATACAATGTATTTTTGGCTATTGCTACAAATATACCCCAGTGACTTAAGACTGGTTTTGTGCTCCAGGGTCACATATGTTAAAATATGTTTTCTATTTAAAAAGTATCATGTAAACCTGCTTTTCAATCTAGTACTAAATTTATGAAAAGCTTTTTAATCTGAAATGCTCATTTTCTGTAATACTTAAAACATGAAAATCTATTGGCATTTATCATATACACTCTTTTCATTGCTTTGATGTTGCTGTCAACTATGATCATGATTTAATCCCCATCTTAACAATGCTGTATTTTTATAGCCACTTTGAAGTCAAGAGCATCATGACAGTTGTGGTGATTTAAGATACTAAAAATATCAGTTTCCAGTAATTGAGTTGCTGGAAGTGAATAGAGTGAAGTGTTGCAGACAGTGTCACAACAGAGGCTCTCAGAGCAATGCATTCACAGAAGAGCTGCAGGGCCCGAGGGAATTTACTGCGTTTCTTATGGGGGCACTGAAGGCTGGGCACTGAATACAAGTAAATGTGAAATGGCATTAACGGCCCAAGATGCGGGCATTCGCTGCACCTCCCCTCAAAACGAGCACCTCTCTGATGATGGATTAACTCTTAGTGTTTAATTAAGATCTTTAAAGGAACATGCATTGTAAACAAGTTTTAGTGCGGCCATCTGGGTTTATTTAACGCATTCACACAGTGAGGGAATCTTTCTGGAATGTGATTTTGCACTGAGGAATCATTTTATGATTCAGCTGTCCTCAATGTGATGTCATAAAATATAATTTCAGATATTTCCAATATTACTGTTAGGGGAGCAGCTGCTGGGATGACCTCATAATAAGTCAAATTAGCTGCTGTTTAGTGGTCATGACAGTTATTTGTCCTTTGACAGTCATGGATGCTAAAAATATGTTTTTGTATTTATTTATTATACTGTAAATTATTTAGATATATTTATTGTTTTAGAAAAATACATTTAAGGGAATTTTTTGTATGTGATATGGAAAGAAAGAATTAAATACTGAAGACACAATTATAATATTTGGGATACATTACTATATTATATTTCTATTTTGTTTATATTTATTAATAAATAATCTAGTATTTTACATTTAAATATTGTATTTTGATTATAATAGTATGTATTAACAATACATTATGTTCGATTATTTAATAAACAAATTAAGATAATATTGGAAATATTTTAAATACATCGAGGACATCTGAATCATTGCGCCAATATTTTCCAAATATTATTATGAACATACAATTTGAAAATCGAATAACTAAATTAATGAATATATAATTTAAAATTATAATAAATATATAGGTGAATAAATAGCCACTATCATCAATAAAAGTTTCAGGGGGAGGAGGAATTTGAAAGAATTTCTGGGATGTGGTGCTTTCATGATAATATATTTTGGGTCACTCGCACGTTGTTATTATCGTAGGAACATGCCACGAGGTGCAGACTGATTAAAACATGTCTGAAGAATTCACCGCGACACTCCCGTCGAGCCCCGTCCCCTCCTTTAACTGTTATTATTATGTTTTAGAAACTCCGCGGTGTCAACCTTTCGAAAACGTAACAAAGAAAGCACTTACAAAGCCTAACATCTCCTTAAATCCCATAATTATTCCAGGATACATTATGTACCTGAGCCCGGGTGTCTGATCTTCACCGAAGGGATTCCACATTCCTACAATCAGCTTACACCGACAGATCGCATGATTGCCTAATAACCCGGATCGGTAAGTAGAGCGCTTAGCAGAAGATTGTTACAGAGAGAAGAATGTATCCCTTTGACAGACTCCATTGTTCGACATTTACTGCTTCTGCGAAGCATTATACTCTTCTAAAATGGATTTTTTTTAGTACAGATGTCAATAGGGTAAGACAATTTTATTTCTCCTCGCAATTCACACGAAGTTTCCCTTTTTAAACCCAGCCTTTCATTTGCTGTCTCCAGGCACCTAATGCAAGATTATAGCCCCCCATAGTAACCCTGGCATCCCTCAACCAAGCCTCGGTGTGCCCCTCCTTGCCCCCAGACTCTAATCTCCACACTCCAGCATCACTGCAAAATTAAGCTGTGAGAGAGCTGGGAGTCGTTTTAACCCCGCTCGGTCGAAAAGGCTCTCAATACACCCTATTGAAAAAAAGCCTCGATGCAGTCAACATTTTTTCCTACCAACAATATGTCTCATCCGTATCTCTCTTTAATGTCGCGAGTCGTCTATTTCTCGCGTCCTCCGTGCCACCTCACCTCAGGATTTCAAGGTGAACATGCAGGTATAAATCCAAGAGATAAGTCGCGGAGCCTGTTTACAGGTCGCTCGCGAAATCTACAGTCAGCTTGCGGACTTATTTATATAATAATCCAAAATGGAGGGGAAATACTACAGAATGAACATAATGAGCAGGCGCTGCTGCATTCTGTGGAGAGATACATACATAAACCTTCTTTTTGAAAGCAGTCAGCTCTTAACAAAGCGTGACGCCTGGGTATAGACTTTAATACACAAAGACAATTTTTCTAGATAATAGCCTATCACGCAGGATACAATTTAAATTAAAAAATGCAATTTTCACCTTGAAATGAACAAATGATTACAATTTCTATACAAATTAAGGCATCCAGGCAGCGCCTCAGTGCACAGCTCAGGCCATGAAACCTGATATAATTACCATGAAATACATTCTCAAATATTTGTATTTTGTCCATAGCTTTAAAACATGCCAGTCTGTCGTCTTCTGATCTCACCTTCTGGGGCAAACACAGAAAAAAAGTCAAAATCATCTAAGATGAAAAGCCTTTCAACAGGCAAGATAAAAATGTGTAAAAAAGGGATAGGGGGAAAATAAAACAAACAGTAAATTGCTGCCGTTCAGCCTGACAGCCCCTGGAGTTATCTCTAAAAGCCAAATTACTGAGTCTTATCATAGGAATCATATCTAATGGTAATCTACTCTCTCCCTCCTCTCTGCACCCCTGTTCTTTGCCAGAGATTGCATTTATTTATGATTAGGAATATCTTTGAAAAGAAAGAAAATATGTTAACTTGTACATTTGGTTTGGAAAGTTATGGGTAATTGCAAGTGGTACAAAAGGACGAGGCATGTAGTTCAGAGGTGAGCACAGCCTCTGAGGATGATGGGAGAGATGCATGCCAATGACCAGGTGGTAGCTATATGCAAACATTTAAAATAAAGGCCTCAGAAAACATAACTTCTATCATAAAAATATAATTATTAAACTATATTATATTACCTAGTTATTACAGTTTTTCTCAATTGCTTTGGCTCAATTCTCGAATGATTTTTTTTTTCTCAAAACAATAAGTTCAGATCTCTGAACAATTAGCTTCTTGCTCACATCAGATTGGAATGTCTTATTAGTTTGAGGAAATTGCAAATGCTTTGGCACATGTGTGCAAACAGTAAGTACAATTGTCTGCAGTTTGCACAACAACTAATTGCATATGGCTTGTTGATCAAAACTGATGAGTGGATTCTCACTTAAACTGTCAAACTCTTCACAACTTCTCAATCATTTTTCATCGTGTAAGCCAGGGGTGGGGAACATTGATCCTGAAGGGCCACTCTCCTGCAGAGTTTAGCTCCAACCCTGAAAAACCCTGGAAAAATACCTAACTGCATCCTGAAGACCTTGATTAGCTGCTTCAGGTGTGTTTGATTAGGTTAAATTCTGCAGGGAGAGTAATTTCTTTATCTGAAAACATCAGATGTGATTTTGATGAAAATCTTTGGCCTGATCAACAAGAGCGACAGGATGTCCACCAATAATTTGTTTTTTTCATTGATTTTTTTTGTATTTTTGTGTATTTGTGGTAACATAATTGGACAAGCAAGATTTGACTTTACATGTAATACATTCATACAAAACAAATGTACTGTATAAATACAAATGTTCATATAGTTTTTTTCTATGTACTATTGACTCTTCTCAACAAATATCAGACTTTTTTTTATAAAACCTTAATTTCCATGGTTGACTGTCATGGTGAAAAGACAACTAAACATTTTGACCAGTGTGGCTCACACGATGACAAAAATACTTTATATTTTGGTGGCCTAGGCCAAATTTCTGACACAATAACTAGGTTTTAAAGCATGAATTAAATGTTTTGGGTAAGTAACTACATTTTACAAACATGCAATAACATTCTGAAGTTCCAGCAAACAGTTGTGACATTTGCACTCACAGTTTAGAGAATGTACCAAAGCAATTGAGAAAAACTGTATGTATGTATGTATGATGGATGGATGGGTAGATAGATTAGATAGATAGATAGATAGATAGATAGATAGATAGATAGATAGATAGATAGATAGATAGATAGATAGATAGATAGATAGATAGATAGATAGATAGATAGATAGATAGATAGATAGATAGATAGATTGACACTATTATTTAAACATTATTATAATGAACCAGAAACAGATTATTATATTATATTATTTCTTAAACATTATACATATAAGAATGCTTATATATAGAACATTTTAATAATATAATGTAGGTGGATTAGCAGACATAAATAGACAATAGGCTTCTGAGATTAGTATAAATATATTTACCCATTTATTAAAATGATATGCATATTATAATGTAAAATGTAATATAACTTATTATAATAGACTCATAAAGACAAATAGTCATAATAGTGATCACCCCAAAACAAAATGAGTGTGCTGCTGTACTGTATGATAGTATTTCTTCTCCAAGCAAATTGAAACATATATTACAACACTACTTCACATTCAACATATGACCTTGTTGACCTTTTCCCAGATAGCTTTGCTCCCCACACAGTTCTGAGTATTGGAAAAGGAGAAGAGCAGCAGTTGTGGATTTGCTCTCTCTCTCTTCCTCTCAGTACACATAGCTTGCTTCATGCCTAGAGAAGCCCTTAACAATGCTAGGAGAGAACTTGTAAAGACTTTTCCCTTCTTTATCTCCCCTCCCACTCCTCTATCTATCTCTGCGCACTGTCTGCCGGAGAGGCGCACATCAGATTTCAACACTTGACCTCATAATGCTGGAGGTCAGCGCCACACCAGCAGCAATTTCACACACAAGATGAAAGGGAAATTAACATTGAAGTTGTTTGAGGCGGCAGCTCTGGGCTCTGGCCAGCTCAGGCGGCAGTCTCCTAACCCCACCACACTGTGAGCCACAAAGCGGGCGAGAGAAGAACAGGGTTGCTGGAAGCTGGAGGAATGCAGACGTCCTCCCGCTGAAGGCTTAGCCCCTGACCACCTCAACTCAAGGACCAGAAGGCTAAAGAGACCGAAGGAGAACACAGCGCTGCAGCATATCAGAAACAAGGTATTCAAAACAGGGCTTTGTGACCTTCAGTTTCAACCGAGCCGTGTTTTTGATGGTCTCCTGTGGAAATTCAATTTTATTTTTATACTTTGACATGTGCATGTAGAAAAAAAGAAAAGTGTATTATATATTTTTGTAAATGTTTTTTTTATCCTCTTAGATGTAAAGTATTAAATAAATATATTGAAGAAAAAGCATCAAATATAATGAGTCTGCATGATGTAATACAGATTAACACAAAACACTAAACAACAAAAGTTGAACCTGAACCTTTTTTTTTAAATCTCAAAATTATTCCTCTTCTCTTCTCGACTCAGATCATGCAGGTGGATCTATCTGCATTCCTGAGGTGGAAGATGGATAAACTAAAATGTTCATTACATTGTTACAGTGTTACTAATCACATGTACCTGCCACTGTGCACCTCCAAAAATCTAATGTGACACACCGAGATGGAAAATCTATTCTATTCGTCAGTGTCCCTGACTGTGTTACTCAATGGTAATTTCCCTCACCTTAACCAACCCTCCCCCAAAAACAATTTAAAGTTCTGTTGCCATTATGTCCTACCAAGACCAGTGCAGATTCAGTCACGACCTTCATATTATGTGGAAATTGGACTTTGCAAACTTGACACGAGGGGGAGAGCAGGCAGAATTGCTTTTTGCTCAAAAGCCCAGCATGAGTTCTTCCTGGGAGGACCTGCAGTGTACATTATGTGTCACCATAAACATGCATGCATGCTCAATGAAAGCTCAATTAAACAGAGGGTCTATTGTTTTTTATTAATATCTATAAATACATTTATCCCAAAGAATGTAATTGTATTTCATAAAAAATATATTTCCAGTCAGTGTTTGTGGCTCTTAATGTATATGTTTTAACCTCTGGACACACACACACACACACACACACATTTGTTTTTGGGGACATCCCATAGGCGTAATGGTTTTTATACTGTACAAACTGTATGTGCTATTGCTCTACACATAAACTTAGCCTTCACAGGAGATGGTGCATTTCTCCCAAAAACTCACTCTGTATGATTTATAAGCGTTTTGAAAAGGGGGGACATGGAGCAATGTCCTCACAAGTCACCTTCTCCTTGTAATACCTAAGTCATACCTGTGTCATTATACAAATTGATGTCCTCACACACACACACACACACACACACACACACACACACACACACACACACACACACACACACACACACACACACACACACACAAAGCAGGAAATTAACATCAATGTCAAGCGTTTTCAACTTGTCTTTGTCTTGTTCTTTTGTTTAGTTTGAACTGAAAAATGTGTTAATATTAACTCAAATAAAAAAACTACTTTAAAATAAAAACATTACTTTTAAATGACTTAATTCGTAAAAATGACTTTATTCACATTGCCTCATGCATTAAAATGTTAACATTAAAAATAAACTGTAAAAAGTGAAAATGTGCATTTGCTTTGTTAAGGTGCTTTTTATTTTAATCCATGTAACCGAAGTTACACAATTTTTACAAATTTAATAGGCTTTTTATTTTTATATTTTTTACTTTTGAATAAGCCAGTTACATTTTTAGATTTCTCGACAAAACGTCTCCAGTTACCATAAGGAGTTCCCATAACGGAGAATTTCTCCGTGATGTCTCGTTCCCGCTGTCAACTGTCAGGGAACTGAGGTTACGATATAACCGGAGATGTTCCCTCTCGAGCTTTCACGAGACATCACGGAGAAATGTTCTGTTATGCGAACGATATTCAATCCCGCCGTGAGAGAGGCTACGAGCAGCCTGCCCTGTACAATACAAAATAGCGAAGATAGAACACACACAATTCCACCAATAGCAACGCTTGAAGACGGGCTTGCAGCTGATAGGTGGAGATAAGCCAATGAGCGTCTAAAGCCTAGGTATACAAAATTTGCATATTGGACATACACCTATTGAAAAGTGGGAAATACTAGTCTGCGATTTGTCAAATTATCTGCGTGCGTCAAGTTCTGATTGACACATCGCGAGAGGATCTGTTTTTGCAGCCTGTGACAAACTGAGGTGGACGTTTCCCTTGTTTACATTCACATTTTTGTGATATGTTCAGCGCTGACCCAGCTGGGGCTCAAGAATTGTGTCAAACGTCACTGAATGTTTCTGTGTTTCATTTTGTTTTGCCCCCTACAGCACACTCGTGTTGTTTATCCTCCAGCATGTTAATTGTTGCTTCTCCAGCTTTCTAATTTAATCAGTAGTCCCATCGGGCTGCAGAAATGAATCAAGCATTTGTTTATCCAACATGTCTGTGCGGTTGACTGATGTTTTGCCTTGTTTGTGTTATCCCAGAGCTGTGCCCACTTTGTTATTAATTGAGCTCTTTTTGGCCGTCATTTTGCTCTTTTTAATTCTCTTAAAGGAAAGATTCTTCTTTTCAGATCTGCGCCACTGCGGGTCATTAATTATGACGTTAATAAAAGGTGCTTGTGTTGTGCCAGTAAGCCTCTGCCAGTGCAAGGAATTTTCTCTGTTAACCGAAGGCTTGTCTTTCTTTGCTTTCAGGCTGGAGGGACAGTATTGACAGGCTCTTGGACACTGTCTGCCACATCTTCATGCAATTTACAATACGTGCAGCGACAGTTCTCCAAGCCGCACGAGTGTGTTTTGTATTTTGTGGAGGACAAGTTTGAATGGAAGGAAGAATAATTATGACAAGAGGTCCCATCCGTCGTGTAAAGCCTGAAGTCCGGAGAGATGCAGAGTCTTAAGTATGGTTTCATTTTGCATAGATCTTCATTCCACATTTCTTACTGAGCCACATTGTTGTGACGTTCTCACAAGCTTTGATTGTGTAAATATTAGACAAAGAATAGAAGCTTACAAGTAATCTTAAGAACTTAAATTATCACAAATATAAATACTACTGAAGGCTTAATTTTTAGCATTTAAAAGCTTAATCTTCATTATTTTGGATGCAGTGATAGGCGCTACTGTGTATCTTTCTTTATGTGCCTCAGTATTGCAGGCCTGTAGCGGTCTATAAAGTTGCCATGGACCACGGAGAATTGTAGCAAATATCAGACCGCTAAATGTCGCTATTCACCAATAAGAATCAAGTATTTCAGAGCATTCGGATGACTGTTAAAGTGCGTTTTCCATTAATTATTTTAACATAACCGAGGTAAGACCATGTTTACATATAATTTTTTTTTTTATAAAACAAGTTTTAGGTTTCTCGCCAAAGCTTTTTAACTGTAATTTTAAGCTAATCGTTTCATTGACCCAAATTGAATGTAACTAATCAATTTCCTAAAAAGGAACACTTCACTGTTTTTGTTTTGTCTGTTACAAAGAAAAGTAGGTCTATAAACATGCACAACACGACAAAAAATAATTCAGAATAATTTAACAACTAATTTATCAATTAAAAAATTTGTAACCGGTCTATATTTACATTTAGCAGACGCTTTTATCCAAAGCGACTTACAATTGCATTCAGGTTATACATTTGTATTAGTACATGTGTTCCCTGGGAATCGAACCCACAACCTTTATGCTCAGCTGACGCAATGTTCTACCACTGAGCCACACAGGAACACGGTCTAATTAAAAATTAGTTGTTAACAGTTGAAATATTTCGCGCAGGCGCTGTTGTCCGCAATGCAAACATTGGAGTGTGCCCTGAGTCAAATGTGGGTCACGAGCCAGAATACACGCAGACGCAAGTCAAAAATGGGTCAATCATCGGACTAAACCCGGACAAGAGAAATGGGCTATGTACTTTCATCTTTACCTATTGTTGTTGAAATAGTCAATTCCATGTGTTTGTAAGGCCAAGACCACTGAACGAGTAGTAGCCTATAATGGTTTAGAGTTAATGTAGACTACTTACTATGTTTCTCTCTCTCTCTGTCCCTTGCTGCTATCATAGCAGCAAGGGACAGAGAGCTAACATTTTCAGAATGTCTTGTGGGGCTGTCCTTCACGTTTTGAGAATATGTTAATCCCTGAGACGGCAAATCAGCTGCCGTCTGTCTCATATGCTCAGCACCTGTATTAAATCCATTATGCTCTCTGGAGTCTCATTGGGATGAAAAAAAGAAATCCCCCTCTTATTGTCCCCGCATGCAGTCAGGGGAATAGTCAGCATCAGCAACAGACCTGTGTTTGGGAAAAGGGCAATTACAAATGAATTTAACATCTAGACGAAAGTGGGATTACAAGGCCTTATATCAGTTATAGAATTCTCCTCCCTCATTACATTTGCACACACAGGCATTTGGTACTGATCTGAGAATAGCACAGAAGAGGGAGAACATTTTAATTTGAGGGATTAGAGCAACTCAGATTAACCAGATTTCACACGATGCTGTCAAATGTTTCAGAACACAGTGGGAAGACTGAGATTTAGGCAGCCTACTTATTTTTAAAGAATGACGGCTCAAATCCAGAATCCAAAAATATTACAACATGACATTAAAGATATAAAGGAAGATACTTTTGAACTGTTCAGTGCAACAGCTCACACTGTCAAACATCAAATATGTTTAATAATTTTAACCACTCTTTCCAGCAGATGTCATTCAAATGTTTCACATTTTGCAACAGTAATTTAGATGTTTTAATAAAAATGTATTACTATACATAAGCTACATTTAGAAGAAATGTATTGTATCACTCATATTCTTTCTGCAAGCATCTATAGTAGATGGTAACAATTGACTTCTTGACAGTCATTTGAACCATTTACTCAACTTCTTTCAAAATCTTTCAAATGCTGATTCAGTCAAAACAAGTTTGACCCTGTCCCAAATCACACCCTAAAGCATTGTGTTCTTTCTCTGAGTCCACTTTTTGTGATGTAATGCCGGTTTGACTATCGGGTAGAAGACTGCTGCGAAGCTCGCCTCAGTGCAGGCTTTGAGGGTGCAAAGGGTGCACTCATGAACACACTTCTAAAGCCAAAATGATGAATGGGACACCCTTGTGGACTTAATGGACATGTGTACGCAGCGGCCATTGTAAGTTTGCAGGACTGCAATGTGCGATTTGGGACAAGACCTTTGATGAGTGAGACATTAAATCAGTAAATCAACCGGTTCATTCAAAAACGAATTGAAAAACTCAAAAGCACTGTGTATTGCTTGAAGAAGCAAAAAGCAAAAATAGACCAAGTTTCTGCAGTTGGCAAGAATGTGTTTAAAATGTAACTTACTCAATATTGACTTAAAATTGTATTATTAAAACTTATCAAAAGTTGCTGTGTATTTTTTCAAGTTCCAGCGCTGTATGGGATTTTTCCTTTCTCTTTGTGCCTCTCTTGTTTTTTTTTCAAGAATAACTCTAGCTCTCCCTCTTATGTGGATTCACTGAATGGTACATTCTATGTCTAGGCTACATAACAACAACACTGACCAAATGTGTACAGCTGTAGGAACCATCAAAACAGATCTGCCTGTTCAAATTGAGGTGGGATCAACATCACAACTGAAAGCAGAACTTGCAATCCATCAAATTTAAAGGGAACTTGTGCCTCAATATAAATGTTCCTCTAAGCCCTTTGGTACCTCTCTCCTTTCCCTCACAGGGTATTACTTAAAATTATGATCAGAGGCAAGTCCTCGGGTTTCAGAGCATGAAATATAGGTTGGGGGGAAGGGAAAATAATAGAACGACCGGGGGAGAGGGCATAAGAAAGAGGGAGCAAGAGAGAACACTTTCCCAGGGTTCTGACAACTAGAACAGCTGAGATTCCGTCCTCCCCCATCATTTAGGCCAGAGACAGCTCATTGTGCCCACAGATGTGTGTGAGGGAAGGTTGTGATGTTGTGCCAGAACGGGGAAAGTTGTGTAATGAGAAAAGTGGGGAGAATACCCATTCCTGCTTAATGTTTTTTCTCCCACATAAAGAGAGATTGGCTGAACAGCTGCAGTTCTTGCATGTGTCGGTGTGGGTACCCAAGCAGCTAGACTCTCAGTTCACCTGCTGATGGCCCTCAGTCTTTACTCTTTCAATATGCAGAGATATTTATGAATGACACGTAGTGGTTTTATAGCCAAGAGATATTATTAATTATGCCATAATCATTTATCTTGTTTCATGTCTTAATTAGATTCCATTACAAGGCCCAGAACAGCTTGTGGTGCTAATCAATAATTATGCTAAATGGCAGGGCATTTTATTATATGCAGGACATTTTTATGGGTGTACCATCTCTCCCCTTTACCATTTTATTATATTTTATTAAAAATATAAAATATAAAACAGAACTCTTGCTAAAAGTATTATTTTTTTATTTGTTTATAAAACATCTAAAAACCAAGCAAAACCCCTCAGGGCCCCTGCCAAAATTTGTACACTCTCAGAAGAAAAAAAACGTACAAAAGCTATCACTGGGGTGGTACCTTGTGCCTTATTTACGGTGCATATTAGTACCTAAAGTGTGCATATGATTACCTAATGGTTCACATTAGAACTTTTTTAAAGGGTATTGCACCAATGACAACTTTTTTGTACCTTTTTTTTCTGAGAGTTTAGAACAATTTTATTGGTGTCCCCTCTCTCCTGTTGAGATTTTCTTTTTTTACTTTAGTGTTCCCAGGACAATATTTACAGTTTTCCCCTTCTACTGACAGCCATAGTACCAACACAGTGATTTTCGTTTTAATAGCAGGGCTAAGAGAGGATGCAGAGGGTCATCAGCTGCTATCATTTGTTTTATATAATTTTAGTTTGCTCAAAGGAGGTCATAAACCACTGAACATCAAACCTTTGAACCCAAATAAATCCTCATCTTCTGTTCTCTTAATATGGATAATAAGACTCATATGCTCAGTTTACACACAATATCAGTTTGAGCCATGTGACTCCTGGCAGTTTGAATGCCTTGACTACATGAAATGCATTTTGGTTTGCTTCATGAGAACAAATTTAACTTTTTAGTGCCATCAAAAATGAAATGCATGGGACATGGCAAGCTGGAGGGTGGTTTCCCACAAATTTTGCCCTGGCTAAAGGCTTTATTGTGAGTGAAATGCTGAGAGCAGATGTCAACAGTACTCTTGGCTCTGCAACTGGAGGTGGGTAGAGAAAGTTGTGGTTGTCGGGGAGGCCCCCCAAAAGCCAACATCTGTTCCTATCACCATCAGTACAGCAGCTGGAAGGGTGTGTGATGTCATCAGAGGGCAGCTGGCCCCCAGTAGACAACACAGTGAGAGGGTACGAGTGTGAGAGCGTGAGAGAGAGCTGCTGTCAGGCAAGGTGAGGTGGGTGGATTTGCCTTTGCTGCTGGTGGTGGGGAATATGATATGATGCTCGTTTTTGTCCTATCTATTAATTTATTTAAAACAAAACATTAAAATATCATAGAATCAGCCCTGAGGAGCCTCATGATAGTGTCAAGATCAATATATATATATATATATATATATATTTATATATATATATTGTTAAAAACTAAATCAGATATTTTTCAATGACAAAACCGAAAAAATGGTGTAGAAATAATTTTAATTCAGAAAACACTAATAGTTTTCACAAATGATTACTAAGAAATAGCAAGTAACACACAGAATTAAATATAATAATATATATATATTATTTCTTTAAAAGAATGAAATTTTGAAATATTAAAAAATTGAAATATTGATTAAGATGTTTACACTTGTATTTAAGGTGTGAGCAAAATATGTTTATAAATATGAGCCAGAATGGTTTGACTATCAACATTGTTCAAAATATATTTTGTGTTCAGCAGGAGAAAGAAATGCATCGGTTTGAAACAATATGAGGGTGATTAATTATTTTCATTTTTAGATGGACTATCCCTGTAAAAAGTTAAAAACGTACTGGTGTTACCTAATGAGACCCATTGCATTAATCTGTTTAGGTATTTTAGATGTTTTTATAGGGCAGATCTATACATCTTCATGATCATCATACTAGTTCCCATCAATAAGCAGAGGCTTGATTGCTTATTCAGGAAGTTGAGAAATTCAAGTAAAGAGTGGGCTTTACCTTTAACACTAAGCCTGCACTTGCAGAGAGGGTCCATAGATCTACATCATATATTTGAGAGGAGATGTGATGTCTGATAGGACCCCACTGTGATGTGAGCACTGAAAAGGGGCCCTCTGTTTGAGATAGACTCTAAGGCTTCGTTGTGGAGTTTAGCTCACCATACATGCTAATATAAACCACGTAAACCAAACATCTCCCTTTCTGTGCCTGTGTGTACAGACCATACCGAGCCACCTCAGGGACCCCAGCATTGCTTTTTAATAAATGGGGCATTACAAAGCAGCTTCCTGAGACTGCAAACTCTACCCTTCGGTCCTTAACAGGGAGATAAAGGTTTTATTGCAATCAAACAGGAGAGATGAAACTCTTACTGTAGCTACAGAGACAAGTCATTATACTTTCTATGAAAACCGAGCTGTTGTTTATTTTCATAGATGAGATTTTCAGTTGTAATGCCTGTCTTACTGGTCATTGTAAAATGATGAGTTATTGATTGTTCTTGACTCCATCATACACAGATGCACTCTGTTTAGAGCGTAATGAACCTTTAAAGTGATATTGGTTGAGAAAACCTTCATCTCTACAGTGTATACTGTTCCCTACTCACTGGGAAGGGGGAATTTGGCAAACTTCACTTGACTTCACTTCACAAAAATTATGGAAACTTGCCTTTTTACAACTGATGGGACGTTGTAAGAGCGTCCCATCAGGACAAAGCGTCTCGCTGAAAGTGCACTCAGGTACATACATACTAGGTAACACTTGGGCCAAAAACAGTACGTCATGCAAGTAGAAAAGGGGTCAAGTGCAAATCCCACAAGTACTGGTATTGAGACGGCACTATGTGTCAGATATGATGAGATAATATACTTAAAAATATCAAATTTACATCCCTTTGTGTTTATAAAAACTATAATACATTTTCATATAAATATTTGTAATTTGTCATAATATAAACCCTAAGTTAAGTGATACATTTGGGGTTTCAGTATGTTGCCCATGGTCATCATAATAGCATTAAACGTTGCATTTATTGTGTACAAACATCAAATATATCCAAGAGTCAACAAAATGTGAAATTTTCATCACATTGAATTCAGATAAATGTATTCTTTATTTTACCTGACATTGCTCATATCACCAATCTCTGCTTCACCAACAAAAACATATTTCATTTCACACCATGTGGTCTAAAAATAAGCTGTTGTACAGGTGCATCTCAATAAATTAGAATATAGTGACATGCCAATCATCTAATCAACTCAAAACACCTGCAAAGGTTTCCTGAGCTTTCAAAATGGTCTCTCAGTTTGGTTCACTAGGCTACACAATCATGGAGAAGACTGCTGATCTGACAGTTGTCCAGAAGACAATCATTGACACCCTTCACAAGGAGGGTAAGCCACAAACATGCATTGCCAAAGAAGCTGGCTGTTCACAGAGTGCTGTATCCAAGCATGTTAACAGAAAGTTGAGTGGAAGGAAAAAGTGTGGAAGAAAAAGATGCACAACCAATCGAGAGAACCGCATCATTATGAGGATTGTCAAGCACAATCAATTCAAGAATTTGGGTGAACTTCACAAAGAATGGACCGAGGCTGGGGTCAAGGTATCAAGAGCCACCACACACAGACGTGTCAAGGAATTTGGCTACAGTTGTCATCAGAGGCGTCTTACCTGGGCTAAGGAGAAGAAGAACTGGACTGTTGCCCAGTGGTCCAAAGTCCTCTTTTCAGATGAGAGCAAGTTTTGTATTTAATTTGGAAACCAAGGTCCTAGAGTCTGGAGGAAGGGTGGAGAAGCTCATAGCCCAAGTTGCTTGAAGTCCAGTGTTAAGTTTCCACAGTCTGTGATGATTTGGGGTGCAATGTCATCTGCTGGTGTTGGTCCATTGTGTTTTTTGAAAACCAACGTCACTACACCCGTTTACCAAGAAATGTTGGAGCACTTCATGCTTCCTTCTGCTGACCAGCTTTTTAAAGATGCTGATTTCATTTTCCAGCAGGATTTGGCACCTGGCCACACTGCCAAAAGCACCAAAAGTTGGTTAAATGACCATGGTGTTGGTGTGCTTGACTGGCCAGCAAACTCACCAGACCTGAACATAGAGAATCTATGGAGTATTGTCAAGAGGAAAATAAGAAACAAGAGACCAAAAAATGCAGATGAGCTGAAGGCCACTGTCAAAGAAACCTGGGCTTCCATACCACCTCAGCAGTGCCACAAACTGATCACCTCCATGCCACGACGAATTGAGGCAGTAATTAAAGCAAAAGGAGCCCCTACCAAGTATTGAGTTCATATACAGTAAATGAACATACTTTCCAGAAGGCCAACAATTCACTAAAAATATTTTTTTTTATTGGTCTTATGAAGTATTATAATTTGATGAGATTGGTGGGTTTTTGTTAAATATGAGCCAAAATGATCACAATTAAAAGAACCAAAGACTTAAACTACTTCAGTCTGTGTGCATTGAATTTATTTAATACGAGTTTCACAATTTGAGTTGAATTACTGAAATAAATGAACTTTTCCACGACATTCTAATTTATTGAGATGCACCTGTATGTCATGTTTGAAGAACCTTGGTCTGTTTATTCTGTATTATATTGATGCTTAAGTTTACGACATCATCAAAAGCAAAGTTCTCTAGATACTTTTTCGATGCAGCCAGCCCTTGTTGGGCTTTATTCATTCAAATTGGGTCTTTCCACTGTTTGTCAATCTGTATGGGGTGCCTGGTTGAAAAGTTGTGTGCCTTTTCTAGACTTTTCACCTCACAAATGTTCCATTCTCCACCCTCGTCCTTAAAACATGTATCGTCTTCAACCTCTACCCCAGCTTTTCTATGTTCAACTTTTACTGCTGCTAAACAGTTGGCTTCAAAATGAGCACGATGTTGTTAAAACAATAAAACAAATGTGCAGGCCACTGACATGCAACGCCTGTCACCCTTCAGCAATTTTTTGGGGGACAGTTTTGTCTATAAACACCCAGTATCTATTTGTGTCCCACAATTATTTTATATGACCTTACTCACATGGCCCGTCTCTCCAAACTACCACTCAAAACGTGGTGTCTCACATTGAGGAGTCTGAACACAAGTTGTTGTATCTATAATAGGACTAGTGCTTTGTGGAAGACTGCTCTTGCCCCAGGAGATATTTTCCCCTTGGACACTGGGCTCACAAAAGCAGCCAGTGTACTGCGGCAATTCCCTTCCTAATCTTCAGTATCCTCTTAACCCCCCACCCTCCTCACCCAAACCCTCCCATCTCGTCCTCCTTCATCTTCTCCATCAATATAATAAGTCTACAGTGCCCATAATTTGGTGTCATGTCTTTGACCTCTGGCTCATGCGCAGCCACAGTGGGCACCACGCTGATAAGCAGAGGGATCCATTTTTCTGCATTGGATTTGGCTAATAAAGATAGACAAGCAGCTTGTCGATAGCCATCCGCTCGGGACGCCTTGCCTGCAAAGCTACCCTGGGTATTTGTGCAGGGTTTCAATCTCTATGTCACTTTTAAACACCGAAAGCTAGGGGTGTTTGTGACAGCGCATTTGGTGTGAGGATATTCTCACGGCACAATATCAACCCCAATTTACTGTGTGATTTGACCAAACACCTGCTTGAAGTGCAGCTGTTTCTACCAGTTATCCTAGCATTGTAAATTCCCTGTGATCAGCCAGTGACATACTTTATGTCTGGAAAATGCATACCACACACATTCTGTGAAAGTCAAAAGAGTCAAAGTATCCAGCGAAAGGTTTGAGGTGAACAGTGAATATAGCGGATTAAGCTTGAAGACATTTCATAGCTTGAAATCCTGTGAACAGAATGCGGTATATTTTGCTTTGAACAAGAGGGAGCATCATTTAAACAGCTTTTAGTGCTGTATGGACTTTTCAGTCCTAGCTGATCATATTTGGGTCATTTCCTCTGCACTAGCATATATTTTTTGGAGCCCCCTATAATTGATAAGGGGGCCCTCTGTTGACATGATATTGTATTACATTTGTTTTTATCCACTTCCACATTTGGTTACTTCTAAGTGGAGAGAAGAGTTATATACAATTTCATATTGTTCTTAATGGTTCTACTAACAAACAGTTCATAAGAAAATAAATATTTGGAAAAAGGAAAAGCAATTCCGTTGCCAAGTAGCCTAATGACAATTCCAATAGGCATAATAAACAGCCATTTAACATTTAAAATAATTCTGCGTTTTTTAGACGCAACATAAATGCAATCCAGTAGCTGGCTTTTAATATTTAACGGCAATAGTAAATATACATAAATGTGGTAATATTTATTTCATTTACAAAATACCCACGATGAAACGCATAATTGTATCTTTACACATTTCATATTAATGACTACTCAAAATAATTATCACAGCTGAAAGCTTTATGCGTTTGATTCATCAAAACACGAGACTCATTAGACTCATTTGTTTGGGAATCGGACTACACATTTGGTGTTTTGCCATTTTGTAGTGGTGTCCCAATTCTGAATGAACAACTTCATTTCCTTCATTTGTTTACTTCTTTCTGATATAGTGCACTCAACTGCCACACACTATATAGGGATTAGTAAATGAGCGAGTCATTTCGGACAAAGTAGGCTATATGTTTATTTTTCATTCACTAAAAATAACCGACTCTGTTTATTGTAGATTGCTTTGCAGTGTTATGGAGTCATTAAAGTATTGCAGAAACTCTGAAAGCATTTTATCATTCTGTCTGCATAAGCATTTATGTGATTTAAAACTTTTAAAATTGTAATCTGGTTTTCAGTTCTTCCCACAGTCACATTTATAGACCCAAGACAGCCGTGTAATGGTTAAATCACTGACAATGGCCCACAGAAGACATCAGGGAGCAACTGGGTGAGTAAATCCCGTTGAAGCGGAGGCGCCATGCACTGCACAAGCCTGAGATGGCAGCTGAATTCCGCTGTCCTTCTGCCGCATCCCACAATGCACACGTAGCTGGCTACCGGCACGCTTTGCTCTTATACAGTGAAAGAGGCCTGAGGACGGACACCCAGCTCCACTGACCTGCATTAGAAAAGTTCAGCCAGCCTCTCCAGCTGTGACGCATGGACAGTGACTGGATGTCTTCATTGGTCAATTGGCTGAAACATCAATTTTCACCCTTTTAAGAGGGACAAATAGCCGTTCAAAATTAAAACAAACTGAATCAGCGTGAATCATCTTCTGGGTTATTTCGGTTGCCTATACGACTGTGATTAAAACAAAAACAGAAGAAAGTCAGTGAGCTAGTCACTTTTTTATGTGTTTTGAATTTCCTCGTTTACATCTCATGATTAACAGTATAGGAAAAGTCTGTGCATTTTCTTTTGTGAATTTAGAGAGCATTTCAGAGTCCCAGTTAAATGTGTAGGTTGCATATCTACAAATTGCAAATAGCATTTTCTGGATCATCCCACTGACATCCATCTTCATGATGCAACCCGCTGGGCAGCCGGAGAGCAGAAGATGAGTGTTTGTGATGGTGAGTGACTCACTGAAGACACACATTTGACACAGTTGACTTGTCTAATGACATGTAGGATTGAACAGAGGCAAAAGAGGGATGTAGATAAGGAAACATCTGTCCTGTTCTTCAACTGTTCTCCTCTCTCATATGGAAAAGCCTGTTTCTCTGTGCACATTTGTTTCCAATTCATTGGTGTTCAGTGAGAGGAGCTCTTTTTTTAACAGGAAGAGAGGCTATGGCTTGATCTCTTGATTTCTTGTATCTTGATAGTATTCAAGGTATACATTTTATCAGTCCACGCATTGCTTGAGAATCTAACCTTTGACCTTAAAGGGATGGTTCACCCAAAAATGTTAATTCGGTTATCATTTACATAACCACATGTTGTTCCAAACCTGTATGAATTTCTATCTTCTGTTGAACATGAAAGAAGATATTTTTGCACAGTGTGTTTAACCAAATAGTTGTACTCACTGAACCAAATGGTACTGATTGATTTCCATTGTATGCTACCAGTAACTGTTTTATTAACAACACTTTTCAAAATATCTTCTTATGTATTCAGAAGAAAAAAGAAACTCGAACAGGTTTGGAACGACATGTGAGTGAGAAAATGATAGCAAAAAAATAATAAAAACCTTTAACTCTTTAAAACCATGTTCAATCAAAGATGTCTGGTTTTGTTACAATAGTATACTAAATACCTTAAATTATTATTTATTATGAATGCATAGAAATGTAAGTTAATTTGCAAGTTTTTCACTGTGGTCTTTGCACAGTCTTTTTTATTTATGAAGAACATTGAATATCACTGTTTAGTGCACCATTTAATTTGACTTTTGATGATCCAATGATTTAAATTTTAATTTGACAAACAGTCAGACAGGTTCAGACAGTAATGTGTCCCCTACTAAAAGTTTTAGAAAATTAAAAAAATAAAGAGTTTTAGAGAAAACAAAACAATTAGTGCTTTCGGAAAATATATTTAAAATCAAATAGATTAAATATTCAGGGGAACAAAGTGTAAAAATTGGAGGATTTGCTATTAAACCCATATTGATTGACATTGAACACTGTATTTTAATATAAAATGTTATATACTGTTGCAACCACCAATATACGCACACACATGGTCTGCTCACACAGATGCAGTGCTGAAGAAGGCACATCAGGGTCTCTTCTTCCTGAGACGGCTGAGGAAGTTTGGAACGAGCCCCAGAATCCTCAGGTCCTTCTACACCTGCACTGTGGAGAGCATCCTGACCGGCTGTATCACCGCCTGGTTTGGAAACAGCACCGCTGGCAACCGCAGGGCTCTGCAAAGGGTCGTGCGAACTGCCCGCCACATTGTTGGAGGTGAGCTTCCCTCCCTCCCATTACTATGCATAGATGTGGACATAATGCAGATGTGTAAATACGGTGTATAATGTGTATTGGTGTATTGGTAACTAAGTATGTCTTTATAGTACACTGTTTTTTGCACTGTCTGGAGCACGCTCGTAAGAATTTCACTCACCAAGGCACTTGTGCTGTGGTGATGTGACAATAAAAGTGATTTGATTTTGATTTGATTGATATATTCTAAATGTGTCAAAAAGCATTTGTAATTTTTATAGAAAAAACGTTTATAGTAAAAACATGTTAATTGGTTATTTGTAAGTTACCTTATACATAAATGGTGAAAAATGGTAAATAGCTGGCAAATAGTTCACCATTATAATGCCCATAATTTTAGTGTAAAAGGATCAAATTTATGGTATAAGTGATATACCATATATTGTTTATGGTATAAGTAATATACCTAAGCATAAAATACCATATAATTGAAGGTGAAAACAGTAAAAGAACATTTCCAGGAGTCCCTGCTCATTAAATATGATTAAATTTGATGTGAATTATTTGTTCTTCTAATTTTATTATCAGTAATGTACATTATGGTGTTTAGTGTTAGATTTTATGTTACTTAATATTTATTGAATTATTGTATGTATGTAGAGAAAGATATTGTTACACAATGAATTTCTGGCAACCACATCTGCTGTAGAGTACAGAAGATTTATGTCAATAGTTCAGCAGAAAGTGTGAGGACAAGATATAGTTTGCATGGCTGATTTTGGGCCAAATTATCCAAGGCTCTTTACAGTATTTTGATATGTGTGAAAAATCTCATGTGTTAATGATGTTTTCTACTTTAGCATACAGTATGACCTATGTTTAGAGCAAGGCCTCTCAGTGCATGGCTAATGATGTGTTACAAACATGTAAACCAAGCCAAGTATTAACAGAAAACCTCTGTTCTCCATTACCATTGCCATGTGAATAGCACCATGACCAACAACCCAAATGCAAACATGCTGGCAGAGTATAAAAGTCAGGGAAAGAGTACGAACAAAGAGAGTGAGAGGGGAAGAAACATTATACCATGATGTTTGGGTGTAAATCTCCCGTGTGTAAGGGGATTTTGAGGTTTTCAGAGGAAGGGCTGGTGAATCGATGGAGTCCATATGTTAGCAGAGATCAGGGTCTTCTGTAAGTGACATAACACATCGCAAAACCAGAGCCAGCTACTACAGCCAATGTAGAAGCTATCTCGTGAATCCTAGTTAATTCATTAAACATGTAGCTATATGTGACCCTGGACCACAAAACCAGTCATAATTAGCACAGGTATAAATGTAGCAATAGCCAACAATACATCGTACGGCTCAAAATTATACATTTTACTTTTATGCCAAAAATCATTAGGATATTAAGTAAAAGTCGTGTTCCATGAATATATTTTGTCAAAAGTCCTTCTGTAAATATATCAAAACTTAATTTTTGATTAGTAATATGAATTGCTAAGAACTTAATTTGGACACCTTTAAAGGCTATTTTTCCAATATTTAGATTAATTTGCACCCTCAGATTCCAGATTTTCAAATAGTTATACCTCGGCCAAATATTGTCCTATCCTGACAAACCATACATCAATGGAAAGATTATTTATTCAGCTTTGTCTTAATTGAACCCTTATGACTGGTTTTGTGGTCTAGGGTCACATATAGCAGCATTATTTCAGTCTTCAGTGTCACATGATCCTTCAGAAATCATTCTTGAAAGCTACTGTGAAACAATGGGAAGATATTGTTATCCGTCATCCTCCAGCAGCGTGTTTGTTTATGAATATCTTTCTTTATTCCAGAAGGCTGACCTAAACAAATATATAACAAATCTTCACAATAAGATTCATCTCCACGGTATAACATCGTGTCCCACTTGATGCATAGGGAACTGGTGAATTTCCCTGTCCCGCTACCAGCTAAATAGCCTGTAAATCCAATCACAGTCTTATCCAGCCCTCCTCGATTCCTTCTCAATGGCTCCTCTTGTTTCCTCATTCGAGAGCATCGCGCTATGCAACATTTCATCACCATCGCCTCATAAAGACATCAGTCTCTCCCATGATGGCGGAAAGAAGAAGGGACACTGTGAGCAGTGAAGCTGTGAGTCATTGCTATAATCCCAATGTCTTCATTGGTATGGCAACGTTTCCTACAGCTGCGTGCTGCCGTGGGATCAGTTGTCTCCTCGGTGCGGTGCAGGAGGAGGCTCATTGCTGTAATGGAGGCCGAGGGCAGCTAGCCGATGGTGTTGATTTGACGTTAGGTGCGAGTGATACAAGGCATGTGGGGCTGGTCTGAGGACAGAGAGAAGAAACTCGAAAAGCTCTGCAGGCGTACATGTCATGCATATTGTATCTAAGACATGTTGAAAGCATAATAAAAACACCCTTTTATGTGGAGCAATGCATTGGTTTAAAGCTGCTGCTCTGAGAATTGGTCAGTTTAAGTTGTTTTGTAGGTTTTTTTGTAGGGTACATGTATGGAAGGAGAATTTTATTTAGAAAAATCTGTTGACTCAAAACCCCATCATTTTAGATTAGATTATATACTATTTCCATGTTATTTTGTGTGGTTTCCTGGACCACAAAACCAGTCATAAGCAACACGTATGTTTTTAGCAAAAGCCAAAACTACATTGTATGGGTCAAAATTATCCACTTTTCTTTTATGCCACAGGATATTAAGTAAAGATCATGTTCCATGACGGTATTTTGTAAATTTCATGCTGTAAATATATCAAAGCTTAAATATTTGATTAGTAATATGCATTGCTCTCCACTGTTTTCTCAATATTTCGATTTTTTTTTTAAACCTCAGATTCCAGATATTCAAATAGTTGTATCTCAACCAAATATTGTCCTTAACAAACCATTAATCAATGGAAAGTTTATTTATGCAGCTTTCAAAAAAATAAATAAAAAAATGACCCTCATGACTGGTTTTGTGGTCCAGGGTCACATATTTCATGTACAATACCATTCAAAAGTTGTAACAATTTGTATTTATTTATTTACAGTTTTTGAAAGAAGTCTTACCATTTATTTGATCAAAATACAGTAAAAGCAGTTATACTGTGAAGTATTACAATTCCACAATTCTATTAGAATATATTTACAATTGTAATTTATTCCTTCTATCTATTATTAAATAGTTGTGCTGCTTGATATTTTTATTAAAACTGTAATGCCCCAAAATTATTTCATGAATATAAAGTTCTAAAGAAAAGCATTTTTGTAACACTTTTGTAACATTATAAGTGACTATCCTGTCACTTTTGATCAATTAAATGCATCCTTGCTGAATAAAATAATGAATTCATCACAATATCTCATGAGCATACGTCCTGATAATATTCGTTTTAACTGTTCAAACTTTCTTTTTAAAAGTATATATTACACATCTTGACCTCTAGGATGCACTTATTAATCTGATACACATCATTTCCAGATGATGTGATTGTGTGATCATCAAGAGTGTGTGATAATCTTCAAGCCATCAAACTATTCTTTTTTATTGCTTTTTAGATGTCCAATATAAATGTAGAGAGCAAAATAATATAAAGCATTTCAACTGAAATAAATTACACTTCAAAATATGATAAGAGTGCATTTGATTTTATAATTTATTATTATTCTAAGTATCTACATTTCTGTCATGTCTAATATTTATTTACATGTCTTAGTGAAATTGTTTAATTTGATGAGTGAGTGTTATTGTGAAATAATAGTAGTTTGTTACAAAGACAAAGATTACAAACTCCAGAAAAAAACTTTATTGCAAAAACATGCAAAGTTTTAAGAGATTCTACACAATACAGTGGATTGTTAATTTGTGCTGTGTAGGCGAAGTCAGATTCATTGAGAACTGAATTGATTACATAAAAAATATGTTTTTATTTGCAGGAGGGAAAAGAATAGCTCAGAGTAATTAGTTTACAAAAGGCTTTTTGTTCTTTCTCTCTCTGCGTCTGAAGCGGCTTTCCCTACTTTACGACAACAAAGAGGGCTAGAAAAGAAAGTTGGGTGTTTAGGAAGATACTGTGCTATGGCTGATTTAAGTTTGCAGCGTTTCGCAGATGGCACAGTGGGTGTATTTGCATCGTTAGTGTTTCTCAATCTAATCCCCATTCTTACGAGGTTACCTGGCTTACAAGCAAGTTTAATAAGCGTTCCCTCACTATGATCATATGCACATCATAAGCTTCTTTTGTGAGAAATAATAAAAAAAAAAAACACTCAGACGTCTGTATAGAGAGAAATAGCTGGTGAATTCTCTGCAGTGAGACCCTAAAAGCCCAGTTGCATATTTTGGTAATCACCACAGAGGCTGCTGGATTTGCACACAGTCATAGAAATAGGCTGGCGATGCCTCCCAAATCTTAGTTTAATCCAGTGTTTCAGTGAATGATTTTAAGGCACCCAATTATGAAATATCAATGTAAAAATGCTGCTTTAAACTGCCTACTTATTAAATGTTCACTGGGTAGAAAACATATATGGGATACTAATTAAATGTGTGAATATTTATCATCTCATTTTTCAAACTGACCTTGATTTATAAGCACTCCCTCATGCACTCTTTATTTTATATAATTTTCTTTCAAATAAATATTTGGTTTCATTGACTACTTTTACTGCTGTTTTACAGCACATAAATACATTAAACTTAAAAATATGTAATTATGTTGCCATATTTGTACTACGCTTGTCAGGTCAAGTATCCAGCAAGTGCACAGCAGCTCACTCTTAAATAATCAAATACTACCATCTAGTGGCTGAGTTGGGAAATAAGCTTCTGAAACATAGTCCTGGAAGAGCCAGGTGTATTAGATCAGGGGTCACCAAGTTCAGTCCTGGAGGGCCGGTGTCCTGCAGAGTTTAGCTCCGACCCTAATTAAACACACCTGAAGCAACTAATCAAGCTCTTTCTAGGTATACTTGAAACTTCCAGGCAGGTGTGTTGAGGGAAGTTGGAGCTAAACTTTGCAGGACACCGGCCCTCCAGGATCAAGTTTGATGAGCCCTGTATTAGATGCTCCAAAACTGAATTTGATGTTTCAGATCCAAAATGTGCAGAGTCAACATAGGATTGAAAACCACTGCACTTCACATGGCATAACATATTTATTAGACTTTGGGTAAATTGTGTTCCCATTCTTGTTCATTCTAATCAGACATTTTTAGGGCTGTTGTCAAAATCGTTCTGGGGTGCTGAAGCTTACCTTTCTTAAAAATGACTACAATGCACTGCAAAATCTTTCATCCTCTCAAGTTGACAGAAATAGAAAAAAGGTATATTTGATGATATCACTGTACATTTTAATTTACAAATTACATGATAAACTAATTATGAAAGAATTCGAACTGATCAGTTGAGTGAATGGTTCAATGATTAATTTAGAATGCCTCTTGGCCAATCAAATTCCAGATTGAGAATGTAGCCTATTTTGGACTGGAACAAAATGTTGTATAGTTTTAAAGACCGTATCAGAGAAACAAACCATCTTTGGAATTTTGTCTTTGAACTTCTGTTTTTGAGGTAGCATCTAATTAGCTGGTGAAGTGTTGAATCAAAATGATTTACTCAAATTTCCAAATACCAAATAAAATAAATAACATTATTACTAGTGGAAATGCAATTGCTGATATCCAAAATAGCCATTGTTACTGGTAGAAATCCAATTCCTGATATCAAGAATGAACATTTTAACTAGTGAAAATTGAATTGTTGATATCAAGAATTCATATCCTGAGAATGAATAAAAGACTAAATGGCTTGCCGTACACGCTAGCCTCCGCGGTGACGTCATGTCATAACGTGTCGTGGATTGCTTCACACAGAGCGACTCACAAATGGTGTCATAAAACCGGCTTGCTTCCTAGCGCTGCACTGTATAACTGTTGGCCAATGAGAGTTGCTCGCGTGCATCCGTGGCGCGTGGCTTTGCACTAGAGCTGAGAGCAGCGGGAGTTTTTCAGTGTCTAAGACTATGTTGTTGTTTTGTATTAGGAATTTCCCGACATCCTCTCACACTCAGCGAGAACGCATGTTTCACGTTTGAGAGGTAAGGCAGTTCGCGTGCACGAGAACGTAAATATGTGTTTATAACTCTGAACGCGAGCATATTTGCACACATCAGGCATAGCCTACTACGTGAAAAGCAGATATGTAAAATGTATTTAGCGTTAAATAAATTAAAAAAATAGGTCCAACTGTGGGAGATTCCTCTATCAAGGACAGTTCGTATATTTATACAAATATTAAAAGGTCTATAAATCAGCGCGTGCTGCGTCGTCCTGCTTGACCTCGTTGATCCTGATGATGACCTAACCTTTTACAATACTTTATCTGTATTTTTCTTGTTGAAGAAGTGACTTCTTCAACTTTTGCATAGTCATTGCATAGCCTACTTTACCCATTGCATATTTTTGCATGTAGCATAGCAGTAAATAAAATTAGAGAGCAGGGAGCCTTAGTGGTATGTGGAGGCTAAACATACTAATCTCACCTGGTTGTAACCACGTGACATGGCAAACAAGGTATTGCCTTAACCATGTACTGTCCTGTGTGGTGTTAAGCATTTGAACGGAACACTATCCTCTTTACCTTTTCACTCTTTGTATTAGTTTCGAAGGTTGTCATTGCATTTCATTGCTTAAGGTGATCTCAGACTAGTGGATTTGTCATTTAAGTAGATAAGTGTTAATAGAAATGATGAATTAGGGCTTTAGTTATCTGGGAATCCTGGGATGAAGTTATAGTATATTATAAATAGAGATTGACAATATATCTACCAAATCTTTTATTGACCAATTTTAGACTTTTTCATTTGTTGGTATTGGATGATATTACATTTTAATTGTGCATGCTCAGTTTCTCTGTTTATACATTTAAATGTCCTTTGCTGTCTGGTCACATAAAGTTCATTTTTGACTACTTTAGAATGTTTAATAACACCGTTAAATGTAGTCTTTAGCAAATATCAGATCTCATTTGTAGCATTTCAGACATTTGATTTTAGGTTTTAGAGTTTTATCTAGTTTTAATATTGGTCATTTATCAATTATTGGCCATAGCATAAAATAATTACATCTATCAGAATATTGTGCATCAATATAAATACATTTTGGAGCATTTAAGAGTAGGGTTGGGTACCAAAACCAGAAAACCGAATCAGAACGCAGATTTCGGGGCCTCATTTCGGTGCCATGCCTGAGCGATCGGTTGAAATATTTGTCCTTTGTTTCTCCAAAACGGACGTAAGAAGCATCATCACTGGCACCACACGAGCAAAATAATTTCCCGACTGAGAAAATGCATGTGAACTCAATTTGGAAAGCTCTAATAATACAAGTCCAACAAATATTTGTAGTAACGTGAGTGTGCGGTTTTCACATTCCGACTTAAAAGCACAACTCAGGTAATGAGAGCATCCGAGGAGCGCGTGAATGCAGTAATTACACTTGCTCTGACGACCTTCCATTTACCAGCTAAGCTACTACTACTTCATGGGCTACTAATACATTGATTAGCAATGGATTATAAATATACTTAATTATTATGGAAATACCAGAGATGGCTTTAATAATACAGATAAACTATACATAGTCGTAATCGATTGTTTATTGTATTTATTTTATCATTCAAAACATTTATATCTTCTGTCTCGTTTACACCGTTACAGCAATAGCAATGCCTTTATCCAGGTAGCGGGTGCCAAGATGGCCGGTGTGTAGTCGGTTGTCTCGTATAAACTTTCTTGCAAAACTTGATCTTGTTTGACCTTCCTAAATGTTTGGCGCGTTTGATAATAATGTAAATGTATTTTGTAGAATTCGGTGACATTTTTAAGCCGGAGTGGAAAATCTTAACCTCTTGTTTGCCTAAAGAACGTGTGTTGCGGCCTCCTGAGCACGGTGTTCGAATCTCACCTGATTGAAACATACCTAAGAGAACCTGAAGAATGGAGAACAGTGTGAAGCTTGTGCATGACTATACTAAATAGGGGTCGACCGATATGTGTTTTTCAGGGCCGATACTGATACCGATTATTACAGATCAAGTAGACCGATAACCGATATTTTGAACCGATATGTCTGGTGTAAAATGAAAATGAATGCCAAAATTAATAATAACAAGAGCTCTGACAAAAAACGTTCTTTAAATGCTTTTAAACATGTCTTTAATTCTGAAAACTGTTAATAACAACAACATTAAATAAACAGTAATATTAATAATAACATAAGTAGGCTACAGAGATCACCCTGAAGCATTCTGTAAACATTTTGTAAAACTTAAAGTAAACGATTTAGCGTGTTGTGATTATTCTCAACAAAAGTTGTAATAATTGTTGTAGTTGTATTACGATATAGTAATATATTCGGCTAAACCGAACTTATATTTTGACAGGTTGCCATGAGGACCTTTTAAGTTTCTGTAGCCTATGTATATATGACGATCGTTTTACTCAAATGAAACGGTCAAATGCTCATGAAGTGACTCTCCGAGCAGTTCTGGGGATGTTGTTCATGTATTTATGTCCTCATTTAGTGAGACAGCAGACGCTGACGTCACTGCGAGAGTCACGTGCGCTTCAGTATGTGTGTGTGCAGTAAATGAAACCGCACGTCTGTGTCATTCATTAACAGAGATGCAGAACATGCAGGATTCATATTTAAAGTGTTTTTGCGGCTTAATATTTATAGATACTAGTCCATAGCGCGAGTCGATTTAAGTGTACTGACCTACTTTTGATTAATTCATCCAAACTTCGACACATTCCGTGACATTCCGCGTTATACGGTAAATTCCATTATATGACTGCATTCCGCGATTCCGCCCGCATTTTCCGCATCACGGACATCATGGGTTATATTGAGGTGTTTTGCAACTTCAGCAACGTCTGCTGCTGCTTTACCTTTGAGAGACAACTGATGCGTGATCACTGAGGCAGCTCCAGTTAGCATGTGCTGGTGTGAGACTGCCTTCAGTTTTCCGCTGATTGGTCGGACTCGTGACTCTCTACATATCAGATGAGCGGTGGGCGGAGATTGCTCTCAGAGATTGAGAGATCGCCTCACTCTCACAGAGTGTTGAGCTCAGACAGGCTGCATCGAGCCAAATAGTGCATTTAAACATTAAATAGTTTCACCTGTATTATTTATTCACCAATAAATAATGTCACCTGTAAATAGTATGTTTGTTTGCATAAAAAAAAAAAAATTATCGGCAAATCTGTTTTTAAAATGGCCGATATCGATAATCGGTAAAATGCTTAATATCGGCGCCGATAATCGGCCAGGCCGATAATCGGTCGACCCCTAATACTAAATCCACTCCCGAAGAAGATCCAAGCATGGATATTATGCCACTTTCAGACACCCCGATCAACAGCCCCAGGACCGGCCCGTGGCATAGGCGGAATAGGCAAATGATAGGGGCGCTGCCGATCAATAGGAGCGCCAACATTTTTATTACCAATTCTACTTCAATACTATACATTTAAAATGTTACACAAAAAGCGATTGTCCCACAAAAACAACTATTTTATTGCTCTCCTCAGTTCTATGCATGATCTTCCCCGCACAGCCGCACTTCCACATACATCAGTTACCTGATTGTAAAAGATGTTCACTTATAAATGATCTCTGTGTCAAAAAGACCGAAGCCCTCTGGTGCCCAGGGAAGAAAATTAAATAAGAGAAGAATAAAAACGGGACTAAGACAGAGGTGATGTAATGTAAGGAAAGATTATGGTCAAATAAACTAGCCCTTTAAATGCATGAATGTTTCGCCAATTATGATATTCGTGTCTGTAGAGACCCTTATTTATCCAGCACGGACGAATCTCTAACTGCTGCAATAGGGGAAGAAAAAAAACACTCTCTTGATATTTTAAGTACAATTACAGAATAATAAAATAAAGTATATTTCGTTACCTTTTGAATCTTGGAAGGGTTCTATTTGAGCAGATGGTTTTACCATCGCTGTCATCATCAGAGCGCACTTCCACTGGCTCATATTCACGATCTCTACCATATTCTCAAAACAATCATTTTCAATAACTTCATAATCAACATTTTGATCACTGGATTCTCATTCACCACATCACAAATTTATATTTCACTGCGTACAGTAATTGCTCTGCAGTAAAGCCATTCAAAGCAGTTCTGATGATATTATTTTGTTTTATGCCTGGGGAAAATGAGTGAAACATCCCGTCGTCATTGTGTATTAAACAGTGCCACCTCGAGGAAGAAAGAATCAGTGCACATGGAGTCATCACGTATTTAGGAAGTCGTGCAGGAAAACTATATTTACACATTTAAAAAAAGTAACCCGAAAACAGGCATTCTTTTATATTGTATTATTGTTTTCGTTATATTGTTTATAATGCATATATTGAGGAATAGCCTACTAAGAAAGTTGGTGTCTAACTTTTAAAACATGAAGGAGAGAGAAGGTAGTGAATGATCTCCTGGTTCACTAAAGACATGAGATATGCATTTAAGGGCTCTAGATGAGGTAAAAGTTTGTTTAAGAACTATGTTAGTCTAGTCTAGAAAGCCTATAGTCTAAAAGTTTAAAATAGTATAATAACAATCTGGGAGTTCCAGAGATCCGAGATTGTGTAACATAAGTGTAATTTTTCATAAACATGTTTTTACGCTACAGTTGTGTAGTTTTGGAGGATTTATTGTATTTATAATTTGAATTAGCAAATTTATTAATGTTTGTATATGACTATAACTGGATTATTAAACAAGTAAATTTAATGTTAAATTCACTTTAAAGATGTAAGTTTTTCAGTATATGCTATAATTCATAGTGAAAACATTAGAATGGGCTAGTAGAAGAACATTGCTGCCATCTACTTATCTACAGTCTACATATTGTGGGGGAGATTTCAATGAGGCCCCAGATCTGCATTTAGATTGAGTCTCGGGAGAATCTATGTCAGTAGTAAATACCATACACCACCTGTCAAAATGATTGATTGACAGGTGGGCGGGGCTTCTGGTATAGGGGCGGGGCTTCCGGTGTAGGCGGGACTTCCGGTATAGGGGCGGGACTTCCGGTATAAGGCGGGACTTCCTGTATAGGCGGGACTTCCTGTATAAGGCGGGGCTTCCGGTATTATAAATCATGTTATAATGACAGTAGGTTTTGATGATTTTGACAGGTGGTTTTGATGGTTTTGATGTTATTGACAGTAGGTTTTGATGATTTTGACAGGTGGTTTTGATGGTTTTGATGTTTTGACAGCAGGTTTTGATGATAAATGGGTCAGTGTGTTCTACATCAATCAGAAAGAGAAAACATGAGCTACATGAGCATGGACTGTTTATCGTCCCCTAAATCCCCAGAGGCGGGGTGAGCAGCAGAACGACGGACAGTCTGATGGCCAGTCTGACTATGGCACCGAGAAAACCTTTCGGTCACGTCCGTTTGACAAACTTTCTCCATGAACTTCGGAATGGACTAAAGGTGAATTTATGATGAGCAGTAACCGTATTCGGGTACAAATTTCATAAATCAACTCGAGTTGTTATACTCTACACCACCGACAACGCAGGCGAGTTTCAGCCCGGGAAGACGCGTGTGTTGTATTTCCTGAAAAGACTGGTCATTATTTTACAAATTTGTCTGGAAGGATCTGAACAGCGGCGAAGAGCCTTTGTACATTTCAGAGTGGGACGGGTAGACCCCGGTACCGCGTGGTAGGTGACCACGCTAAAAAGAACCCAGATGATTCTGTCTACATATTCTGCTGTAAAGACAAGACAAAGCTCAACAAAATCGGTCAGGGTCGCCCTGCCTAAAGAGCATAACGATCTGTATGAAATGCAATTTTGTTCAAGTGGCGCGATCTGGATCTGCTGGCCGGTATTTTTCAATAATAAACAAGATGTTCAAATGGTGCGAGCTGCATGACGGCTACAACAAAATTAAAGTGCAGCTGTTCCACCCTGAGAGATGCGTGCGCAGCAGTACATACGCCGCTATTCCGCCCCCATTTACTACGGACATCCGGAAGCTCGCCGGTCAGACCCTCCCAGGCGCCGCTTATAAACCATGGCTGCAGTGCTACGACGCCCCGCCCCTTTACTACATTTGCCATAAAGTCAGTGACCAGACCCTCTCAAGCAGCATTTATAAACCATGGCTGAAGACGGCGCTTCATTACCCGCTCATGTGTAGCTGCGGCATCTCCTTCGGCAGCATTCTCGACCCTCCTGACGACAACGCAAGCGACCATTGCCTGACTTTCCCCTTGGACCATCGGACCTCCACAAAGATTGGGAATCGGACCTCCAAAACGACTGGGGTCCGCTAACATCGTCAACCCTCCAAGACTGGCTGGATAAATTGGGCTCAGACCTCGGATCACACAACCTGACTTACCTACCCATAGCTAAAGCCGGTCTCGACACTACAGACGGATGTTTCAGCGACGTCGGATTCAAAATCATAAAAGCAGCGACCGTGGTGCTGCTGGAACATCTCATCGGCGATAAGCTGAAGGAAGACTGCGAGGGGTGTGCGATTGACCATCCTAGCCAGCTGCAACATTCCTGTCTGTTTGACCCTCCCAACTTCTACTTCGACACACACTTTGACGAGCTGTCAGGCAAGCTGTTTAAGCCCTTTTTTCATTCCATCATCGGTATTCTCCTAAACCGCTGTGAGTTAAAATCTCACCCCCATCGTATCCAAGGGACAGTCGGGACTATTCTGCACGAATTAAAAGACGAACCATTCATAGTTGCCAAGCTAGAAGAAATCAGGCTGAAACTTCTGGACAAACCCTGCAAGGAAATAGTCTACGACGTCGTTGATCTCTGGCAAGGTCTTTCAATTGTGAATGGCGAGCGACCAAGTCAGCTCCAGCATGGGTGTAGCCGCTAGCCTAAGGAGCTGTATGGAATTCATGTTTAAAGAGCATTACAGACGGCAGATGACTGAGCTGCTGTATAAGATTATTGCGGACAGCCCACCCCGATATTCCAGTTGACCACAACACTACGCCAGGCAAATCTCAAGAAAAATATGGTGTTAATAAGAGGACTGGCTAATTCATGGGACGATTTGACGGATAAATGTGTTGATGGTACCGACCCCTGATGTAATGATAAAAGAGGTTCTAGATATGATGATTGAATCACAATGTACGATCGAAATCACCGATGTGTTGTGTACTTCTACCTATGTGGCGGATGTATGTACTGAGTTGATCTTGAATGAAAGCGATGATGATGAAATTCAAAAACATGCCGATATTCATGAGACCGTTGACAAAATTGTCGTAATGTATGTTGATTACATCCTAGACAAAACATGATGGCCTGCCGCGACTTTCTTTTCTGGTTAGACTATCATTGATGTCATTATTACTAACTATTTGCTACATTATTCTTTTTACTAACCATTTCTTAGTTAGTGTGTTGTATTATATCCATTTTTACTTTACGTGTATCATTTTACTTAGATTGTATTAATACCATTTACTTAGATTTTGCATGCATCCTGTAACGTTTTAATAAAAGATTGATTCAAACTACTTGTACGCTGCTATTCTTTTGCATCGGTTGAAATGACAGCATGTCGGAGCTCATGAAAAAGGCTTATTATCCCAACCCCGGCTCTCTAGGGGTAAAACGATTAAAAGACGCCGCCTTAAAAGATAGCGGCGTCCCTAAGCGATAAAGAGGTTTCAGAATGGTTGGCTGGTGAGGATGCTTACACATTACACAAAACAGCACCTATAAAATACAAACGAAATAGAGTGGTTGTGTACGGGATCGATACACAGTTCCAGGCCGATCTTGTCGACATGAGTGCCTACGCCAAGGATAATGACGGTCATAAATACCTACTGACATGCATAGATGTATTTAGCAAGTACTCATGGGTTCGAGTTTTGAAGAATAAGAGCGGCATTGAGGTTACTAAAGCGTCCAGTCTATACTCAAAGAGGGTCGTGTGCCTCAGAAATTGCAGACGGATCAGGGAAAGGAATTTTTAACAAACATTTTCAAGATGTGATGAAAAGCACGACATTAACCACTTCGCTACCGCCACGGATTTGAAAGCCAGTGTCGTGGAACGATTTAATAGAACATTAAAAAGCCGCATGTGGAGATTTTTATCGGCTACAAATTCCGCCGATACATAGATGTTTTACAAGACATTATTCAAGGGTACAACACCAGTTATCACCGAAGTATCAGAATGAGACCCGTGGACGCCGACAAAGTAAATGAGGGTCAAGTGTTTCAAAACTTGTACGGCGATATAAAGAAGCAGAAGAAGACCGATTTAATTTCAAAGTCGGCGACGTCGTCAGGATTTCTAAAGTGAGAGGCCCGTCGCCAAAGGTTATGAGCAGAGCTACACGGAAGAATTTTTCACCGTATCCTCGTGTATTCCACGTCAACCCCGGTCTACAGACTCAAGGATTATGATGGCGATGTCATCGAGGGGGTTTTTTATGAAGAAGAGCTGCAAAAAATTATTGTGGGTAAAAACAAATCTTTTAAGGTGGAAAAGATTTTAGGTCAGAAAAAACAAGGGAAATCTACGCTTGTTTTAGTGAAATGGCTAGGATGGCCTTCAAAATTTAATAGTTATATAGATAAAAAAACTCTGCTGGACTTGCAATCTACTTAAAACGCACCGTCGTTACAAGCGAAGGACCGTCATGGAGGATCACGGGTTCTACGTCACGTTGCCGTGCAATGCGTCGTCGCCGGTTTATCCTGAAAATCGTATATCCAGCTATACAACCAGGTTGGCTAAAGCTATAAACTTGAAAGGACAATGGGAAGTTGGACTCACGAAATCGAATATCCTAGAAGTTGGTACAACTTTAATGACGAAGATGGGCATTTTATCCTACATACGGCTCCGAACCCCGGATAGCAATCCCTCAAATATTGGTTTTTCTATAATTACAAAATTATACATAAGCGGAGGGTACTACGCAAACATTCGTGCGATCCTCCGGCTATAAATCAACTCATCGCACCAGCGGCCGTATTGAATCATGACGAATTAAAAACAAGGTGTATCTGACCGCGAAACCCAACATTTCAATGAGTTTCCGGGAAGACTCGCCACTATTTTAGAATGACGCTAAAACCTCTCGGAGGTTTAAACTATCATAAAGAACCCGATTTTACCGCAAACGTCCATCATGTACGCCTCCTCATCAATGCGATATCAACGCAGGGTTCTACACAATGTACGCTTACACCGACATCATCCAATACCAAGCGGTCGGAGATTCTTACGCCCCTTTGAGATGCGCATATAACGGGTAAAGGCAACGACGCGGTCATTGCTAGATACGACAACCCCCATTACGCATCGATCAGCAAGGATCACATCACCAGCATCGCCATAGAGTTGAAGGACGATCAAAACCACGAAGTACCATTTTCTTATGGGAAAGTCATCGAAAACTACACTTTAAACCAAAAAATATTTCTATTCTTTAAAAATGGTTTATTATAGACCCAGAGAGCCCAATACCGGACTATGTGAGCTATTACCAAAATCAGGCCGGCTGCGGTTTACCGGGTTATTCGGGATCGGGAGTTATGTAATGGTGCGGGGTTAGGAGGCCTATTCAGAGGGCTGTTCAGGATGGCCGCACCGTTGTTAAAAGAGGATTTAGCTTTGCGAAACCACACCTAAAATCGGCAGCTAAAAATATAGTATCCGACGTCGTCCTCAAACGTTTGACGCTGGCCGCATAGCGATAAAGCTCAAGACGGGTCCGGTCTGATGGTCATGGCACGTAAGAGAATGTCTAAACCGCCGGGTGTGAGGAGGCGGTCAACGGGCAGCGCCAAGAAGAAGAAAACAGTGCGCGGATCAAACAAGCGCCACTCGTGACGCAGAAAGCGTAAGAGGTCTGTCAGTCGAAACGTGTCGATCAAGAGAGCCACAAAATCCATATTCTAACATGGCGCTACTGCATCGCATGTCGGAGAATGCATCAAGTCCGAGCTGGACTTATTTTCGGTCCCGCTGACACAGACCGTTATTGAGAAAACGGCTATTTAGAAGTAGCCCCATTATCGGCCATATCGGGCTCTGCACCATTGGAATTTTTTATCGCAGGCAACGGCGATGATTATGTGGATCTCAATAACACGATGCTCTATCTACGGGTGAAAATCACGAGACCTAACGGGGAAGAGATTGCACACCCTGCGAAGGTGGGTCTAATCAACTACCCCGGAGCCACTATATTTTCACAAGTCGACGTGACCTCGGCGATCGCCTGATTTCTCAGAGTTCGAGCACTTACCCTTATCGCTGTATCATCGAGAGTCTGATCAACTACGGTAAAGATACGTTGGAATCTGTCTTCAGCGCTGGATTGTTCCATAAAGACACGGCGGGTCACATGGATGTTCAAGACCCCGCAGGCCATAACGCAGGGTTGTCGAAGAGATCGGGTTACACCAGCGAAAGCAAGGAGGTGGAACTACTTGCCCCCATACACAGCGATATATTCTTCCAAGAGAAACTTATGATAAACGGGGTTGATATCAAGATACGACTTATTCAAGCAAAAGATGAATTCTGTCTGATGAGGGCCGACGATGTGGCTTACAAATTAAATATAGTGTCCGCGTCCCTATTTGTCAAGAAAGTTACTGTATCACCACCGGTGAGACTGGCTCACGCCAGACGTTACTCGACAACGGCCAAGTACCCTGTCGATAGGGTCAGTCTAAAATCGTTCTCCATACCGCCGGCTCTCGTGTTTCAATCAGGAAAATCTGTTTTAGGAACGCTACCAAAGTCTATCGTCATTGCCATGGTCGACAACGACGCATTCACCGGTTCCTACACAAAAATCCATTCACGCTCAAACATTACGATCTGAATTCTTAGCCGTCACGCCGACGGTCAACAATATCCCTCCAAGCCTCTACAACCTAATTTCGAAGCTGGTTCGGCAGTACGAGAATATTATCAGTTGGTGATGACGACCGGAGACACCTTAAAGACCAACCGCTCTGTATTGGCAGGAATGATTTCCTGAACGGATACACACTTTACGCATTTAACCTCACGCCGGACGAAGAGTGCGGTCAGCACATTTCCTCATCAAGTCCGGGAATATCAGAGTCGAAGCTCGTTTCAGAAAACCACTGCCGAATACCATTAATTTAATTGTTTACGCAGTATTTGACAGCATCATTGAATTGTCTAACCCGCCAGGTACTGATAGACTACTATTGAGATGAACACACTGCAACTCACCGCCATCATGGATAAAATTACATGCAGGACTCATTTTCTCGGCGTTCTACCGAGCGATCAACTACCCAAAACCCATAAGGATCTTACCGGGCCTGTATCATTAACACTCACCCTGCTAGGCTACCAGGTGAGCACTGGATCGCCGCTTTATTTAACCCAAGACGGGCCCACGGTTTTTTCGACAGCTTCGCAATCCGCCCAACAGCCATCGCTTTCCAACCACCATCAATAACTTTCTAGCAGCCAACGACGCCGACGTATTATATTCCGACAGACGAGTCCAGGATTATTCATCGGATACCTGCGGACAGCACTGTGTGTTTTTCTATATCATTTAGCCAGAGGATACGACTATAACCATGTGATGAAACTATACACTGATGATTATATTAAAAATGATAAAATGGTGTCCCTATTTGTGAAGAGATTAAGACCGAATATTTGTAATGATAAAATGTTTTCCTCATGCTCACTGTGTGCAGACATGTCTGACATATAAATAAAAATCTTAAAACCATTATATTTTTAATCATCTTTTATTTAATCATAAGATACATATTAATGCACACACACACACACACACACACACACACACACACACACACACACACACACACACACACACACACACACACACACACACACATACACACACACACACACACATGAAAGGATTCGTTAAAATTCCAACCATTGTCTTGGATCGATAGTCGATTTAAACACAGAGTCTTCGGACTCTGGAAACACGGAGTGAATGTCTTCGTGCTCTTTTAGAAGGTCTGACACGGGCGGGTGTCGGGTTTACTCTTTAGAGATTTAATTGTGCTCCTGACCTGTTGATTCGGCACTGTAGAAAAGGGATGTTTAATTCGGCAAAGGCACGTAGAAACTCTGACCATCCTACAGGTCTCCGGTTATCACGAACCTTATGCGGGGCCGTGACATTTTTTAACAAATCGACCATGTGTGAGCCTTGTATAGCTTTACCCCTGAACACAAACTCCCCCGATTCGTTCCACGCGCCTAGTCCTTTAGCTTTAGACATCTTGTCTAATATGTATCTGCTGTTTTTCACACTTCTCGAAGGTACATTCTTCAGAACTTCATCCACCACATGCTCCTCAGCACCGCTGCCTTCGACGCTAGCCACGGTCGGTACTTCATCTTTATGAGTGGGGTCGGTAACCACTGCGTTAAAACACCGCCTCGCGATCGCCTTGTTTAACGATGGTCAAAAACCTGCTCAGGGTATTTGTGTAAAGTTTAGCTTTTTCGCACGGGTTCAAATCAGTGCGGAGTAAAATATTTCTCATGGCGACGTCCAAATCGCTTTTCCACGCCTGTTGAATAGTCTCGCGAACATTTTCAGTTCTCGCCTTATCCAGTTGATGCTGCGGACTAAATACATCTTCTCGGCGCATACTCCATCCTATCTGTTTGCTATCAAGCTCGAAAGAAAGGGTACGGCGACGCCAGGAGCGGTAAAAGGAATCCACCCTTCTGGTTGAAGACTCGTTTCTTGCCGCTATGCCGATTTTTTATCGGCTACAAATTTAATTTCGGCTTTTCTCTTTTTCAGTTTTCGGTACTGTTGCGGATTGACCGGAATAGTCCCGTAGAGGATGTTAAGCGCCACTTCACACAGCGATAAAATGAATTGCCGGACGCCAATTGTAAAATAAGACGCCGTTGTTTAGAGATGCTTTATGTAGCAGTTTTAACACCGCAGATGTTTACAAAGTCTGGCGGACATGGTGATTTGATCACGTTCTTCTTTTTCTTTTTTCGGGATATAAACCACTTGACGGTCGGAAAGCAATCCTGTTCTGAGACGGTACTGCTCGGGAGTTTTTGCTTTATAGTCTATCATTATGTAGCCGAAAGGTTGGTTGACCGCATCGTGGTAACACTCCATAAAGTATTTTGTGTTTCCGGGTACATTTGCCCCTAGCATCGCTACTTGATTGACGCCCCGAGGATTTTTAAACAGAATCATATAATTGGCGTTTAAGCTGATGGTTCGGCTGGATTTACCTGTACAAATAAATGTTGCACTATATAAATAGCGCTAAGATTGCGGTGATGGACGTACTGCGAAACACCCTTTGAAGCTCAATTTGCGCTGGCTTGCTGCATCAAATCATCCACGATGAGAAGATTTGGTTTAGTGACGGGTAGCAAATCATCATCATTCAGACTCTCTGGTATTCCTTGCACAAATTTAATGTCGTACAATTTAAGCACATCATCGTACAAAGGCTGCCAACAATCATACAACCAAACAATGTTTTCAATTTTCTTGAAATTAAATTCAAACCTTTTTCCAACAAAAGTTTCACAAAATAAGACTTTCCAGAATTGGACGGTCCGCTTATAACACAACTAAATGGATGTTGTAGTCTGAAATCAAAATCGAAACATCCATCGACCCTCTGTGCATCATCATCTGATCAGTAGCCATAAGGAAGCGTGGTGAAATCGGGCAAAAGTCTGCGTTATTATACACCACCTTAAACCTTTAACGACTGATTTGTTGTGCAACGTGAGAGTCTTTTTATCCCTCACAATGTTTTCTGTGTGAGCCAGGATGTATTTGGTACTATCATGCGACGTCACATAACTGTCAACCAGACCAATCAGGGTTTCCAGGCGGATGGCTTGGGAATTTTTAGCATTCAGCGTTATCCCCTTAGCTTTCATACACACTTTCCCTTTGGACGCCTGGAAACCGACGATTTAGGGTCGCTAGCGCAAAACTCTGTTATAAAATCCCCATCGCTATTTCGCCGCCAGCTCGCCCAAATGATCACCCAGAGGCGGCTCCCAGTCGCCGCCCTAGACACGAACATGACGCTGTCTGTGTCCGAGTAAAGAAGACGGTCACCGAGTCTGTCCATCAATTCGCATAATTCCAGTCGGGCGGTGCCGTGGTGAACGCACCAATAAACACGTTAACGCCGCGACCCTTACAAATATCCTCTTTGTTGGGTTTATGCTGGATGAGAGCCACGCTGCCTGAGACGAATGAGAAATACGACAAGGTGTCGGTATTACCGAAACGATTCTGGTGAAATCTTCGGCTCGCTCACCAGAGTCGTTTGAGGTAAGTTTGGTCTTAAAGAGAACCTACCCCACAAGCTGTTCAAAATAAGTTTGGTGATCGCCTCTGGGCAGCGTTGTGCTTGATCTTTCGGGTCGAGTTGAATCCCTCTTTTCAAAATATTCGCGAATGTAAGTTTCTCTCTCAGCGTCCGTGACAACATTTGACGGGTAACCCGACGCTTGTTGTTTCAACCGCAAAACGTTTTGACGTATTCGACAAACAACGTGTTCGACTGTTGTGGAAAATGCCAAACCTCGCCAATCTTGGCTACCACATAACCCTTCTCGATGGCTTTTAAAAGCTCAATGGATGCCCAGGAGCCGGAGAGTGATCTTTCCTCATCCGTGTGGGTACAGCTCGTGGTCTGGTTTTGATCGTGAGCGCAGGTTCGCATAACGGAAACATGAGTTTTCCTTGGCATCTGTAAGGGAGAACAGGATGCAGTAATTTGCGGGAGGGTACACGGTCGCTTTGATAAGCCCATAATAATTTTCAATCGGTTCAAAATTGTTGAAAATGATTTCTGGATGTTCAATCGGGTAGCTTTTCCTAGCCTGGCAGAAGGGGTAGAGGCTGGTGAAATCGAGATACCTTATTTTCTCATCTCCGCTCACTTTGTGATATAGTTTATAAGCGTTAGTGTGCCCGTCAAACAGGGTGTCTCGAGGGTTCAGTCTCTCTGGGGCGGAATAACCGGTCATAAATTCTATCACAGAGGGATCGGTCTTTTTCATGTCGTTCCATTCACATTCCCAAAGAACCTCGATTTGCAAACAGTACGCGTTCTGCAGAATTTCGATCTTATCGTCAAACTGTCTCCTGAGAACCCCATAGGGTACTCCCGACAAGGGGTGAGACTCATGGGGTTCAAAGCGGCAGCAGTGCCCGTGGAAGATGCACCCTGCGTATTCTAAGCCGTGCCGCACACCGTCCTGCTGGTAGTAGCCGTCTAAAAGTACTTACCGATCGATCACGCCGTGGTTTACGGCATGGTGAACGTCCACGTTTCGAGTCTTTTTGACATACTCGATCCATTGGATCGAGCCGCTTGAGTAGGACTTATTCTGATCGATGTACGCTTTGTTATGCGTGAGAGCGAGCGTGTTTCTGCCGAGATAATGTGTTTTAAAGACCCCCATCGAGCAGCCGAGCAGCGTCGCAAAGCCAAAAGGGTCAAGTCCGGCGCATTGCATGAATGCCTCCCGGTATTTCATGCAACCTTCGCGTAATAAGACGACGTCGTTAACGCCGTACGCGTACAGTTCTTTCCTGAAGTCAAACCACTTGCCCTCAACTGTGCTGTACCACGCATCAAACTTTTCACGGTCTTTATCCGACATGTTATCGTAGTTGTAGAACTTTTGTCGGGTATGGTCCGAAATAGTTCTCGCTTTTCCACCCTGTTGAAAAGATGGGGAAGTAGCCTTTTCAGTCGTCGTTAAGTCTAACGCCACGGGCATTTTGGCAAGGGCCATTGTAAAAATGAGTAACTATCGATGTATCGTTGGCACAAACGATTCGTCAGACATGAAAATTATTTTACATCCTTGCATTATGACCTCAATAGCAATCCCGGCTTTGCAAAAATACTCGAGAATCAGAAAGGCGTCGAATCTGGAGGCGTAATGAGCTATGAAGCAGTAGCCATTATATCGGGGTGTCTGAAGCGCTTGATTAGCTTAGCGATGCAGTCGGTACCCTCAGCCGTAAATTTGTTCCCTTTGAATGTGATTGCGCAAACAAAATTAGCCACGTGTCACCGTTTTGTAACGCTGCTTCAAAATCGAGAAGATGTATTTCTCGCATGGCTCCTTAGGCTCTAGGGGTTGTATGAAGCATTGGTGTGATCCCTGCCCCGTCAGACGTTCTCGACAATGGACGCATTTGTCCGGGGCACATATGTGTTTTGTTTTCTTGTCACCCGCTTTAACGTAGTAACGCCAGCCACATAGTTTGCAGTATTTGATAATATCACAGGAGGGGGATTCTTGACCGGGAGGGGGGTTCTTTTTATGCATTTCGAAGCAATAGCTCGATTTACAGTAACGTAAACAATCGGGGCAATGTATGGTTCTTTTAGGAACCTGTGACATTCGGCCAAAACAGACATTGCAGGCTTGCTTACATCGATGGTCTCTGGTGGTGTAACTTTTGTAACAAAATTGACAGATGTATGGCGAACCTAAGAACCCGGTCAGATTCATTATCATGTAGTAATGATCATCATGTAGATAGAGGAATACCGCTTTTAGGGTGGTGTTCGTCACAATTTTGTATCGTTTCTAAGACCATGGCATTCGATCTGTGAAATACAACGATTTTAATGCCTAGTGCTCGCTCAAACGATGCTATGTCGCTAAGAGCGATTCGGTCTTGAATTGAGAAGCCGACGCTGTTTTGGATGGTGACAGCCAGTTTTTCTAACTCACCTCGGTAGTTGGGGGTTAAGAAAACGAGCGAGACAAATAGAGAAACACAATTGATTTGACAAATTTATGGGACAGAACAAATTCGTCTTTTTTTTTGGATTACCTGATCAACGGCCAGATCTGTAAGTTTACGCCGCCGACCACCTCCTTGTCTGTTCATGGCTACGGTAGGCCGATCTCGACAGCGTCGTCCGATAATAACTGCTCGTTGCTCTGTAAAACTCTTTCAAATTGATCCATAAGCGAATCCACGTCATAATCATTACCGGGTGTGAGAACACCGCTGATAGGTGTTTGTAGAGTGGGTGCCGACATGGTCATATTGATCACGGGGCATCGTGGACCGATTTCTCTAGCGAAGGCGACGATCTCGCTCAACATGCCATGTAAGGAAGTGTGATAAGAGGCCAAATCTGTAGAGTTAATCTCTCAGATTCATGCTCCTTCTCAACGACACGCTGTTGAACCGAGGTCGCGGTAAAACGTGATATCCGTTAACGAACCCACCTTCTCGAATCAGCGTATCAATTTCCGTACGGCTTAATCGACTCTGTTTATTAGGGTTAGTCTCGCGTAAAGCGTCAACATTACCTGATGTGGGTCTCGTGTTGCTGGTCGATGGCTGTGAAGTATCATCACCGTCAGGGTGCTCTGTGTCGTCGCAGTCAGGATCGGTGTCGGTACATGCTGGGAGTTGATTATTTAAAACACCACCATATTGTACAACAGGATTGTTGTCTATGCTTAGCACATGATCGTACAAATTAATATTTGGATTTACAGCTAATTCAAAAGATCCAAATTAGCGTCACGCTTCAGCACTGGATCGCATACAAATTAATATTTGGATTTTCAGCTAATTCAAAATGATCCAAATTAGTGGGGGTTGCGAAGATTCTAGATTAAACAAATACTGTTCTAAAGAATCCGGAAGCATTAAAAGCTCGTCCGGCAGCAAACTTAGCATTTCAATCTCGTCCGTGACAGTTCTGTGTCGCTCATGCAAAAGCTTTTTGACCCATCCATTTTAGATTTCAGACCAAAACATGAAATATTACAAAATCATAGAGTATAGAAAGCATGCAAAATCATAGAGTATATGGAATATAAAATCAAAGCATAGATGGAATATAAAATCAAAAGCATAGATGGAATATAAAAATCAAAGCATAGATGGAATATAAAAATCAATACATGATAGGTGAAGAAAACAACTATAACCATAAAAGTTTAATGGAATACATCTATATTGAATTTACTCCTCTGTACCATCAATGATGACGAGAATAAGATGATGAAACATGAGTACCAATTCGCGATGGAATTCAGTTACCCTACGATCGCTTCTATTAAATTCCTGATCCAGGGTTGATCTCATGGTCTGGATACGATGAAATGTTTGATCGACCGCATTTTGAATGAAGCGATCCTGTGTGTCCAATCGGCCACGTGTCTCGAGGTGAGAGGCGAGCCTCGCGCCAATGTGTCTAATGCGCGACGGGTTTCGGTGTGCTTCACGCAACTCACTACGCAGCGCAGTCAAATTGCTGTTTATATCATCCTGTACGCAGCTCAATGTATTTGTTGTTTATATCAATCTGTGCATCACGAAACTCTTGACCTAATGTCTCTATTGAATTATTGCGCCTAGTATCGAGTGGCTCGTCACCCGAGTGAGACACCGCCGGCACTTCTTCAACTTCAATGTCTTCTTCCGCGGTGAGTTAAAAGGATATGATGTTTGACCCGCCTTTGTGCTTGTCCAAGTGATGCGTTGAGGCGTATTCCAACTCGTCATGTGGTCAGGGCTATAACCCGAACCTGCTGTGTAGAAATATAACACAAAAATCTTAATGGTATGATTCAATTTGAGTTTAAATAATGTAGATAGTCTTACCGTAAAGAAATACGCTGTCAAGACTCGTCGCAGGACTGCTCGGCGGCGCCGGACAAAGAGTTTTCCTGTCAGGACTGGTTTCAGGACTGATCGGGTAAAACGAACCGGTTTTCTCTCAGGACAGGCCGGTGAGGTAGAACGATCCGCTTTTCTAGTCTTCTTTCTCAAAGGTTCGCCGCTTGGTCCGGGCGGTCTGGTCTAAAGCCGAGCCGGTAGGAACTATTTGATCCACAGAGTGCGTTGGAGTGGGGTCAGGTACGTCACGTCTATCTGCTACGAGTTTTCTCTTTCTGATTGATGTAGAACACACTGACCCATTTATATATGCGGCTATGGGAAGCGGCGGGTGGAGGGGAATTTCCTGATAACAGCGCCTTCAAAAGACAAAACCTTCTGTCATTTATTATACAGCCTTCAAAAACAAAACCTTCTGTCAAAATCATCAAAACCTGCTGTCAAAACATCAAAACCATCAAAACCACCTGTCAAAATCATCAAAACATTCAAACCTGCTGTCATTTATTATACAGCCTTCAAAACAAAAAACCTTCTGTCAAAATCATCAAAACATCAAAACCTGCTGTCAAAACATCAAAACCATCAAAACCACCTGTCAAAATCATCAAAACATCAAAACCTGCTGTCATTTATTATACAGCCTTCAAAACAAAACCTTCTGTCAAAATCATCAAAACATCAAAACATGCTGTCAAAACATCAAAACCACCAAAACCTGCTGTCAAAACATCAAAACCATCAAAACCACCTGTCAAAATCATCAAAACCTACTGTCAATAACATCAAAACCATCAAAACCACCTGTCAAAATCATCAAAACCTACTGTCATTATAACATGATTTATAATACCGGAAGTCCCGCCTTATACAGGAAGTCCCGCCTATACAGGAAGTCCCGTCCCTATACCGGAAGTCCCGCCTACACCGGATGTCCCGCCCCTATACCAGAAGCCCCGCCCACCTGTCAATCAATCATTTTGACAGGTGGTGTATGGTATTTACTACTTATGTCAATAACATTAATTTAGTTAAAAGTAATCTTTGCAGCAGCCTTGATGTACTAGATGTTTACAGACACGTCCATGTAAACAATATCTCCTCATTTACATGGTTTAAAGCAGACATGTCACAAAAATCTAGAATAAACCTCTGGCTTATCTGACTGGCTAAGTTCCTTTATTAGTTCCTGTAGCATTTCTCCTGCCCCTTTAATGGATCATGCTTGAATCGATCTTGAAATATCCAAGACTCATAATAGTTTTCAGAGACGTCCAGGATACTGCACTGAATACTTATTTTTTTACAAAACTATATTGTTTAGGTATTAATAATATAGTTGAAAATGTTAAAGTTAATTCGGGTTCTGCTATTGCAAAATGGGAACTTTTTAAGTATGAGTGTCGGAGTTTCTCTATACAGATTGGCAAACAGCTTTCTAAGGCAAAGGAATAATAAAGGAAATAAATGATATTTTATGTCTGTCCTCTCCTAGTGAACAGGACAAGGAGAAGTTATATTTATTGAAGGAAGATCTTGATGTTCTTTATGCAGAGAAGGCCAAAGGCGCATTTGTTAGATCAAGGGCAAAATGGATAGAATTTCTTGAAAAGATTTCAACATATTTTTTTTTTTTTAGAAAAAACATTAATGGTATTCTCACTTCTGATGAAGCCAAAATTTCAACATTTGTAGCTGACTTTTATCAGAAACTGCATACTTCTTCTTTTCATTTTGAATCTTCTAATCAATTTTTCTTTGAGGTGGAACAGTTTATTCCAAATAGAAGTGAAGACAATTATGCCGTTTGTGAGGGTGAGATAACTGGAAGAGAGGGATAGTTTAATCACAAAAACTCAATTTAATAAAAGTCCAGACCCTGATGGTTTTAATTTTATCGATCATTCTGGAATGATATAATTGTTTTTATTTTAGATGCTTTCAAAGAGTGTTTGGACCGTGGTGAATTATCTGAATCGATGAAGCAAGGCCGATTAACTTTAATGCCTAAATCAAATAAAGATAGAACATTTTTAGATAATTAGCACCCTATAACCTTGCTTAATTCTGATTAGAAATTATTAGCTTCTTTATATACAAGGAGATGTGTGATGTGTCTCATCACTAGTGATGTGTCTTTGTCTTCTGGAACGTCACCATGTTTTGCCATTGGGAGAGGAACAAGTTTAGAAAAGATGTCTCACCAAAATGTTCATTTTGTCATCTAGAAAATGAAACACTTATACACATGTTTTGTAACTGTAAAGATTCTGAAGACTTTTAGAATCAGGTATCTATGTTGGTTTTTGATATATTTTAGAAAATAATTAAAATAGATGAATTTTATGATCCTTTTTTTATTTGTAATACTGGATCAGAGGTAGTTGACAACACTTTAAAGGTGATGATTCTTCTTGGGAAGTTTAATATACATAAAGCAAAAATGACGTCTATTAGTCCCTCTTTTAAGTTTTTTGTAAAGAACTTAATATATTTTATGACTCACTGACTTCAATTACTAGAAACAAGAAATGTATAAAAACATCTCTCATATTAAAAAATGTATTTGTAAAATGTAATGCTTTACCTTACATGATGTATATTTGTTATATGCATCCCCATTTTTTTTTTTGTGTGCTATGTTTGAAGTTAAGTATTTCTGTATAATGGATTTTAAAGAAAAAAGTAGTTCCGCTACTTCTGTGACTGGATCTGTGAATTTTCTGTGCGAGGGCGCCCTCTGGCGTCCAGTATGAATTAAAAACACATCACCCCCCGGTATCACAGACATAGCTTGAGCCTAGTCCTAGACTAAAATGTAACTCTTAGCTGTTCTAACTGAAATAAACTTGCACTGACTGATCCTAAAATATATCAGTACCTTTGTTTTGTCTCAAGATGCACCCCAGTAATTTTTTTCTAAGCATGTTTATAAAAATTACTTAAATGTCCTAATTGAATTATGGCCTAATCCTGGCTTTGTCTAAACCATGTCTGTGAAACCGGGCCCATGTGTTTAGTGCTAATGGCCAATCCAATTATTAATTGGTAATTTTGTATTTTATAAGTATCGGTTCAGGCACCGATACTATTTTAAAAGTATCGATTTGGCACCGGTATCGAAAAATAAAACAAACAATACCCAACCCTATTTAAGAGTGAAAATGTATATTCATAATTTTAACACAAATATGAGACACAATTGCATTTAATTGGAAGTGGGTGTAATTGTCCTAATTTTGAGTGGAATTGATTTTATATTTGCACAGAATGGATTTAAATATAATATTTATATTTGCATTTGTAACTTTTATCACAACAAGGCATCACATTTCTGTTTTCAGAGCAAGTGACACATCAGAATTTGACCTCTAAATGAAATATAATATCCATTATCAGAGGACAGTTGAAAATGTAATGCTAGTCACTGCTGTTTTTGCTACTGACCTTGGTAAAAAGACACTTGTTCAAAACATGGTCCAGAGAATGAATCTGTCCATTCAGCACCTCGTATCCTTTTTATTGCCAAAGCTGAAGCAGCAGTAAACACCGTTATAAACTTTGAATAAAACATTTTGGGAAATGGATTGAGCAGGGTAACATATATAAATCTGAATATCTAAATTGAAGATGCTGTTTTATCAGATTTGTAGTACTCATTATCATATGATCTACTGATGTATTGGAATATAAGAATATTTACATATGTATTTATCAATAGCTTCAAAGGTTCAGTTTTCTCACAAGGTTTTTTGCATGACGTAAGTGGTGTGACATAAAAGACTTCAGCTGCTCCAAGCAAGTCTATCTCCACAATCTGTAAGACCCGAAGTGATAGAGAGGATGGAAATGTTCCTGTCTCTGTACTTCAGGGACAGGGCCTGTTGCTGAGCTTTATCATAACCTACGTCAGCTGCTATCAACTCTATTTCCAGCGATTACGCTTGAGCTTTGGGTGCGAGTTTCAGTAAAGTGTTGAATGTTTAGTTGGATGGAACAAACCCTGTGATGCAGTGTCACTTTATACAGCTCAGACAGAAACCAGAGCTTATCTATAGAAAGTGTTCCGTCACCTCTGTATCTCCGGCAGCAAAGTGATAGTTTAGCCGGAACCTGTAAGGTGATGAGGTATTTCACTCTTCCATGTGAGCGCACTTACTAGTAGGATTTTAAGTGTATTTGGTTCATTATTTTGTCATTCAAAGTGATTTTGAGGTTAGTTGCTAAAGGTGACAACTCTTGAGTTTTTGTTGTAAAAGCTCTGGAAGGCTGTATGTTCAAACCCAGCCAGGCCAGAATCTCATCACTATTAAAAATAAAATGAGACTTTGTCTAGTGAAGAAATACTAGAAAACAAAACTAAACGGATGGTTTAAGCTAAAAAGTTAAGCTAAAATAAAACATTTTTCTTTCAACAGTTATTTACATGCCCTGTAAATTGATCACCATCCCAGACATTATATCCATAAAGCATGCTGTGTAGACACGATGATTCAGCATGAATGTTTTGTTCATAAAAAGACAATAGTCAGATGAAGCATGAGGTTCTTTGGTGGAATGCAAGTCTTAATAGTTCCCCAAAAGGCATCACTGTGGCATCATTAACTTCCTTTTGGAACCTTAATTTTTAAGAGTGAAGAATCAAAATAGTTCATCAGAATCATTACAGTTTTCAAGAGCTGTGTAATCACATCTGTTACTAATGTTACTAATCACATCTGTTATCTGTTGCTAATTCTTATATAAATTCCTTTTCCTAATACACATTTATCTTCAAAGAGTGCATTACAACCCAATGGTTAATCACAGAAATGGCCAACAGCAGTAAAAACAGTCAAGCAATATGAAACACTTGTATATGTATTCATTTAATTCGTATGTATTATTTTTGCATTCCATATTTATGCATGTTTTGTTTGCCGGATGATTGAATTGACTGATACAGTATCCCCAGTAAAGACCTACATCTACAAGGCTGCTCTGAATGGCTTTTGTGTAGTTAACTCAGCACTTAAATATCAGCATATGTTATGCTTTTGTGTTTCAACCTCATACTTTTCCTCACGTTGACACACACACACATTCGGAGTTGATGATCTGTATAGCCTGGTAGCAGATTCGCTGAGCTTGGAGAGGAATACATTACTGCAAGCCAAAGCACTGGCAACATCCTGAGCACACTCCTCCCTTTCTCTCTCTTCCCTGTCTGTCTCTTCCCTTCTCTATCTTGCACCTTTCAGACAGGATTCTGCTTAGCCCATCTGTGTTTCAACAGTGAAAGCCAAGCTGGAGTTATCAGGCAGAAACGCAGCACAAGACACCGGTGAGCATGCATCATGCTGTTATGTCTTTATATCCATACTAGACTGGTATCTGTAGTCTTTTTAACGTTTAATGCCAGAATCTGTTGTGTTCTTTGATGCTCAGAGAGGTTTCTGTTCTGTGGGAAATAACCTTAACACGTGTTATGTCTGATATTGCTAGAAGAGATGTATTGCATCTGTATCTATATGCTGATGCTTCTCCTAAGTGTATACTCATGTTTTAGCACTCCGTAGTTTTGCTACAGAGTTTTGGCTTCAGTTCAAACTCTGCTCTCTGATTGGTTCACTGCAGTCGTAGGCTTGCGAGGTGCCTCATATATACAGTTATACTGTATTTTCACTGGAGTGAGATGACTGTGGTAGTCCAGATGATCTTTTCTTGAGTATATGAGGAGACTGTATATAGCAGGTACTAAAGTGACTGGACTATCAGCTCAGCTTTTGTGCTGCTCTAGATGTTAATGAGTTAAAGGGATAATTCACCCAAAATAAAAATTCTGTCGTCATAAATTCCTAGAGGTTTAGAACAACCTGAGAGTTAATGTCTTCTGTGGAAGATAATAGATATTTAGTAAAAGTCTGTGTTTTTCAAAACATAACATATTTTTGTTCTACAGAAGTGATACAGATTTGGATTGACATTAAGTGTTATTTAATGCATTATGGAGTTGAAATGCATCTAAATGGATTTACACAACTGTATACTTAGTTATGAATCATACCACACCAGTTTTGTTAGAATGGCACTGTGAAGTTTTTCACAATTTATAATTGATTTACAGATCCTTGTGAATTCTTCTAACACATTTGGTATGATCTATAGTCAGTAAATGTAGAGTGCTCTGTTACTGTAAAAACCTTGATTCAAGATGAGTCTTATGTGTGAATGTTTTAGCTTATAGCTCAATCTCCAAAATCTGTGGTCATCTGTCATCTCTAAAATCTTAAAATAGGATGTTAAAACTTAAAATGGGATGTAGACTTTTTCTACTTATGTCCAATTTTCTGCAAAACATAATCAATTCCATTATAATCGCTGAAGCTGTTTGTCATCCCACTAATATATACAACTTTCAAGGCACCTTAATGTCATAAATTCAAGTGATGTTTTGAGACGACCATGTGAATTCATATTTCATATCCATACTTATTTCAGAACATTTATCGATTATTTTACCTTTCCAACTGTGCTTATAGATTTTATGCTTTCCAGCATTATGGAATATCATGAGCAGTAAGGGATACATGTATTTAAAAAGGCTATACAAAAGAGACCAGATGAAAGACAACCTTTTTAGGTTTTAATTGCGACTAAAACTGTGTAAAAAATTGTTGTGCCTCGTATTAGCAGAGACTGTAACAGAGCACTTATGATTGATTATGTAGTTAACTGATGGAGAGAGGCAAAAAAGAAAAAAACATCTTGGATGCATTCCTAATGAGGACTGGCACAGGGCAGCCTGTACTTTGTGTTCTTCAGCACCTCTCAAGAGCCCTTGGGGAAGTGGGATGTCTACAATAGACACTGACCACCACTCAGCTCATCTCTAACACACAGCAGAGTTAGGAGCTACCCCACAAAGCACTGTAGAGGAGTTGAAGAAGTGCTGAGAGAGCGAGAGCATGCTGACAATGCAGTACACTGCCCAGAATCCTGATGAGGCAACAGTGATGCTTCACTGCATTATGATCTCAAAGCCTGCCTCACTTCTCCCTCACTAAACATGACTCTCCATATATCTAATTCAGGGTGGATCACTCTGTGTCTCTGCATGCCTACTTTGTTTCAGCTAGGATGTTACGTGCATGCTGTAAACACTGATACAGATGATAACTGTAATAATGTTCTGCTGCCATTTTTAAATAATAGAGATTTCAAGCACAGGCATAATAATGGAAGTTATTAATGGGAAGTTGTAATTATGAATTGGGTGTATTCATGTCATCTTAATCAGAGCAAGATGGTGATTCCCTTTGTCTACAACAAATTCAGCCAAATTTTTAACTCCACTTCCACAAAATTCTAAATACAGAATGCATATCAGTTTTTTTTGTAGTTGTTGCTTTTGTAATGTATTTTGTTATTTTGTACATGCTAGTTTTATCGTAAATGAAAATAATAATAATGTTTTTTATTAATTTGAATACATTTATCTTCAATATAGACACTGCATCTATTTTCTCACTGACACTTTCCTATATTGAAACTGTGGGCTCAGATAAAAATTTCCCTCTCGTAATTTCAACTTTGTGGTGGAGTTCAACTTGTAAATACAATATTTCCGACATGACTTATAGCGATGTTACTTATGAAACATAGCCTTCTGGCTAATTCTGACACATTTACAGTTATGTTCATTAATGTGCACTGCCCATGTAAACAAATAAACTAAACTTGAATGCACCGTAGGAGCTGATATAAACTGAATCTAGCAAAATTGTTATTGCGTCATAACTGCTGAGTCATGGAAATGACCTGTCACTCTCTGTGTTTTGTGTGTGTGTGTGTGTGTGTGTGTGTTGCAGTGGTGCTCATGTCTGACTGTATTGCAGCCGATACTATTCCCTCCCCCCACACTTTGCCACCCATAACAGCATGAGACAGCAGAAAAATGAACTTGATATTATAAATCTAACTTTCGTTCTCTTCCCTCTTTCACTTTCTCTCTTTTTTTCTCCATTTTAAAATACCACAGAAAGCAAGTATCCACAGGCTAAATGTCTTCGAGTTGTTATTGAGCAGTGTGTCATTCGCTGTAGGGTGTTGAACTGAAGAACATATGCAGGACAATACTCTCAGCTATTATGTCACATTAATGCTGCCTTATATTTATAAACACTTACAGTATAAATACGTCACTTGCATTAAATTAATAAAAAATACAGTAAGAACAGTAATATTATTGCTGATTTGGTGCTCAGGAATCATTACAAATTGTATAATTATATAATTCAATATTTTATCTAAATTTTGGTATGTCAAATTTCAACTAACTTTTGTAATGGAATGAACATTGCCATTGGCCCTTTACTGTAGATTGTGTTGAACTTACAGTGTATGATGCTCTCTGCTGCATCTAAAGGCCAATCAATAACCCATAGTCTGTTATGCATCAAGTCTCCCTCTCTTCATATTGCGCATGTCTTCAACTGTGCAGTGTGTTCAGGTCATGCAGGGTGATTACTAGCTCATGTCACCTGGCCTCTCAGAGGACACCTTTAGCACACATATCGAGGGCCAGATTGTATCTGTTGTCTCTGTCACATGGACATCCAAAACCAATGCGTAAGTCATCAGACTAAAGGGTTGGGTATCCTGATATGAGATCCCGATACAAGAGTCGCAGGACGTGATGCGATAAAGACTGATAAAACGTACCTAATCGTCAGTGTAGATTTCAGGAGGTTGTTTTAGGTTCTTTAGGGTGTGACACTGGATTTTTATTTAAAAATATCTCTGCTGTTTATTGGATAAATTGTGATCATGAATTATAAAACATTGCAATTGTATCATTGTAAATGTTAACTTCAATTCTTTTTCTGAATTATTTTCTTCCCTCAACATAGTTTTACTGTATTTGTTCTTTCTGGTTATCATTCTTTATAAAGTACTGTTCAAAAGTAGGAGACAAAATTATTTAGCCTGAAAATAAGCAGACAGTTTTAGGATTTGTAAACAGACCAATCAGAATCAAGTTTTCCAGAGTTATGTGCAACAGTCAAAATGAAAAACTCAATTTTCTGCTTAGTGAAATTAATTTTTTAACAATAACTTATAAACCTACCAAGACCGACCTACTATGAGCTTCAATGTTATTAATTTGATGATACATGCTTTTGTTGAAAGCATAATTTTTCCTTTTTTTTGAACACTTGGTTTATGGCGAAAAAACATTATCCAGGATTGTAGTACTTTCCATCATTAGTATTAAATGAATAATTCACTCGAAAATAAAATAGCTGGCATTTACTTATCCTCGTGTCATTCCAACCCTGAATGAGTTTCTATCTTACAGTTTGTTGAAAATAAAATAAGATATTTTGAAGATTGCTGGTATAGGGAAGAAAGTACTATGGAAGTCAATGGGAACCATCAACAATCAAAATTCAAAATATCTTCTTTTCTGATCAACATAAGAAACGTATACAGGTTTGGAACGACATGAGGGTAAGTAAATGATGACAACATTTTAATTTTTGGGTGAACTATTCCTTTACGTACACAGTCTTGTACCTTTGTCTTTTTGTCTGATTTTCAAATTTGTGACTCTTTAATACCCATATAGGAAAAATCAATGAGGGGTAAAAAAAACTTGCGGTGAGCAGGTACTAATGCACTCTATTAAGTGTATATGACCCCACAATCCTTTCCTCTTTTCTGCTCTTTCTATCGTTCTGCAGTAGCATCAGTACTCCACGTGCCAAACAGAGTTAGTAAAGTGTCTACCCTACACTTTCTCTCACTTCTCTTGCCTGGATGTTTTATCTCTGCAGTTTATAATGTACTGGTAAAATCTGCCAGGTTGGAGATGGGCCAGTTGGCCACGCAGTAAGAGGAGACAGCAGGTGGACCTCGAAAGGCTTTCAACAGAGTCATGCTTGTCCAGTAATATTCAGAGTTTTCTCATGCTGGAAACAACACACAGGGATTAAAGTTTGACATCTCATGCAGTTATTTAGCATTGTTGTTTTAAGGTACATTGATCAAAAGTTTGGAATTCTGTAATATGCAGTGATAATTCTTGTTCCAGTTTACAATCCATGAATTAACAAACGGTGCACTTTTGTGTCCATTTTTAATGTTATTAAAGCATTACAGGCTCATATCCTATGTTTTTATATTGTTGTGTGAACTATTGGATATTGTTTAAAAAATTATTGAATTAATCCCAAAAATAATAGAATAAAGTAACATAATTTGTTTAGCTGATATTGACAATAAGGGAGTTACATAATTTACTCAAGTTTTAAATGACATAATTTAAACCATTCAGTTCTGTTAGCAGAGTTATTGTAATAAAAATTACACATTTGTTTTTATTTGTTGTTACTACATTTATTGAAAGTTTATTTCTAACTAAAATGCACTTGGACTTGCAACTTAATGTAATTTAGGATACATTTGCCATTACTACAGTGATGCTAACTTTTTTATATACTTTTTGTTTATTTTGGGGTTTGTTTAATGTTAATTATACGATGTAAAAAAAGACCAGATACAGAATATGCACACGTGTGATTGTATTTTACACTGATTTTAATAATGTCTAATTGTCGTAATTGTTAATCTAACAATTAAAGCTTTGTTTTGTACCCTATTTGTGCCAGTGAACATACAATTATCATTGCATTCACAATAGTGGATTTTATTTATGTGTTAATTATAAAAGGTGTAGACTCATTGACCTCACTCTTATGTCAATAGTAGTTAAAATAGTATGAATACTATGTTAGCAAATTAATGATCACTGCAAACTGTTTTTTTTTGTTGAGAATCTGCATTTTTATGGCCTCTATCCTCTGAATTCATGCACTAATGAAATATGTGTTAAGTGACTCCTGGGCCTAAAAGTCACTTGCACTAAATTCTAATTGTTTAGGTTAAAGTTACCCCCATAATGCATCACTTAATCATCAGTGTACTAGTAAGCCCAGCTATTTATGGCACGTGTCATTAACGCTGAAATATGCATTAGCATAGTAACTAAATAAGTTAACAGTGGGTCAACCTTGGACCAAGATGTGTTGCAATCAACTAAAACATGTTTTATTTTTCCTGATCCTGTGATAGTTTCTCTATTTAATGTCCTTAAATGTTTGTCTTTCAAGAACAACAAAAATTAAGTCAGCATCATGTTTGATTTATCTCAGGAAGAGTTTGTTTTCAGAAGCAGAATCTTACAGCTCTATACAGACAGAAGATATACAGGCTAACCAGCAGAGATATGCAATAAATGTAAGTTAGCATTTAGGTGATTTCCAGAGTGCTTATACTGTAAGCAGAGCCGATCCTCCCTATACCCAGAATACGCAAGCTGCTTAGGGCCCCGAAACACCAGGACTATGATGTATTCATTTGTTTCGTTTTTGAATTTGGTCAGCGGTTATGAAAACATGAATGATCATTTCTTTTAATGCGGTGCGCTCTCACGCTCTCTATGTACCACCCCAGACACAGTTTTGCTTAGGGCCCCCCGAAGTCTAGGATCGGCTCTGACTGGCACAAAACAAATCCGTGGCGCCACCTCCTGGCCTTGCACTGTTTTAATTTTTTAACAGACATTTTCTGTTCTGTACAGAAGCTGAGAGACTGAGTGAGAGCTGTCAGCTGTTCTCACGGCTCCATGTTCCCTGAACCCAACACGGATTCCCCTGCTCGTCTCTCCACGCGGCAGACTGGATCTCCCTATACGTGAGCAGAACCTTCTCACTCAAAGAGAGTCAATAGTTTGCTGATAAATAAAAACGCCTACCTGACCGATATATAACCAATGCGCTGCATTTATACCATTCTTACCACCTTCACTAAAGAAAGTTAAAAAGGACAAACTGAGTTGTAATGACACCTTTTTATTTTTGCTGTTGCTGTAGAGGTCGTTATGGGAGTCCAAAGAGGCAGCTGCAGTTTTACAGGTACTGTACATCTGCCCTTCATGTGTAAATATAGCCAGCTCTCCACGAGATTACATAAAATGCTTTCATCCACAGCACTACACAGTAGAGTAAAATGCAGAGCCTGGAGTATCCTGGAGTTAAGTGCCTTGCTCAAGGACAATGGAGATGGAGCGGGATTGTAAAATCAGTATGCTTAACTCTCCACGTCCTAACATGTTCTGAGACTGAAACTTCTGTGTTAAAAGCAAAGATTTTTAACCATTTGTACAGCTGGTGAAATAGTTTAAAAATATATCCCAGGGGGGTGTTTCCAACTGAAAACAGAAAACTTTATGCATTTTGGCCATTCTTTTACAAGACAAGTTTTGGGGGCCTGAAATTACAAGTTTTTGAAAACAATACTGTTACTACAAAAACACTATTTTTGAAAATGGTGATGTCACGCTTCTGTTTATTACATGTTTAGTGTAATGGTAGGTGTGCTGGTGCGTTGTGTTTCTTCGCCAACTAGTGGCCTGGCATGCATAATACAGTGTTTTTAGCCATTTTAGTGGTGAACATCTATGTGAACAGGGATTGTTTTCACAATGTTGCTGTCTATAATTGAAACTTATCAAAAATGCAGACTTGCAAAGGAAAAACTTGTGCAAACTGTGTGCAAATGTACCTTTTAGTATTTTGTAGTCCTTATATTTGGTATTGATTGTACACATGTTGATATTTGCTGTACAATTTTACTTCAGTCAGAGGAGCCATATTCTCAACCTAAAATACATTATTGCCAAGTTGTTGTAAGTATGGAGTATATACTTAAAATATATACAGTACTGTTCAAAAGTTTGGGGTCAGTAAGATTTTTTTAAATTGTTATATTCATTAAGGATGCATAAAGTTGATCAAAGTAACACTAAAGACATTTGAAATGCTACATTTCTATTTCAAATATATGTTCTTTTGAACTTTCTAATTAACAAAGCAGCTGTTTCAAACATTAAGAAATGTTTCTTGAGCATCAAATCAGCATATTAAAATGATTTCTGAAGGTCATTTTTGATTTATTTCATGTGACACTGGAGTAATGATGTAAAAAAAATCAGCATTGCCGTCACAGGAATAAATAATGTTTTAAAATAAAACAGAAAACCGAGACTTTTCATAATAAAAAAAACATCTAACTGACCCTAAACTTAAACTTTGGTTTAGAAATTGTGTGTACAAAATATTGTTCTGATTGTAAAATAATCTAAAAGAGTGTCCTGAGTGTTCATCGCCAGCACAGAGATATGTTCTCTATTTTCATCTTGTCAGAGCGATGCTGAAGCTCTTCCTGTTTCAGTTGAACTATACCTGACATGAACATCTTACACAAAGCCAAGATGTAGTGTAACTATTTCATAATGAGCTCTGCTGAGTCCTTTGAGAGAACCTTCGATCGGGTTTCACACGAGAGACGGAGGAACGCAGACTCGAACTAGCCTATGAAATGAGTTATATATTTAGCCTGGATATGACATCACAGGCAAATGGTGTATGCTAAATAATAGATGCTCCTGTTTTAAGGCATGCCTGGAGTCTTTAGTCACAGGGAAATGAAGGAAACAGCAAAGGTTACAGCATTGTTGCTCGGTTTTGAGAACTGTAATTAACACACGAGCAAATAAGCGCCTGTGTTTATACATTCAAAGCTAAAAAGCTAATGCGTTTCCTGTTGTAATGGGCTGCTAAGAACAGCACTGACCATCTACTATGAACAAGTGTACGGTCTGCTGTGTTCGACTTCTACTTGAACACGTAACCTCTCTCTGTCTCTCTCTCAAATTCAAATGGGCTTTATTGGCATGACTTACACAGTATTGACAAAGCATTGTCCATTACATGAATAAGGAACAAACAATTATATCATTGTTTTACAGATCTATTCTTGTTGTATGTATTAAGTAAATAAGTACATTTATACTTTTTTTTTTTTTTTCACAAACAAGAAACAAGAAAAATATTTGACGTAAAAAGACAAAAAAACATTGTTTAAAAAAAACCTCAAATAAACAAAGACCTTTGTACAACAAGTAAGAAATGATCGTGCTTCAGTTTTGTCCACTGGCTGATGGTCTTATTTTTTTGACAGGCTGATACATAATTTGCTGCGGTTGTGATCATATTTTAATGTTACCCTAAAATGTGACTTTATTTTTCTGCCTTTGGTAATGCCATAAAATGTGGTTGAGTTTGTTGGAATTTGGGGAAATATACAGCTCTGCTGTTGTGATAGTAATCACAGTACAGTAAGAAATGTTCCTCTGTTTCCAGCTCTTTCTGTGAGCACAGTGAACACTGTCTCTGTTCTCGTGGCTGCCATCTTTATCTGTGCCGTCCTCTCTCTATATTCAGACAGTGATCACTCAGTCTGTATTTTGTTAGTGTCTTTATTAATTTGTGATGCTTTACACAGCTCAGGTATTCTGCTGGTTTGTAGTCTCTATTCAGTTGTAAATACAGCTCCATCTTCTTTTGTATTTTAGTGGCATCTTTACAATAGGCGATGTAATTTTGTTTTTGTAGCTGTGTGATTTGGTTGGACCGGATTGTACTGTGCTGGTTTGGGTGTAGTGCGAGTACCAGCTGTAAAACTGCTCTCTTCTGCATGTTCTGCTCCTGCCACTGCAGGGCTTCAGCCTGATAAGAGCTCGGATCACTACATTTCAGGTTCTCTCTCTCTCTCCCCTCTCCCCCTCTCTCTCTCCCTCTCCCTCTCCCTCTCTCTCTGTCTCTGTCTCTCTCTGTCTCTCTGTCTTTCTCTCTCTCTCTCATAAATCTCATATCTCATTCGCATCCCTAGGTCCTGAATTCATTGTCATTATTATCTAAAGTGGAATATTTTCACTTAAACACAACAGTGTTTTGACTTATGTGACATTTGCATTTCAATTATTTGTAGCACCTTATTATTAGTTTATCCTATGTGTGTAGGATCGCGTAGGATCAAATTAAATGTATTTAATTTGAAATATCTGTATAATTTATTGTATAATTTATTTTACATTTGTTTATTTTATTTTTATATAATTCAAAATGTATCAAATATTTTTAATTTAAAATAATTTATTTTAGCAAGAATTTCCTCTCTATACCATGAACAAGGTAAAATGCAATGCTTTTTTGTTCTTCATTCTGCTTGGGATAGCTGAGTTGTACTCTTGAGTTTTGTACTTGTACGAAACAGAGAACAAGCAAAAATGGCTTTTAGTACACTTTCTTGTGGTACAACATCAAAGGCTTTTAGAGCAAAAGCTGTCTTGAATAATTCATGTTTGCAGAGCATTCTGACACTGCGATAGGTTCGCAAAACATTCTCTCTGACAGAGTGGGTGGTGTCTGATGTTTTTGAGGGCAGGAGCTATTTTGCTGTTCACTAATTACTAAAGCTCATATTCAAAAGACTCTGTTTAAGGAGAAAAACGTCAGTCTTTAGTGTGCTGACCACCATTAAGTTGTCAGATGAGCAGTGTGGTGCAAAACCCGTACGGGACTCGACCTCCGAGGAACCGGGTAAGTACAAGGCTGGTACTTTAGCTGGACATGGGTTCCGCTTGAGGATGTTGCATGTCGATCCCGCTCACGCCCTCAGTCCTATCTCAGGTTAGAAGCGTTAGTGTGATGGGGAACGGAGAGCAGGGCTTACATCCACAGATTGTCTTGGTCTACTATAAACCACTGCATCATGATGTTTTAGTTATGAGAGTAAAGAAGGACGGGTTGCCTCATACTGAGTCACTGTGGAGCTTTTGCAGGGTAGAAAGATAAACTACGCTGTGAAGAATGAGCAGAGGGTGTAATGTTGCAGATTTGGTGGATTTTATCTCTGACTTAATGAGATCTAAAGCCGGATTCCACTTTTGTGATGGGAGAAAATGTTGTTTTGGACCAGGATTGTGTCTTCAGTGGAGACTCACATGAGATGTGGATTCAGATGATTAGATCTGAATAAGCATGATTACATGCCTGTACATGCTTTCCGGACTGCAGTAACACTAGTGGCATTTTCTAACAGGTGTTCTAAAATAAAATGTTCTGCACTGAATTCAGCTCTTTTTAATGATGTGACATGGATGTTTGTTGAGTAAATTATTCAAATATGTCTTAGGCATACAATTCTGTGCACAAGGGGTTCTTGTATATTGGTTTAAATGGATTTCTGTTGTCGTTAGTCAGTTGACATTGTTTGAGCAGTGACTATTTTCAGCATTAATCATTACAATCTGACCAAGATATAAACCTGTGATTATTAGTTGATTACACACTCTCACTGGTTTCTCACTAAATATGTCCAACTAAAAATATCCAGCATACAAAATGTATAAATGTTCTGCATCACAGAAGAATTTCTTTCATCTTTCTTTTTTTCCCGAAGTGTCATTTTCAACACATCTCAAATTATATGGTAGAAAGCTAAATTCATAGTTAATATTTGATGTACTCTTAAAACACAACAAAATATGTGTTGCATAATTTGACAATTGCAGCTTAATTGTAAATAATTAAAATATAATTTTAATTCTGGGATACATTTTTTTGGTCACTCAATCATCGTGTTCTTCACTAACATTTTCTCTTTGGTAACTCTGCTCACTGACATAAAATTTATAGAGGCAAAAATTGTTCTGTGCAGAAACATCACATCAGAAAGCCAGTCATAAAATTCTGATGATTTACACTATTTAGAAATATTGGTTTAAATAATTTTCAAACAATAAATATTAAATGTTTCAATATATACAATTTTATATATCACCATTGAATATATTTGTATATATATTGTAAACTATTTATATTTATATGTTTAAGCATGCAATAATTAATATTTTTATGGTGGATTTTAATTAAGTTTAAAATGGCAAACTTATAAGTCTATAAATGAGTAATAAAACAGTGATGAAGGCATGATAATTTTAGTGTGATCTGTAACTGAAAAAAATCTGTGATTTATTAATTTTAATTAAAAAAATCAACCTAAATCGACCCAAAACCTAATCGGCATCATACATAAAAGTGCCAAAAGTTGAAGATATATATATATATATATATATATATATATATATATATCTCATTTTATATTATGATGTTGCTGTACTACAAGTGAAAAGTACATGATGTTTACTTTTAGGATTCTGGCCTTTGTTAGGGTCAGTGGCAGACTATTTTTTGACTGTCATACGTCAGGCTGATTTAACTGACTGGATCCTGGATAGTTTTGGCATTCGGGTTCTCCAGAACAACTGCGGCAGGCCTTACAGCATTCTTCACGCATGCCTGAATGTCCACTCACCTCTGTTGCTTGATCATGCATGTGTATGGAAGAATACAACTCCCACTTGACTTTATTCTATGAAGATCAGGCTGCTGTATTGGAGTCCCACAGGAGAAGAGGGGCCGGGAGGGTGGTCTCTGAATGCGGTGTTGATTGCCATGGGAGGCGGGTGCTATTTAAAGCAAGGGCTCTGGCCTGCAACAGTCTGCTGCTTGTCTCTGTCATGCCAGTCGCTTCACTCTTTTGTCTGTGTGTGAGACCCGGTCACCTGGTGGTAGGGCATGTTTGGTACTCACAGAAGCAGTTTGACTGAGGTGCGGGTCGGTCACGCCGGCCACCGCCTCAGTCGCCAACACAGTGTCCCCTCCGAACCCCTGCAGATCCCCAAGAATGGGCCGCCAGGGAACAGCATACAGAGGAGCAGCAGCATTAGCAGCGGCAAGATGCTGTCCTTGTCCTTCAGCGAAAGCATGCGGAGCGACATCGACCGCTACCTGTCTGACCAGGGCCTGTACCCTTTGCGGCAGAGTGGGGGGGAACTAGGGGAGATTAGGAGTCTGCGTGAGGTGCGGGCGGCCGCCCAGCTTAAAAACCTGGAGGACTTTCTGAAGACTAATGGAGTGTCTCTACAGGAGTCCATCTCCTTCCAGACTGGGATGAGGTACAGGTAAGGGCCACAGAGGATGCAAGTCCTGCTTTTAAATCTGGGATTGAGTTTCACAAATGAGTAGTGATTGATGATTGATGCTGGATAGGAATGTGGCTCCCATGTTAATAAAGGTTCATAATTATTTGTCAAGATGTGCTTTCGTTATTGGTAAGTTACTAGTTAGTCTTTCAACCAATTAAAATAGATTATTTATATGATATATATTTTGAATGTTTTTATTTTTACATTTTAATTTCTGAGTACTGAAAGTAGACTATTGGTTGTCACCTTGGAGTTGTAATGGAGTCTTGTTTTGGCCCATGCTGTGCTCACCCGGAGAGAATAGCAAGTGTTAAGCAGAGACTGAAACGGGGTTTGGACCAGCTGTGTGATTTGGATTAAGTGCTTTGCTTTTATAAGGCATTGGGAGGGCATTTGTCCCACGATGGCCTGCTAGTATAGTGTTTTCGGTATTTACATAACTGTCCTGTCAGCAACAGATCAAGAATATCATGATACTTAGAAATGGTAAGTGTTTTTTTTGTGTAAATGATGCATTGCTAGTCATTCTTGTTTTAATGCCACAATCATAACACTTTTCAATTCATTAACATAACGTCTCAATTATTAGTTTTACAGTAGTTTGAATATTGCAATGAAGTATGAATTTGCTAACATGAATAAGAAAGTGTACACGTATTTTACCTATCAATTTAATATTTTTCTAGTTCAGTCCTTTCACAATATACAGTATCTCACAGAAGTGAGTATACCCCTAAAATGTTTGTAAATATTTTATTATATCTATTCATGTGACAACACTGAAGAAATGACGCTTTGCTACAATGTAAAGTAGTGAGTGTACAGCTTGTATAACAGTGTAAATTTGGTGTCGCCTCAAAATAACTCAACACACAACCATTAATGTCTAAACCGCTGGCCACAAAAGTGAGTACACCCCTAAGTAAAAATGTCCAAATTAGGCCCAATTAGCCATTTTCTCTCCCCGGTGTCACGTGACTCATTAGTGTTACAAGGTCTCAGGTGTGAATGGGGAGCAGGTGTGTTAAATTTGGTGCTATCGCTGAAGACAAGCAGACTAAGGACATGGATTACTGGAACCATGTCCTGTGGTCTGATGAGACCAAGATAAACGTATTTGGTTCAGATGGTGTCTAGCGTGTGTGGCGGCAACCAGGTGAGGAGTACAAAGACAAGTGTGTCCTGCCTACAGTCAAGCATGGTGGTGGGAGTGTCATGGTCTGGGGCTGCATGAGTGCTGCCTGCACTGGGGAGCTATACAGTTCATTGAGGGAACCATGAATGCCCACATGTACTGTGACATACTGAAGCAGAGCATGATCCCCTCCCTTCGGAGACTAGGCCGCAGGGCAGTATTCCAACATAATAACGACCACTGCCTTGCTTATGAAGCTGAGCTTTAAAATTGTGTTTTTTTACACTACTACTGAGACATTTTAACCAAATTATGTTACAGACTTTCCATAAAGACCCTAAAGTATCATATCAACTTGTGGAAAATAGGTATCCGATGACTCCTTTAATATATATCCATATCTTCATAATGAGTTTGCAGTGCGAAAAGGAAATCGTCAAAGACCAAATATTTACTTGTGTTATCTACCAAGCAGCATAGTTGTCATGCAGAACTTCAAGCTATCAGATTGAAAAAGGGAATAATTTAAATAAATTGTAATTTTGTGTTTTTAAAACTTTAATTTGACAGATTTTGCTGCCAAATAAATTAATTTAACATACCTGTTTGTTATGATGTCAAAACATGGTATTTTAAGTCATGTTAATTTATGAGGACCTGATTGCATTATAGCATTAGGGTTTACAGTAAGTGTGGTAAATATTTTATTGTAAGTTCATTAACTAAAGTTACCAAATGATAGAAATCTTATTACATTGTTACCATTTTATAAATAAACTATTGATCATGTTTGTTCATAATAGGGTACATTAAATAATGGAATTAATATATTATGACTAGTGCTGTCAAAGTTAACGCGTTAATAACTCAAATTCATTTTAACGGCCCTCATTTTATTAACGTGCGATTAACGCAGCGCGTATTTTCTGTTTGACCCGTAGCCCAACCCGTAGTTGGAGAAATGGAGATGCTCAATGTTGTCAACTTAGCAACATTGCAGACCCCTTTAGCAACTTTTTTTCCTTCAAAAAGCACCCAATACTTATTTAGTTTCTGAGAATCACCGGTGCTGCCGCAGCGTAAGGTCTTGCTTTCCCAGCGCGCACACAGACACCTCTCTCTCTCTCTCTCTCTCTCTCTCTCTCTCTCTCTCTCTCTCTCTCTCTCTCTCTCTGTTTCAGCTCGGTTAAGCGCGTGGCAGGTGAGGAGCAGCACTTTCAGTTAAACACAGATATTATGTTTCTTCTCTAATTGTATATGATGCAAGTATAGCCAAAATTACAGCAAAGCTATTGCCATTATCTTATGTGTATTTGATTTCATTAGACGACGGCTCGATTATCAGGATTTTTGTGCAAGATTAACATCTTTGAAGGGAGAGCTGGTTATGTAGTCTTAATGGATCGCATTTCAGTCACTATTTCATATTTGTCCCATTGTCTGACAACAGAAACGGTCAAATATATCAGTGAAAACAGTTTTCAATGTTAATGAATTTAACCTATAAATAGACTAATTTACCTGTAAATGTGTATTGTGTTGTTTTCCAGTGCTATCCCATGAGGCTTTTGGAATTTGAGAGACAGAATGTCTTTGCACTGATGATCAGGGACAGTTTGTGTTTTGTCAAGTGGTGTAGAATGTCAGCAGGCTGCATCAGTGTCTTCTAGTTTGGATCAAAGATTCCTGTGTGTGACACATAATTGCACAGATGATTCAATTACAGAAGATACTAGTACAACTAATCACAATGGCTTTAAAAAACGCAAATGGTGAAGCAAAGGTAGGCTATCACTCAACAGTCCGTTTTTAGTGTTTTTAGTCCCATTCTGAATCTGCATCGATTAAACAAAGCGTGATGAGTAAGTGGTTTGCCATGAGAAATACAAATGATCTTCCTGCTAAAATGTCCACTGTTTACAGTTGTCACACTGTACACCGGATCATTTCATAAGTGTTGATATTCACAGCCTGGCATGTTGTTGCTGAATTGTTGAAAGCAGTTGTCTATTTTCTACCTGCCACATGCTCTCATACATCTATATCGGTCTATTTAATCACTAAGTCCATCATCATCACCTTTACTGTCCTTTTTGCCTGTGTAGATTTAAATAGTCTCTGTGTTGTCATGTCTAAACAGTCCCAAACCTTTTACTAGCGAGTAGCGACTTTCATGACATGAAAAGCAGCAACCAGGTCTATTCAAGTCCAAACATCTCCAATATTTGCATTTTATATATTGCCTGCGGGATATAGCTACTTTTAAATGGTTGTAAATGTAAAAAAGTGCTTTGTGGGTCCAGATAGTTTAGTTACAGCAACTACCAGCAAGGGTTAACTGGATCATGCTAACTGGACAAATCCTGTCTCTTTTGGCAGCACTAACCTAATGACCTGCTGTGCCAGGTTTGTCCACCAGATGGCAGAAAGTGCACATCATCTTGATATCATGTGTGCTGTGAAATCTGTGTCTGTCAAAAACAGCACTTACCAGTCCATCTTGTCTTCATTTGTCAAGTTCAGTTCTCGTAGAATTACATATTTATAACCCTTACATTTGATGTCAACTCTATGATTGATTGTTTGTCCCAGAATCCAACTGTAGTCCGATAGCAAAACGCAATTAGCTGTCATCCCAAGACTCCTGGACTTGAATGTAATCAGTTAGCCATACAAGAGTAATAATTAATAACTAATTAAGTACTGTGCAGGAGGGAGTTGGAGCCCTTGCCTCTGTTTCTGTCTCTCTTTCTTTCTGTCCTGCAGAACTAATGAGGCAGGCCTCTTTTCTGCTCTACTTCCTCTTCAATTAAAGTCCGCCGCTCATTCTGCCTCTTTGTTTTTCCTTCTGTGTTTCCCTTTATTTTTTTATGTGGTATTTCCCCTTAGGGAATGTACTCTGGATTAAACATGCACTTACATAATGCAGCCTGGATTATATATAAATGCATAAATGCATACACTGGTAGCCAAAAGTTTGGAATAATTGCCATTTGTTTAATGAAATCAGCATATTAGAATGATTTCTGAAGGATCATGTGACGCGTGATCAAGTGAAAATTCTGCTTTGCTAGCACAAGATTAAATATCATATTAAAATGTTAAAATAGAAAGCAGTTACTTAAAATTGTTGTAATATTTCAAAGTATTACTTCATTTACTATCAAATAAATGCAACCTTGGTGAGCATAAGAGACTTCTTTTAAAAACATAAATCTTTCTTCCAAACTTTTAGTTGGCAGTGTGTATATATACTGTACATACAGTGAGGCTTAATAATATTAAAAATGAATTTCATGTCTTTGTATTTGTTATGTCCCATTTTAATGCAGCAGCACTGAAGCTGCAAGAACTTCATGGTCTGAGAGTCATCCAAAGAGTATCTTGTGCTTGAATAGGACAAACATGAAAGGGAGAAGAAGAATAAATGTGGTATCATGTCCTTCAGTCTAGCATAATCTCAGTACATCAGACTAATTGGGATAATCACATTCTGGAAAAAGAGCTTTCTGCTGGCCGATACCAAGCTAAAGACGGGCCCATAAGACATGCTTCACTGGGCCTGGATTAGAAGGTGCTGTAAAACTGCCTTGAATGGATTGGGTTCCATCACATCTTTGTCTTCCCTTTAAATGAAAGCTAGCTTTTGTGTATGATTTATATCCCCTGTCTGTTGAAGGTCAGAAAGAAGCATGGGTTCTTAGTTTCTCCCAAGGTCTCTTGGGAGAATTTTTTCCTTGGCGCTTTTGTTTATTTTAAGGCTGGTTGTAAAGTATTTTATTCTTGGTAAAGCTTTGTGAAAAGTTCTGTACAAATATATTTGTATTTAATTTAATTGTTGGAAAACATATTTCATATAAATCCTGCATAAAAGGCTGTGCATTTGAGCTGAATAAGTTATTCTATCAAACACAGTGCTAATGTAAATTCTAATATGCATTCCTGCTTTCCATATAAACAAAAATGTGGATATACTTTTAACAAATATGTGATAAAATGTAACCTTTTACATTTTAGTACATTTAATGCAAATTTTATGTTGTACTTACATTTGAGAAAATATCTGCATGTAATTTCATCTATAATACACTAATGACCATTCCTAAGCACTGTATCCCACATTAATAGGAAGTATAATCCAAGGTGTTTTTTATTGTTTTATTTTACAGAAGTAGTTAAAGACACCCAATATTAAGTGGGACCAAATATGCTTATAAAATGTAAACTCATTGATTTATTCTGTTCTTTCCACTATTCAGTAGTGCTGATGGACAGGCGGTCTCCTGCTGTCTCCTCCAGGTCTGCTCAGTAAAAGTCCAGGCTGCATGAATTCAATTTAAAGAAAGTGCAGTTAGCTTTTTTAGAGCATCTAGAAGATGGAGCGATGTGAGAGAACCGCAGGTGCTGTAGCTGTAAATTAAGCTGCTCATGCAGTGGAAGCTTGAAACGGGAGACCCGGCATTTCATCCTTATAACTGCTGCCTTATAATAGATCGACTTTTGGGGAGTTGAACGTGTGCAGATTCTGGCAGTCTTTCCCTGAGTATCAGGAATTTGTCTTGTGGAAGTTTTCCAATATTTTCTTGCAAATAAATACAGTGGTTTCCAAAAGTCTGACATCACTAATGAAAACTGCATCTATTTTGCTTTTTCTATTTAAGAAAAGAATATCTGTTCATGTATTTATTTGATGAACAGTACAAATAGTTATAGACACTGTAAAATGAGATTGGAAAAAAAAACTTTAACGCACACTAGAAAGTAATTAAAACTTAATTCTAAACTAATTTAAAAGCATTACACACATTTTTGGTTTGTTTTTTCTGCAGTTTGAGTTTTCACATGCACACATACTTGTTCATAGATGTTCTTATGTGCCTGAAAAAGTCTATTATTTTCTGCAAATTTTAACATTTTTGCGCATGCAAGAAAAACAGCATGTGCATAAAAAAACTTTTGTGTTCATTTAAATAATATGAATAATATTTATACATTTTACATCAGTGGTTCTTAAGGCATGGTTCCTGTGGGCACTAATAAGTCTTAAAATTATTTCGTTATATTAATATAATCTTATTTAAAAGGCAAAAAATAAGTGTAAACATTTAACAGACTTTTTAGTTTTGTTTATTTTTGTTACAACAGCTATGAGGAGGCCTTTGAATATTGTCTTGGATAAAGCGGGGGGCTTGTAGTCAAAAATATTGAGAACCTCTGTTTTATCATACCCCTCACACTTTTCTTTATTTACCATTTGAACATGTCCTCACATGTAAAGACTACTGAACCAGGACATATGTCAAATTCACGATATCTGCACCTTCTTAGACTTATAAGTATTTTCCTTATTCCTTTGGAGCTGTGATTGCATTTTTGTGTGCATCATTAGCGTAAAGAAGGCTTATGGAATTGCAATTTTCTGCAACCTGTTCATTTAATTTGTTGATCATTATACTCTTAATTTTCCTTGCTTTGCAGACCAGCTCAGCGCCACTGAATTGCAGCAGCTGGTATATGTAGCTGTAATTGCTGTCAGTGCTTTAACGCAGTAATTGCTGTGTGGTCCACCTGGTGTGTTACTGCCTGCTCAGGCTCTCACACATCAAATAATACTAAAAATAAAATGAGATTTAGGTATTTTTTCCTATTCTCTTCGATTGTCTGTCTACATGTCTCAAGTAAATATGTTTGTTCCACTTATAATCTCTGAAACAGAGCCTCTAACACATGTGACCGCTCTAGTATGTAACCACACAGCATTTGGCATTGAGAGGCAAAGCAGCTGTTCTCTGCTACACTGAGTTCGATTTTGCATTAGAAGTCTGCTCGCTTCATCATCGGGAGCGGCGGGATGTTACAGTCTAATGAGATGTAGCTTATGTGAAAAAGATTATTTATTTATGGATTTTGCATGAGTTGTGCTCGATATTGGCAGGCACATTTTCTGAGATGCCTGTCGTGTGTGTGTGTGTGTGTGTGTGTGTGTGTGTGTGTGTGCGTGTGTGTGTGCGTGCGCGCGCACTTAAGTCTCTTTAATATCATCAGGACTGCAGAGCTTTAGGATTTGTTGAGTCCTTTACAGTAACCTTCAGGACTTTGACCGAACAAAGTTATAAATATACATGAGAAACGGCTTTATGATTGCCTGCGTGTGTTTTATTTTAGATATAAGAGAGTTAATGCATAATATGTATTACATAATATGTAATACTTTTTTAATCACTATAAAGAAACAGTTCTTGAAATTTGCTGAAAATGTACTCACCCTCAGGTCATCAAAGATGTAGATGCATTTGTTTCCTCATTAAAACAGCTTTGGAGAAATTTAGCATTACATCACTTAGGTCCTCTGCAGTTGAATAGGGGCAGTCGTGGCCTAATGGTTAGCGAGTCAGACTCGTAACCCGGTTGCAGGTTCGAGTCTCAGGTCCGGCAGGGATTGTTGCCGGGTGGAGTGAATGTACAGTGCTTTCTCCACCCTCAATACCACGACTGAGGTGCCCTAGAGCAAGGCACCGAACCCCCAACTGCTCCCCGGATGCCGCAGCAAAAACAAAAAAGGATGCCCACTGCTCCGGGGATGTGTGTGTGTTTACTGTGTGTGTGTGTGTGTGTGTGCACTTTAGATGGGATAAATGCAGAGCACAAATTCCGAGTATGAGTCACCATACTTGGCCACATGTCATGTCACATTCTTTTCACTTTCACACTTGAATGGGTGCCATCCGAATAAGAGTCAAAACAGTTGATGAAACTGTTTTGTCGACATCACAGTAATTCATGTGACTCCAGTCCATCAATTAACGTCTTGAAGTGAGAAACTGTGTGTTTGTAACAAATTTATGAAGACGTTTTTAACTTACAAATTAAGCTCAGATGAGCTTTATTTGTCACATACACAATTATACAGAGTATAATGAGGAGTGAAATGTGTTCTCTCCGTTGATGAGTCCTCTTTCCTTAATAGTTTCTCTAGCTGTCTCATCTGGATCAGGAGAAATATGCACAGATCAAGCACTCTTTACAAGCAAAAACTTTCATGGAATCGTATTTTGGCCAGATGGTTTATGTTAAAATGGCTTTATGATAGATTGGTTTCTAATAAAAACACAGCTTTTCGCACAAGACATTAATTGATGCGTAGTTGTTTAGATTACTTGTAGATTATTGTGATGTTTTTATCAGCTGTTTCAACTCATTTTGACAGCAACCATTCACTGCAGAGGATCCATTAATAAAAGTGATGTAATGCTAAATATCTCTAAATATGTTCTATTGAACAAACAAACCCATCGTGGATGACCTGAGGGTAAGAACATTTTCAGCAAAATGGGCTAAAAGGTTACAATTTGAGGGAACATTATTTTTTAGGTGCCTTTTGTACTTTGTTCATTTTAAAAGTCGAAATATTTCATTTGGTGTCTCAGTTCATTTGAGCTCATAAAATACACTTTAATTCATCTTCTGAGAAGATATGAGTTTTTCTGTATGGTTGAGTCATCATCACTGATCTGATAAAGCTCTTGTTTGAGTCCTGCTGAGAAGCCTCAAGCAGAATGAGTTGGTGCGCTCTTTTGTTCTCTTCTCCTGTACTCAGGGCTGAGCACTCTTGGTCCATGGGTAATTCACAGCATTAACTGCCACAATTAATGTTCAGGCACTCAAAAGTGTGTCTTACAAAGAGCTGATAGAGGTTTTGTGTGCTATATGAACCTCTTAACAGACTTGATTCTGCAGTTCACCCCAAAATGAAAATTGACATAATTCACTCAACCTGTTTTTTCCTGTTGAACACAAAAGTAGAATTGTTTTGATTTAAGTGTACTGACCTTCTTTTGATATACCCATCCAAAATTTGGCAAATTCTGTGACATTATGCCTTATACAGTAAATTCCTTATTTATGACCGGATTCCGTGTTTCTGTCTGCATTTTCCACATCGCGGAAATCATAGGGCCCTACATATGGATAATGATCAACCTCCACTGAATAGTTCCTCAAATATTTTTTGTTGGAACCACATGAGTAAATACTGGTAGAAGTTTGAGTTTTGGATGAACTACTGTTTTAATCCACAAAGTTATGAACATAATGAGGATGAGCGTGTCGTTTGTAGCTCTGAGAGGTAATTGTTAGGTGTTTGCTTGAGCTTATGATGAGAGCTGGAGCCCTGCGGTGAAGCTCACTGTGGAGAGACTGAGCTCTGCTGTGAGGTGCTAGATGACTGAACGGCTCTGGAGGATTTTCCAGAGCTTATTTGACTGGATAAGTCTGGAGTTAGGCTACTAATCAAAGGTGAAAGGAGGGAGCGCTTGACAGTTTAAATGGAGTAGAGGTGTTTGAAGTGCCAGGAGGTTAAAAGCGAGGAACAATGGGAGATTATTGCTTTTGGAGACCAACTCCCAAATGGCAGGACACCTCCCTTTTAAGAGAAGAATAGAGGATCTCACCAGTGCTCAGATCCAGTTGCAATTTTGACATGTTTCATGAGTCAAAGTGTAATGTGCTGTACTCCATGTCAAACCATTCAATTGGTTTTTCATGCAATTCTTCTTCTTCTATAATTGTTAAACCATGTTTATGACCTCATAATAATTTATTTAATTTACATTAATTTGGAAAACCTTTTTATCCAAAGCAACCTACAATGCAGTCCACATATATTTTCTCTCCATCTGTAATACTAAGGTTTTGATTCATGACTTTGACCTCCAGACTGATAACCTTTCTAGGCAGTACAAATACCCAACTAAAACAAGCCCCCCTAAAACAGAACCAGGCTTACAGCTGATGCACGATACCCTTCTCTTTCTCAAGTACACCTCACACATCCCACCTCTCTCATTAGAAAGGTCACATCTCCCCTGGTGCAACACTAAGCCTCATAAATACTCAACTATTTGGCACATGATGGACTGTGGCTCTGGTTTCCTTTCTCTAATGATAATTGAATTACTGCTTACACATCCGGCTGCACTGACATTCAAAACTAGCCTCTAAAATCTAATACTGAAACTATCTGGTATCTGCAGCAGTGGTGATGGATTTGATTTACAGTGGTGTATTGGAATAGCAGGAGGCTGACAGGTGATCGTAAGCGTTGCACTGAGCTGCTGTCTGTATGCAAACTCATAACTTCAGTGTTTATCTATTCACAGGGTCACCGTGACACAAATACATTTGTGACCATGACAAAATATACATTGTTCTCGCCCCCTTGTTTATTTACAGTGTCCGGTAAGTGGACTCTTTTCCAGGAGGATCACGTTGCAGCACTCTTGGGACACCTTAGAGCTTAGCATCTTTTTTTAGGGAACAACAGCAGCATTCAATAGATGGCCAGCAATGTCAGCTGAACAGTAGTGGTGTAGTGTTCATTTTTACATAGTTCTATCATGACAACTCTTGGAAGATTTTAGCATGGTAATGGATATGACGATGTTGATGTATTTGGTCTTGCCTGAATAGATCTGCTACGCTACTGAATTGCTGCTGTTGTAGTATATTGCTGTTGTTGTAGATTTGTGTTGCTGCAAAGCACGTAAAGGAACTTTCTACTGCCAAAACATATGTCGATACGGTGCTGTGAGTATTTAAGACATACTGCTGCTGCACAAGTAGCGTATACAGTATAATAACCCATAGATCTATACAGGTGGAGCTGGGAAGGTAGAGGGTTTCAGAGAAACTCTGAAAGTGTGCTGCGAACTGCTCTAGTGAATGCTGACCAGCCGTTTAAATGTAAAGCAGTGAAGTCTCTGTATGCAACATGAACCAATCAGCTTGTGGCAAGTAGTTTAATGATGTGTATATCATCAATTTGCATTGCATCAGCCTGCACCATCTAGAGTTTCATGACAGAACTTGACATTTGTTTTTTTTAACCATCCACAACAATCTCTTTTGCTTTATTTTGTGCAAATATCTGATTAATCTCATATGTAAACTGATATTCAAAACTTAAGAGTTTAAGATTTTAAAATGTTTTTGAAAAGACTATTATGCTCACCAAAGCTGCATTTAGTTTATGAAAAATACAGTAAAAACAGTCATATTGGGAAATATTATTACAATTTGAATATATTTTAAAATAGAATATATTGTATATCTGTAATGGCAAAGCTGAATTTGCAAGTCTTCAGTGTCACATGATCCTTCAAAAATCATTGTAATATCCTGATATCCTTGGTACTCAAAAATCTTATTATCCATGTTGAAAACAGTTGCTTAATATTTATGTGGAAACTGTGATACATCGGATGATTTGATAATTGGAAAATTTAAGTAACAGTATAAATATCTTCATTGTTTTGATAATTTAATGCATTCTGAATAAAAGTATTCATTTATTTCAAAAGAAAAAACATTAAGTCAATTAAGCAGCCAGCAAAGCTCATCTGATCAAAGTATCCATTGATTCGTCAGCTTGCGCAGCTCAAGTGGGTCAATTCTCAACTCAACTCAACCTTTATTTATAAAGCACTTTCAACACCACGACTGGAACCAAAGTGCTGTACAGAGAAGGATAAAATAAAATAATAATAAAATAAAAACTAATGAAAAAAGTTTTAAGCGCACTCTGAAAAACACCTACAGTTGGAGAAGATCTAATAGACAGATAGAGCCTAGGAGCTGCCACAGAGAAAGCACGATCACCTCTACATTTTAGACGAGATCGCGGAACCATTAGGAGTAATTGATAATTTGAGCGCAGATATCTACTGGATTGACAGACACTAATTAAATCAGTGACATAGTCAGGTGATAGACCATGCACAGCCCTGAAAACATACAACAACACTGTGTAGTGAATTCTGTATCATACAGGTAACCAATGTAATTTGATCCACACAGGAGTAATATGCTCTCTCCCCTTTGTACCTGTTAAAAGACTAGCAGCTGAGTCCTGAACAAGCTGCAAACGAGAGAGAGAGTGCTGATTCAAACCCAGATACAACACATTACAATAGTCCAAACGAAATGACACAAAAGCATGAACAACCTTCTCCATATCTTCGAAAGAGAGGATGGACTTCAACTTAGATATTGACCTTAGATGAAAACAACTATTTTTAACAACAGCATTAACTTATCGGTCAAATGTAAGCTCAGAGTCAAAGATGACACCAAGGTTTTTTACACAGGACAGTTTCTTCCCAGGAAACTGCCCCAGGCAGTCCTAGACATCGTTGAGATAACCCTTATTACCAAAAATAATTAATCAAACAATTTTAAATACATTGCTGATATCAGCTAATATCACACAGTGCTATCTTTTTACTTTTCATAATTTCCGTTTTGATTAAAATCCATCTCTTCGGGGCAAACATTGCCTGTCTTTTAAAATTATATATCAAACTAATTTGAAAAGGATTGCTATATATTTATTTATTTCCTGAGGTCATATCAGCTTAGGTTAACATTGCCATCAATATTTGCTAAATATTTCAGTGTGTTGTGTTATCATGGCATTCCTGTGATTCTGGATCATGTGTAGAGTGCAGATGGGGTGAAACTGGTTGCCAGTGGATTGGAGTTTACATCTCATCTCAAGCCATGACTCCCTGTCAGTTTTCTTTTTCAAGATACAGCATGATGAAAGATGCCTGAGTTCACTATCCTGTTTTTCTGTCTGCCTGTTTGATTTAAATGGACCGCTGCTTTACTCAAGCCTGCTGGCAGAGTCTTTGTCCTGAGGCTAGAGAGTGTCAATGCGCCATTCAGGAAACCCTGTATGTTCACTTAAGCCGCCTGTCCACTTGCTTTCATCTAGAGGTAGGATGACACAAGCTCCTCTAATCCCAAGTGCGTGAAAACCGGGCAGTGACTCTGTCAGTCAGTGGCTTTAGGCGCAGTAATGTGCTAGAGATGCAGGAATAGTGTGTGTCAGATTATAAGAGAGCTCATCTCAGTGTTTACGGTCTGCGGGACGAACACTCGCGCTCATTCACAGACACCATCGCACTAAGGACCACAGCAGTTAGCTTAGACTAGATACATTTTTCATTTTTAATCTGTGGCTTCCTCTTTGATCTCTGACTTACAACTGTGTCTTACGATATGCAATGATTCTGCAAATAATATGTAGAGGTATGCGGCAATGTTTTTGTTTGTTTAACCAAAAAAAATCTCCGTCAATATTTTTTCTTTGATAATTTGTGTCCTCAAGCTTTTAGTGCAACACCTATATATAAAAGACACTATCCTCTGTAAGGATATATCTGTCTGTCAGTCTATCTATCTGTCTATCTGTCTATCTATCTATCTATCTATCTATCTATCTATCTATCTATCTATCTATCTATCTATCTATCTATCTATCTGTCTGTCTGTCTGTCTGTCTGTCTGTCTGTCTGTCTGTCTGTCTGTCTGTCTGTCTGTCTGTGTCTGTCTGTCTGTCTGTCTGTCTCAGCACTGTCTATCTATCTGTATCTATCTATCCATCTATCTATCTATCTATCTATCTATCTATCTATCTATCTATCTATCTATCTATCTATCTATCTATCTATCTATCTATCTATCTATCTATCTATCTATCTATCTATCTATCTGTCTGATGTCTGCAGTGTGTTCTATCATCCTGTCTGTCTCTCTCTGTCTCTCTCTCTTGCTGCCCATCTGTCGTTCTGTCTGTACTCAATAAAGCATTTTAATTAAATAATTATTTGTAGTATCATGATCAATGCATACCATTTATTTGAAAAAAAAAAACTTACAACTGTGTCTTACGATATGCAATGATTCTGCAAATAATATGTAGAGGTATGCGGAAATGTTTTTGTTTGTTTAACCAAAAAATCTCCATCAATATTTTTTCTTTGATAATTTGTGTCCTCAAACCTTTTAGTGCAACACCTATATAAAAGAAGTGATCCTCTGTAAGGATATATCCTGTCAGGAAGACTATCTGTCTATCTGTCTATCTATCTGCACTATCTATCTATCTATCTGTCTCTGTCTGTCTGTCTGTCTGTCTGTCTGTCTGTCTGTCTGTCTGTCTGTCTGTCTGTCTGTCTGTCTGTCTGTCTGTCTGTCTGTCTGTCTGTCTGTCTGTCTGTCTGTCTGTCTGTCTGTCTGTCTCTATCTATCTATCATCTATCTATCTATCGGTCGTCGTTCTATCGGTTGTTCTATCATCCTGTCTGTCTCTCTCTGTCTCTCTCTTGCTGCCATCTCTGTGCCCTGTCTGTACTGGCATTAGTATAAAAGAGATTAATTAAATAATTATTTTCTGTGCTGTTTCATTTGTTCAGTTTACAACTGTGTTTTAATCGGATGTGCAATGATTTGCAAATAATATGTGTCAAACTGAAATTGTGAAATGTTGAGATTTGTTTGTTTAACCAAAAGTTTGCTTCTGTTTAATAGTTTAAAGTTGTCATGGTTTAAAAGGAATGTCTCAAGCTTATTTAGTTGCAACACCTATATATAAAAGTTGTCCTCTGTAAGGATATATCTGTCTATCTGATCTCTCTATCTATCTATCTATCTATCTAGTGATTATCTATCTTTATCTCATATTTCTATTCTATCTATCTATCTATCTATCTATCTATCTATCTCTCTATCTATCTATCTATCTATCTATCAAATAAATATCTATCTATCTATTTGATTTGTCTTTTTGTTTTTATATATACTCTGTCTCACAATACACAATACTTATATGCTCACCAGGCTGCATTTATTTGATACAATATACAGTACAGCATTTTATTGCATAATAAATAATCATTGTATTTATTATTATTAATGCATAACCGTTTTTATTTGAAAAAAAATATTTTCTCCAGCCATTTTTTTTCATTACTCTAAAATTACAATCACTGTCTGAAACTTACTTTATTTTGAAGAATTTTGAATAAACTTTTAGGCAAGATTGAGACTTCATGAGATTCAAAATTTTTGAATTAAATTAAGCCTTCTGTACAAGAAGCTAAAGCTAGCGGACTATCTGCATTCTGCATACTCAAATGTTTGTCATGAATATTAATGGATGGTCAGTCTGTATAATAAACATTACTTCACTCCTAAACTCACAGAACTGCAGCAGTCATGTGCATTGAAGTCACTAAAATCTACTCATGTTAGAATTCTGCTCATATGACTATCCACTTTTTCATGTCTACATTATAATAAGAACAAATAGAAAGCAAACAAGAAAGAAAAAGCCACATCTGTTATTTATCAGCTCTTCTAATATGTGACTCTCAATTTAACCAGACTTGTGTTTGTCCTCGGACATTCTGTGATAACTCCAAAGGTAAAGAATCAAGTCTTAGCCATTAGCATGGTCTCTATATGAAATGGAGATGCAGTGTGACCTTCCACTTTCTCTGTAGCGCACACACACACACACACACACACACACTCTCTCGCTCTCTCTCTCTCTCGCTCTCTTACTCGCACACTCGTCATACTATGCTGTTTTATATACTCTCTCTCACTCAGCATTTGCTCAGCACTCAGTGGGATACATTACTGGTAGTTAATCTAAACCAGAAGCCTGATTATCTTCCACTTCCTGATTAAACATGTGTAAATGAACACCTAAAGCAAGAATAAGGCCTTAAAGCTCAGATAATTAAGTCGCTGTCATGTCATGGATTGGGATTTATTCCACTGTTCTGTGATGAATTGGTGCCCTGGAGCCAGATCTTTACTTGATACACACCAACAATCAGATCACTTACTTTCTGTTTTTCACATTGGACAGATACACACTTCAGAGAGATATAATTGCACTTGTGATGTTTAATTGCACTCACCTTTTGACAGCTGCCACAATCCATTCTGTATTTATTTAATTTTTTCAAGCTTTTTAAGAGACACTTTTTGCTTTTACTGTGGAAAAGCACTGGGAGATTTTAAACATAGTTGCATGTCATACATGCAGGTGACGGACATCGCTCATTCCTCTGGTGTGAATGAAGTCTCTTGATGAAATGTTATTTATTTGATCGGTTAGTTATGTTGTTGGCTGGTTGGTTAGTTAGTTTGTTTATTGATCTCTTGTGGGGAAGTTAGTAGTTGTGAATGTTGAGATGGTAGTGATTGAGAAGCATATTTTATCATATTTTATTCACCGTATTTCATATTGTTTTTTCTGCGTCAGCAAAATATGCAATTAAAATATTACAAATAAATACAAATTATGAGTAATTGATTTGATTTGTCTTTTTGTTTTTATATATATACTCTTCTCACAATACACAATACTTCTCATATGCTCACCAAGGCTGCATTTATTTGATACAATATACAGTAAAAACAGCAATATTTTCAAATATTATTGCATAATAATAATAATAATTTATTTATTATTATTATTATTAAATAACCGCTTTCTATTTAAAAAAAATAATTAAATAAATGTAATTTATTCATGTGATGGCAAAGCTGAATTTTCTGCAGCCATTATACTTCATTGTTGCACTATCAAAATATTTGTGAATTAAAAAATTGAGAATATTTCAAATAATGAAATCATGATCATGATGCGTTTTCTTTTTGTATGTATGTACATTCAAATATTTTATCTAAATATTTTTAAGACTTGTTTTTATATAAATCTGCTCCATATTTTGTAATTTCCGAAATTCATGTTTGTGTCATTGTTTTAATACAGTAATTGATTTAATTAACATTTCCCCATTTATATTTTAATTAATTTCCATCTAACGATTACTTAATCTAACACTAATAAATGAATAGCATTAAATGTAATTGGTAAATGTCTTTTTTAAATGTCAAATCTCATTATGACTATCCACTTTTTTCATGTTGTACATTATAATGATGTCATGCCTAAATTCGCTTATAGCATTCAAGGCAACTGAATTCAGTTTGAGGTGTTTAATTTTAGACCAAATAGTAATAGTTTTAATATCGACCTCTTGACAACTCCAAAGTTAAAGATCAATTCTTAGCCATTAGCATGGTCTCTATATGAAATGGAGATGCAGTGTGATCTTATTCCACTGCTTAGCATTATTAGGAGCACAGGACGCTCTCACTTTTTCAACTCCAGCGTTCATACAGCCCACGGTCGTTTGTAACATACCCGTGCTGCTTACTATCTGCTCACTGATAAAACAATAGTGTTCGATCCTTAAAGTAAGCCCACCCTCCCTCTTCATTTTTCCATACTGTAATTTGCGTAATTGTACATCAAAGGCACTTTGTAGCCATGCAAGGTAATGTAGAGTGTTCCACTTCCTGATTAAACTAATGTGTAAATGAACACCTGAAAAGCTTCTCTTTCTCGCTGCACTGCTAATAAGTGTCTTGGCCCTTAAAGCTAATTCCCCATTGTAATTAAGTCTTTTAAATTCAAAGCTGTAAATATGTAAATGTCATGTCATAGTCATGAAGGCTGGGTTTATTCCACTGGAATACGAGATGAGGCTTACTGACGGTTTTTGTACTTGCTTAACCTGGTTTGTGTGTGTAATTTTAATTTACCTGATCATAATTGTGCCTTTTATTGATAAAAACAATCAGATTTACACTACTTTTAGTTTTTACACATTGGCTGTAAGAGTGAATAACTTACAACATAATTGTACAATAATGTAATGGATTTATGTATGCTATGGGATTAGACTAATTGTAATGTATTTATTTAATGTCTATCAGCTTTTCTGACTGTCTGAATATCTGTTTTCCGTGCTGAGCCTTTTTGCTTTTACTGTGGAAAACAATAGAAGATATTTTTAAACATGTCTGTATTTTTTTGCCCATACTATAAAAACCAAAGATGTTTGAACATTTTTCTTTTGTGTTTTACAGAAAAAGGTCATACTTGTTTGGAGTGACATGAGGGAGAGGACATTATGAAAATCTTTCATTTTTGGGTGAACCTTTAAGTTTGATCTGGTATTATGTTCACATCAATGCTGTGCGGGTCTTTGCTGAAATTATGACATAATCACAATTTTCCTCTGAGCAGTTTGCAGCTACAGTGCAGTGATGTTGATGAACAGAAACAGACTATGAATGAGTAACGTGGTATCCTCTCCATGTCTGATGATCCAACGTTAAATGTGCCTCGGCATATTGTGGTGAGGATGAGTTGATGCACATGCACCTTAGGCAAGAACCTTTAAAAAACCTTCATAATTGTGAGGCTTGCATCCGTTGGGGTCTTACATTTGTGAAGGCTCACTCATGAAATGTCATGAGCTGATAAATTTAACCTGGAGGGTTTGTTCCTTTTGTGGCGTGTATCTCTCTGGGCACTGCAGTTATCCCTTGATATTATCAAAGTTCCTGTGCCCGTTTTGTTCACAAATTTGAAAGACACAGAATGAGAACGATGAAGAGGGTTGTGTTGAGGCTTTGTGTTAGCGTGTGTATCTCAGGGGTCTGCAGAAAGAAAACTGAAGTGGTGATTATATAAATGCACAAATGGGCTGCAGTTTCTGCCTGCTGTTCCCTGGGCAGTAAACAGCAGGACTGATTCAGTCTGGCCAGCCTGTTATACAAGTTACCCTTTATTTGTCCAAAATAAACCCATGAATTCAATGTGCACTCTTAACTGGGAAGATGGTGTTTCTTAAAGGAAGCGTGCAGTGCTGGATTGATTAAAGTTACAATTAAAAAATTGCAACCCAGTCTGCATTTCTGCAAAACCTGAAATACGTTAATGTGGGTACAAACAGTATTGCTGTATTAGAGGTACTATATGTGATATATATATATATTTTTTTTGCAGATGTGTTTTGTACCTGTATAGTAAATCTTGACTAAATTATATTGGGTTGCTTATAGCATGTTTCGCGACACGTTCAAAGTGAAATGTCCAGTGAATGGTGTTAAATGGAGTGTTCAATTTCTCCAGAACAGGTCAACTTGACTAAGGCAATGCATTATTATTACATTGGTTGCTGTACATTTCATAGCAGTTCAGAAGTCAGTACTGATAAAACGTTAAAGCTCTTTCACATTTGAAATTAATAAACCAACAACATTAAACTCTACCCTAAATCTAAAACTAATAGTGTTAAAATCAAAACAGATCAAAATGCATTTTCTGTGCCAACCATGTCACTTTAGGTTGTTTATGAGGCTTTCAGCTCTTTTATTGAATGTTGTGATTTGTGTTACATGGGGGGGGGGGGGACTGCATGGAAACTGCTTTTGGAAAACTATGTCGAATCCTACATATTTCCCCCCAAAATCAGCAAAGAAAATGTTTGAGCTTGGAAATATGGCAAATATTTCCTCATTAACACATAGAGGTTGAAACATCACCATTTTTACACATTTTGGAGCATTTTTTCCCCAGTATGTGGATATTTAACCATTGTTTTTTTTTTAAAGATTTTCTTAAGTGTGTTACTTTTTTTGTAAACAAACAGTTGATCTAATGCTTAAAAAGTATAGACTTGCTTTATAATAATAATGAATACAATTTTGATTTGGTGGGAAATTTCAGGCTTCTGTCATTTCTCCTTTTGTCATGTCTGTAAACAAAGAAAAGAAGGTTCTGCTATTAAGATGGAAGATACTCTACTTTTGAATGCTTGGGTAACAATTTTTTCAGAGATATGTCTTGAAGGACCTTCTTTTTTATGCAGAAGATGAATACAGAAGGACCACAAAGAGCCCAGAATTCAGTAGTGCACCTTTTTGCTGCATTGTGACTTTTACCTCTACCAAAATTTGTGTTAAATGTGCATACATTTTTCTGTCATTTTCTGTATGATTTCTTATTCTTAATCCAACCATAATCCTGTACATCATTGTTTCTGTAGTGACTTTATCCTCTAAAGTTATCGATATACACTTCATTACTCCAAAACCATTTCTTAGCAAAGATTTGCCCAACAGGCCATTTTTCATCCACACATTGTGATATTTTGGCACCCCGTGTGGAGTGTTTGGGCAGGGAGGAGTGGGCCCCTGTGGGGATAAGATTACTCATTTCGATAAAGTGCACATGCCTCCTTGGCAATATCGTGCCTGTAGTTCTCTAGTGAAGCGTAGCCTACAAAACCCTTGTTGATGCATCCTCCTCCTGGTTTCCTAACTCTTCTTAACGTTTTGTCTTTTACTTCCCTCATATCCTTTCTACCTTTTCACCATATTACTTGTGCCCTCCAGCCTTTCTTATGCAACTATGTTGCATACCTTCCTACTCTTCCATTAAAGTCCTTTTTTAGTCTGGAGTGATGAAACGGGGAATATACTGGCTTTTTGTCTTGCCTGAGTGGATCTTGTTTGAAAGTTCAGGCTTGATATGAGGAAAACATTCTCAGAGGTTTCCTGGTGGATCACTGTACATTGAATGTGTGTGAGGTCAAATGTGTGTTGTGAACTGTGTGTGTATCGTTATTCTTAACCCCTCTAATGCCCAGAGTGTTTGCTCATCTGCCGTGTGTGAACTGGTGTATATATAGTTTGAGGTCACAAATCTGTATACTAACATGGGTATTACAACATGAAGGTGGTTTATGAGGACACTGCCTATGTCCTCCTCGTAAACCGAAAGACTTAAAAAACATACTAAATACTAAAATCAAAAAATACACAAAGTCTCCTGTGAGGGCTAAGTTTAGGTGTAGGGTAGGTGTAGGGCAATAACACATACAGTTTTTACAGTATAAAAACCATTAAGCCTATGGAGAGTCCCCGTAAACCACATATGCCAGACGTGCGCGCACACACACACGCGCGCACGCACGCACACGCGCACACACACAGAGTCAGCCATAGGGCTGAAGAGGACAACGCCATAGGGCAGTTTTGGAGTCTGGAGTCAACCCGTGCTGTGTACAGGTCAATGACGAATAAAAGTGTATGTCCACGATAAAGCAAAATAAAAACCACCAAGGTCTTAACTTTAATTCAGGTTGGTTTCATATGATTTTGAAAAATGTTTTCAAACTCTAAAAATGCTATGAGATGTAACAATAGATTAAAAATGACAAAAATAAAATTATTTCTTGAATACATTTGAGAATATAATTTGTAATCATTTTAAATTATTTTCATTTAAATAACCTCCCCCCCGTGTGTTTGTTGCACAACATGGCTTTGGTTTGGCAGAGCAAAGTTTTTCAAATATTAATAAGCAGCAAAACACTTGTGTGCCGAACTCCCAAATAAAGTTTATACACACACACATACTGTAAAATGCATGTATTTATACAGGTGTTTTAAAGTCACTATGTCTAGAGAGATGCATGTTTAAAGTACTTTTGAAAATATTAATTGATCTACACACAAAAAAATGAACTTGCTGTGCAATCTGTCATTAAATAATCTGTGTTGCTAATTATAAACACTCAATATTGCCTAAATGGCCAACAGAGAGTGCGTTTGCTAACAGTCCAGCACTATCCAGTTACTGTACCTCCATCAACTGTTGTGATAGTGTAGGTAGGCAGCGTGCTGCATTAAGAGACCCATTTTGATCTGTGGTAAAGGCCCTGTCAACATCCATTAACGAATGCCAAAGATTAGTGGAGCAGGCCCAGTGTTTTCCACACATGCAACCTCAGCCAAGTGCAGCTCTCTGGGGAGATACCGAGTGAGTTTCTCCTCTCAATGTGAATGTGCCTTTTAAATATCTATACACTGCTGAGTAGCGTTGCTGCCATTCACCTTAGAAGAGCAGGAAAGCTTTGTTTAAAGGCATGGTGAATTATTGATTGCAGACTTCATATGTTGATTGATTTTATTAATGGGTTTTCCACGTGTACTGTTAGGTAGCAACATCTCTGGCTAATAAACTGTAGTTCTGTACAGCAAATGGTGTATATTAAGCAGTTTGCATTGTCCCTCTGAAGTTATACTGTTGACATTTACTGTAAAACTCTCCTGACTACTCATCGTGCTGTACTGCATTCTAGACAAACAGAACAGTATTGATCATTAAACAAATCGGTGTGCACTGAATAATTCAGTTCAAACTCTGTTTCCATATCTGTCCAACAGAATTATCCATGCAGTTGTAATATTTCACTCATTCAGTGTAAGTACAGTAGAAGTATTTATGTCTCTGTGACATCCAATAGATTTACTTAATCTGCCATTAGAGTAAGTGTCTTTCTCAAGGTGCTGATAGATTACAATTTATACCTTTCAGCGTTTAAACCAACAACCATCTGGATGCAGGGGCTGAACTGTATATGATGCCATGTCACTAAAAACAACTGGTTTTGTGTCATTTATTCATGAATCAGACTACACTGGTTGTGTAGCATGTTTTTTATTGTCTAAAAAAAAAGTGATTTGCTTGTGAATAAGTCGACTCTAGTTGCACAGTATGTGTTTGGTATTTCAAAAGAAAACTACAGTTATTTAAATAACCAACTTCCAAAGCCATTTTGGTCGATGTGTGGGACTTAACCCTATAGTATTTCCCAGGCTACATCTGTGTTGTTCAGCTACATTGACCCTGTCCAGCAATCTTCCGCTCAGACAGTGCAGACAGCCTGACGCAGATTCATCTAACAATGCATTACAGTAACCTTTAATTGCATTCAATTTCACCTTTGAGAATCAGAATACAGTTAAAGGGAAGGTTTGGGAGGGAGAAGTAGACTTTTAAGAAAACCCCCGGTAGTGAATCAATGAGAGAGCCTTTAAAAGTGAATTGCTTTTGTTAGAGGAGCTCAAAGAAAAGAAGATCACTTTCATAGTCTCTGAGCAGATTGGAGCTTGTTCAGGCCGGTGAAGTTCATTGACACCAAATTCCATTTTAGGTTAGTTTACTGGTGATATGACGGCATCCTGTGTCACGCTGAAAGTCAATGAGTTCTTTGTGCAACCACATTCTACTGTAAATGTTTGTTCATGTGCTTGCTTTTAGAAATGTGTGCTTGGTATTCTGTGACCTTCTCCAGTGTTGCCACAGTTAGGGTGTAAAGCAAAAAGACAGTTGACTAACAAGGGACTTAAATGTCTTTTAATGAAACAAAAATAATAAATTAGCTGTATGCTAATAATAAATTAGCTTGAATTTTCACAGAAGAAAAAGTGGTGTATTGTAGCATTAATTTATTATTAATAAATTATTTGTAATTATTAAAAACAGAAGCACTAAAGTGTTGCCTATTTTATGAAAATTAGAAGAGAAATATTAGTCTTTTTTATGCTCCTAGACAATGGCTGCCTTATTTATATATTTTATTTACTTGTTGGTATGCATGTTTGAATTTATATAATTTTATTCTGTTCATTACCAAAGGAATTACCAAACTGGGGTTTGTGAAGTAACTGGAGGGGTTTCTATATAAAAAAAAATAGTCAACTTAATTTTACATTCAGTCATAGTTTTTATATATAAAAAAGGATAACACTGAAAATAGATTAAATATTTTATTTGTTTAACTACATATTATGAAAATGAACAGCCACAGAGAACCATGAATATGAGTTTGTGAAGCTGTGCATTAGCACATTATACATTTGATAGGCAATTATTGGTGCTTCTGACCACCCGGATACGATTAAATGATTATGCCAATTATATTTTTTAATTTCAGTCATTTAAATACTAAAAGAAACATTCTCTCCTATTATTATGTTCTATAATTTGCTGCGTTCCATAATTAAAGAGGGCTAAAGACGTGCTTGACTGTCTCTCTGTTCTCTGGTTGCAGCCGCAGTCGTCTAGCACCAGCGCAGTCTTAAATGTTCAGCACTACACCACTACACTGCCAGAGAGGAGCCTGTGTCTTGTTAGATGAAAGATCAATTGTGTGAACATGTGAGCATGTACAGGGCTTTGCGCATCAGTTTGAGCCCCATCAGCAGGTGGCCAGTTCACCTTCACAAGCTGGTCAATGGATCTCCCATCCTGTAACAATATCTCCATCAAACCAGTTAAAAATTCATCACTGGTTTTCAGGACCTCCATGCTCACTGATAATTTGATTTGAGTTGATAAGTTCTCTGCTGATGTTCTGTTCAAAGCCACTTGGAGTGGACATTGATGACAGCCTGTTTACAGGTAATAGATATAGTACACTGTACATGCATTGACTATAGGCCTTTATTCAGAGTCTACACACAAGAACAAGTGCATATAAGGGCATTTTGATTATATATTTCAAGACATAATGTACTGTACATTATTGATTATGGTTGATAATTCGTAATAATTCATTGTGAAACTACAAGTCTGTGCCACTACTGGTTCAAGTGCTCACACTTAAAAAAAATATGGGTTAAAAACAACCCAACTTGGGTTATTTGGCAACCCAATGCTGGGTAAATATTGGACAGAACACATGCTTGGTTATTTTGACCTAGCTGGTTGGGTTAAATGTTTTTACCCAACATGCTGAGTTGTTTTATTGAAGTCAACTAGCCTATTGTTTAAAAATTACTTTATTGCTGGCTTAAAATGCACTGTAAATTGATAATCACACACAGAATGTCTAGAGGCAACAGCAATAATCAAAGGATGAACGTTCATTATTAAGCAAGAACACATGGCCAAGATACAAGACAACTATAATTTATTTGGGTGAATACAGCATACACTCTAAGAAATGCTGGGTTAAATACAACCCTGGGGAGCTGCGAAATTCAGACGCTGCCTCACGTTTCACTCGTAGCTAAAAGATGCCGTGACCTGCTCATAAACCGTACTCATAAACCGTACTGAGATTAGAGAACATATTTTTACATTAAATTAAGCTAATTATAATGAATAAAATCCATTTATGTTGTGCAAAGCAAAATATGTTTCCATCATGCTGATGCAGCTGACTGAAATCTCATCCCTATTTTGCATTGCGTAAAATAATACAATTTACAGCACAGTAAAGATTGATAAAATGTATACAAACATTTATTTCCCGGAAGAAGAGCATCAAATTGGCGGCGCTGAGAATCGCTGAGAATTTCTTTGGAGACCAGCTCAACCCAGTGTTTGGGTAAAAAAATGTATAACTCAGCATTAAAAAATGACCCAGCACCTAGGTCAAAATTATTAAAAATAACCCAATAAAATGACCTAAAAGGCTGAACCCAGCATTTGGGTTAAAAAAGTAATCCAGCTTTATTTATAGTGCAGGTTTACAGTGCGTAGGGCGATATACCGGTAGACCTGATTAACCGGCAGAAATTTGTCCAGCCAGTAGAGATTTTAGACTGTCATCTGCTGTTATAACACTGCTGCGCTACGTACGTGGTCACGGAAACAAGAATTGTGGTTTAAAAACAAGTAATTTTAAGCCATTAAAACTCAATCAGCAGCAAAAGACAACTAATTTCACTAGATGCGTGCTCCGTCTGAGAGACGTTTCTGAGCGCTGTCAGAGAGGTGTGCATATGATGACGGTGCACATAGAGCACGGGAATATTGAACCAAGTCGTTTTTACCACTTTATTTATAGGCATTGGATCATGGTTAAAAACACACACTCTTAAAGTGACAGCAGCCTAATATTCCTTATGTCTTTCACCATTTAAATTACACTGGGTTACTAATATTGTGGTGAAGAGTGAAGCTGTTGCTTAACGTGAGGATGGGTACATAAGGAGTATGTCTTTGCTGCTTTAAGGAGCAGACCTTTAGCATGTTAATATGTGCTATTGCATGCTAACCGTTCATAAGCTAGCTAGTACTATCCCTGATAGCACACATACATCTCAGAGACGTCTATTTGATGTGCATGTTTACATCTGGAAGACGTATTTTTGTCTTGAATGTTCACTCATCTGCAATACGTCTGTAGGACGTTTCCTGTCAGATGTTAAATAGAAATTTAGAAAATGTCTTTAAGATGTTTGAGTGTATGTAAAACTAATTTTTTCAAGATGTTTATCAGATATTTACACAGCAGATGGCTTCCAGATGAAGTGCTATTTAACAGACATCTTGCACATGTCCTGATATGTACATCTGGGATCTTACTCTATATATAATTGAATTATATCCTGTCAGGAAACCATAAGAAATCACTTTCGAGACTACTTAATTTGGTCTCTTCAAAATAACTTAATTTGTTTACGTTGAAGTTATGTGAACCAATTCTGTTTATTAAATCATGAAAATTCAACACACATTTTTGTCAGTGTGGGATGAAAACATGGTGAATAACTTCCCCGGAGGATATGATACAGTAGGAATGTCTCTCAAGGATAAATTCATGACTCTTGATTGGTTTCTTCTGAGAAATGTTGTGCCTTTTCGTAAGCTTTGCTGCCCTCTTCGAAAAAGTTGTTAAAAGTTTTTTTGGGGAAACCATAAAAAGGTCTTTTAAAGCAACATCTTTGTTTTGTGCCAGTCATAAATTGCTTCTCATCCTTCAAATAAAAGCTCACTGAATAGCTGTAATTATGAAGGCAGTCGGTGTCCTTGACTGTGTGGTCTTATAGTAATTGCTCAGCTATGTTACCTTGGCTCTTTTGCAAACTCAAAAGATATCGAACAAAAGACCCAGGTGGTTTTCTAATTGGTTCATCAGGCTGAAGTTACTGTAGTGCTGTATCCAGGCTGATCTCTCTCTCTCTGTGTGAGTGGGAGTTACAAACAAAGACTGCTACAGTACATATGCAGCCTATGGCCCAGGTTACACATAATGAAAACACAATGAGTTCAGATTTATTCATAACTGTGCTGCTGACCACAGAGCACAGCTACAATATATATCCTTAGACCAATTTGAAACATTAAAAGTTAAATTTATGCATCACATTGCATTTCTTTATTCATTAAATTGAAACACGTTATCGTTGATTTTCATTCATCACCATGATTGCATTTAATTTTACCATGTGACTTTTTTTTAGGAACCTTGGGAAATCCGGCTTACGGGTATCATGTCTAGGGCTGGGTGAGTAAAACAAGCTGTGCTATGTGTAATATCACTGTTAGTCTCTTATAAATTTTAGAAATTTAGATTAGCTTAAAACTGCATGTGTCGCTCTAGCATTACCTTACAGTATACATTCTCTCTTCAGGCACATGGGTGACATTTGGTGGTCAAATAACTGATGAGGTAGAGTTTTCATGGATTGTTACTCTTTCTTTATTCACAAATTACTGGGCAATAGCATTTAGCATGCTAGCATGCTTTTTCAGCAAAGCAACAACCTGAATAAACATAACATGAACACTATGCTTTAAAGAAATAGTTCACACAAAAATGAAAATTGTCATCATTTACTCATCCTCATGTCATTCCCAACCTGTATAAGTTTCTTTCTTATGTTGAACACAAAATTAAATACTTTGTAGAATTTTGAAGAACCAAACAGTTCCCCATTGATTTCCATAGTAGGAAAAGAAATACTTTGGAAGTCAATGGGGACCAACAACGGTTTGATTACCAGCATACTTCGAAAAATATTTTATTATGTTCAAAATAAAAAGTGTAGTTTTAATCAACCTCTACTGTACAGTAACTAAATAGCAGCACAGGATGCAGGACAGATAATTATAACCATGTTATTAGAGTTTTGTACTGCTGAAGACAACATTAAGCTATAATGCCCTCTTGGCTGTCCGTTTTCTCTCCATCTGTGATCTGGCCCTGTCCCATCTCTCCTCTCTCTCTCTGTCTTCTCTCAGATAGCTGAGCAGCTGATGACGCTGGCATATGAGAATGGTATCAATCTGTTTGACACAGCCGAGGTGTATGCGGCAGGGAAGTGAGTACTCTTTACTGGTTTCCCATCATTCATTGCTGCTGCTCTTAATCAGTGATGGGGATTTACACTTGTATATGAGGAGATTATTAAAGTATTAACTCTAGTTTTAGCAACATTATTTTTAGCAACAAATAATTATTTGTTATGTTTATTTTTAGTTATTTTTTTACTTTACTGTAGCTTTGGCAACAAGGTTCATGTTTCTTAGCAAAGATGTGATACAATATTCAAGATTGCGGAGACCAAATGTTAAAATTGAAGAACATGATGTATTTTCCCTTATACACTTTTAGTATTTATACATTTTACTATGTATAATTAATCATTTTTTAAATTTCCTACATTTTTATTATAATACATTTTTATATTTATTTAAATTAAAGTGTATTATATTTGTATTTATGTATTATATATATGTATACACTCACCGGCCGCTTTATTAGGTACACCTGTTCAATTGCTTGGTAACACAAATTGCTAATCAGCCAATCACATACCAGCAACTCAATGCATTTAGTCATCTAGATGTGGTGAAGACGACTTGCTGAAGTTCAAACCGAGCATCAGAATTGGGAAGAAAGAGGATTTAAGTGACTTTGAACGTGGAATGTTTGTTGGTGCCAGACGGGCTGATCTGAGTATTTCAAAAACTGCTGATCTACTGGGATTTTCACACACAATCATCTCTAGGGTTTACAGAGAATGACCTGAAAAATAGAAAATATCCAGTGAGCAGCAGATGTGTGGACAAAAATGCCTTGTTGATGTCAGAGGTCAGAGGAGAATGGGCAGACTGGATAGAGATGATAGAAAGGCAACAGTAACTCCAATAACCACTCGTTACAACCAAGATATGCAGAATACCATCTCTGAACACACAACACGTCGAACCCTGAAGCAGATGGGCTACAGCAGCAGAAGACCACACCGGGTGCCGCTCCTGTCAGCTAAGAACAGGAAACGGAGGCTACAATTCACACAGGATCACCGAAATTGAACAATAGAAGATTGGAAAAACATTGCCTGATCTGATGAGTCTCGATTTCTGCTGCGAGGGTCAGAATTTGACGTAAAGAACATGAAAGCATGGATCCATCCTGCCTTGTCTCAACGTTCAGGCTGGTGGTGGTGTAATGGTGTGGGGGATATTTTCTTGGCACACTTAGTACCAATTGAGCATCGTTTAAACGCCACAGCCTACATGAATATTGTTGCTGACCATGTCCATCCCTTTATGACTACAGTCCATGGCTCGTTTGCAGATGGTCCAGAATGCAGCAGCCAGATTGTTAACTGGTGCAAAAAAACATGATCACATCACTCCAATTTTAGCCTCCTTTAGAATTCAATTCAAAATTTTGTTGATTGTTTTTAAAGCACTTAATGGACAAGCCCCATCTTACATTTCGGATCTTATCTCGTTTAAATCTACTTCTAAGCCCCTCAGATCTGCTAATAAAGCTCTTTTATATGTCCCACGGTCACGACTTAAGTTTAAAGGTGACAGAGCCTTTGCAGTAGCTGCTCCACGGCTATGGAATCAGTTGCCACCTGACATTAAGAGTGCTCCGTCTATTTCTGTTTTTAAGTCTAGACTTAAAACGCATCTTTATTCTATGGCCTTTCCTGAATTTTAATTTGTGGATTAACATTGTTATCTTGGATTTTAACTTGTATTTTATTTTATACTTTACTGTATTTTATGATTGTTTTGTACAGCACTTTGGTCAGTGTAAGCTGAATTTAAATGTGCTCTATAAATAAAATTTACTTACTTACTTACAGTGTACCCATCTTCTGAAGGCTACTTCCAGCAGGATAATGCATCATGTCACAAAGCTCAAATCATCTCAGACTGGTTTCTTGAACATGACAATTAGTTCACTTTACTTAAATGACCTCCACAGTCACCAGATCTCAATCCAATAGAGCACCTTTGGGATGTGGTGGAACGGGAGATTCGCATCATGGATGTGCAGCCGACAAATCTGCAGCAACTGCGTGATGCTATCATGTCAATGTCCAACCCGGTACTAGCAAGGTGTACCTAAAAAAAGTGGCCAGTGAGTGTGTATATAAATATATGTGTGTGTATATATATGTAATTGTATTAGCTAAATTAGAGTTGTTAAATTGTTGTACACTAACATTTATACTTATTATATAACTGCTGTTTACTGTAAACTTTAGGTATCTATGTTTATGACGTCCTAGTGAAAGAAGTTATTGTTGTGTAAGCAGAATTCACTTTGCAAGAAGAGAAAAAAAGATGAAAAGGTGAATAGGTAAAACCTGCTAGCTTGCAGTAAATTTAGCAGTGGCGTCTTTATTTTCTGCAATGCCATGGAACTATAACGTCAGAGAATTGCTGATAAAGTTGAGCGGAAATAGCCTGACTCAGTGGAAATCCACTCAACGGTAGAAAACGGCACTTCAATGAGGCAGACCTCAGAAGTGTTAAAGGACATAACCTTATATATGTGTTTGTCACATTTTTCATCTGTTTCATGCCATGTCAAGCTGGCGATGAGGCTCGTGCAGAACGATGAAGACAGCACTGTAAATACTTCAGCACAGACGAACTACCCGACCTTTATTACTCACACACATACACTCGCCATCTTCACAAACGGTGGATTTACTCCTATAGACTGCTAGTTAAATAAAAGGCAAAGACTAGTACTGTTTGAGAGTTTTTCTGAGGACATCTGCTGCCCTCGAGAGGCCACGTTACAATAGCGCTTCATTGGTTACAAGCTGTCACAAGGACTCACATTCTCACAAAGGGATGACGAGGCCTGATGGGAGAACCATTCATGAAGAACACATTGGTCCTGAGGGCAAAAATGGAACATCTGTCATTAGACACTCTCCCTCCCTTCCAGTCTCTCACCTTTTTAAAAATCTGCTCACATGAAATATTTTGCCTGTGTTTACTCTGGGAGTTCCTTTCATATTGCTGTAAAGTGAATGCTTCATTAGCTTAATTCTCCGGAAGCTGAGAACAGGGAATCCCCAGTGTAGAGGACGCTTTTCCTCACCGACTGATGTAAGTGAGGAGGAGAAGCTTTAGGCTCAAATAATAGCATGATAATTGCTTCTCGCTTTCTTGCAGGGCTGAAATGCTTCTCGGCAATATCATCAAGAAGAAAGGATGGAGGTAAACATCGTGCTGTTTTCTCTTCTTCAGACTGTCAGAATAACTGCTGACTTGATGCTTGCTTGTACCTTGCAGCTCCTGTTAGTTTGTGAATGACTAATGTGGAATTTGCACTTAAGGGGACATTAACTTGTATTCATCCTACCATTCACTGTATGCAAGCACTGAGGCGAAAAGCCACTTCCCCCCCGGGGAAAGATGTCTAATTTTGGACCCAAGTTTTTGCCATTTTTAGAAACATGGCATGACTGCAGTTTCAAGTATTCAAAAAATCTTCTCTTGGGAGAGGAGGATATTTTAGCACGAATATTCTACAAAAGCCCCTTATTTAGATCATCTTCTGCAAAGTGTACTTTTCTTTAACAGAAAATATATTTAAAATTCAAAATGAATATATTTATTCTAAAATAAGAATGTTATTTTAGAATTAACATTGAAATGCATTTTATGATTTTAATAAATTATTTTATTTTATTTGTTATACAAATAGGTTAATACATCTAGTGTTTGAAATGTTCCCCAAGGCTGTGTGTTTTTTATTTTATTTTATAGTTTAATAAAAAAAAATGCAAATACAAATAATACAAATTAATTTAAAAAGTTGTCAATTAGTATTTAAAAACAGATTAAATATATTTATATAGTTAACCTATAAATAAATATATTTTAAATATAATAAATATATTTGATAAAAAATAGGATAACATTTTTTCTATAAAATATTTATTCCATTTTATTAAATTTTTATTTATTTCATTATAATATAATATATATATATATATAATATTATAATAAAATAAAAAAATAAAAAATATATAGTACTTTGGATTTAATTTAGTTGAAAAATGTAATTTAGACCTGGTTATGATGTTCAAATACAGTGGTTCCTGTACTTCATTTTCTAGACCGTGTAACTACAGTGTCATTTCCTGCAGCCTAAACTGACACCATTGTTTACCGATCAATCATCGTGATGTGTGGCCCGTCCATGCCTTTGTTTCACTTTCAACCACTTTGTTTCCTGTGTTTCATAGACGTTCCAGTTTGGTCATAACCACCAAGATATACTGGGGTGGAAAGTAAGTGGTGTGCGTGTGCATGCGCGCGTGCGTACGTGTGTGTGTGTGTGTCAGAAAGAGGTTAACGAGGATTCATGCCTTCCCCCGGCTGTGAGAGTAACAGCGGAAGCAGGTTAATGATATTCTCTTTCATAGGAGTGTGGATATAATAAGGGAAGTCCTGTAGACCCTCACTGGAGAATGATCCAGGACGAATCCCCCTCTGAGCTGTGCTCTTTCACTCAGGGCAAATTAAAGGCCTAAGCCGAGCACTGATATGAGTTCACCATCAAACATTAATGGGTTTAAATGTTGCTTACATTTTGATATTAATTAGTCTCACATACAGAATCAATGGCCATATTAAATGTGACCTTTATCTGAATGTATGAATTTATCGGAGGAAGATCACTGATTATTAAATGTGCACTACTGCACATCAGCATCACATTCAATTTACAATGAAACCGAAGTAGCAATAGATGTTTTCTTTCGTATTATGACCAGTGTTGGGGGTAACGCATTACAAGTAACGCGAGTTACGTAATAATATTTCTTTTTTCAAGTAACTAGTAAAGTAACGCATTACTTTTTAATTTACTAGAAAATATCTGAGTAACTTTTTTTCCATTTATTGACTGACAGTGCGCTGTGTGAACATGATCTTACTCTAGTTCTAATCTAGACTAAATGTGAATGTGTATTAATTCATCCCACTTGCAAAAAACAGATTCAGTATTCATCAAAATGAATTAAAACAGTGAAATGCAAACTCAGAATATGACGCAAACCTGCAATAATTAAATATGTTAAACAACACAAATATATCTAATCTCATTTTATTAACCAATGTGTTTGCTGCTGACCTTTGATGATCCAGTTCAACCATACTAATAAGCAGAAAATACTTTAGATAAACTAACAATTGTGCTTCGTTGTTTTGTTTTTTATTGCTGAAGAGTGTTGAATCTTCTCCTGTGTTCTACTGTACAGACGTGATTTACTCTTTCTTCAGCCTGATGTTTATTCATTACACTTTTTGGTGTGAAAGGCTTTTACATTAGCTATAAATATAACTTCTTGTATTAAAAACAAATAATCAAGCCCTGCTCATATTTAAAAAGTAACGTGAAAGTAACGCAAAAGTAACGTAACGCATTACTTTCCATCAAAAGTAACTAAGTAATGTAATTAGTTACTTTTTTAGGGAGTAACGCAATATTGTAATGCATTACTTTTAAAAGTAACTTTCCCCAACACTGATTATGACACATTTTTTTATTGGAAAAAATGGATGTGGACCTATTGGTTCTATTTGTTGATTGGATGAAGGCAGATCTGAATGCCGACAGGATTTAAGCAGACTAAATGATTGGAGAAATCTGACATGCGGAGAAGTCTGTTGTTTCACCAGAAGATCAAGCTCACATTTTCATTACAAATAATAAAGCCAAACTATAACTTTTTATTTAATTTTTATAATTAAAGAATAATTCACAATGAGGTCAATAGCAAGACTCAAAAACACAACCAGTAAGCTACTTCAATTCAACTTAGTAATACTTAAATGTGTAAATGTCACATTCTTGTTTGTTTTTAGAGCAGAAACCGAGAGAGGCTTGTCCAGAAAGCACATAATCGAGGGTAAGTTGTGTTCAAAATATTCATGATTGCAGATAAATGGAAAGGGAAGTGTAAAAAATTCACGTTTCAGCTTTAAATAGTCATTGTTTTTCTGGCCTTCAGGTCTAAGGGCGTCTCTGGAGAGACTTCAGTTAGAGTATGTGGACGTAGTATTTGCTAACAGACCTGATTCCAACACGCCAATGGAAGGTAGGTGTGCTTGATGGGATGCTGGGATAGTTTTTGCATCTTTGACTCCCAGCACTGGAATGGCTCACTTAACTGCTTTGCACTGAAGCATGGGACTATATCAGACCAACTCATAAAAGACATCAAACACATTGAGACCGATGGCAGAGAGTTGTTGAACCTTTAAGGTGCAAAAGTTCCAGAAATAGTCTAATTATCCCACTCATTTTGTAATAAACTATGTCATACGGAATAATTAATTGTCTGTCTCAAAACGTTGAGCAGTGAACGGAGCATGATTTCTAAGTGTGCTGTCAAGATGATTCAAGTTTGCATCACAGCAGTTGCATCCATTATGCATTTAATGGTTGAGTCAAGTTGTAATTTAGTCGAGGAAGAGTGCATGCTTTCGCTTTGGAGAGTTTTAACAACGCATTATGTGGACTAGTACATCTACATCTCATCGCAGTAGATCTTTCATTATAGAAATATATAGTTAGGGTTAGATAGTTAGGCATTATAGAGAGATGTTGTTAGCGCAATAGTTTAGAGGGCTGAACAACCGAAGCAGCATGAATAAAGGATTTTAGGTTACTTAGCATATTCACAGCACTATAGCATGGTAGTCAGACCAATATGTTTTTGTCCCCTCATTTCTTTAAAGTCCTGATTGGCTGATAATGCTCCTCTCATTTAGAATGGCGAGATACTGAACGAATACAATGTCAATTCAAGTTAAGCTCAGTTGACATCATTTAACGCATAATTTTCATTACCACATACATTTATTTTTATTTGTCCCTCCTTTTCCTTAAAACACGGGCTAAAATCTACAGTGAGGTACTTATAATGGAGGTTAAATGGAATATTAAAATACTTCCAAAATGCTGATTTAAACAACTTTGCAGCTCAAATGCTTGCATTTTAAGAGAAGAGTTAATCTAAGTGCCCTTACAAAACTGCAAACTTTACATTTCTGTCTTTATTTAAACCCTGCAAACTTTCCATTCTAACTTCCTCTGTGTAACCTCTATTTTTGGCTTTTTTAAAGAAAATGAGTGAAATGAAATTAAGGTAATCAACATCTTACAAATGCTGGTAATTTACCCCACTTGACTAAACCGTGACGATACCATGCTGTACAGCTGTGAGGGGTATGTGGACAGATCGAGACTGAGCCTGGTGCTTCTGAGGTCATGGTTGCTCGTGCTTGTCACAGACCTCATTAGTTCAAGCGTGGATTTGCAGAATCTGCTCTGGTCCAGTTCTGCTCCCTTTTTTTTCTTCTTCAGAGATTTCATTCCATTTGCTGGTTGGTAAACCTCTTTTCACAGTCTTTTGTTTGTTTGTTTATCACCAGGAGATCCATTTAACACTTCAAAATCAAGAACATTCATCATAGAAGGTACATGGTACCCTCAGTGAGAGTTTTGACCTCCTGTCTCCAAAAGCATTTTATGGCTTTGATTTGTGATAGTTTGCCCTCTTTTCCTGGTGTGAGAAACCTGACCGTGTCCATAAAATGCTGAAGATTTCCAGAAGTTCCTATTAAACCTTGTATGCTGTAGAATGATTGATTTCTTTGACTATCCTGTCCATCTTGCAAGTGAAATTTGGAGAAGGTCATTGCATCTTACTGACCCGCGATTTATAGTGTCTTTTGTCTCTTTTTATCCACTTTATCATTTTTTTTTTTACCATTCATTCGATTTTAATATCTTCATTATTCATTGTTCCTAAAAATGCACTTATGTAGGTGTGAGCGGATCAATTTTTGGGTTTTGCTTGTTTTTTAGTTTTTTTTTCTGTCAGTTCAGACATAAAGTTGCATATGTTACTCATATTATAATGAAATGTAAATAATTAAATATATTTAAACACTTTAACCTCCTTCTGCTCATTCTAGGCTTTAGCCTAATATTTCGATTTTCTTAAAGCCAATAAAAAATATGTATAATATTTTTTGCAAGATGATTGACTTCTGTGTCCTCAGCTTCCCTGCATGTGAATATTTTATGTGAAGTGGCAGCTATCTTATTTGCATGTGTCTGTCTGTTTTGATATTTTCTCTTTGTCTACTGGTTGTTCACACTGATATTAATCACAAATCTTAAAAAAAGACATAAAGTGCATTCTACCATATTAACTCATAGTTTTTCTTCATATGTTGATTTCCAGATAGGAAATTTGATTTATTAGAGGTTTGTGAATGCTGTCCTTTCCTGCCTGCAGTGTTTTACTTACTAAATAATAGTAAAAAAGAATTGGATGATTTGTCATATGACCTTTTTGATTATGTTTGTCTATTTAAGTATATATTTTGTGCAGTTTAATATGTGGACATTTCTTGTGATGTGGCTTCATCATTAAACTATAAAATAAAATGGTAAACTATGTGACTATGAACACCATAATCTAATGTGGGTTTATAAACGGAGACTGTATAGACTACATAGACCCACAAAATGCATTTTTAAACAAGCAGCTGTTTGGAATCCTAAAAATGTTGCTAATTGACATTTTTGAGAATCTAAGTCTGAAGGATGGAGACCTGCTACTTCTAAATTAATGTTTGTGTGAAACTACTGCAGTGTCCGCTATAGCACTAGATAGATATTTTCTATTATTACCCGTTTTTAATCCATTTTATCTGGTTCCTTTCTCATAATAGGGTATGTTAATGCACCAGTGTAATAATCTCATGACATGAAGTAGATTGTAGGCTGGACCGTGGAAAATTGTTCCTCTGCTAAATGTCAATGAAATGCAGCCTTGTGGAGATGTCCTGCAGTCTGGAGTCACTCGGATTTATTTTCCACCCACCGAGAATCCTCTTTGAGTATAGTTACTATAACATGCATAACCTTCAGGCCATTTTTATTCCCTGTCACTTTGTTTAAAGAAAATATGAATAATGGCTTTTGTTGCTCTTAGCCTGTCTCAGAATCTACTTCTGCTCCACTTCCATTACTTTACTGCTATATCCGTCCTTGTTTTTTACTGGCCAGGTGTATTGCGGTCATCTTACATCTCTCAGATACTCTCTGATCACATCTGCTTTAGTTCCTCGGTCCCTCAATATCTGAGTGTTGTCTGGACTTTGATAGTTAATATTGTGATTGGCAGAGACGGTTCGAGCGATGACCCATGTGATTAACCAGGGAATGGCCATGTATTGGGGCACGTCCCGCTGGAGCTCCATGGAGATTATGGTGGGTTTGAAAGCACAGTCAATTGTTTAACGCATTAAAATAAAGCCTTTTTGTTTTCAATAAGATAAATGTTTTCTAAAATAAGTTTTTGGTCATTTCAGCATCTCATTTCGCTGTCAGTGTATTTTGGATAGATAAGCATAATGCTGATTCATCTAATTCAACCCACAAATTTACCTTTTTTGCTGTCATAATGGCCAATTACATCCTTTTTGGACCTTTTTTATTATTCTACTCTTATGTATGAAAAAATATATATTGTGATCACAAAATATTATTTTGTTAGCTTGTTTTAGTTAATTGTAGCTACATTATACTAATTTGTCCCTCGTTTTATTTAATCGTGGTCACATTATGCTAATTTGTTCCCTTGTTTTAGTAAATTTGGGACACTGCTAATTCGTTCATTAGTTTTAGTAAATTGTGACTATTGTATAATTAATTTACTAGTTTTAGTAAACTGTGGCCACTTTATATAATTTTCTTCATAGTTTAAATTGTCACATTGTACTAATTTGTTCACTAGTTTTAATAAATCATGGCTATGTTGTTTTCATGGTCACAAATTAAACATATATTTGCCTCAATGTCATCTGCTCTGTTGTTGGGCTAATGTAATGAAGAAATTTGGTAACATTCACATTTACATGGCAAGTAACACGTTAAACTTGTAGAAGCAGAAAGACTAAACTAGCATTTTCTTGTAAAACATCCTCCAGTTGTCTTTGTTTTATATACAACTAGAAAAAAAATTATATCTTATATCGCATGCAGGGAGATGCTTTTGATGATAAAGAAATCTGCACACACATATAAATGGATTTGTTCTATTATGAGCAGCTGTGAATCTGTGTATTATGGTATGTTTTTCAGGAGGCGTACTCCGTGGCACGACAGTTTAACCTGATCCCACCTGTCTGTGAGCAGGCCGAATATCACATGTTTCAGAGAGAAAAAGTGGAAGTACAGTTGCCTGAACTCTTCCATAAGATAGGTGTGTGTGTGTTTTTGCTAGAGAAATGAAATGAAGTAATAGAGTTGTTGTGATGGTGGCTGGTTGATTTGTGCAGGTGTGGGCGCCATGACGTGGTCTCCGCTGGCCTGTGGCATCATCTCAGGGAAGTATGACAGCGGTGTGCCTCCTTATTCCAGAGCCTCTCTCAAGGTATTCCTCGGCTGTGTGTCACGGTCTGTCCTGGCTGTTGTTGGTGGTGGTCTTCATTGATGACTCTGTGTGTATTTTAAATGAAGGCCTTGCTTGAGTTTTCGTTTGTATTTTGGGATTTTTTTCTCTCACTTTATTGGATTGTGAAGTGCTCAAACGCTCATGCACGTGTGTAGATGAATGCTCAAACACGTTTGTGTTTCTTCTCTTTTCTTTGCTGTGCTATAGTGGCTTTCCATGCATATCTTTACACACAGTCATTAAGTGCTTTTGATTTCTGAAAGGTTTAATTTACTGTACATTATGCGTAAGAATGCATACAGAGATGTAAGTAGACTGCAACACACACCCAGCATGTCAGTAGCAGATTCACCTGATGTACACATGAACATTTGTAAATATACATAATTAGCATGATAATACATGATTAGAATTAAGTATGGATGAAACAAAATTACAAATACAAAAATAATAAAAAGCAGTCAAATTCAAACATATACTGTATTGTACATATTCCATTGAAAAGTATTCAAAATATGAATAGAAGCATGCATGTTTTAAATACAGTTTAGAATTTATTTGCAGATTAAATATTTTTAATTGTGCTTGTTAATCGTTTTGAAATTTCATCCCCAAAATTATAATTCTGCTATTATATACACTATACCAAAATCAACATTTGCATTTAAAAGTTTGGGGTCAGTTGTTTAAAAGTGACATTAAATTACATTTATAATATTGTAATATGAACATTAAACAAATGTGGCACCTTTGAACTTTAATTTCTTTATAGAATCCTGATAAAAATGTATCAGTTTCAACAAATACATTTTTCTTGGGCACCAAATCAGCATATTATACTGATTTCTGAAGGACACTGAAGACTGAAGGAATGATTACCAACACAGGAATAAATCACATTTTAAATTGTATTAAAATAGAAAACCTTTATTTTAAATTGTAATGAGATTTCATAATATTACAATTTTACTGCACTTAATTAATCAAATAAATAAATAATTATTATTTTGTACATGATATGCTTTCATCTAGCAGCAAGTAGTGTGAATTATAACATTATACAACTTTAATTTAATAATTAATGTCTACAACATACCCCTGTCCTATTTCTTGTGATCAGTTGAGCAAAAGTTTGAGAAGTGTGCACCAGCTGGCACCCATCATATTCCCACTGCACTATCCCATCAGCACCCGCTCATAAAACATGTTCCTGTGGCTGTGTGCAGATATCATCCATTCCATCATTACTTCACAAACACAATGACTATCCAGCAGCTATTCCTGTGGCTCATCAGCCGGTGGCGTGTGGCTCTCTGAGCAGGTGTGCTGTCTGTTTGAAACAGGGCTACCAGTGGTTGAAGGACAAGATCCTGAGTGAGGAAGGCCGCCGTCAGCAGGCGAAGCTGAAAGAGTTGCAGGCCATTGCGGAGCGGCTGGGCTGCACGCTGCCTCAGCTGGCCATCGGTAATACTGTCCAGGCCTTGCTGCTCTCTCTCTTTCTGTCTGTCTGTCTGTCTGCCTGCCTGGAGCTCAGGACAGGCCGTGTGTCCTCGTCTCCTTTCTGTCCTGTGTCTTGTTGTCTGGGGTCTTGTGTTGGCAATCTTGTGTCTGTTAAATATCTGTTTCTGTTCCTGAACTTTGTCAACCAATCAGAGGCTTTTCCATTCACTGTCCTGATGCCATGGGATACGGTTTGGCTGATCAATATGACACTTAAATTATGCCGGGAAATGTATTTTACCTGGTCCATGCCTCAAGTTTTTAAAAGTCGTAAGTGCCTTAAATGTTTTGCTTAAAGTGATTTATTTCACCCCAAAATAAAAATTACCCCATGATTTACTCACGAGATTTTCAAGCACAATAAAGTGCATCCATCCATCATAAAAAGTTCTCCATACAGCTACGGTGAGTTAATAAAGGCCTGCTGAGGCGAAGCGATGCATTTGTGTAAGAAAAATATCCATATTTAAAACTTTAGAAGCCATAATCTCTAGCTTCCACTAACTGCCGTATGCATATTCACAAGAGAGTGGCTTTAACTAGAGATTAAGTTTTAAATATTGCTGGGGTTTTTTTCTTACACAAATACATCGACTTACTTCAGTGGTCCTTTATTAACCCCCAGAGCTGTGTGGAGCACTTTTTATGATTGATGGATGCACTTTTCTGGGCTTCAAAATCTCAACCCCATTCACTGCCATTATAAAAATTGGAAGAGCCAGTACTTTTTTAAATACAACTACAATAGTATGTGTCTGAAAGTAGAAAGTCATATACACCTAGAATGGCTTGAGGGGAGAATATAATGGGGTCATTTTCATTTTTAGGTGAAATTCTCTTTAAGGCACTTAAGGCAGGTATACATTGGACAACTTTTGCCAAGATTTTTGGCGCAATTTGCAGTCCTGTCTCTGGAGGAGTCAATGCTAGTTGGTGAAAGTGATCTTTAGTCATTTACTCTGTATGTGGACAGCAATTTAATGATGCCCAGTGTGTTAAAATCTGTTCAGGTTTTAAAAGTCATAGTGCATTCCTGCCTTTAGTAGTAAGAAAACTAGATATATAAGAATTCCTCTCTAGATGGACAGTGGGTATAATTAAACGCTGATTTCTTGTCTTTAATATACAAATAAAAAAAAGAAACGTAAAAAAAACGTCACTGTGGTGGCTTTTTCAAACAGTGCTAAAATATAACATTAAGATATTAAAGTGTACATTTAAAATACTAATGCACACCCTTTTGGGGTATATAAAGTACAAAAGTGTCCCCTTTGAAAGGATGCAACCCCAATGACAGCTTTTGTACTTTTCTTTTCGATTGTGTATTTCAATGTGTAAGGCAGGGTTACCCGTGGTTCTTTGCATTATTACTTGTTGTTCAGGTGGTCTCTTCCTGTCTTCATGGGCTGTTCTTGGCCAGAATAAGTTGGAATATGGACCAGACTAAAATTCAGAAGTCTGCCAATGTGAGACTTTCTTAACTCTAAACCTGTCCCAGAAGCACAGAGGTCAGGAACAACAAATGATGTTAGTCCAGGAATGTGTCCTATAGTTGTATACACAGATCAAGTATATATAACAATCAAGTGATGATCATTAATCAAAGGGGAAACAGCATAGATAATAGCAAAATTTTAGATTAGGTTTCCCTGTGTAGCTTCAGGATTTGTTGCTTGTATCCACACTAATCACTTACATAACCTTATTAAATGGAGCAGTAAAGGTCAGAGTAACAGCAGGGGTTCAGTAGATTAGTGCTGGCTGGTAACTGCAGACCAGATACACATTGTTTGGCACTTTGTGATTGTGTCTGTTCTTGAGGTGTAACGGTTTTAATATGATGTGGCTTTCTGCAACCTGTGAATGTCAAAGTTAACGTTAAGCTCATTTTACTTCTATGATGTTAATTATGTCTGAGTGAAACAGGTGAAACAGTGATATCCAGTGATAAAAATGTTGTGGATTTACTGCACAGTAAGACAAAGAACATGCATTAACTTGAATAAATAAGTTGTCCAAAATTAAAACAAGTGAGTTTAATAGCTGGTTAGAGCCTAAAATAAGTTTCCTACTGTGTCGGTTGTATTGGAAAAAATTGTTTATTTTTATAGCTTAAAATGCACCTGCTACCGCAGTAGCTGCTTAGTTCAAGTTTAATGCCCACACATGTTAGCACTCTGTCAAGTACACCTACCTCTGTCTTTTTGCTGTTCGGTGTTCTGACATTGTTGGTTATATAAATAGCACCCAGGCCTGAATTGCTTTCATCTCTCATTAGAAAATCTAATATCTAGAGAATTAGCTCTTTGCCTGAGGCCAGATTTCTGTTTGAGCTTTCGAATGACTTTCCCATTTACAGTTCTAGACTCTTTCTGTTGACTGTATAGAGAGATGTGAAGTGTCTGTGCTTTGGTGTGTCTCTAGCGTGGTGTCTGAGGAGTGAGGGGGTGAGCTGTGTGCTGCTGGGGGCCTCCAGCACCGAGCAGCTGATGGAGAACATAGGAGCCATTCAGGTGAGCCACTCACCGCAGGATTCATACATGAACAAAGCTTTTCATTCTGTTAACACAAAAATATTGATGAAATGCTGAGGTATTCGCAAACAGCAATCGCACAAGAACAATGTGTCGTAACAAGCTGTGAAAATGAGCATTACGTCATTCTTTAACAAGCTAAATCTTAAAATGTTTTAATTAATGAGATTTCACTCTTCACACCAGAAATTCTGAAATAGAAGACAATTTAAATGAAATATAAATGCAAATGTGTATATATTATTTATTTTTCCTTACAGAGCATGACAGGGCTATATTGCTCAAGCAAATATTTAAGCCAATCAATATTTAAGAGTATAAATATACCTCAAAGCCGTTCTTCCACAATTATTGCCCTAGAAAAAGCTCATTACACACACACATTAACCTCTTTTATTATTATTATTATTACTATTGTTGTATTTTAATACAAATTGTGGTTACAAATAAAACCTTTTGAGCAAATCATTTAAAGATTTTGAATCAGTAAGATATATCAGTAAAAAATATGAGTTTGTTTACTAAATACAAAAGGAATATTACTATTGTAATACAACTGTAAAATTATGTATTTTTATTATATTACTATTACTGTTGTGCTACTGTTGTACTATTGAATTACTTAAAAAAAAATAATAGTGATTATATTTTACAGTACAATGAATGGACTAATATTTATGGATGTCTTAATTTCTACATTTTTAAACATTACATTATCAAGCTTTTATTTTGTTGGAAAACCACTAGTAGCCCTTAAAAGCTTCTCGTTTTGATATTTTGATGGTTGATGCATGTTGCATTCCCAACATTAAATACAAATAAATCAGTTATGAAACATCAAAAATTGAAAAGGTAACAACATATTAAATTTAACAGATTTTGTTAATACATTTGTAACATTGGAAAAAAACATTTTACTTCAACCTAACATTCTTTCAGGTTATTCCAAAATTATCATCATCAATCATACATGAAGTGGATAATATCCTAGGCAACAAGCCCTACAGTAAAAAGGACTACCGGTCTTAAAAGGAAAGCCAGTGACTGTGTCGACCTGCTTCTTTCTCTGAGCTTTGACTGAAAAACATTGGCACATGGGACCAGCACTGTCACAGGTCCTGCAGGAGACGCCAACTCGCACACTACATGGAGTCTGCCGACATTAGCCTGATAAGAGGCCAAGACCCGCACGGGCAGAAGGGAAGCATGCTCACCTACAAATCAGCAAGGCCGGCTCAATAAACAGTGCCACTCCAAGAAACCACTGAAATCAAGCGCACCGGCTCGCTTCCTCCTCCCCTTTGAAGTAGTGCAGTATTAGAAATCCAGAATCTGTACCTAGTCTAGAAATGCATGAGATCCACATGCCATAGCACATGCTTTTTTCTCTACATTTTGGAAAACAAATACATTTGCATACGCTCACATGAAGCTGATTCACTTTGAATGCAGAAAGTTACATGACTGAATAAACTAAATAAGGCATTGGATGTTAGGCTACTCATCTCTAGTTTCATATCGAAATTGTTAGCCAATGTGCTTGTTTACAAGAACTCATTTATACAAGCTATATCATTTCTGGCTGTGTTTTAAACAGAAGAGAAGCTATTTTAGAGTTACACATAATACTGTATAAAGCTAGCAAATGTCCTAGAACAGACAGTAGTTGAGTTGAGCATTTCGACTCGGGCTGAAACCAAGCTAACTCTTAAAATGTTGTATCCAATGAGATTTCACTGTTCATCACGTGAAATTCTGTTTGGTACTCATTTAAATGAATTTTATGCCTTAATGTTGTATTTTATTTATTTTTCGATGTACAAAATCTGTTACTATTTATTTACATATTGTAATGCATGTTAAGTTACCAGAATCATTTTGAGCGCACTGGGTTTTAGGTTTCAGTCAACCAGTATTTAAACGAGACAAGCCTAAACGTTTTTAAACGCATTACGAATTTAAGGTTTTATTATTTGTTGTTATTTATTAATTTTACCTTATCAGGTTTAATGTTTGTTGTCCTCCTGTATGTGTGGTTGTGTGCGTCTTAAGCTTTTCATGTCCAATAGCGCCCTCTACTGACTGGAAATACATCACTACACGTCAGCTACTCATTCGGAAACGGTTCAACAAATTAACTATTGCTTTTGATTAATGAAAGTTAATAATATTTGCAAGGCAGTGGATCTTTTCTTCTTAGTATAAGTTATTTTGCATGTGTTTTCCATGAAATAATATTCCAGATATGTCTATAAAACTGCTAAATCATATCTTAAGACTTCAAACTAAAAAGCCAATGATTAGGACAGTGTTAGGTTGCTGTCTGAGAATTACTAGATTGAATGCCTTATTTAGAATTAATGCAAAATATTCAGTGCAGGCAATCATTTGTTTGGCATGTTTCATCTATACCGATAGTGTTGGCTATGCATTATAAAAGCATCAGTGGTGAATGCTAAGCATAAGCTGGTAGAGGTAACAGAGACTTTATGGAGTAATTTATATGTTATAATTATTCAGTTTAAAATAATGGAGAAAAGAATTCATAACATTTCAAGGCAGTTCAAAATATTTTTCAAAATTTACTTTTTACTGAATTTAATCTTCAAGAAGTCGCAATACAGTTGGCCGCATGTACATAGTAATGAATTTTAATAATGGCCTATTATTTTAGTGTAGAACAATGCTTATGCTTGACTGGGTATGAAAGTGGTGACCGGTAGTTGGAATGTAATGCAGTTTATATGGGTTTTGATTGTCGCCTGAGCTACATCAAGTCTTAGCAGAGGAAATGTCAAACATACTATTAAACAAGAAAAAAAGTGGAGAAATTATTAATAATATCTGTAAGGCTTTTTGAAGTAGCACTTTAACCAAAGACCACAGGCTTTGATAGAAGTAGAAGGCGTTGCTTCAGTTGCCTTTAGCTGGAAGTCATTATAAATGTCATTTGTATGTTGAGTCAGACTGCATCTATCATGAGACTTTAGTGGTTTGCTTTCACTCAGGAAGTCATAATATGTTGTGAGTAATTAGATGGTCAAATTGAGCCAGTTTTACCGGTTTAGTCATGTGGAGGATAAATATCACTGAATGAGAAATTGTTGGTGTACAGTTTTTTCTCTGCAAGGGTAAAGATTGTTGTCGAATAAGCCCAAGTTGAGCACTTTGCTGTAAAATTAGTCTAATGTTGTCAACAGAATTAACTGTATGTACAGGACATCTGATGTTTTGAAGCTGATTTGATAAGAATATAGTTTTCTGGTATGACCTATAATTATGACATTTGTTAGCGGTTACATATATGCATTAAGTTATGGTGATTTCTGTAGATACATATATGGAATGGTTTGATAACATGTATATAATCTAAATATATACATATACTATACTGGTTTTAATGACCATTATCACATTTGCCTTCATTTATTTTTTCATTGGCAATTATTGCTTATGACATTGTGCTTGAAGAATAAAATATGTACAGCTTCAAAGCAATACATTTATTATGGTTGTTTACAAAAATTTTTGGAAATATGTTTGATTTCTCTTAAAAATGTTGTAAATTATTTCAGAACATTAACTGGGTGTCTATAATTCTTTTTTATTATTATTAAAACGTTTTTTTAAAGTACCAGTTTAATATTTTCCCCCTTTTTGGTCAATCTTAAGAATTCTAGTTCAATCATGTGCAAATTACTAAGTAATGTCAATATTCTTGTGATTATTTCTGCCCATTAAACACCCAAATAGTGCACATGTAACAGCATATAAAATATCTCAATTATCTAACTTCAGTTATAAAAAATATTCTTTAAAAATTCAATGCTTATTTCTACACCCCGTAGAGACAGTTTACCATGAATAAAACATTTGTAAGCTTCCAGAAAATCAACCATTACAAAGAAAGTCCATCATGCTGAAAAACAGGTTTTAAGTGCTATCTTTGGCCCTGGCTTAGCTGCAGAAGTATTGACATATACATTTTCTTTGAGTTCATTGAGAATGCAAATCACTCTTTACAAACGCATAGTTACTGTACAAAAATAAATCTGTGGCAAAACCCCTAAAATGACAAAACACTGGTTTACTATAATAAGAATCATAAGTAATTAGAAGGTTTACAGTACAGTTTTCTTTGTACACAAGAATTCACACATGAAAACTTACATTCATTGATTATGTACACAGGTTAAAAAACGACTCCAGTTTCATATTTTTGTATTACTTGAGATATTATACACCGTAATAACAAATTTGCTCATATTTGTGCAACATTCTATCTAAAATCTTAAAGAAATTATTACAAAAAATATTCATTATGAATAATGTAAGATACTATTTATAAAAGCATTCCAATAATTCTCACTTAATACAAAACCTGGGGTTAAATGGATACCAAACCCTAAAATATGCGGTTAAATAAATGACAACGGAAGTTTGATTTTTGGGTGCACTGTCACTTTAAGGCCCTTGTTTTCCGATCACAGTGGAAACTGGGATTCACTTTAGTTTCAGGTGAAGCCAAGGCCTTGAATTGGTGCTTTTCTTGATTCGAGATAAACTGAAGTCATCTGGAAGTTCAATCTCCCTGAGCAGAACTGATTCTGAAAAAACTCCTTTGAATTTGTCCTCATCCAGGAGAAACTTCAATATGAATATTCTTCTTCTTCATGTTGTCCACTTTTCCTTAAGAAAGTGTATCATTTATTGGCTAAGTAATGGAAGTCTCCAGCTTAACTGCCACAAGAGTTTGTCTTCGTTAGAGTCATCTGACGGTTTGGAGGACCTTTGTGTTCAAAGATCTAAAGAAAAAAAACCTGCTACAAGTCTTTAATTTTAGCCAAAATCCACTCAAGTTCAAGCCAGGTCAGCTTACAGTCAGTGAAACTCTCCGTGTCTGTTCCAGAACTGGTGGAATTGCTATACTGATGAGTCCTTCCTTTTGCTTCTGCTGGTATTCTGACTAGACGAGCCCTGTTATAAAGAAGCGTATTATTACATGAGCTTGCTGTAAAATGTGAAGGTTATTTTGAATTACTAACAGTGAATATACCCTCTCGACAGCTCGGTCCGACCCAACCATTGAGACAGGAGCAGCGTCCATTGCGTGGATTGCACTGACCTCCGTTGAGGCATTCACATCTCTCTGAGCAGTCAGGTCCAAACTGATTCACTCCACAGTCTGATGGGAATTTAAAAAGAAATGTTTGACTAAATGACAAAAAATAAATAAATCAAATGACTCAAATTTGGTGGAAGGCTTACCTATATCACAGCGAGATCCCATTTTCCCAGGTGCACACAGACACCTGCCACTGACGGGGTCACATGGTGCGTCTCCGTCACAGTCACACTTGTGGACACAATTAGGCCCAAATTTACCTGGATCGCACTCTGAAAAATAAACATACAGTTTATATATATAATTGAATATAATGTATGAATTATATATAATTTATCATCCACATCATACAAGAGCTCCTCTGCACCTCTGTCACAGCGGAGTCCTTGATATCCTGGAGGACAGAGACAGCGGCCAGTTCCAGGGTCACAAGGTGCATTGACACGGCAGTCACACAAAAGCTGGCAGCGATGTCCATGGAAACCAACAGGGCATGCTTTTGAACAACAAAAAATGAATCATTACATAACTGGATATATGAGTCAGGATGCAAAATTTGATTAAATAGATGTTGTTTGTTCTTACCATGTTCACATAGATGTCCGTAGTACCCAGGAGGACAGTGACACTCGCCCGTCACTCTGTCACAGGTGCCGTTATTTTTACAATCACATATTTCCCTGCAGTCGGCCCCATATCGGCCTCTGGGACACTCTGATCAACACAACAACATGTTTAAACAGAATTTATACATTTCATTTATTTTAGAATTCAAATTGAAATCAGCAGTTTTATGTTCGTATGAACTGCACAATCAGCTGACCTCTATCACAGCTGTCTCCTGTCCAGCCCAGTCCACAGGTGCAGTTTCCTGTGACCGTGTCACACAGTCCTCCATTACTGCAGTCACAGCGCTGAGCACAGTCCTCCCCAAACCAGCCCTTAGGACAACCTGAGACACAATTACATCAGCTTATTTCATACAAACTCAGCTAAATATTACTCAATCCTTCACCGTCACTTTTAATAGGAGTACAGTCAGACCTTTGCCACAGTCTTCCCCTCGCTGGCCTGCTTTGCACACACATCTGCCTGTGACCGGATCGCTTCGGGCCCCTTCACCACACAAAGCCACTCGTGCACAGTCCTGCCCGTAACGCCCTGATGGACAGGCTTTAGAGAGAAACTAGTCTGTTAGTAATTACACTCACCTTAAAAAAAAAAGAGACAATAATTGTAAAAGTGTGACTGACTGATATTGCAGTTTGGTCCAATGTATCCCGGTGGGCAGGTGCAGGTGCCCGTGCTGGTCTTGCACACTCCGTTATTCAAACACTGGCACTCCTGCTCGCAGTTGGGACCATAACGGCCTACCGCACACTCTAAAACAACACGGCATCATGGGTACAACATCCTTCATGCAACATACAGTAGTAATGAGGATTTACACCTTTCAAACCTCTCAGAATGCTAATGTGGATTCTTCAACAATAGCCATTTTGACTACTAATGCAAATTACTACTTTTTTAAAACAGCTTTTATAACCTAAATACATGTAATTATATATCATTTTCACACTTTTTGCATTATTTGACAATTACAGATTGGAAATTTCCCACAATAAAAATATTCTCCATGCAAATATTTAGAATTGTTTTTTTTTTTCTTACATCTCTTATTTAATTTCAAGCACATTCCAACCATGTTGTCTAATGTTGGTAAATAGGTTTTACAAACTTTTGATACAATTGTATATAGTGTCACTTGTGATGGAAGTAAATGGTGCAAATTTATTTTAGAAATATAAATATAAAACTTAATAATAATACTTTTTCCACATAGTAAATATTGAGTCTTTTTTTAGAGTTTCATGCAGTAATCATGCAGTTAGTTTGGTAACACATTACAGTAAGTTACCATTAGTTAACAATGGTTAATTAACTAACAATGAGAAAACATTTTAGTATTATTTATTTATTAAGTATTTACATTAGTTAATAAAAATACAAATGTGCACAGTGTTAGTTCATTATATTATGATTTAATTATGTATTAATAAATGTTAAAATTAACCAAGATTAATAAATGCTTTAAAAGTATTTTTCATTGATAGCTCATTTTATCAAATGGAACTTTATTGTAAAGTGTTACCATTAGTTTGAATAAAAATCATCATCTGTGACATAACAGTGCTGGTATATAAATAAATAAGAGCATATTTGACCTGTCTGGTGTGTTTATAAATTAATTACTATATTTTTTATCCACCCAGCCAATATTGTGAAATCTTTTCTGTTCATCTCGAATGTAGGCCTATGTGACTTTTTAAGACGACAGAAGGAGAGATCATGAAGGCCACACCTGTATCACACTTGATGCCTTGATATCCTGGAGCACAGTAGCAGACGCCAGTGACAGGGTGACAGAGCTGATTAGCCTCGGAGCACTGGCACACCTGATTACAGTTCAGTCCAAACGTACCTGACAGACACACTGCAGAGCAGAGGAACACACAACAAGAGCAGCAGGATTAGTGTTTAACAACTGAACACCCCGGTCACATGGTTACAGGATGTGCCACGAGGACAGTGGCATCGCTGAGCGCATCGCTTCCCATATGAACCAGGTAAACAAACTGAAAGAGCACAAATGAGTTACAGTACTCTGGATCTGCCAGCAGGGGGCAAACAAGATGGACACTGGGGGAAATTACTTTTCTCGCAGTGCAACCCTCTCCAGCCTGCAGGACAGATGCAGGTGCCAGTGATGTGGTGACATAAGGCGTTATGATCGCACCTGCACTGCTGTTTACAGCCTGGACCGTATAAACCTTGAGCACATGCTGATCAAAACACACAGAATGGAAATAAATATAAGTTATGTCTTTCCAAAATAGATTTTCTTCCTTATGGTCAGTTTTTAAAGCATTATGATGACATCTGTGTCACTATGATGTGTTTTACCTGTCTCACAGCTTGAGCCCATCCAGCCTGCTGGACAGGAGCACCTGCCATTCTCTCGATCACACACGCCGCCATTCTCACACTCACACTTGCGTTGACAGTCGATGCCAAAGTGTCCCAGAGCACATTCTGAGCACAAAACGCATAAACAGGATGTTTGAAAAACTACATTGTCAATTTGGCAACTGAAAGTTGCTATATATTCACTGTTATGCTGTTGTGTATCAAAAATGTCTGTTTTATGTTTTACCCCGTTCACATGCCACTCCAGTCCATCCACTTAGACATGTGCAGTGCCCACTGATTCGGTCACATGACCCTCCATTCTGGCACAAGCAGTACTGGTGGCAGCCCACACCATAGAAATCAGAAGGGCACTCTGGGAAATAAAATGCACACAATAAAGACAAAGAGCTTCTCTATCATGTGAAATTTCAATTGAACATGATTCTTGAGGTGTCAAACTGATTACATTTCATTTAAATCATTTCATAATCGAATGCCTAAAGTAATTTTGTGTGTGTGTGTGTGTGTCCGTGCATGCATGTGTGCGCGTGCGTGTGTGTGTGTGCATGCGCATGCATGTGCGTGTGCGTGTAGTGTGTGCATGTAGTGTGTAATAATGATGTTTTTTTCCAGAGGTGGTAATATCTTACACCATTTTACAAGGCTATTACTTTTCATTAAGTTTGAAACAATTCAGGTTTAGACCCCCTGGAATTAATTCTGTTGTGCTCTATCAGGCTGTTAATATATACACAGTAGGCCTGTGTATATATTTAAGGTATTAAAATTAACAATTAACACAGCAATTAACAATCTAAATAACTTTTCTGGAAATTTTGTAGGAAATGTACAAAATATCTTCATGGAACATGATCTTTACATTCTAATGATTTTGGCATAAAAAAAAAATCGATCATTTTGACCCATACAATGTATTGTTGGCTATTGCTACAATTATATCCGTGCTACTTATGACTGGTTTTGTGGTCCAGGGTTACATATATACATATATATACACATCTCTATTAAAGTAACATCAGTTTATCAGATATCCCTGGATAAATATAATAAGAAAAATCTCTGCATGTTTTTGATTAAAGAAAGTATAAACATCTCTCGGGATTGCGTGAGGACAGTTAAAACACTACCTTGTAAACAGCTACTCCCTGTCCATCCTGCTCCACACTCACATTTTCCATCAGCAGGGTCACAGGTGGCATTATTCTGGCAGTTGCAGGTTTGACTGCAGCCAGGGCCATAGGTGCCAGCTTCACATGCTAAGACAAGACAGATATAGATACAGACAAATATGAAACCCTATACACAAGGAACACATTCTGAAATACAATGCCACCAGGTTTCGACATCAAAGGCAGAGCTGTAGCCTGCAGACACACATCAGGATAAGGCTGTGCCGCCATTCGTTACTTCACATGCAAATTGAGCCGATACACGGAGACACAAACTCAGAGCATCTGTTTTAGTGCTTTACTTTTACCTTACACGAAAAGACAGAGGGAATGCTTTGAACCTGCTTCTTGTTACCATTTATTGTTATGGGATGTTGACCGCAGTAAAATGACTCACTGGTGTTGCAAAGAGGCCCGACCCAACCAGATGGACACTGGCAGTCTTCAGTCACGCGGTGACAACGACCACCATTCAAGCACTGGCACTTCTGCTGGCATTCGAAACCATGAAAACCCTCAGGACAGGCTGTTGAAGATACATATATACACTTAAATACGTTAACTGGACTAGTTTTAGTGATATTATGCCCCTTCTCCTCTCCTACGTTTTTCACAGTACGTTCCAGTCCAGCCTGGTAAACAAGTACAGGCACCGCTCACATGCTCGCACGCTGCTTCATTCTCACACTGGCATCTGTGACGGCAGCCCTGTCCAAAGAAACCCCCTGGACACTCTAGAAAACACGATGAAAACATCAGAAAATGATAGATTTGTGTTCCCTGGAAATGCCAATGGTTGCTCATACTTTGATCACAGCGTGGTCCCGTGTAGCCTGCTTCACAGTGGCATTGCCCAGTCACAGGGTCACAGCTGCCCACGCTGCTCCTGCAGTCACACTGGTTGGCACAGTTCGGCCCCCAGCGTCCCGCCTCACAAGCTGCCACAGAGTACATGCCCCATTACACCAAATAATGAATTCCCACTCTACCACTGAGATCACGTAATGAGTGAAGTAAAAGGACCAGATTTATTAAAGCAGTTAACTGGGTTATTTTCGGTTTTCCTGGCAGGTGTTTTTGCACCAAACTGCATAGAGCGGACAAACTGAGGGCAAGAATCATTTATGTGCAGAAACCTGATACAGGTGATTGCAATGGTTTGGCTGGAGTGTATGGTGAGATAGGCACTCAGAAATAAATAAGGCAAAGTAATAAGCTGACTTTTCACTTTACAAGTCATTAATTTCCAAAAATATAATATAAAAAAACTAGCATTGATGAATATATTTACATTTACATTTATGCATTTAGCAGACGCTTTTATCCAAAGCGACTTACAGAGCATTCAGACTATACATTTGTATTGTCAGTACATGTGTTTCCTTGGGAATTGAACCAACAACCTTTGCGCTACAAACGCAATGCTCTATCACTGAGCCACAGGGATACTTAAAATTACAACTTCATTAAATGATTAAGAGTTTTAGATTCTAAAACTTTTGTTTTAGATAAAACAAAACAAAAACATTTTACAAAAAATTCAAAACAAGATACAAATCAATGTCAGTGAAGTAAGAAATATATTGATATATTTAAAATATAAAAAAAAACATTAATGGATATATGTGTGTGTGTGTGTGTGTGTGGCAATGCAAGAAGGTCTGGATTTTGTTATTTTATGGGGCATGACGAGGCAAGACTGGGTAGTTGCCACAGTGTGACCAGCAAAGGTCAGACTTATGTTGCATGGCTGAGGAGAAACAAATCTTGTAAAAGCTGAGCCTAAAGCAATGTGTAATAGTGATAGATGTCAAAGAGGCTGCCTGACATCCACACAGTCTCAGTGATTACAGAATGGCTGCCTCATATCTAGTGCGCTTTCTTTCGCTTCTAGGTTCTAAACAAACAACTAAATCCGAATGAAGTGTGACTTTTAAGTGTGCCCTTACCTTTCGCACAGTTGGTCCTGTCCAGCCATCTTTACAAACACAGAAACCTGTCACATGGTGGCAATGCCCGCTGTTTTCACAGGTGCAGTGCAACTGGCAGCTGAGCCCAAAGTGCCCAAATGGGCAGACTGATTGAAAGAAAACAAGATTCACCACCATGTCGGTGTAATCAACAGATACGGTAAAAGCTGAGGAAAGCAAACATCGAAAACCAGAAATATGCAACAGTCTCTAAAATGTGTTACACAAAAGCAAGGCAGATGTCTGGTACTGAACAGAGTTCTGATGATCCATTAAGATTACATTTTTGCATTTAGCAGATGCTTTTATCCAAACCGACTTACAGTACATTCAGGTTATACATGTTTTGTATGTGTGTTCCCTGGGAATTGAACCCACAGCCTTTTGTGCTGCTAACGCAATGCTCTACCACTGAGCCACAGGAACACTATGAGGTGAGATTATGAGGATTAAATATAAAATCTTACCATTCTGACAGAGATTTCCCATGTATCCCGGTGGACAAATACAGGTGCCGTTTTGCTGATCACACAATCCACCATTATCACAGGAAGGGCATAGCTCTGCACATCCCAGCCCCCAGCGGCCCTCTTCACACGCTGAACATTAAACAAGTTATAGAATAAGTTCATTCAGAAAGGGATAGTCCAAAATGTAATTACCTAAAAAAAGCAATAAATATATAAAAAGTCGAAATGATGACATTAAGTCAAAATTCTGAGATAAAAAGTTATTGACATTTTGTGTCATAACTGACTTTTTAGGCCAAAACTCTCTAATTATTTAAACTTTTTAGGGTCACAATGTTTATTTTTATCTCATAATTGTGACTTTTTGTCATAATGTTTTGTCAATTTTGTATTTTTATCTCATGGTTGACATTTAGTGGTTTAATTCATAATTATGACAGCATGTTTTAATTTCAACATTTTATCCCATAATTATAGTCAAGTAAATCATAATTTTGACTTACTATCTCATATTACCAAAGCATTTTTTTATAATTATTTTATTCCATACTTTAAAGGGTTAGTGAACCCCAAAATTAAAATTCTGTCATTAATTACTTACCCTCATCTTGTTCCAAAACTGTAAGACCTTCGTTCATCTTCGGAACACAAAGTAAAATATTTTTGATGAAATTTGTGTTCTGAAGATGAACAAAGGTCTTATTAGGTTGGAACGACATGAGGGTGACAGAATAAAAAATTTGAGTGAACTATCCCTTTAAGTAAGTTTTATTCAAAGTATAAAATAGCACAGCCAAGGTCATGGCTTCGATTACCAGGGAATACATGAACTGATATAACCAAATAATCAAGGTAAGGAGTGAAAGTTTAAGAAGGCTGTCATTTTAAACCAGTGTTTGAAGACTGTATATAACTTTTTCTCATTCATACTTGTCAACATGGGAGTCTTGACAGCATCACAACACACTTCACATTTAAACACTCACACACACACACACACACACACACTCAGCTGGAAGACACTGACTGTTCATTAAAAGCTAATAGTCGCCACCCTTAACAAACAAATAAGAGTTGTTCAGTTTGGCAGAATGTGATCAGAGCTTCTACTTCCAAACATTAATTTGTGGCATGGCTTCATTATGAGTTTTTGTATTTGAGACAGAACTCCTCTAATGGATTGGCCCGTGAGGAGGGCTATATTACCAAGCTAATGTCTGTGATCTTTGGCTCAGCAAAATGTGGCTAATAATAGACCTCCAAAATCACAGCAATTTCTCCTCTCTAAACTACCCTGTCCACTCCAAAACAGAACACAATGAAAAGTCATTAATGGCAAAACAATTTTCCTCTCTTTTAAACATGTGCAGAGCAAGGAGAGAAAGCAGAGATCAGCGTGTTTAATTTGGTTCAGATGAAACATCATGTAAATGCGATTCCAGACCAATTTAGAATATGTTTAGGAAAGTGAATATGACGGTTCACTTGCAAACTCACAACTATTTGTCTCTGGTTTCTTATTTTTTTTTTTTTTGTACTTCTTAATGTGCTGTTTTTCTTACCTTTCTCACAGTGTTCTCCTGTCTGCCCAGCAGGACAATGGCACTTCCCAGTCACTGAGTCGCATGGAGCTCCATTACAATCACACGACTGTGAACATCCAACTCCAAACTGTCCCACAGCGCACTCTGTAAAAGATAGTACAAATCGTTTTTCACAGAGTGAACCGTGCAGAATAAACCCAATACTGTTTGTTTGTACTTGAGCAGGAGGAGCATTTGGAGGTTCATGTAAAATCTGCTGGAAAGTAAATGTGTAATAATAAATTGTAAGAATAGAAGTATTACTATTAAACATTATTTATAAGTTTAAACATCTAGTGGGTAGAAAAAGTTACAAACAATAGGGTCAATACTATACTATAGTATTCTACAGTTACAATACTAAGATATATATATAAAAAAGTATATTTGAAAGATTTTAAAAATACAGTATTTAATTAGGAAAAAACACAACCCTTGTTATCATGCTTAATATTTTGCCACACAGTATAATGTGCATTTTACATGGTTTGTCAACTGAGCATCCAGAGAAATGAATGAACAGGTCAAGCAAGCACAGAGGCTATGTCTGAAACACTGAGGCAAGCCAAATCGACTCCCTTCGCAGCCTGTTGTTCCTCATTGATGGCAGACGTAGCACTCTGATCGTTTTAATGACTTCCAGGTTGTGAGGTTTGACTGCCAGCTCAGTGTTTCTGTCGAAATATTCTGGATATTTCCGTACCCCCTGCCAAGCGGACTGGACTCAGGCAAGAAAGCTGCTGGGGCTCTGAACATCATGGCAGCAGGACAGTTTTATTTTATACTTGTAAAAAACATATATATACATATAAATTCAAGAAGCTAACTGTCATCTGGCCCAGATGTCATTAATAAATAAAAGTGTGCAGGTTCCAGTATGGCCACAAACCATGGGTTTGAACTCTTTCTTACCTTGAAAGTGTCTTATTCTACACTTTTGTAGCATGTTATTTATTTCTCAGCTAAAGCAAAATTAAACTGTATAAGATTTATTACACTAAAAAGAGTCTTAGTTTAGTTTTCCACTGCCATTTTCCGACCTCTCTGAACATTTATATAAAATAGGCCAGTTTTACTACTGTGTAAATGTACAATAAACTGACACATTCTTGTAGTTCAGTTCATGTTCACAGTTTAAGGATGAGGGGGTGTGTATGCAACCATATTGGTATCTAACACCAAGTGACAGATGAATTCCCACTAAAATACTGTTGAAAACTCTGTTCTTCTAAAGTGTAGAAAACTCAGAAGAGAGAGACTTGGATTGGATTGTCAGCAGAATTTCTTTATTCTATGACATGTGTTGTTATCTGCAGTCATCGAAGATCTCATCTTAAGTCATTTTACAGGGTATCTTTATAGTCAGGATTGGAGGAGGACTTTTTAGGTTGAGACAAAACATCAAAGCTGAGGGCAATAAACCTAACGAATCCACATCTGGCCAGGACAAAGTCATTTGCAGAATAAAGGTTCAATCTCTCAGTAGTCATTGATCTCATTGACAAAAGGCACAGCTGTCCCAAGCCCAAATGGTCAGGAAACAATCTCAAACACCTTTGCCTTGCCCGACACCTCTTAGTCAGGACGTGAATTCAAATCAAACATAGAATAACATTTGTGATCCTTCAAAATACCAAAATAACATATTTTTACTGCATGCACATCCTTTGACATCAACAACAAATAGAGAGTTGTTGTTGTAGGCCTAAATCCAGAAATGAGGATCTCTTTTGAAGTTTTTTATGTTCAATTCTTGAAATAAGGTCTGTGTTTAACACAAACTCAAGACATTGTCACATTTTATTCTACAACACAAAATGCACACTAGTAATATCACCTTGTGATTCTTTTAAAAGCTTTTACAACATTTACATTTATGCATTTAGCAGACGCTTATATCCAAAGCAACTTACAGTGCATTCAGGCTATACATTTTTTCATCAGTATGTACTAAAAAGTACAAAAAGTGTCTAATAGGACTACATAGATTGTTGGCAACATTAAACTTTATCAAGCCAAACAGGAAAATTCATCTACTCACTAGTCCGCTTTTACAACCTGATAGTATTTATAATCACACTCTTGCAAACTATTCAGACTCAATCTTTTAGGGAAATTATATTTTAAATACAGGCTGAAAGAGTTTTCTGAAGCTTAGTGATGGTGACGATAAAGTCATGCAACCGGGGTGTAGTTAGTTCATAGTTTACCTCTGAAGATTGCTTCAAAATTCATACAAGTTGTGTTTGTGAAAATTATATGAAGATTATCATGAAGAACAAAACGTGTAAGAATCATAAACCTCATAGAGCTTATTTTCTGCATTAATCCAAAAGCCAATGGAAAATTCTAGTAGGGAACTAGGGAGAGGGTAATTTCCATGTTGGCCTACAAAAATATGGAATCAATGTTCTAACAGTACATGGTTAAATTTAGTTTTAGCATTTAATTATGTGGATTAAGCACTGTTTTCCCCTGCTGACCATCTCAGACCTCCACAAAAGTTCATCAAATAGCCCAAAAATTCCTGTTATTCAAGACATTTCAAATCTGTTTTGTAACATGTTGGGCTGCGGTATTTATTCTAGATCTTCAGTTGAGTGAAATACGGGATCATATCTGTGTTAATGGAGCACACTTTATCAGCAAGCCAGGAGATAAAGGTATTTCCATCATGTATTCCAGTGTTTGGCAGCTGCGTTTGGCCTGGCCCGCTTATGTTATTCATACTGTCAAATGCTAGTCAGCGAAACTTACACAATGACTCTCAGAGATGGCCATAAATTCACTTTTATGGAAGCTCTTCTAGCACCGTATTGCAAATGTCACTGCATTTCAGCTAATGCATTACTTTAACTCACTTCGGTCGCAGTGATCCCCGTGCAGACCGGCTGGGCACTGACGCTGACATTGCCCGGTCATGTGATGGCAAGACACTCCCGCTGGACACTGACATTTTGATTTACATCCTGGACCGTAGTATCCACTATCACACTCTAAAAAACAAAGAACAACAGATAAAACATGCTTGCTACACACAAGCTGTCAATCAAGTGAATGGTACTCCCTGAACTGACCCAGGTTGCAGGTCTTGCCCTGATATCCAGGCTTGCACACACACGCTCCATGACGTCGATGGCACTCAAGCGTGTTCTGCTGCACACATTGACACTCTGATGAGCAGCCAGATCCATACGACCACTTGGGGCAAGCTGGAAAAGACATTGTGTGGGACATTCTGTTTACAAACAGGAGAAGCATCAGATGTTAAAAAATAACATGATTAAGCCAAATATGACATGTTCCTGGATCAACATCTTTTTAGCTCTGGAACAACAATCCACTGAATCAATGTATCAATGAATCTGGTATTAAAATTTATTATATTCTATTTCATTTCATTTAAACTCTGAAATTAAGTTTTAGGGGTAACACTTTACAATAAGGTTCCATATGTTAACATTAGCTAACAATGAACAGCTGTATGTTTATTAACAACTTAATAAATACTATAACAAATGTATTGCTCACTGTTACTTAATCTTAGTCAATAACAATAACTAATTGAACCTTATTGTAAAGTTTTTTAAAACATTTAAATTGAAATTGTGTGACATTGATCATGTGTTGGTCTTTGTACAGCAATCAGATTTTCTTTCTTCCACTGAAGGAAGCTGCTCCTTGGATCCTATCAAATCATACTGAAGAACATGACTATGAGGTTTTACACAAACTTGTATTCACTTAGTGGAAAAATATTTAACTAGAGGCGAAATAGAAGTGTTTTCATTTGACATCTGGACCTCACTGTACCTTTTCCCTTTGATTTATGGTTATGGTTTGGAATAGGATTAGGGCTTTGATTGCTTCATAGGAATGTTGTGAAAGTCTAGAAAATGATGTTGATCCAGGAACATGTCCTACTTGGGTAAATCACACTGTGCGAGTATCTCCTGGAGTTTCAAGTCACTGTTGGTCTGATATACTGCTGGACTTACATAGGTGACAAAACCTGCCATAGAGTCCTGGATCACACAGACATGCTCCATATGTGCGATGGCAGCGGCCGTTATTAGCACAGTTACATTTCTTGTTGCAGTGCTTTCCATATAGTCCCTTTGGACAGCCTAAAGAACACAGAATAAAAATGACACTCTAGCTTTACATTAAAGATTAACATGTTCTAAAATCATATTTGAGACATAAATCACAAGGCATATTTCCTCTAAACATGCCGACAGTGATTGGAACAGCAGATTTGGCACAGATATGGTTCACAGATTTTATGCAGTAATCTCGCAGTCACGCACCGTCCTGGCACAGGTCTCCACTGACTCCAGGTGGGCAGCGGCACTTCCCACTAATCGGGTCACAGGTGCCACCGTTTTTGCACTTACAGGTGAATGAACAGTTTCTACCGAATGTTCCCTCTGGGCAGGCTAAAATGGACAAAAGAAAGTGTTATTTTATAAAGAGTAATTATTTGAACAGTAGTACGAATAGGCCTACACTACTGTTCAAACATATTTTTTGAAAGAAATGAATCCTGAAAAAAGTATCAGTTTTCACAAAAGTATTAAAGCTGCACAACTGTTTTGAAAATTGATAATAATAATGAATGTTTCTAGAGTAGCAAATCAGTTTATTAGAATAATTTCATGTGACACTGAAGACTGGAGTAATGATGCTGAAAATTCAGGTTTGTAATAATAGAGTTAAATAAAATTTACAAACATATTAAAATAGAAAACAGCTATTTTAAATTGCATTAATATTTCATAATACTTTTTATTAAATAAATGCAGCCTTTGTGAGCTTAAGAGTCTTCTCATAATATTAACAATCTCAAACTTAATGGTTATACAAAATATAAAATACACACTTCGGTTACAAATGATTGCTGTCCAACCATCTGGGCAGTCACAGCCATCTCTGTCAATGTTACACAGTCCTCCATTAGAGCAGTCGTCACACGTCACGCTGCAGTCATGGCCAAACGTCCCATTCAAACACACTGAAACAAGACAAACGTGAGGGTAACAAGAAGCAAGAGCCACCAGTGGTGGGCAAAGTACACAGATCAAGTACTTGAGTAAAAGTACAGATACGTATAATAAAATATTACTCCATTAAAAGTAAAAGTACTGCTTTTTCAATTTTACTCGAGTGAAAGTACAAAAGTACTCAATTTTTTATGTACTTAAGTAAAAAAGTACTGATAGACAGATTTATTTTGCAATTTTATATAGACTACTTTATTTAATTTTATATTAGCACATTTTTATAATCCTACTGCCCAAAATACCTGGGTTTTTCCCAAAATAACCACTATATAGAGTCAAGATATATATTTTGTTGATATGGACTACATTGACGAGAGTGATGTAGTAATGTTCACTGTGAAGCTTACACTGCCATGTACCTGAGAGAAAACAGATTTCACCATCTAATCTTCACCAGTAAGAAAAAAGTGTTTTAGAACTTGTTGTTTTGCAGAACGTCAGTTATATATGACATGAGAATTAGGCCTGAAATTAGGAAGAACATTTTAAGGAAAATCTAATTATATTTTCATAAGGATATTTTTTTTTCTTCTCAAACCTTGTCTGTGGTGTAAAAACACCCCTGGCCCAATGCCCCCAGAGGGCATCACTTCCCACTCTGATAATTACTGTAGTTACTATGTTCTGAACATCACATCCTTTCGTTTTTCCTTCAGATGGAATCTATCTAGGTGGCTGAATAAAGATATTTGGACTTTATATCAAAACATTTCCTCAACTTAGCACCAGCAAGCTTGTTAGCTAGACAGTTAGCATCAGCTAACAATATTTACTTATTTTCAGTATGGTTATGATGAATAAACATTCATATCTGTCTACTCGGCTAACGTTAGTTGATCTAAACAATATAAAAATGTATACTGTTGATAAACAATATAAAAACAGACGTCACATAGGTCTAAATGCATAGCATTTTAATAAAACTGCTAACGTTACAGCAGCGGGGAATATGAACGTGCATGAGTTATTTTATTTAATCGGTGTTATTTTAATGTTTTGTTTTTTGACCTAAAACATAACGTTAGAGACACTGATGTTGATCTGTCTGCATTCAAGCATTTCAGTGGGCTTAAATAGATCACCCTTTACAGCAGATTTAGTTCACAAACAACTGACAGTTTTGACCTAAATATTATTTTCAGTTACAATAATTCATACTAAAATTCGACATTAGTAACGTACTTTTCACAGCATCAGTAGCGCGCGCTCACGAGATCTCCCGGTTCTTTACTTGTGAGTTCAGTTCACTGAAGAAGACTCGCTCTAAACGGATCATTTGAATCAGTGAGTTTTCGACTCGAGAACAGCTGCGTTCTCTTTCAAGCATACGTTCGGTGTCTCACTGTGGGATCGCCCTTCTGCGTATTCCTAGAAGCCCTATTACATTACGCCAGCCCCAATTGGCTGGCAGGCGGACGTTGTGTCTGGGAGTGGCGTCCCCACCCTCAGTATAAAGGGAGCGACACAGCGTCACTACGACATTCAAAACCTCTTCTCGCTTCACACCAGAAGCCTTTAACGAACTCTTCGACGAACAACTGGCCACTGCGCCGTTTTCGCCAGACTCCTTCAATTTCGCATTCCAGCCGATTGAAAGGATTGTTCGATACTATGATGGCTGCCGCAATGCAGACTGTACCGGCTAGTGAGGGAGATGCTGTGCGACTCTGTTCATGCGGGAACAAAATTTCAGGCAAGGACACACACCAGGTCTGCTCTGCATGCCTTGGGCTGAAACATGCCCAAATGGCGATCGAGAACCCGGTTCCTGTGAACACTGCGCACGCTTCACAATGAAGAGCCTTCGCCGCAGGCTAGCACGCCAAGCTAGCCTGTCAGGCCACGATCCCCTCATGTCACCGAGCCCGTTCCAGCTGCCACTCCGCAGGTATCCATCCCTGTAGAGCTGCCCACCACGGCAGCTTTATCATGGGGTGAACAGCTTGACATTTGCGTCCCTCTGCCCAGTGTGTTCAGCACGGACGAGGAAGAAGACGCGCTCGATTTCGAGGAAGAGGGACAGTCGGACTTTCTTCTCCCTGAAGAAGAGGAAGATTTCGAGGACTACCCTTTCCTCCCCCCTACGCACACGGCACAACCCCTCGCAGCGGCGGGATCCATGGAAGTGCCCCGCTGCTCAGTGTGGATCTGCAAGATGTGTGCAAACGCGCTGCAGAGAAGCTAAACATTCCGTGGCCGACCGTGGTAGCAGAGACTGCAAAGTCTCGCTACGAGAGTAAGAGGCTGCCTAGAGCGAAACGGGCTGCACGGCAGCTCCTTCCTGTGTTTCCAGAGCTCCTGGAGGAGCTTGCAGTGACCTGGAAGGACAAACCGTTCACTAGTAAGTTACCCGTGCAGGGAGGATCCGCTCTCGATGTGGAGGCAATGGAGAAGGCAGGACTTCTCCGAATGCCCCCCATGGAGCCATTAGTTGCCGCGCATTTGCAGCCAAAGCACACGGCGGCTGCAAATCTGACGTTGCCATCCAAAGCGGACCGTTTCCAGTCAAGCATGACGGAACGCCGCTTATAAAGCAATTGCTCTCTCTGCCAGGGCTCTGAACGCGACATCTATGCTGACCGCGTACCAAGCGGAATTGCGCGCTGACCATGCCAGGTCAGGCGCATTGGGAAGAGATCTGTGTCGTTACAGATCTTTCTCTGCATCTTCAGAGATGCGCGGTTCAAGCCGGGCAAGGCCATGGCCACAATGGTCATTCAAGAGAGAGGACGTTGGCTCAACTTGGCAAATCTCTCTGACAGAGAAAAAGAAGCCATCCTGGACGCACCGGTGGTCGCAGAGGGCATTTTCGGCTCGCTGACACTGATGCAAAAGAGATGCGAGGAAAAGAAGAGGGACGATGAGGCTTTGCAGCTCTGTATGCCTAGGAAGGCACATACTGCACCCCATCCGCCACCTCGGCAGACCTTCGCACAAGTTACGGCCCGCACCCCAGCTATCGCATTCCTCGGCGGCAGAGACCGAGCGTGAATGCAGCGGGTCACAGGCGGAGTCCCGGAACAGAGAACTGCCTGGCCTAGGAAGAACTATCCGCCTGCACCAGCTCAGGCGGCCCAGCCAGCTCCTCAGCCTCATCCTCACCCCCACCCTCAGGGAGGCGAGGAGGAAGAAGAAGGCAGTTTGATGGTGTCTTCCCGGGAAAGGAGCTCACAAGCCCCTGTTCGCGAGCTCCCGACCCTCAGATGTTCAGCGTTCGACACGGGACGAGTTTCGAAGTTCCCGGACGTTCTGTGGGGAAATAGAGCCCGTTTGGGCCAGGGAAAACAGAGCAGTGAAGAGGACGAGAGATGGTGCAGTGGTGTACACCCACCCACTAGTCACAAGCACTTTTCATGTTCAAGACTCAATAAAGTTTTCACTGTATTTCCAGAACATGTTGCAAAACATAATTCCCCAAAAAATGTTGCAAAACACGTTAACAAACCACAGTATAACATCACCTCGGAGAGTTATTGCTCCCTTAGAGGTGATGAGACACTTAAACTCTGTCCGAGCGCGAAATGCCCACGCATGCGCAGTACAGACAACAAACTCATTCGCAAGTCAACCACACGATGGCGCCAGAACACTGCGAATAAACAGTTGGCGAGAATGCACACAGTCCCGCTGGATATTAAAGACAATACAATTCGGTCCGACTGCAGTTTGCCGCTTCCCCGCATTTCAGAGGATAATTCATTCTCAGATGCGGGAGAAATTAAAGCATGTTCTTCAGGAAGAAATTTACTCTCTGTTGAAAAAAGGGCGATAAGAGTGGTCCCACCCGAGCAGAGCCACAACGGGTTTACTCGAGGTATTTCCTGTCCCAAAGAAAGGGACTCAAGCTCTCCGTCCCATATTAGATCTGCGTCGCTGAACAAGTACTTAAGGAAGTACAAGTTCAGGATGCTCACTCATTCTACACTTCTAAAATTAGTGCGCCATGGCGACTGGTTTACGTCAATCGACCTGAAGGACGCATACTTTCACATAAAGATATATCCACCCCACAGGAAATTCCTGCGGTTTGCTTTCCTTGGGTGGCATACGAATATATCTGGTTCTACCATTCTTGTCTCTCAGCCCCAGTGTTTGTAAAATGTACAGAAGCGGCACTGACTCCGCTCAGGAAAGGGCATTCGTCCTCGCTACTTACATAGACGACTGGCTGGTGACAGCTCGGTCAAACAAGCGAGAGAACACACAGTTATGCTTCTGGAACACATACAGAAACTGGGGTTAGAATTAAACATCGAAAAGAGTGTTTTAATTCCCACACAGTCTATAACATATCTGGGACTGTCACTGAACTCGGTGACGTTCAGAGCGAGACTGTCAGAAGACAGAGTGAGAAAATTCACTCGTTGCATGACCCGATTTTCAGAGGGGAAACAGTGTTTCCTCGCACATGCCTCAGACTATTAGGACTAATGGCCTCAGCCCCAATAGTTGTTCCCTTGGGCAGATTGTTCATGAGAGAGTTTCAACGCTGGGTAGCGTCTCAGGGACTGGACCCACTACGTCACTCCCGGCGGAGAGTGAGAGTGACGTCAGAGGCAGTCTTGGCACTGCGCCAGTGGAGACACCCGACCTTTTTGGTTCAAGGTACCCATGGGTGTGGTTCGAGTCAGACAAGTAGTAACAACTGACGCGTCGTTGTCCGGTTGGGGGGCATTCACGAAGGCAGGACAGTGAATGGAAGATTCAACATCTGACCAATCTTAACATAAACTATTTGGAAATGCTAGCCGTTTTTCTGACGTTTAATAATTTTTTTCCTTTTATGAAAAAAAATGGCATCGTGTTCGCGTGAGAACGGACAACACTACAGTTGTGGCTTACATAAACCGACAGGGAGGTCTCAGATCACTTCCATTGCACATGTTAGCACGCAAACTAATTTTATGGAGCAATGCCAATCTTTTAACCCTGAGAGTGACACATGTACAGGGTGTTATGAACAAGGGTGCGGATCTGCTGTCCAGGGGCAATCCCCTCTACGGGGAGTGGAAATTGAACAGGGAAGTGGTCGAACAGATTTGGGGCATATACGGCAGAGCGACCGTGGATCTGTTCGCGTCCCACGACAATGCTCAGTGTCCTCTGTTTTTCTCCCTGAAAGATCAGAGCGCGCCTCTGGGGATAGATGCGTTGGCGCACGAATGGCCTCGCACTCTCCTTTACGCGTTCCCACCGATAGCGTTGATATCCCCAACACTTTACAGAGTGAGGGAGGAGGGACTACAATTGATACTAATAGCTCCGAGGTGGCCAGGGAAGTACTGGCTAGCGGAGATCATACATATGCTGTACAAAGACCCGTGGTCTCTCCCGCTGCGCAGAGATCTTTTATCACAAGCAGGGGAGGAAATTTTTCATCCTCACCCAGAACGCCTGGCACTATGGGCCTGGCCTGTGAGTGGTTCAACTTAAATACAACCGGTCTGTCTGACAGTGTTATTAGAACCATACAAAATGCTAGAGCTTCATCGACTAGGTCTCTTTATGAATGCAAATGGGGCGTGTTTGAGCGCTGGTGCGCAACTAAACATGAGATTCCCTTTCAATGTTCAGTGGCAGTCGTTCTATCATTTCTTCAGGATTTGATAGATCAAGGAAAAGCGTTTTCAACCGTAAAAGTGTATCTGGCTGCTATATCTGCTTGTCACATTGGTTTTGATAACAAAACCGTGGGGCAGAATCCTTTGATATGCAGGTTCATGAAAGGTGCGCGCGCTTGCCAGTTTCAAAACCGCTTTCCCCCTCATGGGATCTGGGATTAGTGCTAGACGCACTTTCCATGTCCCCATTTGAGCCACTGGATAAGGTTGATGTCAAAATACTGTCATTTAAGACGGCACTGCTGTTAGCTTTAGCCTCGGCAAAGCGTGTAAGCGAGATTCACGGCGTTATCAGTGCATTCAGCGTGTTTGCAGTTCATGTCCGGGGATTCAGGCGTTTGTCTGAAACCTAATCCTGCATTCATGCCCAAAATACTTAAGGCTATCATTCCTCTTGAGTTAAGAGCCTTCTATCCACCACCTTTGCTTCATCAGAGCAGCAAAAGTTAAATGCATTGTGTCCAGTGCGTGCTTTACGCATTTATACAGAAAGAACTAGAGAGTTCAGAGAGAGTGATCAGCTGTTCGTATCTTGGATGAAACCTCGTGGGAAGCCGATTACTACAGTGGCGTTATCGCACTGGATAGTGGAGGCGATTTCGTTGGCATATTCTAGTAAGGGTCTTGTATCCCCACCTGGTTTACGTGCACACTCAACCAGGGAATGTCAACTTCCTGGGCTCTATTTAAGGGAGTCACGTTACAGGATATTTGCAAAGCAGCGAGTTGGACCTCACCGCATACATTTGCAAGATTCTATAAACTGGATGTTACAGCTCAGACTTTAGCACATGCAGTATTGAGCGTAGGGAATGTGAGTCACGAGTCATGACTTGTTCAGCCCCGGATGTAGTGATTGTGGTTGGCAGGAGACTTGAGGCAGGCTATCTGGCAATACGGGAGTTAGGATATCCCACAGTGAGACACCGCGTATGCTTGAAAGAGAACAATAGGTTACTGTAACCCGGTTCTCTGATAGCATTAAGTGAGGTGTCTCACCAGATCACCCTCCTTGCTGTGTGAAGCGAGGAAGAGGTGTGCTTGTTTTGAATGTCGTAGTGACGCTGTGTCGCTCCCTTTATACTGAGGGTGGGGACGCCACTCCCAGACACAACGTTACGTCTGCCTGCCAGCCAATTGGGGCTGGCGAATGTAATAGGGCTTCTAGGAATACGCAGAAGGGCGTATCCCACAGTGAGACACCTCACTTAATGCTATCAGAGAACCGGGGTTACGTAAGTAACCTATTGTTTGTTGCGATTTGCGAACCGATTGAACAGGTTCATTGAAAATAATCAGTTTGTTCATGAATCAGACACCGCTTCTGCGTCTCGGAGCACGTGATGTATCACGTGAGTAACGATATGTTTTATGAAACGTAACGTTAGTGAAGTAAAAAGTACGATCTTATGCTTTGGAATGTAGTGAAGTAAAAGTAAAAGTTACTCAAAATAAAACTACTCCAGTAAAGTACAGATACTTGAAAAATGTACTTAAGTACAGTAACGAAGTAGTTGTACTTCGTTACTGACCACCACTGAGAGCCACTAATAATAAATAAAGACACTTGACCTAACAACGAACCAAATTTCTCAGAGAGGGTGCTCTCTGCCCGCAGCTCTCCAAAGCCGTCGTCGTCCTCATAGTCGTGATAGCGCTCCAGGGGTTGTGGGTAGTCCTGGAGAAGAGTGAGATGAAGGAGAGGTCTCTCAACCACCACTGAACTAGACAATTCCTCAACCGTTCTCCCCAGGGCTACACAGAACAGAGAGAGAGAGTAGATATATTGACATAATCAATGTTGTCTTGCTGTTACCCAACTATGCAAGTAATAATGCTGTTGTTATTATTACAAAATAAGCCTTGACAGGATGATTAGATGTTGCTGGCTGGACAATATCCTGCTTACATAGCGGTCTGGAAGATTTGACTCTGATCGGTCGGCATTCTGAGGTCAATTTTTGTATGATTGTTCCATTGTTTATAAACGGTTTATATGTTTATACTGTGCTTTAACAGTCTCTTTCTACTACACTAAACTAAAATACTTATTTGTTAAGCATCCATGAAATAACAGATAATATATAGACAGCAAATTGTTATCACAAACATAACTCTTTACAATTTAAGTAGTGCAACACATTGTGTTTATTTTGCAATAATGGCCAGATGGCTGTACATTAATCATTACAGATTTGACCACAGAATGTTGTGATTGACCAATCAGGATCAAGTATTCTAGAAAGCTGTGTATAAAGCCATCCTAATGCACACCACATACAGTAACTGATATCCACTGTGCCCCCCAAAGTGTACTTACGAATACAAGAGTGTTTGTCATCAGCAAGCCGGTTTCCAAACTCACAGAAGCAGTGATAGGAGCCAGCTATGTTCTGACATGTGTGCTCACAGCCCCCATTATCAGACAGACACTCATCCACATCTAGACACCAGAGGAAAACACAACACTCTTTATACAATGTGACTGCACTGTGATGTAACTAGTGTTGTTTGTTATTATAGCACATTGCCAGTAACTGATATGTCTCCTCGCTCATCTTTAATAGTTGATCTGCAGTAAACAGGTTGTGAAGTACCGTCACATCCACATCCATCAGCGTTGAGTCTGTATCCTGCCCTGCAGTAGCACTCATAACCTCCGGGGTAGTTTGTGCAGTCCTGCTCACAGCATGAAGTTCCCTCCTCACATTCTTCCAGATCTAAAGCAAAAAATAAAAGCAGTACAGGAAGCGAGGCCACGAGCCAGTATTGGGACTCTGTAGACAGAGTATTTATACAAGCACATTTCCAGTTATCAAGAGGGGTCAATATTTGGAGAGAACCTTCAGGGCACAGCCAGAAAAACACAAGACCTACAACTGCTGAGATCCAGCTGGCTGACATTTGCTTTTGCGGGAAATAGTCATTAATATTGTTTGAGCAATGATGATTTTAAAGGTTTATCAGTGCAGCTGGATGCACGCTGAATCCAAGAGATGTATTTCATTGGAGTTATTCTGTAAAACTAATTTATGCATCTGTCTGTACACCTGCACACTCACCCAAACAGGTTTTGAGGTCCTCCACGAGCTGATAACCCTGGTTACAGCTGCAGATGGGTCCAAGTGTGCCGTGCTGACAGTGGTGTGAACAGCCACCGTTATCTGAGTCACAACTATTAACAATCTCTATTTCAATACCTAGAGTCAATAATAAAAAGGAACACGTGTTCAAAAATGATTATGAACACACAGGAGCATGACTGTCATTGAATTAGATAACATAAACAAAGAAAATGTGTTTTGTTGGATGCTTTCTGGTTTTCACATGTTAATGGACCATTTTCATTGTCGTTAATAAACCAGTATCAAGTGCAAGGCCAATATCGCTGATAGTGATACCAATACTAAAAGTACTGTTCTAGGTTCAAGGTTTTCTCCTCAAACTAAAGTAAACTAAACTAAAATCATGTCCATTTATTTATATATCAAGTAGCCATAAAATAAGCAGATAATGTACAGTCAGTCATCGCTGCAAAATAAACCATTTTACAGCATGCAACACCAGTCCAGTTCACTCACTATAGGTCTACAGGTGCTGGTCATATAATTAAAAACATTAAAAAGTTGATTTATTTCACTAATTCCATTCAAAAAGTGAAACTTGTATAATGTATACATTCATTCCACACAGACTGATATGTTTCAAGTGTTTATTTCTTTTAATTTTGATGATTATAACTGACAACTAATGAAAACCCCAAATTCAGTATCTCAGAAAATTAGAATATTACTTAAGACCAATACAAAGAATGGATTTTTAGAAATCTTGGCCAACTGAAAAGTATGAACATGAAAAGTATGAGCATGTACAGCACTCAATACTTAGTTGGGGCTCCTTTTGACTGAATTACTGCAGCAATGCGGCGTGGCATGGAGTCGATCAGTCTGTGGCACTGCTCAGGTGTTATGAGAGCCCAGGTTGCTCTGATAGTGGCCTTCAGCTCTTCTGCATTGTTGGGTCTGGCATATCGCATCTTCCTCTTCACAATACCCCATAGATTTTCTATGGGGTTAAGGTCAGGCGAGTTTGCTGGCCAATTAAGAACAGGGATACCATGGTCCTTAAACCAGGTACTGGTAGCTTTGGCACTGTGTGCAGGTGCCAAGTCCTGTTGGAAAATGAAATTGGAAATCTGCATCTCCGCAAAGTTGGTCAGCAGCAGGAAGCATGAAGTGCTCTAAAACTTCCTGGTATACGGCTGTGTTGACCTTGGACCTCAGAAAACACAGTGGACCAACATCAGCAGATGACATGGCACCCCAAACCATCACTGACTGTGGAAACTTTACACTGGACCTCAAGCAACATGGATTCTGTGCCTCTCCTCTCTTCCTCCAGACTCTGGGACCCTGATTTCCAAAGGAAATGCTAAATTTACTTTCATCAGAGAACATAACTTTGGACCACTCAGCAGCAGTCCAGTCCTTTTTGTCTTTAGCCCAGGCGAGATGCTTCTGACGCTGTCTGTTGTTCAAGAGTGGCCTGACACAAGGAATGCGACAGCTGAAACCCATGTCTTGCATACGTCTGTGCGTAGTGGTTCTTGAAGCACTGACTCCAGCTGCAGTCCACTCTTTGTGAATCTCCCCTACATTTTTGAATGGGTTTTGTTTCACAATCCTCTCCAGGGTGCGGTTATCCCGATTGCTTGTACACTTTTTCTACCACATCTTTTCCTTCCCTTCACCTCTCTATTAATGTGCTTGGACACAGAGCTCTGTGAACAGCCAGCCTCTTTTGCAATGACCTTTTGTGTCTTGCCCTCCTTGTGCAAGGTGTCAATGGTCGTCTTTTGGACAACTGTCAAGTCAGCAGTCTTCCACATGATTGTGTAGTCTACAGAACTAGACTGAGAGACCATTTAAAGGCCTTTGCAGGTGTTTTGAGTTAATTAGCTGATTAGAGTGTGGCACCAGGTGTCTTCAATATTGAACCTTTTCACAATATTCTAATTTTCTGAGATACTGAATTTGGGGTTTTCATTAGTTGTCAGTTATAATCATCAAAATAAATGATATATAAATAAATAATAAAATAAATAAACACTTGAAATATATCAGTCTGTGTGGAATGAATGTATACATTATACAAGTTTCACTTTTTGAATGGAATTAGTGAAATAAATCAACTTTTTGATGATATTCTAATTATATGACCAGCACCTGTATTTTATGATAATGGCCAGCTGACTGTTCATTATCCCTTGACCAAGCAATCAGATGTCAGCAGACCATGTTCATTGTTAATTATGGAATATGATGAATTTGAACTTCTAAGCTCGTCTTTCAGAAATTGTGTACATGTTCAAATAAGAAATTGTTTCTATCCTAACATTATTAACGGCTAGTTTTACATTATTTTACAGTAAATTTTATCACTCATTGACTATCTTATTGCTAAACAAATAATATACACTACCACATAAAAAATGTACTCAAATAGAAAACAGTAATTTTTAACTCCTTTATTATTTCAAAATATGTTGTTTTCATTGTTTTTATGAGCAACTAAATGCAGAATTGGTCAAAAACATTAAACACTAAACCTGCCAACCCAAACCTTTTAATGGTAGTGTAGTTAAATCAGTTATCACTTGCTCATCCACTAAAATTATGAATTCTCTTAATAGGATATCATGATTGAAAGTATCAATATTTCACACTTGACCCACCAATCTCTACATTTTGGGACCACTGTGGTATGTATCTGTGCTTCTCTGAACCATAATTAAGTTTACGGTAACTCACGGTAGCATTTCCTGCCATCAGAACCCAGCTCGTATCCTGGATTGCAGATGCATGAGAACGAGCCCGGAGTGTTCCGGCAACTGTGAGCACACGCCGCCAATCCTGTTTCACACTCATCGACATCTGAAACACACCAATTACAAGTCACCGATGACATGTCACCTTTTTCTATTTATACAGACATCTAATTAAACGAGAATCCCACTCTGGATTTGTCGAGTCACTTTTAGTTAGACAGACATAAAATTCTGTCTTTTACAATCACTTAAATGAAAATCAATGAGTGCAACCTCTCAAGCGCTAACAGGTTCCATCATGGACTTCAGAGTGGAAATCTCTGCTCACAGTCTCACTGAGAAGAGGAACCATGTTCTACAGCCTTCAGCCATCTAATCAAACACAGTGCTTCCACTGTTCTCACACCATGGGAAAGAAAAGAGGATCCAGCAGAATAGCAACTGTTTAATACTTTCCATGACAGTGTAACTGAACCCTGGCAGTGGAAAAGCCCTTCACTGCTGCTGTCAGAAGCTTTTACCTTCACAGCTCTTCTGGTCCGTGGCCAGCGCGAAGCCTTGGTCACAGCTGCACACAGCATGACCGCCATCACTGCGACATAAGTGCACACAGCCGCCGTTCCTCTCCGCACATGGGTTCCTCACTGAAACACATGCTGTTTAAGTCAGATCTTATATGTTCTTTCACTGGCTGTCTCCCTCATGCACACAAACTCTCATTATCTTGTCAACACAATCCATGTAATACACATTACATAATTGATATTTTATGTAGAATTTCTGCAGTCGTTCTATATCTGAAATCCCACTTCCCTGGCCAGCTTTGTTTCCACATTATGAAAAACACATCACACATATACAACGCCGTTTTGAGACCCTTTGGAGTTTTATCCAGAATAAATAAGAAAAGAAAAACGTATGGCGTCATATACTGCATTTTGAAAGCAACAAATAATGTCAGATTTATATCAGCCATAAACGTACTTTTGAAAACATTTTATAGATTTAGGTGAGCAAATCTGGTCATATGATCTGTTCAAAACCAAAGAAAACTACACATTAACTAAATACTAATAGTACCTCAGTAATTGCATGTCTTTTAGAAGTACTTCCTTGGAGTACCATATAAATACTATGAATATGATATCCATTGTTGATATACTTTTCACTGTTTCGCTGTGTTTGTGCATTCCAGTGGTGGGGATTTTACAGTGATTATTTCTGCATACATATTACGCCAGTATAGGTGGCGAGTGACTGTTTTTATGAGTGAATCCCTGATTCATTAGCTCAACCGATTCATGCGACGCTGATTTATTAAAGAAGTAAACAAATGGCTCCCACTGTCCAAATATGCACATAGTAGGTGAAAAACAGTATGTGAAAAGAGTAGTTTGATTCCAAAATGTGTATCTGACTAACAGCTGTAGGTCATGGGACAATAACAACATGATGAATGTAGTCCATCAGGAATTAATTTTAAACTATAGAGTACATACTTTTTACAGTTTGAAAAGCTAGCTTTTCATCAGATATAGTATACTCAGACTGTGTGTGATTTTGGACACAGATACTGTCTTTAAGAGTCATTGAATCATTCACTGAAGGGATTTATTCAAATCACAAATTAATTTAGCAATGCCATTACTGTGTCCTACTCAGAGATGCGTAAAACTTTTCAATTCTGTTTTGACTTCGTTGAACTATTTTTACTGGCGGGTCAAAAAAAGAGAACTGGCAAAATGCATCTAAAAATTAACTAACAATATTGAATCAAAGTTACTCAATAACATCTTGTTTATTTAACTGTTTTATAAAAGCAGTATCACACTCATGTTTGTCTGAATATCAGTACTCATATACCTTATTTTTTAACAAAGAAGGAATCTATTTCCTGCAAATGTGCAAGACTTCCGATTCACTATAGGTCAATAATAATCATAAAATAAACATTTGCCGTTAAATTGTACAATTATTTATCACCACATGCTACAAATCAATGTACTGTGATATTACAATAACTGTAGCACTGCACATTAGTACTGTTTTTAAGACTTGCCTAAATATTAAACTAGCACAGAGACTTTTGTCCCAGGTCTCATCTGTACTTTGATGAAAACAGTTTGATGGCAATGTTATCCATTTGCTGAATTGCACTGCTCTCTCATAAACACACAGATGCTAGCATGTTTTTGTCAAAGAGATAGTTACACAAGACACACATTCTCTCTGTCCCTTGTTCTTTCCCCTTGTCTTCACCTAACTCTCAGTGGTAACACTTCATAGGGGAATAATTGGCTCTGGTGGGTGTCAGGACATTGGATCTGTGGGGCTGTGTACAGTAAATGTGAATTTTGGCAGACACACTGGAATTGACACAGTGTTCGCCAAGATGATGATGCAGTAGTCTGAATAATATAAGTGTTTCTCTGTGAAAACGGCTATTTAATGCAGGCCAAAATGCACAGCGGTTTCAGATATTGCACTGAGGTCTGTTTTCAAGTTCATAGTTACTGGAATCCTTGACCCTGTTAACTGCTTTTGAGCTGTACCCCTTTTTGAAAGTATACAGGTTCAGTCTAAAGTTTGTCATTTGTGATTTAAGATCCAAGTCAAGGGTATCTCTGAGAAAACAGCACATCTGGGTTTTTAGAGATGTTGATCACTTTCTTTAGCTTTCACCTTTCTGCCAAGAACTCTTCCATCCATACTTCCAAGAGCTACATACTGACTTTATGACACAACCTTAGACCAAAGCTTTTCTTACTTTCATCCTCTCGTCAGCATACTCTTTGACTAGCAGCATGTGATATGCCCTGCCGGGACATTTTATTGACGACATCATGAACATAAAAAAACTTTCAGAAGGTAAAGAGTTTAAATAAGCAACAAAAATAACTGCTTCTACACCCTGCTGAAACGACCGGCTTTGACCATCATAAACTTCTATACTGGTCCAGACTGGTTAGCACTAGGATCCAGAACATACTGAATGATATATGACTTATGATTACTGTACTGTAAAGTACTGTACTAAACTATCAATATTACTGTACAAAACATGAAGCCAAGTAAAACAACAATATAAACTGTTACAGTAAGTTGAACATGGAGGCTTGCTATTTTGAAACAGCAAACAAAGCATAATTTGATGTTAATTCTGAGCACAATTAAGACAAGCCACTGGTAGATGTCTGATTTAGATAAATGAAGAGAACGACTCACGTCTGCAGCGCTTTCCATCCGCTGTGAGCTGGTACCCACGTCTGCAGCGGCACTGGAAGTGAACTGGAGAAAGTTGGACACATTCTTGCTCACAGCCTCCATTATTCACTGCACAGGATAGGACAGCTGAGGGAGGAATAAGGAATAAAATAAATGACTGTTGAGAGCCAATCACTGTTGAAAAAATACATGTGTGTATTTATACACAATATAAGTCCTTGCTGAATAAAAGCATTAATTTCTTTCAAAAAGGAAATACCAAAAAACCGTACTGATCCCAAACTTTTGAATGATAGTGTACATTGTTACAAAAAATCTCTACTTTGAATAAATGCTGTTGTTTTTGACATTTTATACAAGAATACTTTAAAGAAAAGTATTACAGGCTCCCAAAAAAATATTAAGTTGTAAAAATGGCTTCCAACGCTGATAATAAATCAGTATATTAAAACGTTTTCTGAAGGATCATGTGACACTGAATTCTGGAGTCATGGCTGATGAATATTCAGCTTTGACATCACAGGAATAAATTATATTTTAAAGTATATTCAAACAGAAAAACTTTTTTATTGCAATACTATTTCACAGGATTATTGTTTTTTATGTATGCTTTATCAAACGAATGCAACCTTTATGAGCATAAAAGACATCTTTAAAAAAAACATAAAAAACATACTGTACTCAAACTTTTGAACGGCACAGAGTATGATACATTTACACACGCACACACCACTGCTTTAATATCCTTGTGCGGACTCTCCATAGGCGTAATGGATTTATACTGTACTAACTGTACATTATATTGCCCTACACCTAAACCTATTCCTTACAGGAAACTTTCTGCATTTTTACATTCTCAAAAAACGATTGAATTACATTCAAAATAAAAGTTTTTGTATACATAATATAGGTATATATTAATACACACACATACAGCATATATTTAGAAAATATTTCCATGCATTTCCATGTATTTATTTATATTCATATAATTTATATTATATATAAATATTTTTAACAAAGAAGGAATCTATTTCCTGCAAATGTGCAAGACTTCCGATTCACTATAGGTCAATAATAATCATAAAATAAACATTTGCCGTTAAATTGTAAAATGCTGCTACAAATCAATGTACAATCACTGTAGCACTGCACATTAGTACTGTTTTTAAGACTTGCCTAAATATTAAACTAGCACAGAGACTTTTGTCCCAGGTCTCATCTGTACTTTGATGAAAACAGTTTGATGGCAATGTTATCATTTGCTGAATTGCACTGCTCTGAACACACACAGATGCTAGCATGTTTTTGTCAAAGAGATAGTTACACAAGACACACATTCTCTCTGTCCCTTGTTCTTTCCCCTTGTCTTCACCTAACTCTCGTGGTAACACTTCATAGGGGAATAATTGACTCTGGTGAGTGTCAGGACATTGGATCTGTGGGGCTGTGCACAGTAAATGTGAATTTTGGCAGACACACTGGAATTGACACAGTGTTCGCCAAGATGATGATGCTGTAGTCTGAATAATATAAGCGTTTCTCTGTGAAAACGGCTATTTAAAGCAGGCCAAAATGCACAGCAGTTTCAGATATTGCTGTTCAAGTGACTCACACTGCACTGAGGTCTGTTTTCAAGTTCATAGTTACTGGAATCCTTGACCCTGTTAACTGCTTTTGAGCTGTACCCCTTTTTTTAGTATACAGGTTCAGTCTAAAGTTTGTCATTTGTGATTTAATATCCAAGTCAAGGGTATCTCTGAGAAAACAGCACATCTGGGTTTTTAGAGATGTTGATCACTTTCTTTAGCTTTCACCTTTCTGCCAAGAACTCTTCCATCCATACTTCCAAGAGCTACATACTGACTTTATGACACAGCCTTAGACCAAAGCTTTTCTTACTTTCATCCTCTCGTCAGCATGCTCTTTGACTAGCAGCATGTGATATGCCCTGCCGGGACATTTTATTGACGACATCGTGAACATAAAAAAACTTTCAGAGTTTAAATAAGCAACAAAAATAACTGCTTCTACACCCTGCTGAAACGACCGGCTTTGACCATCATAAACATCTATTCTGGTCCAGACTGGTTAGCACTAGGATCCAGAGCATGAATGATATATGAATTATGATTACTGTGCTGTAAAGTACTGTACTAATCTATCAATATTATTGTACAAAACATGAAGCCAAGTAAAACAACAATATGAACTGTTACAGTAAGTTGAACATGGAGGCTTGCTATTTTGAAACAGCAAACAAAGCATAATTTGATGTTAATTTTTGTAGAACTCAACAAAACGGAGCACAATTAAGACAAGCCACTGGTAGATGTCTGATTTAGATAAATGAAGAGAACGGCTCACGTCTGCAGCGCTTTCCATCCGCTGTGAGCTGGTACCCACGTCTGCAGCGGCACTGGAAGTGAACTTGAGAAAGTTGGACACATTCATGCTCACAGCCTCCATTATTCACTGCACAGGATAGGACAGCTGAGGGAGGAATAATGAATTAAAGAAATTACTGTTAAGAACCATTCACTGTTGAAAAAAAAACATGTGTGTTTATACACAATACAAGTCCTTGCTGAATAAAAGCATTAATTTCTTTCAAAAAGGAAATACCCAAAAAAACGTACTGACCCCAAACTTTTGAATGGTAGTGTACATTGTTACATTGTACATTGTCACAGGAATAAATTATATTTTAAAGTATATTAAAACAGAAAAACTTTTTTATTGCAATACTATTTCACAGGATTATTGTTTTTTATGTATGCTTTATCAAATGAATGCAACCTTTATGAGCATAAGAGACATCTTTAAAAAAAACATACTGTTCTCAAACTTTTGAATGGCACAGAGTATGATACATTTACACACGCACACACATCTGTTTTAATATCCTTATGCGGACTCTCCATAGGCGTAATGGATTTATACTGTACTAACTGTACATTATGCCCTACACCTAAACCTCACAGGAAACTTTCTGCATTTTTACATTCTCAAAAAACGATTGAATCGCATTCAATATAAAAGTTTTTGTATACATAATATATGTATATATTAATACACACACATACAGCATATATTTAGAAAATATTTTCATGCATTTATTTATATTCATATCATTTATATTATATATAAATATTTTTAAAATATAAACATAACATATATTTCTTAAATATATACACATGCATGTGTGAGTATTTATATCTACACATAATAAATATACACAGTATACACACATACATTTTGTAAACAAATTACATTAATTGCGATTAATCGTTTGACAGCACTAATATATATATATTTCCATTTATTTGATCTCTTATTTGTCTTTTACACACATAATGAATGAATTTCTATGCATTCAAATTCAAACAAATCCTGTCAGGATTTTTCTTTTACACTTTAATAAGACTTGCAGAGTAAGACATTAAACTGAAAAAGAAATGTATTATTCTTGGAGGAAAATAATAAAAAACTGTCAGTACTTTGTTTGCATAAGAGTGCACTCACTTTATATAATACTTTGCGGTAGCACCTTTGGCTTTAATTATATCAGTAATTCTGTTTATATTGGACTCTGTCAGCATAGCACATCAGGATTTTCTTTTTCTTGCAGAAAAGTTCAAATTGCAAGAAGACTTCCAGTTCACAGATTTGTTACACATCTGAAGCCTGTCCACTGACACAACGCCATTGCTGGACACTGATCTATCTTTGTTTTTTTTTCAGCAGGCTGTGGGATTTGATGTATTGTTATTAATCTTAACTTTTTTAATTAATTTGTATTTCTCAATGTTATAACCAACCTGGTCTCATAAAAATACGTACCTCTGTGCACTTTCTGTGTGACACCGTTTTATGTACCTTACTGTATGTTTCGCCACAGTTTCAAAGAGAAATGTCCTCTGAGTGGCGCTAAAACACAGATTAAATACGTGAATCCTGGCATGTTTTTATTACGTGGATATAGGTACATATTGCAGTGTTTTTATTACTTTGCTACAGGTAAGTAATGCGTTGGTTCAGAATATCCGGTGTTTGTCCATAAAAGTGAATGCTCTATCATGTTGGAAATATGCCCTTCACCAAACCCATCCCTAAACCTACCCGATAGTGTTAACAAATGCAAAACTGAGATAAAAATGTATTTGTTGATGCAACCGTGCCATTTCAACTTCCTTATATGCAGATTTGAACTGCTCTGTCAAACCGTGATTACACGGGATTCGAACCAGAGCTCCTCGCCTCCTAAGTATGTCTCCGTACTCCGTGAGCTACCGAACAAACTTACCATCTATGAAAACCCATAGATACGAGGCTGGATATATGTGATACTAACGTTCAAAAGCATCAGTTTTCAAATCTCCCATCTTTTTAATATTGTTTTGAAGTCATAATATGATATTCTTCAAGTAATTGTGCGAAAATTACACTTTATTAATCAAAACTCTGTACATTTGTGTGAAAGGGAATAAAAGGTGTCAGAGTTTTACTGTCTCTAGTGTTTGTTTATTTTGGAAACTGCAGTAATGTAGTTATTGTTACGTAATTAGTGTCTCGCTAAAAAGTGCACCCAGGTACGTAAATGCCATGAGACCAGGTAGGTTATAACCGAGCACCTGGCCCTACTAAAGCCCATAACATGATGCTGCCAGCACAGCTCAAATTATTCATACTTCATTTGACTTGACAATTTATCTTTGAACATAATGTGCAATTTGCTTTTTTTTATGCAATGCTGTAACCTGCTGAATATTATATCAAGGTCTGATATGAATACATTTTAGCTTTCGCATTAATATTTTTTTTTATTAACATTAGTGTATTTTATTAGTAGATTTCAGTATCCACTCTTTAAATAAATATTTTCTCCAGTAATAGGAGAATGTGGAACAATCATCGAACAGTCCTGTCGAAAGCATTCTTCAATAATCATCCAAATTAGTACCAAGCAATTATTTTCAGAAGCTGAATCATTAGTGAAAACAGCTCACTGCTAACGGACCATTTGTCTCAGATGACTGATATGAAGCTTTGATGGAAAGTACTCAAGTGTTTGGATTGTGATGCTTGGCGATTCTTGCCATTCTTCTGTTTTTCAAAAAGTATAGCCATCTCAGGATGGAAACCAATCATATTATTCAGTAAAATACCACTAAATAGCTTTGTTCTGCACTATTTAAAAGTCATCTGGTGTGGTGATAAGGGAACGGTCAGTGTGAATGTTTGTGGTTGATAACCGACATTGAATGACCAGGAACCTGTAATGTGTGATCTTAGATCTTGAATGACTAGCAAAGATGCATTTGGAGTAAATCCTGAGGTGTGTAAGATTTAAGACTATAAAGACTGGAACATTTGCTCTTTCATTATCTTGTTTCTAATGATGCAGCGGGGCGGATGATGACCTATTGTCAGCGACCTTTCAGTCTGTCTTCTCCACCCGTTTCCTGTGAATGTTCACTCACCTCTTTCATCAAGCATGGTCAGACAAAGGTTACAGCTGTGCTCCAGATAAACACATAGTACAGTTAACATAGTCTCAATTCACTGGCCATCTGATGTATACTGCACTCAAACATGGCAGTCTTCACAGAGGCTCTCTCTGCAGGTATGCTGTTGTGATGCTGATAACACAATGAGTGCTTTTGAGGCTCAAATAATCACTAATATCCAAATAATCAATTATATTTACCAAACTTTGCAAGGTTAATATAGCATCGAATTTCTGAAAGAGTTTTATCTGAGGCACTAAGTAGCAAATAAAATATCCCAATAGAAGAACTGCTTGTTTGCATTGTTTTCTAAACATGTTTAGACTTTGTGATCAGAATGTCTTTCCATCTAAAAGTAATAAGTACTTAAACATGTCATAGCATAGCACATTTAACGTAAGTACAAACATACACTCTAAAAAATGCTGGGTTAAATACTACCCAGTGCTGGGTAAATATTGGACAGAACACATGCTGGGTTGTTTTCAACCAACAGTTGGTTTAAATGTTTAACCCGACCTTCTGTGCGGTAACCCAACCGCTGGGTTCATCCATATTTTACCCAGCGCTGGGTTGTATTTAACCCAGCATTTATTAGAGTGTATATAATCAGACAATTGTCTCTCTTTTCAAATAAAAGTGATACTTTCTTGAAACAGGATACACTTTTGGAGTGGTGTAGGGGTAAAGCAGTTGAAAAATAAAATACAAAATCTTTACATTATGAGACTGTCTAATAAAGTATAATGATAATATTTATTTTGGCAGAAAATCCTTGGGTGATTTAAAAATAATTAAGGTTTTATCTGTCGTTCATAACTCACAACATAATAAGCTTCTGGCATGACGTATCAGCAAGATTACTATCTTCTCAAATTACTCTTAACTAAAACCAAATGATCCTGGATCAAATCCTCACTGATTAATTAGCGGCATCTGTTTCTGGTTAGTTCTACTAGTGTGTTCCATCCCACTCAGCTTTGGTTCAGATTGTGGTTGTATAGAAGACTTGGTTTGATAGCGGAACAAAACGGATAAATGAGCCTGAAGCCTGACTGGAGCTCGCGGTCCTGGACTCTTCAAGTCTCTTGGGAAGGTAAAAGATTTAGCTGCTGATTCAGCTAAAACAGAATGAACGGCAATGCTGCTACTGCATCAGACTCTCAGCAAAGTCAACAGATCCCAGAATGCATCTGGAATATAAATGTCATTTTGCATTTTCTATGTCAATTGCCTTGGAAATTGAAAAGAATGGTATAGGGTCAATACAAGTTGAGCTCAATCATCAGAATATGTGACACGCAGTTGATTCTGACTTATTTTTTAGTAAATACAACAGCATTTCAGTGTTGTTTTTGTTAAAATGAAATTTAAATAAAGCTGAAATTAAAAAAATAGCAATATTAGATGATAAACTTAAAATTGAAAAATTGTAGAAGTATTGCCTATAAGTGAACAAATTTTAAATACTAAGATTAATATAAATTACATCTAAATAGGAATATAACAAAAATTAAGTTACAAAATCACAAAATAAACTTTTTCTAAGAGTATATATTTTAAAAAATACACTAATAACAATGCAGCTTGACTTCCACTGTCTGTTTTGTTTTTTGTTTGTTGAAAGTATTCGATGTAATGAACAGCATACCACAGATGCTATTGAATAAGCTGATGCCATTTCACATTCCTTTAATGATTTATTCAGTAGTCTGATAGAATTTCAAGTACTTTAAACAAATAAAACTCTGTGTTTGGAAGTACACTGGAAAATCTTAGAGACAAGAGTCCCAATGAAACATTTCACCCCATGAGCGCACACAGAAAACCACAAGATTATAACCATATTACAAGGGGAAAAGCTATAACATTTCCAAGTCATGTCCAAATGAAAGTCTTTTCATGTGGCATCCCAGCTGGAAGATGAAGCACGGGACTGATTGTGTGGCATGGCATTGCTTTGAAGAAGGTATTTGACAAGGATCAGAATCCTTGCTTATAATTTTTATTTACCAAGTTTAATGTTTTCAATGTTTCTATAAAGAAATTCCTGAGCTCTGGAATGGTACTATTTAAAATCCATTCTTATTATCGTCACATATTTGAAAAACAAAACCCATATCCAAACAACAATGCTAAATTGATATGCTTGCAAGAACTGTTTATTCCCACAGGGTGTTTCCTTTGAAAACTAAATCGTTGGGTTTCACCTGACACTCTTTACACCATAGTCACATTTGAATAGATGGATGTGATGGTTTGATAGCGGGCCTGGCAACAGAACAGTTGGGTCCTGATCTGGTCTATCTCAAAGGTCCATCACAAACTCACCATGACAAGAGCCGTACAGTACAAAACAGTAGCAAACATTCCACTATTAAGAAAACAAGAGGCTCTTTGATTCCCCCTCATTCACAGAGCTCAAGGTGGGGACCCCTGCTAGCTTTGAAGAAAAACCCATTCTAAACTACATTTTCTTAGGCCGTGATGATTACAGTCTCTAAACCTTTGGATGCAGGCCAGTCTGTCAGCTCTCTGTCAGTGACCTGTCTCGACCCCTGAACGACTCACCTATGCAGGTGCGGCCGTCGATGTGCAGACGAAACCCTGGGTTGCACTCGCAGTAGTACGAGCCTCTGGTGTTCACACACCCATGCTGGCAGCCCCCGTTGTGAACCTGGCACTCATCAATATCTGAGAAGGAAAAAGTAGACACATGAGGCCACAAGTTAGAATGTGGTTTGACTCTTGCACAAATTTTCAAAGCATTCACCTAAGAAAATAAAGCATGTCATTCTAACTTCCTAAATGAATTTATCCACTCCAAGACATATGCAAAACCATTTATTTTGCTGTGTCAGATGCTGTCCTATTTCATTTTAACTGAAGTCTCTCTAATCTCCAAAATCAATAGCTGGCAGCTCAGATAATATTGATTCACTGAATCAAACGCAAACTTGCTTTTAAGCCATCGTTTTTGTCCTTTGGTGAAACTGAACCAATATTTTGCTATTTTTCATTAATTTGTTGAAGTTTTAATCCATAAATTTAGGGTGGATAATAAAACTTAGATCATAAATAATTCATTCTAATCCAATCTTTTTAGATTTTTCTCTAAAAAACAACAACAAAAACATTAGTGCATGGTTTCCCTATTATTTTCTTGTTGCCACATTTTTGTCAACAGAGTGTTTTATGTAACACACACACACACACACACATTTATTAAGTATTTTTTTTAAACAAACATTTTTCATCTTTTGTGTTTCACTGACAAAAGTAATACATGATGACAACTTATAGGTCATTTTTTGGGTGAAATATCTCTTTAAAACTGCTTGTTGGCAATTCAAAAAGTTATAACCTTAAGTGCACTTATGAAATTGTGGAAATGTGCAATCTGCACATTATAAAGATCTTCAGGTGAATAAGCTCTTTGTGTCCCGTCTGATTCAGGCCATGTGTCTTACCATCACCCTGACCTTTAAAGTAGTATTGCCTATGCTTAATTTAATTACAGTAACAGAGCTTTTGCCAAAGCAGAACGATCAGCTATGGGTCAATGTTGACAAGCTGAAACACAGGATTCGTTTTTTTGAATGTATGGTGCATTTAAAAGGTCAACAAATATGGCAGCAGCATAATATTAAAATGAGTTTGAATAGATCTGACATTTTGAAAGGAAAAGCAAGTATGTTTGACTCAATACAGTCTACCTTCATTACTCCCATTTCATACTCAATTTACATTCCTGACCCAGTGGATTCCACTGAGTAGTCTATTTAAGGAAAAGATACAGAGGGGAGATTTGGGATAAGTCTAGTACAGGTGCAGTGATGATCCAAAGAGAAATCCGAGATCTATGAAAGCCCTGCTGGTGAGAGACTGTAATGCCATGAGACTGTGTCAGTGAGTGAGTTATGATCTCTGTGCTGTGGGCTGCAACTTTAAAGTGATATTATATGGATCTGTGACATCAGTATGAACTTACTAACATACACATGGAACTGATTCAGGGAGTAGATGTCAGTTTTCTATTTGTTTCAATATCTACAATCGGCATTAATCTAAAAAAAAATAAGGGTGCTTATAATTTAATATTAGTTACAGAATTAATACAAATGTAATTAATTGTTTACACATTACACATATGCAATAAAAATTGCTGAGTTAGTGAAAAACTAAGAGCATTAGGGGTTTGAGTGTAAATAATGACATTATTTTCATTTTTTATTTAACTACCATTCATATACTCCCTTCACAAGGCTGCTTGTCCTTTAGTTTTATATCTTTCCAAGAGATACAGAGAAAGAGCCTTGAGAAAATGTTCTGTAATACTTGTTTTAATCCTCTTTATCTATAAATGAATTGGCTGATTAACTTTTTGGACAAATTAATGGAGGACTAAACAGTATTTTTTTTAAAGCAAACTTTTTCAGCCTTCTTAGACTATAACTGCTTATATGGCCAATATTCTGTAAGCTAGAAATACTTTCAGGACAAATGATACCAATACATTAAAATATAGTTACTGTAGAGCCAGAGAGACTTTTAGCTGTTGGATGCATGACAAAAACAGAAGAATCCAAGGAGAGGATAATTCAAAGCATGAGTTACTGCTAACTATAATGAGGTGTCTCCATAACTGCTTATATTTTTGAGATACATTTAAACAAATCAGACTCATTTATACATTAAATATTCCAGTTTGAACTCCACCAGAACTCCTACTGTTATAAAATACCTTCCTGTGAAGAATGAATGTGTGTGAAGGTGATTTAAGTATATATATAAGCGCGTACATTCATCTTCAGGTCATCGTGTGTGCATAAAAACTTAGCTTTTAATTCATGCCTTTAATGATAATCTCAAGCAACCATACCACTAGCCAGGAAGATGGAAGTGATGGTCCACTTGACTGCGGTGGTTTTACTCATTAAGACTGAACCTTGAAACTTTAAATCAGGCATTTATACAGACTGTCTGACCCTGAGCAGTTCTGTTTAATGAAAGTACTTTGATTAAGAGCAATAACAGCCCTGGGGCAGAGAAGAATAAAGGTACACTATGATTAATATGATTTAGTGAAGAATAATTCAGCTTCATGCACTTAAAATAGAGGCATGTTACATTATGCTAGTCCAAATAAAAAGTATATTAGATTGCAGATTTATAGTTATTATAATAGTAAATCAATATTGTAATGTTGTGTCTTGTTGCTAGGCAGATTATTTTCTTCTTTGTTATGGACTGTTGTTATTAGTAAAAGCTTTAAGCTAATCTACAAATTTAAATCTCAAATCAGTATTTTATGTCCACATATTTATGTATTTGGTAAGAAGCCATGACATAAGTGGGATAATGTCCAGTCAGCTGGTCATTATCCCAAAATAACCCCTTCAGGGTAAGCAGACCGGCTGGCTGTATATTATCTCTCAGTTATTTAAACCACAATGACATATAACAACAAATCTGGTTTAGATTTGGATGACAGTTAATACAGCGGTTATAGGCTGATTTTCAATATTTCAATATGTAGTTTAAATAACTGTTACTAATGATGGATAATTTCTGTTTTGTTGCCAGACAAACAACTGCAAATGGAATGTAATAACATACAGCTGAGAACCAGATGAAATCCATATTTGATTTAGAACAAACAAGTAATTATCTGACACAAGGGACACATGCTTGATGTGACATAAACAGAGGAGAAAATAGCACCATGAATATAAAAATGTTAACCTTTTACATTAAATATTAAGTGTGTGCACTGAAAAAAAATTGGCAGTGAAAACAAAACCTATCTTGCCAATGGTGAAATGCCTCTTTAATATGCAGAAACAACTATAAGTAAGACGTTTGTTTTTATTTGTTTTTGCAAACTGTGGCTCTGTGGTGTGAGTATCTCGACCAGCCTGACACAGCAACACTGGCTCAACCAATGGCATGAGATTGGGGTGGGACTATCAGCTTGTCAAACCAATGGAAGACAGGAAATTGTGTAAGAAGAACTTTGATTGTCCAACTCTGTGTCTTCCTTTAAGTTTTACATTTAAGTAGTATGAATAAAGATAAGATGATAAGATACTGTGAAGGTAATCAAGACCACCTGTCCAGGAAAGCCTGAAGGAACCTTAAGTACAAGAGTGCTGTACACAACTGCAAAACTGAGCTCAGACAGAGGAGGAACTGTGGTCCATTCACAGCAGTAGAGTGTAATAAACAGAGAGATTTTAAATGCGACTTAAGAAATGCAGCAATTGAATATGAGATCCCAGATGTGGAGTCAGCAGCAGCCTATGGGCTCTCTACAGACTCCTGCAATTCATCACAGAATTATGTGCTAATAATTAAATAGTCAGACAAATAAAAACTAAATATTTTTAGAATATCTTATTTAATTTATCTGATTTGCTTTAATGTAAGCAGCACTCAAACTGCATGAACTCCATGTACAGTCACTGACATGATCAAAGCCACAACTTTGCTTAGTGACCTAGACAAAGTACAGAACCTGAAATGTATTTCTCAAACCTTAAAACTAAGTTTATTTCCAGGCTAAAATCTCAGAATTTCAATGTGGCATCAGATTTCTGGATCTCACTGTGCACAAGGTAATAGTGAAACCCACATTTCAACCAAAATAACAAATGTTAAGTTGTTTGGCCCTCAAAGACCTGCAGTTATGTGAGGTACAGCTGGGACACTGCAACTGAATCAGAAGGTAAAATCAACGACATATGTGAACTCCTCAGGTCTACAGGTTAGAAAAACAACTGCTTCTTATCTCGGTAACCCTGAGTTGAGATCAAAGACCTTTGCTTTGAAGCTTAGCAAAGACCTGGCTTGATATTATAGATGTGAGCCATGCTTTAATCTTGCATTACTACCTGTATTACAAACATTACAGGCTTGTGTGAATATGGTCACATTCGGTTTGCCAGGTAAGCGCAGCTTAACAATGCATGCTTCTGTGGTGCCAGAATCTAAGTCTGTCTTCCACATTGTTGGAGTAAAGAAGGCATATCAAATAGCAAATCGGAAGGCAAAATGTTAGACCAATATTCATAAATAAAGAGGATCAGAGGAATTCTTAGGACTGATTATGCCAAGCAGCCTCCCTAATCCAAAACACGTTTCTCATTAATCTTGCATTCCGTGTAAGAGAGCATTACCCTGGAGCACGTTCATTCAAGACCGGCTCTCCGTTTAAGGTCATTAGGAAAGCTTGGAACCTCAAACTTTAAAAGATACAAGACCCAGATTAAGTCAAATAAACCACTTCTAACTTCAGTAATTTGCAGTATAGACTGCAGTTGGAAAGTTTGGAAAGTACAGTAAGAATGCATTAAATTGACAGTAAATACATTCATATATTATAAATGATTTCCTGAAAAAAGTATTACAGTTTCGACAAAAAACATGTCATATGACACTGAAGACGGGAGTAATGACTGCTGAAAACTCAACTTCACCATCACATAAATTAATTAATTTGAAAACAATTATTTAAATAATATTTCAGAATATTACTATTTTTACTGTCATTCTGATCAAATGAATGCAACCTTGGTGATTCTTTAATTTCATTAATCATTTTGCCCACAGTTAACAGAAATCACTTTGTCTTTCACATTTTGCTGTAGAGATTCTGGCAGAGAAAGAATGGAAGTTTAAGAAACTGTATATGCTGAAACATTCTTGTCTGAAAGATTTCCATGATCTTAGTGAGTCATCTTCATAGGTGGTGCAGGAGATATAACCCCAAGAGTATTTAATTGTTGTTGTTTTTATCATTCTTTCAGACACTATTTTCACCATATGAATAACAGGCATGGAAGAAAATGCAATTTTCTTAATTTATCAAAAGTATCACTGTAATGAATTATAGGATGATAAATGCTGAGCTACAGTTGGTTTACTCTGGTAAAGCAAACTCAAGGTGTTCCAGTGATTGGTTACATTCTGACAGTTTCCCTAAGACTGCCAATCCCTCAATTTAGAGCAAATCCATAAATCCAACTCTTTTCAACACAACCTAAACTCTTTGTCTCTTAAAAATTGCAAGTTAAATACTACTTGAAAAGACAAAGTAGTCTAAATTACACTGTTTTAATTAGCTGCAAGTTCTAAAACTGAAAACAAAACATTAGTCGTTCTTATAGTATTTGGCAAACACTAATGTACAAGCTTATTATTTGTTTTGTTACACATCTGACATCTGTTCACAGTGGAGTGAAGGCATTAATCGTCTCTGGTCCGTTCACGTGATTTATGAGTGCTGAAAGAAGCTTCTTTAGTCACAGCCAAGACGTTACCCAATCATACATGTCTGAGTTCTGTCCCAGAATTTCTCGGCATTCACACAGTCGTTAAACTAATGCGTTCCACCACATCCCTGCTCTCAGGAGTAAAAACAAAATAAAAACCACTAAATAAAATAGCAAAAACCTCAAAATCTAATGCAAAGTAACAGTAAAGATTATTCCCTTAACCGAGGAGAATCAGTTCACTGAATCAACTGAATCGATTCACAGAGTGAATCCAAGAACACTCACCTGCCCCCAGGTGTCCTGTGTTGTATCCCTGATATCCATTGAAGCAGGTGTAGCAGTTCCTGTTATAGTAGCGGTAACGTGTGTTTCCAGCACCCAAACATGGGACCAGCTGTGTCCAGAAGGTAAATATGAGCACTAACCTCAGCCAATTGGACAGCATTGTCCAAGCCCAATGTGTGTTACAGACCTCTCAGACAGAATGAAATAAGATCATGCAAACAAAACAGGATAAACAGACTCTCAGCAGGTCCATTATGCAACAGGAGAGAGCAACTGCTGCTGTGGGCTTGAGAAGCTATTTAAATAAGCTATGTTCCTGGCATCAGAATCAAGTAATTTCACTCTCTCTCTCGGCATTGACAGACATGTAGTTTCTCGTGGCTCTGTCTCTCCTATTATGTCTCCATTGCCTGTGTCCAGGGCCTCTGGTGTACCTTACACATAAGGTACAAAACAAAGTAAAAAGTTCAGCTTTACAAGAGCTGAAGAGTCCCACCCTCCTGTCTGTCTCTGCTCCTCCCTTCTCCTCTCTTAGGTATTGATGCTGAGAAGTTGAGATTTTCAAAATTGGGCTCACTTTCTGGTCACTTTTGTTTTTACTATATTGATTATTTATTTTAATCTTGGCTGTATCAAATTAATTATGGCCATTGGGAACAGTGTTGGGTGTATTGAATTACTAACCATTTTTACTGTACTTTAATTAGTTTACCCTTGAAAAGTTAAATAAGGGATTACTCTTATTTTTGTTATGTAATTTGACTACACAGTTACGTTTGATGTAATTGCTTTATATTGTATACACTATAGAACAACTCTATAAAACAGAGTGGACTGGGCACACTTTTTTAAGGTCAAATTCTCACTATTAAACCATTCACTGTGACTTTTGCCTCAATAAACTCTTAATTTGCTGCTTATTAATAGTTATGAGGGTGGATGGATGGATGGATGGATGGTGGCCAATCAAGTGGATGCTGAATATGGGATGCTGAATAAGGATGTAGAATATGCATGCAGAATATGTGCTTTATATGTACTAATAAAACAGCCAATATGTTAATTATAGGCATGCTAACAAGAAACTAGTTAATAGTGAAAAGTGTTACCAGTGGCTTTAATATCAAGATCTAATATTAAAATGTATGCTTTTAATGTAACCTTCGCCATTTAAATACTTTGGTCAGCTCAAGAATAATTTATGCAATTTTATTTAAATTTTTTAATTAAAAAAATAGTTTTATTTCTATCATTATATTGTTCAACTGGTTGAGGTTGATATGGGATTTAGAAAGTATTAGTAATAAGTAATACAAATAAGGAATTATGCTAAAATTCTAAGTAATATTTCTTGGTAGTTAGAGTAATTACTCTTTTGAAGTAATTAGTAGCTAATACGTAATTACTTTTTAGAGCATCGTACCCAATAATAATTGGGAATAGTACAAAAATGAGCACCATTCAGAATTGAACTGAGAACGCCTTTTAAATTCAATTCCTGCATTTTTTTGTGAGGAAATAAGAACAGGAAGCTGAACTTTTTAATAACCTGTCAAATATGGGCTTTCACGATTATAAATCTGCCTTTACAGCTGTCATGAGTTCGTTTTATTAAAAAGATGAAAGAGCCCCGGTCTTGAATTCTCATATAGCCATTCCTGTCATAAGCTCAGTGATTTATAGAGCCTTGGTTATTAATAATCTTTACATCAATTCAACTTTTTTACTACAGCTCAGAAGTTAAACAGCAATACAAATGAGTCACAAATAACCCTAGTTTTGACAAGTTGTTGGTTCTTGAGAGAAAACATGGACAAATATTTTACAGCAGGGTAAAGGGAACCAAAGAAAAGCTAAAACGCTGCACTTAAACAAAACATGGCATAGACTTACAAAACCAAAATAAGTCATGGAATAAGAGCCTGACCAGTCCAAACATGGCATATGTGCTTGCAGTATCAGATAGCTTGCATCTTGAGCAAGACAGGAATCTATCCAAAGTGACAAGGACAAGGAAATACTTAATTAAAAATAAGAAGGAAAGCATGCAACAAAAGTATCCGTTTTTCCAGAGGATATGAAGGTTGAGGGGAGTTTAAAAGGTGCAGCTGGACACGATTCAAGCGTCTCTTTTCATGTGAGTTTTGTGAGATGAAAGGAAGGTCACTGCACGTCGTGCTCTCTGTGTGAATGCTTTTGAGTCAGTGAGGCAGTCTAAACTGCTGCCAGGTGTGGGTTAAGTCTCATCTTAAACCATTTGATTAAATTACATTAATAAGGACACACTGAGGCTTCCCTAAATTACAGAGGAAAATTCACAGATGCACAGAATACAATGGTAAAACACACCATTACACATTCTACAGCTATTTATTCAGAGAAAACCCTTCATGTATGCCATACAAACAGTAATTTCCAACAAATGATACGCATTAAACCTACTTAAGCAGGGTGCAGTGAGTTACGACTTAAAGTAGCTGAAATATAAAACTAGAGCTCTTTTAATAAGAAAAAACATGGAATTAATTACATAATACCTTTTTTTTCATTACTGATATTATTTTTCATTTGTATTAATTAAATTGTATTTATTATTTATGATGTAAATAATTGTGTTACATTTTTCATATCATAAATTACAAATGTATCAAATGACCTCATATACAGATAATGTATTCAAATTAAATTGCATATATAAATGTTTACTAAGAAAATACATCAAATTAATCATATTAAGCTGTTACTACTTTAAACTACTCATAGATATTAAAGGGATACTCCACCTCAAAATGAAAATGTTGTCGTTTTTCACTTACCCCCATGTCGTTCCAAACCCCGCAAAAGTTTCGTTAGTCTTCAGAACATAATTTAAGATATTTTTGATGAGAACCGGGAGGCTTGTGACTGTCCCATTGACTGCCAAGTAAATTACATTGTCAAGGCCCAGAAAATTATGAAAAGCATCGCCAGGGTAATCCATCTCCTATTAGTGGTTCAATCTGAACTTTATGAATCGACAAGAATACTTTTTGTACGGAAATAAAACGAACATAGTGACTTTATTGAAAAATTAGGCACCATAACGTCTCTAAGTCTCGTGATTCTAAGAAAAAAAGTGTTTAGTTTTTTTAACGAGTTATCTGTTTTTTTTTTATAGGTCATAGGAGTATCCCTTCAACAAAAGCTAATTGGAATTCTTTCATTTTTCAGTCCGGTTTCATAATGGAATAATGTGTGAAATTATGCGTGTAAAGCTTTATGCACTTTCTCTGTTTAATCCAGACTGACACGTTTCTGGTTTGGTGTCACTGAAGAGTAGAAGAGCCTTCTTGTTGAGGTGTAGAAGTTAGTAAGAAAGATAATAATTGTCAGAAAACACTGACAAAGAAAACAAATAGAAAACATAGGCCATTGCCATTGAACTTGTTTTCAGCAAGAACATGAAAACATCCTTTATTCACATGATTTTATGCTGATTGTAAAATATATTCTTGCTTCAGTCTGGCATATGAATGACAAATGAAAAGCAGCTGCTCATTTTTATTTGGTTTGCTGAAACCAAATCATTGATCCTAAAAAATATAAATATATCAAACTAAACCGAGCAAATCTGAGGCTCTGTTGGGGAGACAGAGTACAAAACAACCAGTTCTCCTACATAGATCTGATCTCAGAGTATCCACATGTGTCTTGAGACACACGGGATCATGGTCCTGTATAAACTCACAGAGCAGATACAGCACACAGCCTCAAACCTGCAGAAGTACTTGAACAGTCACAGCAGTTGCGATTGATTCTGGTTAAATATCCACATGAAGAACAGGACTTCTCTTAATCTGTTTTATAGGAGTGCAGCGTAACTCTAAAGTGTCTTCAGAAATCCTGTTTTGACACAATAAACTACAGTAAGAGATATCCATCTTCTTGAACTGAATCTTCTTGCCATCTGCCTGGCACAGGTGTCGGGACCGGGAAGTAATAAACAGACAAATACACTTGGTGATTTTCAACCTTTGAATTTCAAGAAAAAAGCTTTCCATTTTACAGGACATCACATTTTTAAATATCTTCATTAAGTCATGAATTAAGTTAAATAGACCGTGTATCTTGCAGCCCTGAAGCTGTTCCAATTATCCCTCCAGTGATTGACCATAAATCATACGGTGTCTCAGATGATAAAGGTAAGCAGTTAAGGGAGTTACGAGAGAGCTGTTTTTACATAATCCATCAAAGCTGCTGTATTTGGATTGAATGTCAAGCAGACTGCCAGTTTCAGCTCAGCTAAATATTTAGACCATTGCCATTTAGCTTTAGTGATGTGCCAGGTAACTTGTCACGGATCCACAAAAAATACACAGTTCATATAGATACTGAAAGTCCTGCCCTATAGTTTAAAGTCAAAGGCTCTTGCAAAATGGAGTGTGTTAATTATTGTTTGATTTCAAACTAATCAAACAAACCAAACTAACAACAAAAGAAACAAAAAAAAACTAAACAAAATACAACTAAATTTAATTTAATAAAAAAAAAAAGGAATTCAAAAACGCACACACACACACACACACACACACACACACACACACACACACACACACACACACACAGCAATGATTACTAATGAATATAATGAAAAAGTCTTTGCTAAATCCTTCTATCCGGTATGGGATATTTGGACTGAAAAAGGTGGAAATGGATACCAAATGAAAAGTTCAGGCATTGGCTTTCAGTGCCATCGCTTTTTTCAGTAATTTGGTTAAATCCAGTGCTCACAATGCAAGTCTTAGCATTGGAAGTATCCCAGAAGCTCTTCCGTCTTTTCCATGGATCTGTGACCTCTGGGGAGATTACAGAGGAAGAAATTTTCATTTATGATGCCGTTCTCTCGCCAGCAGGACTGATCTCACATATGCAATAAAACCCATCTCAGGTTGCGGGATTCTCAGCTCATCTTCATGAGCTGCAATTCTTTGAGATGAACTTCTGAGGAGATATTATGCCCTGCAACCAGTAGCATGAGATGGAAAAATGTGGTTTGCTAAGTATGTTAGTTGCTGAGTGGTAAAGTGGCTTGGCGAAATGGACTAAAGCAGATAAATATAGTCATGCTTCTCCATGTTTCTAATATAGTTGTCTATATAGTCTAATGCTCTGCCAGTTGAGCTCACTAATATTTCCTTTGATTAATGAGAAGGAAAGACCTACATTTTTAGCCAAAAACCTAACCGCACATGAGATCTTGATTTATAATATAGTCCAAACCTCCCTCTTTATCTCAAAAACAAGTCTTATTGATGGACTTATAGATGGCTCAAAGTTTATATCATTGGCCAATGGTAGCTTTGGACTGATCCATCACCCATGCAGATGTGAATGAACATGTGCAGTACTGTATACATACAATAAAGCATTTAGACAAATGAACTGTAGCCTCGGAAGTATGCATTCACTGTGGAATGTCTTAATGAAAACAGTTTTGATAACCTTTCTTTATCCAGCACACTTTGCGGGAAGAAAAGAACTCCTACTGTGGAGGAAAATGTGATCCAAAATTGGACTATGTACTAGTCTTATTCATTTCACTTAAATGAAGGGTGTGGAGACAAAACAATATATTAATCATAATGCAATCATTCATGTGGCAGTCACATTAATTTTTTGTGACACCTTTCAGCATATAAAGAACATGACAGCAATACTGTTGAAACATTATGCTGACGCAAACCTTACTGCTAGGATGTTTACATCAGTAAACTGCCAAAAGAAGTGTTATTGTGGCTCAGTGGTAGAGCATTGAGTTAGCAACACAAAAGGTTGTAGGTTCAATTCCCAGGGAATGCACATACGGACAAAAAATGTACGGCCTGAATGCAATAAGTCGCTTTGGATAAAAGCGTCTGCTAAATGTAATGTAAAAGAACCCACTCCCAAGTTTCTAAGATTTTACCATGATATTCTTGGGGTGCTTTGGTTACTGTGTGGCATTGCTATGTGGTAGCTGGGATGTTCTGGATGGATCCTATTTTAAGTGCAAACATCATAAGTCAGGTAAATTAAAAAAGTCATACCTTCTCAATAAGCCACATGATTTGAGATCTCATTAATATCCATATGTCATAAACAGTGCTGAAGGAGCAACTCACCAAACATTTGTCTGGAAGAAGAATGCATATGCAAGAATTTTAACCAACACCACTAATAGACTCAGTTTAAACAAAACAATTTACTCTGAACCCATGTACTAGTTGTGTTTTCAGCTACTGACCTAAATAGAGGTTGCATGGTATGAAGGTCTGGACAAAGACAGATACATTATTGAGTACTTTCAATGCTACATGCCTTACCCAGTACATAAAGAGGAAGTTTACTTTGGCTCCTCCAGTGAAGTGTCAGCAGTCAAAGCACCTTTTGATGTCCACATAGTTCACTGAGTGTCATTACAAAGCCGAGAATGTCCTATCTAATGAGAGACACTTCAGGTTTTGCACACTAGCCAGAGTCCACAGACCACACCTAAACACTTTAAAGCAGATCTAAAGGAGCAGGGAGTGTCCGTCTGAACTCTTGCATACTTATTAGGAATTATTGGGCGTATCCAACAGACACCTGATTGGTGTGACATTTCCATTAGTCTTTTTTAAATGAAAATGCTAATTAAACAAAATAATGACATACATTCGACAGGTCTTTCCATTCTCTCTGAGTGTTTGGTTCGTGTTAGAGCAAACTCTTTCCCACTGGTACATGTGAATATAATATAGATCGAGAGGTGTTAAGTGTCTAGCAGTGGAAAATATAAAGTGGTTGTGGTGCTGTGGGAATGCAAACTTTCCAATAAGCAAAATTGGAAAGCTGGTGCGGAAAAGCTACTATGCCATTTATTTTTCCTCCTTGTGCTTTTGAGAATGAAAGGCCATAAAATTTTACAGTATGGACAAAGTAAGCATTCTTACTCCAGAGAAAGCTGGACACAATTTAGTTGCAGAATAGGCCACAAAAAGACAGTTTTTTTTTTATAGAATCATATAAATAGTGACTTTCCAACATAGCAAAAAGACATTTCCCCTAATTTCACAATTTGGAAAATATGTTTGGTTTATTTTATATAACTATGCATCCCTCCTTTTTATGTGTAGCTGCAATCTGACCAGAGGCATGAACCAAAAACAAATATATATATATATATTAAAATAATTCCATATGAAAAGCATTTAATCTGGGCATAAGTATCAATGGTAACACTTTAGTTAGGGACCAATTCTCACTATAAACTAGTTGCTTATTAGGATGCGTATTATTAACATATTGTCTGTTTATTAGTACTTCTAAAGCACATTTTCTGCATGGCCATATTCTACATCCCTAATCTAAACAACATCTAAACTCATTAAAAAGTACTCCTGACTCACGTTATGTTCCTGCTCCGACTTGACAAATCCCATTAAATTTAGGATTAAATGCTCAAGACATGGGTGTGTTTTGAGGCTGAAACCCCATTCACGCTGGATAAGTGAGCCTAAGGGAGCAAAGCCTTGCCAGTTTGTCTCTGCTGAACACCAATACTGTTCCATCTTCAGAATAGAAAACCATTCCAACAAAAACACAGTGCTAGTCACGTCCCGAGTTACCATGTTCTGACGCAAACCATTAGATAAAGCACTGAAGATGTCAAAACTGTCTAGACAGGTCTGCTGCCACTTATCCCAACACCTCCTACTGATTTATGCAGCAGAGATTAGGAAAAAAATATTGCATCGTATCTTATGCAATTGAAATCTTAATACCCTGTTATGAAAATTAAATATAGACTTTCCCTGCTGGGTCACATATTGTAAAATAACCAATATTATTTTTAAAGATGCCTTATAGTGTCTTATAATGATAACTGATTTTAATCAAGCTTTCACTATGGACGTTTGGGTTCATGGGGAGGAATGGAGATGTAAAGTCTCTGCTTGATTGAAGAGAAAAGAAGTAAGCGAAGTCTTAAAGTATGGCTATATATTTAGACCTTGTTTTGTTTGGGATTTTTGCCCTAATAATTCTCTCATCCAAGTTGTACATTTGAACTCCAAGAGCACTGCAGCGGGAACGAAATCAAGCAGTTTGGATCCAAATAAACAGAATGATGTAAAGCCACATCCATCTCAGAGGAACATTGGAAGTCAGGCGGCTGAAGAAGTAGAGGGTCAAACAGGTACAGTAAGTCTTTGTTTTCACAACTTAATACAGCTCAAGTTATTTTTCCTGACACTGAATCTACAATAAATCCATCAATATGTGATATAGTATGAAACATACAGGGAATACAAGATCTGTGTGTATCAGTTTCAAACATCAAGCTGAGGTTGGCAGTTTGAGGTATTTTTTTTAACCTTCAGCCTCTAAATCCCCCGAGAACATCTAACCCAAATTCTGATGAGGGTGAAGGAGAACACACGTCGGGTAACTATGAACAGATGGGATGTTTTTGTCTTTATGGTCATCCGGGCAGGGAGAACAAAGGGATCAGCATCTTTATGACAACAGTATGCAGACTGCAAAACTAAATTTTGTGGGTCCTGACACGCTGACCCAAGCAGGATATTTGTTTCTTCATTTGGACTCAAATTCAGAGTCCGCCCTGAGGCTCAATTACTGTCCACACCTGCAAAAGCGCCACACGGGACGTTTTTTTCACTTTATACTTCCACATTAATCAAATGGAGAGACTGCACCTGCTTCAAGATGAATCATTCAACATTTCTGGAATATATCTCATTTTATTTCTATGAAATCCCAGCAAAAATGAATAAAGCAAAAAACCTGTGCTATTTTTATATTTTCAATTTGAATAAATTAAATATTTATTATTTTGTATTACTCTTTTTATTTTATTTTTGTATTATTTTTATTACGAGTCACAACGGATTAAAAAACATTCACCTTCCCCACTTGAATGGTTCAAAACATGTTTCAAAAAGTACAAATATGCCTGTGATCATTAATTGTCACAGTTGTGTTACAAGTACACTGCAGTAGTAGTTTGTTCTAAATAGAAATATTACATCTCTACATTTTGTCAGTCTAATTGAGTTATACATTCTAAAAAAAATAAAAATCCTTACCTGAGAAATATGTCATTATTTTTTACTCTCATAACATTCGAAACTCATGTGATGTATTATTTTAAATGAACCAACTGTAAAAACATTTATCAAATTCACTATATTTACATAAAAAAACTTTATATATTCACAAAATATAATTTTATACGCATTTATTTCATAAATATTATATGTTTTTATTTTAGGAATCTGAACTAAAGTTACCTTTCATATGTATTTCTTACCCTTGTATATGACTCTTATATTATAGATAATTCATAATGATATCTAAATGAAGCTTTTAATTTATTTCTTAGTTGTTGTTTTTTTTCATAAACCTTAAGCAAATATCTGATCATTATTAAGGAAACAGAGACTGGAAATGTACACACCAAGATGTTACCATAAAAGAATAGTACACAGTGTCCCCACGAGAGGGCAACATTTGCACATTTCTGGAAAAGTGTTTATTTTGGTGATACTTGTCATTGTCAACGAACCCAGCGTATTGGTTTGGAACAATGAGGATGAATAAATACTGGCAAAACTTTTATTTGGAGGCGAACTATCTCTTGAAAAGCAGGGAAGAGCCATTTAGTTACAAAAATAAGTAGGCCTAAAGGTAAAACTCATGGCAGAAGAGAGCTTCAGGTGGCATGTGGTGTCATGTTCCCAAAAAACTAAATGGCCTGAGTAGAGAAGGATGTCCCACTGAGGACAGTAAGGGGAGAAAGTAAAGGTCCCTGCAGTGTGTCCCTGTCAACACAGGTGTGCTGAGAACAATAGAGGAACATTTCTCTCATAAGGTAATGGTGCTGTCCATGCTGAGGGAAACATATGAGGACATTTTAGCATTGATTAAACATGTAAATCTGCAAACGAATGAGAGTCGAATTCACTTACTGTAAGAGGTAGAGAAAAAAAAAGAAGAAGCTTGTTTTAATTCTTAGGAGCTCCAGCTACACACATTATATGCCGCTAATCAAGCCTGACACTGGATTTCCTGTTTGTTAGCTTTCTATGAATGAAACCAGAGCAGAATCAGAAACACTCATCCCTTCCAGTCCTCAACATTCTAGAGCTCCTTTCTGAATGGAGTGGGTACAACAGATCCTAGTGTTTTTCTAGACAGGAGAAGTACAGGTTACAAATATGCACCCCATCATGTCGCCCCAGAACTGAAAAAAACAAAGCTTTCATTTTTACACATTTCCCAGACTTTTGGACCAAATCATTTCCATGACTTTTATTCTAATTCCAAGTTATTCAGACCAATTTGTGAACCAGTTTGACTGATTCATTGAACTGACTCGATTCAGCAAGTTTTACTCTATCCAAGAAAAATATCCATGTCTTTCCAAGCCTGGAAAAATTGCATCTGGACAAGTTTCCATTTCTCTCTTCACTAAACGCAGTGCCAATGCAGAATACTGATCTCCTAATAAGATATTATCCGGGCAATATGAGCCTTTAATACCTTGCTGCAATTCCCTCACAGGTAAGTGACTTCCCAAGTAATACCCCATCATGACAGACCATGAAGAGTAATTAATGAGAGTTAAGACCTTATATAAAGCTTCAGCTACTATTCTCGTGAAAGCCTTTCCTCTGCACATGTCTCCAATCAGATTTCAGTTCATGGCAGGAATACGTACTGTAACTCATATACATAGCCTATATATCATCAAGTTCTAGTGGACGCTGGATGTCTTCCAGATACAAATGCATGAGACTGAACATGCGTGCCTTGACATCTTGATAGCAGGCGTCATATAGTCCAGGGAAAAACTAATAGTCTACTATATGAAGTTATGAAATTTATACTAAACTTAAAGACAAACTTCAGAAACAGTCTGAAGGTTAGAGAGTATTGAATAAGGTCAACAAATACCCACATATATGAATTATATCTTGTAACTACTAATGCACATACTGATTAAATCAAAAGGCATGTGACTTATTAAGGATAGGAATCATAAACAATTCCTTGATGGTTCTATTAATGAATATTGTAGTACAGTAGTAGGAATAAATAAATACTCAATTTTAAATCATTTAAAAATGTCCAATCTAATAATTAACCTTAATTATATATTAAAAATCAATATTACACAAACTATAGTAACAGTAAATGCGTATTTAAATGTAATCTGTAGCATTCTTTTTATTTCTGATTCACTTTTTGACGTCTTATTTGTCACACTGTAAATCCAGTAGCGGTGTTGCTGCACCGATGAAACTACAGTATTCCCACAATAGAGGAGGAATGCACATACGAAAACCATTAAAAGATTCGCTCGTTATGATATATTTTTTATGGAACTAATTTAGCATAAGAATCGGTTCTTAGTTCCCAACCCTAGGAAATTACATAAAACACTTTCCATTTAATCACACTCACATGTATCCATTTCCAAAACAATCCGTATGAATCGATCAAGCATAAATGTATATTTTTGAAGCACTTGTTGTTTCTGTTCTAAGGGTGCAAGTGTCCCTCCGAGGCATCTATCACAGGAAGAAAAAAGAATCACCCATACTGCTGTGCAGCATTACAAGCTCTCTACAGATTTCATGCTAAAATGCATCACCTGCTACTGCTAGTACAAATAGTACACTTAAAGTGTGTGGCATGAGTGGTTATGTTCAAGAACAGGAAACATACTCTTGTCAATACACGTTGCTCCCCTACTGAAAAATCTCTTTTGATATTCTGTATTTAAAAATGCCTGGGTGAGCATCCCGTTTGTGCAAACAACTTATGCAGCCCTATATAAACTCTTCATTCGCTGCACAAAAAAAACAGTCCTTTATAAACTATTGTCTTACAGTTTAATACAGAATTTTTCTTCTTGTCAAGCCTCATTTGACTTTTTGTGGGTGTCCTTCGTCGTGCCAGTGATGAGTGCTCTGTCAGAAGCAATGCAAACACCCTGTAGGCATCCTGTCATGAGAGAGGTAGCCATTGGCCAGGTTTCCTGAACCACTTCAATGTGCCTCATTTATCACGTTCATGTAAATATCTTACTGTGTTACTGAGTGCTGTAAAACTGTAAATGCCAACGGGGTCTGTTGTTTTTTTAATCACTGGCGGGAGCTTAATTTGCGGAGACACAATCAATCTCAGATGTGTGATTAAGTGAATTGCTTTTGGTGTTTTCTTGCTGTAATTAGAGCCTTTAAACCAGCGGAAAAGGCAACAGAAGCAGTATCAGTGGAAAATGGGCTAGTGTTTCCTTCAGCAAACAGGGCTGTGTTTGCAACATGAAGGATCTGTGCCGCTTAGGTCAAAGGGCACATGAGAACAGAGGAGACTGGACCATTGATGATTGTCTGTGGGCAGAACGTTGGTGAATGTGCAAAAAAACAGGCTTTCTATTTTATGCAGAAATTCATTTAAAATAGAATTGGGTTAATTTTGTCTTAAAAGAGACCTATTATGCCCAATATTTAATATAAGTATCAGGTGTCCCCAGAACTGTCTGTGAAGTTTCAGCTCAAAATACCCCACAGATCATTTATTATATTTAAAAATGTAAATGCAAATGAGCTGCAGCACCCTGCCCCCTTTTCCAGAACATGACTGTGCCTTTACAGCTCGTACCTCAGATTTCTGTCAAAAAATATCAGTTTGGTTTTGATTATCATGTACGTGTGCTGACCATATTAGTTTAAACTTCTGAATTACAGTTTTCTGAGCACACACATCTGGAGCGCACACGGAAAGTGCCTGTCACATGGCATTTGAGTACTAAACTAAGTCTCTTTCATGTCTTATTGTGCTTAAACTGTCAAATACACACAAGTTTATGTTAAAACACACAGATTACAAAAACAGTCGCTATGTCTGTCTGTGAAGGTAAACAGTTGGGAAAGAAATTACATGTTTATATTAGATCTGTGTGGCAGCAGCGTAATATACAGTAAATAAATAAATAATACAGTGCTCTCTTGTCTCTTCTGAGGCTGGGACTCTAAATGGTGATCTGTGCTAGTCAGAACAGAACAGTTAGCATGCTTTGCTTGAATTTCGCTATGGCATTAGAACTGGTACACCGTTGTCGCTTGCGAAAACACAATGGAAGCGCTGTGGGTGAAAACATGCAGATTAAGGGGTGGTAATATAATAATTCGATCCCCTTTCTTTGTCATGGGGAAGCAAAATATGAGTGGCACATTTTTTCGCAAGCTTGCAGAGAAGGCTTACCAAAAATGACTGGGTTGTTCTTTTTCTCGTTTTCTGGGTTGGTAGATGCACCGGGGACTCTATTATAGCAATTAAACATGGGAACAGTCAGATTTTCATGATATGTAACCTTTAAAGGGATATTTCACCTAAAAATGAAAAGTCAGAGTATGACTGACTTTTTTTCACTGATTGATACAAGGATGTGTAACTTCAAGTCAGATTTATTTGCGGATAAAGTTGGATGTACTATACAGGTATATCCTTAGAACTTTTAAAACTTTGCTGGGTGATAAAGTTTAATGTAGTATTGCTATTTTATAAATATATGCTATTCTTGCTGTCTAAATTCCCCCGAATCCTGTTTATTGTCATTACGTGTGGCAGCAATGTTTTTTGTCTTCAGATTCAGTGCTGAAATGAGTATGATAAAGGAGGAAAACCTTCAGTAATTTGCCATATCGCTAAACCCCTACAAGACAAATGCTGGTCATGCTCCCACATTCCTAGATAAATGTTAGACAATATCCTTGACGTTTTCCATGGCTTTGCTGGCTATGCCAAAAAACCTCACAGATGACACGAAGGTATTCTGAAGGCATTAGTAAAGCCAGATGAGTCATTACAGCATGCTTTTCAAACACTTTTGAGATTTTAAATCATGTATATTGTTTGCACACCCGGGATTACGATTTAAATAATTTTGATTTCCCATTTATCCCCTCGTAAAACACTGGATTTGATTAGTTTTGTCTTTAAAATCACAGAATGAGATGGAAACAAATTTGCTTATACAAGTGAAACATAGCATTCAATATGTATGAATATCATTGTAAAAAGAATAATAATATGAAGAGAATTGAATGCATCATATTTTTTTCTTACAGTTTATGTCTTCAATTTCCTTTTCCGTTGTAATACTTGGCAAGTATTTAATCTCTTGGTTAAAGTACATTTTCTGTTATTCCGGATCTGGATGCAGTACTTATTCAACTTCAGAGAAACTTTTGAGAGAGAAAAAATCTAATTACAGAACAAAAAGAAAGTGCGGAGGAGAAGATTACCACCGATTAATATAAAATAGTGCTGTCAATTGTGATTAATTTGGTCCAAAATAAAAGTTTGTGTTTATATAATACATGTGTGTCCTGTATATATTTGTATGTATATTTATACAGTATGTATAAATACACACACATATTTAAAACAAATATTTAGCCCACATATATTATATAAATTGTGACCAGCCATGATTAATCGATTTGACAGCACTAAAAAAGGTATGATTAATTCAGCTAATTTGCTGCGGTTATTAAATCTTGTATTCTTTTTTTATTTTTAAAGTAAGAAAGTGCATAATATAATGAATTTCAGTTATCTACAATTGCTATTTTGCCAACAATTTTATGCACAGGAGAGCTTCTCACGAGACAATTCATATGTGCGCATGTGAATTTGTTCATAACCTCATTCTAATGTTAATGTATTTGGAGTATTCTAAGTGAGCAATCGTTTTCTGAGTTTAGTCATTTGCATAAAAAAATTCCACCCAACTCTCATTTATGGTCTTTGATTACTCTCAGCAATACAATGCTCTCTAAAGACTTGGTCTATGGCAGAAGTGTGGAAAGATCCGAGCAATACCAAGTATGCCATTCTCGAAACCAGTTCAAACACAACACCAGTGCACTTTGAGTAACTGCATTTTTTTATTAATTTCACATTAAATATAAAGTCAATTGTATTAAAAATATTTTAAGGCATGACACCCATATCTGGTACTTGTAAAAATACGGGTTTTATGATTATATACATTTTTAATAATAAGTTTTAATAGATTACACTATTAGCCTACTTTGCCCATTATAGATCAACTATAATCTATAATGGGCAAAATGCATTCACATAAACATATTTGAGAATCTAGATATTTCACGATATAAGTAGTTAACATGTTTGGGAATATTTAGAATAAAAAAAATATTCTTATTAAACATAAGCCTATATCAGATATATAGTTCTATAGCGTGGCGGCTGTGTCAGACGGGGCACTGCAACTGCAACACCAAGCACTAGCCAAGTATTTGAATATTGAGAAGCAAGCTCATTGGCTGTTTATGTGAAAAGAAACCAATCAGCTGTGCCATGTGAATAATGATGTGATTATATCAAATTGAGTCAGAACCTGTCAGCCTGTGCCATCTAGATTTTCATGAGAGAACTTTGTATTTACAATGAAATCAGTTACTGCTACAATGGGGCTTAAACAAAGTGATTAATGTAACTGAACCTGTGTGTCAAGAACTGTTTTCTCTGATGTATATCTGAAAACATCCTTGACAAATCACGTTACAAAATCAAACAGGTTTTCTATTATGATGAATTATTGCACACCAAACTGTTCTTCTACCACTCCTTGAATGATAAAACCTCAGATCAGGACAACATGGATAAGGCCAGAACTGTAAAAGAAAGGGCTTTTGTTGTACCATCAATTGAAGACGACAATTCCCAAGATGTTCATGAAGACAAATGGACAGCACAGGACACAAAAGCAGCATAAATCTGCATTAAGCACTTGGCATACATAAGAACTGGGATTTGGGGATTTTCTTTTACCCTGTTGTTAATGATTCTCACTGACGTTCAGCCAAAATGTTTCCTCCAGTCTGATACATGTGGTGTGACCGATGCCTGAGGAGTGTGATAGAATACCGCAGCTGTGCTGCGCGACTAAACCCTCAGATTTGATTTTCCAAACATTTGTTCTTACTGTCAGCGATCACTATCAGGGCTTAGTAAGCTCTGAGGTCACATCTCTGGTTGGTTTAACAGAAGGTCTTCTCAATGATGTGAGTGTCATAAAGGGACAGCCGATCGAACACTTCGTTTGACTACAGGAATGAGAGTCATTCCATCAGACCCATGAGACAAAGGGGGTTATAACAGCACGTCCATAACTACAAGTCCTGTAGCCTCTTGGGCTGCATCACACGCAATCTTCACGAGCAGCAGATCTGGAGAGGAAGACAGACACCTGCTGAGGTTTGTGTGTCCAATACAATCACTTGACTAAAAAGACTCTGAGGGCAGAGGAGGCCAGAAGAGAATAATTCAAATTTCCAATGGTCTTGAAGAATTATTTCTAGTAATCATGCATCAAACAAGGAAAACAAATCCCTTACAATTACTTAGTGACATGACATACGACCAAGTATGGTGACCCATACTCTGAATTTGTGCTCTGCATTTAACCCATCCAAAGTGCACACACACAGCAGTGAACACACACACACACTTTTTCCAACTTTTTTTGCAATTTCATTGTTTCTTTGGGGAGCTTTTCATTTTTCAAATTTTTCAAATTTTAAAAACAAGAGTTTTAGTGAAGCTTAATTAAATTAAGGAAAACCTTTCCAAGTAGATTAAGCCTTTCTACAAAAAAAGAAATTGCTTGAATGAATCCGTTGTAGTTCATCATTGTTCTGGTATTTAATCTAGCATGTAACTAGATTAAATGAAAATCTTTAGCATAAAGAACGAAAATATCATCAACATCCTCATGTTCTTCTATTTATCTTTCCTTTCATTCTTTTTAAACTACAATAAAGTTTTAAATAAAACTCATTTCCATTGTGGTCCTTGATGTAAAGCACATGATGTAAAACTCCACACCCAGTAACAGATACACCGACACTTCATTATAAATACAAAGATTACAATAAAATTCCACATTTACAAAAAATTACAGTCACAAATAACCATATACATAATACAAATTCATCAACAAAACAACCTACTTAAAAACCAACTTTTAGCTTTTAAACTAAAACTGACCATACTTGAAATACTTCTAACATCCAGAGGTAATTTATTCCACAAAAGTGCCCCAGAATATCTAAAAAACCTACGACCATACGTTTTTAAAACGTGTTTTTTGTAAACCATACAATATTTTAAACAGAGTTCATAATTATCATCAGGTTCTTCTTGTTCCTGTCAGCAGTAGTTAACATTATGTCTGTCAGACTCTTCTCCCCGGGATTATAAAAATCTTCCGGCAGGATGTCTGCACATAGTTGGCTTTCGTCCTGTGGGCTCTGCCAGCTATACTTTCTTGCAACACAAACTTTTATCACAGCCCACTTTTGATGGTGTCACAGAAGAACATCACAGTGCAGGGAGCTGGTTACTTTTTTTGTCAAAGCCTCGATCAAAGCAGGTTTAAGAAAATTAGAAACTACCTGATTTAATGTGTTCCAACCTGCAAATTTACTAGGCACTGAGGTGATGGAAAGCTGCTTTGCTATTGTAGAATGCTAAGCTACACTTAAGTAATTTTAAGATGAATTCAACCTGTTCTATTGACAAAAAGTAGTTAGCAACACTGCCAAACAATAACAACACAGGCTACTTAAAGGCACAATATGTAGGATTTTTTATTTATATATCCAAAAACCACTAGAACAGTAGTATTTTGCTGAGTTGTGTACTTACATTATCTCAAATGTTTCAAAGAATGTTTTAATCTAGAGAAATAAGCAATTTAAACTAGTGAAACGGACCGTGTCCATAGTGTTCTTGCGTCGCCTGCCAGTGGCGTCATACACCCTTGATTTACTAGAAAACACCAAAGACACTTTAATATGTTATACGTTTTATTAGATAGGTGACAGGTGAGCGCTGTTTACATCACATATGCTCGACCGTAAGAAGCGGAAGCGGTCGACTGTGGCTTAATAAAATAAAAGCTCCGCTGCTTTTCGCTGTGTGTTACGCTCGTCAAAGTTTTTGCACTCGTTCAGCGGCCTCGTTTACGCTTCGACGGCTTTCTGCCACACTCTGCTTCATACTACGATGTTTATAAAGCTTTAATACATTAGCTCATCCATAAACATGATTTATGCCGAGTCCCGTCTGATTGCATCAAATAGTCTTTGCATCGGCTGTGAAGACAACAACTCCCATGATTCCACAATCAGTCACGGCATCATCAAACTAAGCCTTTGTTTATTTTGAATGCGCGCCCTCTAGCGGCAAAAATTATATACTATGCCTTTAAAGGTGGGGTATGTCATTTTTCAAAAACGTTTTTATAAAACTGAGTCAGGGCAGAGTACCAAAACAAACTTGTAGCCAATCAGCAGTAAGTGACATGTCTACTCATGATGTGGAGGAGAGAGCGTTCAGTGAACAGCCGAGCCGAGCGACAGAAAGATAGAGATGGTGGATAAAATACAAAAGAGGAAAACGTCTGCTGAACGATAAGACAAGAAGTAGAACCCGTGTAAATATCGGATCAGCTTTCCAGCGCTGGAGAGAACTCAAGGAGCGGAAGGACTGCGATCGGACGCCAAGGTTGCTTTGTTTCTTCTCCTAATGGGAGTAACACTGTGTCTACACAGTATTGCTTATTATATTATTATTATATTATGCTCATGTATCCCAAAGAGAGGGGCATAACCTCGGCTAGTCCTTCTGACACTTACCGCTGGCTCTGATGTATCTGTAGTGGTTAAACATAAGATATAATTTGTTTGGGGTAAATCTAACAGGTAATCTTTGGTCTTTATTCTACTGTTCTATTAATATTTACAATGAAAACAGGCAATGTTTGATCTAATATTTCGTTTCATTGTAATGTATGTACATTCCTGAACTACATTTCTGCGGCTATTATGTTTAAATGAAAACTAAAAGTGGCAGTGGGGTTTGATATATTTCGTCTGTAAATACAGTGAGGAAGATTGCAGTAGCCGAGGCGAGCTGACTGATGTTATCAAGTACGCTGTTGTTTGCAGAATTACCGGACTTGTCGTTCCGTCCGCGGGAGTTTATTCTAACTCGTGAAGTCTGAACTACGAGGATGCAAGTCCAAAACTTGCATATTTCGAGAAGCCCTCGCAGACCTAATGTTATGTCACCAGACTATTTGCCTATTCTTCTCGGTAGTTTAGACCATGGTGGAAATGCAGACAGCAACAGGTCTGGGGAATATGTTCCTTGGACATATTTTTCCAGGTCATTTCGGTGGAAAAGCGGCTTATGTTTCACAGAACTAATCATTGCCTGGGTTACGTAGGCTATGTATATGTGGGGCGGATCCCTTTTGGGGTAGGGGGCGTGTTTGTTTTGGTGATTTCAAATATCAACATTGGCTTCCAGAAATTGCTTACCTGCCTTTAAGGGGGGCCATAACTTTTTAAACACAAAAAACCAATGGAAGAGAACTCAAGGGGGATTTAGGGTGATCAACCAGAAATAAAGCTAAGACAAGCAAACTATTTTTTTTTTATTAAACATACAAGTGTGACGTGAAATCGTAGGATACACCTTTGTTTGTAAAACTGAGTTAATAAACTTTGCAGTGAACAGCAGTAATCTAATCAGTAAAAATGTATTTATTTATTTGAACAAACTGATTGCCCAATATGTTTGTGAGACTACAATACCAAGAACTTTTGAGCAGATTTTTGCATTTTTATTATGAGACTAAATCACATTTTTACACGTCAGAGCATCTAAAACCCTGTAGTTGTCTGAAACAAAAGAAATCACACACCATTTCCTATTTTCTAGCACTTTCTGCAGCAGCCAGAAGGTCTTTGGTAACCTGCATGAATTTCCCACCCGCACAGACAATGCAGCTGCGCAGAAGGACCCCCAATGCCTCCAGAGATCTGCTCTAAATCACAGTCACTTCACAGAGAAGCCAGAGTCTCCTCCAGAACTGTATTCGCACACCCACTTTCACAGAAGTGCCATAAGGGAACACTGATCCTACAGTGTTCGGAAAGGGATTTGACTGCACTATCAGCCCTGCAGTGACCTTAGAGTGGTTATGTTCTACTGATGCACCTGGAGGCTGCTCAATACGAAAGCAGTGGAAATGCTGAGGAACAAAATGAGTTAAGCAGAATGAACTGACTGAGAAGTCCAGAGGATGCAATAATGAAAGTGAGAAGCCCTTTGGGAGGACGACATATATTCTGATACAGGGCTTGGAGGTGCATAGAAAAGTGCACACCATCAGTATCATAGGAAGGAAGAAAAACAGCCTTTGTTTAAGTGTTATCATGACACTGATGGAGCACACACTGTTCAAATTAATCACACACGCCAACTGACATTCACGAGTGCTATAAGAATGAGAGAGAGCCTTAGTTCAAAGCTCAGATAACTTGTGTACTCACCATACTGACAGCTGGATCCATTGAATCCTGCGGGGCAGTCACACAGTTGATGCACTCGCCCCGTACACACACCCCCATTAAAGCAGACTCCGTAAGTGCAGAGAGCTGGAGCAGAAAAGAGATTTAGAAGCAGACAGTCCAGTAAACTGTTCTACTGGGAAATGTAACAAGCACAATACATCTTCACAGAAAATATTGAAAGTTGGTTCAAAAACATGATCAAATTATTCATGATTTGTTTTATTTCACCAGGCAGTGATAATGACAAATCAATTCAGATGCTAAATCAATTATAGTAAATGAGAGAATCAGATGAAAAAATAGACAAGAAATAGAATTACACCCCAAAATTTAGTTTTGACTGTCATATTAAATAAGTATACTATGATGAAAATTATTCCTCATCAATAGCTGCTGTGGCTGATTTGCTCAGATTTACTGTATATGTGGCGGATCGTATTTGTTTTTAAATTTCAAATATTGGCTTCCAGAAATGGCTTACCCTGCCTTTACCATAACTTTTAAACACAAAAAAAAAACAATGGAAGAGAACTCAAGGGGATTTAGGATCAACCAGAAATAAAGCTAAGACAAGCAAACTATTTTTTTTTATTAAACATACAAGTGTACAAAGCCATTGATGAGAAACTATGCTCTGCCTTTTTATAGCATTTAAGCATTGAAACATGTTTAGGCTGCGATGAACTGGCTGCCATGTCATTTCTAAAAATGCAAATACATGCCAAACCACTCCACAAAATAAAGCAGAAGTGACAGTAGTAAGAGACCCTAAAGAGATTTGGCAATGTGGGCTAACCATTCAAAACATAATCTTTTGGACTATTCTTATAGATTTAAATACAACACTGACTAAATCCAATGATTTACTATTTAATATTTAGAGAATATACAGTTCCATTGTGCCCAAACAACAATCCTGATCCATCCTGAACCAAGATAAAGAGTCTATTGAAATGTTGCTGGTCCCCAAAATGAGCATCTGATGAAAAGTTTCTGTACATGATTGACAACAGCAACAAAGCGGAATCCCTCTCATGGAATCTCCAGAGAAGAACAGGAATCTCATTAATCATGTAAGCCATTCACTACACAATCCTTCAGTGAATGATGTTCATTAACCTCAACCATACAAATCAACACTTAAAGTTCAGGGCCTATATGTTTGTTTTTCATGTCATTTGGATGTCTGATGAGATATAGGACAGATCTGACTGTGAAAATACTTACGATAGAGGCAAACTGTCTCTGCATTGAGTTGGGACCATCCAGGACAGCATTTGTATGTGGTCTTAAAATTGTGTCTGTAAACCTGCCTGTAGCTTATGTAGTAGGCAGTCCTATAAATCAATAAAAATATGATTACTATAAAACTAGTTTAGCAAAATTTGAGACAGATAGCATGGATTCTCTCAATTGGCCAATCAGAATTAAGTGTTTTAGAGAGCCGTGTAATAATACACTTCTAAACCTCAATTAGTTCAGCATTTGTTCAATGCAATGGCAACATTTAGCAAGCCCAATGCCTGTTTAATGAGGCCTATTCAATGATCTTCCATAATTGCCAAGGGAATTGATGGCTCTGAGAGTCTTGAGCTTCCTTTTGATTCCCAAAGCATCTGAGACCCTTAATAACCATCGTCTCTCAACAACAGGATCAGTTTCTAACTGCTGTCTTTCTCTAGCCCTCTGCCCATTCTCAAAAGCGGCAAGAAGTTGGCAGGTACTGAAAGGTGTGTCAGGGTAAAAAGAACTATTGATAGCGAATCAGGACAGAGGGACTCTTTACTACACGTAAAATCTAGTGCCAACTTTTACAATATTTAATTGATTTTGTTGTAACTATATTCAATCTAGCTAGATCTTTAAGTCAAGTGAATATGTACCTCCTTTCATAGTCCATACACCAAGCATGACCTGTGCATCCTTGCCTCCAAACCTTCACCATACGTGTAAATGCCTGTACACATGGCTGTTTCTCAGCTGTGATTTTCTCTTGTTCTGAGCAGACATTTGGCCTGAACAAAGAAGAATGAAAGAAGTACTTTCCATTTCAAGTACATAATGCAGCTCTTATATTTAATAATAAATATTGCTGCAAGCAGTGATTATTGGGGTTTAAGCATTTTAATGCCTTTAAGGTGGTATGCTTTTATGGTCTAGGCCAACCTTGATGTATAGCTGACAGTGAAACACATTGAAAATGTACAATAGGCTCACACACACACACACACACACACACACACACACACAAACAAATAAAATTAAATGGTTAAACTATCATATTAATTATCAGTAAGCATGCTTACACACACAGAGAGACACACACACAGACATGGACATACATGCACACACATTTTGTTGCAGATATAGATATTTGAAATAAAGATAGGTGACAATGCTTTTGCAAGTCTTCTCTTTTTATGAGTTTATATGTCATTTTCAGGTTTCTCTGTGATCAATATGTCAATATTGTAAAAACTGACATATCTGTATGAACAAAATGGTAAACTTTAATTAAATGTGATTTTAAATGTTATAACAGTGATTTTATAATGTCTCCATAAGCAAACCTATGAACAGTTCTGTTTTACATATGAAATACATATGTTCATACATATGAAATTATGTATCATTTTACACAGTTTTGAGAATTTGTGGGCTTTCTTTTAGTATTAATATGCCTTTGGGTACACTTTGTAAAGAACATATTCTAAAATGACCGGTTTATAGTTGTCCAAATGTTCAACATTTTTTGATAATTGACCTAGTGAGTCTAGAGAATAGTACTACGCTGATTTTATTGGTTTTTAGTTCAAAACGGAGGGCTAGTTCACAAAAGTATTTTTTTAATAATCTCAAATACTTAAAGAACAGTTTGATTGACAGCAGTGATCATAGAGGCAAAGTTGTTCAGAATGAGAATATCTATCGTATGATATGAAGATATAGTGAATAAGTTAATATTATGAACATTTTATTGCAATTTAAGGTCATTTGCTATAGAAATGTTGTGTTTTTGAGGCCTTTTTAACTGTTATAGCGCCACCTATGGTCCAATCTTCATGGATCTCAGCATGCATGTTAAAAGTCATCTGACACGTTTCAACCAACTTTCGTAGTTTTTGTTTAGGTTTTATTGGCTTTTGGGTATATGTGACTGTGCCCCCTTTTTAAATGAACCAATTATAGCTAACCAAAGGACAAAATGCTATTTTTTTTTGATAAGTATTGATCTACAGCAATAATTTCTGACCCACGCCCATAGACAGATTATTTTGATAGTGGCTGGTTCTGAAATAGATCTGTCATGACACACTGTAAAAAGAAAAGTTGAGCCAGCTTCAAAATTTTAAGGCAACCAGCTTCAGCAGTTTTATCAGAGAATAATTTGCACTGGCTACGAATAGCTGCTCGCATTAAATTCAAGGTATTAATGTTTGCCTACAGAACCACCTCTGGCTCTGCACCCATTTGCCTAAATTCATTACTTCAGACTTATATGCTCTAGAAGCTATGCTCTGCAAGTACAGTGACGCATTTGTACCATCCCAAAGAGGCACAACATCACTTTCACAGACTTTTCATTAACTGTTCCCATCTGGTGGAATGACCTGCCTAACTCAATCCGAGCAGCTGAATCCTTACCCATCTTCAAGAAACAGCTAAAAACACATCTCTTCCATCTTTATTTGAACCTCTAACTCTAGCACTCTCTATTCTAAATGTATTTCTTATTTTTATTTAAAAAAAAAACATAGACACATTTGACCCTCTATCAGTTGCATATTTATTCTCTAACTGCTAGCTTTTCATGTAAAACTAACACTAGGTGTCTTTTTTTCTATATTCTATATACTCGTTTTCTTAAAAAAATCAAAAGAAAAATCCTTCCTATGTGTTAGGCTAGCCAGGACTTGTAATAGCACTTGCATGTTGTTGCTCTTTTGTTGGTTTTGATTGCTTCTATAATGTCCTTATTTATAAGTCTCTTTGGATAAAAGCATCAGCTAAATGACTAAATAAATAATAATAATAATAATAATAATACAAACCCTAACAAATACAATAGGGTTTCAATGCACTACGTGCTTGAACCTCTAATAAATTGCATTTTAATAGTGACATTACTGCATATAGGTAGGCCTATTTGAACAAAATAAATACTAATTTGCTAAATAAAAATGTGTATATACTATATTATATAGTATAATAGTACTACATCAAAGGTACTTTATACTTATTTATACATAATTCTGTAACGAAAAATAACATAATTCTTTTTTATTAATTCATATTCGCAACAAACGTTTCATGCAATTAAATAAATAATTTTGTGCATACAAACCAATCTTCGTGCAGTCGATAAAATTGCAAAATTAAAATAAAAACAACATGACAGAAATGTAATTTATTTTCATGCTACTTACATAAAAGGCAGCAGAGCTCGATGACAGCAGGACGAGCGGATCTCTGTAAACAGGAATAATAACATCAGCGCGTGTATATCCATGTCACAGAGCTTCACAACACTTTTCACAACACCATACAGATTAAACTGAGTGTGTTCAGGCTGTCTCGTCTGGAAGCCAGCAAACAGCTGAGAAGGAACGGCATGTCTGGTACTGTAGTTCTTCTGGGTGTTTACTAAAAGCATACAGTAACGTGTTGCATGGATGGGGCAGGCTTGGACACGAGGGATATTTTAGAGAAGGTCACCCCCCATATCGTCTTGGGCAAATAGTTTTAATTGCCTTTTTTTCTCAGTTGCATTGCACTGCAAACGTGTTCAGTGAACGTGCTAAAATATATTTTCAAAACCCAGATATTTAAACATAACGTAGTCGTTAAGGGTAAATCGATTTGGTTTACAATTGTTTTTGCAATATGTTTAGTAATAAAACAACCGCGTTTGAGCTGTAGCACACACTGAACACCTGCGTGGGTACAAACTACATGTTTGAAAATGTCTTTAGATTGTGCTGCCACCTAATGGCCTAAACTGCATTACAGTAACACTAGTGGATAAATCCTACAAATACTTTAAAGCAAGACAAAATCATATTTAGATGGGCATTTCACAGAACATAAAAAGAAGCACGCCCTGTCCATGCTGATTCACATGGAAATCCATTAATAAATATAAATGGTCTTACAGTAACACTAGACCATTTAAAATGAACATGGATAAATCCTACAAATACTTTAAAGCAAGACAAAATCATATTTAATAAAATATAAATGGTCTACAGTATATGAAAAAGGTTCAAATGTGTATTACTATCGCATCTGCATTTACATTTTATATGGCTAAATAATGTATATTTTCATAATTTATTTAATAATTTGCCTAACAATTAAAGTTCACGAACTTTGAGACACAACTTAACCAGATCGTTCAAGATTATTTTTCAAATTGTTTTCGCTCATATTTTATAACAGCTTTCATTTCATTATATTAGTTAATGTTCTGTCTATATTGTAAATAACCCTTTAATAAGCATTTTAAATACAGCCTATAGGCATCTCAAGCGAATGCCTGATGTTAATATATTGAGCAGCAGTTAATACCGATACATTTAATTACATTTAAAAAATATTTTTGTATATAAAGAACTAAATCAAATTATAACCTATTATAGGATGGAAAGAATGCCTAAATACATTTTTTTTGTTTTATTTAAGGTTGGCTATTTGGGTCCTTAACCGCAGAGCATTGTGGGAGTTGTTCCTCTGCAGCAATGGCTCGGCTGGTAGTAAGATTAGCAATATTTGTGTCTTTATTATATACTGCATCGGCGGTATTTGAAGACCAAGTGGGAAAGTTTGATTGGTATGTAAACGGAATTTATAGCTGTGTGTTGGTTTGGCGTATAATCCATTGTGGGATTTCTGCGACTGTAAAAACAGCGGTGCTTTAAGCAGGCTGCGGACTGATGTCAGCTACACCGGGCTGGTCAGTCTTCATGTCTTAACATCACTCTAATCTACCTGCCATTTCTTTCAGGAGGCAACAGTTTATCGGCAAGGTGCGTTTTGCCTTGTTTGACACTCATTCTCAAGGCGTCTAAAAAGCTCCTGGTGGCAACTGACAAGAACGTGTTTGCTTCCCTCAATTCAAGGACTGGAGACCTGTGTGAGTCATTCTGGTCATCTGACTATCTTTTTACGTTAAATCATATATAGGCATTTATAAATTGCGGTCATAATCTGTTTATAAGCGTTTATTGGTTATTAGACTGTGAAAGAGTGAGTTCATAATCAGATTTCAGCCCACATTGTTGCTCCAAAAGCAGTTATAAACCACCATTTGACACTTAACCTTGATAAATATTATTTAAATTTTTGGGGACAAAATAACTTTTACATGGCTGACAAGTGATACATAATTATCAGTATTGATTTTTCTGTCTTTTGAATTGGACAAATGTGCAATAAAAGCATATTTTAAAAAGCATTTAATCAGATTTTTTTTTACATTTTGAATAGTTTGTGCATTTAAAGGGTTAACTATTTGATTTTAAAGATTGTTTTATTATTGAACCTTTATAACAGACAAAAAATAGATGGGTTAATGATGACAAGCTTTGTTGTGATATAGAAATCTCTTCTTGTGTTTGTTGATGTAGGCTAATTTCTTTCTATGTCCAATGAATAACAGGTTGTTTATTTACAATCCATACTTAAAGAGACTGTCTGTCTGTCAAAAAAAAAAAGATTGTCTAGGCAATGAATCCTGAAATGTTTAGTGGTTGCTTCATTAAAGGGATAGTTCAACCAAAAATTTAAATTCTGTGATGTTTATGATTTGTTACAAATGTGTATGACTTCTAGGGTTGGGCCGATAGACGATGCCATCGTGCATCACCAATGGCTGACCTGCTCAGATTGTGCTACCTCCCATTAAAAAGATAGGTAGCACAAATCAATAGCGAAAAATGTTACCTATCAGATTGTGCTATCAGCATCTCATTCATATAGTTTGAGGCTTCTTTTAATGTCCATACCTACCCCTATCCTTAACCTAAGAATACAAATATATTATCGGTAGCACAATCTGATAGGTAGCATGTTTCGTCGGTACATCAGCATTGTGACCCAGTACCCCCCCATTTTTAATCCTAATATTTTTTTAAATACTTTCTCTTGCAATTATATCAGTGGGTAATAATCATGCTGTATATAAATTGCAGGCATCAGGGAACCGCTACTAATATGCAGGGCACTAAAACCGCTTTCGAATGCGTGCTCTTATTTTACTTTCACTTTTAATTTCGAGATTCGCGATCACACAGGCTCTATACTATGGAGCAGCATTACCATACATTTTACAAGATTAGATGTTTGTCAGTGGTGCTAAGTATCTTCAAATCATTAGCCATTGTCCTATCAGTCATTTCTCCTCCATTTCTCCTTTAACGAGCTGGTGTGTTAAAGAGACGTGCAAAATATCCAGAGCGGGGGTACGTGAGGACTGGAATTGAGAACCGCTGCTTTAGTGACTACGTAGAATGCATTATTTGTTTTCCTTAAGTTTCTGCATACGGATTCATGCTTCGGGCACACCCTTAACCCTGCCCGCCATAACGATGTTTCACTGTAGACATCGTCCGATGCCAATATGGTAGACATCGGCCAACCCTAATGACTTCGCTCCTTATGTGGGACACAGAAGAACATGTTTTGAAGAATGTTGGGACCAAAACAGTTTCAGTTTCCATTCACTTCTATTATATGGACAAAAAATATATATTTATTTACAATGATAGTCAGAGGGAGTTGCAACTGTTTAGTCATCAACATTCTTCAGAATATCTTTTATGTTCTGCTGAAAAAAAGAAAGTCATACAGGTTTGGAACAACATCAAGGGGAGTAAATGACAGCAGTATTTTCATTTCTGGTTGAACTGTCTCTTTAAGGGTAATGATATTATGTAGCCTACATTATAGTTACAAACAAACTTTAAAAGGTGTTATTGTAATTAAAAACAATAGTATCAATCCTAATTCCTTATTACGTCACCATGGTTGAGCGAAGTCATTTTCTAAATTCCAAATGAAAAAGAAAATCATCCTGGGTTTCTTAATCATAATCTGGATGGACAGGTGAGAGAGGTTTGCATTATGGATATTAGAATACACCTTCCTATAAATGTGAACTTGTTTATTAAAAAGCAATGATTTTGTATGATTCATTCATTTATCAGTGTAGTGAAATGTTTTTGTTTCTTGTAGTCTGGAGACATGTGGATAAGACTGGACCAGAGGGCCATATTGATGCACTGCTTATGTATGGACAGGGTAAGCATGCAATAAAAAGCGTTTGTTGTGAAATTAGGTTTTGTATTTTGCCTCTGAATCCGTGTTTGTTGTCTCTTAGATGCTGTTGTTGTTGTTGTTGGAGATGGCCGTCTGCTTCGCTCCTGGGAGACCACAGTTGGTGGCTTGAAGTGGGAGACAGTGCTTGATGCAGGAAGGTTGTATGTTCTTTATTATTTTGTGACAGTATTATGATTAACTGGTGCATCAAACTGACAGTGTCCACTTTTGACCACAGCTTTCAGGCTGCTGCTTTAGTTGGAGTTCAAGACCTTGTGAAGTATGTTGCTGTGCTGAAGAAATCAGCAATCTCGCTCCATGATCTTTCAAGTGGCAGCCAGATATGGGTGGAAAATCTACCTGACAGGTGATGTAAAAAATTATGGATTTCATAATAACAGTAGCAGTGTTTTGTTATTTTATTATTATTTCTGTAATTCATTTAGTTTTTTTAATTGCTGTAAGTAATTATTGTGAATTCATCTTTTTGCATCCTACAGTGACACTGTTCAGTATCAAACTGTTTATTCTGGTGGGAATGGACTGGTGTTTGTTTTTGGAGTTGTGCCAAACTCCCATATTGTTATTGTCGAATACCAAATTGAAGATGGAGAAATCATGAACAAGGTATGGAGTTTACTTTCTTTAGGATTTTTTTTTCAAGAAATTAATGCTTTTATTCAGCAGGATGCATTAAATTTAAACTTACAGTAACAACATTTATAATGGTACACAATACAGTATAATTTACAGTTTTCTTATTTAAAGACTCAGATTACTTCGGTAATACAAAAATATATTGAGTTTTCTTATTGAGAGAGCCAGATTACTTGAATAATAATACAATCACACTTCATTTTCTCAGAAATCAGTTGAAGCCACATGGATGTCAAGCCTGGAGAGCAGCTGTACAGTCATCAGCTCAGGGATCCTATTGTGTGTGGATCAGATCACACAGTCCCTGTATACTCTACCACTGCAGTCTGAAGAACAGACAGAAATGAGACAGATCCACCTCCAGGTATAGATACTGCTACGCTTGTATTTAACATACAGTGCTTTCTCAGTCTTCTGTAACTATCTACAATATCATGGGTGGCCCATCTTTTCAAAGACGCTAGATTTGGAGGTGGCATCTGGATTCCAGCCTGTCCTGACGTCTACTCAACCCAATCCAGCACAACAGCCTCTTTCAGAGTTCTTCCTGCAGCTCAGTCCAGATCATCACATCCTGCTGCAACTCAAAGATGGCCTCATCGCTCTGCTCCGAGACTTCAATCCAGTAAGCACTAATACATCTCAGAGTGAAACAGAACCATTCATTTACTTGCAATTCCTATTCATAAAATTGCATTGATTACAGAAGTTTTACTGGTTACTCTTCACTCAAAGTCTAAAGCCCAATGTCCTTCATATTTCAGTCATATCTGGCTGCTTTTGCCACATCTGGAGAGAAGACAGTTGCTGCTGTGATGTCCCCAAAGAATGATACTGTGAGTCACATTCCAAAAACGACATTAAAATGTCTTTCTAAGTATGTACTTGAACCTTAATCAGTTATTATTCTTACTCAAGGCTTGCAGCATCAACCTGTTCAGTGCTGACACAGGGCGGAGACACCTTGACACCACCATTATCTACCACATGGACCCTAATGGAGGAAAGCCAAACAGAGTGAGGGCTGATGCTGAAGTATTTCAATTTAACCGATTATTGGCCAATCATTTTATAGTAGGTTAATTTGATTGGTTTGTTCTTTAGTTATATGTCCACGCCTTTCTGAAGAAAGATGATTCTGTGGGCTACAGAGCCATGGTGCAGACGGAAGATCATACACTCACATTCCTACAACAACCTGGTATGAATTACACTATGGATTAATTAATTTATTTAAAATATAAATGTTAATAAATAATTCCCATTTAGGAATCTGGCAAATAAATATAGAAAAGCTGTTTCAAAATCCTTTCATTTGAAATGCATTTAAAAATGTTGCATTTAAAATATATATATAAAAAAACTTAAAAGTATTATTACATTCTAAGTTTAATCAAATAAAATAGCTTTAAATAAGTCGATGCATTGATTTGTCGTTGAAAGAGACTTATTTACATTTCTATTCTTCAATTATGTTTATCATTTATTTCTTTATTTTACTTTAAGTGGACCTTCTGGATCTTTCCACTATATCTATACAAAATATGAAGTAAAATTCATCTTGGCTCTACCTCAATCTAGTATAAACTACAAAAGGCAAGGAGTTGATTTTTGTGTCTCACTGTAGGCAGGGTGGTCTGGATGAGGGAGGTAGGTGGCCCTGAGCCTGTGGTTGTTTTATATGGAGATGGTTGATCTGATGCGACTGGAACTGGTAGCAGAACTGGAGGGAGAGTTTGGAAAGAAAGCTGGTAAAGTGTGACATAAATGGAAACCTTTGTTTATTATGTATTTGTTTGCTTATTGCATCATTGTTTGTAGAGGTTTCATTGTGTAATTTTGATGCAAGTCCAGCTAGTTAAGTGTTCAGTAGTCCAGTCTAGAAATGACAAGGGCCTGGACAAGGTTTAGCATGCTCTTAAATGATCATTCTGATTTGTGTAGTGCAAATGCAAGATCGAGCAGTCTTTGCAATGCCTATACTCTGTGGTCATGTGATTATGGCTACCAAGATTTCTGTTATATTGCTGATGCTTTGTTGATGAACCTAACTGACTCATCACTCATGCTGTATTTTTCATGGCTTTCTTGCCAGGTTGAGCTGTGTGTGTTCTTTCATCTGCATGCACTTGATCCAGCCATTCAAGGTAAAGTAGAGAGCTACTCTAATTTTGCTTCTCTTCCTAAACACATTTATTTTATGTAATGTCTTTGTCAGTGTCTCTAACTTTTGGACAATGAATTGGCTCAAGAATGTAACTAATGTGATGTTGAAGTACCTTTTTTTTTCTTGGAGATTAATTTACCTCTGTCATTCTTCGCTGTGGTCTCTTGTTGCCTGCAGATGGACTGTTACCCATGGTTCTCAAGCGCCTCTCTTCCCAGTTCATCCTGCTGCAGGCCTGGCTTGCCCATCTCTGGAAACTCTTTTATGATGCCCGGAAGCCCCGCAGCAGTGTGAAGAATGAGGTCAGCATAGACACACTGTCTCGGGATGAATTCAACCTGCAGAAGATGATGGTGATGGTAACCGCCTCTGGGAAGGTAAGTTTAGAAAGTACAGCTGTTGCTTTGTTCTTTTAGCTGTCTTGTCGGTTAACATATGGCTGAAACCTGACTGTTTAGCGTCCAGTTTTTGTTGTTCTGTGAAAGAAACAATGAGACCTGGTTAAACATTCAGCCCAACTCTGTTTTCAAACTCATTGTGCAGAGGACCACTGCTCACTTTCCTCATCCTCCACAGTGCAAGTGTTTAATATTTAATAAATAATTCCCATTTAGGAATCTGGAAAATAAATATGAAAAGCTGTTTCAAAATCCTTTCATTTGAAATGCATACAAAAATGTTTAATTTTTATGCTTGCTTTCATGTTTGTTTACATTCTAAGTTTAATCAAATTTGTTTAAATGTCGATGCATTGATTTTTACAGATTTGTGCATTTGTCTTTCAGTTTGTTTATTCTTCAATTTGGTTTATCATTTATTTGCTTATGTTTACTTTGTGGCTCTTCTGGATCTTTATATATCTATACAAAATATGAAGTATTTCAGCTTGTTTACCTCAATCTAGTTCTCTTGATTTTTTGTGTCTCACTTTGTCTGGATGAGGGAGTGAGGCCCTGGCATATGTTCAATACTGCATGGTTGATCTTGTTTCACTGTATATATATATATATTTTTTCTACTTCTACATTTAAAATGGACTGTATTTATAGGACACAAAGGTCTTGGAAAACCTTATGTCTTCATTATCCCATTTGTTTGCTTATTGGCATATTGTCAAATTAGTGTCCCTGCCTTACCCAGACCTGTCCTTTTGATGCAATCCAGTTAAGTGTTCATCATTGATCAGGACTTAAGGTTAACATTAAAGTCCTTTTTGATTTTTACATTTGCTAGTATAAATGGGTTTATGTATGCCAAACCTTCTGTGTTTCTTAGAGAATGTGAACCATGTGTTTATTTTCTCATACAGGTCACAGCATTTCCATCTACAAAGAACATTCTACAGCAGCTTCAGGACACAGCTTCCTCCATATTCTTCTACCTAGTGGATTCTAGTCAGGGAAAACTGTTAGGTTTCCGTCTGCGCAAGGTTAGCATCCATTCATGCAAAGCAGATGAAAAGCACTTTTGATGCTATTGTTCATAAATAATTTTGTTTCTTTAGGATTTGTCTTCAGAGCTAATGTCAGTGGTCTAACTGGACAATGAATTAGCTCAAGAATGTAACTAATGTGATGTTGAAGTACATTCCCAGGGCAGAGTCATACCTCTGTCATTCTTACAAGGTACTGCTGATTTGATGACTGCTCTTATTGGGCAAAAGTAATTACACCCTTTTCTAATCACACATCCTACCTCTTGCTGGCTTCATCTCTGGAAACTCTGATGCCCGGAAGCCCCTTGGCTGTGATAAGAAGAGGTCACCCATCAGGAGCGGAGCTTTGTTGGAATCTTCCTGATTGATGGTGTCACTGGTAACCGCCTCTGGGAAGCAGTGCAATTTAGAAAGTACAGCTGTTGCTTTGTACACTCTTTGAAAACTGGGTCTTGTGGTAACACATGGATGTCCATGCATTTATCCATTATGATTACTCTGATAGATCTAAATGTTTTGTGGAAGCAGAATTTGATAAACATTCAGTTTATTCCTATCAAACTCATGTGTGCAGAGGACCAAGTTCACTTTCCTCAGTTTTCTGTGTTGGACACTCTTATGAGAAACGGAGCTCTATTGAAGTGTTCAGCTCCCTGGACAGACCACATCCACCTCAGGTTCTACAGCAGTCGTACATTTTTCCTGCTCCCATAAGCACTTTGGAAGCTTTCATGTTTGTTTATTTGTTTGTGTGCTGCTTCATTCGTTTACAGATTTGTGTATTGTGTCAAGCAATGTGGAATCTTCAGAAACTGACAGTTATTACTTGCTTTTTTAAGATTTTTTGTTTACTTGTTTGTGAATGTATTTGTTTGTTCAATTGCTTTTGTTATTTTGTTTAATTTTTGTGTTTGTTCATGTACTCATTTCTGTTAGTTTGTGCATTTTTGTTTGTTTGCATCTTTTTTTTTACCAAAGATGTTTACACTTTAGTCCACTTTTTAGACCAGAGATGGTCTCATATGTTCAATACTGCATGTTTTCATTTATTTATTTACTATGTTGGGAAAAATCACATGTATATTATATACAATTTGCTTGCTTTTTACCAAGCTGAACAATGATTGTTTCACCATTTAGGGAGGAAAACCTCATACCATATGCTCCAGAAATGCCCATCTTTGGCAAGAAGAGTCAAATTAGTGTCCCTGCCTTACCCAGACCTGTCCTTCAGACCTTGCTGCTGCCTGTCATTGATCAGGACTACCTGTCCTTGGTAAGAGTGATGGACCAGTCCAAGGTGGGTTTCCAGTCCTCAGACAAACCTTCTGTGTTATGTTAGAGAATGTGAACCATGTTTGTTTATTTTTCTCATACAGGTCACAGCATTTCCATCTACAAAGAACATTCTACAGCATTCCAGTTCAGGACACAGCATCATATATTCTTCAAAGTGCATTAAAGTCAGGGAAAACTGTTGAGGTTTCCGCTGTTTTAATTAGCATCCATTCATGCAAAGCAGATGAAAAGCAATTTTGATGCTATTGTTCATAAATTATTTTGTTTCTTTAGGATTTGTCTTCAGAGCTTATATGGGAGGTGGTCATCCCCACTGAGGTGCAGAAGATAGTGGCTGTCAAAGGAAAGCGTGCAAATGAACATGTGCATTCCCAGGGCAGAGTCATGGGGGATCGTAGTGTGCTCTACAAGGTACTGCTTATTTGATGACTGCTCTTATTGGGCAAAAGTAATTACACTCTTTTCTAATCACACATCCTACCTCTTGCTGTTCTTCTCTAGTATCTGAACTAATCAGCACAGACACCCATCAGCTTCCTGATTGATGGTGTCATTTTATCCTAGACATTGACAAATTTTAAAGTAGTATCAGTATGATATACAGATGGGTGATTATGAACATACTATACAGATGGATTATGCAGTAAATGTATGTACACTATAAGCAAAAACTATGAACATAATTACAAATGGATATGAATGTCAGGGATTCAAGGTATGGTGGTAATGCACTTTTATAAGTCTGCGATCTGCCGTAAAGCAAGAAAACGATGACGCATCACATGCCGGCTGTTATGTGAACTAGCTCAGGACAGTTGAACCGTGCTGTAGATCAGGTAAAAAAAACATATAAATACTGTTCAGTTTCTTGCACCGACTGATTGTTTCGTGTCTTTAGACCTCAATGTATCATCATGAGCCACAGGGTTTCATTTGGTTTTGTCTGTGTTTTTTCTCTCAAAGCCATTAGTACCATTGACTGGCATTATTATGATTGACAGACTGCAATGGTTTGAGTTAAAAATCTTTGTTTGTGTTCTACTGAAGAAACAAAGTCACCTACATCTTGGATGCCCTTGGGGTAAGCAGATAAACATTATATTTTATTTTTGGGTGAATATTCCTTTAATTTGAAAGGATAGTTTGCCCAAAAATGAAGATTATGTCATTAATTACTCACCCTTGTGTCGTTCCAAACCCGTAAGACCTTTAGTTCATCTTCGTAACACAAATTCAGATGTTTTGATGAAATCTGAGAGCTTTCTGACCATTTGTAGACAGCAATGCAACTACCACATTCAAGGCCCAGAAAGGTAGAAAGGACATTGTTAAAATAGTCCATGTGACCTCAGTGGTTCAACTGTAATTTTATGAAGCTATGAGAACATTTTTATGTGCAAAGAAAGCTCTTGGATTTCATCAAAAATATCCTAATTTGTGTTCTGAAGGTGAATGAAGGTCTTACAGGTTTGGAACGACATGTGGTTGAGTAATTAATTAAATATATTTCATTTTTGGGTGAACTATCCCATTAACATCCATGCTATTCTTATTACATGAATGAAATGCATTTAATTTCTTCACCCTGTAGGTGGTTGCGTATGGTATTGACATCTACCAGACCAGAGTGTTCCCCTCCAAGCAATTTGATGTCCTTAAGGATGACTATGACTATATATTAATCAGCAGTGTTCTCTTTGGCCTCTTCTTTGCTACCATGATCAGCAAACGTCTAGCGGAAGTGAAACTGCTCAATAGGGCATGGCGATAAGACTCATCCTAAAGGCCTGTTGACTTCACTCTCGCCCTCACTGCAATGTGGTTGACACATTGATGGCAGGAGACAAGCTGGTGACCATGTCAAAACTGCAAGATCATTTGATAAGTTTGGGGTATTTTTGCAACCAGCTGTCTTAAAGATCTTGTGGTGTTTTGAGTGTAAGTGCATAGACGGCCATGATAGTTTTTCCCTTTTCAGAGAGAGAAGTAATGTAGGTCTAATCCCCCAGCATTGAACAATTCACTGTCTAATTTATTTATTGTGCCTTTCGGGGTAACATAGCTCATATGATTTAAAGGTAGACTCAACAGGTATAACATATTACCCATCCTGTTTATTTATTTCATTTTTTCCATTTTAGATTTCATGCAGTAAATCTGAGTCTGCCTTTTGAAGAAATGGTGTTATTTTGAAAATTAATATTGAGGGAAGGAGTATTGCAAAAGGACTGCCTTTTTATTTAAATCAATGAAAAGATTCAACAAAATGATTGGGTTTTAAATTTGATATGATCTGATGAGCTGTTAAAGAATATACTGCCTTGTGTACAGGATTTGAATGGGCAACACTTGTGCACATGAGAACTGTGAAATTACTTTCTCCTGTACATTTAATGATACAAGGTTCTGCATAGGAGTTTGACGAGTCTTTTGTAGTTATTTTATGGTATGTCAAATGCACTGGATGGTTTGGAGCCATGTTCTTACTTGATGTATTAATGAGCAAGATCCTAATATGCCATATCATACTTTGATTTTGACTTTACACATTACAAATCCTTGTGATTTTACTATTGTGTAAAATGTTTCTACTCTTTTGATTTTCATGAATAATAGGCCTGTTTATATAATTGTATAATTTAGAAAGCATCCTCGCTGCTGCAAATTAATGATGTCAGAAAAAAAAAGTTTAATAATAATATTTGTAACAAAAGAATAGACATTGAATTAAGTTGGTAACAAATCTAATGCTTTTTTTTAAACATGCATAAATTATTTGTTCTTTTCCCCCTAATCAATAATAATAAAAAAATATCCCCTTCCTAATTGTTGACTCGAATCGTTATGAAAATTTAAGGGATCATTCATCCAAAAAATTTAATATTTTATTAAAACCATTATTATATTAAATACTTGCATGACTGACTTCTGCAGAGTTTGTTAACTATACAGTTTAGTTACCATTGACTTCAATTGTATAGACAAATACTTTTGACATGAGCCTACAATTTGTATTATTTTGGATATTAGGTGTGTTCGACTTGAAGCGGCGCTGCGCAGAATGAACACTGTATGACATCAAAGTACCGCGAGAGCGATTAGAAAGCATCAGGATCCGTCTGCTCTCTCTCTCGCGGTACTTTGATGTCATGCACTGATCATTCTGCGCAAAAATCTCATCATTTACTCGCCCTCATGTCGTTACAAACCTCAATGTCTTTGATTATATTTTGAAGACTGTTGGGACTAACCATTGTATGGATAAAATATGATGGCATGTAACGTTACAAGTTCAACTACCTGCTGCCTATTTTTTCCACATATAATTCTAGGCTCATTCTGCCTAACATTTATGTTTGGCTTTAGAAGAAAATTTTGGAAAGACATGGTGGCGATTCACATAACGACAGAATTTTCATTGTTGGGTGTACTGTATTTTTAAGCTCACGTTTCCTGAGCTGTTTGGCCACAGTCGTAAATAAACAGGTTTTGAAGCTTATGAGTAAAACCGTTAACCGCAGTCTTGTTTTTATCTCTTGTTGTGTTCACGTGACAAACACGAGACTTTTTTTCGTGTTTATCTCTGACGACAGTTCCTCTTTTTTGGCGTCCGATGATTAACCTCATTTCCGCTCTTGGATTCTAATAGAGGATCTTAAGATGGCGTCGAGTGAAGGAGATGGAGAACCTGAGTGGACCGCAGCCGTGCGGCCACTTTTATCAGCGTCCTACACGGCTTTCGAAACGAAAGAGCTGCCTCAGCTTATAGGATCCATCATAAACAGGTCAGACGAGGGCTTGTTTGTTGAGTTGGCTTGTGCAGGGCTGAAATAAACTGCTGAGTGACTCTGCATTAGCTGTGATGCTATGGCAGCACCGAGGCTATGTCACAAAACCTAGTCAGCTGACTAGCTTGACAGCATTTTGTGACATCGTGAGAGGGTTTGGACTATTCCAAATGCGCTTATGATGTCCAAAATACTTTTTATAAGGCTTTCGGTGGCCAAACTCGCATATGATCACTAAATGTACCATCTACGAATGCAGCTCACTGTGTTTTGAGACAGCCGGAGTGTTACTGGGCATTTAACTTACAGTAGCAGATACATCATATTCTGCTTCATCATCAGGCCGGAGAGCCACTCTTTTACGTTCATATTCTCTGCCTGGTTGATATTTTAGTAGTGCCGCTTTCTTATAATGGATGTACAGGGTCCCACGACATCCGCCTCTAAATAAAGTGATTTTATATTTGTGTCAGAAGTGAATTAATTAACTGACACCGAATGAGCATGTTAGCCTCCCTCGATTTACCCCAACCAACGCTAGCTAACCTGCTAGCCACTGTCAAGAGCTATTCATAATTCTCATACTCGTCTTTTTAAATTGTCATCCTGATAAATCGTCCTCTGTCAGTCAGCGGCAACCACATTTATGCCATTTACTCAGTTTTAGATGCAGTCGGTTCAAATAATGCATATAGGGGTGTGCCTGCTAACTAGCAAGCCATGACTTAGCAGCTGGTGCTAGTGTCACTGATGGTTCGCTAATTATGAGTTAGCCTCTTTTGATCAGACGGCGGCATTCTCTGTTTTAGTTTCTTGTTAGTTGTCATTTCACAAAAGCTTGTTTGTCTGTGTGTAAATGTGTACTGTCATCAGTTTCGTTTTAACGGAAACGGTGCTTGGTCATTTACAGCGGTGTTACTCAACTATTATTTTTAGCCAAACAACCGTCTGACCTTTAAAATAAACAGTACAGATGTTCGAAGTGAATTCCAGAGAGGAATTAAGTCATATGAAATCTTTAACTGTCGTTTTGTCGATGTGCATGAGCTAATTGCAATTTAGTTAAAAGTGAAAGTAACACGAGTGATAATGCATTGAGCTGCCGACCTACACTGGACTAAACCCGTTCAATATTAATTGAGATTTAATTAGTTTTAATGTTACATTTCCATATGTCTGTGCTCATCTGACTGGGCTCAGATTCATGTTATGTGATCAGTGTGTCGAATGTTTGCTGACATGAGGGCATTTGTTCAAAAGCGTTTATTGTCAGTGGCATTCTCTGAATGGATAAAATGGAGTGAAAATGTATTTTTCGTATAAGCGATCACCCTGAAACTCATTAAAAAAATTAATGTATAGTATATACATTGTAGTAAAATAACAATAGTACAAATTGGACAGTTATCATGAGATTTTGGGAATAATCGTATAACGGCTTTTGTGATGTTTGTATTTTGTTGTTACACTTAAATCTGAAAGCAATATCTAAATGTTCAGTCTGTCAGATAATGTCATGCATTCCTACTCCTTTGAGTTTATATTGCAAAGAGATTCCCGTTTGTGCTTTGGAATTAGTTTTTCACCTTTTATTGCTAACCAGTTGTTACATCCTCACTATAGGAGAGTTTTTATGTTTTTCTCTTCAAGAATCATGTAGATTGCTGGATGGAACAGCATTTTGGGGGTTCTTTAGTTATTTTAGCTTCTGTTGGGAATTTTGACATAACCTTAATTATTTAGTTTCCATTCTTATTGTCAATGTTTCATTTGATAATTCTAACAGACAACATTGTCTTCATAATCGTTCATTAGAATGAAATAACTTGCTTTATCTGTAATGATTTAGCTTTTCCATTTATGTCAGAATGGTCAGATCATGCAAACTAATGGGTACTATTTTTAACCAATAGACAAATAGATGTGTAGGTTTTGGTTTAGCACACTTGCATTCTGACGCACACTGACTTTAACAATTCAATCAATTCCTGATGGATAATCAAGTCCTGTCTTGAATTTGAGCTCATTAAGTAAGTGGTTTCACTTAGAAGTATCACATTACAGTAGTTAAATGAGATGCAAACTGCAGTTTACATTGATTTCAGAAATGTCCCTCTTGTTCTTTCTACAGTGAAGCTGAGATTCTTCACCATGACAAACAGTATGAGCCATTCTACTCCTCTTTTGTGGCACTATCTGCACATTACATCACCACAGTTTGTGGACAAAGTATGTCACATTTCAATGTTTTATTCTAAAACTGTAATTTCATTAATTTCTAGCTGAAATGCATCATATTTCTAGCTAAATATACACAGGTTTAACTGGCTTTTAAAAATGTTCCCATTTTATATTTTTATAACTATTTTCTACCCCGTTCCAGTCCCCAGAAATCAGTTGCTGTCAGTAGCTGCAGCATGTAAAGTATTGATTGAATTCTCTTTGCTCCGTCTGGAGAATCCTGATGAAGCATGTGCTGTCTCTCAGGTCAGATATGAACCTTGATGCAAAACATTTTGTCTGTTTGATTAAGCATAGGATTTTTTCATAGACTAACTACATTTCTCCTTCCGCTCCACAGAAGCACCTGATCCTCTTAATAAAAGGCCTTTGTACTGGCTGCAGTCGATTGGATCGGACAGAAATCATCACCTTTACTGCAATGATGAAGTCAGCCAAACTGCCCCAAACTGTCAAGACCCTTTCTGATGGTAAGAGAAGTTTCAAATTGTCACAGCCGTTTTACCAGATAAATGAGCTCTCTAGTTCATGTAAAGACAACGTGACGTGTAGGGATTGGTGTAAGGACATGTCTTTATAGAAGTAATAATCTCTATGATTTAGCTAGATATCATAGAGCCAGGATGGGGATATGCAGCAACAGTGTTTTGGTGCATTTGAATGTTGAGCGTCTTATGAATTCAACACAGCTGTTCAGAAATGAACAGCTTGAGGTGGTGAAGGTCTTTCATTTTGTAGGATTTCCTTGTTTGCTTTCCTTTTTGCCTTGCAATTAAAGGTTCATAATATCCAGTGTAGACTGGCTCAAGTAATTCTTACAGGTCTAGTTGTGTTGATTTTGAAGGACCAGGGGGACCTTTATGATGTTATTGAAGTTCCAATAGTGTGTAAATGTGGAATTTTAAAGGAGCAGATTCCATGTAGACAGATTGCCTAAGTTCTCTTTAATACATTGTCTTGCAATGCTGATGCAGTTCAGGCAGTACACAGATGTGTCATAGCTATATTTGTCCTCTTTACAGCTTGTTATCTGCTGTACAAGAGAATTAATGAAGCATAATTTTCGCATGTGCCTGCTTTGCTGCTCATTTGATTATTGTGGCTAATTATATGCTCTCTTTTGAGTTTTACTTAGTTTAGATCAAGTCAGGAGGGAGCTGTTCTGTTTAGTAATTGAACTCTTTATTATTACACATTAGTAAGACATTCTTTTAGCATGCTAACTTAGTACAATTAATTTTTAAAAAGGGAACATGATTTAAAAATGAATGGTTTAGTCAGGCCTCCTGACCTGAACATAAATTCCATTTTATGGAATTTTCCTAATTTAGGGGCAATTCTTAGCATATTTGTTTATGATTGTATGCAATTAATTTGATTAAACAGCGCATCAAGCCCTACAAAATTACTCATGAAATCTAATTGAAAAAAATAGCATCTTTCATCATGCCACAGTTTGGCAAGTAATTGGTGGCACAGATTAGTCCAGACAAAGCATTGTTATCTGAGTGTGTTAAACTTTTTTCTCATGTGAGTGCTAGGCTGGCAGAAAGGAGGCTTTGTTCTCTTTCCTCTGTTAGAGAGGATTCAAGTTTGTCCAGTATGGTTAACTCAAAGACGATATTCTGTCTGCTGATATTCTCCAATTGCCTTTGGTGGCCTTGTTTTCCAGTGGAGGACCAGAAGGAGCTTCCCTCCCCTGTTAACCCTGAACTCAGACAAAAAGAAGTCCAAATGAACTTTTTCAATCAGCTGACCTCAGTCTTTAACCCTGACATTGCCATGCTGGCCTCTCCATCCGCTCACAAGCAGGTCAGTGAATTAGACGGGTCTTTCGATTGAGTTCACGATGATGTGACCACTCCTGGGTTTACTGCTGTTTTGTTATGAGCAAACAAATGTTTTTGGACAAAACCACGATTGCATGTGTTTTACAGGGTGAGAATGAGTGTGATGACCAGACAACAAAAGATCAGGCAACGCAGGCCAAAATGAAGAATGCCTTCATCTCTCAAAATGTGTCCAGTTTACAAGAATTAGGTAAGTTGCACTTTATCCACTTTATCAGTGGTTCTTAAATGTTTGATTTAAAATACAAGCTGTTAAAATTACGTTGCTTTCATTTTTTTTTTTACACGTCCCATGCATTACAGGGGGCTCAGAGAAGTTGCTGCGCGTGTGCCTCAACCTTCCCTACTTCTTACGGTATATCAACCGCTTCCAGGATGCAGTATCTGCCAATTCTTTCTTCATCATGCCGGCCACTGTGGCAGACGCCACCGCTGTCCGAAATGGGTAAGCCAAAGTCACCTCCAGCTCACTGCTGTTTATTAAATCTGTTGAGATTGAGTAATCCTGAATTTCCCTCTCTGTGTTTTAAGTTTTCACTCCCTGGTGATTGATGTGACCATGGCCTTGGACACACTTTCCTTACCTGTACTGGAGCCTTTGACCCCTGGGAGACTACTTGATGTGACTGTGTTAGCACTAAGCTGCCTCTATGCAGGTGAGCTGATTGAAAAATCTCCTTTTGTCTAGTTCAGATATACACTGAGAGCTTCAGGAGTGTTTTTTTCCCTCAGGTGTGAGTGTGGCAACTTGCATGGCCATACTGCAGGTGGGCAGCGGCTTGCAGCTTCGTGCGGCCTCCACTGGCTCCAAGGAGGAAGACTATGAAAATGACGCTGCTACCATTGTGCAGAAATGTGTAGGTGTCAATAGTCAAGAGGACAATTTAATTGTCTTTGTTATACTCCTCATCTTACGCTTTTCCTCTTTTCAACAGCTGGAAATCTATGAGATGATTGGACAGGCCATCAGTAACTCTCGCAGAGCTGGAGGAGAGGTAGGTGAACACTTTTCCACAGATTATATAACATTAATGAGAATGACCCATGTCTGAGATCATGCGTGTTCCAACAGCATTATCAGAACTTTCAGCTCTTGGGTGCCTGGTGCCTGTTAAACAGCCTGTATTTGATACTGAACCTGAGCCCCACGGCCCTGGCTGATAAAGGGAAGGAGAAAGATCCCCTGGCAGCACTACGGGTCCGAGACATCGCAACCCGAACCAAGGACGGAGCAGGATCTCCTAAACTTGGCCCAGGGAAAGGGTAAATGCCTCTGTGTTCTGTACTTGATGTGATGACCTAATGAATGTGGGAGCATGGAATATAAGAGAGCCCTAAAATGCAAGTGCCAAGTTCTTAGAAACAGACTGTTCATGTTAGTTTTAAAAACATTTAGTTGAGTGACTTCGATGTCTAAATGTCATGTGGTGTGATCAACAACCAATTAACAACTTATTTTGGTTACATCTCGATTTCATGTGGGAGAACACTGCTTTAAAAAAATGTATTGTGTATGTGTATTAAAAAAGTAAATAATTATTTACTTTTTTAATGCATACATACACAAGCACACATCATTTTTTTTAAATGATGATTGAGCTGTGAGAAGTTTTTGGGGAATTCACACCACATTGAACACATTTGCACCCTAGCCTTATTATTTATTTATTATTTTAAATTTGTTTATATTTTAAGAGCTGTTTGACCTTGTCACTTTAAGGATGGTCTGCAGAGATCTTCTCTACATTATTTCCTGATTTAGTTTTTTCCTCTGCTTGTTGGTTGCAAACATTTTATGATATACAAATGTTACGTTTTATTAAACAAATATGAGGTGAAAGTTTATTTTAAATTATTTATATTTTCTAAATTAAGATATTAGGACCATATCATTGTGTACTTTTTGATTTTATGTCCCCCAAACAATATCAAATTTTTATGCAGAAATAAATTAAACATAATAGGTGAAATGTATTGTGTATGAGTTGCATATTTGGTGTATTTTGGATTATTACAAAAACGACATGTATATAAGTGTGTCAGTAAATGTGAAGTATTTTCTCCCATAAGGCACCAAGGTTTTGGGGTTCTGTCAGTCATTCTGGCCAATCATTCAATCAAGCTGCTCACATCACTGTTCCAGGACTTACAAGTGGAGGCTCTTCACAGAGTAAGACTGAACATAACTGCTTCTTTTAAACTACTGGAGCATTTCTGTGTTGTAAATACGAGTGAAGCTGTTTTCTGTCTTCCAGGGCTGGGCCAGTGACGGGCCTCCAGCAGAGCTGAACATCATGGCCCAGAGCACGTCCATACAGAGAGTGCAGAGACTCATTGACTCGGTCCCTCTCACCAACCTGCTCTTCACGCTACTCTCCACCTCCTATAAAAAGGTATGTGACCACAGGACTTGATCATGGTTGCTATGAGGAAGTGGTCTGTTGTGTTTCATGAATGTGGTGCCTCTGGTTCTGTTTGATTCAGGCGTGTGTGCTGCAGCGGCAGAGAAAAGGTTCGGTCAGCAGTGACGCCAGTGCCTCCACTGACTCCAACACTTACTACGAAGATGACTTCAGCAGCACAGAAGAGGACAGCAGCCAAGGTAGCAAACACTACAGATTTCTCAGTATTTAACCTTGTAAATAAAGGCCACAGTGAGGTCAGACATTGAAGTTGATTTAGTTCATATAAACAGAGTAGTTGCTTTTAACTGTAAATTTCCCATTCGATTAGCTGGGTGAAACTCACAAAAAAATGTCCGTTATATTTCAAAATCAAAAGGGGAAATTATGTTTTGCAGAAAAGGAAGCATATTTTAATTTTATATTATATATATATATATTTTTACAATTTATTTTATTGTATGTTTTTATGCATTTAGTAGACGCTTTTATCCAAAGTGACTTACAGTGCATTCAGGCTGTAAATTTTTGTCAGTATGTGTGTACGCTGGGAATTGAACCCACAACCTTTTGCGCTGCTAACGCAATGCTCTACCACTGAGACCACAGGAACATCAACTTTATAGTAAATTAGAAATGATTTTGTTTTTGCATTACTGTAGGCTGCTGACTATAGTGAAGGGTTTATTTAAATATGCTTATTTTGATGACGATGTCAAACACAAACTATTTTATTTTATGCACATTGTTTCCTTGTTGGTTTTTCATCTTTTTTTTATACCTGAAGGGATGAACTTTCTAAATGGATTTTACGTTTAAAATATGCATTACTGTAATGCGTATTTTACAGTAAGCTACTGACAGTTGGGAAGGGTGGATTTAGATTTGCTTTATTTTGATAACAATATTGTAAAAATGCATTATTTTCTTTCTGCAAAATATAATAGTTTTGATTGAAATATGACCTGTGCATATATTGACATCTTTTGTAAGATTCCCCCAGCCGTCTTATTTAATGTTATTAGCATGAGTTATTTTTTATGCAGCTGAGGTCAGGGTTTGCTTGTGGTTTACTGAGCTAGTGTCAGGGCTGAGGAATCTCAGGGACATGTTTAGGCAGTTCCTGAGCACTGCACGCTGTAGTAGAAGGACAGCGGTCAGACCTCCCCAGAGCTCAGAGTCAGGTCAGTTTACTTCCTGTTCCTGAACACTGTGGCACGTTAAGCATGCTCTGCTTACTGTGCCGTTCTGGCAGCCGTCACAGCTAGTGACAGTGTCCGTTATTTCAGCAGAGAGAAGACAGGAGAGGACAAGAGCAGCTTGTTTCTCAGGTCAGCAGATCTCTGTCTTAGGTCAGAATCGTGGTGTCTCATTATGCTTCTATTTGTTGTGCCTTAAACAGTAACAAGATCTTATGTAGACTTATTTCCATGGCTAATGTAGCTTATTTTGCATACAGTACAATGACTTGATTGAATGCGGTGCTGAATGTGGCTCTTGGCGTGTTTTCAGATGATGATAGTGAGCCCATTCTGGGGCTGTGGTTTGAAGAAACTATTTCTCCCAGTAAAGAGAAAGTGGCACCTCCACCTCCCCCTCCACCCCCACCTCTGGAAACATCCCCGAGACTCAAGAGCCCCAGCAAGCTGAACACTGCAGAGAATGGCAAACATCTTGGCTAGTCGCAAGGACCCGGAGTTGGTAAGGTCACGATGTGTAGAGAAATGCTGATTTTGATTAACTTTGCTTGCTAGAACTTAAACATTGTTTTATATCCTGTACAAACACATTTGCCACGTAACTCATAACCAACCTTGTCAAAGCAGAGTTAAGACTTGTTTATGATTTAGCTGCTCAAAATCAGAAAAATTCTGAGGCTGTTTTGATGTTGAAAATGTATTATTTTCTGTATTTTACTATTTAATTGGGTGCATCAAATAATTTTCTCATTCGAATTTTTCTTATAAATTCATAAATAGTACTTTTAATTATTGTAAATTATAAAAAAATACTTTTGTTTCTGTGTGATGTTTCAGCCATGCCAATATGTTGTCAGTATAAGTCCAATATAACTGCCAAATCAGCCAGTACAAAATAAATAATAAATGTATCTCTTTTTTTTTCTTTTTAAATAAGATAATAAATCTCTGGAGTTTTATATTTTCATTACTGTGTGTTCACACCGCTGCCGGCGAGAGCGTCACAATTCGCCCTGGCCACCCTGCCAGCAATGCTTTAGAAAGATTTGTGGACGCTCTGAGGTAGATCGAATGCTTGTCATGTATTTAAAGGAGCCGCAAAGAAAACAAGCATGTTGATCTTGTGCAGACAGACCACAAGTAGGGTATAGGTTAACCTCGTGAAATATTTTAAATGTCAAAGTAAGAAATTGATAAATGGAAACTTAACAATTAAAGTTGCATGTTTGCTAACGAAATAAACCAATTAAAAGCCATTGGTGTGGTGTGGCTTTTGTGTTCATGGTTAATTTCAACATGCAGTTTATAGGAGAGGTTTCATTTACCTGGTTGAAGTGTAGCCTTAATGTAATTGGTCAAATCCATGTTGTTTTGAGGAAATTAATAGCATTCCCGCTGAACAACAAAGCATTCCTCTAGCGCTAAAATGCCTGGGAACTAATGTGGTCGGAACCAAAGTTTACAGGACTGCGTTCTCTGGAATCCTCTCAAGCGGAGGACTTCTACATTGCGATTGGTTGCCACCCAACCGCGTCATAGCTCATTACCATAAAGTTTATCTGATTTCAACTCTCCTCGACGCTCTCATCGTCCAAAACGCGCTGGAGCTCGCCGCCGGCTTACATCGAAAATGAATGACTTCCGGCCACTTTGACGTTCGCGCCACCTGCGGTGTGAATGCACAGTTCTAATTTTTTTAATGCAAGTTATTTTATTTTTATATATTATTTGTTATTTTATTTACATGACATGGTGAAAGAAATGGGTTGCTGTTACATGTTGACTATTTTTTAAATATATTACATTAGTAATATATTTATTTTGTATACTATTTTATTTATTTACTTGCATCACATTGCATGAGTGAAGTTTTCCTGTTAACATAAAGACTCATTTCTTGTTCCAGTTCTTGAGTTTGGCATCAAGCATACTGAACTTTATCACCACCTCCATGCTGAAGTCCAGAAACAATTTCATTCGCAACTACCTGAGCGTGTCCCTCACAGAGCAGCACATGGCCACCGCCAGCATCATCAAGGATGTCGACAAAGATGTCAAAGGTCAAATGTTTTTTTATTCCTAACTCTGGTCATACATTTAGGCTTCCATTTAGGCTTTTCCTAACATGTAACCTTTTTTGTCCAGGTTCCTCTGATGAAGAGTTTGCCTCAGCCCTCTATCACTTTAATCACTCTCTGGTAACATCAGACCTGCCCTCTCCATCCCTACAGGTACATTTGGAAATATGCTTAAAAATAAAATCGCAATATTATTTTAAGATCTGATACCATGACTTCTTTAACTTTTCAGAACACTCTTCTGCAGCAATTGGGTGTTGCCCCGTTCTCAGAGGGTCCCTGGCCCATGTACATCCATCCTCAGTCCCTCTCAGTGCTCTCCAGGTTACTGCTGATCTGGCAGCATAAAGCCAGCCAGCAGGGGGAGCCTGATGTACTAGAATGCATGAAGGTCTGGGAAAGGTACGACTTTACACCTCTTTTCTTAAATCTAGCATTGGATTCTTCACTAAATTCTCACCCATGTGTATATTATGTGTTAGCATCAAGTTCATATAACATTGCATAGCATTCTCAATCTAAATGTGTTTTTTGTTTTAAGGTTTGTGGGCACTCTGCTGCAGCACACACTACAGGGAGCAGTACCTGCTGACGAGGACCTCAACGTTGAACACCTTCAGCTGCTTCTGCTCATCTTTCATAACTTCTCTGAAAAGGGCCGATGCAGCATCCTCACCCTCTGCATGCAGACCATCGCTGAAATCGCAGCCCACACGGATTCTCAGCTTCAGGCTGTACCCCTCAACCTGGCCCGCATCTTGCTTGTGTTTGACTACCTGCTGCACCAGTACTCAAAAGCTCCCATGTACTTGTTTGAGCAGGTACGAATGTAGCTGTACTTTCACTGGAAACATACCACTGTTTTGTAGCTAGCTTTTTACAATATTTTGTATTTGCTCAATCAGGTTCAGTACAATCTTCTGACACCCCTGTCATCCGGGGCCAGTTCAGGACAGGAGGGAGGAAAGAGAGGTGCTGTCCCACTTTATCATGGTTTCAAAGAGGTGGAAGAGAACTGGGCCAAGCACTGCTCGGCAGGTAGGAGTAAGTCAGATCTCTTATATTTCACTCAATTGTGCACTTAATGGTCGATGCAAGAGTGCAAGAACTGTTTTATTGTTGTATGTCTGTCGTCACACTCATTTAGATTCCACAGTGCAGCCGAAATTCTACTGCGTTCTGTCTCCTGAAGCTTCAGAGGATGACAGGAGTCGACTTGACAGCAAGGTGAGGCTACACATCACAAGTCTACACAAGTATTAGAGACATGGGATTGTCTATGCACCTAGTTAAAGAAAACCATTTTGGTCTTTACCAAATGTAGTGGTATGCTTTAATTACTCAATATTTTAAACTTTTTATTGATATATTTAAACAATTAAATGTATTGTATATTATAATTTAATATAATTAAGAATTCTATATTGTATATTTTCATTAGGGCTGTAAGTTTTACACGTTAAATTAAATAGTTATGAAAATAACACAATTAAAATATTTTAACGCAGTAAACGCACTGGCCCTGCCCCCAGACCTATACTTCATATGTTTCATGCTGTTGACTGTTGACAAATGATGCAGGGCAACAACTCCATAAAATACTGGGGCAAAATAAAATGTCCCTGTATGAGTATTTGTCTCATATTTATATCACATAAGCAATATCACAAGCAGCAAGAGAAGTAGTGCTGTTTATACAATAGTTCAGTAAATAAGAACATTAGGCATAATACAAAAAGCATTCTGACATTTACTTGCCCTCATGTAATTTCAAACCTGAATATTTTGAAGACCGTTGTTAACAAAGCTGTTTTGGTTACTAGTGACTTTCATTTCATGAACAAAATATTGAGATATTTCTCAAACTATCTTTTATGTTATTTAGTTTGTTAGGCCCTTGTAGCCTAAACATTTGTGTGTAGTAAATTTTATATCAAATCAAATATTTATTTCTATAGCTTTCTCAGCAAACATTATCTATCTTAGATCCTGTTCTGTCTGTTTATTTACCACAAGGTTCTTGCCATTAAAAGTTTGAAGACTCCTTTTATATATCCATATATAAAAATGAATATAAGAAGTTAATGTGCGTGTTATTTGTCAACTGTTACAGGCCTTCCAAGTGCTGTTCAATGATGTGGTAAAGTATGACGACTTGTACTCCTCTCTGATCTCTCTGCTGTCTGTGGGATCCCGCTTTGACACAGCAAGACGGCAAGAAAACAAGCCCATCACCCCAGTAGTGAGTTGCACATTCTGCAGTTTTTACAATCAACCTTGTGTTTGCGCTGGTTGACTTTGCCCTAAATGTTGCTGTCAATCTCTGGTACAGGAAGCATGTTCCTTGCAGTACTACTTTCTGGTGCTGTGGAAAATCCTGGGAGTGCTGCCACCCTCAAAAACCTATGTTGAGCAACTTAAGAGCGGCAACAGTGACCCCAGTGAGAGCGACATCTTGCACACCCTAAGATGGTCATCAAGGTTACGAGTCAGTACCTACGTTAACTGGATCAAGGTTAGTTTTATAATTTTAACACTAAGGAAATATAAGCAACAAATTAAGATGCCTTGAAGTAAAAGGTAAATAATCTGTTCAAACTCTTTAATCAGGAGCACCTAGTTAAACAGGGAATGAAAGCTGACCACGCCACATCTCTGATCGAAGTGGCCTCTGCTAAATGCAGCACAGTGAAATATGATGTGGAGCTCGCAGAGGAATACATCGCCAGACAGGTACACTCTTAGAGTAGCCATTAACAGCTGCTGATATAGATTTTTCTGCCCGTCTCCTAATATATGGCCTCATAAATTCTCTTCTTTATAGATTTCGTCGTTTTGCTGCGTGGACCCCAACAGCATCTTACCTCTTCACCAAGTACCCTCTCTACAAACCATCTACACATTGGATACTGTGATTTCCAAAGTGCAAGTATCTTTAGATGAGCATTTCTCCAAAGTAGCTGCTGACACAGACCCCAACAAATCCTCAGAGATCACAAAAAACCTGCTGCCCGCCACGTTGCAGCTCATTGATGTCTACACAGCTTTCACCAGGTGCTGATTACACCATGCACCACAAGAAAAAAGCAACCTTAAAATAACATGAGTCCATAAAGTTCATTTTCATTTAATATTTGGATGAACCATCTCTTTTAAAGTACTCAAGTAAACATTAGAAAACCAAACCGAGTTCTTAAGCCCTTCCTGATTGTTTTGCTGGTCGTATGTTTTCAGATCATACCTGCTGATGAGCCTGCCAGAAGAGGGAGAAAACAAACCCACAGAAGCTAAACTGCAGGGTTATGCTGCGGTGTTGTCCATCGGATCCACACGCTGCAAAGCCAATTTGCTTGGTAAGAATTCTGAACAGTATTAGCGGCTATTTATTTAAATTTGAATGGCTAATCCATTTTGGTTCTGTCTTCACTCTTTCAGGTCAGACTGTAATGCAGAATCTACCGTCAGCTGTTCAGACATTGTGTGAAACATGGATTAACATTCACACCAATGAATTCCCTAACTTTGGCTCATGGGTTAGAATGCTTATCCTTCAGTTCTTCGAGTGAATATACTCTCTCACTACTTCACCATAAACTGATTGTTTCCTTGTCCACAGCGGAATGCCTTTGCCAACGACACTATCCCATCGGAAAGTTACATCAGTGCCATTCAGGCTGCCCACCTGGGGACACTCACCAACCAATCACTGCCCTTGGCCTCCTCGCTCAAACACATTCTGCTCTCATTGGTGCGCCTTACTGGGGATCTCGTTGTGTAAGTCAGTTGAGCAACAGTTAAAACGCACATCTCTATATAAAAGATTTATAGATGCTAAAACTACTTGTGTGTTGCTGCAGCACAGAGGAGCTGAACAGTCCACAGGTGATCCGCACGCTGCTGCCCCTCCTGCTGGAGAGCAGCACAGAGAGTGTGGCGGAGATCTGCAGCACTTCACTGGAGAGGATCCTGGGCCCTGCTGAATCGGATGCTTTCCTGGCTCTCGTCTACGAGCGCCTAATCACAGGCTGCTACAACATCATCGCCAATCACTCTGACCCCAACAGGTGGGACCCCAGATGACCATATGACTTAAGCAGTCTCCGGAACTGCAATCTGAAGGAATCTAGATTAATATTGTTCTGTTTCCAATTAGTGGTCTGGATGAGTCCGTTCTTGAAGAGTGTCTACAGTACTTGGAGAAACAGCTGGAAAGCAGTCAGGTCCGCAAAGCAATGGAGGAGTTCTTCTCATTCAGGTAGGTCTTGGCGGAATATTATTTCCTTAGAAATCGCTAGATGCATTTTTAATCAATTTAATACATCCTTTTCCTCTTGTCTTGTAGCGGAGAATTGGTGCAGATCATGATGGCCACTGCCAATGATAATCTATCTGCAAAGTTTTGTAACCGGGTTTTGAAGTTCTTCACCAAACTGTTCCAGCTCAGTAAGTAGCCATGCAACGTCTTCCAGAAATCTGCCATCTGATTTTCCCCTCTCACCCATCTGTGTTCATCCCTCAGCGGAAAAGAGCCCCAATCCCAGCCTTCTGTGCCTGTGTGGCTCACTAGCCCAGCTGGCTTGTGTGGAGCCCACAAGGCTGCAGGCCTGGCTGAGGCGCATGACGGCCTCCCCTCCTAAAGATTCGGACCAGCTGGACACAGTGCAAGAGAACAGGCAGCTACTGCAGCTCCTCACCTCATACATTGTCCGTGATAACAGCCAGGTGGGCGAGGGCGTCTGCACTGTGCTTCTGAGCACTCTCATACCCATGGCAACGGAGATGCTGGCCAGCGGGGATGGAGCAGGCTTCCCTGAGCTCATGGTCATCATGGCCACTCTAGCCAGTGCAGGACAAGGAGCAGGACATCTACAGCTACACAGAGCCGCCATTGACTGGCTCACGAGATGGTAAGTGGCTTGGATACAAATAAATATATATTCAAATTTTTTTTTTTTTATATTACAAAATACATTAAAATATATTTGTATTACAAAATATATATTTTAAAATACTTAATTTTGAAATATTTATTAGTAGTTATATTATTAAACATTCATTCACTATTAATTTACATTTACATTTATGCATTTAGCAGACGCTTTTATCCAAAGCAACTTACAGTGCATTCAGGTTATAAATTTTTTGTCAGTACATGTGTACCCTGGGAATCGAACCCACAACCTTTGCGCTGCTAACGCAATGCTCTAACCACTGAGCCACAGGAACACAATGTAATTTAAATATAATTTTGAAATATATTTATTAGTAGTTATATTCTTAAACATTCATTCACTATTAATTTAAATATTTATCTAATCAAATATATTTTTTAGATAATATTTATTTGTGTGTATATATATATATATACATAAATATATTATAAAAAATATAATAATCATAATAATAACAACTATTATTTAGAAATGTTTTATTTAATATTTAGAAATTATTTTAAATGTTGGAAATTCTGAATACAAATGATATATAAAAACAATAATTAATATTTTTAAATAGTATTAATTTTAAATTGTTATATTAATATTAGTTTATATTATGTAAAATATTTTACATTTAAATAATAATAATAGTAATTAAATTTAAGTATAAGGTGTGTTTCAATGTAAGATACAATTTAAATTTGAAAAAATATACTTCCATTTAAATGTCTTCATTTTATTAGACACTCTTGAAGTGCATGTTCCCTAGAAGGCAGTGCTTTCTTTATAAAAGTTTTGACCTCAGTATGACCTAAAAACTATCCCACATAGACTGAAGCCACAATATTTCTACCTTGATTTCATGGGGTCTTTTACCTCCAATTGAATCTAAACCTGACCTTTTCATCTTTTTCTTTCAGTAAAAAATACTTGTATCAGAAGAATGTTGTGGAAAAAGTTACCGCCAATGTGTCACAAGGCAAGGTAGGTGTTAAGTCCATTTTGATGGTAACTATTTGCAGATATTTGTGTCGGACCATAAGTGAAACACTCTTGTTTGCAGCATGCCAGCATGCTGGAGTGTGCCTGCCACATCATTTCCTACCTGGCAGATGTTATGAATGCTTTGAGGCAGAGCAGCGGCCAGGGCTCGTCCCAGCTCCTGATGGAGGGAGAGGAGAAGGCTATTGAAGTTGACTCTGACTGGGTGGAGGAGCTGGCGGTAGAGGAGGAAGACTCACAAGCTGAAGATTCGGTCAGGAGACAGTCTGCTCACTGTGCCTTAGATTTAAATATTGCTTACATTTTTCCAGTCATATCTGAGTTTCTTGTGTTTTAGGATGAGGATTCGCTCTGCAATAAGCTATGCACATTCACCATCACACAAAAGGAGTTCATGAACCAGCACTGGTAATGGATCAACTCGGCATTCCTTTGCTATGCAACCGAAGCGTTCAGAAGCTGTGCTGTGGGTCTTTAATCTCCTGCTCTTCCCCATACAGGTATCACTGTCACACTTGTAAGATGGTGGATGGGGTAGGTGTGTGCACAGTGTGTGCCAAGGTCTGTCACAAAGACCATGAGATCTCCTATGCCAAATATGGCTCTTTCTTCTGTGACTGCGGTGCCAAAGAGGATGGCAGCTGCCAGGTGAGACCGAATACTTCAGGTCATCATGGGAAAAGAGCAACTGCGGTAACTTTGGCTTGCAAATCATTTATCATTGACTGCCATTAGCTCATTTCAGACCTCCCTCAATTCATCAGGGTTTGCAATGAATTTCATCTTTTGCTTTTTTGATAGTTAAGCAAGTTTAATCTGTTTGGTAGTATATTACTTCAGATGAATTCAGTCCATTTCATTGTTGTTAAAGGAATAGTTCACCCCAAAAATAAACATTTACTTGTGTTATTTCAAACCCTCACAAAGAGTTGTTGTGCAGCTGCTTCCAAAGTAATAATGGCTGTTGAATTTCATAAAAGTAAAAAAAGTAGTTAGTAGTAAAGTAGTGCAAAGAACCACTAAATAAAGACTTGCATTATATCACACAAGCTGTAACGCTTAAAAACAAGTTAAATAATAACATCATAATTTTAGATTCTAATTGAATTAATGTTCATTTACTGATCAAGAATGCAATATTTAAGTCTCCAACTTTTGTGGTCGACTGTTATTACAACAACAAATATAGTGTTCTTTAAACTTTTTTACACTCAACGCATTATTACAGTCCTTTTGTACTGCGTGGATGGAAAAGTAAATAATTCAACCCTGTTACAACCACTTTTTTCAAAACAGTTTATCAAAAACTACAAACACATTTGATCCAAAACTAGCATAGGCTTAAGTAAGTTTAACCTAAGCAATCAAAAAAGGCAGAAAATCTAGTCTATTTACATATATACATATATATATATATATATACATATACTAATGTTTTGAGTCAGTATGATATTTTTTTAATGCTTTTGAAAGACATCTGTTGTTCACAGTGGCTGCATTTGTTTGATAAAAAATACAGTGAAAACTAATATTAGTAAAATATTATCACATTTAAAAATGATTTTCTTTTTTAATATATTTTTGTACTTAAGTATATTTTCACCAGCCATTACTGCAGTCTTCAATGTCACATAATCCTTCAGAAATCAATTTCTTAAAAATCTAAGTATTTAGGTTGGTAAAATTAATGCAAAAATTGCAAATGAATTTAAAAAAAACACTCCTATAAAAAGTAGACCGAAATAAATGTTTAGTTTGTTTCATGTAATGCCTTGTTTGTGAAAAAGTTTGGAACAGCATGAGGCTGAGTAAATGTAACAATTGTATTGTTTGAGTGAACTATTCCTTTAATCTTGAATTATAGTTTGAGTATTTCCTTAAAAATTTTGCTTAATTAAAAAGATTTTCAGATTATAATTTCAACATTTAAGCCATATCCACTCATGCATGTCTCCTTGATGGAAACACAAAGCATGTAACAATCAAATTTGACTCCCTCTTCCCTGTGGTTCCCCCTCCTGGCATAAACATCCTTTGTAATTAAGTCTGAGTAATGAAATGTATCCCATATCCCTGATCTTGGGTCTGTATCCTTATTTTGCAGGCTCTAGTGAAAAGAAGTCCCAGCAGTGGAATGAGCTCCACCATGAAGGAGTCCTCGGCGTTCCAGAGTGAGCTGCGCATGCCGGAGAGTGCCATCCGTCAACAGAGCTCCTCACCCGCAGACAAGGGAAAAGTCACAATCTGTGATGGCAAAAGCAGTGACGATGACAAACCAAAGAAGAGCAGCGTGTGTAAAAACATTGAGGGCTGCAGAGAGGATCTGCTCATCCAAGTGGTATGAGAATTTCTTCGCTCTTCATTCTCTGAATCTGTTTTCATATTAGAAGTGCATCTGACTCGCTGCAATCATAATTTTTTGCAGGCGAGCTCCTCCACAGCAGCCCTGGTGCTGGAGTTACTTGTTTTCCTAATGGATGCCATTCAGACCAATTTCCAGCAGGCATCGGCAGTGGGCAGCAGCAGCCGGGCTCAGCGCTCTCAATGAATTGCACACCCAAGACAAGACGGTTGAGATGACAGATCAGCTCATGGTATGAACCAAACACCTGAAGACTAATTCTAACACACACATTGATACCTGACACTAAACATGTTTTTATCCTTCAGGTTCCCACACTGGGCTCACAAGAGGGCGCTTTTGAGAACGTCAGAATGAACTACAGTGGAGATCAAGGACAGACCATACGCCAGCTCATCAGCGCCCATGTGCTTCGTCGGGTGGCCATGTGTGTGCTGTCGTCCCCTCACGGACGCAGACAACACCTCGCTGTCAGCCATGAGAAGGGCAAGGTAATCCAGAAATCCCGAAAACGAGTTTTGTCTTCGATACTTCATGTTTAATTGTGACTATATGGTGGCTGGCTGTATTTTTTGCAGATCACAGTTCTGCAGTTGTCTGCGCTGTTGAAGCAGGCTGACTCCAGTAAGAGAAAACTGACTCTGACTCGCCTGGCTTCCGCTCCAGTCCCCTTCACAGTGCTTAGTCTCACAGGAAACCCCTGTAATGAGGACTATCTGGCAGTGTGTGGACTCAAGGTAACAAATGCAGACAGAAATTGCCAGGAAATATTTCAAAGTTTCCACTGAATAACTTCACAGGAAGATTTTGGAATTATTTCACAGGTTTGTTTCCACTGACTTTAGTCTTGTTTGTCTCTCTCTCATCTACAGGACTGCCACGTTCTGACATTCAGCAGCACAGGCTCGGTCTCAGATCACTTAGTCCTGCATCCTCAACTTGCCACTGGAAACTTTATCATCAAGGCCATATGGCTTCCTGGGTCACAGACTGAATTGGCTATCATCACTGCTGATTTTGTCAAGGTGAGTAATTGTACATAAGGAACAGCTTATGTTTACAATTTAATTTACATTTTCTGTTTGTTTTAAAAGGTAATTTATTTTGTGATGGCAAAGCAACATTTTCAGTGGACTTGCTGTATTTAAAACAAATATACATTTATCCTCAAAAGTGACACAATTTTGCCTATAGTCATGTGACATCAATTCTATCAAAAGTGAAGTCCTTTAAATCACAGTTTTTTTGTTTTGTTCTTTGTTGCAGATTTATGACTTATCTGTGGATGCCCTGAGCCCCATGTACTACTTCCTGCTACCAAGTTCAAAGATCAGAGATGCCACATTCCTGTTCAACGAGGAGGGCAAAAACATCATCGTGATCATGTCCTCAGCGGGCTACATGTACACTCAGATGATGGACGAGTCCAGCAGTGCCCAGCACGGCCCTTTCTACGTCACCAACGTTCTGGAGATCAACCACGAAGACCTGAAGGTTTTACAATGGTTTATTTTTCTATATAGTCAGATAGACTGCAGTAAGTTAATCAAGTGGATTCAGAATGGATTGAGTGTGACCGCATGCTGAGTTTCTTGTGTGTTTGCTTCGCAGGACAGTAATGGCCAGGTGGCTGGAGGCGGAGTCTCTGTGTACTACTCCCACGTCCTGCAGATGCTCTTCTTCAGCTACAGTCAGGGCAAGTCATTCGCAGCCACAGTGAGCTGCAGCAACATGGAAACACGGAGACTCTTTACCATCATTGTCAAAGGGTAGGATTCCTCTTCTAAATTTGTACAGAAAAGTTCCATCTTAAAATTAGATTTTAACACTCTTTCAAGAGTTTTGTTTTTCTCTAATGTTTGTTCTCTTGGACATGCAGATCTAATGGAGGTAGTAAGACGTCTCCAGCTCTCTGTCAGTGGTCAGAAGTCATGAACCACCCAGGCTTGGTGTGCTGTGTCCAGCAGACCACAGGAATCCCACTGGTCATCATGGTAAAACCAGACACGTTCCTCATTCAGGAGATCAAAACCCTGCCTGCAAAAGCTAAGGTCAGTTCCTACAATTTTCTAGTGGTCCTAAGGAAGTAGAGAAATATATTGTGAAACATTGAATATTTTATTGTGTAAAAAAAAAGAAAGAAGAAACAACAAAGATAGATTTTGGTGATGTGTGTGAATCATTTAATGTAACATCTGTTGTTTTGTATTTTTGCTCCCCCCTGCCCACCACTTCTGAGGCTGCACTAATGTTTTTGCTCATGTCCTGTTGCTAGCATTGTTGCTTGTTGAGATTAGTTTGCATTACTGGTACATTTTATGCATTTTGATTATTATTGAATGCCAGAAATGGATTAAATGCATATTTGACACTGAATTATTATTATCAGTCTATATTAAAATTGCAGTCTATTATCATTCCTAGTTTTCGTAGTCACCCAAGTCCCAAATATTACATACTGAATAGAACATTTCAGAATCACACACTAGATCATAACAAATGAATATCCACTGCTGTGCTCCTCATACCAAAAGTCCAATATCTATTAAACATGGCTAAAGTTCTCTTAGGAAATTGTTACTCGCCAAACGCTTTCAAAGAAATGTCTACATAAACCCTGAATTACACACCATGAAAATACCCCAAAAAGCCTGCATGTCATTAAAATGCCAGCCACCCAACCAAATTTTGTACTGGAATGGGCAAAATTTGTACACAATAAATTCTAATAGGGTGCAAACACAAATAAATAATTCTCTCTTCCCTAAGATTCAGGACATGGTTGCAATCCGTCACACAGCAAGCAACGAGCAGCAGCGCACCACAATGATACTGCTGTGTGAAGATGGCAGTCTCCGTATATACATGGCCAACGTGGAGAACACGTCCTATTGGCTCCAGCCCTCCCTTCAGCCTAGCAGTGTGATCAGCATCATGAAACCCGTCCGCAAACGCAAGACAGCCACGACCAGTGAGTCACACCACATTTGCTCTGATTAATCACATTGTTTAGTGTTGTTTAGAGAGATTTATGTTGCATTTGGTGTTTTTCCTCATCAGCCACACGCACATCCAGCCAAGTTACTTTCCCCGTGGACTTCTTCGAGCACAATCAGCAGCTGACAGAGGTGGAGTTTGGTGGCAATGACTTGCTGCAGGTCTACAACGGCCAACAGATCAAACACAGACTCAATTCTACAGGGATGTATGTGGCCAACACCAAGGTAACGAACATGATTCCAGCTACAGTATCATTTAGAAATTATTATTAATAGCTTGCTAAGACATTCTCACTTGGAGTCATTTATGTTGGTTCCTGTCAACAGCCTGGAGGTTTCACGGTGGAAGTAGTAAACAATAACAACTCTATGGTGATGACGGGTATGAGAGTGCAGGTGGGCACTCAGGCCATTGAGCGATCACCCTCTTACTTTGAAATCTTTGGGCGTACCATGCAGCTCAACCTGACACGCTCCCGCTGGTTTGACTTCCCTTTCACTCGCGAGGAAGCCCTTCAGGCAGACAAGAAGCTCTCCATTTTCAGTAAGATCCCAAAAGAAAAATAATTACATTATTAGATTAAATTAGATTAGATAAAAAAATAAAACTACATTACATCATTATTTTTAAATTATGAATATTATATTGTGAAGTAGATGTTGCTGATTTTAAATTAATAAACTGTGATCTGCTATGTGTATGAGTGTGTGCCATAATTTAAAAAAATTGACACCTTTATATAATGTATTTTATATAAATAAATATTTTTAGTCATAACTTTTGTTTTTAAAATTGAATTCCATACATTTATAGGGATACTCGGGAAAATGAAAATTGTCATTGTTCACTTACCCGCATGTTGTTGTTCCAACTTCGGAACACAATTTAAGATATTTTAGATAAAAACCGGGAGGCTTGTGACTGTCTCATTGACTGCCAAGTAAATAACACTGTTGAGGTCTGGAAAAGTATGAAAAGCATCGCCAGGGAAGTCCATCTGCCATAAGTGGTTCAATCTGAATTTTATGATGCAACAAGAATAATTTTTGTACGCAAAGAAAATAAAAATAACGTCTTAAGCCTGGAATACACTACGTGATTTTTGCCCTGATTTTACCCCGATTTTACAGTCTAAACAAGTTGACGCTAGTTGAGGAAAGTCAGAGCTAGTCTGCAGATTACAGCTGACAGATTCCACAGAAAATCAAGTAGTGTGTTATGGTCACAGACTCCGATATTTTTTTTTGGCTTCAGACTTTTATTCAGAGGATCAGAGGATATCAAACATGTTTGATATTTTCAACCGATTTTAGAACGCCACCTATGTTTTCATTTGTCATGCGTCTTCTAGCAACAAGGTGCACATTTCTGCATTAGTTCGTTGTGATCGAAACAAACTTTAAAGTTTGGTCGTGTATGATCTTCAGTCGCATAGTGTATGATGGCCAGTTTTCCTTTGTCACTATTTACAAAGTCGGTAAGTGTATGATGCCTTGTGTTTTAAAAATCTGTTCCGATTTGAAAAGTTGTGTAGTGTATTCCAGCCTTTAGTAACAACAATTTGTCTCCTCTCTTTCTCTCCTTGTCACTGTAGCGCCATTTTGGATATTACCCATTGAATGCAAGTAGCGTACACTCTTCTGCATCTGCCTCAATGCAAGGATAAGCTATTTTCATTCAAATCAAAGCGTAAAATATGCATCCATGCGTTAATGCAGATGCAGAAGAGCGTACGCTGCTTGCGTTCGATGGCTAATATCCAAAATAGCGTGATGAGGAAAGACCGAGAGGAGACGATTGTTGAAGAAAAGTCGTTCTTTGCATACAAAAAGTATTCTTGTTGCTTCATAAAATTCAGATTGAACCACTGATGTCAGATGGACTTCCCTGGCGATGCTTTTCATTCTTTTCTGGACCTCGACAGTGTTATTTACTTGGCCGTCAATGAGACGGTCACAAGCCTCGTTTTTATCTAAAGTATCTTAAATTGTGTTCCAAAGATGAACAAAGCTTTTGGCGTGGAGTATCCCTTTAAGCTCTTAACAGCAGTAGTGATTATAATTAATAATAAAGATTTTTTGTTTGTTTCAGTTGGTGCTTCAGTTGACCCAGCAGGTGTCACCATGCTGGACTCCATTAAGATTTATGGCAAAACCAAAGAACAGTTCGGCTGGCCAGATGAGCCCCCAGAGGACTTCCCTTCAGCTGCAGTCAACAACGTGTGCAGCCCCAACCTAAACCAGAGCAATGGCACTGGAGAGAGTGAGATCACCAGCCCCATCACAACAAGTGCCACTGTACTGGAGAGGTATACCTGTCTCCTAAGCCTGGGTGCTCTTGATTTCAACCTATTAGTTCATATGATTTCCTGTAGAGAAAATGTATTCTATCTCTGTCGTCATTTCAAATAATACACTGCATTTAATCTGTATTATTGTCTCAAGATTGCGTGTAATTGATGTAAATTAACGTAACTGAGACGAAGAGCAGAGGAAAGAGAAGGGATTGGGGGGGGGTGTGCGTGACGTGTCCAGTGCATGGCTGCCATCATAATGACCTCGTGCTTGCATGCTTACGTTTCATGTGTTTGACATACAAATCATTTTTACGCATTTCTTTTCTGTGATCCTCACACATTTTTCTTTTTCTTTGCTCCCTAAAACAAAAAAAAGTTGTGAAACTGAGTCCTTATCAGCCTTGGACCGGTTAGTAACCGCCCTTTCTCTGCTTGTGTGCATGGTGGTTTGTTCGTATGTGTGTGTGTGTGTGTGTGTGTGTATGTGTGAGAGACAGCAGTCAGACTGAACTTGCTCTGGTGTAGATCATGCAGGAAAATTACAACATTAGTAATCACATAGGTGTTTACTTTAAACGCTTTTAACGTGTGATAATGTGTTATGGTTTGAATATGGCAATGCTTTGAATGATGTAGAATTGGAATATGTTAGTATGGATTGCTATAATTTTAATATTATGCATTGTTTTATTCTAATTTGTTTATTTATACATTCTAGGTTGGTGGTCAGCTCACTGGAAGCTCTAGAGAGCTGCTTTGCTGTGGGTTCCCCCAATGAAAAGGTTAGGAAACCTGGTTCTCTTTTTGATTCGAGATATCAAAAGTACCAGTACTAGGTGACCCAAAATTAGAATAAATGTTTAAAATGATGAGTGCTTACATACGATTAAGAATCCATATCAGTTACTTATTTAAAACTGTTCATTGTGCATGACATTGTGCAACTGATATACTTATTTCTTGCTGTTATTGGACATTTTTGCTTCAGGAATAAATTATTAATGGATGGCTTTCAATAGTGCATTTCTAAAGTGGCATCAAACTTTGTGTGAATTATCATCCACACCACTAGGTGTCAGTATAATTCCAAAGATTTATATTGCCCTGCACAACAAATAAAAAAATTCAAATTATACCATTGTAGTAAATGCATTGTACATAATTCAGTGCTTGTAAAATATTTGCTATAATATAGATTTGGTTTTCAAAATTTAGATTAACTTTTGTTTGTCGATAAATGTGTTTTTGTTTTATTTATAAAATAAAGTTTAGAACATGCAAATATTTTTATTTGACTATTGACAAAAAAAATTGTGACTTTTTTTATCTATTTGTCATCTATTTTATATTTAATTTCAGTTAACTAAAGCAACTTTTAATGTTTAATGCAGAATTACAATACTGCTTTTTACTGAGATTTTCCCTTTATTTGTTTTATTTGTTTTCAATGAAATTTGTGACTTTCCATCCCTACAATCTATAGGAGAAAAATAAAACTGCTGCTCTAGAGTTGGCCACTCTCCTCCTGTCTATCCCCACTCCTGCTGGAGTTCAACAGCAGACCAAAGGCCTTCTGGCTAGCCTGCACACCAGCCGCACAGCCTACCACAACCACAAGGTACAAACATGATCACTTTATCCTGTGATAGACATGAATTACCATATCGTTTAGCTCAGCTTTTTAACTGGCACTTAATCTGTGTTTAGGATCAGTCTCTACTGAGCAACGCAGTACAGTGTCTAAACAGCTGCAGTAAAGAAGGGAAGGAGCTGGACCCTGATGTGTTCCAGAGACTGGTGATTACAGCCCGCTCCATCGCCATCATGAGACCCAACAACCTTGTGCACTTCACCGAGTCCAGGCTTCCTCAGTCAGACACTGGTACACACATTGAACCTCTTAGTCGTTCATCTTGTTATCCTTTATGTGCCTTTTCATAAAGTCAGTGTTTCCTCTCTTCAGATGTAGGTGATGATGGGAAGGATGGACTGAAGCAAGCTGATACAGAGAGCTATAGCTTCATCATGCAGCTGGTCACTAACTTCTGGAAGCTTCATGCTCTCAAACCCAAGAATGCTTTTTTGGCTCCCGCCTGTTTGCCAGGTACATAGTCACACAGTGGTGTTTATTGATTTGAGTCACACTAGGAGTTCATTTATTTATTGTTTTAGGAATCTGACACATTTTTTTATTTTTATTTAGGTCTATCTCACATTGAAGCCACAGTCAATGCACTGATTGATATCATCCACGGTTACTGCACCTGTGAGCTGGATTACATCAACGTGGCATCTAAAATCTACATGCAGATGCTGCTCTGCCCTGTATGTCTTCTATTGTCATTCTTCTCCATAATCCATACATTTTGAGAAACTAATTTCTCTTAACTTTCTCATCTACAGGACATCTCTGTGAGCTTTGCTTGCAAACAGGCTCTGATTAGAGTTTTGAGACCCAGAAACAAACGCAGACATGTGACCTTGCCTTCTCCTCCGCGGTCCAACACGCCTATGGGTATGAGCCGTGCTTTTCAGCTTTGTGACTTGTACAAACCTCACAATGAATCAACCCCAAAATATGCATTGCTGTGCTTTCATATCCTAGGAGATAAAGATGACGACGATGATGACGATGCTGATGAGAAGCCCTCCAACATGACGGGAGGGGAAAGCGGCAGGCATGAGAGTCAAGAACAAAACGAGGTGGACCACGGAGACTTTGAGATGGTGGTGAGTTTCGCAACCACTATGAGCCCAGCTGTTGGACGCTTAGAAGTGTTAATCTGACAATGATTAGACTGTGATATGTATGTCAGCAAACTAACATTTACTGAATCAATACAAAAAAAAATGTACGTAAAGTTATTGGGCAGTAATAATGATAATCTGTAAATGATGCAACATCATATATTTATATGCCACGTACTGAACAAATAATAAAGGTGCATTAAAGTTGTTTTCATATTCCAGAATGTGCACAATTAATAGGAAGAAAACAACAATCAACTAAATTTGCCCAAATGTATTCATCAAGGAAACTGAGAACACTTAAAAAGTCTAATTCATGCTTTTAAGAACCAGCCCCCTAAAAAGTCTCCTAAACATCTGTTTTGAACACTGTAATGAAATATTTGAGATGGAGGTAGTTGTTTTAAAATGAGGCTTTGTCCAAACTACTGTATGTAAAGAAGGTACTTGTCATGTAATCCTCTCCTCTCTGTGTTTGATCTGCAGTCTGAGTCTATGGTCCTGGAGACGGCTGAGAATGTAAACAATGGAAACCCTTCTCCTCTTGAAGCTCTGCTAGCAGGGGCAGAGGGCTTCCCACCCATGCTGGACATCCCTCCAGACGCTGATGATGAGACCATGGTGGAGCTGGCTATAGCTCTCAGTCTGCAACAAGACCAGCAAGGTCACCGTTTACACTTTTCTGCCCTCTAAGAGAAATATTTTATTAGAGATGTTCCGATACCCTTTTTCCCTTCCTGATACCGATTCCGATACCTAGGCTCAGGGTATCGGCCGATACAGAGTACTGATCCGATACCTGGGTTGTGTATCTGGTTATACAGCTGTATGTACTACTAGCCCTTTATGAATTGATACAATTATTTTATGGTGTGCTTAACTATCTATGTATATGTATGTATATATATATGTATGTATGTATGTATGTATATGTGTGTGTGTGTATAATGTATGGATAGTCAGTCAGTCTGGTGAGTAAACAAATATGTAATGTTTGGAAAATGCCACATCTTTTTAAATATCTGAAAGTACACTCTTAACATCAGTCAGTCAAACATTATAAATATATTATGATAATCAAGTATTTAATGATAGAAATGTAGCAATTAGAATGAAAACTTGGTAACCATGTATGAATGTATATTAGTCATTATAACTGAACTTAAACTGGACTGGTGGTGGTGCGTTTTTGGTCGTTCAGTGTTTCTGTAAAAAATGGGGGGGAAAACTATCAATAATACTGATAAGATAATAATCATACTATGAATTCTACTAAGAACATTATAAAACACACTAAGGATTGTTTCCCAGGGTGAAGATTTAGTCGCATGTGCGAGAGATTTAGTCGCAATGTGGCAGTACATTTGTATTTCTTCTTCGCTGCTATAAATAGTGGTTGCTTGTGGCAACACAGCACAATTTCCTGTGTTTGCATTCTGAGCATCGAAGAAGAATTGATTCCGATTTGCAAAAATGTTATTGTATCGGATCGATACATGGGTTCAAGTACTCTCCGATACCAATGCCTGAATTTTTTGTGGTATCGGTGGAACTAGTATTGGAATTGGAACAACCCTACATTTTATTATGAGATGGACACTGCTGGTCAGATCTTTGGAATTAGTACTTTTTAAAAATGTTTTTTTAAGTGGCTTATGCACACCAAAGCTGCAATTATTTGTCCAAAAACAGTGATATCATGAAATATTACAGTTTAAAAGAACTTTTCTATTTGAATATATTTAGAAATGTAATTTGTTTCTTTTATTTATGCAGTTATAAATTGCCTTTTAACATATATTACAATGGGAACTGTTCTTTGTGATCATATTTTACAATATGACTGTTTTACTGTATTCACCAAATAAATGCGGCCTTGTTGACATTGGAGACTTAAAACAAATTTATTAAAAAAATTATCTGTATTGTTCCAAAATTTTGACCAGTAGTGCATATGGTAATTCCTTGTCTAATGTGGAGAGTATGTTGTGTCTGCAGGCAGCAACAGCAGTGCTTTGGGCCTACAGAGTCTGGGCTTATCTGGTCAGGCCCCAAGCTCCTCATCCCTGGACGCAGGAACCCTTTCAGACACCACTGCATCAGGTAACTGCACCCATCTCCTACACAAGACACTTTCAGTCAGGGGTGGACAATCTGACCATTTTATATTGTGGTATTAAAGCTACTAAAGTTATTCAATTTAATTCATATAGTAAAGACTATGTAGTGTTTTCAGTTTAACTTTGGTTTTAATGACCATTTTGACAAGTGATTGTTTAATGCAATAATGTTTTATATTGAGGAAATGTATAAGTCTGTAAGCTTGTTCCAGTCTGAATATTCTCAAGAGTTCATCTCAAAATTGGGAAGATTGCGATTTCAGATCGTGATCGAGTTAAAAAAAAATATTTTGGGAAGATTGTCCACCCCTACTTTCTGTCATGCTTACTGCATGCTCACCCAGCATTCCTCTTGTCATCTCTTCATGTCCCATAATTCCTTTAAATTACAATCATTTTCAACTATATGGCTGTTTGTCTATTTATATGTTCGTGTGCACCTTTAGAAACCCCCCTTAGCAAAGCCTGCTGTTTTTTTTCCTGTAACAGCTCTGGTTATGCTTTCAGCCCCAGCCTCGGATGATGAGGGGAGCACAGCTGCCACAGACGGCTCCACGCTGCGCACCTCTCCTGCCGAGCACGGGGGCAGCGTGGGCTCTGAGAGCGGCGGCAGCGCTATCGACTCAGTTGCAGGAGAACACAATGGTAAGACTGGATTTTTACTGTTTGTCTGATTTTTTCTTTTTATATATATATATATATATAAATTATTTTGAAGTGTATTGTTTTGGATAGTTTAATCAACTCCAGATGATGTGTGTGTTTCAGTGTCTGGCCGCAGCAGTGCTTATGGGGACACAACTGTTGAAGGACACCCTGCAGGGCCGGGCAGCGTGAGCTCCAGCACAGGAGCCATCAGCACTACCACGGCCCAGCATGAAGGAGACGGATCAGAGGGTGAAGCAGAGACGGAGGGTGACATCCACACCAGCAACAGGTCTGTCTCCATGATGGAGCACTTATCTTCTAGTATAAACTAGAATAAAATGCATTTTATGTACTGTCTCACTCTTTTTTCCAGGTTGCACATGGTGCGTTTGATGCTCTTAGAGCGTCTCTTGCAGCATCTGCCCCAGCTCCACACTGTAGGTGGAGTTCAGGCCATCCCCTACATGCAGGTCATCCTCATGCTGACCACAGATCTGGATGGAGAGGACGAGAAAGACAAAGGAGCACTGGATGACCTTCTGGCCCTGCTCATCGCCGAGCTCAGCATGCATAAGAAGGTGAGACTACATTAAGAGCATTTAAATGCATTTTTCTTGTATGGAAACAGAATATGGATTGTCATTTTTGGTTTCCAGGATGTTTCAAAGAAGAATGAGCGCAGCTCCATAAATGAGGTGCACCTGGTCATCATGAGGCTCCTCAGTGTCTTTATGTCTCGTACCAAGTCTGGCTCAAAATCCTCCTCTGAGGTAACTCTCAACTTCAGTCTGGTAATACAGTACTCAAAAGGCTTTGTTCTAATGATGATGTTCTAATGAAAATGATATTTTCAAACAACAAAGTCTGAGAATTAAACCAAACTAATCCAAACTATCAGTCAAAAGTTTGGAGTCGATAAGATTTTTTTCTTTGTCCCTTATGCTCACAAAGGCTGCATTTTATTTGATAAAAAATACAATGAAAAAAGTAATGTTGTGAAATTTTCCTATTTGAATATATTTTAAAGGCCAAGATATTGCTGTGATGGCAAAGCTGAATTTTCAGCATCATTACTCCAGTTTTCAGTGTCATGTGATCCTTCGGAAATCATTCTAACATGATTTGCTGCTCAAGAAGCATTTCTTATTATCAATGGTAAAAATGTGGTGCTTAATATTTTATAGGATCCTTCAGTTAATAGAACATTGATGAATAATTTGACATTATTGTATCCTTGCTGAATAAAATTATTTATATTAAAAAAATTATACTTATTTTAAAGTTTATGATTATTTGAGAAATAAAATGTAACTATCATTTATTTCTTATATATTTTTTGAAAATGTATTATTGAAGTATACTTTAAAAAAATGTTATGAGAACATTTGAAATCTGGCAATAATTTACATTTGATAAAATGGTCAGCATTTAAAATGTCCCGGACAACATTGATTGGAAGCCACACACTTTGATTGTAATTTGAACGCCTTTTTTATATACCTATTTCATACTCCATTTTAGATTAGTCCTGCCTTGATCATAAGTTCAAGCATTGTTTTGCTTCAGAAAGTGTACATTTCTAATACTGTTGTTTACATGTTTCTACCAGGTTCAGTTTGCAGAGCAGTGAATGTAAAAACTGTTAAATAATTCAGTTTCGTCTCTGTTTTCTCGCCAGTCGTCTTCTCTCATCTCCAATGCAACAGCTACCGCTCTGCTCAGCATGGGTTCGATAGACTACTGCCTGCATGTGCTCAAATCCCTGCTGGAGTTCTGGAAGACTCAGCAGGGTGAGGAGGAGCCAACGGCCACCAGTCAGCTCCTAAAACCCCACACTTCCTCTTCACCCCCAGACATGAGCCCCTTCTTCCTGCGTCAGTATGTCAAGGTACAGGCTGGGTCTTGAAAAGCTTGCTCTTGTGTATTTGTATTGCATAAGAAAAATCATGATCTTTAAATTATGGGTGTGTTTCTCAGGGCCATGCTGCTGATGTGTTTGAAGCGTACTCTCAGCTTCTCACCGAGATGGTCCTCCGACTGCCATACCAGATTAAGAAAATTGCAGACGCCAACCCGCGCATCCCACCGCCAATCTTTGATCACTCCTGGTTCTATTTCCTGTCTGAGGTAATGCACGTAATTCACTTTTGGGCTCTGCTGAAGATTTTTCAGTGAAGAAAGTTGATTCATGCTAAATTATTCAATCATCTTCCAGTATCTGATGATCCAGCAGACGCCATTCGTGAGAAGACAAGTGAGGAAGCTCCTGCTGTTCATCTGTGGCTCCAAAGAGAAATACCGTCAACTCCGAGATCTCCACACGCTTGACTCCCATGTGCGGGGCATCAAGAAGCTTCTGGAGGAGCAGGGCATCTTCCTGAGAGGAGGAATTGTGACTGCGACATCTGGCTCGCTCTACAGTATGACACACTCATTTGTCTGGTGAGTAAACAGGCTTGTGTGACGCCCTAGGAATGTTACAGTTCCTTTTGCTTTTGTATGACCTTTTTTCCTTTTACACAGATGGAGCATCTTAAAGCATGTGCTGAAATAGCCACTCAGAGAACGATCAACTGGCAGAAGTTCTGCATGAAGGATGACTGTAAGTGTACAATGTGTCCTACTTTTACATTTATGTATTTGCAGTTCTTTCTATCCCGAGGAATCGAACCCATGAGCTTGATGTCACTTGTGGTACTAATGGAATTCTTTCTCTCTGTGTAGCGGTGTTGTACTTCCTGCTGCAAGTGAGTTTCCTGGTGGATGAGGGTGTTTCTCCGGTCCTGCTGCAGCTGCTCTCTTGTGCTTTATGTGGCAGTAAAGTCCTGGCGGTCTCCTCCTCTGGAGCTTCAGGTGGAGGTTCTGGAGGTTCATCTCAGCCCTCTCAGAGCAAATCCTCCAGCAAGAAGAGCAAGAAGGAGGACAAGGAAAAAGACAAAGAAGGTTTTATGATCTTTGAGCAAAGCCCAACTATCATTAGAATTAATAATAATAAATAAAAAAACAGTTCAATGGCTCTTTTCTCAATGTTCCTGTTGTATTTTCTGCAGGAGATGGAGCTGGCAGTCAGGAAGATCAGCTATGTACAGCTCTGGTCAGTCAGCTCAATAGATTTGCAGATAAGGAGACGCTTATTCAATTCTTGCGTTGCTTCCTGCTCGAGTCCAACTCTTCCTCTGTGCGCTGGCAAGCCCACTGCCTCACACTGCATATCTACAGGTACTTAGCTACTACATTCAAGCACCATCCCTAAACACACTCTCTCATGTCCTGTGCTTTGAACTTGATCCAGAAGTTCCATCATTTTATATCAAATGAATTATTTACCTTGCAGGAACTCAAACAAATCCCAGCAGGAGTTGCTGCTTGACCTGATGTGGGCCATTTGGCCAGAACTACCCGCTTATGGTCGTAAAGCAGCTCAATTTGTGGACCTTCTTGGATACTTCTCGCTTAAAACACCTCAGACGGAAAAGAAGGTAGGGATACTTGAATGTGATTCGGTATTAAATGACTGATTTATAATTTATGATCTTACACTGCTGTTCAAAATTTTGGGGTCAGATTAGGATAGGATTTTAAAGATGTCTTTATGCTTGCCAAGGCTGCGTTTATTTGATAAAAAATGCAGTAAAAAGAGTGACATTGTGAAATAATACAAATGTATTCTATTTAAATATATTTTATAATGTAATACTAAATTAAACAATTGTGCAGCTTAATGTTTTTTCAGGTTTCTTTGATTATAAAGTTCAAAAGAACTGAATTTTTTTAAATATAAATGTTTTGTAACATCGCAAATGTTTCATTTGATCAATGTAATGTGTCCTTGCTGAATGAAAGTATACATTTATTTCAAAAGAAAATAATAAAAAAATCTTACTAGCACCAAACTTTTGAGTGGTAGTGTAATGAGTTGGTGATTTAAAATGTTAGTGTGAGTGTTTTGCCTTGCAGCTAATGTTTTGATTGTGTTTTCTAGCTGAAGGAATACTCTCAAAAGGCTGTAGAAATTTTGAGGGCTCAGAACCACATCCTGACCAATCATCCCAATTCAAATATATACAAGTAAGTGTTCCCATCATGCTTTATTTCACTAGGGTTTTTTGGGTCATGGATGCGATAACATCCCTTAATTATAAAAAATGTCATACTTCTCTTCTCAGCACGCTCTCTGGACTGGTGGAATTTGATGGGTTTTTCCTGGAGAGTGATCCTTGCTTGGTGTGCAACAATCCTGAAGTGCCCTTCTCTGTGAGTGATGTACATGACATGTCACATTTATTGGTTGTTTAAGTTGCTTTGGTTCTAAATGTTGGCCTACTTTATTCCCTGTGCTCTTAGAACATCAAACTCTCATCTATCAAAGTGGACACTGTTACACCACCACTCAGCAAGTGGTGAAGCTGATTGGCAGCCACACTATCAGCAAAGTCACTGTGAAGATTGGCGATCTTAAGAGAACCAAGATGGTTCGCACGATCAACCTTTACTACAACAACAGGACCGTACAGGCCATTGTAGAGCTGAAGAACAAGTGAGCATACTAATCAGACTCTTGAAAATTTAGATTTTTTTGGGGAGCAGTATTTGTGGAAATTTGATGATACGTTAAAATAATTAGCAATTTGTGTTCACAGACCTGCTCGCTGGCACAAAGCTAAGAAGGTGCAGTTGACCCCCGGCCAAACTGAAGTGAAGATTGACCTCCCTCTCCCCATTGTGGCCTCCAACCTGATGATTGAATTCTCTGATTTCTACGAGAACTACCAGGCGTCTACAGAGACCCTGCAGTGTCCTCGTTGCAGCGCCTCAGTCCCTGCCAATCCAGGAGTCTGTGGCAACTGTGGAGAGAATGTGTATCAGTGCCACAAGTGCAGGTAGGCATAGTGTGAATATTGTACAAAGACCCAAGAAAACTGACAGAATTGCAGTGAAATTGAGGTTGTAATTGTCTTTTGAATTTTCCAGATCCATTAATTATGATGAGAAGGACCCATTCCTGTGCAATGCCTGTGGTTTCTGTAAATATGCACGCTTTGACTTCATGCTGTATGCAAAACCCTGCTGTGCTGTGGATCCTATAGAAAATGAAGAAGACAGGAAAAAAGTATGACAGGCATAAATATCTAATATATACAAATAAATGTCCATTTATGTAGATTGTGTAATTGAAGATAGGAATGTTTACAACAACAACAGAAAACGAGAGATGCAAACAGACCTGGGGCCTGTTCCATAAAACAAATTTACCAAAGATGCCAGGCTTATTTCAGTATGTTTGACTTATTTTGAACCAAATCAACTGGCAAGAAGTCAGAATAACTGAAATAAACCTGGCTTATTTTGTAAACTTGTTTTATGAAACGGCCCCTGGTTAAGTTAGGAATAGTCTAAATATAAAAATGCTGTAATAAGTCCACTACTAAAATATGTTAATGACTTATTGTGTCCAGGCTGTGACCAACATCAACACTCTACTAGACAAGGCTGACCGTGTTTACCACCAACTCATGGGTCACCGGCCGCAGCTGGAGAGTCTGCTGTCTAAAGTAAATGAGGCTGCACCTGAGAAACCACAGGTCAGTCTGTCCGCTTCTGCTCCAGACAGATCAAGGACTTTTCTCTCTTGAATTATCCAAATGAGTTTTGGGTGTGTGTTCATGTTTTCATGGCTCTTGACAGGATGATACAGGAGCAGGCGCTGGTCTCGGTACCTCCACTGCCTGTGTCAATCGGTACATTCAGCAGCTGGCACAGGAATATAGCGGAGACTGCAAGACTTCATTCGATGAACTCTCCAAAATCATCCAGGTTAGAGATCAATAGAGCGGTTACTGTACCAGAATGGCAGTCGAGAACAATACCAGAGAATCTTCATCATGCTGTTCATACCGCAACAAATTTCAGTAGCAACTTATAAGCTATAAAACTTAGATAATTTTATGTAAATTGAATTTAGTAATTAAATATTTATATTCACAAATTAATTTTAATATTAAATAACAGTAAAAATAATAAGAATGACTATTACAGTAGTTGTTGCCGTTGTTTTAAAATCTATTATTTTTGTAAGTAATATTATCATTATTATTTTAAATTTATTTGTAGTATTGTTGATTAGTTATTTTTTAATTATATAATTAACTGTGCATGGGTCTGGTGTTGATGATACTTCTACATTACAATTATAATGAAATATTAATGTTTTAATAATAAAAATGTATTATTTTATTGTCATGTTATTATTTTATCAATCTATCTTTGTGTTATGTAATAAATGTATGCAGCTAGTGATGATAATTTAATATAATTATAAAAAATTTAATGTTTATTAGATTTACTAGATAAAGCTAAATAATGTTAATATTTAAGTAATATAGTAATAATTAAATACTTTTTTTTTTTAAATGGTTGTTGTAAAGTCTTCTGTTTTTATTACTCATTCAGAAAGTACTTGCATCGCGTAAGGAGCTGCTGGAGTATGACCTGCAACAGCGGGAAGCTGCTACCAAATCATCCCGCACCTCCGCCCAACCCACCTTCACAGCCAGCCAGTATCGCGCCCTGTCTGTGCTGGGATGCGGGTACACATCCTCCACCAAGTGCTACGGATGTGCGTCCGCAGTCATGGGCCACTGCATCACTCTACTGCGTGCACTGGCAACCAACACTACCATCAGGCAGATCCTGGTACTGCAGGGTCTTATCCGAGAACTGTTCGAGTACAACCTGCGCCGCGGCACTGGAGCCATGAGGGAGGAGGTCCGCCAGCTCGTCTGTTTGCTTACCAGGTACAAAGACGAACAAATATCCAAATCTCTGAAGAGAATAGCTAATACTGCTTGTTTTATAAGATGTTAACTACTTTTACGGCAATTTATTTTGCAGAGATCACCCAGAAGCCACACAGCAGATGAATGACCTCATTATTGCCAAGGTGTCAGCTGCCCTTAAAGGTCACTGGGCCAACCCTGATCTGGTAACTGTCTTTATTACATAGTAAAGATCACATGTAGCTATTTTTCTTATGCCTGTTGTAGATCTGTGGCATTTGACTGTTTCTTACAAGTGTCGTCTCTTCACATTTAGGTCAGTAGTTTGCAGTATGAAATGCTGCTTCTTACAGACTCCATTGCTAAAGAGGGAGGATGCTGGGAGCTCAGACTTCGCTGTGGTGAGTCCTGTGGTGGATTTCCAGAGCTAAAAGTCTAAACCTTTATTTTTCCTTAAGCTGTAGCTGTTCACCCGCATATATTATGTAAACAAACTTTTATTTTGGATGCAATAAATAGTTGCCCAGCACTTGTAGCTATCTTACTTGGTTTGGCCAGAATTTGAACTTTGTGCTTACCTACTCATGCTTCTCTTTTTTATTTGTTTTCTTTTACTAAATTATATCCTTAATAATTTAGTAATGATAATTAAATTATAATATATTATGTTATGAATAATTAAAACAATTTCTGTAATTGCTAGAATTGTAATATTAGTGCTTCCTACTCAAGCCTCTCTGGGGTTTTTCCAGCGCTGAGTCTGTTCTTGATGGCGGTGAATATAAAGACCCCTGTAGTGGTGGAGAACATTACACTGATGTGCCTGAGGATCCTGCAGAAACTCATCAAACCTCCTTCCCCAACCAGCAAGAAAAACAAGGTTCGACAGACCCATAGTACTGATGATGTTTCAATCGATACATATTGATCCACTTGCCTGCCCTTACCTGACTTGTACTCTTTAACAGGATGCTGCTGTCGAATCACTGACTACAGTCAAGCCATACAACAATGAGATCCACGCACAGGCCCAGCTCTGGCTCAAAAAAGACCCCAAGGCCTCTTATGAAGCCTGGAAGAAGTGCCTTCCTGCTAGATGTAAATATCCAGATTCTGTATCAGCAGTGTTCTTGGTTGTTTCCATGAAACAGTTTACTTAATTTTTATTTGTCTATCGCAGGTCAGGAAACAGGCTCTAAACCTTTGAATAAGGCTGATATCAGGAAGCAGTACCTGATGGAGAAGTACGTGTGGAAGTGGAGGCAGTTCATGAGGTCCAGGTCAGAGGGCCTGTTCCCTCGCCTGCTCAAACTGGGTCATAACAACTGGCTGAGACAGGTATGTGCTCTTTTAAAGGACTCAAGAGTCCTGATTCTTTTTCTGCTTTGTGCTCTAATGTAATCTGACTCTTCTCGTAGGTGCTCTTCACCCCAGCCACCCAGGCAGCAAGACAGGCAGCTTGCACCATCGTCGAAGCTCTAACAACAATCCCCAGCCGCAAACAGCAAGTTCTAGACCTCCTAACAAGGTATATTTGACATGGATGAAGAAAACAATCCTTTTTGGACCAGATTTTTCCTTATTATACTCAATCAAGCTTGAAGTAGGAGCCATTCCCAAATTTTTGTTGATTGTTCTTCAGTTATCTGGATGAGCTGAGCATTGCAGGAGAGTGTGCTGCAGAGTACCTGGCTTTGTACCAGAAGCTCATCAAACCTGCTCACTGGAAGGTTTACCTGGCTGCCCGTGGTGTCCTACCATACATCGGCAACCTTATCACCAAGGTATTGTCAAAAAAACTGTAGGGTTATATAGTGAGGATGTGTCAATTCCATTAACCTAAACTCATGTGGTGTTCTTTAGGAAATTGCTCATCTACTAGCCCTTGAAGAAGCCACACTGAGCACAGACTTGCAGCAGGGATACGCCCTCAAGAGTTTGACAGGTCAATTTAAGCTTTTGTGTCTCATTCAAGTTAAAGATAAACTCGGAGAACTTTAACAGTTTCTCTTCTCTCACAGGCTTGCTGTCCTCATTCGTGGAGGTGGAGTCCATTAAGCGTCACTTTAAGAGTCGGTTGGTTGGCACGGTCCTTAACGGCTACCTGTGCTTAAGGAAGTTGGTGGTCCAGAGAACCAAACTAATCGATGAGACCCAAGACATGCTACTGGAGATGTTGGAGGACATGACTACAGGTTCCAGCCTTCACCTTCAGGTCTCTGATGTTTTTGTGTTATTAGAGACCAAATTAGCTCAATCTATATCTTCTGTTGTAGGGACGGAGTCTGAGACCAAAGCATTCATGGCTGTGTGCATCGAAACTGCAAAGCGGTACAACCTGGATGATTATCGCACCCCTGTCTTTATCTTCGAGAGGTTATGTAGCATCATTTATCCAGTAAGTAGACTTCAGCTCTTTAAAATTTGCGTCTAAGTTTGGGAATGATGATTGTGGTAAAACTAATTTCTCCCATCTGTGTGTATGAAGGAGGAGAATGAAGTGACTGAGTTCTTTGCTACGCTGGAGAAGGACCCACAGCAGGAGGACTTCCTGCAAGGCCGTATGCCAGGAAACCCATACAGCAGTAATGAACCAGGCATCGGCCCTCTCATGAGAGATATCAAGAACAAAATCTGCCAGGATTGCGATCTTGTGGCACTACTGGAGGACGACAGCGGCATGGAGGTACGTAATCTGCCTCAGTACTATGTCCTAGGACTTTTTCAAATAAATTATTTGTATTTCTAAATCTTCTTTTTTAAACCTTAATAAAGCAAGAAAAAAAAAACATAATAAAATGGGTAATTAAGATGTTAGGGTCAATTACACAAGCGATCAAATGTTGAAGGTCAGGTTCTTTTTAAAACAATGCATTTATTCAGCAAGGTAATCATTTATAATGTTTCAAAATATTTATATTTTAAATGTATATTACATTTGACAAATATTAGAAATTGACTGCCAAAGTTGAGTTGTGCCTAACTATGTCAAGTGGTGCAACCAGAAACATGCCTGAAAGGAAATAAGATTGTTGCATCATTTGTTTTGGGCACTCTTATCTGATCTTCTATTGAAATATGTTTTTAAAGATGACTTTTCTTTGCAGCTCCTTGTGAATAACAAGATCATCAGTTTGGATCTGTCTGTTGTTGAGGTCTATAAGAAGGTTTGGTGCCCCACCAATGAGGTAAGCTAAAGAAGATAAAAATGTACTTTATTTTTACATATCAGCCATGGTTTAAACGCTCTATTTCTTACAATAAAGGGTGAGCCAATGAGGATCATCTACAGAATGAAGATGCAACATCATTTGTTTTGCCTTCTATTGATTTCTTAACATTATTTTCATAATTTATCTTATTTTTCTCACTTGTAATTGGTGTTTGCTCTCTGTTCAGATGAAGAGGAGGATGATGAATGAGGATCATCTACAGAATGAGGGGGCTTCTAGGAGATGCAACAGAGGAGTTCATTGAGTCTTTGGACTCAACTACAGGTTGGTTTTATGTTGCAGGACCCTTTCTTAACATTATTTTCATAGTTTATCTTATTTTTCTCACTTGTAATTGGCGTTTGCTCTCTGTTCAGATGAAGAGGAGGATGATGAGGAGGTATATAAGATGGCTGGAGTGATGGCGCAGTGTGGAGGTCTGGATTGCATGTTGAACAGGCTCTCTGGAGTCAAAGACTTCAAACAGGGCAGGCACCTTCTCACAGTGAGTATGAAGTTCTCCTCTCTAATTCAACACACTCTACTGATTCCTCTGAAACTGATGAAGATTTGTATGATTTTGTTTTGCTTTATAGGTTCTCCTCAAGTTATTTAGTTATTGTGTAAAAGTGAAAATCAACAGGCAGCAGCTGGTGAAACCAGAGATGAACACACTGAATGTTATGCTGGGCACATTGAATTTGGTAAGAAGCATACCAGAGGAATCATCTGATAGGATCAAATGTAATCTTTAAGAGAATATTTGTAATTGGATGTTGTATTTCAGGCATTGGTGGCAGAGCAGGAGAGCAAGGACAGTGGAGGAGCATCCATAGCAGAGCAGGTTCTTAGTATTATGGAGATCATCCTGGATGAGGCCAATGCGGAGACTGTGTCTGAAGATAAGGTCAGCAAGACATTTTTGATTTGTGCAATGAATATTACAGTATAATAGAAGTCAGCCAGCCAGCTGTATTCATATCTCCTTTGTGTTTCTCCTCAGGGTAACCTGCTGCTGACGGGTGATAAGGACCAGCTGGTGATGCTGCTGGACCAGATCAACACGTTATTTGTGCGTTCCAATCCCAGTGTTCTTCAGGGACTGCTCCGCATCATCCCTTACCTGTCCTTCGGTGAACTTGAAAAGATGCACATCCTGGTCGAGCGCTTTAAACCCTGCTGTAACTTCGACAAGTATGGAGTTTGTTCATCTCCATAACTAGAACTTGGACATTCTTTTGTAATAATAGTGAAAGTTTGCTGCATTAAACACCGTTTGTTTTCATATACAGGTATGATGAGGAGCACAGTGCAGATGACAAGGTCTTTCTGGACTGCTTCTGTAAAATAGCTGCTGGAATCAAGAATAATAGTAATGGACATCAACTGAAAGACCTCATCTTGCAGAAGGGCATCACCCAGAGTGCTCTGGACTATATGAAGAAACATATCCCCTGTGCTAAGAAGTATGACATGTCCATTATATAAGAAGTATATTGTGTTTATAGAAATAAATATATACAAAATACATTTTGTAGATCTTATACATTATATTTAGATATTTATTTATATATATATATATATATATTTTAGTTTGTTTTATTATTCAAAATGTAATTTGTATTATATTTATTAATGTGTATATATATTTACACATTAATAATTTAAAATGACATATGTCATTATGTATATGTAAATACATATCATACATATATTTACTATAAATAATACAGTATTATAAATGATGCGTGTAGTGTTTTTTTATCCATATCCTTTATATCCAGAAATACATTTTATAGATACATATTCATCTCTATTTTCTTATGTATAAGATTGTTTTATATTTATAAGTTCAATAAATAAGTTATTTATTCATATTATTTCATTTATACAATATAAAATAAATATTTTTGAACTAATGAAATATATCAGACAACAAGAAATGTTGTCCAAAAACATTGCTGTTTTAAAGTGATTACCTAAACTATAAATCATATTTTGCAGCCTGGATGCAGACGTTTGGAAGAAGTTTCTTGCTCGACCTGCACTTCCATTTATCCTTAGACTGCTGCGTGGTCTGGCCACCCTGCACCCCCCTACACAGGTAACACTTTTATAACTATTTTTTATTTCATGCAGTATCCCTGTACAGACATAAATCATCTATTCTCCTCTTATAGATGCTAATCGGAACAGATTCAATAACCAATTTGCACAAGCTGGAGCAGGTGTCCAGTGACGAGGGTATCGGCACTTTAGCAGAGAATCTTCTGGAGGCACTAAGGGAACACGCAGAGGTTAACCCGAAGATTGACGCTGCCCGAAGGGAGACTCGAGCGGAGAAGAAACGCATGGCCATGGCGATGAGGCAGAAAGCTCTCGGCACACTGGGAATGACAGTGAGTCGCATATATAGAGAGAAGCTTGATGTATAATTCAGGAAAAAACGACTGAGTTCAAATTTTTCTGTTTTTCACTTTCTTTTAGACCAATGAGAAGGGCCAGGTGGTGACCAAGACATCCCTTCTTAAACAGATGGAGGAGCTCATAGAAGAACCTGGGTTGACGTGCTGTATTTGCAGAGAGGGCTACAAGTTCCAGGTCCATTTATCTACCAATTACATTTTATTTACCTCTAGATGTAAATGTTCAACCTCTTCATTGTCTAAACCTTGATCATACTTTGTAACCCACAGCCAACCAAAGTTCTTGGCATCTACACATTTACAAAGCGTGTGGCCCTAGAGGAGTTTGAGAACAAACCCCGCAAGCAGCAGGGCTACAGCACTGTCTCACACTTTAACATAGTCCATTATGACTGTCACCTTGCTGCTGTCAGGTGCGTGAAACTGCAATAGACTTGATTTAAAGAAATATTTCACCCAAAACGATAATTATTTACTCACCCTCAAGTTGTTCCAAACCTGTATGTTTTTCACTGTCCTGTTGAACTCAAAATATTTTTGTATTAATGTTGTAACCAAACAGTTGACTGTAGCCATTGACTTCCATAGTATGGAAGAAAATACTGTGTGGAAGTCAATGGCTACCGTCAACTGAGGGTGATTTAAATGATGGCAGAATTTTTATTTTTGGGTGAACTATTGCTTCAAGGAAGGTTTTATCTTGTTTCATAATTTTCTTTCTGTCGGTCTGGATCAGGCTTGCCAGAGGGCGTGAGGAATGGGACAGTGCCGCACTACAGAATGCCAACACAAAGTGCAATGGACTCCTACCAGTATGGGGACCTCATGTCCCCGAATCTGCCTTTGCCACCTGCCTGGCAAGGTACGTCATGCCTGCAGCTTGTTTAAAGCCGAGATGTACTCCTGAATATTTAAAGGATGTTAAGCTTGTTTTGTATTGTTACAGGCACAACACATATCTGCAAGAGTGCACAGGACAAAGGGAACCCACGTACCAGCTCAACATTCACGATACCAAGCTGCTGTTCCAGCGATTTGCTATGGAGCAGTCCTTCAGCGTGGACACAGGGGAGGAGGCCGTGAGAGCAACATCCACCTCATCCCTTACATCATTCACACCATTCTCTACGTCCTCAACACGTACGTTTATCAAAGATGAGAATTGAGTTCCAGTGCGTTTTGAGATTCTAAACATTTTTCTGAATTTCTCTTCAGAACAAGGGCCACGTCACGGGAGGAGAAGAATCTTCAGAGCTTCTTAGAGCAGCCTTCTGAAAAGTGGGTGGAGACTTCGTACGAGGTGGACGGGCCACACTACTTCACCATATTGGCCATGCACATCCTGCCACCCGAGCGCTGGAGGACTACTCGTCTCGACTTCCTTCGTAGGCTGCTGGTCACTTCACATGCCCGCAAGGTCTCACCAGGGGGTGCTAACAAGTAAGGCAACAAAGCATGACTGTGCATGTGTCAGAGCTTGAACATTAAAGAGCTTGTAGAAGCATGTGCTGTACTTTAGGTGCTGAGGGTGTCTATTTTTGGTTTTGGAAAGTGTTTTGTGCTTGCTCAATCTGCCGATGATGCAAGATTATATCAGACATGGCTTGTGCTGGGTGTGTCAGATTGTTTCAGGCCTCAGTATTACTGTTTGTAAAATGTTTCACTTTCAGAGTGACTAAGATTTTTTTGTAATTTAAATTAAATATTATACATTATATAATGTTATTTTATATATATATATATATATATATATATATATATATTATATAATATTTACTGCAATATAATTATTATAATTACATATGCATGCATTTTTGTGTGTGTATATAATGTATTTATTAAAGCTTGCGTGTATGTGTATGTATGGTTGGTTATACATATATTTATGTCCGTTTTATTCGTTTTTGAATAATATCTCTCTGATAAGTGATTTAATTGCATATTTGGTTTTAATCGTTTCAGGCTCACAGACAAAGCCGTGAAGGAGTATGCCGTTTACCGCTCACCGCTTCTCTTCTGGGGTCTAGTGGATCTTGTCTTTGATATGTTCATGGTACGAGAAGGTGTTCTTTTTTGCTGTTCCTCACACTTGTGTGATTTCATATTAAGGCCCCGTTCACATGGAGACGCATTTAGCTGTATATGCAAAAAAATTCGTCCAGACGGATTCGGCATTTTGGGAGAGTGAAACCGGGTCCCAGAGTGGATAAATCTGAAAACGACGCCCTTGTGTTTTCGTGTGTGTACAGCCAATCCTTATATTTTGTGAAACGATGATGTCATCACACCACGTCTCGACCCTCGTCAGACACCGCTACATAACGTAACAGCAACAAAAACCTGAACAAACACTGAACGATTGTCTTTTTATTAACTAAGATTAATAAATGTATTGTTCCATGTTCGTTTGTCGCAATGTTTATGCACATAGTCCAAGTCATCTTCTCCGTTTTTAGTGTATCTCTGTGGCAGAATTACAGTGCCACATACTGGTCTGGCATGTATACTACATCGTTTTAGTGTGTGAACATATTTCTTGAGATAAGGAAAAAAACAAAGATCAGATAGGGAAAGCTCTGGCTTCGTGTAGATGTAGCCTAAGTTCATATTTTCATTAAATCTAATTTTATCTGCCCTATCCCACAACAGAAAGTGCCCACCAGCAACACAGAAGGAGGCTGGTCCTTCTCGTTCGCAGAGTATATAAGGCACAATGACATGCCCATCTATGAGGCTTCAGAAAGAGTTTTGAGGGCTTTCCAGGATGAGTTCATGCCTGCTGAATCCTTCTCGGAGTTCCTGGATGTCGTAGGTCAGACATTTTTTATGCACTTTCCTGCCATGTACTGAACACAAAGCTCAGTGGAAAGTAATACAAATAAAAAGTGTTGAGCTATAGAATATTAATCTTTTGTACTGACTCTTTTCCCAGGTCTTCTGTTAGACATCCCAGACCCTGACGGCTTCCTGCAGGACCTGTTGAACTCTGTGCCCTGATGGCACACATTTATGCACCTCACTTATGGACTCGTGACCGCTCTGTCCAGTGCAGGTGTTCCTTAAACACGGAGTCTGTCTGCTACCCGGACACTGCTATTCGCAACTCCATAAGGACACCTTTCAATCGGGGCCCAGGCTCCCAAAACTTCTATCAGCTCGCATACACATTCATTCACCTCCACTTCTGCTCCTGATTTTTCCGCGTGGGTTCATTCTGTTATAACTCTCTCCTAAACAAGAAAGTGACGTATAGCCTGACGAGTTAATGCATATTTATTCTACAATGGTTTTGTAACACCTAATACACACAAAACACACCATGCTGTTTTGATCCGACATGTTGCAGGTAATTATTTCATAAACAACCCTGATGGCTTTCATGTTTCCCTTTTTTGATTTTTGTTTATGGTGTTTTTTGACTCTAAATTGGCTAAGAGTTACAGATTCACTAACTAATCTCTCCTCGTCTTGTTCTTTGTGTCTGGATTGTTTCTTTTTTTTGCAGTGGTGTTCTTTGAATTGTTTGTGAGAAAGGCAAGGCCTGACAGTGGTTCTGTGATTGTTTTCCATGTGTAAATGGTTAAAGAGTGAGATGAAAGCTTGTTTAATGTGTTTATTCCCAAGAAATGAAAATACTTTCTGATTTGTAAAGGGTTTTACCTGCATCAACAACGAAACAAAGATAAAGAATAAAAAGGACCAGCATATTTATTTTGGGAGCCTTTTTCCACTTAGTTTTTCTGGTTGGGTTTTTGTGTTTTGATCAAAATCAAGATAACTACCTTTCTTTTTCGTTTTGTCTTCCATGTAATTCACACCGTAATATTCCGCAGATTAAAGATTTTCCCCAGAGCAAGTTATGCCTCTGGTAAGCAAGGTGCCGCTGAGAGAAGAGTCTCAGTGATTTTACGTTTATTCTTCCAATATAAACACACACCTGCGATAGGGTGTTCTTGAGCTGAATGCATGGTGTGAAGTTTGTTTTAAAAAAACGAAAACAAGAAAAACCCAGTTAGTGTCTATTCGCCTATTCCCGCTGCTACAATGTTCAACTGTTGCTGAATGTCTGCTTTTGAATTAGCTCAAATTAATAAAGGTGTAACAATACAATATCTGACTCACTGTGTCATCTAAGCAGTGTTATTTAGTACTTACTATATATACTATTGTTGCATGAAATACTTTTATTATTATATTTTCAGTTTTAGTATGTAGTAGGCCTATGCCTTACTGCATATAATTTAATATGTAGTTTATATTTCTGTGTGGTTTTATTTTTGCAGTTTGAGTAATTTTAGTATTTCTTTAACTTTCAGTCACAAAAATATAGTCAGCAATACCAACACCACATCTAAGAAAATAAAACGGCAAAGGGAGGGTTCTTTACTTTTGGAAGTTTCTTTAAAGATTATTGAAATCCTTCTGTCCAGTATGTTTTCCATCTCAGATACTGTAATATACAGTATACAATATGAAGACCACAGTTTTTATAGACAAATCCTTTTTTCTTTCCACATTATTACATTTAATTGAAAGGAGTGAGTTTTAATTAATTTCACAACTTTTTCTTGAGTGGATGCGTCATTATAGCCAAGTTCTACCTTTACCAAAATATTTTTCTTCAATGTTTTCTTTATATAATGAAGACTTAACTTCTTTTCTGTTGTTTTAATTAGGTTAAACTGGTTGTCAAGTCACTTTGTCAAGTCAAGATCACTTTCCTTCCTGTTAAGTCTTAAGTAATAACCTTTAAAGTGACAAAAGACTTCCTCTAGGAAGTGACATCATTTTGATGGGGAAAGAACCGCACAATCGCACCTATATCTATCAATGGATCCTCTGCTCTGAGTATTAATCATAATGATTTACAATTAAAATGAAGTGTTAAATCGTGATTTAGTATATTTAAACATATTTCTGTACCTTTTTATAAAAACATTTGCTTAAATTACAATACAAACAAATATTGATTTTAAGTTACAAAGTTCAAATAGGTAGCTACTGTAATAATAACCCCATGTCATATTTATCAAGATCACAAACAAAGTTATCTTTTATAACTTGAACACTATACAAAGCCAAATATTTAATATGTAAATACTTTTAAAGGCACAGCACTCATGTAATATGCTAACTAGAAGGGCGTGTCTTACAGACAGGAGCAGCCAATGCGACTGTTGCTTGCTGGAGGGAGGAACGGACATGTCTTCCTCGTCCCGTTTCCTTCGGATGGTGTTCTCAGACTGGGCTGAAACCTGAGTCTCTACAGCGAGTTGAGACCAATAACCAGCCCGTTTCATCACCAGGGAATGGTAGGAGTGCGGCTGTGAGTTCATGAAGTGTGTACCGGTCAATACGTTTTATCCGAGGGCTAGAAGCGCGACTATGGCCTATTATTTGTGTGACATTAGATAAAGGGAGTGCACCTTGCGTCTGAGAGCATGGAGGTGACGTATGCTGCTTTACAGCATCTGCAGTGTTATGCGTAGACACTGCTCACGAATAAAGATGGATTTACCTCGTCGTTTTCCGGACCCGGTTCTCAACCCGATATTTTTCAATGAATCAGCGGGACCCGTCGGTATGAATGAAGCGTGTGCGGCTGGGATCGGGTCCGGCGCCATGGCAACCGGCGCGTTGAGAAACGATTTGGGCTCCAACATTCATGCGTTAAAAACTCTGAATCTCCGCTTCCGCTGCTTCCTTTCCAAAGTCCACGAGTTAGAGCGCAGAAATGCGTTTTTGGAGCTTCAGCTGCAGCACGCCCAAGAGCAAGCCCGATATCGACTGCTGTTTTCCCGGGAGAAAGCGGTCCAGACGAACCTCGAGGTGCCTTACTCAAACGCACTGTGTCAGTCGAGACTGCCCGGTAGAATCTGGAGTTTTTCGCACACCGCCAGATACGGAGGACGACTTGAGACCCACCAGGGGCCTGGAGTGTCCTGGACTCATCCCGACGGTGTCGGGGTTCAGGTTGACACCATCACACCTGAACTCAGGGCCTTGTACAATGTTTTGGCCAAAGTCAAGCGCGAGAGGGACGAGTACAGGAACAAGTAAGTCCAGCTCGAGCTTATATTTCAAGTGTTTGTCTGTAAAAAGAGGTTAATGTCTTTATGGTTACTGCAATTACCAATTGTTACGATAAAACTCTGGTAACTTGATATTAGTTACCATTGTTATTTATCGTCATCCACTGTCTGAAACAAAACGAAGCTTGTTACATTATTGGTTAGTTTTACATTAAGAACAATAACTGTAATATTGTGTTATGGTAAGTATATACACAATAAAAACTGCTAGGTTGAAAACAACCAAATTTGGGTTATTTTGGTAACCCAGCGCTGGGTCAAAAAGGGACGAACCCAGCGCTGGGTTCTTTTAACCCAACAATTTGGGCTATTATATTTAACCCGGTTGCTTTTTTATGGTTTAAAATTACTACATTGCTAGGCTAAAATGAACCCAAATCAAGCAAGATAATAAACCTACAAATCTTGTTCATTTTAAAATCACTTTTACACACAAAGAATGACTATCAAAAGGTAAATATTTATTAAAAACAACAAGAGAAATGCAGAAAAGTATTATCAGCTACAGAGTTTATAAATGAAGCATTGAACATTTGTTGAATAACTTTTAAGATCAAAATTGACTTTTTTGGTAAATTGTATACAAATATACAAAAACACTATTATACAATAATTGTACAGTTAGTAAATAGTCAAGTTCTTTACAAATTATTCTGGAATGAGACACAAATAGACCACAACATTAACACTGATATTATAACATTTAAAAGAAGCATATGTGTGTGAAAGAATGTGAGCATGTGTATGAATCATAGTGTAAACTCCATTTCTACTAAACAACACAGAACAAGCATTTAACATTTGTTTTTTACAAATTATACACTTACAGTTTGTTTCATAGTCCATGAATACAGATCATCCATCACTGCCAATTTTCATGATCTCTTTAGCATAATTGATGTAGTCATGAAGAAGCCCCATCAGCACATCATGTGACATCTTTTACAGCATCCAGGGCAGCGTCCTCCTTTAAAACCACTGTGTATCAGTTTGGGGGAAATTCTCCTCTTTGACCAGCATTCATCCCAGTCACCGCCTGTTCTTCATCAGTGGCCTAAAAAGAGAATAACATTTAATGAAACTATCCATTTTCAGATAGAGGTGCATCCACATCAGTAAGGACAGGTAAATAGCCTGTTTGTTTAATGTCTGTCTACCACAGCGCTCTAGAATGCTATAATGGCAGCACTAGTGTGAGGGCATGTAATATTGTTTAAATAAATATTGCTTTCAGAAAGTTTCTTCTTTACTGAAACATTAAAACAGACATGACATTCACATACCTCACAAATGTCCATGTACATACTACGTGAGGGCTGCTCTTTAACAAGTTAGTTCACCAAAAAATGTAAATAATTACATAATTTACTCTCCCCATGATGTTCCAGACCCATACAAACTCTGCTAAGTTTTGGAACAAAAATAAATATATTTAATATTCTCTTAATTTTTGTCAGCAAGTCTGGGAGACCAATATTTTCTTCTGAACAGACATGTTCGCTATCATGTAATTTAAGATTTATTCATATATAAATATTGGAATGTATTGCTTCTACAATAACTCTGTATTTATGAAGCTTGAAAATACTGACTATCGAGACTCTCAATGGATTAACAAAAAATTATGAGAGAAAATGTCAAATATATTAATTTGTGTTGTAAAAAATTGTTAACATTGAATTATGAAGTTTACTTAAACGGTCTATCCCTCTCTTCCGAAGAAGCTAAGAAAATCGCCTCCTCCTCACACAAGCAGGCTGCTCTGTCCTTAACTCCCGGCGCGGGCACAATGAAGACACATGCTCAACAAGTCTGAAATATTACATGCAAGACATTACTGTTAACAATTATCACTTCATCAGCCTCAAAATAATTATGCTAGTCTTTATTACATAACGCCGTTTCCTTTAAGAATCTACATTCAGTTTAACCGCGAACAATACAATAACGAATTAACATGTAAATGTGTTAATAACCGCCTATTAACACCTCAAAATGAGCAGGTATTGTAAAATCTTATCTAAATATGCATAAGATACTCACAGATGTTGTAAAAGTACGTTAAGTCACCTCTTCCGTTCAGTAAAAGACTATTAAGATCTCCGTTTCTGAGGCGAAAACCACATCTGTGTATTTTTAAATATAAGCTATCTTCGGACTATTTCCGCCTTCCATGAAACCTAAAAATACTCCCCGACACAAACAATGAGAAAATTGCAAAATTGCATTTTGAATCTTTACTTACCATAATGTCTTTCACTCACTGCACTGCAGATAATATGACTGTTGGGACTGTTGAGAAAATGGCAGCTTCTCGCATTGGTGCCGTCCGATGTTGACGTGACATGCGTGCTCTCTTTCACGTCCGCTTTCCCAACCCAGCACCACTGGGTTATGATCAAGACCAATTTTTAACCCAAAATTGGTTTAAAACAACCCAACGCCCATCCCAGCATTTGGGTTGAAAAAACAACCCAGCGTGTTTTAGAGTGTACTTTGGCCAAAACTATGCTTAACATTAGATAGATATTGAATAGACTACCATTAGAATAATTGGTTTGACTGACCAAAATATTGAATACTGGTTAGCCTATTATTTACCAAAATGTCAAAGTAACCTATTTAATCTATTATTGATCTAAAATAATAATTATAATAAAACAAACAAAACAGCCAAAATCACAAAAGAGATTTGAATGTTATATTATCTTTTTTAATGTTATGTTATGTTATATTTATTTTTTATCTTCATATTCCAAACAGGAAATGTTCTCAGAACTTTGGTGAACATAAGGTAAAATTCATTAAACATTTGTTCTTAGTTATCTGGTCTTTAATAATGTTCTCAAAGCTGTTAAATGTTTTCTCTAACGTTCACATAACCAAGTGTCACGACCCGGCTCAAAGTCACAACATAAAGAGGACACTTCACAGAATAGGTTTCAACAAAGAGAATATAAGTTTAATAAAATGTAACCAATTATGTATAGGGTCAATATAATAAAGAAAAAAAAAAAAAAAATGGCTGTTGGAAATGGGGTTTGTGGAGTTGTGGCAACAAAAATGGGAACACACAATCTCAAGAACCCACTCTTCAAACAAGAACACAAAACAAAAATGAGAGACCAAGCGAAAATCCACGAGTCTCTTAAATAGAGTGTCACAGGTGCAGCCAATGATCAACGGTGGAGTCCCGCCCATCAAGGAGGCGCATCTATTCCTCACAACAAAAGACAAATAAAGAAGGGCAGGGCTGTAACACCAAGAAAAAACATAAAACATCTTTTTAAATATAAAAACCTGGACATTTTGAACATTCAGAAAACATAAAAAATATGTCCTTATGGGAATGTTAAGAACACATTCTTAGAACATATTTTTGTTGGCTGGGTTGTCAGATATTTTAAACCAAATAGCCCTTCTCGTTCTTAACACAACGTTTTCCCCTGTGTGTTCCTAGTAAACAAGAGTGTGTGATTATTTTCTATATTGTGTGACTGTCCCTGGGGCTTGGTTTTTTCAGTGTCTTAACAGTAAGGCTCTATCAATAACCCCTGTATGTTCTCCAGTATCCTATTACAAAGTGTCCAGTTTGGATATGAAACCTGAGAAACCAGGGGTGACATTTTATCTGACAGAAACCATTAGCTTTTTCTCTCCTCCAAATGGGGATCTGTGCAAACCCATCCCATTTAATAGCAGTTTGTGGGATCTGCCCTGGAACTTCAGTAGAATCTCTTTACAGTTTCTCTTTGGGGACTGCTAATGTTATTGGTCCACGCAATACACTTCCACCCATTTTGTGCGGGTTTGGTTCATACATAAGGAATTTCCCTGGCCTGATTATATTCTCTTGTATCTGTGCCATTCAGTTCATTGTCTAATTCAACCATTTATTTTGTCATCTGCAATAGGAATGGACCAATGCATGTTGATTTAGAAGATAAATACATTTCCTGTTCTTGTTGCTAAAAGATGCTTGATATATGTGTCTGCTTTGAAAGTGATGAACAAAACATTTGTGCCAAATTCCTTGTTTCTGACCCACACCAGACAGTGTGGGGGCTCATTTGTTGCTCAATAAAAATGTCACTGTAACTTTAAGGCATTTCCGGTCATCTAGAAACCCCAGAACTACAGTAACCCTGAGATGCTTTAGTGTTTCTCAGACTGTTCCTCTTGGCTGTGCTGCTATTTTAGTTTGTGTCAGTGCTCTGTTGTAACACTAATGTAATAGTCTGGCTATAGAAGGCCCATAGAGGGTTTTCTCGTCTGCCAGAACAGATGTAGTCTGTCTCTGAGAAGAAGTGGATGAATGAGCCACACAATGATTCATTTCCAGTTCTTGAGTGAGCCACTTCATAAAGAGTGCCTGCTTCCTTTTATTATTCAGTGCTTACAATAGCCCTGCTGTTAGGAATGTGCTATTTTTTAGATAAGTAAATAGCCATATGTTTGCCTTTCCTTATGTGGCAAACACAAAATAAAAAAATGTTTGCATTGCTGTCGTCTTGTTTGTTTTGGCCCTCAGGCAGGTGGAACATGTGGCATCTGGCTCATATGCAAAGACTGTCTCCTAGGAAATCATTTAAACAAAATATAAAACCTGGCAACAGGCTGAATGTTTTGAGTAGCTTATGTTCTTTAAAGTACAAAGTAACTTTTAGCCAAATTAAAAGGAACTGCAATCTGTTCATGTATTCGCATTTTTTCCGATTTTAATCGCATCTATTTTCTGAGGTCTTTAGGAGTGGGATTTGTTCCTGACTTGAGCACAGCATGCTAAAAACCATTATTATTGAAAGGGGAAAAAGACATTCAACCCAGTTATTTTCCTGACTGCCAAAACCGCACAAACCTACAAATCATCCCGATAGTGACTGACTGAATATTTTAGGGAGCTTAAACATATCTAGAGAATGGAGTCATCTGCTCCACCCCTCGGAGTGCCGTGCGGGTGAATTCTTCACCCGTCCTCCCGTTCTATTGGAATTCTTTGTCTGATTAATCCTTTGTGGGAATTCCATGGCTTCGATAGAAATTCAGGTTTATTAAATTGTTCTGGACTTCTATGGAAGGTGAATGTCTTTCTCTTTTATTGTATTGGAAATAATGAACACTAGAAGTCTCTTTTGGTTTTGCCTAATATTTTAATTCTTCATTGGCATTTCTAAAGGCATGTGTTTGGAGTGATTCTGCCAAAGATTAGATTAAGAAACAGAGTTTTATTTATCCACATACCATATATGAATGTTGTTCTGGGGGACAGTTTATCATTTCTAAGCTCTAGCTTTGTGATTAAACACATGCCAGATTTCTGTGAAATACACTCAAGCTATAAACCTTTCCTAGCACAAAAGCCATGAATTCTACAGATGATGTCTTTGAAGAGCGCACGCTTTCAAAAGGTGTTTTATAACCGCAGCAGACGCTCTCCTCTGACCCGTGTGAGTCGGGCTGTAAAGCCATGGCCGTAGACGTTTGTCCAGTTCTGGTCAGGGGTGTTGGCAGTAGCTGCATGTGACGTGATGTTTTGTGTGGGGGATCAATGGTGTGTGAACAGGAGGCAGGCTTGCAGTGAAGTCATCTCTCCAGGGAATGATTCAGTAGTGCTGGGCAGGAAATCAGTTCTGCCCCCACTCATGCTGGGAGTCCACAATCAGGGGAACTAGTACATTCTGAACATTTTTACACTTCCAAGAAACAGCTGTCAACTGGTGTGAAGAAAGAAAATACCACTTTTTATTATTATTTTATTTTATTTTATTTAGTTTGAAGGGACTTGAATTTCTTATTTATATTTAAATGTTATTTTGAATGTATACTATATTTTGTTCATCATTATTGTATTTATTATATAATTTTGTGTTATATGATAGTTGCAACTGAGTTTGAAAAAAGGTCTGGTCAGGCCTAATTGAACTTAGGACTGAGATTCTGTGATTTTTATTGTTTTTTTTTTTTTTTTTTTTTTTTATACTTACAATAAACTCACAAGTGTTCCTTGAATAGACCGCAGTCAAATATTGTTTTAGTTTCCACATATATACAGAATAGACATTGTTTTATGTTGTGATCACACTCAGGAAGATATGACATCCATAGATGGAAGCTGATGATCCATCCAGTCTTGCTAACAAATTATTCAGGCTTGCCAGTTTCCCTGAACGAGCCATTTTCTCCTGAGCTAGCAAGTTATTCATGATAATGCACATGAGTGACTTTCAAAAGATTTTATTCCCGCTAGATAGATGGATTCAGCTGTCATTTATGAGGTAAATAGATGCATTTCTGGATGACTGTGTGTATTGTTCGGGTTTGTACATCTCCATCTACTGTAGACGGATGGAGCAGTAGACGCAGCCAGCCAAGACATTTTGTATTCAAAAACTGAACCCTAAAAGCCCCAGTGACGGAAATGCTTTAATAAAAGCCTGGCTGTCCCATTTTGCTAGTTTGGATATTGTCTGTTCCCCTGTGAACAGAAGTACACTTTAACATACTTTTAAAAAGAGTACTTATTACAGAAATAGTACACTTCAAAAGAATATTCTTGTGAACTGAATGTAATGGTTTTGAACAGGTAATTGCATGTTAATTGTATTTAAATGAAAATGTATTATAGGTTTAATAATGAAATGCAATTAGCTGAAATTGAGTACTTTAGAAATATCTTTATGTAATTTCTTAATGAATTATATTGTCTTTGAGATAAGCATCAATGGTAAACTAAAATATAATTTAACGCTTGTATAGTTTTTTTAATTCTGGGTAGGATGTTTACGTTACAAGTCAAACTGACACAAGTTTGTCATCCTTGATGAACCATGCAACATAATACAAGGGTTAATGCTATTTCTATCAACATGTGTTTGCTGTGCATTTAAATATATTTGTAATTTAGTACAAATAAAATATTTTTACATTTAAATGTAATCTTGAATAACACTGTTAAAATGATAATACTATATGTCTAAATAGACCCTCTTTGTCACAAAAGGGAGGGGTTTAGATCTGTGTGTGATTGTTGAGAGTATCGATCAGAAACGCAGCTCGCTCTTCTTCTGGTGTGGGGGGGCAGAAACAGATGTGCACTCCTGAAGACCCATGGGACTGTCTTGAGATGGACCAATATATAGGTCAACTTTGCACATATTGTCTGGATTTTCATTTAGCACTCTCTTTTTTGGGGGGGATATATGTTTATAGCTGAATAAAACCCTTTGAGTTTTCAGCTAAACTAGCTTTTACAATTTCCCAGCAATACGTATGTTTTTTGGCCTTAAAAATATTAACAGTATGTGGACATTACAAAACTCACAAACATGATGTTAGAGTGTTTTAGGTGGTTGCTATGCCATTGTATAGGTGATAGATGGTTGCCCACCTCCAAGTAATCACCACCAATTAAATGTGACGTAACCCTTTTTATCTCAAAATATGAGATATCAATTTATACATTTTCATATCATTTTTCTTCATCTGAATTAATTTACCTCTTGTTTCAGAGGGTTTAAGGCAGAAGGACTTCACAAAGAGCTGATTTTGGCACAGGAAAAAGTTCCATCATTCAAAAGAAATATTGTACAGCCTGACAATTTTTGTTTTGTGTTAAGCCACAAATTGCATATTTACAGCAGTATTTGTTATTTTCAGATGTTGTAGGATTCTTTTAGTTTTGTAAAAAGGAAATGTTGTTCCTGTGAATGAATCCGTATCCTGCAGCAGACCTGCGTGTGCAGGGATTAATGAGCCCTCCATATCTTGTGGGGGGATCGTCTTCTAAATTCAAAGGTCTAAAACAGACTTGTCATGACATGAGGCATTCACGTTAGTTAAAAATGAAAGCACAGGCTTATTTTCAAATTTACTTTGTAACTCCTTCAGTACTGAATAATTTTATCCCATTGCACAAAGTTTTTATAAAGCTCAGAGGTGCCAGATTATATTCAAGTGCTTTACATTTCATTTAGCATCAAATTGTATAATACTATTATTGTAGTTTCACTTTTGCCATCCTCTAAACTCACTTAGACTTGGAGTCATTTTATGGATTTATTGACTGGCAGCAATTCCGATGCGGTCTATTGTTTTAAAATGGCTGATAAACCACTTTGATCAATCATTTGAATACTGAATCTTATCATAGTAAATCAAAGCAGAGTTTAGAGATCATTGTTTTAAGCATATGACTATGCAGGAAAAGAATGTGGCATATTCCTTTACAACAGTGTTTAAAGAACAGACATATATAGAAAGCAAAGGAGATCATTTACATGCCTAACATACCACTGAACTCATGATTACAGGAAACATCAGTCTGCACCAAGCCACTTTCTACTATTTCTTTTTTTCTTGAAATAGCTGAGATCTTATTGGATTACAAAATCACACCCTGAGAAAACTATGTTGGACAGTTTCAAGATGTCTTAGTAGTCATATCAGCTACTAACAAAATCTTTTTTAGCACAAGGCATTTCAGATATGGTGGACAAATGAGACCATGGGTGTGTCTCTACATAATGCTTTTAAGGTCTTCACAGGTGCAATGATAATCCCCTCACAATCACCTCGTGTTATTCTCTGCCCTATTCACATGTACATGTTTGAACCTTTTAAGATAAGTGTACTCACAGAACTTCTGACCTAAAAACAGATATGCTTCTTTCTTTAAATATAATAGCTCTTTGAAACATTGGCAGAAGTCATTTGAACTCTCCCATAAACTCAACAATGTGTATTAATATCGACTGGCCTGATCTCACACAATGAAAGAAGTCACAGAAGTGTGTACAGTGATGGCTTATGGTGAAGAACAAAGCAAGCAGCTCTTCATTTTGTGGTGTGTCTCATCTTTCTTTTCCTAAATAGCGGTTCATTAAATAAGTTCTAATCCTGTGCTTACTTTTGACCAGGTGAGCGTTCAAAAGCTTTCAGTATGCAGTATTTGTTTCTGTATGTATGAGTATGTTTCCACGTATGAGTATTGTCCACACTGCCTTGTTTTGGAGAGAGTTTCCGTTTGGATTAGGTTCAGTGTCTTTGAATAAAAAGAAAGCTCTCGTGTGCGGTCTGTGCTTCAGCAGAGGAAATGAGAGGAGTCTGATTCTCATGACCTTGTACTGTTGTCTAGTCAGCTCCACTAGATCCCACTGACATTCAGAGAGATCCACACTGTCCCTGCACTGATCGCCCGGATCTATGATATGTCTACACACGTGTGTATCTACCCTGTATCTGGAGTTTCAGCTCTTATTGACCTGTGCCTACTCCATAACCAATAGAACTGTCTTTCTTAAAGGGATAGTTCACCCAGAACTGGACATTTTGTCATTATTAACTCACCATCAGTGCAGCCTGGAAAACTTTTTTCCCAAAAGCTTATTATATAAATACATAAGGGTATAGTAGCCTATATACACTGACGACTAAAAAAGTTAGGAATAATTAACATTGTTAAATGTTTTTAAAAGAAGTCTCTTATGCTCACCAATGCTGCATTTCTTTGATTAAAAACAGTAATATTGTGTAATATAATTTCACTTTCTCTTACTTCCTGAGAACTTCTTTTCTTGTTTTCACTGAAGATCCACAGCCTCCACATGCTTTTAATGCCTGGCCAACAGGTCAGCTTAACAGAACAAGTGCAACTCTTTGTACTGAACAGTGTTGAGTCAGTACTTGCCCCCTCTTGGCAGGTGTCTTGATGTCTGGACCCAGTCAGACAAAAGTGCAAAACAAATGGAGACTCTAATCCCTTGAGCATGCAAGAAATGAAAGGATATAAGGAGCTTATAAAACAAGAGAACATGTCATCCTATAATCCAGCTGATGGGGAATCTCACTGCGTAACTATCCTACAGAATCAGACATGAGGAATCCTGAAGCATGTTAACACTTTGCATAGACAGGTGGTTATTTAACCCTCTGATGGATGAAGATATCTTATATCTTGTTAATACATTATCTAATCTTTATTTTGACTTTTTTAGAAATGTTTTTTTATTTTATTAATATTCAAATCAGACGGTTGATCGTGGTATTCTTTTAGCACATCTTAAAAAGTGTGTGGGCATCCAAGGAAGTGCCTTTAACTGGTTCAGATGTTATCTTAGTAACAAATCCTTTTCTGTAGGCATTGGTCGCTCTGTTTCTGTAGCACCTCTCACCTGTGGTGTTCCTCAAGGCTCCATTTTGGCTCCCATATTGTTTTCGTTGTACATGCTTCGACTAGGTTTTTAACTGGGGTTCGTAAACGAGAACACAGTACTCTGATTTTAGTCTCTCAATTGGTTGCCAGTGTGTTATAGAGTTGAATTTAAAGTTGTGTTGTTTGTTTTTAAGTACTTAAATAGTCTGGCACCTTCTTATTTGTAAGATCTTTTTAAATATGAATAAGTCAGCCATAAGCTTTCAATCCTCAGACATTATTACTCTTATCATATCAAGACTGTGAGGTTTGCATTGTCATATGGAGAGAATCATGATACCGACAAAACCTGCTTCATTTAGACAGACAAAATACTGATAAACTGCTGTTCACTGTGAGACGGATGTTTCAGTGACTGCTCTGATGCATTCATTTCAGTTAAGGATTCGTCAGAGTGATTATGAAAGAGATATCGCTAGAGATAAGACAGTCTGCTAAAAATTCAGCTTTACAACCACAGGATTAAATTACATTTAAAAAATATTAAACTGAAAACAGTTATTTTTAAGTTGTAATAATATTTCACTATATTACACATTTTTGCTCACTTTTTGATTTAAAAAATGCAGCCTTGGTGAGCATAAGAGTCTTCTTTCAAAAACATAAAAAATCATAATTATTCTAAATTAGTTTATTGCTTAACCTTTATACCCTGGCACACTATAGATACCCAGTAGCTGGGAAGATAATAAAGATGAATAAAATGGCACAGTCATTTACCTCAAACATTTCTCCTGCAGAAGTAAAGCTTTTATTTGCATATTTTGCAGTGCACTACAGTCTCCATAGTGATTTTATGGGAGCTTGTTGGTATCCTCGGGGAGCTTTAAAGGTCTCGGGAAGATTCTCAATGGTCAGTGTGGTATTGGATGGATACTGAAGTTTTTCTTTAGTCTCCTTTAAGAACTGTAGATGTAAATGAACATGCTGTGTTTTTGATACTTGTATTGAAAACCCTTTATGTACATATTTTTCTGCAGTTATATTAATACACATTTTAAATGACTGCTGAATTGAATTACTTTTAATAACTTTCATCATTTGAATCATAATTGAATTGACTCCAGATCATGACTTTCTGACACTGACACACTGTGCACATTCATTCCAAGTACAATCAATGCCCATGTGGGCTTTTTTGTGTTCCAGATGGGAGGAGGAGGTGTCTAAACGTCAGCAAATGGAGTCTTTGGTGGAGACATTACAGGAGGTGAGATTTCAGACCTATTATATTGTGACTGTGTTGATGTTTGACATCCAGATGCACTGATGCTTGGCTAGCTGTAAGTAATGCTAGTGTATAGAAGAAAATCCCCACACCCACACTGTTAAAATATATTCTGAGACCAAGTAAACAATTCTGAAAAAACAAACAAAGATTGTGTGCTTTGCTTGATTACTGTAGTTTTAGAGCATGGAAACTTGACATTAAGTCCAGTCAAAACATTTCATTAAAATAATTAAGTTAATGGATTCAGCTAAAAAAAGACATGCAAACTAGTACTTTCATTTTCACCCCTCGTTTTTTCAGTGCACTGCAAATCTTACTAAATGCTCTCTTTACAGACTGTTCAATCATCTGAAGCTGTGCAGGGAGAACTGAATGAGAAGATGGAACGTCTTAAAACAGATCTGGTGGTCTTTAAAAGCCTCATGCCTTATGATGTAAGTTTCCTATATCCGCTATCAAGTTCTGCACACAAAACATGCAAATATCCATTGACAACAGTACCTTATTTAAAACCAGGAAACAAAAGCATCATTTGACTGCAGCTTTGAACAATAATAAAGATTACAAGATTGACTTTCAGGGAAAGAAAGATTAACCCGTGGGTACATTTCTCTGGAATCAGGCTGAATAGTTGCCCGTAGATCTGTGTGGGCAAATAAGCAGTGAAGCAGTCAGTCTTCTGGCCCTGGAACAGATGTATATTGTTCCCTCATGTTGAGTAGAAGTTGCTCAGTCCCAGTAATAAAGCACAGCTGACTGCTGCTTCCCTGGAATTGTCAATGTGAATGTATGCGGTTAATAAAGACCTGATGTGAATATTTGTAAATAAAAAAATATCCATATTTAATTTTGTATAAATTGTAATCTCTAGCTTCTGCTAACTGTCGTATGTATGTAGGCATCGTGTAAGCTTTGGTGAGAAGTGACAAATACGGAAGCACTGAGGAGAAGGTCAAAACAAAACAGCGGTCATGAATTAGGAGAACAAAACAAGGATTTGGAAAGAAAATGACTTAAGACCGTCTTGATTGCTTTCTTATTATGTGAATGAAAAATTATCTTAATGTAAATTTGAATGTCTTTTTCCAGGGTTTCCGCGGTGTCTTAAAAAGTCTTACATTTAGTTGTATCAAATTTACGGCCTTGTATCTAATTATGATTTCAAGAGGTCTTACATTTGGAGATGGAAAGACCAGAATTGCGATATGGCTGAATGAGATTATTAAACTTCAAAAGGCTATGATTTCATTAACATAGCATAAATATAAACATGAGCGCTGCAAGTTCAAAGTCCGGTGCTGCGCTGCTTTGTGTACTGCCTTTACCGGGAAAACCGTTATATTTCTGCCAAACGCAACACCTGCTGTCAGAAAATGAATCAGTTAACATCGGTTAAACTAGTGCGCGTACGAGTACCTTCTTTCACTGCACGATTCAGTCTATTAAAATACATTTAGAATGATCTGAGGATATTAGTCAAGCCAAATAAAACGGGGTCAGTATTATCAATTTCAAATCTTTACAAAATAATTTTACATAAGAGCAATGCTAAAATAAATGAAACAAAGGTTCAGTCAACATATTACAAAAAGAACAGTTCAAATCAATATAATTATTTAAACTGCAGTCCGTGACTTTGTGTTTGGTTAAAAATAATCCAAAATCAATATTTGAGAAAGTACATAACAGCCAGTGTTCTAACCTATTGCCTTACTTTAGCCCGATTCACAACTGTTAGCTTATAATTATGTTTTCTAAATTGAGTAGTACAGGTAGGTTTTCACGGGAAATTTGAGCATGCTGTTGCATCATTACGTCACGTCTGTAAACATAAAGCAGTTGTCTCGGCTACTAGGCTATCACATGTGAGGATCCTGTAGGCGCCGGATCGTTTATAGCTTTTTCTCACAGCAGCTAGAATAAATAAATGTCAAAAAAATCATTTTGATGGAGAATTGTAATCCAGAAAGGATTACATGAAAAATGTGCTTCTGATTACAGATAGTCTGGGATTACACAAGATTTGGATTTTAAAGAAAACCAGTTGGAAGGGAGCATAGTTTACTTTTTGGGTTAAAATAATTTATTAATATGAAATTCGAATGGATTGACAATTAGATATTAGACTGTACAGAAATGAAATCTACACGCTAATACACACTATACTCATAATCACGCAATGCCGATGTTGTTAACATTAATAATATGAGAATAAAGTATAACAATAATTTGCACGGTTTGATGTGATATGAGCTAACTGATAGATTTATTGTAATGCTTTTCCTCAGTTGGTCAGAACAAACGTGGCAGGCTTGTTACTTGTTGGCAATACACGGTGAAAATTCTTATTTGGGTCATATATTCCAAGATGTAGGCTATAATCTGTGATTACTAAGGATAGGATTCACACCGGTGTGGTGACTGACAGCTACACATACTCCTCAAAACATTAGATTCATTCACGCTGGAGCCGTGCCAGGGTACAACCCGCGCAATGAAAATTATTGAAATATTGCTTAAGTGTGTTATGGTATGTTTTTGTAGAACAAGTGCGGTCAGTTTTCCTGTTCCAGTTTCTGCTAAATCAGCGCATGACAGATCAAGTCGGAAAGGTTTTATTCACATTCTCATGCATTCTTGTATAGGACGTGTCTGACTTGGACACTAAAATCCAGGAGAAAGCCATGACGGTTGATATGGACATCTGCAGACGCATCGACATCACAGCCAAGCTATGTGACGTGGCACAGCAGAGGAGCTCAGAAGACATGAGCAAGATACTACACGGCAGCCCATTCGGAGCTCCTCCTGAACAGAAAGGGGTACGGAAACTTACACTCCCAACAGAATCTAATAATACCATCCATTCTACTGCAGCAGTGCTCCGGTAATGATGCATAGGTTCAGATATGGATTTAGCAATACAGCATGCAATAATGTGCTAATTTGGAGTACAGATTTGATTTGCATTACATGGAGTTTATAATAACAGCTTATCATGCGATTGGAATCTTTCAACAATCAGTGTGTGTGTGTGTTGTAGGGGATGGTGGTATGCAGGAGGAAGGAGTATAAGAGTGAATCAGAGGAGCACAGTGTGGAGACTGATGGTGATTCTGGTCAAAAGGAGAAGGATGTGCCTGGTTCTCTCAACATCACTGATGAGATGAAGAGGATGCTCAACCAGCTGTGAGTCCTCGTAGCATTAGAGGGCATGCTCTGATGCTTTTTATGTGTGCATGTTTTTAGTGGTTGTGAAACAGCATTTTTTGTATTATTTTAATTCCTCTTCCAAGTTTCAGAGTTAATTCCTAGTGTGTGTGTGTGTGTGTGTGTGTGTCCTTTTGAATTATTTAAGAATTAGAAGTGTAGACATGGTTGTGACTACAACATAAGAATTCCTGCATAGTACTTTTCTCAAAAGAGAAAAGAAAATAATTTTCTATCAGGTGGTCCTTTTAAAAATCCATAAATAAAATTACAAATATTGTACACAAAACTAAATATCAGCATTTGTGTTGTTGTTTAACAAATCTTGTGTATCACTGTAAGTGGCTGTAAAAGAGGCTACAGAAATAGTACCTATCCAATATAATATAATATATGCATGTTGTTAATTAAAACAGGTTAAATTATCGGTAATTGAAATGATGAAAAAAAAATATATATATTAGATTAAAAAATGCTAATTAAATGAAAATTAGACTTGGTGGCTAAGTGAAGTGTTTGTTGTCAAAGCACTAAATTTACTAAAACAACAGAAATAAGCATAAATTACAATATTTAAAATAATAATAAAAATGACAAAACTGCATAACTTAATTATTAAGATTTAAACTAAAATATAAAAATAAAAGCCAATAAAAATATTAATAAGTACTATAATAAATCTCAGCATTTTGGTGTTGAAGAAATATTTTCTTGCTTGTTGTATGATAACTTGCTGCCATCTAGTGTTCATATGGTGAACATGCTCCTTTGTGTGCTGCATATTTTCCTGTCTGATTAAGATCTTTCATTATCTATTGTTTATACTCTTTAATATAATCTGGTTATTGCCTGTTTTCATTGTTCATTATTTTATTCTTCCCTTATGTATATAGTCTTTTGTTTGAAATCTTTTAGATTGTGGATCTGTTGATTTTCCTTTTCTTTTCTTCTCTTTGTGTCTCTTTTCCCTCTCTTTTCTCTTCCACATCTGTGTCTGCTGTGTCTTGTGCGCAGAGGTTGCTCAGCTAATTGGTTTGTTGGCAGGCGGGAAACGTTCGAGTTTGACGATGACTGTGACAGTCTGGCGTGGGAGGAGACGGGGGAGACGCTTCTGCTTTGGGAGGATTTCGGTAACTACAACAGTCTGAACCTCGCTGGCACAGACACCACAGCATCCTGTACATCTGACTCTCACGGAGAGACACACGAGCAGGTATGTCATTATCACCTCTCTATTAGCAACCAGGTCTGGATAAAAGTGCCAGAGGTTTAAAATGGAAAGAAAAACATATTGTCTACATACGGCAACAATGTTCTGAGGAATTATTTTAAACGAACTGAATACAGTAGATAAAAACGCTGCTAATGCTCACTCACAAGCACCACACAAAATACAGCTTGATAGAAGCATGTTGCTAAGCTAGTAACAATACATAAACATAAAAACAAATCACACAAATATTGAATAAAATGCTACCGTTAATTGGGGGCTCAATTCTATTTTCTATTAATATGTTTTGGTGCATGTATTTTTAAAAATGTAAGTATACATAAATTAAAATGTATACATAAGTGGAATATAATTTGTATTATATTTAATTAGATATGCATTTGTATGTTCTATTTTTAAGTGTATTTAAAATTCTTACAAAATATTTTTTTTTATTCATCAACTTGTCGCAATCTATTTTAGGATTGTCTCAATGCTAGGTACACTAGCATTCAAAAGTTTGTGGTCAGTGTGATTTTATTTTAAAGATATAATTATTTTATTCAGCAGATGCATTACATTTATTAAAAGTGGCAGCAAAGACATTTAAAATTAGAGTTACAAAATCTTTCTATATCAAATACATATTGTTATTTTAAAATCTCTATTCTTAAAGACAAAAAGGTCCCACACTATCTATGCCAAATATATCAATTATTTATTAACAAAGGTTCGGTCGACATGACCTTCATCTTCTATTTTTTTTTTTTTTTTTACATGACATCACAAAGTAAACCACATTTAAAAAACAAATGCATGACCAATCTCTGTAAAGATCCATTGATTAGTAACAACCCACAACAGGTACATCATCAAAAAAAAGGTGACACATGCACGTAAACATATGCTGTACATACATAGCCTACTAGCGTGCACATCAGGTCCAGATTACATTATAACATCACATTAAATAGAGCTTCATCATTCATGCCATTAGGTGATAATGTCTGAATGGTAAAAATCCAAAACAGCTCATGTTGCTGTAAGAGCAATTCAATATCGCCACCTCTAGGTGGCACATTAACCCTTTCAATACCCAAAAAATGTAAAGTGGAAACATCAGTGTGCGGGACCTTTTTGTCTTTTAGTTTTTGACCCAGCTGGTCTTTGCCTCCTACGCACCTATCTATTGCAGTCAGGTGTGCGGAGTTTAATTGTTAATGAAACATTCTATTCTTAAAAGAATCCTGAAATGTATCACCGTTTTCACTAAAATATTAAGCTGCACTGTTTTCAACACTGATGATAATAATAAGAAAAGCTTCTTGAGCATCAAATCAGCATATTAGAATGATTTCTGAAAGATCATGTGACACTGAAGACTGAAGTAATGATGCTGAAAATTCAGCTTTGCCATCACAAGAATAAATTACATTTTAAAATATATTAAAATGGAAACAGTTATTTCGATTGGTAATAATATTTCACAATTTTACTGTATTTTTAATCAAATAAATGCAGCCTTGATGAGCATAAGATATCTTTTGTTTTTAACATTGCAAATTTTAATGACCACTAGCTTTTGAACAGTTGTGTATTTTACCATTGACTCTTACTGGCTATAAAATTGAGAATGCGTATTGACTACTTAAAAATATTACATAATGCTTTCCGCATTTTATATGTTGTCCTGCCAGGATCGAAGTCTAGGAAGCCTCATAAATGAAACGGAGTGCCTCTTCAAGACCAGAGAGCAGGAGTATCAGGACACCATCGGTGAGATTGAGGTGAGAGAGAACGTTTGTGAATAACCTGTTTCAGCCAATATTAGTTCAAGTTGTGATTAAACGCCATCGTCCTCCTGCAGCTGGAATTGGCCACAGCCAAGAATGACATGAACAGACACCTGCATGAGTACATGGAGATGTGCAGTATGAAGAGAGGGCTGGACGTACAGATGGAGACCTGCCGGAGGCTCATCCAAAGCACAGCCACCCCCGGCAGGTTGGTTTAAACTGTCTATGTTATCTGCACTAATAAAGCGCAACAGTACGTCTCTACATGGGAGGTTTCATAATTTATGTTAATTTTCCCTCGCAGTCAATCGCCCTCCATCAGCTCTGTGGCCAGCAGTGATTCAGGAAACACCGACGACATCCAGGACGAGCTGGAGCCTGATGGAGCGAAAGATGGAGAGAAAGAAGGGGCGGTGGAGATGAATGGAGACGTTAGATGATGACCAGCCCATCATCGTTCTGGTTTCTCCTCTTCTTTGTGAACCAGTCACTCTTTTAAGTGTCTGGTGACTTTTTCTTACAAAGTACAGATGAGTGTGGAATTTGAGATTCCCAAAGACCAAGTATTGGTGCTTTATATGCTGTCTTAGAGCAGGACTAGCCGAAATAAAGCAGTTCCCTCTTCATCAGCACTGCCAAGGCATGGCTCCATAGTCTTCCTCACTAGCTTGAACTGATTTCACACTCTTTATAGTGTGATGAGTACCATAAATAATAATGCATACTAAAATATATAAATATGATATTATATTTTATTATAATATATTGTTAATGTAATATAAATATTATGGTATATATATTAAATACACAACTTATGCTGTCTATATTGCTCATTTGTTTACATAAATCTGAAAGGCAAGTTACACAACCACAACCAGTTTAAATAACAGATTAAAACACGTTATAAAGTAAAGTATGACTCTACATCGAGCTCTAGAATAAGTTTAGGCTTTTAACATCACAATAGTCAATAGATCAGCCATACAGTATGCGTCACAAAAATATCTCTGCTCCGAGTCAGTTCGGATGTTTTCACCACATGCGGTTGTTGCCGAAATAAACCACTGTGCACTAAGATCTATGCAATAATCTGGACTGGCGTTGTATTCTGTGATTCTCTATGCTGGAAACAGATTCAGTATGTGTGAGGTGACTCTCCTTAAGTGCAGTTTTTCTTTGTTTCTTTGTATTGCTTCTTTCAGTGTTGGAGAGTAGCGGTAAAACCCAAACGTGTGTGCCTACAAATATGCTGTATACAGTGTCTTAGTTGCCTTATATTTTTCTCAGAATATTTTGAGGACCTGCTTTTGCTCTGTTATACACCATTAAATCCTCAATCGTATCATATCCCTGATGACATAAAATGTATATCTAAGATGTTAAATGGTGCAAAATAAGGTTTTGGATGATCTCAAGATTTGGAAGCCATACATCTGTCCTCAGGTGTTGGGAGGGTTAGTCAAGCTGCAAAATAGCTACTGAAAATGTTTCTATTACTTTTAGTTCAATACGTGGGTCATTCTCAGGAAAATATGCTATTTGTGCTCAAAACTTTGACTACTTTTGTTAGTCTTGTTTTACTAGTTAAAATACTGATTATCAAAGTACATATACTAACCCTAAAGTGCTACGTTATTTCAGCCACGTCACGATAAACGTTTAATTGATGTACTTATAATATAGAACTGAGTAGATTCTGTAGATTTAGTATCACTGTTTCATTGTGCCTTGAAATATATTTCTAAAATAAAAATGTACTGTAATAATAATAATTACATTTTGTCAGAAAGAAAAACGGTCACATTGGAGTGCGAATTCTGCATTTCTCAGAAAATGCATGAGACTTTTTAAAATACTAGATGGTGAAAGCATGATATGTACATTTCAATAAAATACTAATTTAGTCTAAATAAAAAGTTTTTTTTATTTTAAATGTAATAGTGATAAATGAGATCAAAATTTCCAGGCATTTCATAAAAAAAAACACATTTACAATTGAAAATGTTTTACTTAAAAAAAAAAAAAAGATAAAAAAAAAAAACGATATATGTTGCATTATAAACAGTCAAATAGATTGATTGTGACTGAAGAGGCACACTGTCATCACTTCCTAAGAATGACCCACACTGTCCCCGCCACCAAAATATGTTTTATTATTGAAGAGGTGGCCAGAAAAATAGAAATGATTATACATTATTGTATTCTACATGTTTAATTCGGTTTTAAACAAAACGGATGCTCATGTTATCATATAACTTGTTTTGTTTAATATATTTTTGTTACCTTTGTTTTCCAATCGATTAACATGTATTGATTGATTGATGAAAACAGTATCTGGGTTATTGAGGTTTGCTATTATTGTATTTTTAATTAATGGAAATGATTCCTTATTTTACTATGTTCTACAGGTGCATCTCAATAAATTAGAATGTCGTGGAAAAGTTCATTTATTTCAGTAATTCAGCTCAAATTGTGAAACTCGTGTATTAAATAAATCCAATGCACACAGACTGAAGTAGTTTAAGTTTTTGGTTCTTTTAATTGTGATGATTTTGGCTCACATTTAACAAAAACCCACCAATTCACAATCTCAATCAATTAGAATATGGTAACATGCCAATCAGTTAATCAACTCAAAACACCTGCAAAGTGCCAAAAGCACCAAAAGTTGGTTAAATGACCATGATGTTGGTGTGCTTGACTGGCCCGCAAACTCACCAGACCTGAACATAGAGAATCTATGGGGTATTGTCAAGAGGAACATGAGAAACCAGAGACCAAAAATTCAGATGAGCTGAAGGCCACTGTCAAAGAAACCTGGGCTTCCATACCACCTCAGCAGTGCCACAAACTGATCACCTCCATGCCACGCCGAACTGAGGCAGTAATTAAAGCAAAAGGAGCCCCTACCAAGTGTTGAGTACATATACAGCAAATGAACATACTTTACAGAAGGCCAACAATTCACTAAAAAAAAATTGTATTGGTCTTATGAAGTATTCTAATTTGTTGAGATTGTGAATTGGTGGGTTTTTGTTAAATGTGAGCCAAAATCATCACAATTAAAAGAACCAAATACTTAAACTACTTCAGTCTGTGTGCATTGAATTTATTTAATACATGAGTCTCACAATTTGAGTTGAATTACTGAAATAAATGAACTTTTCCACGACATTCGAATTTATTGTGATGCATCTGTATATGGGTATTCAGATGTTATATGTTGATACAGTTTATGATTTAATATTTATTGCCTTAAATGTGGGTCATTCTAATAAAATGTATCAGTTTGTGCTGTATACTAAATAAATCAGCTGACTGATCTTCTGCTGAAATCAGCATGTCTGAGAATGTCTGGAAATGAGAGTTTGGTTTTGGAAATTTATTTAGGACTTTGCAAGTCTTATATAATTGTAGTCTGATTTTATGCTGGTTTTAAATAAAAAAAAGTTTGCCTTATCACTGTTCCATAATTTTCATAGATTTCACATGGAAATGTTTGGTTTTGCATGATTAAGCAATTCTCACTTACTTTGCATGAATTTGCCTGTTGCTTTGGTACTGAGGTAGTTGTTCAACATAACTCTAGTGTACAAATGAAAACTTTGGTTGCATTTAATTGGTCAAAGTTCTGGGAAAAGCTGTTGAGATGTTGAGACAGGCAAATCCATTCCCAGTGGTTCAGCTGGTGGTACAGAAGTCACGTTTCTTGAGGAATACAGCTTTGTTTTGCAGATGAAGGCCATCATAATAGTGTCAAATCCCCATAAAAGCAGCATAAATGTCAGTTTCTCCTGTTAGACAGCACGATATGCACATGTAATAAAATAATAGTTAGACCTCTAAGCATCATTCCAAAAGCGTTTCTGCGTTACACCAATAGGAGGCGATAAGCGAGTCTTTATTTTATCATTTACTCCGATTAGTTCAAAAACACTTTTTCATTTAGGTTGCTGGTTGCAATGTGCTGGCTGTTGATAGAATAAAACATCTAACATTATGAATTAAAACTGTCCCAAAACATTTCTCTTTTTAGCGTTATACATATTTGAACATTTGCTCAACTGATTCTTTTAAAATAAATTAATTCAGAAACTAAATAGTCACTACTGTGTTGCTTGCTCGGTAAGGCGGATCAGTTCATTCTGTAGCCACTTCGTTTGCAGTTATATCGTTAAGGGAGAAAGAAAATATATAGAAAGTGAATTACACTATTGTGTGTAAAATGCTAGTTAATCAACACCAATGCCTTGTTTACTGAACTGTTAAAAGAACAGCTGGTAACGCTTTACAATAAGGTTCATTAGTTAACAACATTAGTAAACATGAACTAAGAATGAACAATACTTCTACAGCATCTATTAATCTTAATGTTAATTTCAGCATTTACTAATACATTAAAAATCACAAGTTGTGTTTGTTAACATTAGTTAATGCACTGTGAACTAACATGAGTAAACAATGGACAACCATGTTTTGATTAACTAACATTAACAAAGATTAATAAATAATGCATTGTTCATTGTTTGTTTGTTTGTGTTAGTTAATACATTAACTAATGTTAACAAATTACATTTTATTGTAAAGTGTTACCGAACAGTCTTGGCTTATCTGAATGCATGGATGTGTAACAGCACTATTGCTGTTGTTGCTGATATTGCTTAGCTTTCTAATGAAGAGACATAAAAATGTGTTATAATATACAGATTCCAGTATCGCATTTGTTTGTGTTTTTACTTACAATTGAACTAGATATTCAAACACCTAAAAGCTTTGGTAACAAATTTCAGGCAAATGTATCTCTCCGTGGTAATTACACATAGCATGCAAATCCTTGCCACCAACAGAGTATGGAGAAACAGTGGGCTGGTGTGAAGAGCGTGTTTAAAAGCTCAAGTTTCTGAATAGCTCATCACAGAGGTAGAATGGGTAAGATGCTGGTCTGGTTTGTGTTTCTCTGTCTCTTGAGCTATAGCGACAGTGGAGGGCTCCACCTTCAAGGAGATTATATCATCTCTGGCTGGTTCCCTCTCCATAATTCAGATTCCACCATCCCACCGACACCTTACCTGACTGACTGCACACAGTAAGAAAGATATAAAATCTGATATATGATGACATTTATTGTACTTTGCATATTCCATTTGTCTGTGATCATGTCAGTGTTTTCTACAGGTAGGCCCTGAATTGTAATTCTTTTTCATCAGTGAAAACATGTATGGGGTCTTCCAAACAAAAAAAACTGAGAAAAAAAATATTATTTACCATACTTTGCAGAACACTTCTTGTCTTCAATTTTATTTCCAGAGGCTTGACCAATAAGCATGGCTATCATCTGGTGCAAGCCTTCAGATATGCAGTGGACGAAATTAACAACGGCACCCAGAATAAGCAACTCCTTCCAGGGGTTACGCTGGGCTACCAGACATATGACCTATGCTCCCTCCCAGCCAGCAATCTGGCCACCCTGGATCTTCTGGCCCAGCAGGACAACAGTTTGGTTATGGACAGCCGTGCTGTGGCCATCATCGGTCCTGACAGCAGTTCCTACTCTTTCACACCAGCCGCAGCTCTTGGTGCATTCATGGTCCCTCAGGTATGGCATGATAGCAGTCACTCGATTTATCATCATCAGGTTATCATCTAAATAATACATTTGATTTTTAATAGCAGTTACACAAGATATTTATTTTTAAAATGAACAAATTTGTTTATTTATTATATATAAATATATATATATATATTTGGGCTGTCAATCGATTACAATATTTAATTGTGATTAATCGCATGATTGTCATGAGTTAACTCGTGATTAATCACAATTAATCGCTAATTTGTATTTGTTGTAAATGTACCTTAAATTAATACTTTTCAAGTTTTTAATACTCTAATCAAATACTCATGGACAAATATGGATGCTTTATGCAAATGTATGTTTATTATTATTGAAACCATAGTCAACATAGAGCATGAAGACTAGACATTTTTCAAAGGTCATAGATGTTTTTCAAAGAACTTGTTCAGATCTATTAGACACACGAAAAAGAAACGCCAGGTTCCCATGACTTCTCTTTCTTTGCACTGAGCAATTTACTGACACAAATGTTTTTACATTTTTACATGACAGGGCAACACTTCTTCTGGACATGCAAAATGTACATATTTATTATGTTTCCCTCTCTGTGCACACATACTGTATTTTGATGCAGATCAATTATCAATAAAACTGTTTTCATTTATATATTTGACTGTTTCTGTTGTCAGACCACGGAATGAATATGAAATAGTGACTGAAACACGACCCGATAAGACTAGATAACCAGCTCTCCCTTCCAAGATGTCAATCTTGCACAAAAATCCTGATAATCGAGCCGTTGTCTGATGAAATCAAATACACATACGATAAAGACAAAAGCTGTGCTGGGATTTTGGCTATACTTGCATCATATCAAATTAGAGAAGAAACATAATATCGGTGTTTAACTGAAAGTGCTGCTCCTCTCCACCGCGCGCTGAACAGATCAGACGCACACAGAGAGAGAGAGAGAGAGAGAGAGAGAGAGAGAGAGAGAGAGGTGTGTGCGTGCGCAGGGACAGCAAGACCTTGCTCTCGCGCGGCAGTACCTAACTAAATAAGGTTTGGGCACCTAACTAAATAATGTTTGATTACATATATGTGTGCGTACTGTGTATATGTATTATGCATATACTGTATAACTATATATTTTTAAAATATTTACATGCATATATGTATATTCATATAATTTATATTATTTATAAATATATTTAATATATAAACATAACATATTTTTCATAAATATATACATGCATATGTGTGTGTACTTATAAATACATAAATATACACAGTACTCACGCATATGTGAGTACTGGACCACAAAACCATTCATAAGTGTCAATTTTTCAAGATTGAGATTTATACATAATCTGAAAGCTGAATAAAGAAGCTTTCCATTAATGTATGATTTGTTATGATAGGACAATATTTGAGATACAACTATTTGAAAATCTGGAATATGAGGATGCAAAAAATCCAAATATTGAGAAAGACGCCTTTGAAGTTGTACAAATGAATTTCTTAGCAATGCATATTACTAATAAAAATTTAAAGTTTTAATATATTTACGGTCGAAAATTTACAAAATATCTTCATGGAACATAATCTTTACCTTAATATCCTAATTATTTTTGGCATAAAAGAAAAATGTATCATTTTGACCCATAAAATGTATTTTTACTTTTGCTACAAATATACCCCAGCGACTTAAGACTGGTTTTGTGCTCCAGGGTCACATATTATATTTTGTCAACTAAAACTTTTATTTTGAATGCAATTAATCATGATTAATCGTTTGACAGCACTAATTTATATATTTAAATATATAAGTAAATGCATGTATATGTATATTTTTCTTCATACCATTTGAATTTTCCTTTTTTTTTGTATTTGTAGATCTCCTACGAGGCATCAAATGAATTGTTGAGCAACAAGAACCTCTATCCAGCTTTCTTCCGCACCATTCCCAGTGACAAAAACCAAGTCAGCGCAATGATACAAATCCTCGTCAGATTTAACTGGACCTGGATCGCCCTTCTCGGTAGTGACAATTCATACGGTATACAGGGAATGCAGGGCTTATCCCAGCAAGCGTCGCTTTACAATGTATGTATTGCATACCAAGCCGTGATACCCGCTGTAACTGACAAAACGAAGCAATACATGCAAGACATGGTCAAAAACATCCTCAAAACCAAAGTCAACACTATTGTTGTCTTTGCCAATAAAAGGCGGGCCGCTGGCTTCTTTCCTTTTGTTATTGACCAAAATGTGACAGGAAAAGTGTGGATTGGGACAGAGGATTGGTCGGTGGCGTCAACAGTGAGTAGTATCCCAGGGATCAGTACAATAGGGACTGTCCTCGGTGTCGCAGTCCAGTATACTGAATTCAGTGGTTTTGAAGATTTTGAAAGGCTTTCTGTGCCCAGGCTTAAAGAAATTGGTCTAAACAGCCCATTCAAGCACAGTGTCCCATGTTTGCAAAATACAAATCTTTATGAAATAGCAATTCAAGGCTTTGCTATATCGCAGTATGACGTTGTTTCCTCCTTTAACGTGTATAAGGCCGTGTACACGGTGGCTCATGCGCTGCACAACATCCTGCATTGTGACTCTGGACTGTGTCAGAAATATAACGTGCAGCCATGGGAGGTGAGTTCTTTCAGAGAACAATCACTGAAATACTGTATTATAGCACATTTGTATGTGTGTTGGGAATTATTCATGAAATGACTTTTATTTGAATCCCACAGGTATTTCATCAGCTAAAACGAGTTCAGTTTTCAATTCGAAATACGTCGTTTTATTTTGATAAGAATGGAGACCCTCCTACAGGTTATGATATAGTGACGTGGGTATGGACGGATGACCAGTGGTTACTTAAGGTGGTGGGAAATTACACTCCAGGTCCGACCGAACTTCAGTTAGATGCCTCTCAGATTAAATGGACAGGTCAAGTGTCTCCTGTAACCAAGGCAAGTTTATTTCCTTATATGCGTTTCTTTCTATTTTCCTTGTGTACTGTATAACAAACTACTTCAGTCAGTAAGTTCCTTTTTAAGAAATGTTAAGAAATTAATAGATTTATTCAGCAAGGATACTTTAAATCAGACGGGCCTGTCTTTATCATGCATTCAAACATTCATTCTTTCATTCATAAATAAAATAAAACTGACTACTAAAATTCAGCTTTGTACCACAGAAGTAAATTACATCTTAAAATATATTAAAATAGAAACAGTTATTTTAAATTAGAATATTTCAAACTATTACTGTTTTACTGTATTGTTGATCAAATAACTGCACCCTTGGTGTGCACTTGGAGAGACTTTAAAAAAAACATTACAAATATTACTGTCCCAAACTTTTAAAGTGTATGTGCTTCCAAATAGCTTTCCATCGACATCAGTATCTACACAACAAAAGCAGTGACAAAAATAAATGAATAATAGATTATAATAGAATAATAGATAATAGATTCATTAATAATATTTTTCTGTCCAGGTTCCTGAGTCACTGTGTTCTCCAGAGTGTCCTTACGGACACAGAAAGCTCATGACCGGACAGCATAAGTGTTGCTTTGACTGCATGGCATGCCCTGCTGCCACCTTCCTAAACAAAACAGGTTCAAACCACTTTTTATAGTTTTTATATATACAAATATTATAGAATTATAAAGTGCTAATGCACAAGGTTGTTCAATGGAGGAAACACGTAGGATGTTGTTCACAGTATATCCAGCAGATGGCACACTTTCTTCATCCTCACCCTCACGCTCCATACTCACCCTCATGTCGTTCCAAACCCGTAAAATGCTCGTTCATCTTCAGAAACGCAAATTAAGATATTTTTGATTAAGTCCGAGAGCTTTGTGACCCTATTTGGAACAACATGATGGTGAGTGATTAATGACATAATTTATATTTTTAGGTGAACTATCCCTTTAAATTCTGTAATGTAGCCTCATTATGAAACATTTTAAATGTGTCTTATTCTAACTTGACTTCATACGTTCTCATAGGTGACCCTGTTTCTCACCCTTGGCACGGCTGTCATCTTCCTGTTCAACCTCAGTACCCCTGTGGTGAAGTCGGCCGGAGGGAAGACCTGTCTGCTGATGCTGGCGTCTCTGACCGTGGCCTGCTGCAGCACGCTGTGCCACTTCAGCAGCCCCTCCCACATCGGCTGCCTCCTCAAACAGCCCCTCTTCTTCATCAGCTTCACCGTCTGCCTGGCGTGTGTGACCGTGCGCTCTTTTCAGGTGTATAGAGCTCTTGATTTCACAGTGTAGTCCAGGTTAATAGCTATACGTTACATAACGTTTTTTTAATGAAAGATGGCATACTTTTCAAGTAAAACATTTTGAGATAAGATGTTTGTGAGATTTATATTTGGTGAAACCAGTGTTAATGAAAACGAAATTACATTTACATTTACATTTAGTAGCAGACGCTTTTATCCAAAGCGACTTACAATTGGGGGTACATAAAGCGATTAATCTTGAAGAGGCAAACATACAGAGGAAGTGCCAATAACAATAAATTGATTAACATTTTAAAATTAATTGTTATTCATTGAAAGAAATATAAATATTTGATGAAAAATTTACATGAGAAATGTTGCTTTGGCTAATAACTGAAAGTAAGTTGAAGTAAAATAGTTAAATGACTAAAACTGAAATTAAAATAAGAGTTAATAGAAATATTTAAAAAAAAAAAAAAAAAGGTCAAGAGCATGTCCAATTACTGTTAGTGAAAACCGAAAATATCATTTAAAATACAAATAAGTATTATAAGAGTATATAAACAATACTAAAATAACACTAGGTCAATGTACTGTTCAAAATTAAGAAAATAATATTTTCTCAATGTGATCAAGTTTATCTACTCTTAATTATTAGGGATAAACAGTAGTAAAATACAATAATAATTTCATGTTATACCAAAAACTAAAATCTGTGGTTTTAAATGCTAAGTGAATTTAGGCATTACAACATTATAATGTGCAGTGTGAAAAATGCATATTATTTTTTAGATGACAGAGCTATTAAACTATTGGTATTTTTAACGATTATATTTAAGGGAGTGTTAGATGACAACAAAGGTTATATAATGGTAAAAATGTGGAAAATGAGCATGAGCAATTAAATATCCAATATTTTCCTATAACTAATATATCTATATTGTGCATTCTTAATAAATAACTTTCATCATCATCAGTTCTCATAATATGACACAAACCTTTCTCTTTTCAGGTGGTTTGTATATTTAAATGGTCCTCCAAACTGCCAAGATCCTATGAGACCTGGGCTAAGAATCGAGGCCCTGAGATGTTCATCTTCATCATGACAGTGGTGGAGGTCTTCATCTCTCTTCTTCGCATGCTCCTCGACCCTCCCTTTCCATCTCGAGACTATGACTTCTATAATGACAGTATTATTCTGGAGTGCAATAAGACTCTGTCTCTCGGGGCCTTCGCCGAGCTCATTTTTGTGTGTGTGTTAAGCTTAATTTGTTTCTGCCTGAGCTACATGGGGAAAGATCTGCCGGCCAATTATAATGAGGCCAAATGCATTACATTTAGTCTCATGATATATATGATTTCTTGGATCACGTTCTTCACAGCTTACTGCATTTCCAGAGGGAGCTTTGCCATGGCCCTAAACGTAGGAGCCATCCTGTTTAGTGTGCTAGGGATACTCGGCGGCTACTTTTTGCCAAAGGTGTACATCATGTTGATAAAGCCTCAGTTGAATACAACAGCTCACTTCCAAAACTGCATTCAAATGTACACCATGTCCAAGCAGTGACAGCAAATAAGACTTTCTACTATGTCTCTCAACAGTAGGATAATCCAGTAGAGCCTTTTAACAATACAGAGCAACATAATCCCAGTTTCAGTCTTTTAGAAGCAGCTGATACTCTAATTGTCTCGGGACTGTGAGTGCTTGGCATATGCGTAGCCAGTGGGCAGAATGACAGAGAAAGCCTAATTGTGTTGGCTACGGAAAGGGCAGAGCACCCGGTTCAACTGGCCTGCGTGAACATCTGTCATGTGCTCCGCTCTCATGGGTGCCCAGTTTCACTCTAAACAATTCGGAGAACAGATTTAATTGGGCAACTGCTTTAAATCATGATCTTAGTCTTGCACATACAAGGACAGATGGCTTTACTTGTCCTGTTTGTCTTTAGTCAGTCTTAAAGGAATAGTTCACCCAAAATTGAAAATCTGTTGAAAAACGAACTCACCCTCGGGTTATTCAAGATGTAGAGGAATTTATTTCTTCATCGGAATACATTTGGAGAAATTTAGCATTGCATCACTTTCTCGCCATTGAATCCTCTGCAGTGAATGGGTGCCGTCAGAATGAGAGTCAAGACAGTTGATAAAAACATCACAATAATCCACATGACTCCAGTCTATCAATAAATGTCTTGTAAAGTGAAAAGCTGCCATTACTTCAGCACTACTAACCAAAATAATACATCCATAATAACACTTGTTTCAGTGTTGTCCTCTCATATCAAAATAAATTGTTCAAAATTGTTTTGGACTGTTTAGCCTGTAACAGTGCTTGATCTGTAGCTATTATCTGTTCCAATGAAGAAACAAACTCATCTATATCTTGTATGGCTTGAGGATGACTATGTTTGCATCAAATTTTCATTTTTGAGTTATATATTCCTTTAATATTCCTTAAGGAATCTGGCCCTTCAACCAATTAGAAAAATAATTTAATTTCTGTATCAAAATTATGATGAAGACAGGTTGTGCATGTTTTCAAATGCCCTTTGTTTTTACAAAAACAGGTTTGGTAGAATACAAAAGATGAAAATAAAATATTTTTGATGAACTCCGTAAATGAATTGAAAAATGCATGAATAAAATGTTTGATGAATAAAATATTAATTTTTGGGTGAAATATCCCTTTAATGCCCAAACAGCTTTTGAGCTTTAATGGAGGAACATCTGACCAGCTGAACAAAGTGTCAACATTTCACTTGATTTTTGACTTGGAAATAGTGTAGAATTAAAATATTTTTTATTTGTTTTACATTGTTTTAAAATCCTAAAGCTTTCTTTTTATTAACATATTTAAATCCCATTTTAAATCCTGAATTTTCCATATAGACTTTTGGACTCCACTTGTTGCTTGTCTAATTGTTCAGTGACACACACACACACACACACACACTTGCATCAGCCCCTGGGAAAAGATCGGATGAAAGGCTTGCTGTTGTTAGGGAGGTCATCTCCATTGACTCGGGAACGTGTGAGTTGGGAGCACGGAAGTGTTTCCCACACTACTTTCCTATTGTGAGTGTGATATTCTCGGGGGGGGGAATAGAAGTGTGCCTGTGTATTGTATCAGTGACGTTACCCATCTGTGCTGGTAGAAACCTTACATAGACATAGCCTAGATTTATTTGAGAGCTTAAAATTGTACAATTGCTCTTAACATAAAACATTTGTATTGTGTTTTTTATGAATGCCATATGAAATTTGACTTTATTCCAGCAAAATAATAATACAAATAAATAAATAAAAACCAGTGTTTCTCTCTTGTCTGCCTCAAAAAATAATAAATTAAAATGTATGTGATTTAGAATTTTTAAAGCTTCTATTTGTTTTCTTTTTACATGATATACTATTCTGGAACACATTATTTGACAGAACTATAAAATAAAACTATCAATTACAAGTAAAAGTCAGTTACACAAATCGAGAGTACGTTTTTAAACCAGTTAGCTCAGTTTACCTAAATATTACCAAAAAGTTTAACCTAAATTGTTAATATATATTAGTCAGCTCTGTGTTTTCATACCACATTCTTGTTTTAATCAAACTATTATAATCAGAATGAGCATTATTTTATCTTATTTAGCTTTAAACTTTATTTTACTTTAACTATTGCACATATTGTGCAAGTTCTTTAAGCAATTAAAACAAACTGATTATATGTCTATAACATGCAAACAGTAATTATTAAAACACCAAAAACCATGAATTGGTAATGTAAAATTTTATTAACAGAAAATATTTGACATAAGAGCTAATTTTCAAAACATCATTGGTCAAGACAACAAACTGGATCCTTTATCAAAGGTACAACATGCCTTACATATCAAACAATGGAAAAATCTCAGTGCAAACATAAAGATACTATAAAAAACTTTAAAGTACAATTTCATTTTAAAGGTCTGATACAGAAAACTCCATTGGAGTCAGTCTCAATTAAATATACATACATCAAAACATACATATACAAAAAAAAAATTAAGAAAACACATGTGGTAAAAATCACATTAAGAGCTATTAAAACAGAACAAGAAGCACATAATCCACCTCTTTCTATTGACAAACATGTTTGTCTTAAGTTTTTCTCCATCAATATGATGACACTTTGGAAATGAATCTCCTACTTTTATGAGAGACGTTAATACGACTGTCCCTCAGGGTTATAGTTCACAGCATCTCTACCAGGGTCTCCAGACCGGCCTCCTGGTGTCAGGCTGTTGCAAACCAGCCGTTCTCAGTTTAGAGGACGGTCCTGGTGGATCGGAGCCGATAGAAGCGCTTGCTCGCTGGCTGTTCTCCCGGCCAGATCCTCCTCCGGTGGAATGAAGAGTGATGAAGTGGACAGACTCCCTCCAGCAGTGAGAGTAGCCTTCATTATAGTCCCTCTGAGGAAGCTGCTGCTGCTGCTGCTGTTTGAGAAAGCTGACCGTCATTTCCAGGATATCGGCCTTCTCCAGTTTGGCGCTGGGGTCGTGGCTGTGGAACTCCTTCTCCAGGAGACTCTTGAGCTGGTCGATGCAGGTGTTGATGCGGTCTCTGCGCATCTTTTCAACAATTGGCTTCCTCAGCTGAAATCAGGTGCAGGAACATTGATTAGAACATCTTTCGAACTGCACGCAGAATGCAATTTTGGTGAATCGTTTTGAAGAAGAATTGCATTGAAATTAAACATACCTTAATTTTGTCCTTGTCACTGAAGTGAAGATGGTCAAAAGACGAAAGTGTAACTGAATGGGGTGCCATGTATTAGGCTTGGACAGCTTGCTTTTCTTCGGTGGCAAAAAGAGTTGTGAGTCTCTTTGAGGAACAGCCCCCTGTTTTTATACAGCAGCATTAGCATTACAAAGCCATGTGGCCTGTGCTGTGTTACTGTTCCCACACTCTGAGACCAGAGGGCTGGCTCATCACAACAATAGAGGACATTCATTTTATGGTTAACTGCCTGCTCGCCTTCCACTGAAGAAATGTTGGCCAAGGTATCAGAGGGACGCCACACTTGACGGTTTAGTGAAGGAATTTGACCCTTCAGCCAATTAGAATTGTTTTCATAAAATCATGATAAATATAGGTTGTGCATGTTTTCAAATGCACAAAAGCAGGTTTAGTATACAAAAGATGAAAATAAAATGTTTTTTGATGAACCATGATAATGCTCGATTGATGTTTGTGCATGCATCTAATTCACACTTTGTGTAACTAAAATATAATGCAATAAAAATTCAACATAGCACAAAACATTCATTGATGAAAAACAATTTATGCACATACATTTAATGCAATAAAGTATATAACATATATAGCAAAAATTCTAGCTAACAAACCGTCTAGTGATTAAAAAGAATACAGACTGTAAGTCATTTTTAGAGTAAGGACATGTTTTATTACAATAAAGTGTATTTGATAAACTCTGCAGGGTTAATTCATACATTGTGTAACCAAAATATGCTGCAAAAACTTTGAATAGCACAAATAGTCCAGTGATGAAAAATAATATATGCATATACATTATTAACACATATAAACCATGAAACAAAACATGTACAAATGATATGGGGGGTTGCACATTTTCCAGGAGCTTGAGCAACTACTTGTGACAGTGGCACGTGGTTAAAACTGCTACATCAAGGCACGAGACCCCGCTGGAAACACAGACGGGCGTCCGTTCCCAGGCCAGGAATATTCCTTTGATAACTGTTAACAACATGACTGTCAGTTCTACTGAAGTGAGGTGGCAAAACAGACGCGTGCACGTGCTAGATTACGGAAGTTCTCGTGTAGCTGTTAAACAGCACGAGGACCGTGAAGGCACGCGTGAGAAAGATCAAGATGATAAAACATCTCAATCTTTATCTGCTAAAAGTATTTATACGAGACGAAATAATTTGATTTGTAACGTGATTTAAAAGTCACCAGGTTATGCTTTCTTCAGTAGTAACGTGCAGCAGGCTCCAGGAGCTCGTGCTCTGAGATCAGTGAGGGTGAGTGAGCGGCACGGTCTGCTGTGTCACGATCGCTCGCACGCCCAGCAGACGCCAAGTGTTCAGCAAAAGCCAAACGGGTCAGAATTCGCCTACTTCTAGACACACAAAATACGAGCGGAGTAAAGTGGATTTACTGTGGCAATGAAGCGCTTGGGAATGAGCAGGTTAATATCATTATGGTGCTATTTGAAGACGCGTGGAAATCCCTCAGAACACCTTAGCAAACGCACAAATAGGCACTCGTGTATAGCGGCAGCCTTTATTTGTAGCTATACTGTATGTAAACAGCATTCAAAGTTTGTTCAGAAGACACACATTCCATTTTTATAGTCTATTTCCTCCGTCTAAATATGAATACTGGTCTGCTCTTTTACATTAGTCTTCAATGATGTAGTAGGTTGTAGGCTTTAGTTATTATTTGATATGCAGTGAAAACCAGCAACATAATCGTTTATATTACAATTGTAGTTAATATTTTGAATAATATTGTTTAATTTTAAAGTTTTAGTGATTTTGTTGCAGGTTTTTATGTCATTTTATTAGGCTAGTTTCTTTTATGGTTTTTATAACTTCATTTTAGTTTATTTAGTTAGTTATTTTAGAGAAAATAAGACTTATTATTTTGGCGATAGCTGAAATTAAACAAATGTAATTTGTTTGTCGCCTCTTTGTATTGTGATGGATAGCAAAGACTAGTGTTTATGCTACATAGACTATGTGTGTTCTGTGTGTTTGTGTTTGCTTGTATTTTTCACATATGCTATTTAAATACATTGAGTTTGTGTTTGAGGACTTTCCCACCATCCTGGGTGCTCTAATCTGACCAGTGCAAACAATGCACTAATTGCTCCGTTGAACATGTTAATTGCATCTTTGTTGTAAAACAAACAGTCAGTCTTCAGTGTCACACATGAACTTGATGAATCAAGCTTTGTGCAATAGTGAGGAATTCAGACCACCTTATAATATTTGAAAGCAATTTAACAAATATTAATGATCACTTTCATATATATATTCTCAGCTATAGCAGATATGAAGCCTATTCTAAGTTTGAGTTGAGTTGGATGTATAATTTTGTTCCTGTGATTCCTCTACGCTCAACCACCTGTTGCAGCAGGCCTGAAGACAGCGTTTGCGTGACATAAGGCACAGGACTTTTACTGAAGTTCCCATGAGTTCTGTATGAGAGGCCAGCCTTCCTTTCCCACAGTCTGTTCATTGACTGCCCACAGTAAGGAAACAAAAGAAGTGTGTCTTGTTACACATCACATTAGTCCCAGTGTTTGAACTCTCTTTATTAGAGCGGGATGCAAGACCATCTGGACTTCAGACACTGTTCAAACACTTTTAGGACTTTCCCAGGATTCAGCAGGAGTTTTCAAATCAGTTCAAACCTAGAAATGATTACTAATTCTAAGTCAGGTGTTTGTTCATATATTTTCTTTTTGTATTATTATTTTTAGAATTTTTATTATTTATTTAAAGTGCTAAAGGACATTCCGTGTCAACCCAACCAGAGATCCCTGCTCAAATATTTGATATTGCTAATATAGAAGGATAAACATGTATAGCCAAAAGATTAAATGTCATGGGTGAATATTTACAGAGTAATCCACTATTTTTTAGGGGGTGGGGGTCAAAATGGCCATTTTCATTTTGATATTAAATATTGAACCATATAGGGCCTTACAAATGAAGATGCCAAAAGGGAGGTTAAGACTCAATATCTGGATATATGGATTACTCAGTAGGCCTAAATATTCATCCCTGACATTTAATATAATGGCTTTCACAGGCTTTCATCACTATACATGTTTATCCTTCTTCAGAAAAAATGTTAGCAAAATCTCAAATTTGAGCCGGGGACCTGTTTGAGTTGATACGGTGTGACCCTATAATAATACATTTTTAACCCTATAAATATTTAAACAAAGGAAATATGCTTTAGCATGGTGAGTAGTATATTGTGTGATTGGTTGATGCAGTCAACATGTTCCAATCATTCAACAATATTTCTGCTTAAATTTCATTTGCATAGATCTCTTTATCTGTCCTTACCTTCTTCAGCGAGCAGCACCTGAGGAGCATAATGTTTCATACAATATATATACAAGTTCTCTGTTTATACGTTTTCTGTCATTTCTGTGGGTTTGCCTTTTAAATGTACCTGGCTGCAATTGAATGTGTGAATTTGTACAGAATGTGCAGTTTTGCAGATCCGCCACTTTGAGGCAAATTATGGGGTATAAGTTCAACATCGGTAACACTTTACAAGGTGACTTTTGTTAACATTTAATGTATTAACTAACACGAATAAACAATAAACAATACATGTATTACACTATTTATTAAGCTTTGTTAATGTTAGTTAATAAAAATACAGTTGTCCATTGTTTGCAAGCACAACTTGTGATTTTAATAATGCATTAGTAAATGCTGAAATTAACATTAACTAAGATAAAAAAAAATGCTGTAGAAGTATCGTTCATCCTTAGTTCATGTTAGCTAATGTAGTTAATTAATTAACCTTATTTTAAAGTGTTACCGTCTTGGTAGGAGATAATTATTGCTTGGGTGGATAACCTCGTGGTAAGCATCATAGAGTGTCTCACTCTCCATATATATCACACAGTACCGATAACAGAACCGTTAACGTCAGAGCTTATCGATACTCTCTTTCATAATTTAGCGAGACCGATTAAATACCGGTTTCGGTCCATCCCTACTCGTGGTACCATCACAGAGAGGCTCAAAATCACTCTCCAGAACATTCTCGTTCACCGTTCCTGGCCGGTGGAATGATCTTCCCACCCCTATCCGGAATGCTGGATCCCGGTCAAACTTCAAGCAACAACTGAAAACTCATGTCTTTCAACACTACTTAACTTCATCCTAAAAAATAACACACACACACTTTGTCTTTCCCTTTGTTTATCCCTTTCCTTGCTAGCTTGTTTTTATTTGAACAATGTCTGAAACTTGGTATTACGAGCACTTGGTCTGTTTGCCTCTTTAAGAAGAATTGCTTTATGTATTCCCCAATTGTAAGTCGCTTTGGATAAAAGTGTCTGCAAAATGACTAAATGTAAATCTAAAAGGGCATTAAGATATAAATAGTACTTTTTGAGTTACAGGCCTGCACATTTTGGAGAATAACTTGACAAGTGCTCTTTTCCCCATTTGTGAATGCATTGGCACATAATGCAACAAGGACAGCTATAGTCAACAGATTTTGCTAATATACCTACCAATCTCTGTGTGAAAGTAACATGTTGTAACATCTGTCTGAAGTCATTTTAACCCCCTGTAATTTGGCTCTGAATCTCAGGTGAAAATTGTCCTTTTGATCCCCTCTACAAAATAGTGGATTACTCAGTAGGCCTAAATATTCATCCCTGATATTTAATATAATGGCTTTCACAGGCTTTCATCACTATACATGTTTATCCTTCTTCAGAAAAAATGTTAGCAAAATCTCAAATTTGAGCCGGGGACCTGGTTGAGTTGATACGGTATGACCCTATAATAATACATTTTTAACCCTATAAATATTTAAACAAAGGAAATATAATGCTTTAGCATGGTGAGTAGTATATTGTGTGATTGGTTGATGCAGTCAACATGTTCCAATCATTCAACAATATTTCTGCTTAAATTTCATTCGCATAGATCTCTTTATCTGTCCTTACCTTGTTCAGCGAGCAGCACCTGAGGAGCATAATGTTTCATACAATATATATACAAGTTCTTTGTTTATACGTTTTCTGTCATTTCTGTTCGGTTTGCCTTTTAAATGTACCTGGCTGCAATTGAATGTGTGAATTTGTACAGAATGTGCAGTTTTGCAGATCTGCCACTTTGAGGCAAATTATGGGGTATAAGTTCAACATTGGTAACACTTTACAAGGTGACTTTTGTTAACATTTGTTAATGTATTAACTAACACGAATAAACAATACATGTATTACACTATTTATTAAGCTTTGTTAATGTTAGATAATAAAAATACAGTTGTTCATTGTTTGCAAGCACAACTTGTGATTCTAATAAAGCATTAGTAAATGCTGAAATTAAAATTAACTATGATTAATAAATGCTGTAGAAGTATTGTTCATCCTTAGTTCATGTTAGCTAATGTAGTTAATTAACCTTATTTTAAAGTGTTACCGTCTTGGTAGGAGATCATTATTGCTTGGGTGGATAACAAAGCACATAAGAGCTTGTTTGTAATTACATATTTATCAAATATGTAACTGAAACTAACTGATGCAGTTAAAAAGTTAGTGGAATGTGTGAATATGAAGGTAGGAAGGTGAATGAATGAGCACATTGCCACAGAAGATTTGATGTAAAATAGACATTTATTACTTTTCTAAAACATTTGCAGATGATATTCAGCATCTTCATTTAGTGCTTAACATCGTTTTTCTACCACTGTGCTTGATTGTTAGACACAACTTTCTCTTGTTTGAAACGCAGTTACCTAAATAATCTTTATAAAAGAATTTGTTGACATACAGTTGATTAAATAAAATCTGCAAAACCAACAGTTAAATATTCAAAAAAGTTAATACAAATCATAAGATCCATTGGATCTATTCAGAAACATGGAACATATTCATAGAATATCAATATTGCATCTCAGTATGAGATATATAATTGCTAACATAGCAGAATCAATTAGCTTGAAGCCTAATTTGCCAATGGCAAAAATACAGTCAGATCCAAATATAGGAATACAGGTCAATTGTTCTCTCATGAAAGAGGTAGATCTGAAATAACATGTTCTGTGATAACAGAGTTAATCGTGGTAGTTCACATTCTCATAGAACGGCTTCTACCAGGGTCTCCAGAGCGCCAGAGCTTGCTCTTTGCTGCTGCTCTGTGCGGCTGGTGAACTGATCTGAGGCGGCACTCGTGTGTTGTTCTCTGTGTCGGGCTGCGTGTGCAGGAAGTGCTTCAGCAGTCTTCTGTGGGACTCCGTCTGCACTGGACACTGAGACAGGAAGTTGACGGCCTGCTGCACACATCTGGAGCGTCCGTCACGAGCTGCAGTAGAGCTGCAGGCCGAGGGATTCTGGGAGCGCTGCTGGAGTCTCAAGAAATCCAGCGTCATCTCCAGGATATCAGCTTTCTCCTGTCTGGAGTCGGGCTGTTGCTTTAGGAACTCTTGTCCCAGAAGAGACTTGAGCTTCTCAATGCTGCTGTTGATTCGTTCTCTGCGGATCTTCTCCACTGTCGGCTTTCTCAGCTGAGGAAACACCAAGAACATGCATTTAGAAACACTCATCCATCATTTATATTTCTCAGAAGAATATATGATTCTGTGGAGTGAGATATGAGATGTTGAATATTTACCTTGTTTGTGAGTGGAAGTAGTTCTCTGCTGATGATTGATCCAGTGATTGTCGGTGCCATGGCTGTGTGTCTTGTGTTCAGTTCTCCGTTAGGATCAGATGAGATCTGTGCTCAACTCTCTCTCCTCTCCCTCTATTTATACTCCCAAATCTCCATATGAATGTGTGAGTCTGCAGTTTGCTGGAGGTTCTCACAGTCTGCAGCCAATGGGAGCGTTCGAAAGTCTCAAAGGAGCAGAGGGCTGCCACATGGCTGCTGAAGCCCTTATTGCTCCGACACAATAAGCGCGTCTCTGGGGAGCAGGTGGAGGGTGGGAGAGTGTGCGAGAAAGTGCTGGCTTGTTGCTTACTATTAGGATTAATTGCTCACAAAGCACGTGCTGTTTATATGAAAGACCTACAACGAAAATAATGGTTCAAAATGTCTTACATTTCTCCCTTTTTTTCTATAATCATTTACAGAATTATTAAATATCATTATTAATTGTGATTTTAAAAAGTAAATTGCAATCATAAGGACAACACACAGGTGGTTACGAATTCATTTTTCTGCCAATAAGTAATCATCTACTAATCATCAACAAACGGATTACACTAAAGCCAAAATATTTGGAAAATCATGGTATCTAATGCTTCTCTTATTATATGAGAAATATTTCTTCATTTGAAGGATATTTGATTGTGTGTTGAAAGCACAGATGATTGTTTTTAATGTTTGCATGTGTTTACATGAATGAGACGTTTCCCCTGTAAAGGGCAGTTGTGTATCGTCACTGTTAGTGATTTAAAATGTATTCTTTGTATTCAAAGTCAAGTTCTTACCTTCTTTGAAGGTGTCGTGCATTGCACATTGCACTGGTTTAATACCTTTAAATGTCTGTGACATTGTTAATTTCTTCCCAGTTCAAGAGAACTGCAGATATAATAACATGAGTTCTTCATGATTGTGAAAATATGTATTGACATATAGTTACTAATGTTACTGCTTTGTTACTTTAAGACACTTGAATGTCCTTCAAAGTCCAGACAAATGTTTATTGTCAGATTTGTTCACATGAAGAGCAGCAATCATATTGCTTATGACAAATAAATTGTACAATCAAAGGTTTTGTTTGGTATTATGTTTTACATATTGTTCATATTGCTTAATAGAGTCTCTTAAAAAACTCTAACCCTCTAAGTATTAGTAACAGTATTCTTCAGGTTTAACATTTCAAGAATTGTGTTGAGAATCAGATCAATAATTATATTTTTTACATGTGTTTTTATTTTTTTAGATATTAAGATCACATATAGATCTAAACGCTGAACCTGACTTGATATACAGTGGGTACGGAAAGTATTCAGACTCCCTTCAATTTTTCACTCTTTGTTATATTGCAGCCATTTGCTAAAATCATTTGTTCATTTTTTTTCCTCATTAATGTACACACAGCACCCCATATTGACAGAAAAACACAGAATTGTTGACATTTTTGCAGATTTATTACAAAAGAAAAACTGAAATATCACATGGTCCTAAGTATTCAGACCCTTTGCTGTGACACTCATATATTTAACTCAGGTCCTGTCCATTTCTTCTGATCATCCTTGAGATGGTTCTACACCTTCATTTGAGTCCAGCTGTGTTTGATTATACTGATTGGACTTGATTAGGAAAGCCACACACCTGTCTATATAAGACCTTACAGCTCACAGTGCATGTCAGAGCAAATGAGAATCATGAGGTCAAAGGAACTGCCTGAAGAGCTCAGAGACAGAATTGTGGCAAGGCACAGATCTGGCCAAGGTTACAAAAAAATTTCTGCTGCACTTAAGGTTCCTTAGATCACAGTGGCCTCCATAATCCTTAAATGGAAGACGTTTGGGACGACCAGAACCTTTCCTAGAGCTGGCCATCCGGCCAAACTGAGCTATCGGGGGAGAAGAGCCTTGGTGAGAGAGGTAAAGAAGAACCCAAAGATCACTGTGGCTGAGCTCCAGAGATGCATTCGGGAGATGGGAGAAAGTTGTAGAAAGTCAACCATCACTGCAGCCCTCCACCAGTCGGGGCTTTATGGCAGAGTGGCCCGACGGAAGCCTCTCCTCAGTGCAAGACACATGAACCCCGCATGAAGTTTGCTAAAAAACACCTGAAGGACTCCAAGATGGTGACAAATTAGATTATCTGGTCTGATGAGACCAAGATATAACTTTTTGGCCTTAATTCTAAGCGGTATGTGTGAAGAAAACCAGGCACTGCTCATCATCTGTCCAATACAGTCCCAACAGTGAAGCATGGTGGTGGCAGCATCATGCTGTGGGGGTGTTTTTCAGCTGCAGGGACAGGACAACTGGTTGCAATCGAGGGAAAGATGAATGCGGCCAAGTACAGGGATATCCTGGACGAAAACCTTCTCCAGAGTGCTCAGGACCTCAGACTGGGCCGAAGGTTTACCTTCCAACAAGACAATGACCCTAAGCACACAGCTAATATAACGAAGGAGTGGCTTCACAACAACTCCGTGACTGTTCTTGAATGGCCCAGCCAGAGCCCTGACTTAAACCCAATTGAGCATCTCTGGAGAGGCCTAAAAATGGCTGTCCACCAACGTTTACCATCCAACCTGACAGAACTGGAGAGGATCTGCAAGGAGGAATGGCAAAGGATCCCCAAATCCAGGTGTGAAAAACTTGTTGCATCTTTCCCAAAAAGACTCATGGCTGTATTAAATCAAAAGGGTGCTTCTACTAAATACTGAGCAAAGGGTCTGAATACTTAGGACCATGTGATATTTCAGTTTTTCTTTTTTAATAAATCTGCAAAAATGTCAACAATTCTGTGTTTTTCTGTCAATATGGGGTGCTGTGTGTACATTAATGAGGAAAAAAATGAACTTAAATGATTTTAGCAAAGGGCTGCAATATAACAAAGAGTGAAAAATTGAAGGGGTCTGAATACTTTCCGTACCCACTATAAGTTTCTAGCTCTCAGAAAATGTGCGTATTTACAGTAATTACTTGAGAAATAAATTCCTGCATATGTTTTCCATGCAGGTGCAACTCATATTTATCACAGTGAATGAATATTTATGTTAAAATACAGAGACTACTAAATATAGAACATAGTCTGTGTTACACAACTTTATTTTTGTGTAATTAATAACCCAAAACCCATCACATATAAACCTACACTGATAAGAGCACTGTCTCTGACTGATGGGGTAAAGCTGTACTGAGACTCCATTCCCTGGGGTTTTCCCACACTTTACCCATTCAGAGAACTCAACAATAGTGTTTCATTAAGAACAATTCAGCACACGGCCATAAGAACTTCAACAGAGACCCACGGGACAAATTCTACTGAATCATTAGCATTCGTCTTAATTACTGAAAGACATATTTAGGTATTTAGAGATTACTATTTAATAGTGTGCAGTCTGTCATACGTTTACCAAAACTGCTATTATTTTATCAAAAATACAGTAAAAGCAGCAATATTGGAAAATATTATAAAACAAAATCCTATTTCAATATATTTTCAAATAGATTCCTTTGATGAAAAAGCTGAATTTTCGGTTTAAAAAACTAATCAAAACAGCCTATTATTATCAATTATTAAAACAGTTTTGCTGTTTAATATATTTGTAGAAATGTAATTAAACAAATCTGGATTCTTTGGCAAATAGAATGATTAAAATAACCTAATTCATTGAAACATAAATATTTTGTAACATTATAAATGTCTTTTGACCAATTTAATTCCTGATTGCTAAATAAGAGTATTATTATTATTATTATTATTATTATTACAATTAGTTAGTGTATTTTATCTATGTATTTATTTATTTATTTATTTAAATACGTTTTGTTTTACAAAATACCCCCAATACCCCAAGTACCTCCAGGAACCTGTCTAAATGCCCCAGGGGTCCACACACGCCTGCTTTATAGAAATCACTCATTTATCGTGAAAAGGGACATCTGAATTACACTGAAAAGATACACAACAGAGCAGTTATTATTAAATTACTTGCATATCCACCAGAAATGAAACCTTATGATGAATCAATTGATTCCCCTCCTGTAAAAAAAACTGAAATATGTTGCGTTGTGTTTTGGCGATGGGAATGTTCCACTATTAATGGCACGTGCTTTGTCAATAAATGACCCCAGTGTCACACAACAAATAAAGCTTTAAACGAAGGGTCTCCACTTTCTCACACACTCTCCATCCTTAACACCCACCACTCCACCTGCTCCCCAGAGACGTGCTCATTGTTTCCTGAGCAGTAAGCATGTCATTTGGCATGTGGCGGCCCTCTGCTCCTTTGAGACTTTCGAACGCTCTCATTGGCTGCAGACTGTGAGAACCTCCAGCAAACTGCAGACTCACACATTCATATGGAGATTTGGGAGTATAAATAGAGGGAGAGGAGAGAGAGTTGAGCACAGATCTCATCTGATCCTAACGGAGAACTGAACACAAGACACACAGCCATGGCACCGATAATCACCGGATCAATCATCAGCAGAGAACAACTTCCACTCACAAACAAGGTAAATATTCAACATCTCATATCTCACTCCACAGAATCATGTATTCTTCTGAGATATAAAAATGATGGATGAGTGTTTCTAAATGCATGTTCTTGGTGTTTCCTCAGCTGAGAAAGCCGACAGTGGAGAAGATCCGCAGAGAACGAATCAACAGCAGCATTGAGAAGCTCAAGTCTCTTCTGGGTCAAGAGTTCCTAAAGCAACAGTCCGACTCCAGACAGGAGAAAGCTGATATCCTGGAGATGACGCTGGATTTCTTGAGACTCCAGCAGCGCTCCCAGAATCCCTCGGCCTGCAGTTCTACTGCAGCTCGTGACGGACGCTCCAGATGTGTGCAGCAGGCCGTCAACTTCCTGTCTCAGTGTCCAGTGCAGACAGAGTCCCACAGAAGACTGCTGAAGCACTTCCTGCACACGCAGCCCGACACAGAGAACAACACACGAGTGCCGCCTCAGATCAGTTCACCAGCCGCACAGAGCAGCAGCAAAGAGCAAACTCTGGCGCTCTGGAGACCCTGGTAGAGCCACCAGCACCCGTATGATTTATCAGACAGAATTCATAATGCCAGTCTGAGATTGGCATGGACTGAAATTATAACGTAAGAATGAAGAATTTCTGGCTCTGCTGCTTATGCAGACCTTTAATCTGCTTTCAGAGAAAGTTTATGTTTCATTGAAACTGTATGACCAGTGATATCTGAACAGAAAGTACAGAAGAATTTGCTATGTAAAATTATTATTATTTTTTTTTTAAATCAAGTTTAAAGAAATGTTGAAGTCTGATTCAGACGTTTGAGCTCTTTCACCCATATTGGGTTTATTCTCTCTGCATCTATAGGATGATGACACTGCTTTCATTTACTGAAAGCTTTTTGTTATATTTCTGTTGTTTGAAACAGATCTAATGCTTCTCTTATTATATGAGAAATATTTCTTCATTTGAAGGATATTTGATTGTGTGTTGAAAGCACAGATGATTGTTTTTAATGTTTGCATGTGTTTACATGAATGAGACGTTTCCCCTGTAAAGGGCAGTTGTGTATCGTCACTGCTAGTGATTTAAAATGTATTCTTTGTATTCAAAGTCAAGTTCTTACCTTCTTTGAAGGTGTCGTGCATTGCACATTGCACTGGTTTAATACCTTTAAATGTCTGTGACATTGTTAATTTCTTCCCAGTTCAAGAGAACTACAGATATAATAACATGAGTTCTTCATGATTGTGAAAATATGTATTGACATATAGTTACTAATGTTACTGCTTTGACGTTTCCCCTGTAGAGGGCAGTTGTTTATCGTCATTGTTAGTGATTTAAAATTGGTCTTTTATTAGCAAAAATCTAGTTTTTACCTTCTGTGAAAGTGTCTTTTGTGCATTACTTCATACTGAAGTAGAGAATCAAAATAAATGTGAATATATTTCCATCCTATAATTCCTTGTCAACGAGTTTAACACATCACAGCACATTTGCACACTTTAAAATGTATTCAAATCTATTATTCAAATCTACTATTTAGTTTAAACGTAATGGTGTGGTTCAAGATGCACATGTACTTAAAAGTTTGACAACTCCTGTCAGTCATTAACAAAAAGCCACATTTGTGTGAGCAGAGTAAGTTATGTGAGCGAAGTGGAGCGTCAACAACTTCCGCTCTTCGCTCCGAGCGTTTAATAATCACTTTATCAATGATAATTAGGTCAGATTGCGTTATCGGACTGCGCCAACTTTCAACAGTTTCATACCAGAACTCTGTATATATGTGTAGAGGGGGTTGAAAGAATGGATGCAAACGCATTTATCTGTGTTTCGCTCCGTCTCGAATCGCGGAAAGCGAGACTGTACGACATTCACCTTACACGATTTAACAGATTGTTTACGTAGAGAGGGTGACAGTGCACCGCATTAAAATAAATTATTGTAACACAGTTCTTAGATACAGGAAGAAGGAGGCGGGAACCGGCGAACATTTAAACACTTTAATAATAAAATAAACAAACGCAAACTAAAGCGGCGGCCCCTCACGGACGACTGCCGCGCACAAAATAAAAGTCCAGGCCTGATCCTCTCTCGTCTTTCACTGTCGTCGCTCCTCCTTTTATCCTTCCAGAGCCCCTCCGTGGGACTCGAGACCGGTGAGTGGCGCAGGTGTCGTTCATTATCATTAACTCCACCGGCCTCGCTCCATTTCCACTGCTCTTGGCCCGCCCCACTCGTCAGTCACACATGATGAGCCACACAGTCAACAAAACTACAGGGCGAACCATACTATCATAATCAAACTTATTATAAGCATTCTTAGAAAAAGAAAGAGGCACAAAAGCTGTCACTGATGTGTTACCCTTACAACGTGTATATCTTTGTAGCATATCTGCTCATAAAGGCAAGTTTATTTATATAGCACATTTCATACACAGTGGTAATTCAAAGTACTTTACATACAAGGAAGTGAAATAGTAATTAAAAACAATGAATAAAAAAATATAGTAATAATCACAACAATAAAACACCAAAATTATGTAAAAACTGATTTCAAATTAATTTAAAACAGTTAAGAGTAGAAAATGATTATACAGTGCATAAAATATCAGTTTGGACATACTACAGTGCTCATTGAGTAAATGCACAGCTAAAGTTTTGAGTCTGGATTTAAATGTGGCTAATGTTTTAGCACATCTGATAAAGGCTGCATATTAATAAATGCACATAGTACATAAAGTATACATAGTATTCCCTAAATGGTCGCACCTCTCTGACAGCTTTCGTGCCCTTTGAGTGTAGCTGTGATTCCATTTGACTTGACGGATGAAGAACTGACTGAAAATATTCCATTTATATTTTACTTTTAAATGTAGTCACTAAGGACCATAAAGTGTAGATTGACTAAACAGCAATTAAAACATCTTTAGTCTGCAAAAGTGCTGTGATTTATTTTGATTGATGAAGAAATCGTAGATTATATTCTTAACATGTATTTTCATGTTGCACTTCAATATAAAGTAATACAAATGCAAACACACATTCAAAGAAGGTAAGAACTTGACTTTGAATACAAAGAATACATTTTAAATCACTAACAGTGACGATACACAACTGCCCTTTACAGGGGAAACGTCTCATTCATGTAAACACATGCAAACTTTAAAAACAATATTTTGTGCTTTCAACACACAATCAAATATCCTTCAAATGAAGAAATATTTATCATATAATAAGAGAAGCATTAGATCTGTTTCAAACAACAGAAACATAACAAAAAGCTTTCAGTAAATGAAAGCAGTGTCATCATCCTATAGATGCAGAGAGAATAAACCCAATATGGGTGAAAGAGCTACAAGAGCTCAAACGTCTGAATCAGATTTTAACATTTATTTAAAGTTAATAAAAAATTAATAATCATTTTACATAGCAAATTATTCTGTACTTTCTGTTCAAATATCACTGGTCATACAGTTTCAATGAAACATAAACTTCCTCTGAAAGCAGATTAAAGTTCTGCATAAGCAGCAGAGGCGGAAATCAATTCCTACGTTATAATTTCAGTCCATGCCAATCTCAGACTGGCATTATGAATTCTGTCTGATAAATCATACGGGTGCTGGTGGCTCTACCAGGGTCTCCAGAGCGCCAGAGTTTGCTCTTTGCTGCTGCTCTGTGCGGCTGGTGAACTGATCTGAGGCGGCACTCGTGTGTTGTTCTCTGTGTCGGGCTGCGTGTGCAGGAAGTGCTTCAGCAGTCTTCTGTGGGACTCCGTCTGCACTGGACACTGAGACAGGAAGTTGACGGCCTCCTGCACACATCTGGAGCGTCCGTCACAAGCTGCAGTAGAGCTGCAGGCCGAGGGATTCTGGGAGCGCTGCTGGAGTCTCAAGAAATCCAGCGTCATCTCCAGGATATCAGCTTTCTCCTGTCTGGAGTCGGGCTGTTGCTTTAGGAACTCTTGACCCAGAAGAGACTTGAGCTTCTCAATGCTGCTGTTGATTCGTTCTCTGCGGATCTTCTCCACTGTCGGCTTTCTCAGCTGAGGAAACACCAAGAACATGCATTTAGAAACACTCATCCATCATTTTTATATCTCAGAAGAATACATGATTCTGTGGAGTGAGATATGAGATGTTGAATATTTACCTTGTTTGTGAGTGGAAGTTGTTCTCTGCTGATGATTGTTATATCATTATATTTGTCAAAGAATCCTGAAAAATGTGTATGACATTTATACAAGTATATTAAACAGAAAAACTGTTTTAATAATTGATAATAATAGGCTGTTTTGTGTTGGGTTTTTTTAAACTGAAAATTCAGCTTTTTCATCAAAGGAATATATTTGAAAATATATTGAAATAGGAACAAATGTAATAATATTTCACAATATTGTTGCTTTTACTGTATTTTTGATCAAATAATAGCAGTTTTGGTAAACGTATGACAGACTGCACACTATTAAATAGTAATCTCTAAATACCTAAATATGTCTTTCAGTAATTAAGACGAATGCTAATGATTCAGTAGAATTTGTCCCGTGGGTCTCTGTTGAAGTTCTTATGGCCGTGTGCTGAATTGTTCTTAATGAAACACTATTGTTGAGTTCTCTGAATGGGTAAAGTGTGGGAAAACCCCAGGGAATGGAGTCTCAGTACAGCTTTACCCCATCAGTCACATAGACAGTGTTCTTATCAGTGTAGGCTTATATGTGATGGGTTTTGAGTTATTAATTACACAAAAACAAAGTTTTATGTAAACCAGACTATGTTCTATATTTTACAGTCTCTGTATTTTAACATGAATATTAATTCACTGTGAGAAATATGAGTTGCACCTGCATGGAAAAAATATGCAGGAATTTATTTCTCAAGTAATTACTGTAAATACGCACATTTTCTGAGAGCTAGAAACTTATATCAAGTCAGGTTCAGCGTTTAGATCTATATGTGATCTTAATATCTAAAAAAATAAAAACATGTAAAAAATATAATTATTGATCTGATTCTCAACACAATTCTTGAAATGTTAAACCTGAAGAATACTGTTACTAATACTTAGAGGGTTAGAGTTTTTTAAGAGACTCTATTAAGCAATATGAACAATATGTAAAACATAACACCAAACAAAACCTTTGATTGTACAATTTATTTGTCATAAGCAATATGATTGCTGCTCTTCATGTGAACAAATCTGACAATAAACATTTGTCTGGACTTTGAAGGACATTCAAGTCTCTTAAAGTAACAAAGCAGTAACATTAGTAACTATATGTCAATACATATTTTCACAATCATGAAGAACTCATGTTATTATATCTGTAGTTCTCTTGAACTGGGAAGAAATTAACAATGTCACAGACATTTAAAGGTATTAAACCAGTGCAATGTGCAATGCACGACACCTTCAAAGAAGGTAAGAACTTGACTTTGAATACAAAGAATACATTTTAAATCACTAACAGTGACGATACACAACTGCCCTTTACAGGGGAAACGTCTCATTCATGTAAACACATGCAAACATTAAAAACAATCATCTGTGCTTTCAACACACAATCAAATATCCTTCAAATGAAGAAATATTTCTCATATAATAAGAGAAGCATTAGATCTGTTTCAAACAACAGAAATATAACAAAAAGCTTTCAGTAAATGAAAGCAGTGTCATCATCCTATAGATGCAGAGAGAATAAACCCAATATGGGTGAAAGAGCTCAAACGTCTGAATCAGACTTCAACATTTCTTTAAACTTGATTTAAAAAAAATATATAATAGTTTTACATAGCAAATTATTCTGTACTTTCTGTTCAGATATCACTTGTCATACAGTTTCAATGAAACATAAACTTTCTCTGAAAGCAGATTAAAGGTCTGCATAAGCAGCAGAGCCAGAAATTCTTCATTCTTACATTATAATTTCAGTCCATGCCAATCTCAGACTGGCATTATGAATTCTGTCTGATAAATCATACGGGTGCTGGTGGCTCTACCAGGGTCTCCAGAGCGCCAGAGTTTGCTCTTTGCTGCTGCTCTGTGCGGCTGGTGAACTGATCTGAGGCGGCACTCGTGTGTTGTTCTCTGTGTCGGGCTGCGTGTGCAGGAAGTGCTTCAGCAGTCTTCTGTGGGACTCCGTCTGCACTGGACACTGAGACAGGAAGTTGACGGCCTCCTGCACACATCTGGAGCGTCCGTCACGAGCTGCAGTAGAGCTGCAGGCCGAGGGATTCTGGGAGCGCTGCTGGAGTCTCAAGAAATCCAGCGTCATCTCCAGGATATCAGCTTTCTCCTGTCTGGAGTCGGGCTGTTGCTTTAGGAACTCTTGACCCAGAAGAGACTTGAGCTTCTCAATGCTGCTGTTGATTCGTTCTCTGCGGATCTTCTCCACTGTCGGCTTTCTCAGCTGAGGAAACACCAAGAACATGCATTTAGAAACACTCATCCATCATTTTTATATCTCAGTAGAATATATGATTCTGTGGAGTGAGATATGAGATGTTGAATATTTACCTTGTTTGTGAGTGGAAGTTGTTCTCTGCTGATGATTGATCCGGTGATTGTCGGTGCCATGGCTGTGTGTCTTGTGTTCAGTTCTCCGTTAGGATCAGATGAGATCTGTGCTCAACTCTCTCTCCTCTCCCTCTATTTATACTCCCAAATCTCCATATGAATGTGTGAGTCTGCAGTTTGCTGGAGGTTCTCACAGTCTGCAGCCAATGGGAGCGTTCGAAAGTCTCAAAGGAGCAGAGGGCGCCACATGGCTGCTGGAGCCCTTATTGCTCCGACACAATAAGCGCGTCTCTGGGGAGCAGGTGGAGGGGCGTTTAAGAGGGATGAAGACTGATTCAGCTAGTGGCTTGTGAATGTGGGAAATTTGTGACCTCGTAAAGTGATCTAGGTGACTGCAAGTTGCTTCGGTCTTTAAAGCACAGTTTATTGTGTTCTTCACACAAGGCACAACATTGTTCCGTTGTCTCTTGGGAGTTAGACATGAGCCTCAAGTTATATACAGTATGTTTAGCAAATTATTCAAAGGAATAGAATTGTGCCACATATATATATATATATATACATATTTTTGTTTATTTATTTAGTTAGTTATCCTTCTAGGTATAATTATGACATGTTTCGCATACAAGCAACAAATAAATATAACAAAGAAAAAAACAAATATATAAATAAATATTTATTTATTTTCATATTTTTCTTTATTTTTCTTTTGTGTTTTCAAGCTTATGTCATGGCAAACGAAATGTCTGAAGTGTGTACAGGCTCTATTCCTCAGCTTTATGAGGTCTGGGCAGCACACTTCTGTCTTGGCACACTCTCCTCACACATACTTAAGAGACTTCCAGCTGTCTGGCCTGCTGTCTGCTGGCGACTCTCGGTCACACGCTCCCCTCAGTGAGAACCTGGGAGCGCTTGTGTGCCACAGCTTCCCACACTTATTCCCTGACACTGATCCCACTGATAAAAGAAGCGTGGCCCATTACACAATGTCAGAGTGACCCAGCGCTCACTGTTCTCACAGCACCTCCCATGCAGCCAGGCTCGCCATCTGGAGGCATCATTCAATTACCACCCTTAAACAACAGCGTCCCAGCCCTGGAGTGTATCACACAGGCTATATCAGATAACATCATCTGCTCATTCTAACAGGCTTTTTGTTGTTGATAGAATTATGTCATAATGTAGCAATGAATCTTATATTCATGCATTTGTTCAAATTTGTTTTAGAGCTATGCTTGTTTAATGCTTGTTTTAGAGCTATGAGCAAAATAATCCACCACTGTATGTTTAATAAATAATAATATAAGTAAGTATATATGTACAGTAGTCAACATATGAAGTGGATAAAAACCTTTCATCAAACCTAAAACCAAAATGTGTTCCTGTCTTAAGACAACTTTTATGAACTTTTTTGATCCACTTCAAATGCTGTCTACTGTATAATAAATAATACATTTAAAAATATATATTGCTATCAACTTTTATGTTGAGTTTCACTTATTTTAGAGCTATGAACAAAAAATAAACCATCGTTGTACATAAAATGAATGAATATAACTATTCTATACTAAATCAATTCATTAATAAAATATTTGATGCTGTGTCCAAACGTTTAATCTCGTTGCTAAGGACTTTTAGGCTGTTTTGCTTTCCTGTGGTATTTTTGGACAGATGTTTAAGTGCACATTCCCACACATATTATTGTCTGGCAGCATGAATGAGGTCAATGCTAATTCACATGCTCACTGCTGCTCTTTTATCAATGTCTCAGCCCTCGACTGACAGACCAAATAAAACCCACCTGCTCATTTGGATTTTAGGGCCTTGGCATTAATTATTTAAACAATCCTCTCTTGCACTATTGTCATACTGCAGTTTCCTGATTGGTTAAAAAGTGTGAGAACTTACATCTCATTAAATTCAGCAAGGCTGCGTATAAATTCAACCCAAGAGGAAGAGAAAAGTCAATGCATTTCCCTTCTCGACACGGCACACTGAGGAACCACCCAGTCCTTCACCATGAGAGATCTGCAGAAAACGTAAGTTCACAAACAGTCATGCAATGACGTTATTATTACAGTTATCTTCAATCTTCTGAGTTGAATGTAAATGTTTTCTTGTCTCAGGTGTAAAGTTATGAGTTTGGAGAGGAAATGCTCAGACGGTGTGGAGCAGATCATGGGTGTTCTGGAGCAGCGGCTGCACAATGGTGTCTCTCCCACTGACCTTTGGGGGAAAACCGTCTCTTTCTTCACCCCAAAGAAGACTTTGCTCTTCCACAACGGATACTCCAAGTATTCGAGGGAGACACTTCGCTTATTCCCAGACTCAGCAGAAGATGTGGCTCCTCTGTGTTTTCAGTGACAAGAAGCAGTGCCATGGAAGAGAAGGAAAAGCATTTGCCAAATCCTGGTCTGCTGAAAGAAGTGATGAACTGAACTCACCCTGTGTACTTGAAATGGAGGCGTTATTTTCCTATCCTTTTCCCCCAGCAGCATATTAATGAAGAAAAGTCTTTTATAAAGACTAAATGGAAAAATGAAAGGAAATGAATGCTTGGTCCAGAAATGGATCTTATGTTGGGATTTGTTGTAATATCAACAATTGTAAGTAATTGCTGTGATGCAATATATAAAGAAATAACATATTCAGAATTCAACATTAAGCATATGTTGAATTATAAACTTAAATGTAAAACTCTATTCCTTAATAAAAAAGGAATGTCTTGAATGCTGTTTATGCAAGAGATTATGTTAGTCTTGATTACTTCAGAATATTCAAATGTAATGTTTGACTGAAAATAAAAATATATATTTTTAACAAAAATCAATTTCATGTGTATTATTTGCATCCGTTTCAGCTTAGTATATTTAATAGTATATTATTCATGTTTAGTTGTTGTCAAGTCATGCTGTGTGAATTCAGTAACAAAGTGGCAAAACTAGACTAAAGTACAAAGTAATTAACGCCATAAGGAGGTATTGAATTCATAAAATCATTGCATTAAATGTTGAAGGGGTTGCTAAAAATTCATATCTTCCTTAGTATTTTTGTGTTTTCCTATACAAATAACTAAATCATTTTTTAAATCAAGATACATTTACTTGAGATGCAAAGTGAAAAACAAAATTAAATTAGTTTTATGATTAAAACAAGAACAAATATCTGTTAATGTGTTTTCCCCCTTTGAATTAAATCTTACATTTTAAATAAAACATTTCTAAACCCATTGAAAACCCAATGTTAACCCTGACTTCCATGTTCTAGTGGTTGGGAGCTGAGATGTTTAAGTCTTAAACATTGTTGTGTGTGTAAAATGAATTAAAAAACAATATAGATCCACTGGAAGATGTAGGCTATTTTCAAATGAATGGATATGTTGCTAATACACATTGTATGCATTGTATGCTTCTTCCCTCAGGCAATCTATCTCATGAACACTTGACAATAAGTATAGTACACACACTATTTATACACTTATACACTTATTTTTCTAACACACATACTCAGTCTACACTTCAATTGCACATAATATACCTGTACATACAAAACTGTCCATTGTTATTTACCTGTACATACAATTGTCAATTTGTATATTTTTATTCCTTGTTCTTTTTAATTCTTCTTTTTATTGTGTTTTTTTGTTTGTTTTGTTCTGTCACTCTCATCCTGTTGCACTGCGGTAGCTTTTGTAACTAAAAAACAAATACCTTGTATGTGTAAACATACCTGGCAATAAAGCTGATTCTGATAGACATTTACATTTAGAGAAGGTAATTGCATTATGTTATACTGGCATATTGTATTCCTGTAAATGTATTCCTTAAAATGTATTTACTTGGTCTTTTTAAATGTTTTTATTTACCTTTATTAAATCTGCAGAAACCCAAAATAGTAGTAGGCCTACGCAAGCTGCTCTGTCCTGCCACCTTGTGACCCCCAAGAGTTACTACAATGACATTCATTTGGGGATCTGTGTGTTATATTACTTCAATGTTACTTAACCCTCATATTGTCCTCATTTCCTCTTTACACTAATTGTATTTGGGGTCAATAGAGTAATTGTAGATAATATATACATTTGTAATCATACAAACAATATATCATTTTTTCTTTACTTCTCATCTATACATTAAAGCTGTGTTTTGGGAGATATGAAGTACTTTTGTACCTATTTACCACAAATCCTCAACTAAACCATTAGCTTTCATGTGAAATAGTACATTTTCATGACAAAATCATTTAAATTATGATCTAATTTGGATTTATGTTGTTTCTGGATGTTGATCAAGGTGTTAGGTGTAGAATTCTGCCATCTGCTGGTTAGAGAAAAACTTGTAGAAATGACAGTTTTTGAAAATAAAGTGCAATGACCATATATATCCAGCAGAGGCCTTTAGAGATCCATTCATTTCTCTGGAAGTGGCTAACTGCTCCTCTCACAAATGTTCTGATATATATATGTTGTAAATATATATTGAAACATTATAAAATACATTAAATACTATTCTTCTCAAAGGTTACAATTAGTTTTTGTTGTTTGAGGTATTTTGAAGTGCCCGCTTGCAATGACATACATTTGCAGAAAAGTTTTCACTGAAACTAGATTTTTTTTCAATCTAAATCAAAATCAAACAATTTTATTTTACTTAAATGTAAATAGAAATCACACCCAAAAAACAAAACAAAACAAAAACAACTGCAATAAGCATAAATTAACGGTGTGTGCGTATGTACGTGAGTATGCTCATTCCACATTGCATTTGTGCTCTAGTATCAGGCCTTCATTTTTGTGTGGAAATTTTCAGATTTATCCAGGATTTATTGATTTTATTGGCTAATTTCTATAAAAAATGCTCTCTGTTGCAGTCACATGTGTATGTTTGTGTGTGCGTGTGCATGTGAGTGAGCATGTCATTTGTACATTGCATTTGTGCTCTAGTAGCAGGCCTTCATTTCTGTGTGGACATTTTTGATTTATGCTAGATTTATAGATTTTTTGACAAATGAAAAAAAAATGTAATTCTAACTTAAATCCTCCCAGTTTGTTGTTCATTGCGATTTACACTGGGCGAAGCTCATCATCGTGTTCCAGAGTGTGTCGAGCCTAAATTGGTACATCTCAGCGGTGTGTGATGCCCTTACATTAAAAAACAGGAGCATGAGGGGGCGGTTGATTTATTGCCTCTTGCTGAGGGGCAGCGCACGTGCGTTTCCCTGGAGATGTGAGCAACTAATTCAACTGCTGTTCCACTGGACCCCAAAACCTCCACATTACTACTGTCATCCACCAATCACTCTCTGGGCTTCTGGCCTGGTTTCTTTATATGATCAACCCCCTGGGAGATGTACTGGGAATGAACCCCTCCCAGTTTAATAACACTTACAAGAATGCAGCGGGTCAGAACAGAACAGCAGTAATAGTTCAGACATATCTTTCAGTGCATGGCTGCACAGTGACATTATTTGTCACAACCTGTACAGAAAATAAAAACATTTTCGTGGCCAAGACAATGCATTTTTAAATTTCACAGTTCAGTACGCTATAATTTAGATGTTAGACGTAGGACTGTCCATATTACACACTTTCCGCGTTACTATAATTAATTGCTATATAGGTCCTGCTAATTACAATGAATAATTAGGCATACACTGCTTTCTGTAATGCCTGATTGTAATTAGTCTATTGCAGTACTGAACGTTTTAAAATGTGTCTTATGGCAGCAGCTAAATTAAATATGTCCACACACCTGCACTACTTTCATGTAACTTGTATTACTCCGCGGTCTCGCTCTATCAGTGATTAAACGTAAAATAGCGCCATCTAGCGACTTAAATTAATTGATATAAATGGCCCTGAAGATGCACACACAGTAGGCTGTTCATTTTAATACATGGATTGTAAACATAGAACGAGATCAACAACGAAAATAATTAACCAGTAAATGCGAGAGCCTACAAAGGGCTGGAAGAGAAAGGAAAAATAGGATTAATATCTGACTGAATCACGGATTAATAATACAGGCTATAAAAAAATATTTTAATTTGTTCGCTTTTGCTATCGATGATTGTCTCTTAGAAGTTTTATATTAATCTACAAGTATAGGCTAATATAATAACGATATGTTAAATAAAATATTAATTTAAATCAAATAAATGTTTGTAGCTATTGAAGAATATGCTTTGAACATATAAGCTATGAAACGTTACAACATTTTGAATGATAACTGATAAAGGATATTAATAACTGAACATTGCAAACACATAGGCCTATTCTAAAAAATCACACACTTAGTCCCTTATTATATCGTCATATTTTTATAATATGTTTAATATATAGCCTTAATGTATAACACATTTCACTGTATAGGATACAGTATTAAACACGTCAACACATGTCCTAAAACCTAAAGCGTTAAAAACGGTCACACCTAGACCATTGGTTGAGTCTGCGTAATGAGATGAGAGCGCTTCTTTTGTTCAGGTATTTGGGTTAGGCGACGCCCGCGACGCGCTGCCTTCAGTGAGAGCTCGAGACTGTCCTCCACACACACACACACACACACTCACGCGCTCAGTGGACTGGACTGACTAGAGAGCGGATCACACGCCGGAGAACAGGTGATCACTTTCCTTATTCTTCTCTTGAATGTTTGTTATTGTTCTTTAGTCATTATTGATTTTATGAGGCATAAGTAAACAATGCAGTTGTATTAAAACTAGCTATCAGTAGATGTTAATTCAGGATAGTAGCTGCATTAAATCATTATGTTAACGGTATTAGGCTACCTCAGAAATTATTTAAATGTATTTATTGTCAAAGTATTATATGATATGCATATTACATTTACTTCTAAAGTGAATAATTTTGCGATACTCGTATGTAGGAAAAGTGTAGTCTCTGTAAAAGGAAGAACAAGCCCAGATCCCCAATTAATTAATCATGTCACTGTTTACACAGACTAATGAGAGAAAGGGGTGAAGCTTTGATATTTTTAGGCTCCTGAGCAGCATTGGCGTGCGCAGCATGGGATCCTGAAATTAATAAAGATATTTGAACACGTGATCAGCTGCACATGCAGAATTTGAATAATTAAATTCATAAGAAACAGAGAGACACTTATTATCTGTTTCATTTTCTGGTAAATTATGCTGTGCTTCAAAGAGAAATGTGTTATTGCAACAAATTTCAAATGATTGCATTTTCTTTTAGTGGTATATGGGTTAGCCTATGTGAACACATGTTTAAAAGATACTTTCCTGAAGTTTATCAGTGTTTAAGTGTCTCTTGAAATGTGTAATGTTCTCATAAATCTGTGCTGCCATATATGATGATTTTACACCACATCTGAAAAAGCTCAACTAAACTGAATCATTTTCCTTTATATCTTTCAACTTCCTCTAGCTTTATCTATAGCATCCAAATCATAAGCTCTCGGTTAAATCTCCAAGTTTTGCCGTTCATATTTGTAAATGCAGCAGCAGTTGGGAAATGTTGGATTTGTCACAACTCTATTCTGTCAGTACACGAAAGCTACATTCGCTTGTTTAATTAGTCACACTCATCTGCTCAGTGTGTATAATCCATTTTCTGAGGATAAAATCCCTTGGCTTGGATCAGTTCTATTCATCCTCATCTCTAAGATGCTTAGCAAAATTACAGTTAGAGCGAACGCGCTTACATGTAACATGTTTGTTTGAATATTATGTTATAATAAGTCAGATAGGGAATAAAACGCTTCTAAACTACCCCAGACACCATTGCTTATGAAGAATCTTTGCACAACATATATTCAGTGCTGTCCAGTGGTGTCAAGATCAAAGACCCAATGTAGAGCCTGACGCGATCCCAAAGCACTGCAAATGTTCACAAAAAGAAGAGCAACATAACATCAAATGGTCTGTCAAGCTGCTTGGCTTTGGTTTATTTCAAGACATTATTTTCGGTGTGCGTTGAGTCCTACAAGCTTGTGGTGAGACCAGGTGGTTTTTTGAAGATCTGATGTGTGAATAGAGGGGATTTTCTGCCCCTCTGTATTTAGCTGTCTCAAAGCCAGTATCTCAAGCTAAATTAATTATTTTTTGTACTGTGACACATTGCTTAAAATAAGAACAGATTTTTGGAGACTGGCATTATATTGGAGTCTCCTTGTTCACTGCATTTTATTAGACCATCATCATATTAATCTTTATATTAAAATATTTCACATAAATATATTATAAAAAATTATGTATTCCTGTGATGCAAAAGCTGAATTCTCAGCAGCTATTACTCCAGGCTTCAGTGTTACATGATCATTCAGAAATCATTTTAAAATGCTGATTTGGTGCTCAAAAAACATGCCTTATTATTATCAGATTCAGTTTTGACTATTGTGCTTAATTTTAAAAATATATATTTTTAAATAACATTATCTTTACTGTCACTTTTGATTGCTCTCCTTGTTAAATAAAAGAAAGAATTTATAAAAACAAAAATTAAATCTTACCCAAAAGTTTTGAATGGTAGTTATTCCTTATTGTTTAATGCTGTATTATTTGTTTAATATTTTTTACTCCTAGAATGGTGGCTTTATGTTGGTATTTCGGCTCGTTTCTCCTCCTTGACTTGGTGACCATGACACTGAGCACCGAAACGGGCCACAATTCAGCCATGGAAGTCTTCAGAGACAATGTCATTATCCCGCCCAGGCCAGAGGCATCCGTACATCAACACAGTCATCGCAGGAAGCACAGAGGTCACAAAGAGAGGATGACAGCAGGTCAGCTCAGAGAGAGACCCCACATTACTGTGTTCCACACCCAAAACGAAGGGCCAGACCTGGAGGGCCTAAGTCCTGTCCGTTTAGAGATGGAGCCAGATAAAAGACGGATAATCACTCCAAAAAAGAGAACCTCCATGGGGTTTGATTCTTTAATTCCAGAGCAAATGAATATTTCTCCTGGTGCTGAGACTCCAGCGAAGGCAATAAGACGTCCCACTGGTCGTAATATTTTTGGAGGGCACATCGTTAGGACTCACGATGAAGGTAAAATAAACTTTCCAAAGTAAAACTCCTTTATAACTGTCCTGCCATTTCTTAATTATCTACTTGGCATTTACTTTGCATAGAGTCTTTGGCATTAGGGAAGAAACGGAGGGTTTCTTTTGATCAAAGGCTTAATAAAAACTCCTTTGGGAGTCCCACAGAGCCAGTGTTCCCTGCAGCCACCATTGGCTCCTTCATATTGCCTGTCTCTGCAGCAGTCAGTGGGGAGCCCGCCACAAAGCCAACCCCCTCAAGAAAACCACAGGTAACCATCATCTAGCTGTTCAGTCTTTTCAATCACACTGATTAAAAAATATCTCAGCTTCTCATCTATCAGTGTCTAGAAACAGGCGTAATACAATTGAATCCCAGTGACCTTCATTATGAAGGATAATAGGTTCATGCCATCAATTAAATCCACACATGAAACAAGTTCTTGTTTATTGGCTCAAAAGGTATTACACATACCACCATCATTTGTTTCATTGAAGTGATTTATGGTCACATGAAAAAGTGTAATTTCAACACTTCTGAACATGTTGTTTTGTACCTCAGGTCAGAAGTGGTTCAGGTGGAGATGTGACGCCCACTTTCGACATGGCATTCTTTGACTGGACTGATTATGATGATATGAGGCTTCCACACAAAAAGCAATTTTCTAAGAAGCGAGGTAGATCAATATTTCAGACCTATTGTTTCTGTGTCTAGTTTTTAAGTGTTCTTGTTTTGTGATTTGAGATAATTTGTGCATGTTATATAGTGTATGCTACATCGTTTATCAGAATAATGTGTATCGCTTTGTATTTGGGACCACAGGAATGAACCATTCAGGCAAATTTTTCCACATACCTCATTAGTCCCTGCATGGAAAACACCAAGTGTCAAATACCCTAACCAGAGCCGATCCTCCTTATATGCAGAATACGCAAGCTGCAGGACCCCCGAAACAGCAGGGGCCCCCCTTGCTCTCAAAGATGTTTTAATTTTGTTTTGAATTTGGCCAGCGGCTATGAAAAAATGAATGATAATCAATTTTAATGCGGCGCTGTCACCCTTTCTACATAAAAATCTGTCAAATCATGTAACGTGAATGTGGTACAGTCACTTGCTCGAGACGAAAATAACGAGTTGGAAGCATAGCGAGCCACAGAACAGATACTGTTTCTCAAGTGCTTTCCACGAGCGCGATTCAGGGCTGGGTGAAACACGGACAAATGTGTTTCATTCATTCTTTCTTGACCACTCGAACCACCCCCTGGTCGAGACACAGTTTTGCGTAGGGCCCCCAGAAGTCTAGGATCAGCTCTGGTCCTAATATGCAAAAACGAAATGTAGTAATTTTTTAAAGATGTTTTAACATCTGGTGTCTGTTGTGAGTTGTTGGGGAATTATTGCTCTATTTCTATCCAGGTTTTGACAAACAGGCCACAAAAAGCCCCAGCACTGAACTAGTGACACTTACATCAGATAAGAGCTGCAAACATCACCTAGATTGTCTGCCAGGTGACTTTTCCCACATGCATTAATACAATGAGTCCCTTATACTACATTGTATCTGTTCTCTTTGTAATTTGAGTAGTTATAATGTAATATATTACCCCTCAGAATATTTTAATGATACTTTTATTCAACAAGAACATATTAAACTGATCAAAAGTGACAGTAAAGACATTTAGAATGATACAAAAGATTTCTATTTCAAATAAATGCTGTTCCCTTTAACTTCATATTAATCAAATAATGCTTCTTGAGCACCAGTTTATCACGTTATAATGATTTCTGAAGGATCATGTGACACTGAAGACTGGAGTAATGATACTGAAATGTCTGCCTTGTCCACAGGAATATATTAACATTTAAAATATATTAAAATAGAAGATTGTAATAATATTTCACAATATTACTGTTTTTACTGTATTTTTGATCAAATAAATTCAGCCTTCTTTCAAAAACATAAAAAATCTTACCGAACCCAATCATTTTGAAAAGTAGTATAATTCAATGTAATTTAATTAAGTCAAATAAATGCTGACTCCATTTTTACCTCTTTTTCATGAACTCTCAGGGTCTTGCTGTAACCTCAGAACACATGTATGTGAGCTTCACAACCGCGGCTTCAACAACAAGTGCTATGATAGCTGCATGTGTGAGGAAGGTGAGCAAATACTTTTGGACTGATTGTTACTCATGCTGACAAAACAGAAACCATATTGAAAATGTCCCTTCCTTGTTTTTACAGGGCTTCGGTGCTATGCTAAATTACACAGGCATTACCGCATCACACGCAAAAAGGGACAATGTGTTGATCCTGAGGGTATAAGCTTAAACCGTGGCATGTTCATTATGGTTTAAACGAGGCAGGAGAATTTGTCATATTTTCCTTTCCAAATGCATGTGGTTATATTTTCCACTGTGTTGGAACATTTTATATCCATCCTTGTCATGTATATCCTATGATTGCTTTCTTAAATTGTTTCCGAAAGTTGTAAAACAGAAATATTTTGGGAATGCATAAGACTGATTATGATATTTGCAGGAGAACATTATTATGTATAACTACAAAGCCACTTGATTCAAATGAAGGAAAATTTAGCTAATGTGTGTATATATGTGTGATATCCAGATTGAGTGACATGTAATTGTGAAACAAACAAAAAAATATGAATTGAAAGTTTTGCATGTAGACATAAGTCATTTGTATTTTGTATTCATGTGGTTGGTTGAGTGTTGAGTTATAGATCAACTTGTCTAGAGCATGCAAAGACAGTCTATTTAATGTTGCAACTACAATGTCTGCCTGGTTCCCAGCTTCCAATTGGACAAGCAGCTTTGGAATGAGAAGGACACAAGAGATCTCATCTCACATTATTAAACCATTAAATCTTCCTTTCAGCTCAAATCTGAATTACGATACTCTACAACTGCTTGTGCTACGCTACTATAATGTGTTTCATCATGCTCATTGAGAGCCATGCGATTGTTATTATAGGAGAAATAGTGTGCTTGCTGAATTGACACTGGCAGTACGTTTTGTAGTATTCATCACCATCTAATTTCCACATATTACAGCTGAAGATTAATACATAATTCTTTATTTTATCAAGTGCGCATGGGTTGCTGATTAAAAACAGGACCCTTTTCCACATCTTGAGTGAATCATCATTTTGGTTGTATTGCTTTATTAGTAAATTGTACAATGTAAATGATAACAAATACTTTCATTAAAATGCATTGTGTAATTATAATCATATATTTAATATTTTTTTCACAATCAGTTTCTTAATTTATTGTCTCCTAACCAAGAAACCGATTGTGCTAATATGTTATCAATAATGTGTGTACATTTTGGCAATGTGTATGGTTTAACAGAAATACATCACATTTAATATTATTGTAATATGTGTTATCTATTTTAATGAGCCACATAATTATTGTTATAATAATTATATCGTTTTAAGAAAGCATGACATTATTCTTTAAGCTTTCAGAATACTACTACTAATAATAATAATAGCATAACTGAATTGTTTAAAATTAAATTCACACATCAGGATAAATTCATTTTTAACTACAGCTGTCAAAAAAAAAGTAAGCAAGTCAGCGTGAGCTCTGGAGTCACGCGAGATTTCGCCGCGAGATCTTGCTGTCTTCAACATGGCAGGCAGCAGGTTTGTGCCAGAAGGGAGGATAAGTGTTATTAGCTTTATCTCAGGACTGGGCGTCATCATAATACCATTACTTGTAAAATTCGGCGCTCACATTGACTGGATATTCGATTACCTCACGGATGTGAACGGGAAAATAGCCATTGCAGCGTATATTACAGTTATCAATGGCTTCCATCTAATCATATACAAGGGACCTTTATACAAGGTAAGACTCAGAGAGACCGTGTGAATCGGATGTGTTGTACAGATGAAGCACATGTGTAATTACTGTGTAACTGAACCACTGTCTGGTGCTATATACACGTTTTAAACGAATTAAGATATAAAGAATAACGATATCTAGATGTATGGCAAAGGCTAAGTTACAGGACTCTCACTGTGTGCAGGTATAATCCTATTACATTAGCTCTCTAATGGGATCTCGCATAGGCTTCTCTGTTAATATACTTAAGCTCTCCGAGAAGACTGCTTACTGTATGTGAGTTTGCAGAATCAGGAACTGGCTCACAATTTCCTTCCTCTTTGCTTAATCAGGTGGCTGTTCGCGCCTGCTTTCTTGGATTTGCCTTTGGATGTGGTCTCATTTTAAGTTTTGCAGATACAACATGGACACACTTTGGCTGGTAATTCAACTTTTGTGAAATGGGTTAGGTCTATTTGAGGTTCATTTATACTTTTAACATGCACAAGGGCTGAAAATAATTCTGGAGACGTGAATGCATTTTTATGAATTATGGAATAATGATGTCACTCTGTATTGACTTTTGTTTTGTTTCACTAGGTATATGTGTTCGCTGTCATTTTTTCACTACTCGGAGTACCTGGTTACTGCCGTCATCAACCCACGCAGTCTGTCTCTAGACTCGTTTCTGCTCAACCACAGTGTTGAGTACACTGTAGCAGCTGTTTCCTCCTGGATAGAGTTCACTGTGGAAAACTCCTTATTCCAGGTTTGATACAATCTAGGCCAGCGATTCACAGCCAGAGTTTGATTTTGTTTTGTTAAACCTATAGAGCTTTGCACATTCAGTTCAAATAAAAACTGATACATAGTAATGTAATATAACATACTGCCAAAGCTTTTGAGTGATTGAAGTTAAATGATTCTAAAGTTTACTGAATTATTATAATTATTTATGAACTATTTTTCTTATTAATGAAGTGAAGTGAATGTCACTGTTTCCTCACAGATTTGAAGCAGATGAACTGGCTCTGTCTGGTGGGTCTGTTGATGGTTTTCTGTGGGGAGGGTATGCGCAAAGCTGCCATGTTGACCGCAGGATCCAACTTCAACCACATAGTACAGAACGAGAAGGCCCAGAGCCACGTGCTGGTCACCACTGGAGTCTACGCTTTCTTCAGACATCCTTCCTACGTGGGCTGGTTTTACTGGAGCATTGGCACTCAGGTACTTTAAACATTATTTAAAGGGAATTTATAGTATTTCACAGTAAAATTTTGTCTAAAGCAACTTAACAAATATTTGTTTTTATATTCATTAAAAGTATAATAATAGTAATACAAATAATTATTGTTGTTATCTTTTAGTCTTAAATATATATTTACGTTTTGTTTTATTTAATTTTTTTGTGTCCCTAAAATTCACATTACCAAAATATTGTTTTAAAGAAGTCTCTTGTTCACCAAGGCTGTATTCATTTGTAAAACAAAATCAATAAATACGGTAAAATCAGTCATATTGTGAAATATTATTAAAATGAAAAATAACCGTTTCTTATTTAAATACATTTGAAAAGGTAATTTATTCCTGTGATGGCAAAGCTGAATTTTTATCTGCCATTACTCTAGTCTTTAGCGTCACATAATATTCATACTCTAATATGATAGTCTAGTACTGATGTGATATATATATATATAATATATGTATAAAATCAATGTTGAAAAAGTTTCTTTGGAAACCTTGATTCTTTTTTTCAGTATTCCTTGATGAATGGTAAGTTCAAAAGAACTGCATTTCTTTACTGTTATTTTTGATAAATGTAATGTGTCCCTCCTGAATTTTTATACTTTTGAACATAGTGTATCACTGTTTCCAAAAAGTGACATCAAGGACTTGAGTAATGGCTGCTGAAAATTCAAAATTCAAATATACATTTTTCAACATTACTGTTTTTTTTTTAATCAAATCAATACAGGCTTGGTGAGCATAAGACACAAAAATCATAATTATTCAAAACTTTTGACTGGCGGTGTAGTTAGTCTAAAAGATGTTTTGTCTTAAATGTTTTGTTTTGAACCTATTTTTTTTGCTTATTCTTTTCTCCAGATAATGCTGTGCAACCCAATATGTCTACTGGGATATTCGGTTGCCAGCTGGCGCTTCTTTCGAGAGCGTATTGAGGAAGAGGAGATCTCGCTCATCCATTTCTTTGGAGAGGAATACATCGAGTACAAGAAGAAGGTGTTCACCGGCTTGCCCTTCATCTCAGGGATCAGGGTTAACTCCTAAAGCCGTACTGCACTGAGTGGAGGAAATAGCCTGAAAGTGCACACCTGGACACCTCTGACTGGCACTCCGAGCGAGCTAGTTGCCTGGTGGCATCATGTCGCGCCCCCTGGGGGTGGCACAGATATATGAGGTGGCAGCACAGTAAAACTGACCCACTGATCTGCTCTGAGACAACATTGGTCTGCTCTGAGCAGGGTGAAGCTTCCACCCTCAACACCATCAGAGATACTAGTTCACAAACACCACATTCGTCAGCATCTGTCGAATCATCACATTTCTGTTCTTACATTCTGTCTTACTCCTACTCATATGTCACATCCTCATGTTTACCATCTTTGCACCATGTAATTTCATACGCTGGTTTCATTTTTCTTGTCTTCCTTTCTTTTTTAAATCCCCTGGTTTTGCAGTTCAAAGACATTGATTCAAGACATTGGTTTCTTTCTAATTACGTACATCCAGAGTTTTTTTAAATCCAGAGGTATTTTTATTCAGATAGGCTTTAAATTGAATGTAAGATATATTTACTGCAGTGGCCATTTAGACATTTGTCCGTTTTGTGTAAAAATGAGTTTGTCTTGTCTCAGCCAGAGCTGATTCTCGGGCATACACATTTCAAAACAAATTTTTGACAATCTCTGAATATCTGTGATTTGTAAATGCTGTTGGACAATTGTAATATTATGATTAGAAAAATAAACACGTGATAAATTACAGGCTTAATTCCTCTTTTGATTATTTGTTCCCCGTTGGTATTTCTAGTCCTTCATCTAACTCTTGTCAAATGCATTAGTCTTTTCGTCTTCACTACCACACTCACTCACTCATCACCATATCCACGTCTTGTCACTTTCCTTCACACTTGCATGATAATTCAACAAGTAAATCGGTTTCTACGAAGGTGGGATTCAGAGGGCTGAACGCCGGAGGGGTTATGCTGTATCCAAAGTCTCAATCTTTCTGATTTTACATTTCTGGGAGGAAGACTCCACTCTTCTCCTGGCATGATGTAGCTTATGTAGACATTGGGTGAAGAATAGGAATTTCTTGCACACGTTTAACCAATGACGAGCACTATAATATATGCGTACAGGTACATTTGAACACATGCAATAGGTTTTTTGATGTAAGTTGCACTACGCTCGTGCAAAATGCTAATGGGAGAGGACCACCCTACCTCTTGGATGATAACTGTCCTGCTTACATTATTAACATCTTCAGCAAAATGTAACAAACCTTTAAAATAAACACTTATTATAATGTTTATTTGACAATACTGTTCTTCTCTAAAATACAAGCTCTGTAAACTAGTATTTGTTTCTCTTTCAAGCTTCTGTAAATTAGATTTACGCAAGGGCATGCTTATTTTTGGGGTACCATGTCTAGACACAACAGCGGTTTCACATTGGTATTTCTTTGTGATTGGCTGTATCAGTGATGTTCTTCTGCTCGTTTGGCCTGTAGTAATCTTTGTTCTTGGGATCAGTCTCTTCTGATAGGCTGTTTAGAGTCCAGATGTCCTCAGTGTTACAGGACAGCTCATTGCTGTATTGGTGAAGCATGGAATGGCCATTAATAACTCTGTGTCTGTATAATATACTTTGAGAAATGCTGGTAACTCACCTGGGCTGTGTGTCCTCAGTAGAGGTGCTGTCTTCATACAGCTTCAGCATGATCTCTGTGCGATCATCTTTGAGCTCTTTAGGCTCCTTCAGCCTGTTAAAGATCAAATCAGAATGAAAATAATAATAATAATAAAGCCCTAACAGGAGTATTTTATATATACGAGTATAGGTGAGTCCAAAATCATCTTGGCAAATGTTAAAACACTTAAAGAGAAAAGAAGAGTGTTATTATTTATGCTCATCAAGGCTGCATTTACTTGATCAAAAATACAGCAAAAACAGTAATGTTGTGAAATATTACAATTTAAAATAAGATTTATATTTTAATATACTTCAGTTTAGCCATCACAGGAATACATTCTAGTAATATTTCTAAATTGTAGTAATATTTCATGTTACTACTATTTTACTTCTTACTGTTAATAACATTAATATTTAGTATTTTATTTTTGATCAAATAAATCATGAACGATAGAGACTTATTTCAAAAACAGATATCAATACTCTTACAGATACCAAACTTTTGAACGGCAATGTATATATATTATTTATGTTACTCTATAAGCATGAATGATACATCAAGCTCCAGTACCTGGGCTCCAGGCGCTCTTTCACTTTTGCTATGGAGTGAATGTAGGGGCCTATTTGTCTGGAAATAGTGGTCAAATAGGAGTTCTCCTGTTTTAACTGAAGCAGGTCATGAAGTTGTGCTAAAATGAACACCAACAAAAATCACTTAATATGGTAAGATATAACTGCAGTGAGCAGATAAATCTTAAGCATTTATTTACTTACACACCTTCATATATCTCCTGTTCATTTGCCACCCTCTGTAACATCTCCTCCCAAATCTAAGAACAAAATTAATTAGTTAATTAATTGCACAATGACATCTCTCTCATCCCCCCCCCCAGCCAGTATTGTCATCTCACCTCCTCGAACACGGCCCGCATGAGCTCGACTGAGGAGTACTCTGCTGAGATCTGTCTGTCCACCTTAACAGACCTCTCCAAAATCTCATTCATGGTGTCGGGTTTGGTGAGGGAGTGGTGCTTGGTCAGGTCTCTGTGAATCTCCTGCACCTGGTCTTTGAGCTTCTGGATTTCTGTCTGTAAAGTCTAGTTAAAAAGACATGGAGAATTTAACAGTTCCAGTACAGTATTTCGTAACATTCTTCTATGTAAATATGCATTTAGTAACTTGGACATAAAATAATACCATTCATTTTAATTTCCTGTAATTTCCTCTTGGTAAGAATATTAGCCTGGAAAATGGCTAAAAATAAAATATCATAGACTGAACCATGAAGAAACTTCACCCTGTAGCTGTTCTCGTAGTTACAGCAGTGCTCCATAAAGGGCGTCTCTCCACCCTCCGCCAGCAGGACCTTGGTGCTGATGTAACGGTGTGAGGTCGGCCTGCACACCACCGAGGAGCACATTGACATGTCGCTCATGGCTGGAGAGTGACACTGCACTGACAGAGATGATTGCATCCTGCAGGAAGATAATCTGAATATGAATGTAATATTTTCATTGTTACTCTTTAAATAAGCATATTTAGTTTGCTTGAATAGACTCACAGTCCACTGGTGTTTCCCAAAGCCAAACTCCCTGTAGTGGACACTGAACGCCTCTGCCCCAACAGCAAGAGCGGCTCCAGGCAGCGAGCAAACTCGGAGCGATACTCTGTGTTTATCTGGCGATAGATTACAGCAGATATAACATAAGCACTGACTAATTGAACATATTTGAATTTAGTAAACTAACCTTACTGCTCTGTGCTGGTCTCAGTCTGTGTGGTAGTTTCACAATCTTCTTTAGTCTCTCCATTAATTGCTGTGTGAGGCGAAAATATCAATTTTATTTCTTATTGTTGGTACCATGCCCTGAAATAATTTAATTTTTATTATTTGATAAAAATATTTCATTTGTTTGTACTCACATATCCCATGTCTAAGAACTCAAACTTATTTGCTGAGCTTAGGAAGGCAGAACATGTAACAAGATGAACCTGGAGAGAATGAAATGTTAACATGTCTGAAAGCAAGAAGAATATGGGAAAATATTAAGATGCATGAAGACATGAAGAAAATGTGATTACCTGGAGAGTTGGCAGGAGTGCTGCAAGATGAGATAACTGCTCTTTGAAGGCTTTCTCCTTCTCCTCATGCTGACTAGAAGATAGAAACATAAGAGAAGATTATTAATAAATGTTTTCTTAAGAACTTTGGTCATCCTTTGCCTTTGTCATTTTGTGTGTGCGTTTAGATTACATATATTATTATATTAATATGCATTATTAAAATATTTCTATATCTAAATTATATATCAAACAACAATATAATATGTATAATTAACAGTGATGCACTGAAATTAAAATTCCAATAACGATAAATATGTTATGGTCCATAAACGGCAAATATAATTTTTTTTATATTCAAACATTAAAGCATAGAGATTGAAACCTCAAATAACTATAATATCAGCTGAGAACTGATATGGTAAAACATATATTAAGCATCTCTAATAATTAATATTTCACTCTACTATAATACATTTGTGATCAATATATTTTTGTTTGAAAAAAGCATCATGGTACAATTAGTGCTTTAATTTAATGTAAGAGGTTTTAATGTTGAATATGCTTTTTTCTATATACCAAATTGTAATATTTTTTATTTACCTTTGTGCTGCCTTGAGTAGAATCTTTTTTCTTTCTGCTAGTCTTTCCTGAGAAAAAAAATGTGAATCACCAATTTTATTATTAATAATTTAACATCACATTTTCAAAAATTTCAAATGATTTGACTTTTTAAATCTCATAAGTTTAGCCAGAGATCCCAAAATGAAAATTCTGTCATCATGTACTCAGCCTTTAATCGTTCCAAAACATTATACGTTTCTTTCTTATATTGAACAGAAAAGATGATATTTTGAAGAACCAAACAGTTGTTGGTCTGTTGACTTTCATAGCAGGGAAAGAGATTTTTAAAATATCTTCTTTTATGTTCAACGTAAAAACCCTCATGTTTGGAAAGACATGAGGTTGAGTAAATGATGACAACATTTACATTTTTGGGTGAACTATCCTTTAAGTTATGTAATAGTGCATGATACCTGCATATTATTGAACAGAGTGCAGATGGCGCTCTCTTCTTCATCCACATTGGCCCTGACCTCTCCAATCATGGCTTTAAACAGAATAATGGCTTCTCGTGCTGACGTCTGAAGCTCCTTAACAGCCTGAGGAGAAGGAAATGACTTCAATAGGTGCTTCACAGCTCCACACAATACAGAGACAGATGAAAGTACACATTAAAGGATGGGAGAGAAACTCACTAAGACGGCTTGGTCCAATTTTTCACAGCCTTGTATATATGCTGTCTCAATATCAATGCAGTGTGCTCTGTTCTCCCTATGGAATTAGATAAAGCCAGATTATTTTGAAATCATATGAGTGATATGCTCTATGAGTTAAGTTCATAACTCACACTTGCATGTCTCTGAAGCAGTTGATGCAGAGCATGGACTTTTTCTCTGTAGAAAACATGATGTAGAGTTCCTCATGAAGGGCTGCAATCAGATAGAAGTGGCATGAATCTCAGTATTTTGTAATTATTTTTATTCATTTATATTTTGCTGGGGAAACTTGAGAAGTGGTTTTCAAAACACACACCACATTTTTTGTGGGCTTCTTTGGTGCGCTTTGCCAAGGAGACGATCTCGTGGCAGGAAAACATCTTGGCTTTGTGGGTGGTTTCCCTGCAGTCTCGACACAGTGGCTGGCAACAAGTGTTGCAATAATACATTGCATCCACATCCTGGGGTTTGTGACAGAAGATTCAAATGCAGAAAACACAGATGAGATGAAGATGACTGAAGACAGATGATGACTGGGGAAATGCAGGTACATGGTTTGTAGTAGCAACAATGAGACCAGACAAATAGGGAGCAGAAGGTGACTGCTTATATATGGAGGGTAATGAGGTGAATGGAGGTGCTCTCTTTCTGTACAATGAAAGTGTTATGATAAGTAGCCTAGCTTACTGCTTAACTTGTGCCCCCTCAAAAATAATGAGTGCATGACGCCCCTGGTGGCAGGTGTGTTGATTGGGGATCGAGTGCAGGTGTGAAGCAGAAGGGATGCAGGGAAATGGAATCTGTAACGTGGATGACTGAGCTGGTGACAGGACTGTGACAGCAACCACTGTTTACCAAATCCTGAACAAATTATTCTAATGACTCTTTGATTGATTCTAATGATTCAAATTTTAATGTGAGAAGACAACAGGAGATGTACTTTTTACCTGGACGAAATGTAATAGTAAATCATGGACTAAAACTTTAGCCAGAAGAGACGGTTCAAAGTTAAAAGGCCTTAATGGATTTGTTTATTTCAAACACAGTTTTTCACTTCATAAGACATTAACTGTTCGTCTCGAGTTGCATAGATTATTATGACACTTTTGTTTGGACTGTAATTCTGACAGCACCTATTCACTGCAGAGCAGTGCCCTTGGTGAGCAAGTCACGTAATGCTAAATTTAGCCAAATCTGTTACGATAACAAACAAATTAATCTACATATTGAATGGCCTGAGGGTGAGTAAAATGTCAGCGATTTTAACTTTTGGGTGAACTATTCCTTTAAAATTTCTGTGTAAACAACTTTTGCAAGAACTAAATTTATGAAATTAAAAAATTAATTCTAAAAATATTTATTCTGTAAAAGTACTATCATATTATTACTATATCAGCTCACATTCAGATCTGCCTCCATCCAATCATCCCATGAATCAAATCCGTGCCCTACATTTCACTAGTTTCACTCGGGACATCACAATATATGAATAATCTTCTGCTATTTCTATGACATTGTGACTTTAAGGAACCGTTAAAGTCTTTATGAAGTGCATGTTTCAGTGCTGTGATGGTGATAATGAGACCTGTTTCTTGCACTCCAAATCACAGTTAGCACACTGCACGGTTTCCTCACTGTCTGCTGAACTGTCCACCAAGAACTTCAGGAGTCGATCCTCTGGGGGGAGTGCATTTATTCCTTTCACAACAGACTGATGTCTACAAAAGAAACAGAGAGTTGTGTGTGCCTGTGCAGAACGTTTGACCCATTGCCTGATAATGTCTCAGTCATACAGCTGGCATTGACGAGTTTATCTCTCCCTCATAGCAACAACGACACAAATAGCTCTCTTTGGAATTCTGAGATATAACAGAGACTTATAGATAAACCCTCATAGAGTCAAAAATAGACACATACATGAGACTCAAATAAACATAATTTCCAGCGAAAAGACTATTTTAATATTTCTAAGCTTAATAGCTCAAAGATTCCCAGTGAATTCCCTTTCATGAGAAGCATTCACAATGTATTTGATAAAAAGAGATTTAAACAATGATATATTGGACTATACTCTACTTTGCATTGCTAGTGCATAACAATGACAAATACATAATGCATGCAATCACAATGCCATATGTAACACTCATAATGCAACACAAATACTGAGACATTTGCAGTAACTTTACCATCATATTAACAATGAACAAGCTAAAAACAAATTCATACTTACTCTAACATGCTGCTTTATAAAGACCATGAATGTTTTCCCATTTTTTTTATATATTTCTTTCATAGGTGCAAGATCTACAGTGTGCGGTTAAGCTGCTGTTAGACTTACTACATGGAAGCAGACGGGTGAGCACACAGGCATTTCAGCCATCTCTAACTGTAGCCAGCCCAGGACCCATGTATCCAATGTCAAGTGTCAGATAGTGTTAGGTTTATTGTTTGATACCACAGTGGCCTTGGCAGCATGTGCCCAGAGACTTTCGATTAAGTCCAACACAAAGGCAGGATTTATGGTACAGCTGTTGAAGGTAATATCTCCTACAAATGCCCCTGGCACCATATGACCAAGCAATGTCATTTAACCCTTTAGATCTATAAATACAATGGTAGATTTTTCAAATGCATGCTTGTCATAAGTATGAACGTCAATTTCCACCACGGAATAAAGTAATTGCTAATTTTTATCTTACAATTATGATTTTTCTCACAATTCTGAGTTTATAGCTAACAATTATTACTTTGTTTCACAGAATTGCTATAAAGGCAAAATAGTTAGATATAAACTCTAAATGCTAAATTCATTAATAACAATGCATAGTTATTAATAAAAAAAGTGTGTGTGAATTGTCAGAATAAGGTGATCAAAGATGAAATAAAGTATATTCTTACCCACAGAGAGGACAACTCAGTCGGCTGCCCACGGTCCTTCCACGCAGGCAGCTAGCACAGAACGTGTGGTAACAGTCCAGTAAACATGGATGCTCATACTGTTCTTGGCACAAATGGCACACCAGAGGATGGCAGTTGGCACTGTCCAGGTCATAGAGATTATCCAGAGGGGAAAATATCTCTCCAGACATCTGAAAATGTAATAAGACCTTCAGATACTCTGATATAGTTACACATTGTACATTTATACAGTATATCTATCATGCATATTATTCTAAGCATGCTTGGTGTCCTTAGACTCTCCTTGAATCAGAAAATATGCTTAAAAAGTTATTTGAGATCAAAGTTCAGTACGCATTATTGAAGCTATAAACCAGAAACAAGCCTCTGAATGAGGCCATACGCTCTAAAGCAAAATAAAGGTCACTTCAATAGATACAACCTAAAAGATACAGAAAGAGTAAATGTACTAATTCACAAATAATGAATATCTGAATACCATGACCTGTCCGCGTGCTTCTGCCGCGTAGAGTGAATGCTGTGTGACGGATCTCTGAGGGGTCCTAGATGCAGGACATGGCTTCAACAACAAACAATCAATTCACACTCATGTAGCTGCTGTATGATGGGGCCAGAATACTCAAACCCTGATTATACAACACAAACCAGGTGCCATTGTCGGTCAAAAGCAGAGCCCTGCAGCTAAAAATAAATCACACAGTATATCTTGCTTAAACTAACATGTCATATCAGAATAATGGCATCACTCAAAACATTAGTACATTAGATAATTTCATACATGTAAAAATAGAAGTTTGTGGGTCATTTCTATAAAAGATCCACACTTAAACGCCTGTTCACAATTAAAAGGATAGTTCTTCCAAACATGACATTTTTGTCATAATTTCCTCATCCTTTAATCATTCCAAATTCGTCAAGAAATTGCTATCTTCTGTGGCTCACAGGTTTTGGTCAGATTAACGTTATTCAAACGTATCCTTTAGCAAAAGTAATAGTTTTGTATGGTCAAATCTTAAACAGAGTACATAATAATAATAATAAGTATTATTATTGGGTTAACCGTCCATTGTTATTATGTTCAACAACAGACAAATCGAACACATCGATTACATCAGCGCTAGATTAAACAGTCTGTGACGTCACGCTCGCGCAGTCGTGGTTCTTCCTTTCGACGAAATTTCTCGCTATGGCGCCTGTTGTAAGTTTTAGACTACGGACCTAGTTAATGAAAGTACAGACGTTTCCATTCATTATCATGTGTACAAATAATTCGAGATTGCATAGTATACTCAATCGCTTTCACAAAATAAGTTTGTTTAGGAATAATCCAGTTCGTAAAGCTATCGTTATGTATCATTGAATGAACCCCGTGCAGCCAATCTCAGAGAACTTTACTCAGTCTTGCGCGCAACATTTCTACTTACGGCTTTGCTATTCTGATGATAATGACAGGACTGTCATAGACACAAAACTGAAAGTATAATTTGTTTTGTATTTAGTTACAGAGGAAGCAGCAGAGCTCTAAAGGAGGAAAGAAGAAGAAGAAGCAGGTCCTGAAGTTCACGCTGGACTGCACGCATCCCGTCGAAGATGGCATTATGGATGCTGCAAACTTTGTGAGTAACGTTAACTGTAGAGCAAGCCCTTAAAAATGCTTATTGTGGAAAACTGTCTTTTATTATACTGTATAAATCAGATACCCGCTAGCTGTCGGAGTTTATGGCTTGTCATTTGTGTGTGTGGATACAGGAGCAGTTCCTACAGGAGCGCATTAAAGTCAACGGTAAAGCAGGAAACCTGGGAGGTGGAGTGGTCACCATCGAAAGAAGCAAGAGCAAAATCACCGTCTCTTCTGAGGTGCCCTTCTCCAAGAGGTGTGTGTGTTCTGATACATCTCGACTTTTTGCCAATTATTAAAATTTTAAACTGCAACTTTTACATGTTATTCCACTGTTCTCCTCTTTTCTGCAGGTACCTGAAATACCTTACAAAGAAATACTTAAAGAAGAACAATCTCAGAGACTGGTTGCGTGTTGTGGCTAACACGAAGGAAAGCTATGAGCTTCGCTACTTCCAGATCAACCAGGATGAGGAAGAAGAGGACGATGAGGATTAAATTCTTGCTGTTTTTTAACCTTTAAATAAATTCATATATGACTACATTTTATGTATCCAGATATAGTTCTTTATAATTGACGTTTCGGTGTTAGAAAAGCACACATTTATTCATATTATCTACCACAACAATGAATTAGCATCAGATTTGATATTTTGGTGTACGTCGGAGTGGAACAGATTATTAGACAATGTTTTTAGTTCAAACGGATTTGGTTTTATGCATCGGTTCGAATTTTGAGCTTGCAGAGGGGGTTTATGCAGGCTAAATGATTGAATAAGTCCTCATACTTCACCAGAGGAAAAACAATCAATTGGTCTAGTTCTGATATTTGATTAAACATAAATAACACTTTTTAAATTAAACATGCAAAGATGAGTTGTTCACAACACCTGCAACAGGCATTTGGAAAATAAATAGTGAATTTTCACTTAATGGCAACGAAGATAACCGCACATTGTTCTGCTAACTTGAGGGATAAAAATAAAGCATATGCATGGGTTAAAAAACCCTGCAACATATATGAACCTTTATTTAATATTAAGAAAAAAAACATAACATTTTAGAATTCAGAATAGGAGTTGGAATTCCAGTTTCTGGACATATACTGCCTAAACAAATGAACATATTTTTTGTAAGTACACAATTTAAAATTATAGAACATAAAACACATCAGCTTGTTGCTCGCCCAAAACTGGATGGATTCTTGTAGGGAATTACAAACAGATTATGAAACAACAAATGTGATCACAGTTTAAGCCCAGGTGAACACAAAGAAATGGCAGTGTTCAACATACTGCATGAAATGATGCTCTGTAAAGACATTGTGGTCACAGATGAGACAATCCTACCCTTCTCAACATCAAGTCCATTATTTCAAAAACATGCTAACATCAACACATGAGAACAGCATTTCTGTGGTTAACAATACTAGCAAGGGCATGAACATTAAGGATTTACATTTCTAAGAAAGGGAGAATTAATTTAATAGAAATCTCACAGCTGATGTCTCATTTGCATTGCAGGAGTTGATAATACTTCCCTGATCTGATTAACAGGAGTCTGTTTCTTAAGAGCAAGGGGAAAAAAGCTTACATATTAGCTACGTGGTCTTGTGGAAAATGATGTTCTTATGTATGTTGATGATAATACTGGAAGTAATGAAAGTGATGTTTAAAAGATGAAGTGCCCCAGAACACTTGAGTTGTCATAGGACTAACTGAACTTCCTCAGCCTGAATCATCTTACTTAAAAAGGCACAAGAATGGAGTGAGTTTGTCTTTTAGTTAACCATTAGCCCATTGATAGTCTGCTTTAGAATGATTTAGCACCAGTATTTGGAAGAGAGCAGACATGGTTCTCACAGTCATCGTTATGGAAAAATAAACAAAACAATCTGTGATATGCTTCCATTAGGAATGTATAAGTAAAGGGGATGGATCCAGTGGAATCCGAGTGCTCTGAGTAGTTGCTGGCTCTGTTGTGAAATTATAAAACAGGCATGTGATGCCACAATTAGCCTTCTGAAACGCCCGAGCTAGACAGATCAGTTAATGCAGCTTCTTTCAAACTTTTATCTGACATGTGGCTAGTCTTCATTCAAAAATGTAATATGATGTCCAAAAATAAACAATCCCATTCCAACCAAACTGTGATTACCCAGGTGACCTAGTGAGCAGAGGCATTCCATAAAAAAAGCCTCTGGAGAAAATGTGAATGGTGTCCAATCAGAGTGTGCGCGGGTTGTATTCGGGAAGCTTCTTGAGCTTTTCTTTCTCCTGCTCTGTGTCTTGCCGAGCAATAACCAGGGAGTGAGAATATCCCATCACCACCTGAAATGACAAAGTTTGCAGTTGCATAGCCATACAATTATCACGCATGGAACAGAATTTGGGGAGGATATGATTAACGCTGTTGACAGCAGAACTCACCTGTTCCGAGTACACACCATCCAGAGTTTTGACCTCTTGAGCAGTGGTGGATGACTTGGGTTTGTTGTCACCATACCCCTAAAAATGCAAAAATTTCAATGAGAAATTTGCCATCTCACACTATAGAAGGAAGCCTTTTATGCTCAGCAAGGCTTAATTTGTTTGATCAAAAACAGTGTAAACATTAGTATTGTGAAATAGGGCTGTTAAAATTCGAATATTCGTTGAATTTAAAAATCTACATTTGAATGCAAAAGGCTGTATGTGTGCGTCAGGCAGTTTGGCACACAAAATGCGATGACGAGGTGTCGTTGCATTTTAATGCTTTTTCCCCACTCGATGCGGTTCTGCACATTCAAAATATTGCAGAAAAAGAGAAGATCAATGTGGATTACCTCAAAACTGAAACCAAGCCGTTCTCACACAACACATATTTATTGCATTTTCTAGAGGGACCACTATCATCGTTGCACTCGCGTCTCACACAAGAGCCCAAATCCATGTAAGTTCAACTTTTAAAAAACATGTAATTACTACAGGGTTCGTACACATTTTTACCAACAAATTTCCATGACTTTTCCATGACTTTTCCATGACTTTTGTGACAATTTCCATGACCTAATTTCACATTATTTTACAATAAGAATAAAAATCTGTTCAAATGATCATAGCATTTTAACTAAAATGAATGACTATTAATACTATTGTTTGCTTTTTTGTTTTAGTACAAGCTGAAACTACACCAGATTTGAAGGTCCTTGCAGTCCGAAATTTTCGCACGCAAAAACGCATACAAACATTTCTGACTCGGCGTGTAAGGACCTTTACTCCACACAGAGAACACATCACATCACTATTATCATTTATTTAACTCAGTTAAACAACGAGGGCCAGAATTTCATTTTGGAAACTTTTCTCTTTCGCAAGTGTTTACATTAAGAAAAAAATGACAATGCTTACAAGGATACTCGCCAGCAGTGTTCGAATTATACCGTGGACTTTGGGGAGCCCATTTCTTTCTTTTTTATAACGGGGGGATTTTGTGCGCTTGCGATGGGCTTACAAAGATACATAAAAGCTACAAAAAAAGATACAATTATATATATATATATATATATATATATATATATAATTTCAATTTTTCTAGATTTCGTTTTTTTCCGTTTTCATTTTATAGACTCCTTTTTAATGATCAAATTAAATTGTATTTATCAAAAAGCATGTCTAATTAATTAAAATCATGAAACTTATACAATTTAACAATTTAATTTATTAAAAGTGTAACAAAAATGACATGTTTAGGGCCGTATGAAATGTTGTATTTTTTTCTCACCTTATGTTTTATTGTTGCCAAATTCTGTTTTAGCTCATCTGATTATTTGAATGCATACAACACATTTTTTTTTACTCTTACAGTAGCCTTATGAATTGTTTTTTTTCCTCAGAAATTCTGTGTTGTGTATTTAAATTTGACTGGTTATCAGATTAAGGCATGAAACATCGAGTTAATTTATATTTTAATGAATGAAAATTAAACATTTACATGTTGAAAAATAAAGGGGTTTTAGCCTACTATTAAAAATAAAATATTTTGTGATAATGTCTTAATAAAATAAAGTGTTATTATTTTTCAACAGTAGTAGTTGACGTGTTTTTGAAGTAGAACTAAATTCACAGTTTTATTGTTTGTAGGGACAAACAGATGCAGATAATTAAAACATGCACATTTCTTCTCTTTCTCTGTCTCTCAAAATGGGCATATTTGAGAAACAAGTCGAGTTGTTTGCTTCACTGAATATAATTGTCGGTCATTTAACATTTCTTTCGTAAAACAGTTGACTAAACATCTTACCTCCCACTCTTTTATTAATCTGACGCTTTGTCATGCGCTCAGCGTCTGTGAACGCTAAACTCCGCCTACTTTGATTTGAATTCAATTACTTTGACATTGACGAGCGCTGTTTGCCCTCTGAGGCAGAGCAGACTTTTAAACAAGAGCGCTGCGTAATCGAGGACAGCAGATGCTCATGTAGGCCTATAATTATCTTTATTGAAGTGAGTTAGGTTTAAATCGCAATCGTCAAGCATTAATTCACGATTTTTGTTGTTGCAATTTTACACATAATAATCCACGATGATCACAGTACACAAAACTGAAATTGCACGTCAAAATAACACAGTCAATATTTTTTGAGACCCACCCCCAAAAAATAAATTACTTTCCACAAATCATGTTTTCAGGAGCCCATGTATTATTAAGGGAGCCCCTAGCTTAGTTTGCACCCTGCTCACCAGGATGGCCATTTTAACGTCATTTTGTGTGTAATTTTGCGCTTAACGCAACAAGCTGCACTTTTAGAGCCCCACATTTCAGCCTCGACTTTTAGTTTATGGCTTCGGACAATTTTCACGCCAGATGCGGGCCGGGCATCGGGCTTGTTTTAGGATTCCTCCTTATTTTTGTATTTTAGAAATCCATCAATTATTATGGTGATGAAAAGGATTAGCCGTCTGGAAACAATACCGCGACTGACAAGAGCAGCTCGACCTGTCTAATAGCACACATTTGTCTAGATTAAACGTTTAAACTAACATTGTGATATGCTTTTTAAGTATTTTAAATATAGATTTTATTTTAGTCAAGTGGTGATTTAAGAAGGCTAAATTGATCAAACATAATAGTCAAACTCACTGTCCGCAGCTGGCCGATTGCTCAAAAGACACTTTAAAAACAAAAACTTGAATTTAATAAACAAATAAATGTTCCAAACATATTTCTAAATTAACTTAATAAAGAAACGAACACGCTTTGCCATTAAAAACGAAACTGAACTATTTGAATGGCTAGAACAGCAGCTGTGTAATGGGGAAGAGAAAGAAAGACATGGGCTCCAGTCGGACTCAGGAAGGTAATTCTGATCATCTGCTGGACAAGGATTGGACTGGGGCGTATGTTTGAGGCCCTGCAGGATTCTACTGAGGTTGTTTGGTACCAAAGTCAATTTGGTGCTCAAGGCGAGCTTTATACGGACGCCATTTGGACATGACTGAGTGCAGCAGAAACCGCTTGGAGAGTAGCCTACAGAACGGCTTAAAAAGACGTGCAAATAAAGGCTACATTTTAGTGACAATGCAACAATGACCCGATTAGGCAGGTGACAATTCTGTCAACTGTACCAAAATGCCAGAGAAAGACTTGTATCGCACCGCAGCTCTTTAGTGCAGACGAGATGCGCTGATTACGTGTTTTAAGAGAAAGTCAAAGAGAAAACACAGCTGATGAATCCGTTTTCAAATAACCGATTTGATATTCTGTGTGGATCTATTTACAAGCTATAGGCTATTGAATAAATGTGTGAATATCCATCATTTTAAAGTCGAAAGCAGCGGGAAAGAGTAGAAATATGCGATATAGCCCATGCGCAATTCCGTACCGAAATTCAGGACCTGAATAAACATAATTGTATTATACAGAGATTTGTCAAATAGATTTCCATGACTTTTCCAAAACTTTCTGGGTTTATTCATTTTTCCAAAACTTTTCCAGGCCTGGAAAATGTGGTTTTAAAATTCCATGACTTTTCCAGGTTTTTCATGACCGTACGAACCCTGTTACTAGATTAAGAAATTAGCTTGCTAGTGAACGTGCATATTAACAGCATAAACATGGACATGGACGATCATATGATTAAATTATAATAAATAACGTGTATCAGCAATGATACATCTTTGAGTTTAAAGCGGCTCTGACAGAAAGGCTGCGTGTGCCCTGACAGAGACGCACTGTTTTGAGCTATATGCTGTTTTCCTAAATGCATAACTTTCATTCCACAGGTATATTCTCCATCTGTAAATGTTACAAAAGCCATGGAAATATTTCAATTTTGCTGTCAGGCGTGCATGAGCTTTTGATTTGCGATTTTCCGCTAAACTTCACAGACTTGGTTCTGAACGCACGCCGCCGCACGCATGCGCGCCAAACACAGAGCGCAAAGAAATAAGAGCGCAAAAACTAAAATAGAAATTTTGCTGAAATGTTTGTAGTTGGACATTTTAAACCTACAAGTGAGTGTATTTGTATGATAGCACTAACAGTAAAGTGACTGTAATGGGGTAATCAAAATACAGGGCTCTAGACTAACTTTTTGCACTGGGTGCACTGGTGCGCCTAACTTTTTTTCTTAGGTGCACCGGCACAAAAGTTAGGTGCACCCAAATTTTTATATAGGCAATATTGACTAATAAACGATTAACTAACAATCTGGTCAACATAAAGTTCTTTATTTGAAGCACAATTCTACAAGAAAGGTAACTTACTGAAAAAGTGTTGGTGCTTAAAGTGCTTCACTGAGCAGAGATTTAAACTTAAAACATCTCAAGATAAATACAATCTAAATTAAGTGTTCTAAGGGCGTCAAACTGAACATCTCATGGCTCAATGTATTATGGACTATCCTCCATTGCGGTCACATGCCCCTCGGATGGCCAACTCCTGTAGTTTGGCCTTCTTGATCTTTGTCCTTGGCTAAACCAGCTGGCCACACTCTCTCTAGCATTAAACATCTTCCAGACTTGCCCCTTCTACACTGAGTCTTATCAGATCTTCCACTGTGTCTGAACGAAGGGATGCTCTAGTGCAGTGCTTCTCAAACCCCCCCCCTTAAACCCATAAAACAATCCTGCGCCCCATCCCACCACAGACTACTAAATAATTGCACTAAACATAATGAAAAAAATAAGTATTTACAGTTTTTATAACCAATTCTTACTATGCAAAAAAGAAGTATACTTAGGCCTTTAGTGTTATGTTAGAAGCATTTTTATACTCATACCTTTTCTTGATTTAATATTTTGATTTTTTTTTAGCTTTATTTTCATTTAAATGTTTAGTTTTGAAATGTTGTATGCATTTGTCATGTTTATTTCATGTCTTTATCTTCTTAAATGTGTGTATATATTATGTATAGTTTTAACTTTTAATTTTAGTTACTTCTTATTTGTAAGCCGCTTTGGATAAAAGCGTCTGCTAAATGACAAAGTAAAGTAAAGAAAAAAATAACTGTTCTGTTCTGTCTAATCGTCTCTCTGTACTCATACTGTATTTTAATGCAGCCAAATTCTCAATAAAACTGTTTTACTTTATATATTTGACTGTTTATGTTGTCAGTCAACAGGATAAATATGAAATAATGACTGAAACACGTCCCTTTAAGAATTCATAACCAGCTCTCCTTCCAAGAAGCTAGTCTGCACAAAATACTAATTTATAATTGTATTGAGCCGTTGTCTGATGAAATCAAATAAGAAACAATATAAGACAAGACAATTCCTGTGCTGTGATTTCTTCTATATTTGCATGTATATTTAGAGAAGCAATAATATCTGTTTTAACTGAACGGGCTCCTCTCGCGCTGAACAGAGCAGATGCAGAGAAAGCGCGCTGATCTCGCGTTGCGGCGATCACAGAGACACTCTGAGAGACTCGATTTGTCACTAGTTGCTTTTTTTGGAAAACAAAAAGTTGCTATGGGGGTCTACAAAGGCGCTAAATGTCGCTAAGTTGGCAACACTGCACGCATCTCTACTACTCACCTCTTTCTCTCTGTCTGACTGCAGCGGCACACGTGGCATTTGTCACAACGCACAGCCGCACACACATACAGGAATATCTGGACTGCGGCCAATCAGAGTCCGCCCTTCACTATCTCTGATTGGTTTAGACCACGATATAAGCCTAACGGGGTGTCTTTTGTTGAACCACAGAGTTTCTGAGTCGCGGATACTTTTTTTTTTTCTCGAATGGCTGGACGCACCAGTGCGCCTGGGATTTTGTTAGTCGCACCGAGAGAAATTAGACGATGCGACCAAATTGGTCGCACTCTAGAGCCCTGAAATAGCAATTTTACTCAATGAGCTTAGTCTTTGCTTTTTATTTTTTTTAGTTTAGTAAATGTAACTTTGCTTTAAAAGCATTTTTTTTGTTTTTAGATCGCAATGTTAGAATGTAATGTGATTTGAACCCCTTTTGCACATTATATATGCCTACATGGTTACATTCACTTTATTTATTTGTTTAATCCAAAATACCGATATATGTACCGTATACCACAAATCAGCCAAAAAGACAGAGTTATGAATTTTGCTCATATTGCCCAGCCCTACTTTGAAGAAATGTGCATTTGGTAATATTTTGCTCGATGCGCCCTATTGTGGCCTCAAGAGAGAAGCCAAAATATTTTTTTTTCCCTAAATGAATTTATGCCTTTTAACTTTGAATATAATTCGTATTTTAGTAAAAAATTCGAATTTAGTTTTTCAGCCAATTTGACAGCCCTATTGTGAAATTGTATTACACTTTTAAATAAGCATTTCTATTGTTATATATTTTAAAATGTATTTTATTCCCATGATGGTAAAGCTGAATTTTCGCTAGCCATTACACCAGTTAATGGCTATATATATATATATATATTTGTATGTAGTTATTGGCTTAATTCTTAAACAGGTTTTATTAGAACACAGATAAACATACCAGCTCTCCAAATGTGGGCGATGGTCCCCAGCTAATGGTGCTATCATCAGCTGCTATGATAATACTGCTCTTCCTGAGAGGAGTTATAGATAACACTTAATCAACGTTCTGAAAATTTCTAAATATTTTATAAAACACATTTTGAGAGTCCTCTGTCTTTACTTACCCACAGGCCAGACTGCGAATCTTCCATCCGCACAGGTCCTGCACAGCTTTGGGGTACATGGTGGACTCACGGGACGTGTTTGTCACTCCCCAGAAAAACAGACCACCTGAAAAATTTACAAGCAGCATTAACCACAAATAGATGATGGGTATGATAGGCTGTTTTTCCCCCAGGGAGGAATTACACACTTACCTGTTTCATTGACAGCAAAGGAACACTGATAGCCACAGTTTATTTGAGTTGCTCCACGGCCAGGGAAGTCAAAGAGCTTGACTAACCGTGGGACCATCTCATCTTTCTGCTCGGTGTGGCCTAGTCGTCCATATCCCCCAAATCCCCATGAAAACACACGCTTTTGGGAATCTAGCACCAGCTGTGTGGACACAACAATATAATGTTAATTCAGTCATATTTGACTTGCACCACTATACACAAACTTGCTACTCACTGTGTGATTGGCCCCACATGCTACATCCCGAGCCACGACATTGGGCACAGGAAGCACTTGGCCATCCTTGGTCTTCTCAATAAAAATGGCCACCCGTCTAGGGATCAGCTCACAGTCAAACTCAATGCGCTGGGCACGAGCGATGAACTTTCCATCTGAGTTATGCCCTTTTAGATGCAGTAAAAAAAAAAAGTAAATAATCCAAACAGGTTTGTTTGGTGACCGTATTCCAGTTAAACCCCATTTTACTACAGTGTTACCTAGTTGGCCATATTCTGGGCAACCGAAAGAATAAATGTTCCCCTTGCAGTCCACAATCATTGTAAACTCTGCACCACAGGCCACTTTGACTATCGGCTGCCCATTGTACTGGATCTGTAGGTAAATCAATGCAGATGTGTTGTGAACATTAAAAATACAATGAACATGTTACATTAAAGCCCCATTAAGCAAGTGAAACAAAGAGAGGCTTACTGTAGCTGGGCTGAGCACAGCATCTGTCTGATTGCCCTGGCCGAGCTGCCCCAGTTTGTTTTCTCCAAAGGAGTAGACCGTACCATTTTCTGTGAGACAAAGCAAAGAACACTACATTTGCAGTTATTATTATTATTATAAATAACACAATTATAAATATGGCAATTACATGACAAACATACCACAAGTTTGCCTACCTGTTAAAGCCATGGTGTGGTTTCTACCACAAGCAGCTGCTACAATCACTTCCTCCCCTAGGCCTTCAACTAGCTTCGGAGCCTCCAATCGTTTAGTGTCTCCATGACCCAACTGGCCTTTTTCATTACGCCCTGAGAAGGTCCAGAGGCAGAAATTCATATCTTTAAGTTTAGTTGTTTTCTTTTATGAAAATATTAGTTTATTGACCAATTGTTATTATATGGAAGAACACACACACACACACACACACACACACATATATATATTAGGGGTGTAACGGTAAACATATTCGTACCGAACCGTTTCGGTATGGGTCTTTCAGTTCGGGACGCATGTGTACCGAACGGATACAGTATTTTTTTATTGATTTTTTTCAAGAAATTCAGATGATAAATGGCGTTTTGACAGTCTTTGATGTGGCATGACAGATCGCTGTATAAACGCCTTGGAGAACCGCTTCTAGACGGTTCAGAAACGTGCTGGTATAAACCCAACACAAGCATTACTAGAGCAGCCGCGATCAGCTCCTGTTCCCGTGTCTGAGCCATGATACGCTGCAGACTTGTGCAGAGCGGAGCGCGAGTGAACGCGATCATTCCTTCCTCTGTACTACTAGTTTTAACGCAAACAAACATGACTGAACATCTTATGCCTCATGTAATCACTCAGTGTTTCAGCCGCAGAAAGACATCAACAAAACTGCGTGGAAATACAATTTCACGTAGCATTTCATTTACCTCAGCAAGTCATCAGTGTCCACAGCTCGTTAGTTCACTATAGAAATGAAGTCTAGACTCTAGGAGGAGCATTTCACCAAATACTCATTATATTTTACTAAACCTGGTAGTCTTAGTAATTGAATGTGTTTAAATTAATCTGTTATGAAACTCGCTCTCTCTGATGACGCAGTAATGACCGTGAAAAAAAAGAAACTCTTTGTCTGTCCATCCAGCCAATGAAATCCATGAATATGTAACGGTATACACGGTATAGCAAATCAATTTTCATGGCACAACATAATTGGAGCACCAAGTCACATTAATACCGTTATAGCACCTACCCCTAACACACACGCGCAAATATACATCTACATCCATTCAATCGGTTGGGGTCTGAAACACTTTAGAATGATTGTAAAGTAATTAACTATTATTGTTATTCTTATAGTTATTCAGCAAGGATGCATTAAATTTAGAAAAAAATGGCATAGCCTACTATATTACTTATACACAAACACACATAGATAGATAGATGTGTTTTATGTTACACCTCATGATGCGGCATGGGTGGGTTAAAATCCTGAATAAAACAGGAAAGACTGTTCTTGTGTGGACACTTACCCCAGCTCCAGAGTTTGCCCTCTGTGGTGATGAAGAGACTGTGGGCAGCACAGGGTCCAGACACCACACAGCTAACCTGGACATCATCGAGACATCCATAGCGATGGGGGCCCCACAGATTCTGCCCAAGGTTCCTGTAAGCAGCTGCAAAAACACACAGACACGCATGAAAAGTATGTCAAAGATGAAGATATTATAAATGACTACAACCCACACACTTCCTCTTTCTTATTTTAAGTGTGAAGTTGATTTTTGCACCTGGCCGATTTGTCTAATTTTAAGAAAATGTTCCCTACTCTGAAGATGAATTAGTTATTCCAACTTAAATCGTATTTATCTCACACAGAAGTGTAAATTCACTGCTTCACATTCAGTCAGCGTGTACTTAAAATAGCAGATTTTAATTAATGATTGTGTTCAGCAAAGACGCATTAGTGCATACAAAGTAAAAGTAAGGTTTATTACATTGTGAAGTACTGTAAAAAAAAAAAGTCTACTTAAAATAAATGTTGTTCTTTTGAATATTCTATTGTTCGAGGAATCTTGACAAAATGTATCATATATATGGGCGCACATACACATATATATATATGTGTGTGTGTGTGTGTGTGTGTGTGTGTATGTATGTATGTATATACACACACACACACACACTAATGAATTTCTATATTTTGGTGGAACATTTATCTAGCTGATACATATTCCTTTTCACTTTATTTTGATATTTGCTTTCATAAAACAGTACTGTCAAGTCTGTCTTGCCTATGGCAGCAGAAATGGTGATCAGAAACAGTGCTTACCAACCTCTTCAAGAAAAAAATCAAGGTGCAAATTAAATTCTGTATTCACAAGGTCTCATTAACATATTAACGCAGATGACTCACTCAGGCGAAACAACGCTTCTAATGCCTTTAAAACTATACTGTAACCCAGACCTTTCTGGCTCACATGTGATCATACCTTGCTGTTTTGGCACTTCTTTTCTGCCAATCAGGTCCCAGTTGGCTGCTCCAAAAACGAGCAACTGACCTTTGACTTTGGGAACCTCGAGTTTCTGCACAACAGAAAAAGCAAGAAATCCATCAACAATCCATTAATACAGTTTGCAAACTGAGCTCCAGAGACACTTAGCGGTCTGTGTAAAAAGTTAATAAATAGAAAATAAAATGTCAGTTATTAAAATCAATATTATAGCTTAATAAATATTTTTTAAAGGTTTCTACATCTGCGTTCATACATCAGTAATAGTGAGCAAAATAGTGTTATTTTAATGGCAAGAAAAAAATATATATATATATTTTAATAAAAAAAATTTAAACACCGTTGTAATATCATGCTTCCTATTTTTCAAAAAGGGGAAAGAAGTCTCCATACATATTTAATATACAGCTGCTTTATATTTTAATGGGGTCCTTCACAAGATTGTCATATTTTGGGCTCTTTGTCATCAAAAAGTTTGATACCCCTGCAATTTATCACATGCTTGTGCATAAACATAAATAATAGGTGTGTGCATGTGACTGTATACGTATATACAGTATATAGACAGAAAGAAGCAATACGTGTCCTCACAATCTTCTCCTTCACATCATCAGCCACAGTGACCGGCTGCAGACCGGCTTTAGCTGCAGGTTTCCCAGGTTTCTTCGTGTTTTCCTGCTCAAAGTCATCAAACTCATCGTCACTGCTAAACTCCCTGTCCTTCTTCTTTCCACCTCCTCTTTTTCTCTTCAGTCCACCGTTTCCAGACACATCTGTCACCTTCTTGCGTGGCATAGTTCAAAATCCTACAATAAAAACAAAGCAGCAGTAAGCGAACAGTTTACTGGTCCGAATACAATTTGACAAAGAACCACCAAACGAGTCGAAACATGGGAATGAAGACAAAGTCAATGTGATTCATATCCCTTGTTGGTTCAAATTTCCAATTATCTCACAGCAAAAGAATCCTTAAGAAAACACACTCATGCTCTGCTTATTAGTAATGGCAATGTCTTATTTCTTCCTATATCTAAATATAAAGCGTTATGAAAGCAGAAGTCTCGTCCTATGCTAACACACTAGCAGCGCTGTAACAAAAGAATCAGCAGCAACGCGTCTGTCTCAGTCTCCATTTGTTTCTTTGTTATGTTTTATAACGCAGCCGCCGGTTAGCCAACTAGCACCGCTCTGCTTCAACCAGACTAGTAACTAAACTACTCCCTTACCCACGTGTTATATCTACCCTGTCCCGTAAAAATCGGTCCAAATCATCAGCTTATGCCCCACGGAAAGTGCGTTCGAAAGACATATCGTTTACAGATGTGTACGATTCAGACGTAGCCGTGTTAGCATGCTACACTGCATTTGCATCCAAAGCCGCAATCATAAACATCGTAAATATCATAACTCACCTGAGTAAAACTTTTCCCTATCTACTTCAAAATACAAATATCTAAGTTCGCGGAATATAGCCGCGTTGAGTTAAGTGGCTGTGGCTTGGTCTCTTGTGCTGGGAGACGCGATTATTATACCAGTAGATTTCCTGATTCTGATGCTCTACTTATGTCTGTCCGTCTTCCTCGTTTTTTTTTTTTGATTGACTCGAAACAAAAGACTCACAGCCTCGCGATCAAACCACGTGGGTGCAGCGCACACTCGGGGCTTTATATCGCTCACATCTGGCTGCAGAGCTCGCGGAGCTTGCAGAATACAATTTGAAAGGATTGCACATTTAACGTAATTTTACAGTCATTCGTTTAGAAGTACACAGAAAAGTTTATCTTACTTAAAAAGAAAGTAAGTTTGCCTGTGTTGCTTGGAACGAACGTGTTGAGCTCAAGAGGTCTTTCTTCTTCTATTTTTACTATGTTAATTTATATTCATATGCACAGTTAAAACACTCATGTAACTTTCATGGCAGTGAGCGTGTAGTCCACAAAACAAAAACACGAGGATGAGATGAAGAGCTGAGAGAACTACAAATTTTGAGTCCTGTTGACTAGACTCTACAGTGCCCTCTGCTGAGGTGGAGGACGTATTATGCATTGTAAACAACTTTCTCCACCATGGAGGAATTGAATACCGAGTAATTTATGAATCGGTTTGTTTTTTATGGCCTGAAAATATCCATTCCTACTTCCTACAACTTCTCTAATTCTTACATTCTTGCTAAAACTGTATCCGTTGAAATTAAAGGTAAAGGGAATTCTGTAGATGAGTGTGTGTGCATGGTAAGTGTGATTATTATATACTGCATGCTCCAGATAAACAAATCCAATATGAAATAAAAAAGGTTGTGCAATTATTATAGAACTTCATATGTAATATAAAACTGCTGCAAGTTAATGAGAAGAAAATCATTCTACAAGGCATCCACTGTTACTGATTGAGATATATGTGCACATTAAATGTGGATTGAATGAAATTAAATTAAATCTTAGGTATTAGGTCGCATTACTTGAGACTTGCCTCGGACTCCAGTCCCAAATTTGAGGACTTGTGACTTGACTCGACATAATCAAAGATGACTTGCGACTCGATTCTTTGACAACAAAGACTTGACTTGGATTTGAGCCCTGTGACTCAGCAAGTCTTTAAACTGTGTCTACACTGGACGCGAGTGGCACGACAAAATAAATTGGGATCCGATTATAATCAGCAATGCAGTCTACATGGATGCGGCGCAACGCGACAAATCCCTGACAGTAAAATAATGCTGCGTTCTATTTAGATATTAAGCAATATCATATTTTGGAAGTAACATAATTTTAATTAATTTTATTTTGTTTATTTTACTTGTCTTTGTTCCCCATTATGTCTTCTATACACGAGACGGGGGACATTCCTTTACATTTAACTAAATATGCTTTAATATAGCCTGTTGACACAGTAGGACATTTTTTTTTTAATTAAGTTAATTTATTTCAGTTAACTTCTTGTTCTTAACACGAGTTCTGTCTATCTAGCATATTAATGCCTCTCTTTTTCCTTCTATCAATGCTGGCTCCCCCGGCAGCATGGAACTATTGAAAGAAAGGTTGCTGTTCTGTGATTGGTGGGATTGCAGGCCTGATGGTCTGCCATTGGCTGGTTGTTTCTTTGACTATTTGCATGCTGCAGGGAGACTCTCTCCTGATATACAGCAGGGGGAAGGAGTGAGTGCAAAGAAAGGAAAAAGGGAGGGACTGAGGGAAAAGAATAGAGGGAGAAGAGTTTTCGTATTCGCGGGAGAAACCGTGTTAGTTAATAGACAGGAGTCTCAGAACTTGTTCCTTCACTAAAAGAAACATTTGAAATCAGCTCTTCACAGTTGCTGTGCTTTCTGAGGAAGATACAGTGGTGTCATCAATGGTAGATTCACAGATGGCTGCACTGCGCAAAGATGGGAGCAGACATGACAATGGATTTATATTGATTGCTTGTGATCAATAATGAAAATATCAGAGGGGTGACATTTAAGGGACGTAAAGCCAGGCTTGTGAGTAAGTCTTTCTTTGGAAAAATAGCTACATTTCTAGTGCTTGTATTGTTTTACATATGAAAAGCAACCTCACTGGGGGCGAAGTGAGTGATGAAGCTGTAGATAAAAATCAAAAATCATCCACACTCTCAGATGAAAAAAATGATTGTGCATAATCTGACCACGTTATGCCATCTAATTTATGTGCTGAGATTATTGGTATATAAGAAAGAATCTTGTAAATTCACTTACAGGGAAATTGTTTTGTTCTTTTGTGATTTAGATTGTGATAATGATTTGATACTTGTATGATTGATATTAATATAATCAGGTCTATTTTTGACATTTTGATAGATAAACAGATTGACATTTATAGATTGTATTGTTCCAAGAGGGAAATTTAAGAAGCTTGGTGGACAATAACATTCAATCAAAGCTTCATTTCATTTGACTGCAATAGTGGATTGCTTTTACTATGGTATGTGTGACATTTAAAAGGTAATCTGACATATGTCAGTTCAGTGCTAAAGCTAATCTGAGAGCAGATTCATGGCCCGTCCTTCAGCCTTGCCTCCCAGTGGTTTGACATGAGCGGACTCATGTGGAATGACCATTTTGAATCAAACCATTCATTTTGGTCATTTTTTAACCTCAAAGCTACAGTGTTTTGTCAGAAAATCTTGTCTTCCTTCACTTTATCAGATCTGATAATTAGATAATGCATTGATTAAATGTAAATTCACATAGCAACTCCAGGAAGTGTTGAAGGATATCATTGTAAAGAGTGTATGCGATAAGAGCGGCCATGGATAGTTAATATGTGTAGAGATGCCTCTGTCTTTGTGCCTGTGTCCAAGGTGATGCCTATGTTATTTATTTGAAAGGAGTTGCTGGGCCATTCATTGGGCCTGCAGCTCTTACTATTTGATTTACTCTCAACCATTCAACATTGCTGCATCTATCGAGGTGGGAAATATGCTATTTGCCTTTGTCTATTCACTGGTTTCAGCCTGGTCTTCCCCCTGCCCGTTTTTCTAGTGAATAATTCAAGCACACTGACCTCCAGCTGTTAGGTTATCTATCAATAAATGATATAAACTCTTTACAAGTACTTTGTAAAGTTAGGCAGTAACCAAATTATAGTGCATTTAAAGTCAGTATTCGTTAAAACGCATTACCTTGGCATTATTACTGCCACACATTATGGGAGGGAAGATATCTGATGCGGTTAACAAATTGCTGACTAATTGTTTTATAAATACTGGTGCTGACTGATGTAACTAAACCTGTCCCGAAGTCCTTGCAGCACATTTCTCTGTATCAACATCCGGTCATTCCTCTTGGTTGAATTGTGTTCTTCTGACACACGCTGAGAGTCTTTCCCAGTAAATGTGGGAGGAGATATTGCAACGATTCAGCTGGTAAGGCAAGCCTGGATCTGCCACACACTTTTGAGGAATTTAACATTTTCACCCAGTCTCCTTTAGTAACCTGTAATGTCCATGAACAACAGAAAAACTTCAAATTCAGCAAAAGTCATATTTCACTGATATCCAGGGGAGTGGTGTTAGTTGTGTTTCACTAGACCATCCTGTGTGTGTTTAGGGACTTTGAGTTGAACATTGTAGAATACATGTGTTAACACAAAGCTTTTCTCTTTTTCAGGAGTGCAGATATGAATACATATTAACTCCATGGCATCTCCACAGTCTCTTAATCCTCCTGAAAAAGGTTCGTACACGGATCCTGCAGCTCATTATTTTCTGGATGTATTAGATATTTAAAATGTAATTAATATCAATTAATTAATTAAAAGAGAGAGGACCATGCAGACTATTTTAATATTATTTATATACTATTGTAGCATATATTCATATTTTGAATTAGCTTTTATTTTTATTTGCAGGTTTCATTTTATTTTAGCTTGTTTTATTAATGTATCATTTTTAGTTTTAGTAATTTTATCTAAAATAAAAGTTTAAGTTGCTTTAATTTAAACTCATAAAAGATCATTAAACCACAATAAAATTTGTATTAAACTTTTTAAAACTTTTCTTAAAAATGGTATACAAGTTTTTCAATACCATATGAAATCAACATGAATGCATTACTATACATTAGGAACTTGACGTGTGTTTTAAACTAGATTTTTAGCAGATTTTCTGTATCGTGGACAATCATATGTCATTAACTCACAAACTATGATTCAAATTCAAATCTTCCGAGCCCAGTGGGGCTTAGTCATGATTTGCTAGTCCTGCCAAGATGCTTGAGGTGGTGCGTCATGTGACATCACACTGTTCACTGAACTCTCTGGTATAAACAAGGCCCAAACAAAGGGTAGTTGTGCATGACACATTAGGGTGTGCACTTTTCAAACAAAGAGAAACCATAATGAAAGCGTAAGAGCTGTTAATGACCCGTGCATGTCACCTGTTCTGGTATATTACAGAACAGTACAGCATGTTACCCAGTTGAATACAGCATTACCCTCTTAATCTCCAGAGAGCTTGTGAAACTGCTTGAGGGCTCTGCAGCGCTCAAGGTAACTGACCATATGCTGCAGCAGAGCAATTCTTCCACCATATGCCACCTGCTCTTAACACACAACTATCCTGCAGCCATGGAAACTGCTTGCATGAGACAGTCGCTTAAATTCCTAGGTTCACCCAAAATCCACCTGGCCGGGTCTAAGAGGTTCTCATACTTTTGCTGGAGAGGGATGAGGACAAGAGGCACGGTAAACAACTGTTTTGTTGGTTTAGTGGTAGTTGAAGGGAATAGAGCACCTGAGCACTGCATGATTACTGACCTTTAGAGTCATTTTCAAGTCATGTGAGCTTATATTGACTTGAGTATCCGATTTGTGTTATTTTATAAGGTAAATCTGCACTGTGGAAAAATTAAGGAAATTTCAAACATAGAAATGTGAGCATGGGAATTTCTCCTTTGTAACTAGTTGTTACACTGTTGATTTGGAAAACCCACTTTCTTGGAGCAGGTGAAACCATTTACTAGTATGAAGTACTTTCAGTTGAGTATTCTCTAAAGAGAGTAGAGACCATATGGTCACATGTGTAATCCAGCTTACTACATGATCTGTTTTTCTCCGTCCAGTGCAGAAGAGTCTGTCATCTCTATTACTGTGTTTTGGCTTCTTTGCTAAACGTAAGGTTCCAATAACTGGTCAGAAATTGCCAAAAAGTGATGTCATGCTTTGTTGCTTAACTCGACTTTGTAGTTTACAGCAAATGTTAAATTCTATTCTATATAATACATTACTCTATTACTTCTGGATTCAGCTCACAACTCAGTCACACTTTTGGTGTATGTAACAGATTGTTTTCATCTGTATTAATCTGTCCATCTGTTCGATGTTTGTGGTATGCATTATCAGAGGGAGGGAGTTTTGGCTTTTAGCTTGTGAGTTTTGGGTGTTTTTCAGAACAAATCTGATGACTCGCAAGGGTTTTGTCTCCAATTTTATGGTCAAAACATATTTTTGAGCCTTTTATTTGACCCAGTCTGGCATCATAATGGAATACAAATGTAGCTGCTTAGATACAAGGCAAGGCAAGGCAAGTTTATTTGTATAGCACATTTCATACACATTGGTAATTCAAAGTGCTTTACATAAAAGAAAGTGAAATAATCATTCACAGCAATAAAAACAAGAAGTTAAAAATAATAAAACAAGGAGTTTTAAAATGATATAGAAATTGATTTAAAATGAGATTTAAAACAGTTAAATAGAAAATGATTATACATAAAATACAATGCAGTCAGTTCGGACGTAGCACAGCGCTCATTCAACAAATGCACAGCTAAATAGATGAGTTTTGAGACTGGATTTAAATGTGGCTAATGTTTTAGCACATCTGATCTCTTCTGGAAGCTGGTTCCAGCTGCGGGCTGACATAATAGCTAAGCGGACTCCCTTGTTTTGTGTGAACCCTTGGTATTTCTAACTGACTCGATCCTAATGATCTGAGTGGTCTGTTAGGTTTATATTCAGTGAGCATATCTGACATATATTTAGGTCCTAGGCCATTGAGCGACTTATAAACGGTAGAAGTACTTTAAAATCGATCCTAAATGTAACTGGAAGCCAGTGTAAGGACCTGAGGACTGGTGTGATGTGCTCAGATTTTCTGGTTCTAGTCAGAATCCTGGCAGCAGCGTTCTGGATGAGCTGCAGCTGTCTAATGGTCTTCTTTGGAAGGCCGGTGAGGAGACCATTACAATAATCCACCCTGCTGGTGATAAAGGCATGAACAAGTTTCTCCAAGTCATGACTGGAAACAAAACATCTAATTCTTGCAATGTTTTTGAGATGATAGTATGCAGATTTAGTTACTGCTTTGACATGACTACTAAAACTAAGGTCTGTCTCCAGAATCACCCCAAGATTTCTGACTTGATTTTTAGTTGTTTGACCCTAGAGTCAAGGTATGCATTCACCTTGAGAACTTCATCTTTGTTTCCAAATGCAATGACTTCAGTTTTCTCCTTGTTTAACTGAAGAAAGTTTTGGCACATCCAACTGTTAATTTCATCAATGCATTGGCAGAGGGAGTCAATGGGGCTATAATCATTTGGAGATAAGGCTAGGTAGATCTGGGTATCATCAGCATAGCTGTGATAGGCAATTTGGTTCTTCCTCATTATCTGACTTAATACAGAATGTGAACTGAATCATAAAGACCTAATTTTAGTTTGTTTATGCTTTAATCTGAAATTGCATTATGCATGCTAATTTTAGAATGTTTCATTGCAATCAGTCCATGGCAGGCAGGTCCTAGGGATTATACTGTGGCTTGGTGGTTACACAGATACACACAATGCTCATGAAATAAAATGTGATGCATAGGATTGTTCTCTATTCTTAAAACAACAAAAAAAATGCATTAATGAGGTTTAGGGGTATAATGAGGTTTAGGGGCTGCCTTAAAAAAAACAATCACAGCGATCACATAGCATAGCAGTCCTTACAAACTGCTCTGAACACTATCTATCACAAAGAAACAGTCCAACAACCATTCAAGAAAACCAACTGCAAAACCCTAAACACTCAGCACACCATAGCAACACTGAACAACTACTGCTCAGAACATATTGGCAATCATATAGCAACACTCAGACAACCACTCAAAACACCATAGACATGCTTAGGCACTGTGAGGGTGTTCTGAGTGTTTGTATGAGCCCTGTGATGGTGTCCTGAGTGTTTGTATGAGCACTGTGATGGTGTCCTGAGTGTTTGTATGAGCACTGTGATGGTGATCTGAGTGTTTGTATAAGCACTGTGATGGTGTTCTGAGATTTTCTCTATGCACTGTGATGGTGTTCTGAGTGTTTGTTTAAGCACTGTGATGGTGTTCTGAGTGTTTATACGAGCACTGTGATGGTGTTCTGAGTGTTTGTACGAGCACTGTGATGGTGTTCTGAGTGTTTATTTAAGCACTGTGATGGTGTTCTGGGTGTTTATGCGAGCACTGTGATGGTGTTCTGAGTGTTGGTTTAAGCACTTTGATGGTGTTCTGAGTGTTTGTTTAAGCACTTTGATGGTGTTCTGAGTGTTTGTTTAAGCACTGTGATGGTGTTCTGAGTGTTTGTTTGAGCACTGTGATGGTGTTCTTGGTGTTCTGAGTATGGTGTTCTCTGTGATGGTGTTCTGAGTGTTCTGAGTGTTTGTTATACTTTTTTTATAGTAATAAAATTTGTTCAGTTAGAAATTAAAACTGAATGCTGGTGCTCAAGGATTAACTCTGGTACAATTTGAACATCTAACAATATCCGTTCCCAGACGTCCTTTCAGAACAGTATATCTGCAATTTATTCTTATTTGTTTTTGGTCTGAGCATAGCATGTGCAATGATGGCTCTCAGACATAACAGTTGTGATGAGTGACAGAGCAGAATAAGGATAGAGTGTAGATGTCACGTTCAACTCGTCTTTCCTTTTTTTTATTATGCTTATTCTATAATTTTAAATGTCAGCCTGTGTCGAAATTAATTTATTTTTCTCTGCTGCACTTTTCACTGTGTTAACAGCAAGATGTTAAATTAATTTAGCATTTTTACAAGACTAATAAAATAGATATTAGGCTAAACCTACATTTATTTTCCTATTGTGTTGTAGGCTGAATGTTAACATAAACTAATTGTATCCAGACAAAACGAATAAAAATAAGGATTACAATATTGATATAACTTTTTTTTTGTCTGTGACACTTTATTCCGTGTTGGCAGCAAAATGTTATTGACATTTTTCTGATCACAAGATCATGATTGCATAATAATGCTCATCTGGCGTAAATCAGTGAAATGAATAGAAATGATGATTCGTAAAAAACATCAAGCATGAACATATCAGCGAATGAACATATGGCAGAGCAGAGCAAGTAAGAACCAGAAGCGTTGCCCAGATGTGATGGTGTCACTGTCCTCATGCAAGCAAGTAAAAGCAACATAAGTACTATCTTGTTGGTGTGTTTGTTCTATTTTGGTGATGATATTCTGAGTGTTTAAGTGCTGTGATGATGTTCTAATGGCGCTTTTCCACAGCATGGTACGGCTCACTTTTGGGGGGGGTTTCCACTGGGTACAGTACCTGGTACTTTTTTTTTTAGTACCACCTCGGCTGAGGTTCCAAGTAGGGCTGTGCAATTAATCGCATGCGATCTTGTCAGTAAAGCCGTTTCTGTGATTAGCGGTAAATATCTTGTTTTCAAATGGATCGGCAATTAATACACAGAGCCGTAGTTCATTGACAAGCCACGCGATATCGCGTTCATAATCGAATGTGATTCATCTGCGATGTTGAACGTGATATTGCCTAGCTTGTCAGTGAACTACAGCTCTGTGTATTAACTGCCGATCCATTTGAAAACAGGAGATGGAGATTTACTGCCAATCACGGAGCCGGATTTACTGATGAGATGCGCATGAAAATTGCATGCGATTAATTGCATATCCCTAGTTCCAAGCGAGCTGTACCATTACTACAAACGAGACGTGTAAACTCTGCTGATCACTGATTGGCCGGAGAAAACCGTCACCGCCTGTGTCATTGAACTTGCGGCACAAGACACAACAGACCGCTAGTTTTAAATCGGCACAGCCAGCGAGGGATCGAACGCTACTGTTTTGAATAAATGCACCTTTCTTTTAACAGTCAAAAAACGTCTGTTTCGTTGTCTGTTGAGGAAGTGCAGACATTTCTCTCGTTGATAGCCGAGGAGCGGATCCAGCGAGAGCGTGATGGATCAACATGGAAAGAAAACGTTTTTCAGGAGTCACAGCAGTAGAGGCTATAACGACACGTGAATAATCCCACCCACTCTAAAGCGGTACTAAACTGCGGTGGAAACGCAAACCGAGCCGTGCTGAACCGTGCCGACTGCCGAGCAGAGTCGTACCACGCAGTGGAAAAGCGCCATAAGTGTTTGTTTAAGCAATGTTATGGTGCTCTGAGTGTTTTTAGGCACTAACATGCTTGTTTTAGTAATGTGATGGTGTTCTGAGTGTTTGTATGAGCACTTTGATGGTGTTTTGAGTGGTTGTTTTTACTATGTGATTGATAGAATGTTCTGAGTGGATGTTTGAGTTTTGCTATGTGATTATTAAGATGTTCTGAGCAGTTTTTGAGCATTGCATTAGTGTTCTGAGTGATTGTTTAAACACAGGACATCATCACAATGCTCCTACAACCACTCAGAACATTCTTTGCAATCCTATAGCAACACTTTAAAAACCACTCATAACATGCTATCAACCACATAGCAGTGCTCAAACAACCACTCAGAACACCACAGCAACCCTCAAACACTCAGAACATCATAGCAATTCCATTGCAATGCTAAACAACACTCCGAACATGCTAGCAACTGCATAATAATGCTCGAACAATCACTCCGCAACGCTCAAAGTAACTACTATCACCCTGTAGCCCAAGACCGGTTTCCCACTGAAGCTAAGAAGGGTTGAGCCTGGTCAGTACCTGGATGGGAGACCTCCTGGGAAAACTAGGTTGCTGCTGGAAGAGGTGTTAGTGAGGCCAGCAGGGGGTGCTCACCCTGTGGGTCTGTGTGTCCTAATGCCTCAGTATATTGACGGGACACTATACTGTAAAAAGCACCGTCCTTCAGGATGAGAAGTTAAACCGAAGTCCTGACTCTCTGTGGTCATTAAAAATCCCAGCATGCACTTCAAAAAAGAGTAGGGGTGTAACCCCGGCATCCTGGCCAAATTCGCCCACTGGCCTTTGACCATCATGGCCTCCTAATCATCCCCATTCAGTGATTGGCTTCATCACTGTCTCCTCTCCTCCAGTAAGCTGGTGTGTGGTGGGCGTTCTGGCACACTATTGCTGCCGTCGCATCATCCAGGTGGATGCTGCACACTGGTGGTGGATGAGGAGATATCTCCCTTACTATATGTTAAGCACTATATAAATATACCAAATTATTATTAATTATTACTAGCAACTATATAGCAAACACTCAAATAACAAATACCCTAGAAACTACCTAGTAACACAAAAAACTCAGAACACATTTTAAGTCACCTAGCAATGCTCAAACAACCACTCACACCACAGCAACTGCGTAGTAACTCTCAACACAGTGAACACTAGGGGTGTAACGATACACCAGTGGCATTCGTTCACCGGTTTTGGAGCCATTTGATTCGGTGTCGGGTTCAGGTGTGTTTCATGTCATCTTACCAGCAATACTAAAGGAGCAATAGATTCATCTAACTCCAATAAAAACAACATTAACAGCAACTTTTCTTTATTAACTTTGGCTTCACATTTTTAGTGCAGTCAGCATGGAGTAAACAAAATGAATTAAATACCTCCAAAGTAGACTGGTCAGAATAAAACATTTCTCTCTTTAGTGTAGCCAGCTTAACAGGAATAAACTAAAATGAGATAACTTCAATGTATGGTAGTCAGAAATAAACATTTGCCTCTTTAGTGAAGTCAGCTGAATACAGTGTGACATATCTGCGCCATGAAAACACATATTGACTTTGTGTTAATTGTTTGAGCATTCAGAAAACTTGTAGCTTCATTCTATTGTCAAGTCAGTGACGTAATCAGCAGGCCTTACGTGTGCTGCTTATATTAATGTTGAGGTGATGTCTCCGGAGATGCGCTTGCATATTAGGCGTGTTTCCTGTCGGTTATGCAGGCGCTTTATCGCGTCTTTTGCGCTCAAGTTCGTTATTTCAAATGTAGATGTCGCTCATAATGGGCCAACTGCTTCTTTCAGTGATAAAACATTTCAACTTTTCAGAATGCATAGCACCGCAAGAACGACCTGTCATGATGGCGCAGCTCCTTCCTAGCAACTGATGGTTGAGCGCCTCCATGAGAACGCTTTGGAAAAAAGGAGCAAGCAGGTGTTTCCAGCGTTTTTAGGCGCGATATGTGAACACCCGGCCCCTAAGAGTTTTGTGAAACAGTTACAGCAGATTATGAGCTGTGTCAGCGACACAATTCCATTCCTGTACTCACTGGAAAACCAAAATGTTCCCACACAGGAGACTTAAATGTGTCCGGGGGATCTGCAATTTCAGTACTATTAAGCAACCATCTCTGGCTCTAGAACACGTGTGACTCACTCCCAAGTCACGTGAAATGACATGCACTTGGAAAACAGTAACTTTAGAATATAATATTTAGAACAAATTTAAAAAGCTCTTATTAGTCATTACTAATACAATTTTAAATCATAATGTTAGCAAAGAAATTTGTTTAGAATATATAGTTAGATAATATAGCATGGTGGCAGCATTGAGAATACCGTGATGCACGAGTTCATGATCACGTAAATGGGTGGTGTATCGCGATCTTCAAATTCGGTTTGTGATATCGTTACACCTAGTGAACACCATAGCACTATGGATACACATAGATGCCTCATTAGCGCCTATTTCTGTGGGCCGTTTCTACAAGCTGTTGGCCATATTGGATCGGTCAATGTAAGTCTGTGAACATTTCCATTGGACTGTGTGTATGCATTTGCAGTTATACACATTTATGAATATCTATCACATTTGTTTGTGAATTTAAATCTCAGCAGTTTTTTTATGTAAAACATGTGGTTCTTATGCTATTTTTATTAGTTAAAATGAACCTTTTTGTGTTATTTCAGATTCCATGGCCACTTCTGTGACTCAGAAGGCCCAGGAGGAGGAGGAAGAAGATGATGATGAAGATGAGGAAACTGGTGAGAAGTTTGAGTTTGAGGACAGCGAAGATGAGCAGAATATAGTGGAGAACTCTGTTGAGAATAAAGAGTCAGGAGCTCCTTATGTGGAAGCTGAGCATTCAGAAAAAACTAATGGTAGCACTGCCGCAAATGCACTTTATTGTCAAGCTATGAAGCGTAATCAGCAGGCGGTAAACGGAGGGACCCCTGCTGGTGTGAAGGACCAAAATATCCCAACACATACTCGCACAACAACAGACTCAGGTTAGTCTGCAGTACACGTTAATCACAAAACATGACTGTTTTTATCTATGTTGTATATTAGATTACATCACTGCTTCTTGAAAATGGGATAAAACTCATTGTTCCAACTTATTTTGTCCCTGCACCCAAGAATCAGTGATCTGTTTGTCGGAAAATGATGAAACGTACTTTCTGTTCTTCCTACAGAGATGGTGGCCAGTCTGTCTCCTGATGGGTAAGAATGTTTGTGTTGAATTTTGTATGCCTTATGTGTTATGCTTCAAACATTTTACACTTGAACATCTTGAACCTTATTTTTCCTACATGATGTCATTATAGATACTATAAATCTTTATAGTCTTATTATTTGAGGTGTTTGTCCCCCAAAAGACTTTACTCTATGCTCTATATGGTTAAAAATTTACCTTTTATGTTAACACATTTCCTAATTTTATTAGTTATTAAACAACTTGCTCTGGCTCTAGTGACATCTAGTGGTAATGTTATGTGACCGTTAGCACACAGTGACTAATAAGAATAAACATGGAGGGGCATTATTTTAATACTTCTGCATTTCTGTTTTGTTTTAGGAGTTCTGTCTCTGCTGAGCCTCGAGTAGCTGATGAACAAGCAAGCTTTTGGAAAGGAAATACCATTTACGAAGGTATCATACTTAGATAATATCTCTAGTGTTTGTGGTTCTAAATGTTGCTAGATTAATGTATTTAAAGAAGTCATGGACTAGCTGGACGTACTAAAATGTGTCACTCCAAGAGTTCAAATAACCAGCCGTCTAGTGACTGAGCATCAACAATGTTTGAAAATGTAGATAAAATGCTGACACGGAGTTGAAAATATTCAAATATCATTTAAACTACTTGTAATGGTTTTAAAAGGGTTGAAAATACTTTATTAATCAATGATGAAATTGTAACTTTATAAATGTTAGAAGTTGATACAATTTTGCAATATCAACGCTGATTCCCGGAATGCATCACTCCCAGAGTCCAAACACCCAGCTGGCTATAACGACTGACCTTTAACTTTGAATTGCAGTTAAAATAATGTTACTTGTTGTTTCAACCTTGAATTGTTGTGTTCCTGTGGCTCAGTGGTTAGAGCATAGCGTTAGCAGCGCAAAGGTTGTGGGTTCGATTCCCAGGGAATGCATACTGACAAAAAAAATAAAAATGTATAGACTGAATGAATATGGTTTGGATAAAAGCGTCTGCTAAATGCGTAAATGTAATGTAAATTAATTAGCATTGAATCAATGTTAAAAATGTTAGATATTGTAAAAACACAGTTAAGAACATATGAAGTCAATGTTAAAATTTCAAAACAACATTATAAACGTGCTACAATATCAACATTGATTTGATTCACAAAACAGAAACAAAGCTCAACAGTGATTCAGCCTTCTTCCAAGGATCTAAGTAGTAAATGCTGACTGGGAAGGGATTTCAGTTCTTAAATGACAAATCTGTTTGAAAATGTATCTCCAGGTTCACATTTTGGGCCAGAGTGCCTCTATACAGCTATCCAGAAGTCTTCCAACAAACATGCTCAGACAGGTTTGTGACTCTGTGAAGGAGCTGTGCCATGCCTTCCTGTAAATCCACACTAATGCAAAAATCAGCATGGAAATCAGAGATCTGAAAAATAGCAATGACTAATCCAGTCCAGACCCACAGAAATCTAATGGGAAAGAAAACAACACACCCATGCCAAATGTCCACACTTGGTTCAGCCTAATAAATCAGATTCTTAGGAAATTTTTCTGGAAAATTATGTTGCAATCCAATCAAATAACACAAAAAAACAAGTGATTGAGCAAACAAAATCATCATACAGTGAATATAAAATCCCTTGTCAATATAATTCATTATATTCCTAAATTGTGAAATCTGCATTGGAAACAAATGTATGAATGTTCCAAATACTTCATGTAAACTAACAAACTACTTGGCTTGAGAAGTCCTGGTAGGATCAACAATTCAACGGCCATAGTAGAAGTGACTTCAAAGCTGTGTCCCTTGGCTGTTAAACAGTCTCTGCTATGTGTGTGCAGCCCCAGTTCACTCTCGGGAATGGTTCAGTGTGGTTTCAGAGCTCACTCTGCGACTGCATAAAGGTACAATCCCCACTCCCCTGGACAGTTGGAATAGCTGTGCCGTTTTTGTATTTGACTGTAGATCTCCTTTTTCTATTACACGGCTCTCTGGAAAACCTGGTCAGTCCCCACCTTCAGCCGTCTGATATTTCATAATATTCGATGTCGCCCATGGCAAGATGCAACTGGGACCTTCTTTTTTCTCAGTTATTAATCATATTGATAATTACCTCAGAGGATTTACATATTAATATTGATGCAATAGTTGCAGTGTTGGTCTTGCTGCTAAGCTGATTGTTTTGTATGTTATAGTTGACCATTTTTAATAGCAGAAACTTGTAATATTATTACAATTGATAACAACTGTTTTCCACTTTAATATAATATAACATTATACTTATTCCTGTGATGGCAAAGCTGAATTTTCCCCAGCCATTACAGTTTTCAGTGTCACAAGTTCCTTCAGAAATCCTTCTAATATACTGATTTAATACTATCAATATTGAAAACAAACAAAACAAAATTACTATTTAATACTTTTGTGGAAACTGTGATAATTTTTCAGGATTAATTGATGAATAGAAAGTTCAAATGACCAGCATTTATTTGAAATATAAATATTTGTAACTTTTGATAAATTTAATGCATCCTTGCTAAATAAAAGTTTGACTTTCTTTCAAAATAATCCTCAGACTTTTAATCGTAGTGTATTTATTTGTTTGATCAGTAGCCGTGTAATAATAAGCAGTCTATTTTGCAATAATAACCAGCTGACTGAACATTATCCTTTACGTAGAGCATAGTTCGATCTGTCTTGATCCCTTTGAACCTTTTGTTTACCAGCATTCAGGAATAATTAGCGACCCAGTCAAGTTTTTTTGTAGAAGTATTGCTGTTGGAGTTTATTGGCATCATAGTACTGACGTTTTAGGCTGTAGATAGACTTACTGTAGTGCACTGTTTTGACTCTGTAAATACAGGCTGTTGCTGTGCCATGACTAATAATAAGAATTGGCTTCTATATCCACTCCCTGTTGCTGTCATTTCTACACCCTTTTAGATATTTGTGTCTTTTCCTTAGTGTATAAACATTTACATATTTAAAACATCACACTGACAATCATTGTCCTCTACAAAGCCACATAAAAATATCCCGGGTTCAATACAAGTAAAGCTATATCAACAACACCTGTGACATGATGTCAGTTATTGCAGAAAATCATTTTGAGCCGCACATGTTGAGAGAAATGCACTCTAATTTTTCACACATTTTTACAAACTGCAAGATAAGAAATTAGTTTCTGTGGTAAACAACATGCCACAGATGCTTAACTTGAGTTTAAACTGGAATATTCCCAAGAAATATATTTATATTGTACTCCTACTCCTAATTAACGTGTTCTCAGAATTTTAAATGATCTCCCTCTGACATCCGAGACAGTAGTCTCGATATATCCTTCAGATATTCAGAGGCCTAAACAGTTTAAAGAACCTTTCACTTTGAGATATTTTAAGTTCCCGTGGGGGAGACTCAGCAGGCGACTTCATTAGGAAAAAAGAGGTTGTCAACAAATCTGTACACACACTGTCACAGTACAATGTTTGTTATTTTGTTGTACTGTTTTCAGAATGCAAGCTAAAATCTATGTCAAAAGGATTGTTAATGTGCTTTTCTGTGTTAATCGGGGCTGAATTTAATTTGCACTCAAGCTTTTCTCAGCCTGCACTGAGCTTGAAGTGATAGTTCACCTAAAAAATTATTTTGTTATTTTCTTACCCTCATGTCGTTCCAAACCTGTATGAGTTTCTTTCTTATTTTGAACATAAAATAAAATATTTTGAAGAATGCTGGTAATCAAACAGTTGATGGTCCCCATTGACTTCCATAGTATTTCTTTCCCTACTAAAATATCTTATTTTGTCTTCAAAATAAAAAAAGAAACTTATACAGGTTTGGAACGACATTTTTATTATTGGGTGAACTATTCTTTTAATACATTGCTGAAGTTCTGATGAATGATTATCAAATGATATTTGCAGTTATTGTGCTTCAAATTAGATCCTAAACCCAATGTTCAGCTCACTTAAAGTAGCATCCTATCCTTTTTTGTTATCCGTGCTTAGAATATGCTCAATCCATCAAACAGTTCTATTGGAAGTTTATTATCCTTTATGTAATAGAGTTTATTAGATGTATTTAGAAGTTTCTGTTGACACTCTACGTCTCGCTCCTCAAGGGAAAGCCATTCCTGAATCAGATGAAAATTCACCCTCGGAACAACTGAAGCAGAACTCCGCTCCTCCTGCTCGCTCAGAGGTCATCTACGATGATGTGCCTTGTGAGAACACCATGCCATCAGATGCAGGTCAGTGTCTGACTGTAGGCGTCATCTGTCCAGATCAGTAATGTAACCGTAACCCATAAGACAATTCTCAATTGAGAGCTATTGAATATCTCAAATAATTCTTCAAGATAGCAGTGAGGTGAAATGGAGAGCTTTTATTTATTCGCATATGTTTCTACTCTGTACTCTACCACTGTACTGTGGTAAAATTAAGGAATTTTCTGCATTGATTTTTCACAGTTTTACGTGTATTTTAAATTATAAATTTAATTTTTGAATTGAAATTTGAAATAAATACAGTGCTGCTTGAAAGTTTGTGAACCCTTTAGTATTTTCTATATTTATGCATATATATATATATATGACCCAAAACATCATCAGATTTTAACACAGGTCCTAAAAGTAGACAAAGTGAACTCAAATCAAATAAATGAGACAAATATTTTCTTTGTCATTTATTTATTGAGGGAAAAAAAATCCAGTGTTACATATCTGTGTGTTGCAAAAGTATGTGAATCTTTGGTGGGATGTTGGTAGGTTTCCTCCTATGAACTGCTTGCTTGAGATTCTTCCACAACAATTCAATTGGATTAAAGGGACAGTTCACCCAAAAATGAAAATTAACTCATGATTTACTCACCCTCAAGGCATCCTAGTTAAATGATTTTCTTCTTTCAGATGAATCCAATCAGTGTTATATCAAAAAAAGGCTGTGGCTTTTCCTCGTTTTGTACTTCTAATTCCTGACTGGGGTTTTGTTTTGCTCTCTCCTCTGTGATTCTGCATTTGTCACTTTTCTACGTCCTACGTCATACGCCTAATGGCATTGTGAACGCATGCACGAAAGCTTTAAATATGAAAATATTTATTGCATCGATTCGCTTCAGGAGGCCTTTATTAAACCCCGGAGCTGTATGGGACTCTTTTTATGATGGATGGATGTGCTTTTTTAAATTATTTTGGACTTCTGAAAAATAACACTGATCCACTGTAATTATAAAGCTTGAAAGAGCCAAGACATTTTTTTTATATAACTTCGATTGGGTTCATATGAAAGAAGAAAGTCATATACACCTAGGATGCCTTGAGGGTGAGTAAATCATGGGGTAATTTTCATTTTTGGGTGAACTATCCCTTTAAGTTCTGGACTTTGATTCAGCCATTCCAAAACATCAACTTTATTCTTCTTTAACCATTCTTTAGTAGAACGACTTGTGTGCTTAGGGCCGCTTTCTCTTGAGACTCTCCGAGTCTCTTTGCCGGTATAATTCAGAATTCATTGTTCCATCAATGAAGACAAGCTGTCCAGGCCCAGATGCAGCAAAAGAGGCTCAAACCTTGATACTACCACAACCATGTTTTATAGATGAGATAAGTTTCTTATGCTGGAATGCAGTGTGTTCTTCTTTCCAAACATAACGCTTCTCATTTAAACCAAAAAGTTCAATTTTGGTCTCATCTGTCCACAAATAATTTCTCCAGTAGCCCTCTGGCTTGTCCACATGATCTTAAGCAAACTGCAGACGGGCAGTGATGCTCTTTTTGAGACCAGTAGACTTTTTTCTTGCAACTCTGCCATGCACGCAGTGGTTGATTCATGTTCTCCTGATGGTGGACTCATGAACTTTAACATCAGCCACCGTGAGATAAGCCAGTTGCTTAAAAGTTATCCTGGGGTCTTTTGCAACTTTGTGAACTATTACAAGTCTTGTTTTTAGAGTGATCTTTATTGGTGGACCACCAAAATGGATTTGTGGAGTTGTGGATTTGTGGAGTCCAAACTCTTTAGAGATGGCTTTGTAAGCTTTTCTAGCCTAATGAGCAACATCAACTCTTTCTCTAAGGTTCTCGGAGATCTACTTTGTTTGTGCCATGATACACTTCCACAAACATGATCAGATGTTCTTTAAATAAAACCTGATAGTTATTGCATTGATTGAAAACCCCTCTGAACAGATGGACTCTAATTTAACCTTCAAATTAACTGCTAATCCTAGAGATTCACATACTTTTGCAATGCAAAGGTATGTAACAAATGAAACATTTTTGTCTGATTTGATTGATTGGATTCTCTCTTGTCTGCTTCAGGACGTGAGTGAAAATCTGATGATGTTTAGGGTTATATTTATGAAGAAATATAGACAATTCTAAAGGGTTCACAAACTTTCCAGGGCATTATCTGTTTTCTTCCGATTAGTTTAGTTTCAAAAGACTCAAATGTTACAAACCATGCACAGATTTGCCATGTTTACAACCAGGAATCAGAATTCAGACATTTTCTTAACAACATTTCCACAGTCAAGCTACCTGGCCTGTTATTTCTGCAATAAGGACTTTTAGAAGAAACATCTGACACAAAAATGTACATAAATTCTCTAAGGGAGGTGACAGATCTTCCAGCCTGGGCCATTGAACGGGGTGCTTGAACTCACTAGGGGCATTCATGAGTTTGATGAGGCCATGCAACCCAGAACCAAAAAAGTGCAGATGCTAATTGAGTGCAAAGTCTGAGCAATAATTCTACAGTCAGTGCATTCATATAGCATGGTTTATTTTCACCCTCAGGACATCTTACCTCCTCCTACCTCATATCATTTTTTCTTGATTATTTTTCAGAGGATGATGTGATCTATGAGGAGGTGCAGAGGTCTGGTGAGTCCAGACTGATAGACAACGGCTGGGGATCCAGTGAGTTTGAGAGTTACGATGAGCAGTCAGACAGCGAGACCAAGCAGCCCACCCGCAATAAGGTACAAATACACTGCCCATTTATTATCAAAACTGTCTAAATAAGTAATCAAATTAATAAATTAGATATTGTGCACTGTTAAAAGGTAGAACACACAATCACTAACAAAAGTCAAAAGCAACATCAAAACATTTCCTGTTCATGCAGCTCAGCATTAGCTTAGCCAATGGCGTGTGCGTAGGGGCGGAGCTATTGAATTGTGTGACCAGTGGCAGATAGGAGCATGTTAGAATCCTGTTTTAAAACAGTCGCTAATTGTGCTAATTCTGTTCAGTGATACTAGTAGAGTAGAAATTACACACTTCAACTCTAAAAAAGGAAAGGATTTTTTGGCACTCGGTTTCTTTCAGTTCTCCTTCCTTGCTGGCTTTACCCTGTTCCTGTTCTTAGTTAAAGTCTGTTGATGCATGCCGAGAAGATCAGGGGTCCGTTCTTCGTACGTCGCTAACTCAGTTAGCTGGATTTAATTGTTGACGATTTCATTTGATCTTGGATTGTTTGGTTCTTCGAAGCTCATCCCGGAGTTGCTGTCATAGCAACGGGTCCGTAAGCTTAAACCTGCTCGGGAGCAGGCTTATTTCATGTAAGCAGGATTAGATTGCATCCTTTTAAGCAGACTTGATACTTAAAATATGTCCCAGCCACTGCTACTTTATTACAAGTGTACCCTACTGATCCATCGACAATACTTAAAAATAATAATCATTTAAAAATATTATAATAATGTTGTGTCGTCTATAATACTATAGACACAGCCAGTTTTACTCACTGAAAGATGTAGTCGTCATAAAATATTTACTAAATAATTGTATTAGAGTCTAGACATGCTATACAGTTAATCGACTCTACATTAACATAATATACATGTCTGTAAGATATACTATTTAATTCATGAGGGTGACAGATATTATGGGAGTGGCTTAATGGAGCGCAGGAGATGCGGGTAACTTGATTTTGACCCTTAAGAAACTTTAATTAATGCTGTCAAGTAACAAATCCATTTCAAAGATAAAATTAAATTAATTGTTAATTACTACATTGAAATTAAAATGTAAAGCCTGTACAAATACTAGAAATCATGAATATAAATAATTGGGAATCATGTAACACAATTTAAATAAATTAAAAACAGTGCATATTTCATTTATCTATTATAACATTTATGTAGTTTGTTCGTTTGGCTGTTTCCTTATAAAAGTCCAGAAATCTTGTCGTCAAGTTTTTCGTCAGGTGACTTTTTTAATGATATGATGTCATTACGTTGCTGTCTTGCCACCAGCCAATCGCTACATTGCTGATCGTGGTTTCAGTATCGATGCATAGCCCTTTTAAACCATCAGATAACTCAATCCAGCCATATTAATCATCAACAGCAGGTGCGTTAAGAATTAGCCAGATCCTGATTAGCTGATGATATCATCTTGGATCTGTCATTTGATCTCGGATGTAATGGCGATGTACGAAGAACGGACCCCAGGTCTTAATCCACAGAAAACAGGTACAGCAAGCTTAACTAGACTAACCAGACATGGCCTTATGCAGTCTAAACTTGGGTACTTCTGTTTAAGGAATCATTTGTGAGTAGCAGAGCTGTTTGATGTGTGAAGTTGTATTACCGTGAAATGAGACAGACACTCTCTGAGGCTAAATTTCTGGTCTTCTTCACGCTGTTATGTCTATCTTCGGTTCCCTCTATTGTTGGCCTTGATGTTATCACTGTCTGTCTGTGTTTGTCACTCCCTCAATCTCATTCTTTTCCTCCTTCTCCCCTCTTTTTTTGCCATCTTTCTATATGCACTGATATATTTCAATCCCCACTCCCCCGTACCGCCTGTGGGCATGGCTTTGCGGTAATGGATATAGATTTCCCCAGATGTACGACGTCTGAAGCAACGCTGCGTCCAGACCAGGCGTGAGCTAGCCATGCGGTTAGGGGCTCGAGATGTCAGCCAGCTCAAACAAAACTATGACATTAAGGTACAATTGTAGAGTGGTGGGTGTGTGGTTATCACTGATACTTGAGACATGTGACAAAACTGTGCATATATTTTCTTCCATAACTGTGACATGTCAGCTCCATAAAGGAATTGTTTTGGATTTGAGATTTTCTTTAATTAGTTACATTTTTGTATTAGTTTAATTGGTAAAATAAATTGTATGTGTACTTTCTATCAAAGAATCCTGAAAAATGGATGGTTTCCACAAAAATATTAAGCTGCAAATCTGTTTTTAGCATTGATAATAAAAATAAATATTTCCTGAGCACCAAATCATCATATTAGAATATGATGGATCATGTGACACTGAAGACTGGAGTAATAATTCAGCTGTACCATTACAGGAATAAATCATTTTTTAGAATATATTAAAATTGAAAACAGTTATTTTTACTTGTAAAACTAGTTCGAAATATTATTGCTTAAATGTGTTTTTAATTTTGAGAATGGATGAAAATGGGAAACTTCTTTCAAAGACATGACAAGGAAAAATGCACTTGGATGAAGCAGTAATGGAGCTCTGCAGCATGTTTTGTCTCAGTTTTAAGGATCAGTGTTATATTACACATTCGACTAAATCTAGATTATGTAGATTTAGTTGCAATTTCAGCTGTTCACCAAAATTCATATACAGCCAGTAGTTATGTAGTAGTCCATGTCCATCGTGCTAATCATTGTACAATGGAGAGTTTTTGTACAATGAAAATGAAACTGTGAAATCCACTGAATGTTGCAACTAAGCAGAGAGGGACCTTGAGGCTTTGTCCTGGTGCTGCTGAACACACTGATCCACAAACAGGAATTTATCTCTTCTCTTTTATTTTTGCTGATTCGTTTTGTTCCTTGCTGTCATCTTATGCACTCAACCGGTCTCTCTTTCCTCCCATAGGTTCAACAGCTCATGAAAGCAGCTAGGAATGGCACGAAAGATGGACTGGAAAAGACCAAAATAGCCATGATGCGAAAAGTGTCCTTCCTGAGTAAAAAAGACTGCACAGGTTTGACTTTTTGACTCTCATTTCCTCTTGTTAGTTTCTGGTGGGTTTTTTCGACACCTGGTAGGTTACAGTACAGAAACTATGCTAGAGACTAGATGCATCTTTGAATGTTTGAGTTATTCTGAGATAACAAGTGGCATGTTATTAAAGAGCTACAGAGTAGTGTTTACCTAGAGGGAGAAGTGAGCCGAGATGGACGGTTTTGGAATAGTAGATGCTAGTGGGAATGAGGAGTTTAACTGTGCTTTTGACTGTCAATGTGCAGATGACACAGAGGAAGATTCTGGATATCTGGATGTGACCGTATCTGAACTCAAACATCCACCACCTCAACTTTCTCCAATGCCAGAAGGGCTTAGTAGCCAACAGGTGCGTGTTTGTATGTACTTAAGTGTGAATCGGCCTACATTACTGTCAGGTATTGTCCTGCTCATGTATGACATATTTACATAAACTACCTTACAAATATTTGTGGTCAGTAAGATTTGTATTATTTTTGAAAGATATTAATACCTTTATTATGCAATGAATCATTAAACTGATAAAAAGTGACGATGATATTTTTTTTTTAAAAAATTTTGTTTATTTGTAAAACTTTCTATTCATCAATCCTGAAAATATATCTATTTTGGGGGTTTTCGCAAAAACTATTAAGCAGCACAGCTGTTTGTAACGTTGATAATAATACAAAATGTTTTTTGAGCACCAAACCAGTGTGTTAGAATGATTTCTGAAGGATCATGTGACACTGAAGACTGAAGTAATGGCTATGGCATGATATAAATTGCTTTTAAACATATATTAAAACAGAAAACAGCTATGTTAAATTGTACTTATATTTAACTGTATTACTGTTTTGACTGTATTTTACTGCTGCCTTGGTAAGCATAGGATCATATTAAGCTGCTGGCTTGCTGTCAGTTATCCTAATTTAATTCAAATTCCTATTTTGCATTATTTTGTATGTCACAGGTTGTCAGGCGTCATATTCTTGGCTCTATCATCCAGAGTGAAAAAAGCTACTTGGACTCACTCAAGAGGATCCTGCTGGTCAGTGATACTATTATGACATTACATAGGACTGTAATACTATATCAGGATTCTGAATGCAAGAAACAGAAATATCCCTCAAATTTCTTAATGAAGTGTAAAGGAGGGCAAAATTAGGAATATAACACAAGAGGGAAAATATACCCTGTTAAAAAAAGGTATTCTGCTGGACTTAAGATGGTTAGTCATCTGGTCACTCAGCCTGAACAGTTGATAAATGCCCAAAACCCCTCTAAAACCATTAAAACTGGCTGTCCATCCTAACATTCTTAGGCAAGGGTGGTTTGCACTGTTTTTCAGCAGGGTAAAGACACAAACTAAATGTATGAATACACCATTATCGTATTGTGCTGTTAAATCTGGGAGAGTCATTATTTCTATTGTATTATATTAAACTGACAAAAACATTAGTGATTTTTTTATTTATTTAAATCAATAGAGATATTAAAACCCAAGCTGAACATTCTGACCAGACTCACTCATACCTGCCACCTGGATTTATATTTTAGGAATATAAGAAGCCTTTGATGGAGGCGGAGCCCCGGATCCTGAGCTTGAAGAAGATCCAGCCTATTTTTTATAGGCTGAAGGAGATCCTGCAGTGTCACTCCATGTTTCAGATTGCTCTGGCCTCCCGTGTAGCAGAATGGGATAATACTGAGAAAATCGGAGACCTTTTTGTTGCTTCAGTACGTCTCCTGTTGTTCTACTAAAACGTTCAATTTGTGGTGTGTTTCACAGTTTTAGTTTTGTTGTTCATTGAACTTTCTTTTTTTGCTTTGGTTACAAAGACTTTAAGATTTCATTGATTTGTCTCTCATTTTTTCATACTTGTTTTTATACTTGTACAAATATAACCTTTTGTATTCCCCTTCATGTTAAGATTTTTGCATACGGGTTGTCAAATCCGCTTATCAAAGTCAGTTGGACTTTATAATGCTCTGTATTTATAACCTAACACGACTCACTTTCTTTTGTTTCTGTGATGAGAGATCTTTGCAGATGGAAAATCAGAACATCCTATAGTCAGCAGTTCTATTTAAAGTGTACTAATTTCCTCTGCATCACACAGACTGTGCTCTGCAGCTGAGCACATAATGTTTAAGACAGTTTGATCAGTAAATGCAAAACAATCTTGCAAATAGTCCCTTCATATTGACAGTTATAGTACCCTTTCAAATAATATATACACTTTAGGTAACATTAAAGTACTAGTATGTACCATTTAGGGATAAATAAGATATAAAGATGTTCAACTGCCTCAGTGACAGCTTTGTACCTTTTTACTGAAAGTGTGTAGATTACAGAGCATTGGGTCTCGAAGTACATGGATCTTATATGTCTGAATTGTGGATTTGTTATGTCTGCCACTGAGCTAATCATTGTTTTCATCTCCTCCAGTTTTCCAAGTCAATGGTGCTAGATGTGTACAGCGACTATGTCAACAACTTTACCAATGCTATGGCTCTTATCAAGAAAGCTTGTATATCCAAGCCAGCATTCCTGGAGTTTCTCAAGGTAAACTTCTCAACACGCTCCTAATTGTTCACCACTTTATATGGGAAAGCTGCATTTGCATTTACACTTACAAGTATAAACATCTAGTTCCATTGTAGCCCCTGTCTTTTCTGACCTGTTTTTGTGTTCGACTGGGTTACAGAAGAAGCAGGCTGCCAGTACAGACAGAATCACTCTTTACGGCCTGATGGTCAAACCAATACAGCGCTTTCCTCAGTTCATACTCCTACTGCAGGTTAGTACTCTGAAAGCTCCAAACACGCTCGCTCTCTCGCTCTCTCTCTCTCTCTCACACACTCTATCTATCTCTCTATTTCTCGCTCTCTCTCTCTCTCTCTCTCTCTCTCTCTCTCTCTCTCTCTCTCTCTCTCTCTCTCTCTCTCTCTCTCACTCTCTCTCTCTCTCTCTCACACACACACACACACACACACACACACACACACACACACAAACTTAATGATGAATGACAAAGAAGTTTAACTATTTTATAATGCTGGAATTTCCTCAGAATGTTACACATGGGGAAGTGAAAGACTGAGTACAAATATGGCACATTAAATTTACACACAATGTGTGATTACTATCAAAACCATGATGTGATACTGTGCAGATAATGCCTAAATATTAACTTAACCCTGATGAAAGAAATCCCTTGTGTATGCTGATTACTTTTTAAGACTGACTTGTTTTTCTACTGAAGCAAAAGTCAAGTTCTGCAAGGACTTTTTGTCATTAAATCAGTCTTATATTCAATGACTTCATTTGCATGTAATCTCTGGGGTGCTGAAGCTTTTACCGCAGGCTGTTTTTCTGGGACATTTGAGTTCATACAGAGAGTGTACTATAGTATGGTTGTTTAAAATGTGTTTGAGACTACAGTTAAAAATGAGTTGAAATGGCTAAATTAGAGAGATTAGAGAAAGGCCGCCATGAAATAGTATTAACAAATTTTAACTGAGTAAAGTAAAATTCTAAAGTGGTAACTGGATTGTAATTTGTGTATATCCCACAGTTAATGGTTTTTGTGGCCTTGAGCATGCCACTCAACATAATTTGCTTGCAGGGAACCTTGTAGTAAGTGTATTGTAGGTCACTTTGCACAAAAGTGTTGGCTAAATGTCAAATTAGGTAGTAATTACTGAATATGTGTAGACATATCTGTCTGTGTTTCACAGGACATGCTGAAAAACACCCCTGTGGGGCATCAGGACAGACTGCCGCTGCAGCTGGCACTCACTGAGCTCGAGACTCTCGCCGAGAAGCTGAACGAGCAGAAACGGCTGGCCGAACAGCTTGCTGAAATCCAACAGCTCACGCGCAGCGTCAGTGACCGTAGCCTCAATAAGGTCAGAGACCACCGCACTACACACACACACACACACACACACACACACGGATACTTCAAAACATTACCAACCCAAAAAACACAATGATTTGGCTTTACAAGATAATTTGGCAGACAGTGTGAAAGGACATGAGCTGTCAGTGTGATCAAACTGCTATTTTCCACATTTCGTCTTTCTAAAAATAGCTTTGACAAAGATGTTTCCTTTCCAGGGTGGTGGGTTGTCAGTGAGAGTAATTGTAGAAGAAACTATTAAAGACCCCATTATATAAAATGTTTTGTGGCTTTTATTTCATGTCTATTAGCTCTGAGGTCATCTATCTGCTAGCGCAAAGGATCCCCTGGAACAAAGGAACATGTTGTTAATAATGTCAAGCCAAAAAAAGTTATTAAAAGATGATCTAGATTATTTCCTTTTATTTATTAGATTATTTATGAAAGAGTATTTACTTCATATTGAGTTAACAGCATATTTTTGTGAATGTCTTTCTTTCCACTAGAAATTAATGTTTAAATATAAACTAGAAAGCCAAAATTTGTAACTTCACAATTATTTGGATTGTATTTTCATACTTGTTGTTTGCAAAATTTTTATTAATAATTTCAGAAGGTTCAAGATCTGCATGTTTGTATTGAGGAGAAAATAAGAAATTTAATTTATTTTCCATTCAGTTTGTATGCTTTTTTTGTATGCATTTTAATTAAGTTAAAATTACAGATTTTTTTATTGATAATCAGTTATATTAATTTTGATCATCTTAATTCATCCTTTGGTTAAGAACCACTGCACTAGAGTGTTCCAACTTTCTTCAGCAGCTGCAATGCACACATACAGTATATCTCACATTCATATGCAAATAAGCAGTTTTTGAATCCCCAAAGGTTGCATCACTCTAACCTTTGTATTTGTTCAGTTTCAAATGCGTTACATTCAAGGATGTTAGAATGAGAATAGGACTTAAATTAAGATGATGAAGATCAATCAAAAGACACAACTTCAAAGGCAAGAATCTAAACTGAAGAGCCCAGACATACAGGTGATGCAAGTGTTCTGTCATGGTGTGGATATATTCATTTACTTTTAAAACTGTTCTTTTTTCAACAGCAACTGAACTCGGATCAGAAGCAGTTGATTCTGTCTGAGACACTGATTGAGACCGTCTATGGTGAGAAAGGTCAAGTCCTCAAGTCTAAGGAGCGCAAAGTCTTCCTCCTGAATGACATGCTTGTCTGTGCAAACATCAATGTGAAGTAAGCAGTCCTCTCATATGTGTGCATAACAACTCTGTCTTGTCTTTCATGAGAGAGGTTTTAGCACATTTAATTAAACTGCATTATAATTAGAAACGTAATTGAAGTTGTTCATCCAAAAATGAAAATTGTCATCATTTACTCACCCTTATATGGAATAAAAAAGAAGTTTAGTGAAATGTTCGTGCTGCTTTTTTATATAATGAAAGTACCTGGTGACCTAGAGCTGTCAAGCTTAGCAAATGATGACAAAAGCCACCTTAAAAGTAGTTCATATGACTCCTATGTCATATTCCAAGTCATTCAAAGCCGTATTATAGCTTTGTGCTGAGGAAAAGAAAAATAAAGTTGTTTTTCACTGATAATGTGCCTAAACTTTCCTTTTGTGTTTAACAGAAGAATGAAAGCCATTAGGGTTTGGAATGACATGAGTGTGAGTAAGTGATGACAGACCTTTCATTTCTAGGCTAATTAGTATTAAGTAATTAATGGATACAGTTAATTGCTACAGAAATGTAGAATTCAGTTACTTGCTCATAATTTATGAATTAAGGCCATCTCCTTTTTAACTCCCTCTCAACTGACACATAGATACATTGAAACGGGCATTGATAACATCTTTGAGGAGTCAAGGTAACATTCTCACATCTGCCAGGTTTTTCATTAATGACCACTGGGTCATGCTGTTTTCAAAGACTTCGGATCAGAATGATTTTACACTGGCTTCAAAGTTCTGCTGCATTCTTCAATCTCATCGAACAGTTCTCAATGCAGATCATGCGTAACAGAGGAATACATGAATAACAATTTCCTGAAATCACAGTAGGGGGTGTGAGGCTCTCTGGGAATCTTTCTGATCACGAGCTCTAATTGCCTGTCTGATTCCTGGATCTCCGTCGCTATCGTTCAGACGTCCTCTGATCATTTATTGTTTGTAATTGTGAGTCAGACTTTGTTGTGCAATCTTAAAGTAATGCTTTTGTATTTAATCAGGGGCCCACCAGATATCAGCAGCCTAGTCCCCATCGGTCCAAAATACGCAGTTAAATGGAGTGCCCCCCTGCTGCAAGTGCAAGTGGTGGAGGTGGGCCAGGAGACCCCCCAGCGTAAAGACAGCATCTACCAGCAGAGTGGAAGCAAGCGCCTGAGCTCCACCAACTCTCAAGGTTGCTATTTTAAAGATTGCTGCTTTCATGTGGTTAGAGGAGCATAGATAAAATAATGAACTTGGTTTTTGATGTAGTTGGTAAAGCTGGATCATATAGAATAGAAAAGTTATTTTAAAGTGTAGCAATATTTTCTAATATTACTTCTATTGCATTTTTAATAACTGCAGCATTGAACCCAGATAGATAGATAGATAGATAGATATAGTAGAGATATACACACATTTTAATATTTTGAAGATTAAATTCTTAAAATGTTATATTATTTTTTCTTTAATTCTTGATATTTTATATTTAATTTTATTTAAATAATGTAAAATATTTTGTCATTTTAATTAATTAAAATATCATCATTGCATTATTTTAAAGAAATAGTATGTATAATAATAATAGTACATATTATAGTAGATAATAGTATCTTTACCTACACGTAATAATATAAATAGTCTGTCAGAATTGACACTAAATGCTTCTTGGCTCGAGTTACCACATTATTGGATGTGGTGTTCTCAATAACTTTTTGTGTGCTTCATTAAAAGAACTGGCTCATAAGAGTTCTTAATGATTTGTAAAGGAATGGAAATTATTAATAAGAGTACACTAGTTGCATTGTTTGTATTATAGAGGAGCAGGAAACACTGTCAAATAGTATTAATATTCAATCTCCTTACAAATTATTGTATAGATTTTTACTGTTCTGTAACACTGGCAAACACAAGAAATTCCAATTTCCCCTCATTTATATCAGCTATAACCCTAACAAATCATCTCAGCTAATATCAGTGCACAGTCCTCCTGCTGCATTCATCTTGTTGAGCAGACTTCAGGTTTCCTCAGGGCTCAATGTTAAACCCAGCACATACTCTCCAGCAGGGGAAATATACACTGACAGTCAGAGGACGCAACCGAGGGTCTAATTCCAGGATAAGACGAGCTGAAAGTCCTTGGGTGACTTTTTTCTGCTTTTCCTACATCAGAAAGTCCACCCTCTTCTCTACATATTTCCTGCTGTGTTTGAGCTTTCAGCCTGATGCAAATACTGCACAGAATTACAATGTTAGTTGAGCGCACCCGTTCCGTTGCAAGAGTTTCCTGGGGGCATATCATTTCAGACCCAAAAGCTTTAATGTGAATATAATTACTGATTATCATGGAAATGTTATTTGTTCAGGAAAGCTGTTTCTGGGACCACCACGGCTATATCAGAACCTGCAGGAGTTACAGCATGATCTTTCTGTGGTGGAGGAAGTCACGTTGTTGGTGGGCACCCTGCAGGGATCGTACCAGGTAAAGTCTTTAATCATCCGCAGCTTCACATCTGACCAATTTCTGACTTCCAGTGAATAATTTCCTTCCTATTAGATATGTGCAAAGCTATGTAAAAGATGTAAGAAAAGACCAAACAAATCACTTTTCTCAAACAGAATTTAGATTTTTGGGTGATTTCCTCCTTTAAGGAAGCCCTTAGGCTGAATCCACCCTGACTAATATCCCGACATTACTTGCAACTATTATATATATATATATATATATACGCTAAACATCTGCAAACTTCTGCACAAATCTTGTTCACACAAAAAACAGATGATGCATACTAACAGAAACATTGCTCACAGCAGGCGATTTGAAGTCCAACAGTAATTGTCTTGAAATGTATTGTTGAAGATGGTGGATTTGTAACAAAAGCTCTGCTGTGATAGCTGTAGCAGCAGTGCTTTTAGGGGGTGAATTTTGAGATGCAACTTCTCTGAGAGAATGTACCGCGCTGACAGTCTCAATGCACAACACGCTGTCAGCATGCTAACACTCTCCACATGAAGTTTCCATTGTAAATCCATTCCTTTTAAAGCACACCTGCTAAAAATATTGAAAAACAAAAAATCTGGAGAAAAGCTGGTCAACCTCATTGATCGACTAGTCGACCCATTCGTACTCCCTGTAGTGTGCAACCGTTTTCTCCACAGGGAAATTGCTTTTTTAACAACAATGGGTAAATAGTCTTGTACAGTTGTCCTTTTTGTTACTTTTTTACTTCAAATCAAAGTTTGTAATGTTGTGTTTCACCTCAGAGCTGGTTGGTTTGGTTCATGGCTTATAATGCTTTAGCAAGGCCTTTTTAAAATCCCTGTGGGAATAATTTATGTAAAACACTTTTGGAACCAGCGTCACTGAAAAACCGGGTGGGAATTAATGCACTCTATTGTGTCATTTTCTCGCTCTTTAACCTCTCCTTGTGCTAATTATGTTGCAAATGTCAAAAAGCAGGGCGCTAAGTGTAGTAGCCGTGCTTAGTCACTCTGACAGCTGTCTCCCGTAAATGTGACCGTGTACGTGTACAGAATCTCAACACTACGGTGGGGCAGGACTGGTGCATGGCTCTTCAGAGGCTCATCCGCATCAAAGAGGACGAGATCCAGTGTGCCAACAAGTGCCGTCTACGGCTGATGGTTCCTGGGAAGCCTGACAAGTGAGTGCCGACTACCCACTGATGCCAGTGGGCACAGGTTACACAAAATAGAGCTGTGCATTGAATTCCCCTCAAATGTGGGTGGATGTGACATACACTGACTGAAACATAATCATTCATTTCATCACACTTGTACCAGAACGATTTAGATTTCTTGGACTTGTCTTGGACAGGCTCTTTGGAGTTACTCTATCAGTCCACAGAGCCAAAAGACTTTTGCTGATCAGTTCGAGGTTTAAACACAGACCAAACCGCTTTTAAGATATAAGCTTAAAGTCTGATGGACCATAATGGTTTAAGGCAGTGATCTTTTTCAGAACAAAAACACCCTTGGTGGATAATGAGACGGAGCATGGACTCCCTGTTACATACAGCCTTTAATATGTTTTATAATGTTAACATTGATGATAAGTTTCTTTAGCACCAGATCAGCATATTTGAATGATTTCTGAAGGATCATCACAGGAATACATTATATTTTAAAATATATTACAATAGAAAAGTAATGTTAAATTGCAATATTATGTCACATTTATAGTTTTCACTGTATTTGTATTTATATAAATGCAGCATATTCATTATTTTACAGTTTACTTTATATACACTGTAGCGTGGGAAGCACAATAAAAGCTTTGGTTGAAATAAGTTCATTATTGTTTAATGCATATTTTCCTTTTTTTGATACAATTATTTTGAGATCAAACAGTAATTGGCGGACCCCCTGCTGTGCCATTGTGGACCCCCTGTTGAAGCTGAAGACCCCCTGCATTAAGCTGAATTGTGTTTTTTGTTGTTGCCATGTACTTTTTTCCAGCAGACGCATTCTTTTGACTCTTGGCACAAATAGAGCTGTACATACAAATCTTAGTAATGCGTGGAACTGAAAGAAGCTTTGTTTCACTTGGATTTTGATTGTGTTGAATCCCTCTTGGATTTTCACAGTTTGTGGGTGTGTGTGTGTACATCTCTTGACAGGTCTGGCCGTCCAGTCAGTTTCACAGTGGTCTTCAGTACGCCCAGTCCAATTAGCAAAATCTCCTGGGTCAATCGCCTGCATCTGGCCAAAATCACCCAGAGTAAGTGTGGGATCTCAAACATGAGTAACACATTGTTGACATGAATCTTTCACTTATTATTTTCTTGGATACATTTTCTTGTGTGTATAAAAGCTTTGAGTTTCAGTGACAGTATTGCGCCTCTGGCTAAGCTTATTACCGTTTGTGTAGGAGAGGAGAACTTGCCTGGATGGGTGTGCGTAGAGGATGATCAAAAGACTAAGCCTCCGTTCTGGTGCCCGTTACTGGCCTGCCGGTTGCCTGTGTTTACCCCAAAAATGCAAGATCTGAAGGTAAGTGTGAGAGAACCAACCAACCAAAGAACACTATTCAGCTATTCACTATTCGTTATTAAAAACGACTGAATAATGAAAGTTCTGTTATCATTGTAAGTGAATTGTGGTTAAATGTAAGCCTGACTTGTGGTGTTCTACCTGTAGGAAGAAAAAACTATAAATGACATCTTGATATGTTCTCATAGAGTTTTCAAGAGAATGTTAAGGGTCTGCAGATATTAAAGATTTCATTTGAAAAACATTTTAAAGTACTATCTTTTGGAATAATATTTGTAAATTTAAAAAATAGTATTTTTTTACATTTATGATTATTAATATATTTAATTTGTGTGTGTTTTGTAATTTGTGTGTGTGTGATATATATATATATATATATATATATATACATACATATATATATATATATATATATATATATATATATATATATGAGAGATCCAAAGTACAGCAAAAATTGTATCATTTTGAAATATTTTTACTATTTAAAATTACTGTTTTATATTTTAAAATGCAATTTATTCCTGTGATTTGAAAGCTGTGTTTTTAGCATCATTACTGCAGTCACATGATTGAAACATTCAGATAAAAATATATATATATATATATATAATATTTCCCATATAATATTTATAATAACTGGGTACAGACAGAATCAAATTTAATTCATTTTGAAATATCATCTTTGTGATTATATTAATACAATGTTATCACTAAGAGCAAACATTTAAAAGTTTTTTAGAAAAGGGGTCCTTCTAATAGGGGTCATATTTGGGGTCCTTGGCATCAAAAAGTTTGAAAATCTTAGACAGCAATGAGATTAAATGGAAAACATATGAAGACCTTTGCTCAAGTCTCATGCGTTTCAGATTTTTCTAAAAAGTAAGTTTTATGGGAAACAGCTATTGAAATATCACTGCACACTCTTAACTGTGAACTCCTGAATGAGCAACCTATGTGCAATGTTTTCCTGGAGCTGCAGGAAAACACATTTCCTTTGGGTAATCAGTGTTTGATCTCAGACAAGGCAGCTTGTGCTCCGATTCAGACATTCATTGGTATGCATGTGGTAGATGATAATTCACTGCTTATTGCTTGGCCAACATGCTAAACTTGTATCTGCCCTATCAGTACTGCACTACTTGGTGGATTGGAAGTCTTTCTTACATAGTATTTGCAATCAGACATGGTGTCTGCATCAAACACATGTTGCCTTACATTTACATATAGCTTTGATCCTCTATTTTGTACGGCATTGCTATTCTACACCTCCAGGTCGGTGTGTGCAGCTTCACAACATCTGGTCAGTACTTTCAATCCACAGGACTTCACATTTTTATTCAAGACCTTCTGCCGGTCCAGTTTTAATTATATTTATTAGTGATGAGTTCTGTTCTCCCATTGGATTTCATTGCTTTTATAGTACTGTTATGATTTGTTGTTGAACTACAGCTGTGTTGAGGTTAGTACCTCATATTCATTCTCAACGGGTGACTCGTTGATTTCTGTTGTGTATCTATTTAACATTGTTTTTGCAAGTTCTGCTGATTTCTTTCTTGGATACTGTTGGTTTTGTCGGAATTGCAATAATAGTCATTAAAGCATCAGTAGGAATGTGTTGTTAGCCACAAACCATGTTGTTCACCGAATGCCACCTTCAAAAAGTGTGTTTATGAACATATGGATTTACAGTATAGCCGTATGAGTTTCGATTAATTTTCTCTACATTTTGTACATGTTATTTTTTAACAAAGAAAATCAGTTGTTAACAAAACCAATAGCTTAAATGCAATTTAGTGCAATATATTGTATCAACACAAATCAGTATAGTTTATGACCACGTTTTCTCATTGTCCTCAAAAAGTTCTAGTCCATTAGTTCTCTGTCTGCCTGACAAAACATGTAGTTTTTTTGTAGCGTCTTCCCAAATCCCTAATGTCTAATAGCAAATGTGTTCCATAGGTAGCATTATGACAAATGCTTCAGCTCATTTGCTGTTGGTGCGTTCACTTTACTATTTTCAAAATGTGATGCAATCACCCTTTAATGATTGCTTTCCATACCTCTATCAACTCTGGATGAGTGGCTGATGTGTCGTTCTTACAGCTATACAAACCTCACATTCTCATCTGATCATGCACCTGATGTTTTTGATGTCTCTTGACGGTGGATGTTCTTTTTTGCTTGGGATGTGTATTACTTTAAAGTCATGCGGTTGCAGCCTTAGGACCCATTGTTCAGTGCTGGTAGAAGGTTTAGATTACGGACTAAATATAGTCCCTAGTATTTTGGTATGTGATCAAATCAAACTTTCTCCCAAAAGCCAAGGCTTCACTTTCTTTATGGCTATATTTGCATTCAGTAAGCCTGCGATTCACCGAGCGTGTATACATCTTTCCTCTTTGGTACTGAACAAACGCTCGTCTTAACCTACGGGATGTGCATCTGCTTTCATCTGCATTCTGTCATCATCCTTTTTGAAGTACACTCCAGTGCCAGTCATGCCCAAAATGAGTTTGAATATGTTGCTGTACTTTAGCTTACAAGTCCCAAGAAATATCTTCATAGCTCATGTGCTCTTTGCTGTTTATTTGATTACTTGGTTTAATAACAAAACTTCCATAAGGTTCAGTGTACTTGCTTACCGAAATATAATACTTGGATATGAGTAATGAAACCGAAATAGCAACAGATCCATATTTCTTCCATGTTGTGACATACAGTATGCATACAGTGCACCAGATTATTGAATAAGAAACAAATCTGGGGCATTTTGTTTTATAAATTATTAATATAATATGTGTGTGTGTGTATATATATATAAGCATGGTATTTTTTTTTAGTACTGACCAGAAAAATATATTCCACATTAAAGATGTTAACATATTGTCTAAAAAAGGAAAATAGTTTAATTTATGAAAGTGACCCTATTTAATGTGGATGATTTGCAGCTGTGTTTGTTGGTTTGTTTGATTTTAGTTTTTTTGGGTTAGAAAAATCATTCAGGGTCTTTTTTTCAGCATAATTTGTATTTGAACCCTTTCTAATGACTGTATGAGTTTAATATCCATCTAAGATCCGTCTTTTCACACTGAAGATAACTGAGAGACTCATACGCAATAAAAGTACTCATACTGTTAAAAAAGTTAAAATTCTGACAGATGCTCCAGAAGGAAATCTGATGTATTAAGAGCATGGAGGTGAAAAGTTTTTGAATTGGAAGTTCAGGGTAAATTGAACTTATTTTGTCTTCTGGGAAACATGTAGACATCTTCTGTAGCTTCTGAAGGGCAGTACTAAATAAAAAAATAAGATATTTTGGCTAAATAATAAAAATGTACACATCATCATTCTGTTCAAAAGTTTTCACCCCCAGTTCTTAATGCATCGGTTTCCTTCTGGAGCATCAGTGAGCGTTTGAACTTTTTTTACAGATGCATATGATATGAGTTCCTCATTTATCCTCCGTGTGAAAAGATGGATCTCAAAATCATACAGTCATTAGAAAGGGTTCAAATATGCAAAAGATTCTGGAAAACCAAAGAATTTGTGGGACTTAAAAAAATGTACTAGGTAAATATTACTGAATAAAAAAATTACATGCATTTTATTTTGGTAAAATAATTAACATTTTGCAGATATTGAAAAGTGTATGTAAAATTTTGACCACAACTGTATATACAGTTAAAACAATGTCAAATTGTATTGCAATTTATGCAATTTAATTTAAATGAAATATTAATATTTTAAAATGTGATGTCAGCCATTAGTTCAGAGTCACATGCTCCTTCAGAAATAATTTTGATAAGCTGATTGGCTGCTTAAGAAACATTTTGCATTATCATCAGTGTTGTGTTGCTTAAATAGTTTTGTGGAAACAGTAACATGTTTTCATGATTCTTTGATGAAGATAAATGTTTTTTTAATTATAAAAAAAATATTTGTAACATTTATAAATGTCAACAATCCATATACAGTTGTATACAGTGTAACATTATAAATGTATACAATTTGTCCTTGCTGAATGTATTATGTCTTTAAAAATAAAAACTTTTTTCCCCATAAAATTATTTACAGCACAGATGACTGGCTTAAAATAAATACATATATATCATTATATCCTGAGTTGTGACATCAAAGTCTTTTAAGACCTTCAAATAAAAAATTATAAATACAAAAAAGTGTAATGTTGTAGACATGACATACTATCAGAGGCTAACTGGACCATGCTAACAAACCCTGACCCCTTGCACAGTTTCTCCAAGTGCATGACAGGCAAAACTGTGAGTAAGCCAATTAAATCAGTGTTGAAAATTCTTGTTTTCCAAGAAAAGTCAAAAATGGAGCTTAGTAAATGACTTGTCTTGTTCAAAAGGAAGCTTCTAGATACTATATGAATGGAAGCATGTGTTTATATTTTGTACATAAACAAAGGTATGATTGTGACAATAGATCTAAAGATGTTCCAAAATATTACTTGCATAACTTATGTAGGATAAACTTTTTTGTGGGAAATGTTTGATGGTTTAAAGAATGGGGGGAGAAAAGCTTTGTTACTGCAGATTAAAGCGAGGCCGATCTGTGCCTGCTCGAGAAGATGCAGGAATAGACGAGCGTTTGCTTATGTGATGTGTGTCTGTGTTCAGGAGGAACACCCATGAGATAAATGTAGCTGTCTTTTAAATCACTCTTCTCATAAATACACTTTCCACCTCCATATTATCAGTACACAAAAAGCAATAATGAGCTTGAGCAGCAGAAAGAAGGAATGAGAACAGTAGAAATCGTCTGGTCATTAAGACGTCTTTCTAAAATGCTACAGTTAGATACAGCAGCGCATTCTGACAGAAAACGACAAGCCTGACACAGAACCTTGTATAAATAATTCCAGTGGGCTAATTTATGTACATATTAAATATTCTGCCTGTTTTTTCCACGGAGGGGAAAATGTGAATAAAAGCCGTGGCCCCAGTAGATTGCTTAAGATGAAAAGGGCTCCGTTCCCATGTGTATATCCAGGAAGAGCAAGTTTTTCACATCAGAGTGCGGAGCATCAGGCTCACAGCAGGAGAGGGACCGCGTCAGCCTCCGATTCCCACGCAAGATCCTCCTCAAACACAATAGGGACGGTTTCATCTAAACAGGTCATCCTCTTGCCATGAAACTCTGCTATAGGCTAATCTGTCATGGGTTCTCATTACATTACAGCTAAAAGCCGTTTAGTAGCCCCCCGTTTCTATATATGTGAATGATTTCAACAAATTGCATTTATTTAAAATATAAATAGACAAAAAAAATTAAGATGCATGTATTACAATACTTTATTATTTATAAATAAATATATTTTTAACCTTTTACATGTAATAAATAAAGACATCTTTATGAAATTTTACAACTTTGTCAGGGCTAAAAGGGAAAATTGCTTGTTGTCTGTGGCTGTGCCTTTCTGCCATCACTGGGGATAAATGTCTGTCTCTTCTAATGGAAATTTGAAACGCAATCACAGGAAATGTCTTGAGTGTGTGCGCAAAAAAGATTTACAGCAAATCACTGTAATTATGTTCTTTAAGCTGCTACAATGGTAAAGTTCTATCATTATTTACTCGCCTTAATATCATTCCAAACATCACAAAAGGAGACCTTTTTCATACATTTCCTGGTCATTTTTTTCCATGCCTTTAGAAGAAATGGAACCTGGAGTTTTCAAAGTTCAAACAGCAATATGTGCTAGCACATCAAGTACTAGTGGAGTGAAGTATTACTTCAATAGCAAAAACAAAAACTATTTAGCATTTTGTAATGTCACACGTAATTGGTTATGAAATTGATTTTGACATGATGATACATTCATTATTATGTTGAAAATAAAACCCTTAAAACCTTAGCTGTATACTTCTCATGAGCTGTAATTACAAGGTGCTGTAGTTAATATTAAGTTATGTGCTGAATGATGTGTTGTCTTGCTGTGGATAACAGTGTACTCTTAATTAATATTAGCACAGTGTCAGCAGGGGTGGGTTTGTCACCAGACATGTGGGTCCTGATGATTAAACCTGGAATAATAGCTTGTCTGGCTTGTGCATAAATTATATGTGAATGGCAATGGGTGTTTAAAACCTTATGTCTGTCTAATTTGAGACAAAAACACCCTGCAGTCAATTAACTTCCTTTACTTCTCGTTCCAAGCCAATTGTTGGCTGTGACCACCAGCTCGTTTAGATGTGAACTAACTCAGCGTGTATCAGAGCCGCCACAGCTGCCAAAACATGGACAACAAAGTGTGTAGAATTAAGAGTGCCCCATGCTTTTCCCACCCTGCATGAAATGGAATGAATTGGACAAATCTGAAATGCAATTGCTTTTCTATGTCTTTCTGAAACAAGAAAATAAAAAATGCGCATCATATTTGTCATGCCCCATTTAAAGCCTTCAATCCAAAATAAATAAATAAAAAATAATTCTGTCCTCTAGTTTAGATAATCCGTTGGCTGCGAGTTGGTGTTTTGAACATGCAAAGCCCAGTTTTTCTTGTTTGATCCCACTGTTGCAGTACTCTAATGTTCATGTTTTAGAACAAAATATGGATTCAACACAGTTAAAAGGATACTTTAAAAAATCTTGACATGAGAATATCTCTTAAAGGCAATTCAGTTCACTTGGCAGCCATCTTGGTGATACCCCAGGCAGCTATGTCTGCAATTGGCATGCAAGTACAGCCCCATGAATGATGAAAACCCAGAGTTTGTCAGGATTAAGTTTAAATGACTTTCCTTTAGCATTGAGCAAACTGACATTTCTCTGAGCTCAAGCTTAAGGTCTATGAGTGTCACTGTGTCATTCTGATTAACATCAAAGATTCCTATAGTCAAAAGCAGGCTACTCTTAATGCTTGCCTTCTTGAAATCGAGCCTCGATATGCTTACTTTGAGGGTAAATGGAATAATATCCTGCCTTTTTGTTGATCACCTGTTAGTGTGCAGAATAAAACTGCAGGTGCACCAGAATAGTCCACTGTACTCGTCTGTATCCCTCATTGCAGAAGCAGAATTATAGAGTTAAACATACAAAGTGAGAGTAAAATTGCACGTCTGCCAGAAAATAAAAATAACTCAGTGTGTATACAAAAATACATTTGTGAAATATTATTACAAATTAATATAATTACATATATTTTTAAATGTAAAAAATTCTTAATATTATCGCTTTTGAAAAACGTGTTTAATGTTTAACAGTTTGGTTGAAACCATGTTAGACTACCATTCATACGTTTGGGATAAATAAGATTTAAAAGAAAATAATACTTTTATCTAGCAGTTCAATTGGTTAAAAGTGACCGAAAAGACATTTATACTGTTGTGAAATATTTCCTTTTAAAATACATCCTGTTTTTTTTCAAGAATCCTAAAACACAAATGTATCACAGTATTTACACAAATATTGAGCAGCACAACAGTTTTCACCAAATCAACATATTTGAATATATTCTGAAGAATCATGTGACACTGAAGACTGGAGTAATGACTGCTGAAAATTCAGCTTTGCCATCACAGCAATACATGCATTGTTAAAATAGAAAAGACTTCTTTCAAACACATAAAAAATATTAATGTACTTTGTGTGCATATAGCAATTTATAAGCCATTTTAGTGTTTTTTTAGTATTGTAATTTTCAACTGATTTCCAGAGCTGTAGTTTTAATGCTAATTTCCTAAAGTGTCCTCTTCATCTTTCTTTTTTTTTTGCAGTTGCAGGCTGCCCTGTATAACCCGGTCCACTGTTCTCTTCTTGGTTTTTCTGCTGCTAGCACATCCTTGCCTCAGGGCTACCTCTGGGTAGGTACACTTTTCACAATGAGAACATCTTTTCTTCTTTATAAATCATCACCACACTTGTGCAGGAATATCATAATATCTCTGTACATCTCTGATGGTGCACTTCCCTCACCTCACTTGAATAGTCCACCTCTAACCCTGTCATCAGGACGGTCCAACTGAGAACATCCTGAGCCCCTTACATAAACTTAATGACAATAAGCCAATTTCCCAGACCCCCAGTATCACATTTTACTAAGTAGTCATTTAGCAGGTGTTCTTTTATCCACATACAGTATACTTGGTCAAAGGCACAGTGGAAATAGTTCACGGATCATTCCCTGCAGGGTTTGAACCTCCATTATTTGCCTCAGCACAGCATTCAGTTTATATTTAAGCGATATTTCATAAGCAAGAGTGATGTCGTTCTGAATACTCATTACACTTTACAGTGCAAGTAAAATCCATTAGATATTACATATAACTTGTACTTTTACAGCAAGTGTTGTTCTCATTTAGGAGAGGCCCATGATCACTTGTTTTATTTTTGGACGAATCAGTTTTGAATGAATCGGTTGAATTAATGATTTAATGACGGATTCATACTTGTCGCTACTTGCTGGCATAACAATTTCACTTTCAGAAGGAGGTACGCCTTCACAAACTGTGAAAAGTCCCAATGCTGTTAGACCAATTTGTTAACTAACTTAATAAATACTTATTATTTATTTTTATTTATTATAAATACTTAAACATTTAAGTTTTAAAAATACACGTTTCCAGGCCATGAACCAGTTCTTAATCTGACTGAATCTCAACTCTACATTTAAAATGTACTTTTCTGTGACATTTTTCTCTCCGCTCACAGCGCTTTCCCACCTGAAGTAAGTGATGGTAGTAGGAGCTCCACAAAAAAATCTAATAAATCACTGTTAGAATAGTTTGATCGACGTTTAAAAGAAAGAGGGAAGCAGGATTAAAAGTTTCTTGAAAGGCAGCTCTAGAAACAAACATCAAGTATTCCACATCAAAAGACTGTATAAATCATTTATCTCATGGCTGTGCTTCCACATCATTTTTGCCTGCAGCCTCTCAGAGGGCTATGTCAGTGAGTTCAGGCACTGGATGTCCTCCTTCTCATGTTTGTTTTCTTTTTGTTGTGTCTTCAACTGCACAGGTGGCTAGTGGGGATGCCAACTCCCATGGGCAGGTGGAGATTTTCTCCCTTAACAGACCCACTCCACGCTCCGTTAAGAGTTTCTCTCTAGGTTCCCCAGTGCTTTGTCTGGAGTATATCACAGAGCCCAGCACCGATGAAGAACTGGAAACGCAAACCTCTGAAGTTCCTTCCAAGATCGGCAACACCATCTGTGTAGGATTATTGGATGGCAAGTAAGTCTGGATACATACCTGTATTCATACCTGGAAAGATTTGAGTCATTACGTTGCTAATTTTATGCAGTCAGCCACAACTAATTTGCTTCTTTCCCAGGGAAAAGCTCTTGATATTTTGTGTGTGTGTGTTTCTGTTTCTCAAGCATCCTGATTTATGGAAGTGTGGACACCGCTGCTCATTGTCTGCTAACATTTTGTAACCCAGAGGGCTGCCCAGTTCTGTGTCTAAAACAATCTGGCAACTTTCTCTTCGCTGGACTGAGTAATGGAAAAGTTGCTGTTTATAACCGAAAGAGTGGAGGTAGAATAATTCCTGTGCAATTTTCAGTTTAAATATAGATTAAAGGGAAAGTTCACTCAAACTTGAAAATTCATGGAAAATGTTTCCTTTTTTGTGTAACATAAAATAAGATATAGAAGTCAATGGTCAGCAAAACTGTTTGGTTACCAACATTAGTGTTCCACAGAATAAAGTCAAGCAGGTTTGGACATCAGGAAGAGTAACCAATGCAAGAATTTAAATTTTGGGTGAACAACACCTTTTATTAACTCTACAATAATATATTTGATCAATTCTATTCTTCTTTTCATTTGCTTTGGATTTACATTTGCAGGAAACAATATGTGAACTCTTGGATTTCTGCATTAATTCCATAAAATCTTCAACGAAAGACAAACACAATCTGTTTAAATAAATAACACAAAAGCAATGATGCTTTTGCATGTCTTTATTGGGCACACCATGTAAACAGTCACAGGGCAGGGTGGGGAAAAAGTGTTTCCTCTTTACACAATCATTTCAGTTCAGCAATATTTGTGGATGTCTGTGTGAATCACTCTCTTGAGGTCTTGCCAAAGCATGCCAGTCAGGTTGAGGTCAGGACTGGGTCATATCAGATGGGGTATTTTATTGTTGATTTAGTCCTGGACTTGGATCACTGTCCTGTTGAACCGCTCAACTTCTTGAGTTCCAGTTGAACTTAAATCCTGCTGCAATATGACCTGATAAACTTGGGAAGTCATTTTTCTGTCAATGAATGTAAGCTGCCCAGACCCTGAGGCTGCAAAGCCCCATGATGTCCCTCCAGCTCGTTTTTCTGAAGAGCTACTAACTACTTTCAAACACCTTTGGCTTCATCTGTCCACAGAATATTTCTCCAGTAGCACTGGCAAAACATCCAGGTGCTCTTTTGCAAAGGTTTTTCATATATACCTCCCGGCCCATCTAAATGTTGAAATTTCAGTTCAGTCTCATAGCAATTTAGCAATAACTATTTTACATTTTGTGAAATATAATTTGTGTGGATTTTTAAGATCTCATATATGTTTTTGCACAATCTGTTTATGTCCAATTGACTGTTTAGGGGTGGACCTTCATGCTTACGTTTCTTCTAAAAATCATTTATTTCCATATGAATCATATGAATTCATACAAAAATAGTTATGTAGTTGGGTTAGATGACTCCAATTAAGTTCATCCAAAGATTAAATTCTGTCATCATGTACTCACTTCATGTCTTTCCAAATCTGTATGATTGTATTTCCTCTTTATCAATACAATGTTTGTTTAGAACTCCAGGGGTTCACATATTTTTCCTGCAACTGTATACAGCAACAATGCCTCATTTTTTATATTGCTTTGTGCTTACGACAATATAGCTTTGAGTGTTTTTTATGTACTTGGTTAATAGAAACAAGTAAAGCTAAGTTAATTCTCTTCAATTTGATTTGATCCTCTCTGAATCTGCTGCTTTATTTTTATAGATGTGTGAATATTAAGCCATTTCCAATAGCGCCTCTAAAACCAGCATGCATTTTGTGGTTACAGAGGGGTTGTGGGATCCAGATTCCTGCAGACATGTGGTTATCGGATCCGCTCCCATCCTCAAACTCCTCCAAATAGACGAGTGTGTGTGGGCCAGCTGTGTAACCAGGTCTCTGTGATTGAAGGCTCCTCTCTCAGGACTCAGGTAGAGACTCATAAATCATAGACATTAGATTCTTCTCCTCTGAGAAATGTGTTGGTGAAATGAGAATGTGTTGAATGTGATTCCACCACCTTCACAATGAAGATGCAGTGCACAACTGCTTTTCATAAGACCGTACGAGTCAAAAGAGTGAACTGTCACATCACCTATCAAAGCTTGATCTGTTCTGTAACAAAGGTTGGTTTAGGAAAGCTTGAAATGGTTCTTTTATTTCAGTTTTACATTTCATTTCTCTGGCTTCCCGTGCTAGATGCATTATGAGAGAGCATCTTAAGCCACACATAAAAGGTATCCTCCCTGTAGAAGCCCAACAGCATGTTAGGGTGCTAGCCTTTGATCACTTCTGACAGCTGAGCCAACCTCTCTATTTTGCCGCAAGGAGTGCACCCTCCCTCTGCCTTCCTGATGCTTAATATCAGGATTAAATTCAGCTCTGGAAGTTGGAAGTTCAGTTCAACCGGAAGATAAGATGTGGGTATGCATTTGGACATGTTAACCTTTTTTAAATGTGCAAGTCAGTAGTTGTTTGCAGTTGTACTTATAGAGAATGCAGAATGTCAGAATTGATCTGTTGTAAAACAGAAGTAAGGTCCAGGAAGTACAGCAAAATGTAGAGGCTAGTCTGCAATTATGTGGCTACATAAAAAAGGTAAACTGCAGGGCATGTAACAAGGAAACAGTAATTTAAATTAACTGTTTCTAGTATCATTTAAAATGTCATTTATTCCTTGTATGGCAAAGCAAAATTTCCAGCATCATTACTCCAGTCTTCAGTGTCACATGATCCTTCAGAAATAATTATAATATGATGATTTGGCTGCTCACAAAATATGTATCATTATTATCATTATGTTGAAAACAGTGCTGCTTAATATTTCAGATTTTTATTAATAGAAAGTTCAAAAGAGTCTTATATAAGAATTATAAGTTATGAAATATATATATATATATATTTTTACATTATATGTCTTTAATATCACTTGCGTTCCATTCAGGGAATTCCTGTTAAATAAAAGTATTATGCATAAAATATTTTGATGCAGAGCTTAAAGTCTTGGCTATGATAAATAAGTACATAAATAAGAAGAGAAAAAAGGAAGAAAACATGCATAGCATACACAAATATCAAAACATTATTTGGTCCAACTAATATTGTTACTAAAAAGTGCATGAATAAATATTTACACTTGACAGCTTACCTAACTTTTTCTTTTGTATATTTTATCTTCTGTGATTATATAGTTAGACCTTAGTTTCAGTAGTCATGTCAAAGCAGTAACTAAATCAGCATACTATCATCTCAAAACATTGCAAGAATTAGACGTTTTGTTTCTAGTTAAGATTTGGAGAAACTTGTTCATGCTAACCAGCAGGGTGGATTATTGTAATGGTCTCCTCACCGGCCTTCCAAAGAAGACCATTAGACAGCTGCAGCTCATCCAGAACACTGCTGCCAGGATTCTGACTAGAACCAGAACATCTGAGCATATCACACCAGTCCTCGGGTCCTTACACTGGCTTCCAGTTACATTTAGGATTGATTTTAAAGTACTTTTACTCATTTATAAATCACTCAATGGCCTAGGAGCTAAATACATTGCTCAATGAATATAAACCTAACAGACCACTCAGATCAGTAGCATCGAGTCAGTTAGAAATACCAAGGGTTCACACAAATCAAGGGGAGTCTTTGGGAGCTTTTAGCTATTTTGCCGCCTGCAGTTGGAAACATTAGCCACATTTAAATCAGACTCAAAACTCATCTGTTTAGCTGTGCATTTGTTGAATGAGCGCTGTGCTACGTCCCAACTGATTGCACTGTTTAATCATTTTCTATTCTTAACTGTTTTAAATTAAGTAAAACATGTTTTATATCATTTTGTGATTTATTTTTTTTTCTTGTTTTTATTATTATTATTTGTAATGTCTATTTTACTTCATTCTCTCTTTGATGCTCTTTGAATTACCACTGTGTATGAAATGTGCTAAATAAATAAACTTGCCTATATTAGGAAAATATCAAATATAAATTATACACACACACACATATATATATATATATAGAGAGAGAGAGAGAATATAATATTTTCTTAATTTAATCAGAAAAAGATCAAGTGTATGTGTACACAAACACACACAGATATATAGTATTATTATTGTATCTTACTGTTATTACTGCTGTGTTATTTTGACTTTTGAAATTATGCATTTCCCAAACATTCTTAGTGGATTTAATTTGATTATTTTCTAATTTAAGCTTTTATGGTTTTCCTTAACATTTGGCATACTGGACTGATGTAATATGCCCAAACAGACTTTCATTAGGCAGTGTATACCCTGACATTGAATCATACCATTTCTTTAGCACTACAGTCCACAGCATTGGCCTAAACTATGTTTTGCGTTGATTTTTTGCATATATTTGTTTTGTCTCTTTCCCTCTAAATCTACCAGTTTTTATGCATTTTCATCATTATTTTGTATCTTTTCTAATTCCCAGAGTTTTGAAGTTCATCCAGACTCCATGGTTAGTGTGACCCACATGGTGCGTGCTGGAGGAGGGGTGTGGATGGCGTTTTCAGAGGGATCATCCTTACGTCTGTTTCACACAGAAACATTGGAACACCTCCAAGAGATCAACATTTCAACACCCTCTGCATATTTGAGCCCTGGCAAGTCCAACATGTGATTATGGTGCAGGATATGAATGCAGGACAATGTTTTGGCACACAGGTCCTGAAAGGGGCATGAGTGTCAAGTGGATCCACAAAAATGTTTGAAACTGAGCTAGTTGTTAGCAAAATACAATACAATAAAATAATGACAATTTATCATATTTTCTTCATAGGTCAAAAAACGGTGTGTGTAACCAGTCTACTTATCTGCCAAGGACTGCTATGGGTGGGCACAGCTCAGGGCATTATTGTCACCTTGCCGGTGCCCAGACTGGAGGGCATTCCCAAAATAACAGGTGAGCCACAATTAAAACAAACAAAGCATTGCATCTTAGCCTTCTTTGTGTTACCAAACACTAACACTTCCTCTTTCTCATCAGGAAAAGGGATGACGTCACTTAACGCTCACAACGGCCCAGTTGAATTCTTGGTTGCCACCTCCAGCATTTTATCCCAAGATTTTCTTAAGCGGGATTGTGCCATGGAAGGTGCGGATTCAAGTAGTGGAGCTGAAGATAAGGAGGCGACACATTCCTCTCAGGAGTCCCTCCAGCAGGCGGATGGCTCTCCTCAGAGAGAAGCCAAAGCTAAAGGAGTGCTGCTGCAGTACCACCTCCGTTCTACCTCTCAGCTCCCAGGAAAACTCCTGACGGCCCGGCCCAAAGAATTATCCGACTCGACCCAGGACTCTCTGGAGCACACCCTAGAAGACGGTTCCATTTATGAGCTGAGCGATGACCCCGAGGTTTGGGTCAGAGGGCCTGGGCCGTCATCGAAGGAAATGGCACGTAGGGAGAAAGTGACTTCAGCCGCCGTTATATCCGGTGGAAAAGGCTTCCGTCGACTCGCTAATTCCTCCAACTCCTCTGACTCCAGTGAGAACATGTTCATGGTCTGGCAGCTGCCCATTACAGTTTGAAGCAGTAATGAAATCTCCTTCATCTGGCTTTCATCGTGTTTTTGCAGTGATGGAGGATTGTTGGATCATCGAAGGACAAACAGACTGTAAGCCTGTATGGCTTATGAGGATTATTTATTCCACTTCTCCTCCAGAAGGTTTTGAAGGAATATTCCAGGTTCAAAAAAAGTTAATCTGTGACAGCATTTGTGGCATAATGTTGATTTTCACGAAAAAATGTCCTTCTTTAAGAAAAAATCAGGGTTACAGTGAGGCCCTTACAATGGAAGTGAGAGCGGCCAGTTTGTAAATAATTTGATATACTCCGTTTCAATAGCATAGCCACAAGACGTAAAACAATGTTTAACATGGTGCCATAAACCTTCTAACTCTAAACTGACTTTATTTGGGATGATTTAAAAAGCTTTGTAGCTCAAATAATACACATTTTAACAGAATAGTTCATGTTTAATTATTAAGCATAACAAATAAATCCTAAATTGGCCCCAATCACTTCCATTGTAAATGCCTCTGTAACCACCATTTGTGACCCTGGACCACAAAACCAGTCACAAGCGGCACGGGTATTGTCGTGGCAAAATTATCGATTTTTATGGCAAAAATGATAGGATATTAAGAAAGAACATGTTCCATTTAAGATGAAAATGTCCTACTGTAAATGTATAAACACTTAATTTTTGATTAGTAATATGCATTGCTAAGAATTAATTTGGACAAGTTTAAAGGCGATTTTCTCAATATTTATATTTTTATTGTACCTCTTAGATTCCAGATATTCAAAGTTTTATCTCAGCCAAATATTGTTCTATCCTAACAAAACCATACATCAATGAAAAGCTTATTAATTCAGCTTTCAGATGATGTATAAATCTCAATTTAAACAAATTGCCCCTTATGACTGGTTTTGTGGTCCAATGTCACATATTTACTTTTTTATAGAAAACGAGGGACAAGTTAAAAGAATTTTACTATTTTAATGGTAATACCGATAATGCCACAAATGCTTTTAAGGAAGTCGGAATATTCCTTTAACTTGATAAACAACCGCGCCATTCAATACTCGTCTGTGATAATAATAGCATGTAAAATTAATATAAAACATCATCTCACCTTTTGTAAATTTTACTAAATGACAGATACCACCAAATGATTGCATTTGATTATATCCCATCCGCATGCGAGGAATCAGGGTAATTATTGTTGTTGATTTTTTTCAGATGTAATACAAAAGTAATCCTTAGTATGTATCTGAGTATTGGCTGTGACCCAGTTCTTTCTTCTTTAAATGATCAAATATATTTTTTATGCCGCACCACCAAAGCGGTGTGCACAGAAAAGTAAGGTAGTTGAATATTCAGAGTCAGTATTTAAATGTGTCGTAATGTTATTTTAGTGTGAAATGTGATGAGGAGAAGCAAAGTCTTCGGTGTAGGTACTTGTGTCTGATGGTTCTCGTTGTTCGCAGTGTCACTTTGTTAAAAAAATTCAATCATATTTACAATGATTGAGGTTTCTGCAATTTTTCCATTACTATTTCATTTCATTTAAAAGCATTTCATTTGATTTTAAACTGACTGAACATTAAATGGTTTTAAAATGGCATTGTGTGTGAAGACCTGCTGTAAATGAATAGTGCAGAGTAATATTTTATATTGAATCTCAGCATATTTTCAGTCTTTAATCTCTAGGCATCCACTGCCAGCTCTCACAGTAAACATATCAGCAAACGCAGTATGGCGCAGCAGTTAATATATGCACGTTGTGACACCAGTGCTACGTGAAAAGGATGCCAAATCACGTCTCTGGCAGACGTGAAGTAAAACTGACCTGCCAGGATTCAAAGGAGCTGCCTAACAGCCACTCATCGTTCTTATAGTAGACGTTTTGCTCATTCCATCTATAATTTGTGCTCATTCCATCTATAATTTGTACTATTCCTGTTGTGTTTCAAATGACACGATGCATTTAATTCATTCTCAAATGCATCAAGCTTAGGCTGTTATTTGAATATAAAAGCATTATATGTTTGCTGAAGAGAAACTTTGGTTTACTTTGAGGATGGTGTTTTTCTCTATATGACAGTAAGCTATACTTTTGTGTTGTGATTGGTAAGGAGCCTCGTTTGGTTTGAGGAGCTGTTAACTGTGCTTACACCAAAGGCTTCTAATTAGAGATGTCTGATTGCTTTGTGTCTAGTGGGAAATCAAGAATCTCATTATTGCTAATTGAAGGACTTGATCAAGATAATGCCCCTCCTTTGTTAAACTTAAACAGAAGCACAATGTTCATACATCTGTGACTTTGGAGGATGTGCAAATAACTGTACTCATACTATTTAAGATTTAAGTTAAGAAAACAAATCCTCTTACATTTATTGTAAAAAATATAGCAGGTATAGTTTCAAGTTCAAGGTTTTTTTTATTTGTCACATACTCAATTATACAGAATATAATCAGTAGTGAAATGTAAATAAGTATATCTAACAGTTCATAGCCATTCATTTTTGATATTTTAATATATAAACATGAACGTAACAGATATAAATTTAAATAAAATGTTACATTAAAATAATTTAAATTAGGTATGTCACATAAAAACTTACACTGTATTTTCTTGACCCACAAAAATCATACTTTGAATTTATTTTATGTTTTATTATTTTATAGTGTGTAAGCAATTAACAAGTTTCTCCTATAGCATTTTTACTTTATTTTTACATACTATCTCTTGTGGCTTCACAAGTGGCTTGTGCTTCACTTCTCAGCGTGAATATACAGGACAAGAAAAAGAAAAGAAGAAACGCTGCTGAGAGAGAGATGAAAAATAACCCAGTTTCTTTGAAAAATGTCTGACCTGCTCCTCTACGATCACAATACACGGAGGGGTATCTAAATGTCACGTACCCTTTTATAATCTGTATTTGTGTGAGTGCCGAAAACTGACAACTCCATCCATTTGGCTTTCTACAGCTGCAGTATACTGTGCATTAATAATCCTTGTATTTTAGTTAACCAAATAATTTCACATAAAATGTCCCCATTAATAGCATTTTAAAGCGTTTTTACACCTAAGCTTAATATGTAAATACCGTAGCATTAAGTGTTTTCCCCTGACAGTCATACTGAGCGAGCGTGTGCAGGAGAGTTAATGACTGCGCGCGCACGAGAGAATGAATTCATTCAAATCTGTTGCTCTGGTGAATCTCCGCGCGAGGAGCCCAGAGAGATGCTGCTGCTGCTGCTCCTGCTCCCTTAGAAGGACACCATGAGAAATCCCGGGCAGAACCGCGACGAGTTACTCAATACTTCAGCTTTATACGGAGGATGACATTCACATAATATTAAGATGGAACACTGACACTCTTGCGGCATTGACTGATATTAAATAACGCAAAAGAGATGAGTATAATTACTTTATCTTTGCTCCTTTGTGCTGACCTACTGGATTTCGTTATCGGTAAGTTTTACTTGAATTATGTATGATTTAAGCAGTCAGCTGGTTAAAGAACAGCTATAAAAGTTATACCATATTGGCATTTTCTCGAGTCGCGCTTTGGACTGAATGTATCGTCTGTATGTATTTACTTTATACTGTACACTTTGGTAGGCTATTAATACCAAACTGCTTAAAGCACATGATCTGCAGTATATATTTACAGCCTCAGGCTCTTCTGTTTCACACTATATGAATACAGTACTGATTGAATGACTTCTAGATTGAGGTGGCTTGCCCTTTAAACTCAGGTGCACTTGTTTAATGATTTTGATGGGTGGTTATTTTGAGGATAAAGCCTAATCTTTTGTCCTGACCCAGTTTTATGAGGGGTTATCTGCACTCTGAAATAATTAAAAGTCATTGATTGCAGAACAGTAGAGAATTAGTATCTACAGTTAAGAACAAGCAAATATAATATTATGCAATGAGTATTTTTCTTTCATATGCATGCATAAGAGAGACAGAGCTCTTGTTCTTGACATGAATCAGTAATAGCAGCCATCAAACTCTTTACTGTAACTTAATAATGCTGCCTCGCATCGTGTCATGTCTCATTCCCTTGAGTTGAGCACTTAATGTCAGATCATATCAGAGGTCCAGAAGCTTTGAGAAGTGCATCATTAGCAGTGTTTCTTTATTTGTAATCATATATGTGATTTAAGCTTAATGTGTTTTGCTTTGGTTCTCTAAGTCTTTACAATATACATCATATTCAAGTTTTATCACGATGCACAGCATGATTGTTTGATAAGGTTGAAAGAATTGGAAGTTACACTGGAGTAAATTATAATGATACTGTTTAGTAAAGTTTATGATTTACTGCAAAGATTGGGGCTAACTAAATGCAAAGGTTAAAAAATAAGTCATTCAAAATATTGATTGGATGTAAATGTTAAATTTGGGTTTATACAAAGAATACACATCTCCTTAATTATATATGGTGACCTAGCAATCAGTTTAACTGATGTTATTGATTATTTTTGATCAATTTCCCCTCTGTTTTAGACTGTATTACTAATTTATCATATTCACGGATAACACAAATGCCTTCTTGTGAGTACACTAGACATTTTTAATACATTAACCTCTGATATGCTTTTATGCATGTTCATAATCAAACAGATTACTGAAATCATCACAGTGGCCCAACTAATCCAAACACATCACCATTAACATTTCTAACCAACTTTGACATTTGACCAGAGATTTTCTGTGATTTCCAAGATTATTGCAGTCTATAAAAGGTGCTTATGTGGTGTGGGACTTTCATAAACCCTCAAAATTGGCATGGTCTCCACTCACTAAGCCTCCTAAAGGACACTGCAGCATTTGCTCGGTATATGACGGCATGAAGAAGTGTGTGTTTGAGGTTCACAGGACATTCCCAGTGTCCTGTGCTGCATGTGGGGCAGCTACGGAATCACTTGGTTGATGGTGAAAACACCATGGATTAGGGAAAGAATAAACACACACACACACACACACACACAGACACACTGAAAAAAATAATCCATTCACTGACGTCAGTTAAAAAAGCCAATACGGTGGAGCGGTGGGATTTTGTAGGTCAGTGAATTTGTGACAGATTATAGGCCGATTGCCTCCCCCTCTAATGCCTGTGCTCGGTGCATGGTTTCAATGGAACCGCAGCACTCAACAAGACACGGATGCTTTTCACGGTTGTTCAAGATACGAAGGCATTTCATGCTTTCTGTCTAATGTTGGTAAAAAATTGAGTAACAATTGTAAACTTGGACAGAGACACAGATCTGGCAGCAATGATGGCTGGAAGACTTGGAAGAGATGAAATATAGCTTTAGATCTTGAAGCATCAAACCACACAAAGAATCCATCTTTGTGACAGCCATTATGTAATACTGTAATGCGCTGAACAATGTGTGTGCGCAGCATCTTTTCAAATCCATTCTAAACAGAGCGTGTGATTTATAGTGTAGCATTTATAGTCTACTTAGCTTTGTTTTTTGTTTGTTTTGTTTCACTTTGCTTCTTTTGATTTGACTTTTTGTTTGATTTGTCAGTATTTATAGTGGATTTAGCATTGCTTTGTTTTTTTTGTTTTTCAGCTTTATCTCAATTTACTTTGGTTTTTGGTTCTATTTAATTTTTTGTTTATGATTTTTAATTTTGCTGCTTTGTTTTGTCACAGTTGAGCCCAAAATAAATCTATTAAAATTAATATATCTGCAATACAGACATTATTTTAAGAACAGTTTTCCTGGATTAATGTCATTACAAGCAGAATAATGGATAATCAGGTATACGCTGATGAAAAACTGTTATTTCTTGCTGTGAGGAGATTAAAAATTAATTAAAGATAGCACAGAGACATCTTCATGCGGACGTCTCACAACATCCATTAATATTGGTTTTTGCAATCATGCTTTTTGATCTGAAATATTCACAATTTGGATCTAGAGTTCATTATATGCTGTAATTTCACTGTCATTTCAGTATGACCTCTCTTGGGGAAGGTTTATATTGCGTTCTTCAAAAGCACTCAGTTTTGCTAACTTATAACTTAATGATTTCAGAAATGAGGAGAGCGCTGTAATTTGAATGGGATTTTAAAGGAGGGCTGTGCAGTTGGAGAATGTAACAATGCATTCAGAAAGTGACACTGCTATCTTTTTCCAGGTTATTTAACAGTCACCATTGAGCCTCTCCCTCCTGTGGTTATGGGGGACACAGTGACTTTGAAGTGCAATTTCAGGACAGATGGCAACTTACGAGAGATTGTGTGGTTTCGGGTAAGATGGGTCCAAGCTTCATCTTTGCACCTTTTATTTCAGCATCCTGGAAAAAAAATCACTTGTTTTTCAGTGTGCCAGTTTTTGTGCTTTTTCCAAATCTTTTAGGTTGTTTTTCTGTTGGCATACTGACATTGTGAGAACAGAAGCTGTCAAAAATATGAAAATATATTCAGGATTAAGAGTGAACGGCTCAGTCATTTTAAGACAAGCTGTTTTCATTTCGTCGTCACACAGAGACATAAGTGTGGCAGTTTTGATGAGCCAATGGATAAAACATTCAATTAAACACATCAATATGCTAATATATTTCCGTGGCAGTCTTTAAAAAAAGACTGCCACATAATTTCCAATATATCACGTTTATTTAATTACTTAGAAAATCATAAATAATTTTGCTATTCTGCATCTATCTCCCTCCACTAGAAATCATACAAAGGTCACATTCTAATAGTGGTCCCATAAACTATTCAAAATGTATTGATGTCTCTGTATTAGATAACAAAACATCAAACCATTTTATTTATTTTTCAAAATTAAATATTTGACACCTGGTAAAAACTTAACAACTGGTTTAAATTGGCTCAGAAAAATGAAGCTGAACTTACAAGAACTTTCACCATAGACTTCAGTTGCTTTAATGCTGAAGTTATCTTATACAATGAAATTCATACATGTTTAAGCATGATTTTAGTCCAGACGACAGCTAAACATTTATGAATTATTGTAAATAATTAAGCATTTACTGTAAGTAGGAAACATGTAAATGCAAAAAATACTCTCAACTTTCTTTTAGCCAGTACATGAATGTATATTGTCGTTGTTTTCAAAGGTGATGGAAGGTGGGACATCAAAACAGAAAATTTTCACCTACGACGCCATGTACAACACCAATGTTTCTCACATGGAGGACTTTCGCAGACGAGAGGACCTTGTTTACCAGTCAACTGTCAGGTTATAGTGATATATCCAGCAGAGCACAGTTTATAGTGGATATTACTTGGCTTTCCTCTCGGCACGCACAGTGCTGTTATATGTTTAGACAGATTGTTCTTCACTGTTCTCAGGCTCCCGGAGGTTCAGATGGAAGATGACGGACCATATGAATGCCATGTGGGGATCTATGACAGGGCATCTAGAGAGAAGGTGGTCTTGGCATCTGGGAGTATCACTCTTAATGTCATGTGTAGGTTCTAGTTATAAACCATCATACACAATTTCTATGTTGAAGCATTGTATGAAATGCATTGATTTGCTTTAGTATCTGTTTGAGTTAACAAAATATATTATATTCTGTAATTAACTGCCATAATTCTAAAAAAAATAATGTTCTTTCAAACCTGTATGACTTTATTTCTGGCATATGAGACATTCATTGAACTGACAAAAATATCTTCATTTGTGTTCCACACAAGAAAAAGGTTTGGAACAACATGAGAACGAGTAAAAGATGACAGAATTCTCATTTTTGTATGAACTATATCTGTAACCGTTGGGGAAAAATCAAACCAACCTTTTTCTGTTTTTGAAAGGATTCTCTGTAAATGTTATAATGATAATGAAGAATTTACGATTAACTACTTTATAAAGAAGCTTATTTTGATTCAGCACTGTTTTAGCCTAATAACATAATAACGGTGTGTATATCTGTTCGGTATCAAAACCAGGGCAATATTTTAAATTCTCATTCTCTTTCTTAATTGTGTGTGCAAGTACCTACATGCCCATAAAGTCTAGGAATATTCAGCAGGGTATTCATGCAATTTCCCTCTGGATGTACTTGTAAATGAATACCTTTCAATCGGATGTAACATGCCGTGACATGTGAGATATGAGCTAGAGTTAATTTAATGACAGCTAAGAAATCATCAGAAATATTTCACATGGATTACTGACTTAAAACAAGATATTTTGCTATTGTGATATAAATCTTGCCTACTAATGCACTTTGCTTATAAACTGAAATCTCATTAAATGAGGATCTCCTGACTTGCGGTCTGAAGCACAAAAGTGCCCTTGAGGGAAAGATACTAATAATGACTTTGAATGCTACACTGTCATCTCTGCTTATCTCTTTGAATTGCTGGTGTGAAGCTATAGACTTATAATGAGTTTTCAATGTCTTTGTTTTTCTCAGCTCCACCAAAATCAATATCTGTTGAGGCAGCAAATCAGCCAGCTCGATTCAGTCGCTACGAAGCTCAAAATTTCACGCTTGTTTGCATTGTAACTGGAGGAAAACCTGCACCCATGGTTAGTAGAATTAAAACCAAGCTCTAAATTAAAACCTAAATATAGACAGACATGTACAAAGCAGAGGTTATTTAAATGGAAATGTGTTTTTGCCGCTTAGTTTGAACTTTTTTCGTAATTATTTCTTCACCAAACTCAGGTGTACTTCAAGAGGGATGGAGAACTTATTGAAGTCCTTTCTTTCATGTCTACTGAGAAATTGGAAAACAGAGGCTTGCTCGCTGCCATGGATAACCAGCCGCTTATCAGTCGAGAACTGGATGATACAAAAGTGCAGAAGTCTCTTTCTTTCCTGGGCCCTAACAGCGAGCCGGTGCGTCTGGATAAGGACCGGTCCCAGCGCAAGAGGTCATCCCAGAGACTGTGATCAGCCACAATGAGGCTCTGTTCACCTGTGAAGTCAAGCACCCTGCTCTTTCCATGCCCATGAAGGCCGAGGTTACGCTCTGTGAGTGTCACTTTATATACTGAGGGGGTCTAAAGGCCCGATCACACCAGGGATGATAACTATAACGATAGCGATAAAGATAGAGACCTAGTTACAAAAATCATTCTCAATATAAAATAATAGCAGGACTAAGAATAGTTATGACAATAAAGGCACAGAATAACAATATCCTTGGAATCACTTTAAGAATGATTTTTTTCCAGTCGATACACAATTTCTATGTTGAAGCAAATGAAATGCATTATCGTATCTGTGTGGACACTAATATAGTTATCTTTATAGTTATCGTTCTTGGTAGGAACAGGCCTAAACCGACAATATATTATTTTATTTCATATTTTAATCATGTTTGCTCCTTTTTCCTGTTTTTACATTTAGATTACCGTTACTTTAATGTCAACATTTACTTAATCTTCAAATTTACCAACACTATTAAATGTAATATTTAGCAAATTACAAAATGAATATAAATTTTTCATTATAATTTTGTGATACCTAAATTCAATTTAACAATTGATTTTACGTATTGGTCTTTTTGAAATAATGCTAATTACTGTTACCACATTAGACTAAACCTTACTGACTGTTATAACAACTGTTTAAAACATGGTAACGATTTTAACATTTTGGGGATTTTCCCCCCACCTTGTTACACTCAAAAATGACCAGCATACAAAAAAAATTCTCATATATTTCTTGTTTTGCTATATTATTAACACATTTTGGATTTATTTTGGGAGATGATTGATTGTAGGCCTCATTGAATTAAGCTTATGCACAATGCCAAAATTATCCACACTAACAGTCAGTTCCAAGAAGTAATACAAAACCTGTGTGTGTGTGTATTTATATATATATATATATATATATATATAAATAGAAGACCTTGACTCTCTGCCTCCTCTGACATAATGACACCACTTTTATTTCTCACTATTTACAAGCTGCTCCAAAAGGCCCAAAACTCTCTGTGGCACCAAGCAGAGCGATTGTGGGAGACACGGTTCGCATCAAGGTGGAGGGATTCCAAATGGGGCCCAAAGCGGTACAATCATGAAAAAATAAAATAAATCTAGTATATAAAGTGGTGCAAATTTTTTTTGCAAACAATGCAACTTAACAGTAGCAGTGATGCATGTTTTAGTCTCAGCAGAATATGCCTACTCTAATTTGAATGCATGGCAACAACCACGGCTAATGTTTTACCTTATAATGCCTTCCAATGTCTTTCGGAAATGTTAAACTAAATAATTACGTTGCTTTTGATGATTTATAGTGTACCTTAAATGTCTTTGAGAGATTCTTATGAAAACTGTTTAATATTCTCTTCAAGTACAAAATATATGAGCAAATGAATACTGCCAGTGGTGTTTAGCAAATGTATATAAATGATTAAAAAGAGTCTCCCTAGCAACTCCTCATAAATATTTGAGCTTTGTTTGTAATGTTTCACACTTGAATGCCGAAAAGTATAAACTATATACTCTGCAGGGTATAACCATGCTCAGTGTTTTAAAAGTCTGAAGTGTTTAATGAATATTTGGGTTTTCTCTTTGTGCTACAGAATAAAGTGTTTCCAGAGCCTCTGTTCACATGGACACGTGTGGGAGGACCTCTGCTGGATGGAAGTGAAGAGAGATTAGGGAAAGTACTGGTTCTGGACAGAGTCCCAGCTGAGCTCAACGGATCCATGTATCGCTGCACGGTCCAAAACCCATTAGGATCTACCAACACTCACACCCGCCTCATAGTATTTGGTCAGTATACTAAAAGATGCATCACACATAATTCTAGTGGTCTGTAGCCAACACTTAGATGCCTCATACTGTTCAGCTTCTACATAAGATGTGTCTGCTTCACAATGCTGGATCCACATCTGACGCTCAGAGTGACTTGTCTTTATCCAGCACGCGCATACATTCATGTTCAGACCATTCCCAAACATCCTTATTTCTCACAGTATTTTGTTCGTACTCAGTAATTAAATGCCCCATACTGTTTAGTGAGATATAATCGCAGTAAGCTGTTTATTTTCAAAAGACATCACAGTGTTTGATCAGTAGGCAAACAAAACTGTGCACACATAGTGTATGGTAAGTTTTTGATACCAGCATGCATAACCATTTATGGAATTAAAGTTGCACTCAGTAATGTTGTTTCTTATTAACATGTTTTCTTTTTCGGAGTGTACTAAGTGGAAATAGCCCAGCTTGTTGTCAGAGGCTATTAACACTAACTCCGCTACCATCGTGTGATTGGGGCAGTCAACTCTACAAAAGACTCTGATAAATATCAAGGCCAGTTGTGTAGATAGTAAAACGTGTGCTTTTGATGCGATCGATCCGGGTTTGAATCCACTGTTGGCCGAACCTTTTTTTCTCCCTTTTAAAATCTCATATCATAGCGTAAAGGCATTCATTTTCAATAAAAAATAAAGGAAATAATAAAAAAGTTGAAAATAAAGTATCAGGTAAGTTTAGGGGGACTTCCATTTAATAATTTGAATTCAAATGATAATTTTCACTCGATACATTATTATTGCATACTTTTTTTACAATGTATTACAATGCTGAGGTGCAAATAATTGACACGATTTGCAATGAGTAGTATAAATAGCAGAACATCCTGCTATTTTAACTTAGTGTAAATAGATCTTTGCACTGTCGCTAAAAATGCTGCTATTTTCACTTAGTATAAATGGCATCTAATTGAGCGAGCCACTGCCTTTCTTAAAAACATTTTTTTTATAATCTTGAAGAAGAAGATTTCAGTCATATCAGTAGTTTAACAAAAGCTGTTTTCTTTTACATAAAGCAGGTAGCCTCATGGTGGCCGCCATGTTGAAATCACATGATCAGCTAATACTATTCAAATTTCAATATCCTGAATGGGCATTTTTAGCTAAAACAGAGCACAATGGCGTAATTTTACCTGGAAGTTAGCATCACCCTGGTTCCCTTGACAAAAACCCAATAGGATTTATCAACAGGCTTTTGGATTATTGCATAAAATAAACTCTGTGACCAATCAAAGTTTATGATTCTTACATGCTTTGTTCATTATGATAATCTTAACAAATGAAATTACTATTTACTAATTACTAATTACTATTAGGCTTCTGACAACTCTTTCAGACTTAAAAAAAAATGTTTTAACATTCAAGTTACAGTAGTTTGCAAGAGTGTAATTATAAACACAACAAGGCTGCAAAAATAGACTAGTTAAAAGAGTTTACCTGTTAAGTGTGATGACTTTTAAGCCCAAAGTATACAATACCTCGCCATCGGCGTTCCACGACAGTCCGCGCCTGTTTGATGTCCCGGACCTCTGTAGTCCCATTTAGCCACTTGTTAGTAACCACCTTTTTCAAGACATGTAAAAGCTTTTAAAAAATAACAAGGGTGAATTAATAGTTTTATTTCAGAATAAAATATTACAATAACTTGAGATTGTGGTAAACACATGCCTTATTTTATGCATTTGACTGAAACCCATTAAAAAAAACAGTGACTTGACAATAGAACCCTCAAGTGCTGAAATGTGAACTTGTTTTTTTGGTTTTGGCCTGCAAAAATCCCTTCAACACTATTATGGCTGAATGCAAATAGAGGAATACAATGGCATTAACTGCTAACTCACTAACCACTAGGTGACTGTAAAGGTCCACGATGACCAGAATATCAGCAAGTTCAACGTAACCAAACTACTGAGTGCACCTTTAAGATTACATATTTATATGCTTTTTCATTTCTGTTTTATGTGTTTTTATTGATAACTTTTACGGCTTAACTAAAGTCGACTTTTTTAAACAGAAAATCCCAGGATCAAGAAGACTATACATCTGAACTGTAAGGCACAAAAACATCCTACACATGACATATCCAACAGTATTGTAGATAAACTCTCACCATGACTGTTAAATCATTTTCAGTTGGCGATTCTGCTGGAGACATGCTTGGGCCCTCACTGCTGCTGCTGCTGTTGTCATTGACTCTGGAGTTAACATGAGCACTATGGGATGCGCTTTCCATTAGTACCCTCTCTGATACTCTGTCAGCTCCTCTGCCATCTTTTTCTCTGTCCAGAAGTTACGCTATAATCCAGGACTGAGATTGCTGCAGAGAAATATGTGCTCAGAATGAGAACGATGAGCTCAACCCTCCCTGACCACCCCAACCATGTAACAACGGTTCAGCTCAGTTTGTTCCGCACCTGTTTAGTCACAATACAGTGACATAATCGTACTTTGACTTCATTTTATACATTGTATTTGTGCACAGCTGTGTTGCAGAAAAGGATTAGAGTGAAGTGGGACGGCCCACATAGCCTACAGATAATCCTGGACATACATTACAGCTTTCATCATTCTAAACAGCTTATTGTAATATCATTTCATTAATGTTGTTCTTTATATCCGAGCTGTTGAGTGCAAAATCACTTACTTGATATCATGGCTGAAGCTATTGAGTGTTGAGAATGAGATTCACCTACTGCATATGACCTCTAGATGACGGTATAGATCTTCAGACCGAATACATTTTGTATGCCTAAAATGTCCATAGACCCTTTTGGCTGGTGTGCACAGAGAAGTTCCTCAAGCAGTTATGTAATGCATTATAGCGCAACGTCATTATCTTGTTCATTACTGAACAAGGTGTGTTGCTACACGTGATACAGAATCATTAAAAGCACCTTTTGAAATTATCTTTTTCTGTTTATACAAAACTCGTACAAAATGTAAATGATGGTGTGACAGTTTACAACGAGTTAATTATTATAAAATAATAAAATTAACGCAAACTTCCGCAGAGAAATGCAGTGCTGAGCACATGTGTATGTCGCTGCGAAAAAATATGGCGGCAAACAAGTCAATTGTGACCAGACAAGAAGGGCCCTGGCCCAAATGGCACCCTAAACCCTTGCGGTCTTCCGCACTTTCGTGACGTAATGCCGCTTTGACTGTCGGGTAGAAGTCTGCTGCGGGCTTGCACCAGTGCGGCCACAAAGGGAGCGCTTGCGAGCACCTTTCCGAATGCTAAAATTAGGAATGGGACACCCTACGGTCTCG